>CM075350.1:101995000-104495000 GCA_037693485.1 Kitagawia praeruptora
TACTACACACTTGAGTAAAGTGTAGCATCTTATGGATTATTGAAAGCCCATGAAGAGATCTCTAAAGATCGCATGGGTGGAGGCATCCCTATGCATAATATCTTTAACACCTCATAGCACGGCTAGCCCAACAAGGGACGCATATGCGATAGCCCAACAAGGGATGCGTGCGAGGTTCGCCAGGATTACATCTCCATCTCTTATTGAAGACCCCGACAGACACATCATTATGTGGTTACATCAGATACTTGCATAGCGTGTATGCCAATTCGGGATATTTATGCCGAATTATTTATGCCGCACATTTGAAAACCTTGGCAATATATATCTTATACTAGTCATCGCATGCTATCACACTTGTATCCGCATACGCCTAACGAGCACCGTGGTGCTTTAAACGTTTGTCTAATATTCTATTTTCAGTTTTTTCGGCGACTCAAGAAATTTAGTAGCTTGAAGAATTTTTAGTTCTCCATTGCAGTAAGCTACACTAAAGAATTGGGGACTAGTTGTTATGGAATATTTTCGGCATGGTCTAATAATCTACCAAATTTCTAATGTTATTAATTGTTAAATCAGATTAATAATTATTACTTAATGCCTAAGTTTTATCCTCTCTCTGAAATGAGCAAATAATCAATCTCAATCAATCAATAACGGAAAATATCTCCAAAAGATATCTTCAAATCAGGAAGATATCACAATGCCAAGATTAAATAAGATTAAATCATTAATTGTCCAAATTAACGAAGTTTATCCCTAAAGTCTCTAAGAGATAAACACAATTTCACAAAACTGCGTAGGTTTGATCCAATATAAATTGGTACGCAGGCATCTTGGAAAAATGGATCCGACACACGTGACAAATCGAGACACCTACCAAGTCCAGCCTCTCTATTTTTTCATAAACCTTAATCCCCTAAAACAATCACATAAACATACACAATTGCTCCACTATTCCAGCACAACTCCAATTTCGTGTTGTTACGAAATTCCTCCAACAACAAATTTTTAATTCTATCTCTTGCATTCTTTTTCTTAGACTTAGTAACTTACTATATAGCATGTTATTGTGGTATGTCATCCTGATTAAGTTAACATCTTCTTCACATAACTTTGATATTGTTATTTAGATATTTGTTTCAGTTACTTAATTTCACCAAGCATGTCCCAAGTAAAAGTAATGTACTGTAACTGTATTTGTTTGTGTTTTCTGCTGTTGGGTGTAATGGGATTGGACAAGATGTGGCCATGGATGAAGATGGAGATAATCATGAGACCAACTAACTACTACAACAAGCTCTTACCTTTTTTATTTCTCTTTGATTTAAATGTCAAGAACTTCTGCATTTGCATTTTATATGAATGTTGCAATTATGTAAAATACGTTCGGTTCGATATTTTTTGGTTAGGCTTAATGAAGCCTTGTTTTAGTAGAAATTGTGATTGTTGATTTAGCCAATTGACTGGTTAATTTGCATGATTAAGCATTGAATCTTACTTATGTGCTCTTTAAAAACATCTTTATATGTTGCCTTATCATTATTATTGATAGTTGTTGTGTTTAGTTGTTTCTCCTCATCTTCTAATGTTTTTCTAGTACAAAGTGATTTTTAGTCACTCTTATTTTAAGAGAGGAAAATCCACTCTCTGTAAACTATGGTTGATGTGTCTGGTTGAGTAAATTTTGATGGTTAAATCAGACGTTTTGAAATTTTGATGGTTGATGTGTATTTTTGAGCAAACCTTCATGGTTAAAATGCTATTAAACCATATATTAATCTCAATCAAGTTTAACATTGTTTTTTATATAATTAATATTTTTCATTCATCAGGTTGATAATATTACAAGATTGAAAACAATCGAGTAACCCAACCAAGCTTTTACAAGCCCCAAAAAAGGACCAAAGATAACCAAATGCATGCAAACGACCTAGGGAAACAAGCAAACAAAAAAGAACAACTCAAAAAATTGTTAAACCTAAATACATAATCGACGTTGAGATAAGTAAAAAGTGACTTGTCCAAAAGGAGAAAGGCTGAAGTCTCCAGGCAGCCATACCAACTCCATTGTCGAAGTTATGAAATTTTACATTGTACAATTCAATAGTAAGAAATTAAGGGATCCATCGCGTTTTTCGCCACTTGCATCATTTTCAGAACTTTCTTCCCTTTTCTTCCTAATGGTTAAACGACACTAATTTAATTTCACATTAGGTTAATTTGATACATATTAGTCTCACAATTTAATAACTGGAATAAATAAATACGAATATCAAGTTTATATTTGTCTTGAAATTTTTACATATTATTGAATTTGTCTAAAGTATATTATTATTAGAGGAAAATAATATGAGATACATTTTATGTAACTTCATAAGATGTCGAATAAAATCACTTTGCTCCGATACATATAGTTTTTTTTAATATTTACAATGTTTTAGATATTATTTTGATATGAAAAATCTTTTATAATATAAGATCCTTTATTCAATATCTAAACAAATTATTTAAAATATATCTCAAATTATCCACCCTCTTACTATTATTATCATATATTTAAAATTAGTTGTTAAATTATTATCTTCAAAGGAAATAAAATTTAATATAAGCGGACATCAATCCGGACACTAATTTAATAAATAAATAGTTGAATGAAAATTTGTCCGGTAATTTTTAATCTGGTGTGTATATATATAAACTTGGGTAAAATACAGTAACCAAGTTATTATCTCTTTTTTATTTTGAAATAAACCAAGCTATATTTAGTAATGATAACATTATAGTTAATAATAGAAATATTTTTTTTATTCATAACATCATCAAATATTTTTATTAAACTAGTTTATTTTTACGAATTGATAATCCAGTATACGTTTATTACATTAATTTATACTGCTTTTATTCTTTTAAAAAATTAACTCAAATCTATATCTATATCTTCTAAATGCATGCTATCATAGCTTTTGAAAAATTACTAATATTGTCCTTTATCTATTTCCTATCCTTCCATATTTTTAAGGATATATTTGAAATTTAAATTAAATGAATTATCCATATCTTAAAACAAATCGACCCGGTTAAAACTAAATGAAACACCTAATACAAAACAACCGGGTACAAACGGATTAAACTCGATTTATTACATAACAACATTCATACAAAACATTTGGACAACATTACCATAAACTGATTGATTGATTTCATATCTCGTTGTTTTCGCTGTTTTTGATCTTCAGCAACATGTTAAACAATTCAGTATCTACAATCGACTAAGCAAAATCCTTAAACCCACTAACCAAAAGGAACGCCATCGGCTTCGTCTTTATTCTCTCCGATCTTCCAAAGGTATGTAATGTTCTTTCCAATCAATTGCAGTTATAGCCTAGCAAATTTAACAATGGTTCAATAATGTTACTTACTTTCTCCTTCCATTTCTTTAATTGCAAAACTTTCTTTGATTATTTAGGGTTCATGTTCTTGAGCTCTAAATGAAAATAATCATGAATCAATATTCAACAATACTCAGTACATAAGTTAATACTCATCCTAGGAGACCAGTTGTTTCAAAAAATACCAAAATCCTACCTTGGTAGTGAGTTCCATCTTAAACTGTTGGGCAGCCTGTGTTTGCATCTTAAACTTACATTAATTTATTTATTTTCCTAAAGATATATATGCTTGATATCATGATGTTATGTTATACTCCCTCCGTCCCTTTTGATTGTTAACATTTCACTTTTTCAAAATTTTCTGGCACGCATTTTAAGGTGCATTTTAAGGATAGTTAAATAACTTTTTTTAAAATTTTCTTTTTCTGTATAAAAATTTAAACATTAAATTTTTATACAGAAAAAGAAAATTTAAAAAAAAAGTTATTTAACTATCCTTAAAATGCACCTTAAAATGCGTGCCAGAAAGTTTTGAAAAAGTGAAATGTTAACAATCAAAAAGGACGGAGGGAGTACAAGATTTATACTGAAAAGTAATATTATTGTAGCCATTTATTGGGAGTACTTGCCTCCCAAAGAAGTTCAAAATAGGAACTCTACATTTATTTTTTATTTGCCTGTACACAGAGCATAGAATTCCATACCTTCATGAGGGAGATTTCAGCTTATTTACTTGCTTAAGACAAGAAAATTTACTTCTCTATTGTTTTTTAACCTTTTCAAGTTTAATGAACTCCTTGATATATTATTTTGATTACAAAACCCACACATAGGCAACACTTGCATTGGCATTTGGACTATACAATCCTTGGTAAGAAGACCACCTCTAAAAGCTAACCATACGTATAAGAACATTTCGGAATGGATAGGGAGTGCCCAAATAGCTTTTGTCCACCCAGGAGGAGCATCTAGAGTCTGATGTATTCCTAGATGTTAGAAGTGTGAATTCTTCGAGATGTCACACCCTGCTAAGAGATGGAGTCTCTGATAACTCCATTGACCTTACTAATATCTTTTACTCTGTCTCAAACTATCTCCTTTTTTTTTATTTGGCCAGTTCACCTTCCTTCCAACCCGACCTTCAAAAACAATTATCAATTGTGAAGATTACTTTAACAACAGAATGTCTGATCAGTTTCACCAAATTTAATAATGTATATTAAACACGTAACTCTCAGTAGAACTTTCGTCAGTAATTATGGACTAATGGCTTATGATAACTTTGTTGATAATAAATATGAATGATATGCATTCAATTTCCTTCCTAATCCGTTGATAGACCTTAGTGTTGTGTTTAGGTGGAATGATTAAAATTTAAGAATGAATGGATTCGCATTCTTGCTATTTTAGAGGTAAACATTCATAAAATTTGTATCAGCCAATTCGGTAAGTAAAGTTTAAATGAATACAAATAGGGGAAAATGATTATTATTGATCTAAAATCACTAGAATTAGAGATCAGTATAATGCCTCATTTCGAGTAGGGGAAAAGATGGATACCAAAATATATTGGCTACAACTTTCTCAATAAACCAACATGATTCCATTTTTGTATAGATTTTTTTTGTTTTGACTGAAACATTCAAGGAAATTAGATATTATTTAATATATTACGTTCGCTGAATAACTCTAGACAGAGAAATACATATGATGCCTCATTTTGTGGCTCACTGTGGGTAAAAGAATATGGTGTTGAATAACTGGAGTAGGAGAAAAAAATGCACTACTTGATCCAGTACATTCAGCTAATTTGTTAATTCATTAATTTCAACATTTTAGTCAAATAGCCCCCAGTTCAGAATTCTGATAGCTTGCAGGGATTGTTATATATTTTGTCTCTTAACGCACATAGGGTTAATGATTTAGCTGTCTATCCAATTCAAGGTATCTTAAGGTATTGTAACTGTGGTTGCGGTCACGCGTCCCATTATGTGTGTGTATTTATGAAATCTAGGTTATTTGCACTACTATCCAATTCAAGGGTACAAATTTGATCGGTAAATATCTTGAGTTTACTTCCTTATGTCCACAATATATGCACTTTGTTTATGTCACAATAGTTGTTTTATTCATCTTTGGCTACCCTATTTTATATTTGCTTGTTGATTTCAATATTTGTTAGGTCCGGAATAACGTAGAAGGGGGGTTGAATACGTTATTTAAAAAATATTTCGATTTTCGAGATGTGAAAAATGAGGTCAACAACTGAATCGAAATAAAACAATTGGTTCGGGAAAATATCTTTGAATTGATAAAAACCCAAGGGGTGTTACAACTTCTAATTCAACGGATTAGCTTCAAAAACTCGAACACTCCTAAGGATAGTTTAGGCACGAGGACCTTCTATCCGACACTTCCTGAAAGCGGGCTAAGCCGGCTTTCCTACTAGATGGACTGTCTAGCAGCTTACACAGAGAAGATATTTAAGAGAGAGAGAAAGTTGTGTGTTGAGGTGTGTTTTGAAATGAAATACAACGGGCCTATTTATAGATTTTTAGAAAGTTACTATGCAGCTAATATACGTAACTGATTACGTATATTTCTGCTGACTGCTGCCTGCCTAACACGCCTTTTCAACAAACATGCTGAATTCAATTCTTCTGCTTCTTTTTCAATTTCAAAGTTTGATTTTTAATTCATGTGGGCCTCACATGTTTCTTACTTTATGAATAGTACTTTTGGGTACTATTCATAAATAGTAATTTCGGTTATTATCCATGTGAATAGTGATTTCGGTTACTATTCATATGAATAGTGATTTTGGATACTATTCATTTTCTCTCTTCTGTTTATTCTGCTGTTTTAATTCATCTCAGAAAATAATTCAAGTACCAGATTAATTTAATTATTTTGTTATAAATAATTAATTAATCTGTTACTTATTTAATTTTCAGAGTAAATTAACTTTTGACAATACCTTGAGATATTATGTTTGTCCTTGATCGTCAATAGGCTTTGGCAATTCTTTCTATGAATTAATGTGTTGATCCTTCCCGTATGTGTTGACACTTGGTGCACTGGTCTGGTTCACAAGTGACTATCACTGATCTTGATCTTCACACCTTCGTTACATTCCAATTTATTAGCCTGCAGCAATATCTTCAAATACATGAAATCTTTTGGCCCTTCAACTGAATCATCTGTAGATCTTATTATGTCACTGAGGCTTGATCATGTTAATGAACTTCTTTCAGCGACTTGATCCTTGTTGGTGCCTGTTCTTCAAGTTTCACGATCCCTGTATAGAGTTAATATTATTTATCTTTTATCCTAGTTGATTTATATATGTCCTCCATTACATATTACATTTCATTATACTTTACAATCTCCCCCTATTTGATTGTTAGGGTTTGACAAGCAAATACCTAGAGGATAACTCAACTGATACAAATAAAATACAAAGATAAATAATATTAAAGTGCATTCTGGATCATATATATACATTTTCCAGATTTCTAAAAATTAACCAAGTGCAAGACAATTATTCCTGTAGACTGAACATATCTTCAAGTTTGCCTTTTCTTTCTTTCCACATTGCACTAATACTCCCATTAGTTTTTCCTTTCCCAAAATAAAGTTAATTCCGTGTCAACAACCTTTTCCTTGCCTTTACGCCTAGTAGATTTTTCTTGTTCATCCATCTTCTCCCCCTCAGTTGGGTTATCCTCCAGATTAGTAGGATGTGGAGTTGGTAAATTAGACGAAGATGGCTTTACCAAGGAGTTGATTGCATGACTAAACTGGGATGCCATGGAACTTAATTGAACCTGGAATGCATCATGTTGAATAAGTTGCAAATTTTTTATTTCTGCAATGGACTTACAGATATTTTGCAACTCTTTCTCCATTATTTGGACCCGTGTAAGGAGTCTGCTATATTCCTTTCTGGTTACAGGTGCATGTGGTTGAGTAGGTTGCTCACTCATATGTTCTGCAGGTGTTTCACTCAACACTCTATATTCACTCGGTTTAGTGGTTTGGGTTACACTTACATGTTCTGTTGGTATTTCCCTCAACTTTCCTCTAGAGCTTCCACCGATATGTGTACCTGCAAATGAAATCATCCTAGCCCCTTTTTCAGAGGTCACGGATGGTGCAATGAAAGTTCGTGAGCTTCCGTCCTCGCGTGAAGCGAGTTGCCGACCACTGGTAAAAAGTGGTAAATCTCGAAAGAGATCCAGAGATTTTCCCTCTGGGAGGTTAAACTTGAATCGATTAAATGGCACAAAACCCAAGTTTCCCTCGTACGTATGTGAAGACACTTGGTTCATAAAAGAACCACCCACCAATGGATCATTCCGTAAAATGGAAGATTCACCAGCAGTTATTGAGGTAGGTAATTCCACATCGGATGCCTGTGAAGGCATTTGATCTTTAGAAAGATCATCAACCACTCGTATGTTCCGTGAAATGGAACTCAAGATAGTTGCTCCCGTCAATTCAACCTCATTTACATTTGCACTCATTAGATAAGAAAGAATTGTTTCACTAACAGTTGCCGTTACCTCAGGTTCATTGGGTTTACTTCGTTTAGAATGAGGTAGAGCGGCTGTTGTAACTAACTCAAATAAATCTCAAAACATTCGTAAAGTGTATTTTTATTCGTTTTATAAGTTCTATAAATTTTCAGTATTTAATTTGTTATTTTTCCCGAAAATATTTCATTCATATCGGACCCGAAAATTTTACTTCCGGAACTAATTAGCAGTTGTCACGTGGCCTTATTCTCAGCCAATCCACAACTTACTCTCTCGACCAATCTAGAGCCTTCCAGCTGTCGATGGTCAAAAGGCCAGGAAAAAAAAAATAAATAAATAAAAATCATTCCATTTCTTACAAAAAAAAATTATATACTCTTATTTGTTCTTGAAGATTGAAAGCTTTGTTAAGGGTGATTTTGGAGTCCGTTTTCATCAAGACAATACTCAAAACGAAGCCCTCGAATCCTACTTTCTTGAATCTGCAAGCCAAATTAGTATCGGGTAATTTTTCTATTTCCTATGAATTTTCTTTTACCTGCAGAAAAATTGGTTTTATATAATCATCAAAATCGAGTTTATTGATCCTTGAATTGTTCAGTCAATATGATGCTTCCTTGAACCTCTTGACGGTATTTGGAGTAGGATTACACGAGTAATTGCGTGGTTTTCTGTTGTTTGGTGGAAGTCAAGCTAGTAGTTATTAAATCTTAATCTCTTATTCTAAAAGCTCTGTTAATTTTCTGTGAAAACTGAGTTTCTTTTCAGCAGTTACATGATGCTTATATCCATTTTTAGTACTAGTTTGTACTAAACGATTATGAGTTGTCATGAGACGAGTTCTTGAAATTCCTAGAACTTTAATTAACACACCCGTAAGATGTACTGAAAGACTGCAAGGCTTGAGTCTACGGTTAAATTGTAGATGTTCATAGCTTCGAATTGGCATGATAAACGTAGGATTTTGTTCAGGATTAAAGAAAATCGAGTTCAGGGGATTTCTTTGATTTAGCCGAATTGGTGTGTGCGTGTTGTCTGGGCACTGTTTATGGTACCAGCAGTGTTAGGGGTGAGTATAGAAGGAGTTAAAGGTTCATTTTAGAACCAGGAGCACAGAGTTTAGTGGTGCTTTAATTGGAACGAGTCCCTGTTCTCTTTTCTGAGTTGATGCATTCGGTTGCTATGTATCCTATATACTCTGCAAGTTCTGAGTTTAAGTCGAGAAGTAGGGGTTCCCAGACTTGATTTAAGAAAGTAATCCATGGGGTGATTAAGATGAAAGCAAAGTCGAGATTATGGATTTTAGGAAAGTTTGAATTGTTTGTTCTTAACATCAGTTGATACATTATTAGTAGCGAGTCTGTGGATAGATTTCACTTAATGGTAGCTGTGATTTAGGTTCCATTACTCATGAATTGGTTAGGATTTAAGCAAAAAGTAACGGAGTCACCGGATTTTCTTTGACATTGTCAAACTGGTATATTCCTACTGTTTTCTCAACCATGGTGAGAACAGAGATATTAAGGAGAATTAGGAAGGGATATAGGATTTATCTTGATGCCTGTATGTGTGTTTTAGTGCACTAAATCAGTAGCTTGAACTGGCCAGGTGGTGCTAAATTCACTGGGGTTCAGGGCTGGGTATAGTGTGTGCAATGTAGTGTTACCAGCAGGACGAAAATGTCATGTGACTACTTGTTATTCCTTGATCGAGGAACCCTGTTCGTTGTTGCTAAAGTATAGTGCATTTGTAATATCCGCGAATTTTCGAATAAATTTTTTTTTATCGATATTTAAATTTTAATTAAGAGTGATGCGTTAGTATATTTAATTAGCACGTTTTTTCGTTTTTGGTAAAATATCGAAATTTTAAATAATCGTATGCAAGTAAAAATATATTGTATTTATTTAATTATATTTATTTGGTTTTATTAAAATTAGGAGAAATAGAATTTTAATTTTTGGATCGAATTTAT
Source organism: Kitagawia praeruptora (assembly GCA_037693485.1). Taxonomy (NCBI): domain Eukaryota; kingdom Viridiplantae; phylum Streptophyta; class Magnoliopsida; order Apiales; family Apiaceae; genus Kitagawia; species Kitagawia praeruptora. The sequence goes on from CM075350.1 coordinate 102,004,906, forward strand.
TTAGAGAACGAAATTAGAGTCTCGTTTTAATTAGTCAACAGGGAGGAAACGATCTCTTTTCACCAAACATTTCACTAAACAGAGCCATTATTACTACATTTACGTTTTGTCCCCCACGATTATTTCTTTTTAATTCCACTAGAAGGAAAAACCGGACCGTGTTTTACTCCACCATGCTATTTTATTTAGTCCCCACGTTTTAATTCATTTTAATTCAATAAACACACCACTCTCATCCTTATATTTACACACATATACACCATTCATTTTGGGGGAGAACCAACAAACTGACCCTTCTTTTCAAACAAAACCAAATTCGGACCTTACACTATTATAAACGGAGTGAATTGACAGGTAGTTTATTTTCTGTTAATTGCCTTGCTTTTAGTTTTTCGTTTAGCAGAATGGTTGTTTAATTGTGATGTTGTTGTGTGGTTATTGGAGTAAAAAGGGAGTAGAGAGAGGCGGGGGAAGAGATGGAGGGATGGAGTTGATAGAGAAGAGATGAAGCGGAGAGGAGGAAGAGGGACAAATACGGAGAGATTGTGACTGAAGGGTATTGTCGTGTGTGTCGGGGTGAGGGAGAGGTACCACCGCGGCGATTGTAGCGGCCGGCGGTGGTGAGTGGTTGTCGAGAGGGTAGAGAACTGGAGAGAGATGAATTGCGTGGTTTGAATCGGAGTTGCCGTGTGTGGAGTTATAAGTAGTTGGGTTGTTGATTGTTGTTGTTGTAAACCGAGAGAGAGGGAGTGCAGAGATTGTTTGTTGGGAGTGGGTATTCGAAGAAGAGGGAGAGACGGCGAGGGGGATCGAGAGAGAATCAGAGAGGGAGAGGCGAAAGAGAGACGGGAGAGAACTGGGAGAGAAACGAGATGAGGGAGGGGGAGAGAGATGAACCGAGAGAGATGAGAGTTGAGAGAGATTCGATGGAAATAGAGAGACAGTTGAGAGAGATTGATTCGAAGTAGGAAGAGAGGTGTGGGTTTTGATTGAAACTGGCGAAGAGAGACGAACAGAGAGATGATTGTTGTTGTTAGTTTGGACAGGGGTTATGGTGTTGTTGTGAAGTCGGGGGGGTGGGAGAAACTGGGAGAGGCTAGAGAGATTGCGAGAGAGATAAGAGAGAGAGAGAGAGATAGAGCAAAGAGATTGCAGAGAGAACAGGGGAAGGGAAGGTTGAACAGGTGGGTCCCACAGGTGGGCCCACGTTGTTGTAGAATATTAATACTCCGTATAATATTGACGTACCAAATTTAGGACCTTACGTTTTATTCGTGTTTTAATTAAATAGGATTTAATTGGCCCGTTAAAAATTGGAACGTTATTAAATTTAGAAGATTAAATAGTTTTATTAAAAATGATTTATTTAAATAAAATAGTGATTGGTTTATTATTTAAATAATAATAAAATAATAACGTATGGATAAAATTTACGTCGGATGTTATAATCGGGATTTAATTATTTGGATCGTTATTTAAAACAGTTGATATAATTAATTTATTGAAAATGGTATAATTGATTAATGGAGTTATTTAGGAATAGTTATGGATTTAAAGGAATTATTTAATAATTTTGTTGTGAGATTAATATTAATTAAATTAGAGAATTTTTGTGAATTTATAAGAGTTAATTTAAATTAGAAGTGCAATTTGAATAATTAGATATATTTAGTGATTATTTTGACGTAATTTAGAGATTTAATAATTCTGAATAAATAGAAATAAATACGGTATTAATTTAGAAAGATGATATTTAATATTCGAGGTTTTATTTATTTAAATTGAGGATTTATTTATTTAACTCGATTATTAATTATTGTCTTGAGGATTTATTTATTTAATTTGAGGATTAATTATTGTCTCGAGGATTTATTTATTTAAATTAAGGATTAATTGTTGTCTCGAGGATTAATTGGTTAATTATGTTTCTTTATCGTGGAGTAAGATAATTGTTTGAGGATTATTTATTGATTGAGTTTTTGGTATAGGATGTCAATGTTATTATTTTAGTGGATTGATATTTAGCATTTTCGGATTATTTTAATTAATCGAATCGAATAAGATTATTTTAGACTAAAATCGGATTTATTATTAAATTATTTGTGAGATTTAAAAATGGAAAAGGTTTCGCGTAAAAATGTTGAGTTTTGGAATTATTCGAGGAATCATTTTGGGTAGGATTTCGGAGGAGTTAGGAGACTCGTTTGGAAAAGCTTAATGAGCGAAAGTTGTAGATAAGCAAAGGTATTATATAAAGGTGAATAGAAGTTGATTGAAAGGTGATCGGAAGTGGAGTTAATAATAGCTGAACTAGGGCCAGGAAGGTGAAATGCCGGAGAACCAGAGACGTGGAGCATATTGGAGTATCGTACTGCAGAACCAGGCAAGTTTACTAATTCGTACTCCAACGTTCGGGGTATTTATATTTTTTTTAAATTCATAAGTATGCTGATTAAGTTTTCAAACGTAAATACTCTATCTAGTCTTTTATACTGGATTTTAATCATGAAATCTTCATACATATATTTATTATATGAGGTGTTGTATTATTATTCGAGGTGTTGAAATTATTATACGAGGTGTTGATTTATTATTCGAGGTGTTGATATTATTATTCGAGGTGTTGAAATTATTATTCGAGGTGTTATTATACGAGATGTTGAAATTATTATACGAGGTGTTGAAATTATTATATGAGGTTTTTAAATTATTATATGAGGTGTTGAAATTTATTTCATGAGTTGGCCAAATTGTTGGGAGGTTTACTGAAATACTTCATTCGTATTCGTATAAGAGATGATAAAGATATATTTAATGATATTTTCATACTATAGAATACTTATATTTAAGTGTGGGGTTGTATATAAATATATATATATATAAGGTAAATTGTGATTTATTGCTTCAAAAAGCAAAAGTGACCGGAGTAACGCACCGGCCCAATCGGTTATTGAAGAGTGATGGGCACGAGAAAGACGGGCTCACTCTTCTGATATCATTAAGGGTGATGGGCACGAGAAAGACGGGCTCACCCTTCTGATATGTATTAAGGGTGATGGGCACGAGAAAGACGGGCTCACCCTTCTGAAAATTTTTGGGTGATTCGAGACGTCGACCATCCTTTCTATCGATAGAATTGAGGTGTGACAATGGATTGATCATCCATTACTTGAGGAAGCGTTTGACCAATTATCGATATCCTAACTGTTAACCGATGCCTTTGTGGTTCTGTTAATGGGATAGGATGTTGATCCGAGGAGTTATTAAATTATATTTGAGAAGTATTTTGAGAAGTTATTGAGATGTATTTATTCTTTTATTTGAGAAGTATTTTGAGAAGTTATTGAGATATATTTATTCTTTCATATGAGTAGTATTTCGAGATTTATAAAAAATTTCCGAGTTGATCTCTTTTCAAAAGTAGATATATTATGGAGTGATACAAAACATATTTTGGACGAGTTGTTGTATTATATGATATCTATATATACTTGCTGGGCATTCGTTGGCTCATACTTGCTATTTAAATATTATAAAACAGTGGTAATCAGAGCTGGCTCTAGTACGGCGAACCGTGATTAAGGGAAGTGGAAGACAACTGATTCAGCATGTCAACCTTAAAGCATCTGAGGAGAGTGCAGGTTCGGAAGATGTTGATATAATGTTTTATTATCTAGTACTTTGGAGTTGTAATGGTATTTCAGAGATTCTGGGAAGAGAAATTGAGATGTAAAATCTTTTGGATTTATTGAGTGCTTGTTCTAAGACTATAACCCGTGGAGTAAAATAAGGATTTGTTATGAATATTGTTGTAGATTATATTGTGAGCAGGTGATTGAATATTCCGCAAGAGGTGTAATGACCTGGATTCCTGTAGGGGATTTGGGGGCGTTACAGAAATGGTATCAGAGCAGTAGGTTATAAATCTTAGAACGAGTGTAAGAGGAGTTATGACTATATAAGAGAGAGTTTAGAAGCCAAGGAACCGAGAGGTATATTTATAGTAGGACTTCAAGGAGTAATGGGGTGGAGGCATGATGGCCATTAGCAGTAGTAGAATCAATTCGGACGAGAGAAATGTGTATCTATGATTTATTTATTTGATTAAATTTGAGTATATACAGTTATATATCCATAAATATGCATATATATACAACTGCAGGTATATACATGTATATATATGAATATGTACAGATATGTACTGTTTTGTTTTCATTAATAAATATTTCATGGGTATGCAGTTTTATTAGATTAAACCGTATTGGGATAGGTGGAATCGAGAGAGACTGTGACTATTGAAGAAGTGTAGAAGAAATAAATAGAGTGGATTTTATAGATGGAAACAAAACAAGAAGAGTATGATGGTATCATGTATGGATTTGGAGGAGCAAGGAGATAGAAGATTTCAACAACGGTTGAAACAATAGATTGGATATAATGATGCAGTGTTTTGATAAGGGACTACGTGATATGGGTAAAAAAGTAGCCATGGTAAAAGCTGAGAGTGAATTGATTCAGGAGAATAAAAGATGAGAAGAAAGAGTTATATTTGATAATTAGTAGGAGAAAAGAATATGAGGAATTTTAATTCATAATTTAGATGTACTATTGAGGGTAAGGTGTATTTGAGGATAGAGTGATGATAAGAATAAACGAATGAAGTAGGTATAAGTAATGAGCGAGTATGAAAATATAGGTATGTTAAAGAATGAAATCATAGATGGAATAGACGGTATATCATAAGAGTTTATAATTGAGATATGGGGAGCATAAAGCTGGTAAAAAGTGATGAGGGGATATTAGAAAGTAGAGCACGAGATAAGCAACCTTAGTTATTGCCTAGGTTGATTCCGAGGACGGAATCCTTTTAAGGAGGGAAGACTGTAATATCCGCGAATTTTCGAATAAATTTTTTTTTATCGATATTTAAATTTTAATTAAGAGTGATGCGTTAGTATATTTAATTAGCACGTTTTTTCGTTTTTGGTAAAATTTCGAAATTTTAGATAATCGTATGCAAGTAAAAATATATTGTATTTATTTAATTATATTTATTTGGTTTTATTAAAATTAGGAGAAATAGAATTTTAATTTTTGGATCGAATTTATTTAGAGAACGAAATTAGAGTCTCGTTTTAATTAGTCAACAGGGAGGAAACGATCTCTTTTCACCAAACATTTCACTAAACAGAGCCATTATTACTACATTTACGTTTTGTCCCCCACGATTATTTCTTTTTAATTCCACTAGCAGGAAAAACCGGACCGTGTTTTACTCCACCATGCTATTTTATTTAGTCCCCACATTTTAATTCATTTTAATTCAATAAACACACCACTCTCATCCTTATATTTACACACATATACACCATTCATTTTGGGGGAGAACCAACAAACTGACCCTTCTTTTCAAACAAAACCAAATTCGGACCTTACACTATTATAAACAGAGTGAATTGACAGGTAGTTTATTTTCTGTTAATTGCCTTGCTTTTAGTTTTTCGTTTAGCAGAATGGTTGTTTAATTGTGATGTTGTTGTGAGGTTATTGGAGTAAAAAGGGAGTAGAGAGAGGCGGGGGAAGAGATGGAGGGATGGAGTTGATAGAGAAGAGATGAAGCGGAGAGGAGGAAGAGGGACAAATACGGAGAGATTGTGACTGAAGGGTATTGTCGTGTGTGTCGGGGTGAGGGAGAGGTACCACCGCGGCGATTGTAGCGGCCGGCGGTGGTGAGTGGTTGTCGAGAGGGTAGAGAACTGGAGAGAGATGAATTGCGTGGTTTGAATCGGAGTTGCCGTGTGTGGAGTTATAAGTAGTTGGGTTGTTGATTGTTGTTGTTGTAAACCGAGAGAGAGGGAGTGCAGAGATTGTTTGTTGGGAGTGGGTATTCGAAGAAGAGGGAGAGACGGCGAGGGGGATCGAGAGAGAATCAGAGAGGGAGAGGCGAAAGAGAGACGGGAGAGAATTGGGAGAGAAACGAGATGAGGGAGGGGGAGAGAGATGAACCGAGAGAGATGAGAGTTGAGAGAGATTCGATGGAAATAGAGAGACAGTTGAGAGAGATTGATTCGAAGTAGGAAGAGAGGTGTGGGTTTTGATTGAAACTGGCGAAGAGAGACGAACAGAGAGATGATTGTTGTTGTTAGTTTGGACAGGGGTTATGGTGTTGTTGTGAAGTCGGGGGGGTGGGAGAAACTGGGAGAGGCTAGAGAGATTGCGAGAGAGATAAGAGAGAGAGAGATAGAGCAAAGAGATTGCAGAGAGAACAGGGGAAGGGAAGGTTAAACAGGTGGGTCCCACAGGTGGGCCCACGTTGTTGTAGAATATTAATACTCCGTATAATATTGACGTACCAAATTTAGGACCTTACGTTTTATTCGTGTTTTAATTAAATAGGATTTAATTGGCCCGTTAAAAATTGGAACGTTATTAAATTTAGAAGATTAAATAGTTTTATTAAAAATGATTTATTTAAATAAAATAGTGATTGGTTTATTATTTAAATAATAATAAAATAATAACGTATGGATAAAATTTACGTCGGATGTTATAATCGGGATTTAATTATTTGGATCGTTATTTAAAACAGTTGATATAATTAATTTATTGAAAATGGTATAATTGATTAATGGAGTTATTTAGGAATAGTTATGGATTTAAAGGAATTATTTAATAATTTTGTTGTGAGATTAATATTAATTAAATTAGAGAATTTTTGTGAATTTATAAGAGTTAATTTAAATTAGAAGTGCAATTTGAATAATTAGATATATTTAGTGATTATTTTGACGTAATTTAGAGATTTAATAATTCTGAATAAATAGAAATAAATACGGTATTAATTTAGAAAGATGATATTTAATATTCGAGGTTTTATTTATTTAAATTGAGGATTTATTTATTTAATTCGATTATTAATTATTGTCTTGAGGATTTATTTATTTAATTTGAGGATTAATTATTGTCTCGAGGATTTATTTATTTAAATTAAGGATTAATTGTTGTCTCGAGGATTAATTGGTTAATTATGTTTCTTTATCGTGGAGTAAGATAATTGTTTGAGGATTATTTATTGATTGAGTTTTTGGTATAGGATGTCAATGTTATTATTTTAGTGGATTGATATTTAGCATTTTCGGATTATTTTAATTAATCGAATCGAATAAGATTATTTTAGACTAAAATCGGATTTATTATTAAATTATTTGTGAGATTTAAAAATGGAAAAGGTTTCGCGTAAAAATGTTGAGTTTTGGAATTATTCGAGGAATCATTTTGGGTAGGATTTCGGAGGAGTTAGGAGACTCGTTTGGAAAAGCTTAATGAGCGAAAGTTGTAGATAAGCAAAGGTATTATATAAAGGTGAATAGAAGTTGATTGAAAGGTGATCGGAAGTGGAGTTAATAATAGCTGAACTAGGGCCAGGAAGGTGAAATGCCGGAGAACCAGAGACGTGGAGCATATTGGAGTATCGTACTGCAGAACCAGGCAAGTTTACTAATTCGTACTCCATCGTTCGGGGTATTTATATTTTTTTTAAATTCATAAGTATGCTGATTAAGTTTTCAAACGCAAATACTCTATCTAGTCTTTTATACTGGATTTTAATCATGAAATCTTCATACATATATTTATTATATGAGGTGTTGTATTATTATTCGAGGTGTTGAAATTATTATACGAGGTGTTGATTTATTATTCGAGGTGTTGATATTATTATTCGAGGTGTTGAAATTATTATTCGAGGTGTTATTATACGAGATGTTGAAATTATTATACGAGGTGTTGAAATTATTATATGAGGTTTTTAAATTATTATATGAGGTGTTGAAATTTATTTCATGAGTTGGCCAAATTGTTGGGAGGTTTATTGAAATACTTCATTCGTATTCGTATAAGAGATGATAAAGATATATTTAATGATATTTTCATACTATAGAATACTTATATTTAAGTGTGGGGTTGTATATAAATATATATATATATATATATATAAGGTAAATTGTGATTTATTGCTTCAAAAAGCAAAAGTGACCGGAGTAACGCACCGGCCCAATCGGTTATTGAAGAGTGATGGGCACGAGAAAGACGGGCTCACTCTTCTGATATCATTAAGGGTGATGGGCACGAGAAAGACGGGCTCACCCTTCTGATATGTATTAAGGGTGATGGGCACGAGAAAGACGGGCTCACCCTTCTGAAAATTTTTGGGTGGTTCGAGACGTCGACCATCCTTTCTATCGATAGAATTGAGGTGTGACAATGGATTGATCATCCATTACTTGAGGAAGCGTTTGACCAATTATCGATATCCTAACTGTTAACCGATGCCTTTGTGGTTCTGTTAATGGGATAGGATATTGATCCGAGGAGTTATTAAATTATATTTGAGAAGTATTTTGAGAAGTTATTGAGATATATTTATTCTTTTATTTGAGAAGTATTTTGAGAAGTTATTGAGATATATTTATTCTTTCATATGAGTAGTATTTCGAGATTTATAAAAAATTTCCGAGTTGATCTCTTTTCAAAAGTAGATATATTATGGAGTGATACAAAACATATTTTGGACGAGTTGTTGTATTATATGATATCTATATATACTTGCTGGGCATTCGTTGGCTCATACTTGCTATTTAAATATTATAAAACAATGGTAATCAGAGCTGGCTCTAGTACGGCGAACCGTGATTAAGGGAAGTGGAAGACAACTGATTCAGCATGTCAACCTTAAAGCATCTGAGGAGAGTGCAGGTTCGGAAGATGTTGATATAATGTTTTATTATCTAGTACTTTGGAGTTGTAATGGTATTTCAGAGATTCTGGGAAGAGAAATTGAGATGTAAAATCTTTTGGATTTATTGAGTGCTTGTTCTAAGACTATAACCCGTGGAGTAAAATAAGGATTTGTTATGAATATTGTTGTAGATTATATTGTGAGCAGGTGATTGAATATTCCGCAAGAGGTGTAATGACCTGGATTCCTGTAGGGGATTTGGGGGCGTTACAGCATTGTTTGCAAACTTTGGGCTACCAGTGATAATCTTCCTCTGTTTTTCTTGTGCAAAAATGAATGAGCAGATTACCATCTTTCCTAATTACTTGTTATAGTAAACCATTACTTCTTTTCTTTTATATATTAGATAATCTTTTATTCAAAACCTTTATTTAAAAATCTGAATTTTTCAAGAATTCAGAGCTTAATTTCAAAACCATGATTCAAAATTCAGCATTATTTCTGAATCAGTTATTTATTTAGTTATTTTTGAAAATGAGTTATTTGTTTTTTTTTAGTTCAAAACAATTAGGAATTGAATACTTTTAATTACTTTAATTAATTTCAAGTAATGAACTAATTAATTCAATTATTTGATAAATGTAATTATTTATCAAATAATTTTATTAATTATTTATTAGTTGATTTTAATTAATTTAATTAGAATTATTTAATTCTTAACCGATTTATTCTTGTTTTAAATGATTTAAATGTTTTAAAAATAGTGGAAAATGGTTTAAAAATTCAGAAAATATTCTAAAAATATTTTCAAATATTTTAAGTCGGGTTTTAATTAAAAATCCAAGATTTAAAATGGTTTCAAAGATATTTCTTGGTTCAGTTAATTATTAGATCGAGTTATATGGACGGTTATACGAGAATTATATGCTTAAGTGCTATGTGGATTATGTGTATAGACTGTTAGCAGGTCTAAGTTATTTTATATGTGTGATTAATTTAACTTAATTATTATAGAGTCGAGCCAGAGGGGCACGGGCAAAGCTAAAGTCGAGTAGTTTCGGATCAGTAGCCTGTAAAAGCTTTTGAGTACCAGGCAAGTAAACCATTTCACTTATCCTTCAAGTGAATCATATTTATCATAACGTACTCTTTCTATTGATTCGATCTGCTGATGATATTACCACTCATTTAATTTTCATCAATTATGAATATTTGTTTGCCCTGTCCCAAAACTGTATTATTGAATTCGTTGATCCTTTTAGTGACTTGACTTAAATCCATACCCCTTTCTCTATATCGAACTTGTCGATATCTAGGTCAGAAATTACCCGACCTTATTTTATTTTGTGAGATTTGAGATGTTGACCTGGAACGAGAGTGTCCAGGGTGTTTGACAGTTGAGGTGGTCGATTGTTCCTACACCTGATGTCTAGTTATAGGATTGGACTGTTAGTTTTTTTTTTAAATGTGGACCGTAAGGGTCGGACCAGATTCGTGGTCAGAAATTATTAAGGCCAATGTGTGCCATGGATCCATTAAGGACATTGCTGTGTGCGTTTGTCCGGGGTTAGTGCGTGACTGATCAGCAGCCTAACCTTATGATTGTTTTTATCAATAAAATGCATGATAGTCCAATCCTCTTCTACTTTATGATTCAGACAAAGGACTTATCTTCAGTTGAGCTTATATATTACTGATTGTTGATTCTTGACAGACTTGCAAACATTTCAGTTCGTTATGCTTTTAAATATATATATATATACTTGCTGAGCATTTTCGCTCACTTGCTTGCTAATTCTGTTTTCTCCAGCTAAACACGAAGATGTCTAGAAGGAGTGGACCGTCTGGTTGGGGTAGCCATAGAGGCAGCCAAAGAGTTGAGGTGGTGGGATGGGTAGTGAGCTTATCACTCTATATTTTGTCATTTCTGTAATAGTAGACAGATTATTTATCTTATGGAGTTGTATATTATTTTATTCAGTATTGGGTTGTAATAGTTAATTAATAGTTGTTTCATACTGTGACCTGTGAGCGGTCTTGGATAAAAGTTAGTAGTATCATCTTTTGGTTTATACGTTGTTATGCATGCAAGCAGGGTTGTTGAGCTTGGTTATGTTTTGGTTAAAAATACAGGTGGATAGCTCATTTTTCGAATACAACATGTCAAAATTTTCTAAAATTTCCCTAGATTAATATTTAAAATCATTTATAAACAGTTATATTTTGATAGCAGTAGTGAGGGTGTTACAAGTTGGTATCAGAGCCACAGGTCACAGTCACTGAAACAATTAGGTAGGAAAGTAGGGTTAGAGTAATAGGAAGGATTAGAATCGTTTTACGAGAGTTAGTATGAGTAATGAGAGGGTACGTGTATAAGGTAGACGTCGGGTAGAACAACTTAGGATAAGGATCGCGAAAGGATACTTCGGCAAGCGTTGCGACATTGAACGGTCTTTCGGCATATCGCATGAGTAGAAGTTCGAATTGTTTAAGGATTGGGCTAAGCTAAGTGGGCAGCTGGAGCCATCAATCCGAGGGACGTTATCTTGAGATTTTCACGAAGAATCTAGAACTTTCTACAATTTTGGTTTCGATGTAAACATTATGGAGATGGTACGAGAAAGTTAAGGACGTGAAGCGGGAAGTGATATCAGCAAGAATTGGAAGTTAAGCGGGGCTGTACACCCTTAATCGTTGATTCGTTCAAATTCATTGCTTGAAGAAAAATTTCTATTCTTCTTTTCAATTGTCGAAAATTAATTCCTAGTTGGTATCGTTGCTGAGGCATTCGTTGCGCAGTGACGGTTCAAAATCGAGAATGAATTGAGATCTTCTTAATTATTCAACTCATTATTGTCAGGTCGGTTTTGGAAGCTAAGTACATTAGTGCTTAGTCGACAAGCGTGAGGTTATGGATAATTAAGAATTTCTTGAATGTTTGCTTGATCAATTATTGATGCATGTATTGGAAAGTCTTTTATTTATCAATTGATAATGAGCTTTATATGTCAGATTTACTCGAATTCAATCTCGTTTCTTGAATCCCTTCCGTTTTCATGAATACTTGATTTTCTCTATTCCAGCTGAGATGAACAACCTATGCAGATAGGGATCCAGGGACATCTTATCTTTGTGATAGAAGTCCAGTGGGACGCCACTGATTGTGTTTGTCATGAAGGTACTAAAGACTGGCCATCTTTATGTACTGTGGTGGTTGACCAAGTGACAAATGCAACCTGAAAATAGTTCAAAGATCATATTGATCTCTCGGTTGAACTCCTTTATGAAAGCCTTATCAAATAACCTCAGTGTATATTCATACCTGATGTCATTCATTTTATTGACTTCCTTTGTCAGAAATTCGATGTTTTCAAAAAAATTCTTAATGATGAAGAAACGTGAAGATGGGCGTGATGATGTCTTAAATGAAAGAACTATAACTGCATGGACGAAGAATTAGTTATGCAAGTTTAAGAGTTTGGTGATTAAGACAGATACGTCGTGTCAAATTGGAATAATTTCTGAACCAATAAAGCATGAACAAGGTCTGAGATTAATGAGAATTGAATACAAGAAAAAGGAGAGTAAATAAGAGGGCATGATTGCAGATATTATTAAGGGCAAAAAGAGAATGGTAAAGGAGATATTAAGTATAAGATGTTCAATGCCGAAGAAAGATTGTTTTGGACACTTACTGAAGGGCAGAGATAGTAAATGAAATATTATAAAATTCTGAATGTTTTAAATCCATCGTTGGATATAAGATTTTATTATCAATGAAGGTTGACTTGAGTTTAGCGGAGTGAAGAAGAACGGAAAGGTATGTAAAAATTATCGAGAAGTACCAGGATTGAATGAGGGGTAAAGTAACTATGTGGAGTAAATAACTTATGTAAACCAGTGTAGGAAGTCATGATTATCAGGGATGGGGGAAGTTGACCAAGATGGAATTAAATGCCAGTGAGGAGGAAGACAGAGAAACCAGAAAGTTCCAAAAAAAAAAGGTGATTAAACAGAAGATAAAAATTAGTAAAGGGAAAGGGAGGACAAGGAAGTCGACCCCAAGATTTAAATCAACAAAAGCTTCTTAGGCCACCTTTGGCAGAATGTAAGACTTGTGGGAAAAGGTATTCGGGGGTGTGTGTTAAGTTGGAGGTGACATGTTATAAGTGCAATCAGAAAGGACACTATGCTCGGGAATGTAAAATAGGGATTGTTTGTCATCGTTGTGGGAAGCCAGGACATATGATGAAAGATTGCAAGGTACCTCGAGTCAAGCCTCCAGTTCCAGCTAATCCCATGATTCGTGCAATAGAGGCACCTCCAGCAGTGAATGTTCGGCCATTGTCTAGGACCTTTAATATGACCATGAACGAAACTGTTAAGGATGCAGATGTGGTGGCAGGTGCGCTTCCTATAAATTCCGTACATGCCAAAGTATTAATTGACTCCGGGGCCACTAAATCTTTCATATCTAAAGAATTTACTCGTAGATTAAATTGTGAAGTATGCATGTTACATGAAGCTATAGTTATAGAAATAGCTAATTCAGAGCGAATTCCAGTTACTCAAGTGTGCCCTCGTTGTGAGATAGATATTTCTGGGCATTGTTTTTATGCAAATTTGATACCTTTTCAGTTAGGCGAGTTTGATATGATTTTAGGGATGGACTGGTTAACAGAGAATAATGCGCAAATTGATTGTAAGAATAAGAAGGTGATACTCAGATCCCACGATAATGTAAAAGTTACCTTTAGAGGTCAAAGACAGACTAGGAGATTTTTAACGATCATGCACACTAAGAAGTTGTTGAGACAAGGATGTGAGAGCTATATGGCGTATGTTATGGATACCAAGCAAGAAGTGCCTAAGATAGAGAGAATACCTGTAGTGAATGAATTTCTCGATGTTTTCCCGGATGAACTTCCCGGGTTACCTCTGGATAGAGAAATAGAGTTCACTATTGATTTAGCGCCAGGAACTGAACCCGTGTCGAAAGCTCCTTATCGTATGGCACCAGTGGAAATGAAGGAATTAGCTATCCAATTACAAGATCTTCTAGAGAAAGGCATTATAAGACCTAGTGTATCTCCGTGGGGAGCTCCGGTATTGTTTGTAAAGAAGAAAGACGGGAGCATGAGGTTATGTATTGATTATCGGGAACTGAATAAGTTAACTATTAAGAATAAATATCCCTTACCGAGAATTGATGATTTATTCGATCAGTTGAAAGGAGCTGCTTGTTTTTCTAAGATAGATTTAAGATCGGGTTACCATCAGTTGAAGATCAAGGCGGAAGATATCCCAAAGACAGCATTTCGAACTAGATACGGACATTATGAGTTTTTGGTGATGGCATTTGGATTGACGAATGCACCTGCAGCCTTCATGGATTTGATGAATAGGGTTTTGAAGAAATACTTAGATAAGTTTGTGATTGTGTTTATAGATGATATCTTGATATATTCAAAAACGAAAGAAGAACATGCAGAGCACCTGAGAATAGCTTTGGAAGTGTTGAGAAAGGAGAGGTTGTATGCTAAATTTTCTAAATGTGAGTTTTGGTTGAAGGAAGTGCAGTTCCTAGGACATGTAATTAGTAGTGAAGGGATTAAAGTAGACCCCGCTAAGATTGAAGCAGTGATGAGTTGGGAGAGACCCAAGACACCTACAGAGGTACGAAGTTTCTTAGGATTGGCAGGGTATTACCGACGATTTGTTCAGGACTTTGCAAAGATAGCCACCCCATTGACGAAGTTGACCAGGAAGAACGAAAAGTTTGTATGGAATGACAAATGCGAAGAAAGTTTTCAGGAGTTAAAGAAGAGGTTAGCGACTGCACCTGTATTAACATTACCAGATGAGCAAGGAAATTTTGTGATATATAGTGACGCTTCTCACAAGGGGTTAGGATGTGTATTGATGCAGCACGGAAAGGTCATCGCATACGCCTCTAGGCAGTTAAAACCTCATGAGCAGAAGTATCCTACCCATGATTTGGAATTAGCAGCAATTGTCTTTGCTCTAAAGATCTGGAGACATTACTTGTATGGGGAAAAGTGTGAAATTTATACGGATCATAAGAGTTTGAAATACATCTTTACTCAGAAGGAATTAAATATGAGACAGAGAAGATGGTTGGAGCTGATCAAAGACTATGATTGTACCATTAGTTATCATCCAGGAAAAGCGAATGTAGTGGCAGATGCCTTGAGTCGAAAGGAAAGATTAAACATGTTGACTATGACTAAGGAGTTGTTTAGAGAATTTGAAAAGTTTGAGATAGAAGTTCGTGTACCCAATGGTGTTTCGGGTATGATCTACACTATGACTTTTCAACCAGAATTGTTAGAAAAGATTCGCAGGTGTCAGGAGGAAATCATGAGCGGAGATATCAATAAGTTGACAGGCGAGGAAATATGCACTCAGCTGGATGACAAAGGAGTACTCCGATTTTCTTCAAGAATTTGGATACCCAATGTGACAGAACTAAAGAATGAGATTTTACAAGAAGCACATAGTTCAAGGTATTCGATCCACCCTGGAAGCACAAAAATGTATCAAGATTTGAAAAAGAATTTTTGGTGGCCAGATATGAAGAAAGATATTGCTGAGTGGGTGAGTAAATGTTTGACATGTCAGAAGGTGAAAGCTGAACATCAAAGACCAAGTGGGTTGCTACAACCATTAGAGATTCCTGAATGGAAGTGGGAACATATTACAATGGACTTCGTGGTAGGATTACCAAGAACAAAAGCTAACCATGATGCTATATGGGTGATTGTGGATAGATTGACGAAATCTGCACATTTTCTTCCGATAAATGAAAGATTCTCGTTGGACAATTTGGTGCATCTCTACATAAAAGAGATTGTAGTACGACATGGAGTTCCGGTGTCAATATTTTCGGATCGAGACCCGAGATTTAACTCAAGATTTTGGAAAAATTTCAAGAGTGTTTGGGCACCGAGTTAAGGATGAGTACTGCTTACCATCCTCAGATAGACGGTCAGAGCGAGAGAACAATTCAAACAATTGAAGACTGATAAGTGGATTTTATATCCACTTGGAGCGTTCCATATCGACTTAAATTGATTGACTTGGTCTCAAGTTTGTTGTATTTTTTATGTGTTTTGTGTAGTTGTGCAGGGTTGTAGCTATCGGTTAGTGTTGGTGTTTCTAATCGATATTAGAGCGGAATTAAGTATTGGAATGAAGATGGTACACTTGTGTTATGCTACCAAGGAGTTACATGTGTCATGGTATTAAAGATGTTAGCTAATGCGAAAGAAACGGAGGAGAAAGGAGCAAATTGTGTAAAATTCGGATGGTTGCGCAGTCTTCACTGTTTTGGTCATATCTGGAGTTCTACAAGTCCGTTTGAGGCCCGTAAGCTGTCCACGCGAAGCCTGGGAAGTTTTCTATAATTCTGAACAGTAACAGACCGCGCAGACTGCGCTGATACCGCGCAGAGTGCGCCCGAACTCGCTGGAAATTCTGAAATTTTATCCTGCAGTTTCGAATTAAATTGTATTTTTAGGTCTTTTCTTGTTGGAAAAGTATTCTAGGGCCTATATAAACACTACCTATCATTGTATATCATCATTATTAGGAAGATCATCAACATTGTAGCCAAGAACAATTGGAAGATACATCTCCAAGCTAGTGACAAGCAAGGAGTAATCTTTGGAATTTTTGTATTCTTCTACTTTGGGGAGTTATTACTGAACCTTATTTTCTCTCTTCTTTTAATTATTTGTTGTTCTAGAATTATGTTATCAATTGAACCCATGATGGCGATGAGGTCGATTATGGGCTAATTCGTTGTCATGGGGTTTTAATGGATTTTGCTATGGATTCTAGAAATTGAGTGTTATTTATGCCTTGGTGTGTGATTGATTGTATTGATTGCCTAGTATGTTTATGCTTATTCGTTATAAGTGCGTCGCGAACACTTGTAATTGTTTGTTTAATCCTAGTGAATGCGAAAGTGGATCTAGGGTTTAGAACAATTCATGCTAGCATAGGTTTTTGCATGTGAAGAACATGTATTAATTTGTGATGTGATTCTAACCGTCTTGCATCGACTATGTGGTTTAATGGGTGCTTGATTTTCAACCGGTATGTGTTCAATTGCTATAGACATATAGGGACTACACATATTTGGTGACTACTTGACTTCTATCAATTGTGGATGATCAGTAGGATGGTATATGCACAACGAAAGTTGGTATGTATCAGTTTAGTGCATCTAATCAGTAATCAACTCGGTCACATGCTAGGCTAAAGGGCATAAGATTCTAGATGAAGTAGTAAATGAAATTGAAATCCCATGTTTGTTTATTATAAGGTTTAAGTTAAATTATTTTCTCGTAATTGGCTTAGTTGGTAATTAATCATTAGTTAAATCAAACCACTATTGTGATTGTCTTAGCAGTGAGTGTAAATCATAAGCTGGTGCATAAGTGAACATAACGAACAATTTGAGTCTCTGTGGGAACGAATCCTATTTACTCTATATTACTTGTTGACCACGTTCTCTTGCGTGAATAAGTGCGAACAAGTTTTTGGCGCCGCTGCCGGGGACTCGGTTCATTGTTTGTTTAGTTTATGATCTTGTCATCAATTGGGTTAAATTCACTGACTCGGACGTTTTTTTTTATTTGATGGATTATTGGGAGCAGGAATTCGTAATTGTTTGTGAGCTGTGTGCAGGTGGACATTACACTCATCAATGTGAGTATAACAGAAACCGGCCAAATTTCAGCTGGGACTACAATCAGAGTGGTATGGAGCAATCTCAATATCCATTCTACCCGCTCCAAAATCAGCAGTTTGAAGATGAGCCATACAATCCAGGGGGAATTCAGCAGCAACAGGGGCAACAATTTCAGCATCAGTATGCCCCAGTGCATCAACACTTTCAACCTCCTGAATTTCAGCAGCAGCAATTTCAGACTTGGTCTATCCAACAGTCGACCGAAGAAGCTGAATTAGAAGAATTGAGGTTGATGGCTAAAAGCAATGCATTGTCTCTCCAGAGAATAGGAGATCAGATTGGTCAAATTGCAAATGCATTACAAACATTGAATCAAATTGCAAGTGACACAGAAGGCCTAGATGTAGAGGAGGAGGACAAGAACCTTACTATCAGTCTTGACTGGCCTTTCTTAGCCACGGGTGAGACCATGATCGAAGTTCAGGAAGGAGAGTCTGAGGGCAGAGATGGGGAAGAAGCAGAACATGAAGCTGATAAGGAAGCAGAGTCGGAGGCAAACCAATCAGAAAATTCGATTCTGAATAATCAGCCGCAACCACTTCCTTTGCAATATGAAAATTTTGAAGAATCAGCCCAAGATCAAGAAAATTCCAAGGTTCAAGCGGCTATGCTAATTCCTTCGAAGGATGAAGAGTGTCTCAGTGTGGAAGATGATGAATTAGAAGAGCATGTTCAGTTGTTGAATGCCGCTCCGTTGTAATCTGACTTCGACCAGCTGGAGGCCGAAGAGGAAAAGAGTATCACTCCTGTTGACAAATCTACTCCGGAGAAGACTACAGAGATCATCCAAATCGATTTTCCTCCTCCATATCCACAGAGGCTTCAGAAGCAAACTCTAGCCATGAATTTGACGGCGGAGGATGAGGAGTGTTTTAGCTTGAAATTGGTTGATGCAGGGCAGAGTAAAAAGTATGACAAGGAGAAGGAGAAGGCAAAGCATGGCCAACTGAGGATTACAGTGCCTTGGTTGATAGGGTTACGTATTCCACATAAGTTGCTTGGAGTGGAAGATCTCTGGAATTCTCAGGTGCGCCTTAAGCCATCAATTGAAGGAGCTCCCGAACTCGAGCTCAAAACATTGCTAGTTCACCTGGGGTATGTTTCTTGTAATTCAAATCCTTTGCTTGCTATTGTTATTGCTGCTAACTTTTCAGGTAGGCGGGAGAATGTTGTTAAGAGATCTTGTGAGGAGCGAATACGGGTAAAGCTTGTCGTTGAAGATGTCGCTCCAGAAAAGATCATTAAATGGCCTTATAGAGATGCGGTGCAGAAAATTTTTCAAGAGGAAAATTGTGGCCAAGTCTAGCTAAAGACGTTAAAGAAAGGCGCTTCGTGGGAGGCAACCCATGATTTCTTGCTTTCGAATAAAACAACAGTTGTTTTGGAGTCTCCACGTCTATCCACCACCAGACATACCACCCGAGGAGGGTGGAGATGCCGGCGAGTAGGGGAGTATCTCTTGTACCCTTTATTTTACCTTCAATGAGGACATTGCAATTTTTAAGTTTGGGGGTGAGATTTGGGGGATAGTAGTTGTATGTATTGTTGTATTTTGTGGTCATAAAGGATATCATGTTGCATAGTAGTGATAGTTCATGCATGATTGTTATGTTCGTATTATCTACGTTTGTTCATATAGGACATTTTGTTTTATTTTCGTATACCATGTGAGTTTTCATTTAGTTGCATTTTCATGGCATGCATATTTCATGATCCCTTAGGACGAGCTGATTCTGATTGATAGGTGGATGTTGATTTGGGTGTGATGATGATGAGTAGAGGGCTGATTTATAGTTTCTATGAAATTGACTTGCATGTTACGGGAACAAAATTTATTACACAGTCTCATTGGGGTGCTGTTGGGCTAGGTTAGGGTCATGCCTGTGGGATGTTTTGAGATTTAATCACTTGTTTATATTTAGAATTTTCGTTATTCCCTTTATAGCGTAGGAACATTAAAGTCTAAGTTTGGGGGAAACCAGGAATTTTCATGCTAGTTGTTAATATTTGTCAATAAAGGCTAGGCGTCAAATGGCTAGTAGCCAGCTCATATTTATATGAGTAGTCTAGGGTTGGAAATGAGAAAGGCTCATTCCAGATTGCGAAAAAAAAAGAAAAAAAAAGAAAAAAAAAAAGAGTCAAGTGTTGTTTGTTAATGCAAAATTAACCAGAGTGAGCTCTTTAATACTCGAGTAATTAAGTCTGAGGGGACTTAGTCCTAGTGACCTAAGGCTTTATAGTCTGGGATCCACTGACCCAACACTCGCTACATGGGTATTATTGTATAAGCCTTTTGGGGTCTCATTCATTGCACGGTTAAATAAGCATGCGTATTGTATATGTAGTGTCGTAGTATAGTAATAAAGCATGAGTTTCTGTCTACCTTGGATAAGGGTGGAGGTGTTCCTAGGTTATGGAGTGTCTACAGTCTATTCTAGTTATAAACCTGTGATTGTCTTGACGGAAAGCATGTATGATTTTTGACCTAGTTCTGGGGGTATTTCTGATGAGCATTGCACACACGCACGTTTCTGTTCATGTATTGTTAGTATACGGGGACTTAGTCGAGCTCTGCTTGGATTTGTTGCATTCGTCGAGATATTTGCTTGTTAGTTGGTTTTGGTGAGTTTGAAGGGGGTCTTTGCATTTTTTTCATATTAGTTGCATTCATGCATTTGCATTGCATTAGGTTAAATGGATTTTGTGGGTACATTCGCTATAGGCCCTCACGAGACCTTACTCGTCCACTAGGGCTGCCTAGGGGTTTAAAGGGCTTGTTGCATATGCCAAATGCAACCGTGATCACCTACGGAAGTGGTACTAATTAGATAGTGTAGTTGTTTATGCTTGAGGACAAGCATCGGTTTAAGTTTGGGGGTGTGATAAGTGGATTTTATATCCACTTGGAGCGTTCCATATCGACTTAAATTGATTGACTTGGTCTCAAGTTTGTTGTATTTTTTATGTGTTTTGTGTAGTTGTGCAGGGTTGTAGCTATCGGTTAGTGTTGGTGTTTCTAATCGATATTAGAGCGGAATTAAGTATTGGAATGAAGATGGTACACTTGTGTTATGCTACCAAGGAGTTACATGTGTCATGGTATTAAAGATGTTAGCTAATGCGAAAGAAACGGAGGAGAAAGGAGCAAATTGTGTAAAATTCGGATGGTTGCGCAGTCTTCACTGTTTTGGTCATATCTGGAGTTCTACAAGTCCGTTTGAGGCCCGTAAGCTGTCCACGCGAAGCCTGGGAAGTTTTCTATAATTCTGAACAGTAACAGACCGCGCAGACTGCGCTGATACCGCGCAGAGTGCGCCCGAACTCGCTGGAAATTCTGAAATTCTATCCTGTTTCGAATTAAATTGTATTTTTAGGTCTTTTCTTGTTGGAAAAGTATTCTAGGGCCTATATAAACACTACCTATCATTGTATATCATCATTATTAGGAAGATCATCAACATTGTAGCCAAGAACAATTGGAAGATACATCTCCAAGCTAGTGACAAGCAAGGAGTAATCTTTGGAATTTTTGTATTCTTCTACTTTGGGGAGTTATTACTGAACCTTATTTTCTCTCTTCTTTTAATTATTTGTTGTTCTAGAATTATGTTATCAATTGAACCCATGATGGCGATGAGGTCGATTATGGGCTAATTCGTTGTCATGGGGTTTTAATGGATTTTGCTATGGATTCTAGAAATTGAGTGTTATTTATGCCTTGGTGTGTGATTGATTGTATTGATTGCCTAGTATGTTTATGCTTATTCGTTATAAGTGCGTCGCGAACACTTGTAATTGTTTGTTTAATCCTAGTGAATGCGAAAGTGGATCTAGGGTTTAGAACAATTCATGCTAGCATAGGTTTTTGCATGTGAAGAACATGTATTAATTTGTGATGTGATTCTAACCGTCTTGCATCGACTATGTGGTTTAATGGGTGCTTGATTTTCAACCGGTATGTGTTCAATTGCTATAGACATATAGGGACTACACATATTTGGTGACTACTTGACTTCTATCAATTGTGGATGATCAGTAGGATGGTATATGCACAACGAAAGTTGGTATGTATCAGTTTAGTGCATCTAATCAGTAATCAACTCGGTCACATGCTAGGCTAAAGGGCATAAGATTCTAGATGAAGTAGTAAATGAAATTGAAATCCCATGTTTGTTTATTATAAGGTTTAAGTTAAATTATTTTCTCGTAATTGGCTTAGTTGGTAATTAATCATTAGTTAAATCAAACCACTATTGTGATTGTCTTAGCAGTGAGTGTAAATCATAAGCTGGTGCATAAGTGAACATAACGAACAATTTGAGTCTCTGTGGGAACGAATCCTATTTACTCTATATTACTTGTTGACCACGTTCTCTTGCGTGAATAAGTGCGAACAAAGACATGCTAAGAGTTTGTGCACTTGATTTCAAAGGTAGTTGGGATGATCACTTGCCATTAGTGGAATTTTCGTACAATAACAGTTTTCATGCCAGTATTGGAATGCCACCCTACGAAGCATTGTATGGGCGGAAATGTCGATCTCCAGTATATTGGGAAGAAGTTGGTGAGCGAAAGATACTGGGGCCAGAATTGGTACAACAGACTAAAGAAGTGATTCAGCTTATTCAGAAAAGGTTAGTAGCAGCTCAGAATCGACAGAGGAAGTATGCTGACTTAACCAGGAAGAATGTGGATTTCGACAAAGGGGAACAAGTTTTGCTGAAAGTATCTCCGTGGAAAGGGTTAGTGAGATTTGGAAAGAAAGGAAAACTGAGTCCAAGATTTGTCGGACCTTTCGGAATTTTGCAGAAGGTTGGGAAGGTTGCTTATGAATTAGCATTACCTCCTCATATGCAACATGTTCACAACGTGTTTCATGTGTCCATGCTTAAGAAATATCACCCTGATTCTAAGCATGTCATAGAATATGAACCGATAGAGATTCAGACAGACTTGTCTTATGTGGAGCAACCGATAAAGATACTAGATCGCAAGGAGAAGGTTCTAAGGAACAAGACAATCCTAGTGAGAGTTCTGTGGAGGAACCCTAAGGTGGAAGAGTCTACTTGGGAGCTAGAGAGTGAGATGTTGGAGATGTATCCTCATCTATTTGCTTAGCGTGATTCTGGGGACAGAATCCTATTTAGGGGGGAAGACTGTAAGAACCCTGAATATTTAATTTATAAATTGCTGTTTTGGCAAATGGGAACGAAAATATTTTATATTTTATCCGAGGTTGAGAAGTTGATATGTTAAGTATGTTATTGTTCGAAAGATCCCCGTATGTGGTTAGTAGGTGATATGTGTCATCATATTTGGAACATAAGTCTTTTCGTAATTCGTGGAAAAATAGTTCATTTTATTCGATAATCCCGTTTTCAAAATTCCCGGGGGCTTCGATTTTTAAATCGATTCGTATTAATATTCCTCAAATAAATCTCAAAACATTCGTAAAGTGTATTTTTATTCGTTTTATAAGTTCTATAAATTTTCAGTATTTAATTTGTTATTTTTCCCGAAAATATTTCATTCATATCGGACCCGAAAATTTTACTTTCGGAACTAATTAGCAGTTGTCATGTGGCCTTATTCTCAGCCAATCCACAACTTACTCTCTCGACCAATCTAGAGCCTTCCAGCTGTCGATGGTCAAAAGGCCAGGAAAAAAAAATAAAAATCATTCCATTTCTTACAAAAAAAAAATTATATACTCTTATTTGTTCTTGAAGATTGAAAGCTTTGTTAAGGGTGATTTTGGAGTCCGTTTTCATCAAGACAATACTCAAAACGAAGCCCTCGAATCCTACTTTCTTGAATCTGCAAGCCAAATTAGTATCGGGTAATTTTTCTATTTCCTATGAATTTTCTTTTACCTGCAGAAAAATTGGATTTATATAATCATCAAAATCGAGTTTATTGATCCTTGAATTGTTCAGTCAATATGATGCTTCCTTGAACCTCTTGACGGTATTTAGAGTAGGATTACACGAGTAATTGCATTGTTTTCTGTTGTTTGGTGGAAGTCAAGCTAGTAGTTGTTAAATCTTAATCTCTTGTTCTAAAAGCTCTGTTAATTTTCTGTGAAAACTGAGTTTCTTTTCAGCAGTTATATGATGTTTATATCCATTTTTAGTACTAGTTTGTACTAAACGAGTATGAGTTGTCATGAGACGAGTTCTTGAAATTCCTAGAACTTTAATTAACACACCCGTAAGATGTACTGAATGACTGCAAGGCTTGAGTCTACGGTTAAATTGTAGATGTTCATAGCTTCGAATTGGCATGATAAACGTAGGATTTTGTTCAGGATTAAAGAAAATCGAGTTCAGGGGATTTCTTTGATTTAGCCGAATTGGTGTGTGCGTGTTGTCTGGGCACTGTTTATGGTACCAGCAGTGTTAGGGGTGAGTATAGAAGGAGTTAAAGGTTCATTTTAGAACCAGGAGCACAGAGTTTAGTGGTGCTTTAATTGGAACGAGTCCCTGTTCTCTTTTCTGAGTTGATGCATTCGGTTGCTATGTATCCTATATACTCTGCAAGTTCTGAGTTTAAGTCGAGAAGTAGGGGTTCCCAGACTTGATTTAAGAAAGTAATCCATGGGGTGATTAAGATGAAAGCAAAGTCGAGATTATGGATTTTAGGAAAGTTTGAATTGTTTGTTCTTAACATCAGTTGATACATTATTAGTAGCGAGTCTGTGGATAGATTTCACTTAATGGTAGCTGTGATTTAGGTTCCATTACTCATGAATTGGTTAGGATTTAAGCAAAAAGTGACGGAGTCACCGGATTTTCTTTGACATTGTCAAACTGGTATATTCCTACTGTTTTCTCAACCATGGTGAGAACAGAGATATTAAGGAGAATTAGGAAGGGATATAGGATTTATCTTGATGCCTGTATGTGTGTTTTAGTGCACTAAATCAGTAGCTTGAACTGGCCAGGTGGTGCTGAATTCACTGGGGTTCAGGGCTGGGTATAGTGTGTGCAATGTAGTGTTACCAGCAGGACGAAAATGTCATGTGACTACTTGTTATTCCTTGATCGAGGAACCCTGTTCGTTGTTGCTAAAGTATAGTGCATTGTTTGCAAACTTTGGGCTACCAGTGATAATCTTCCTCTGTTTTTCTTGTGCAAAAATGAATGAGCAGATTACCATCTTTCCTAATTACTTGTTATAGTAAACCATTACTTCTTTTCTTTTATATATTAGATGATCTTTTATTCAAAACCTTTATTTAAAAATCTGAATTTTTCAAGAATTCAGAGCTTAATTTCAAAACCATGATTCAAAATTCAGCATTATTTCTGAATCAGTTATTTATTTAGTTATTTTTGAAAATGAGTTATTTGTTTTTTTTTAGTTCAAAACAATTAGGAATTGAATACTTTTAATTACTTTAATTAATTTCAAGTAATGAATTAATTAATTCAATTATTTGATAAATGTAATTATTTATCAAATAATTTTATTAATTAGTTATTAGTTGATTTTAATTAATTTAATTAGAATTATTTAATTCTTAACCGATTTATTCTTGTTTTAAATGATTTAAATGTTTTAAAAATAGTGGAAAATGGTTTAAAAATTCAGAAAATATTCTAAAAATATTTTCAAATATTTTAAGTCGGGTTTTAATTAAAAATCCAAGATTTAAAATGGTTTCAAAGATATTTCTTGGTTCAGTTAATTATTAGATCGAGTTATATGGACGGTTATACGAGAATTATATGCTTAAGTGCTATGTGGATTATGTGTATAGATTGTTAGCAGGTCTAAGTTATTTTATATGTGTGATTAATTTAACTTAATTATTATAGAGTCGAGCCAGAGGGGCACGGGCAAAGCTAAAGTCGAGTAGTTTCGGATCAGTAGCCTGTAAAAGCTTTTGAGTACCAGGCAAGTAAACCATTTCACTTATCCTTCAAGTGAATCATATTTATCATAACGTACTCTTTCTATTGATTCGATCTGCTGATGATATTACCACTCATTTAATTTTCATCAATTATGAATATTTGTTTGCCCTGTCCCAAAACTGTATTATTGAATTCGTTGATCCTTTTAGTGACTTGACTTAAATCCATACCCCTTTCTCTATATCGAACTTGTCGATATCTAGGTCAGAAATTACCCGACCTTATTTTATTTTGTGAGATTTGAGATGTTGACCTGGAACGAGAGTGTCCAGGGTGTTTGACAGTTGAGGTGGTCGATTGTTCCTACACCTGATGTCTAGTTATAGGATTGGACTGTTAGTTTTTTTTTTTTTAAATGTGGACCGTAAGGGTCGGACCAGATTCGTGGTCAGAAATTATTAAGGCCAATGTGTGCCATGGATCCATTAAGGACATTGTTGTGTGCGTTTGTCCGGGGTTAGTGCGTGACTGATCAGCAGCCTAACCTTATGATTGTTTTTATCAATAAAATGCATGATAGTCCAATCCTCTTCTACTTTATGATTCAGACAAAGGACTTATCTTCAGTTGAGCTTATATATTACTGATTGTTGATTCTTGACAGACTTGCAAACATTTCAGTTCGTTATGCTTTTAAATATATATATATACTTGCTGAGCATTTTCGCTCACTTGCTTGCTAATTCTGTTTTCTCCAGCTAAACACGAAGATGTCTAGAAGGAGTGGACCGTCTGGTTGGGGTAGCCATAGAGGCAGCCAGAGAGTTGAGGTGGTGGGATGGGTAGTGAGCTTATCACTATATATTTTGTAATTTCTGTAATAGTAGACAGATTATTTATCTTATGGAGTTGTATATTATTTTATTCAGTATTGGGTTGTAATAGTTAATTAATAGTTGTTTCATACTGTGACCTGGGAGCGGTCTTGGATAAAAGTTAGTTGTATCATCTTTTGGTTTATACGTTGTTATGCATGCAAGCAGGGTTGTTGAGCTTGGTTATGTTTTGGTTAAAAATACAGGTGGATAGCTCATTTTTCGATTACAACATGTCAAAATTTTCTAAAATTTCCCTAGATTAATATTTAAAATCATTTATAAAGAGTTATATTTTGATAGCAGTAGTGAGGGTGTTACAGATATTCTTGCTAAAACCTCCTATACACGTTTTATACATACAGAACAGAAGGGTTAAACTTTTCAAACGATTCATCTCTTTCAAACTCTCTGTCAAACGTTCACAAGAACGTTGGTAAAATCTCTGTGATCATTTGAACGTTAGAAATTGATTTCTAAATCGTTCGAATAATGGTTGATTGATTTTCCGAACGTTGGTTGTGAGACTATTTATAATTTGTCTTGTGTTCATTCGTTTCTAACACTGAAGAGAAAATATTCAAGCACACAAGATTTCAAACAACTCGGTTTTTCTTTGCTATATCTTTTAATTCTCTCGAGCTCTTAGTATATTGATACGTGTTATATCTTAAAGAGTTCATAGTTTGAGTTGTATCCTTTATTGATTGTATTGTTCGATTTGTAAGGATTAGTTGTTGGACAGTTTGGCTAGGGAACTAGGGTTTGGTGAACGTTGCTAGAGAAGTATACTTGGGAAGTATAGCTTAGAGAGCAAGTTCAGAAACAGGAGTTCAGCACGCCATTTGTCAACAGCTGGGTATTGAGGGAGATATATTGTTGTATCTTGTAATTGGCTTATTTCAGTGATCAATAATATATTCTCTTACCAAGTTGGTAAGGGACCAGGACGTAGACCATAGGGGATAGGGGTCGAACCTGGCTAAAAGTCTCTGTGTTCTTTATTTTCTGTTATTTATCTTCTGCTTGCATTTAGCTTACTGTTTATGCACTTTACTGTACTTGTTGTCTGTGTATTCAGCATACTGTTTCTGCTTAAAACGTAATCAGTAAGCTGTTTCTGGTAATTCTTAAAATCAGTTTTAGTTATACATAGTTAGCCATTTACACCTATTCACCCCCCTCTAGGTGTGCATTGTCATTTGGTATCAGAGCTTTGGTATACTAACAATTCTGTAACAGGAAAGTATTCGATCTTAATGGCTGAAAACTATCCCGAAGGATAATCTGATTTTAGGCCTCCACTTCTCCATGGCTCACACAACTACCATTGGTGGAAAAGCAGTATGGAAACTCACTTATCCAGAGATCCATTAGTTCTGAGAGTTGTGCAAAAAGGTCCATATGTCTTTCTTGACAAGGATGGCAAGCCAAAGGATGTTGATGATCTCACTCCGGATGAATTAATCAAACTTGGCTACAATGGAAAGGCTAGGAGTTCTCTTATGAATGGTTTGAACCAGGCTGAATATGATAAAGTATCTTCACTCAAATCAGCAAAAGAAATGTGGGATGCTTTGGAGACTTATCATGAAGGTTCGAAATCTCTAAAGAAGTTGAAACTTAGCAAGCTAATGAATGACTTTGGAGACATCAAGCTTAGTGAAGGTGAAACTATCAAGGATAGTCAAGCACGGTTTCAAGTTACTATTAACTTACTGAAGAGGCTTGGAAAATCTATACCACAAGATGAAATCAATATGAAGGTCTTAAGTGCAGTACCATTTATCTACGAAGCCAAAGTTACTGCCTTGGAATCCTCACCACTTATTGATACTATGGATCACTTGGCTGTATTTGCTAATCTAGAGCAATTTGAAAGCAAGATAAATGGAAATCAGGTGGGAAGTTCAAGTGTTAAAGCTCCAACAGAAAAGATGAAGAATATGGCTCTCCATTCTAAAAACAGCAAGCCAATTGACTCTAATGATGAATCTGATTCAGATGAGGAACTTGCACTTATTTCAAAGAAGATCAAGAGGCTGATAGAAAAGAAGAATATGATGAAAAGGGAAAGAGGTGGTTTCAACAACAACAAGAAAGGCTCAAAAGACTCAAAGGAGGAGACTTGTTTCGAATGTGGCAAGCCAGGCCATTATAAAAGGAACTGCTACAAATTAAAGTCAAAACAGCCTACTGTTTTCATGGACAAAAAGAAATCAAAGGCTCTACTGACTTGGAGTGATGATGATTCTGATTCCAGTGATGACTCAAGTGAAGAGATGGTGAACTTAGCACTTGTTGGAATGGAAGAAAAATATGGTCTAGGAAATTCAGAGGGAGTATATGCTGAAACTGATTCTGAAGAGGATGAGAGTGAGGTAAACTCTTTTAATGATTATATTTCTTCAGATGATACTTTGTTAGATTCACTAACCATGCAGGAACAAAATAGTGTTACAATTGAAGAACACATGGCACTTAAGGCTGAAATCAGCAAGCTGACTGATAAAAATGCCTATTTATCCAAAATGGTAAAAGATCTATTGCCAAAAATGGAAGAATGGGATTCAACTTCATTCAGTAAAGCTACAGAGATCAAGGAACTAACTACTAAGAACAGACATTTAGAGGCTAATGTCAAGCTACTCGAAAAGAGAAACAAGACATTGACTGAAGAAATCAAAGAGCTAAGGTCTGATGTTAAAACTAAAGCTAAAGTATTGGAATCATACAAGATGAAGGAATCTAGTCAAGCCGAATCCTCAAAAACTGCTGAAAAGAGAGGTCAGCAAGCTAAACTCATCAAACAGCAAGCTGAAGTGATCACTCTCCTAGAAACAGAAGTTAAAGATCTCAAGAAGGGCATGGAAACTTTTGTTCAAGGTGAAGACACTTTAAAGATAATGATGAAGAAGGCAAATGTTCCCTTAGTCAGAGAAGGAGTTGGCATGAATTTCAACAAGAAAGATAAGGTGCTCAAATATGATGGAAGGAATGGCATACCCTATGACTATGCTATGCCTTGGAAGACATGCAACAAATGTGGTGGAAAGGGTCATCTGGAAAGACATTGTGTGGTTCAAGTAAATCATAAAGTGAAAACAGCTTACCAGAATGGACCAGAACGGAGACAAACAACATACCAGAATGCAAATAGCAGGAGACAAACAGCAAACCAGAATACAAAGAGCAGGAGACAAACAGCTTACCAACAGAATGATCAGTCCCCAAAAGTGGTCCAAATGTGATCAAGAAATCTGAGTTAAATGCTTTATATATTCTTGCTACTAACCAACCTGGACCCAAACCTATATGGGTACCAAAACATTGAGGTATTTTTGTTTGTTTTGTAGATGTGCCTTGCTGCTAAGGTCAAGTCAAAGCAATGGATCTTGGACAGTGGATGCACAAGACATATGTGTGGAGACAAATCTCAGTTTATTAATCTCAAAATGAAAAAGGGTGGAAGAGTGACAATTGGGAATAGCAAAACTCTTCAAATCCTTGGTACCGGTTCTATTGGTAATAGTAATATTTCAATTGATAAAGTTTAATATGTCAAAGGTCTTTCTTATAACTTGCTGAGTGTTACTCAATTATTTGATGATGGACATCATGTTGAATTAGGCATTGATAAAGCTATTATTACTATTGGTACTAACAAATTCCCCCTAGTTGCTAGAAGGGAAAGAAATATATATGTATTAAACTTTGATATGCAGGAAACAGCATACTGTTTGGCTGCAGTGGATAATGACCCATATATTTGGCATAGAAGATTGGGACATGCACACATGGATTTGCTCAGAAAGTTATCAAGCAAGAAACTAGTGAGAGGGCTGCCCAAGCTAAAGTATGTCAAAACAGAAGTCTGTTCAGCTTGCCAATTGGGAAAACAGCTTCGAAGTACTCACAAATCAAAGAAAATGGTATCTACTTCTAAACCCTTAGAGCTTCTGCATTTGGACTTATTTGGTCCAGAAGCTTACAAGAGTATTGGAGGTAAACAATATGGTTTTGTGATTGTAGATGATTATTCTAGATTTACATGGGTATTATTTCTTCGTACTAAAGATTGTGCTTTTGATGAGTTTAAGAAGCTAATCAAATTACTTGAGAACAAGTTGGATACAAAGCTTGTAGGTATAAGAAGTGATAGAGGAGGTGAATTTCTCAACAAAGACTTCATTGCTTATTGTGAAAAAAGAGGAATTACACATGAATTTTCTACACCAAGGACTCCACAACAGAATGGAGTGGTAGAAAGGAAGAACAGGTCACTACAAGAAACAGCAAGGACTCTTTTGCAAGAAAGCAAGCTGCCTAGAAGTTTTTGGGCAGAAGCAGTGAATACAGCGTGCTATTTGTTGAACAGAGTCATAATCAGGCCTATTTTGAACAAAACTCCGTATGAATTGTTGAGGAAAAAGAAGCCAAACATTAGTTACTTCAAAATCTTTGGCTCAAAGTGTTTTGTGCTCAAGACAATTGATAATGATGGTAAATTCGATGCTAAGTCTTATGAAGCAATTTTTCTTGGCTATTCTTTAACTAGTAGAGCATATAGAGTTTATAATTTAGATAAACATATAGTTGAAGAATCTATTGATGTTACTTTTCAAGAACCTAACAATGATCTGCCAAGAGATGAGGAAGAATTGCAGGTGAAACTGATAATATACAACCTCAAGTTACTGGAAATCAGCAAGCCAATAATACTGCTGAAACTGGAAGTCAGCAAGCCAAGAACACTACTGAGAATGGAAAACAGCAAGCTGGAACTGCAAATCAACAAGCTGAAGTGGTCAGAATAACTTCAAATGAAGAAATTGCTCAACATTCTCTACCAAAGGCTACAAGGACAGTAAAGAATCATCCTCCAGAACTTGTCATTGGAAATATATCAGATGGAATCACAACAAGAAGAGGAAAAGCAAACTTTTGTGCTTATGCTGCCTTTTTAGCTCAAGAAGAACCCAAAAATTTCAAGGAAGCATTAGAAGCTGAAAACTGGATCATGGCCATGCAAGAGGAACTCAACCAATTCGAGAGATGTGATGTTTGGGAACTTGTAAAGCCACCAGAAGATGCTTCTATCATAGGAACCAAATGGGTGCTCAAGAACAAAGTGGATGAGTTTGGAACCGTCACTCGAAATAAGGCAAGGCTCGTGGCTCAAGGCTATAATCAACAAGAATCAATCAGAATGCTTATTGCTTATGCATGCTACAAGAAATTCAAGTTATATCAAATGGACGTAAAAAGCGCATTTCTAAATGGCGTGCTGAATGAGGAAGTCTATGTCAAACAGCCTCCTGGATTCGAACATGAGAAGTTTCATGATTATGTTTACAAGCTCAAGAAGGCATTATATGGTTTAAGGCAGGCCCCTAGAGCGTGGTATGAGAGACTTAGTAAGTTTCTTCTCAAAAATGGATTCACTCGAGGTAATATCGATCCCACATTATTTACAAAGCAAAATGGTAAAGATTTTCTTGTTGTACAAATATATGTGGATGATATTGTATTTGGTTCTACTAATGAATCTATGTGTGAGTGGTTTTCTAAGTGCATGTACGATGAATTTGACATGAGCATGATGGGGGAACTCAACTATTTCTTGGGTCTCCAAATCAAGCAAACCAATGATGGTATTTATGTGCATCAATCCAAGTATACAAAGAATCTGCTCAAAAGATTTGGTTTTGAAGATGTCAAAGCAAAAACAACTCCTATGACTCAAAACAGCAAGCTGTTTGCAGATGAGAATGGTAAGGATGTGGATGTCAAAAGGTATAGAGGTATGATTGGAAGTCTACTATATTTAACTGCCTCAAGACCTGATATCATGTATAGTGTTTGTGTTTGTGCAAGGTTTCAATCCAACCCTAAAGAGTCTCACTTAAATGCGGTTAAAAGGATTTTTAAATACTTAAGTGGTACTATCAATCTTGGTTTGTTCTATCCTATCACAAATACTTTTGATCTCGTGGGGTATAGTGATGCAGATTATGCAGGGTCTCAAACTGATAGAAAGAGTACAAGTGGTGTTTGTACATTCCTTGGACAAAGCTTGGTTTCATGGCAAAGCAAAAAGCAAGCTTCTGTGGCTCTATCAACGGCCGAAGGAGAGTATCTAGCAGCTGGTAGCTGTTGCTCTCAAATTTTATGGATGATTCAGACTCTAAGGGATTTCAATATCAAGTGTGGCAAAATTCCAATATATTGTGACAACACGAGTGCTATCAATATCTCCAAGAATCCTGTCAATCACTCAAGAACGAAGCATATTGACGTTCGTCACCATTTCTTAAGAGATAATGCAACAAAAGGGAAGATTGAGTTGGTATTTGTCTCAACTGAAGTTCAACTAGCAGATATCTTTACAAAGCCATTGGCTGAAGAAAGATTTGCAGCCATTCGAATGGAACTTGGCATGTGTACTGTGTAGTCAGCAAGCTGACAAGCACAGAATGGGTAACGCTGGCCTACCATTTGTATCTGAACTGTTTATATGCCATTACCATGATTTAATTTTTTTTAAAAAATTTATTTCTCTATGTTTATTCCAGACCTGGACTAATATTCTTTTTGTTGAATTTTGATGGATTAAGGGGGAGAAATTTAGGAGAACCGTTTGGTCAAGATATTCGATTTAGATATAACTATTATGCTTGTTTATCTTGAATCTGTTTTATATCAAAATGTACTAATATGCAGGGATTTAGGGGGAGTTCTTATTTCTCCTAAATATTGTGTAATCATAAAAAAGGGGGAGATTGATACTCCTATGGTTTTGATGATCACTTTCAGCAAGCTATTTGCTTGTAGTTTGATATAAAACATTGTGTTATGGTTGTACTAACTTGGTTTTGCAGGGTATATTAAGTGTACTGATTGTTTACAGAGAATATACAAACAGCAAGCTATCTGGTGCTACAACAGAGACAGTCCAGCAAGCCATTTCACACTGACAGACTTAAACAGCAGACTTTCACAACTGGCAGACTCAAACAGCAAGCCATTCGCAACTGGCAGAAATCCTGAAGACAAAGATCAAGATTGTTTCTCATGGTTTTTATTTCAGGAAATATATTGTAAGATATCTTTATCATATAATACGTATACAATATATTTAGAGCTCAAATCTTTTCAAATATCTTTTATTAAAACCATGATAAATCTTATAGGAGTTTCCGTTTTTAAAAGATATTCTTGCTAAAACCTCCTATACACGTTTTATACATACAGAACAGAAGGGTTAAACTTTTCAAATGATTCATCTCTTTCAAACTCTCTGTCAAACGTTCACAAGAACGTTGGTAAAATCTCTGTGATCATTTGAACGTTAGAAATTGATTTCTAAATCGTTCGAATAATGGTTGATTGATTTTCCGAACGTTGGTTGTGAGACTATTTATAATTTGTCTTGTGTTCATTCGTTTCTAACACTGAAGAGAAAATATTCAAGCACACAAGATTTCAAACAACTCGGTTTTTCATTGCAATATCTTTTAATTCTCTCGAGCTCTTAGTATATTGATACGTGCTATATCTTAAAGAGATCATAGTTTGAGTTGTATCCTTTATTGATTGTATTGTTCGATTTGTAAGGAGTAGTTGTTGGACAGTTTGGCTAGGGAACTAGGGTTTGGTGAACGTTGCTAGAGAAGTATACTTGGGAAGTATAGCTTAGAGAGCAAGTTCAGAAACAGGAGTTCAGCATGCCATTTGTCAACAGCTGGGTATTGAGGGAGATATATTGTTGTATCTTGTAATTGGCTTATTTCAGTGATCAATAATATATTCTCTTACCAAGTTGGTAAGGGACCAGGACGTAGACCATAGGGGATAGGGGTCGAACCTGGCTAAAAGTCTCTGTGTTCTTTATTTTCTGTTATTTATCTTCTGCTTGCATTTAGCTTACTGTTTATGCACTTTACTGTACTTGTTGTCTGTGTATTCAGCATACTGTTTCTGCTTAAAACGTAATCAGTAAGCTGTTTCTGGTAATTTTTAAAATCAGTTTTAGTTATACATAGTTAGCCATTTACACCTATTCACCCCCCTCTAGGTGTGCATTGTCAATTAATCTGTTACTTATTTAATTTTCAGAGTAAATTAACTTTTGACAATACCTTGAGATATTATGTTTGTCCTTGATCGTCAATAGGCTTTGGCAATTCTTTCTATGAATTAATGTGTTGATCCTTCCCGTATGTGTTGACACTTGGTGCACTGGTCTGGTTCACAAGTGACTATCACTGATCTTGATCTTCATACCTTCGTTACATTCCAATTTATTAGCCTGCAGCAATATCTTCAAATACATGAAATCTTTTGGCCCTTCAACTGAATCATCTGTAGATCTTATTATGTCACTAAGGCTTGATCATGTTAATGAACTTCTTTCAGCGACTTGATCCTTGTTGGTGCCTGTTCTTCAAATTTCACGATCCCTGTATAGAGTTAATATTATTTATCTTTTATCCTTGTTGATTTATATATGTCCTCCATTACATATTACATTTCATTATACTTTACAATCTCCCCCTATTTGATTGTTAGGGTTTGACAAGCAAATACCTAGAGGATAACTCAACTGATACAAATAAAATACAAAGATAAATAATATTAAAGTGCATTCTGGATCATATATATATATTTTCCAGATTTCTAAAAATTAACCAAGTGCAAGACAATTGTTCCTGTAGACTGAACATATCTTCAAGTTTGCCTTTGCTTTCTTTCCACATTGCACTAATACTCCCATTAGTTTTTCCTTTCCCAAAATAAAGTTAATTCCGTGTCAACAACCTTTTCCTTGCCTTTACGCCTAGTAGATTTTTCTTGTTCATCCATCTTCTCCCCCTCAGTTGGGTTATCCTCCAGATTAGTAGGATGTGGAGTTGGTAAATTAGACGAAGATGGCTTTACCAAGGAGTTGATTGCATGACTAAACTGGGATGCCATGGAACTTAATTGAACCTGGAATGCATCATGTTGAATAAGTTGCAAATTTTTGATTTCTGCAATGGACTTACAGATATTTTGCAACTCTTTCTCCATTGTTTGGACCCGTGTAAGGAGTCTGCTATATTCCTTTCTGGTTACAGGTGCATGTGGTTGAGTAGGTTGCTCACTCGTATGTTCTGCAGGTGTTTCACTCAACACTCTATATTCACTCGGTTTAGTGGTTTGGGTTACACTTACATGTTCTGTTGGTGTTTCCCTCAACTTTTCTCTAGAGCTTCCACCGATATGTGTACCTGCAAATGAAATCATCCTAGCCCCTTTTTCAGAGGTCACGGATGGTGCAATGAAAGTTCGTGAGCTTCCGTCCTCGCGTGAAGCGAGTTGCCGACCACTGGTAAAAAGTGGTAAATCTCGAAAGAGATCCAGAGATTTTCCCTCTGGGAGGTTAAACTTGAATCGATTAAATGGCACAAAACCCAAGTTTCCCTCGTACGTCTGTGAAGACACTTGGTTCATAAAAGAACCACCCACCAATGGATCATTCCGTAAAATGGAAGATTCACCAGCAGTTATTGAGGTAGGTAATTCCACATCGGATGCCTGTGAAGGCATTTGATCTTTAGAAAGATCATCAACCACTCGTATGTTCCGTGAAATGGAACTCAAGATAGTTGCTCCCGTCAATTCAACCTCATTTACATTTGCACTCATTAGATAAGAAAGAATTGTTTCACTAACAGTTGTCGTTACCTCAGGTTCATTGGGTTTACTTCGTTTAGAATGAGGTAGAGCGGCTGTTGTAACTAACTCCTTATGTGGTGCTGCTGAGGCACTATCTCCCTCAATAATGTGGATGACTGGTCGTTTAAGTGACAATTGAGGTGTAGGAGTTTGTTGTGTTTGTGTTTGCATTTGTAGAATGGGCTCTTCGACCTGTGTTAGAGTCGGTGGGATTTCCTGCTCTTGGTCGGGTAAGATGGCCACTGGGGGCTGTAGAAACTGTATTTCCTGTGACACAATAGGGAATACAAAGGTTGGAATAGCAGGGATTGAAATATTACCTTGTCGTATACCTGCTCTCACTGGTCGTGGTAACAACGGAAGTGGGACAGTCTTTAGATATTCAGTTAGGACTGTAGGCACATCCGTATATTTCTTTTTGCTTATGTAATTAATTACATTCGTCTTTATGGAAGAACATTCCACCTTTTGACCATTTTCCAAGCGTACCCTGTCTTCATCAATCAAAAAATCATTTAATATTAACTGTAGAAATCTTGGATATAGACATTTGACATTTTGAGTCCGAACATCTCTTGTTCCCAAGCGTTTCATTTTTAAAATGATTTGACCAAGCACTATTTTTCCAAAATTAATCCTCAAATTATTGGCGACCGCATACCCTATTATTTGAATAAATTCAGGTATTCGATCTTGATTTGTTCTATCTGAGGAAAAAACATGGTTAAGAGTGTGAAAGAAGAAATTCCAATACTAGGTTAGAAACGTTCTAAATAGATTACCAGTGTTGAAATTGCCATCTTGGTACCTTATAAAGCGAAAGAACATTTCAATCTGTTCGGGTGTAGGATCAGAAACGAGATTTTCCATAGGAAAATGAAGAATTCGATTAACATCTCGTTCAGTGACCCTAATCGACCTACCAAATAGCCGATATGTGAATGCACACCCGTCCTGTCCAGAAGTGTTAACCGCACTACAATATAGTTCACGTAATGCATCATGGTTAAGCTGCACCTGTGTAACTAAAGCATAGCGAATTAATGAATGTTCATTCATAAATTGTGTCCAAGCCCGAAATTGCTCATCCTGAATGGTTTCGATTTGCTGAATGGAAATAGGATTAACTTTAGCAATTAAAAAGTTTCCCTGCAATGCCATTTTCAAAACTTTGAGGAAATTCAAAAACAAGGGTTAGTGTGTATAACAAGAATATGAAATCCGCTCTAAACACCACCAGCTAGATTGTGAGATCTTTCCGATCAAAGCTTGAAATATTCAGCAACTGTGTGTGTATGCTCTGTATATCTGAAAAATGATGATGTTAAACACAAACAAAAACTCATCATTTATAAGGTTTCAAGTATTAGTGGGTTAGGTGTAATAGTGACAGGTTATGTTTGAAAAATAACACCGCTCAATAATTTCTCACCTAACTACCTAATTAGCCGAAAAAACATCTTATCACCGAAACCTGTCGGCCGAAAAAACATCTTATCGCCAAACCTATCAGCCTATACACATACACATATTTAATACTTCTAATTATTATGGATTTAAAAATAATCACACAGTAAATCAAGAATTAATCCACAATAATCAGATAACCTCACAATTAAATAGACATAAAATTAACAAAATATCATTAATTGATATATGTCAATAAAATATTTATTTAATTATGCTACAATTAACACAATTATTTACTAAATCATTACCATAAAATATAGCATTTATAAGCATGGCAATTAATATAGAGATAACTGTAAGATGAGGACTGGATGCAAAGTAAATTCACAAGTCCTAAAATATGGACATTTAAAATACCTGTGAATTTATAACAAATTGCAGTTATTAATTATCCAAAATTAATTAGACAGATTTAACATCCCAAGTTCACCAACTAACCTGGAGAAAGTGGATTCATCCAGTGGTTTAGTAAAGATGTCTGCAATTTGTTGATCTGTGGGAACAAAATATAATACCACAGTTCCATTCATGACATGCTCTCGTAAGAAATGATACCTGATATCAATGTGCTTAGTCCTGGTGTGTTGAACTGGATTGTTGGCAATGGCAATGGCACTCGTGTTGTCGCATAGAATTGGAATTTTGTCCAACATGAGTCCACAGTCCTGAAGTTGATTCCTCATCCACAGGATCTGAGCACAACAACTACCTGTCGCAATGTATTCTGCTTCGGCTGTTGAGGTAGATACTGAGTGTTGCTTCTTGCTGTACCAAGATACCAACCTTCTTCCTAGAAACTGACAGCTTCCAGAAGTACTTTTCCGATCAATCTTACAACCTGCGAAGTCAGAATCTGTATAGCCAACTAGGTCAAAACCTGTTCCTTTAGGGTACCAAATCCCAAGATTGGGGGTTCCCTTAAGGTATCTGAAAATACGTTTAACAGCTATAAGATGTGACTCTTTAGGGTTTGCCTGGAATCTAACACATAGACAAGTTGCGAACATAATATCTGGTCTACTAGCAGTTAAGTACAAGAGAGAGCCGATCATACCTCGATACTTCGTGATGTCAACTGACTTACCAGATTTGTCTTCATCAAGCTTGACTGCAGTTGGCATCGGGGTCTTGGCAGTAGCTGCTTCTTCCATCCCATACTTCTTCAGAAGATCCTTTATGTATTTTGATTGGAAGATGAAAATACCATCAGGCTTCTGAACAACTTGAAGTCCAAGGAAGAAGGACAACTCACCCATCATGCTCATCTCGTACCTATTCTGCATTAGCTTAGCAAATCTCTTGCATAGCAAATCATTAGTAGAACCAAATATTATATCATCCACATAGACTTGCACCAGAATTATATCATTTTTATCCTTTTTATAAAAGAGAGTTTTGTCGATGATACCTCTTGTAAAACCATTTTCAAGTAAGAACTTGGAGAGAGTATCATACCATGTTCGAGGGGCTTGCTTGAGACCATAGACAGCTCTGAAGAGAAAGTACACAAAACCTTCAAATTACTTGTCTTCGAACCCAGGGGGTTGTTAAACATAGACTTCTTCCTCTAGATCTCCGTTCAAAAATGCACTCTTCACATCCATCTGAAAAACCTTAAAGTTGGAGTGTACAGCAAATGCTAGAACATCCTGATTGCTTCAAGCCTTGCAACTGGAGCATAGGTTTCATCATAATCAATTCCTTCTTCTTGAGAGTAACCCTTTGCTACCAATCGAGCCTTGTTCCTCGTAACAATACCATTTTCATCCAGTTTATTCCTAAACACCCATCTAGTGCCAATTACAGATTTATCTTTTGGTCTTGGCACCAGCTTCCATACTTTCTGCCTTTCGAACTGATTGAGTTCTTCCTGTATTGCAGTTACCCAATCTGGATCATAAAGAGCTTCATCAACCTTTTTAGGTTCAATTTGAGATAAAAATCCTGCGAAATTGCATTCATTCTGTGTTGCTCTTCTAGTCTGTACACCCGTGTCCGGTTCACCAATGATCTGTTCAAAGGGATGCGCTCTACTCCATACCCTTTGTCTCGGCAAATTTGATCTTGATGATTCCCCAAGTTCATTATTGTGTTGAGTGTGATGACTAGTAGATCTAAAATCATTATTTGCTCCTCCTGAGCTGTTGCTTTCAGAGTTTGAAGAATCATTAGCAGCAGATGTTTCTTCACTTGATTGGGGGTCAGCGTTCACTTTCTCCCCCTCAACATGTGCTGCTGTCTGATCTACTGGTATAGATTGAACAATAGAGTCTGAAAGAGTATCAGAATTTTGTAGATCAGCATTTATTTCTTCATTCTCAAATCTCAGCTGGTCATGTTCATCAAAGTCTTCAAGTCCTGTTATCTTCTTATCATCAAAAGACACATGGATAGATTCCATGACCACTTTTGTTCTCAGATTGTAGACTTTGAATGCTTTTGTGGATAGTGGGTATCCAACAAAGATTCCTTCATCAGCTTTTAAATCAAATTTGGAAAGCTGTTCTGGATGAGTCTTAAGAACAAAACATTTACATCCAAACACATGAAAGTACTTCAGGTTCGGCTTCTTATTTTTCACCATCTCATATGGTGTTTTACCATGCTTGTTTATGAGTGTAGCATTCTGTGTGAAACAAGCAGCTTGCACAGCTTCAGCCCAGAAGTAAGTTGGCAGCTTTGCTTCATCAAGCATGGTCCTTGCAGCTTCTATGAGAGTCCTGTTCTTTCTCTCTACTACTCCATTTTGTTGTGGAGTTCCAGGTGCAGAGAATTCTTGCTTTATTCCATTTTCTTTACAAAACTCTTCCAGGACTGCATTCTTGAACTCAGTGCCATTATCACTCCTTATGATTTTCACTGTATGCTT
This sequence comes from Kitagawia praeruptora, assembly GCA_037693485.1. Classification (NCBI taxonomy): domain Eukaryota; kingdom Viridiplantae; phylum Streptophyta; class Magnoliopsida; order Apiales; family Apiaceae; genus Kitagawia; species Kitagawia praeruptora. Next base: position 102,045,215 of record CM075350.1, read on the forward strand.
AGATCCTTTGTCCAGTTGTCTGACATGCTCTGTTAAGATTGATGCAGTTTCTTCTTTCTTGTGCATGAAATATACCCATATATATCTGGTGTATTCATCAACAATAACCAAAGCATATCTTTTCTTTCCAATAGACATTATATTTACTGGACCAAATAAATCAACATGCAATAAGTGATATGGCTCAAGAATTAAGGATTCAGTCTTACTTTTGAATGAAGTTTTCCTTTGTTTTGCCTTTTGACATGAGTCACATAGGCCATCTGGAGTAAAAACTGATTTGGGCAATCCTCTCACAAGATCTTTCTTCACTAGCTCATTAATGCTGTTGAAATTCAGATGAGAAAGTCTCTTGTGCCAATCCCAGCTTTCTTCAATTGATGCTCTACTCAGTAGACAGATTGCAGAGCCATCAGAGTTTGTTGAAAGCTTGGCTTCATAAATGTTACCATGCCTGTATCCCTTCAGAACAACTTTTCCTGTAGATTTGCTTACAACTTCACCGTGTTCTTCAAGGAAATCCACATGATAACCTCTGTCACAGATTTGACTCACACTTAGTAGATTATGTTTGAGTCCTGAAACTAGAGCTACAGATTCAATGATGACATTCCCAAGTTTGATATTGCCATATCCCAGAGTCCTTCCTATGTTGCCATCTCCATAAAAAACACTTGGGCCAGCCTTCTCCACAAATTCTGATAGCAGGGCTTTATTTCCAGTCATGTGTCCTGAGCATCCACTGTCCAGAACAAGGATATTTTTCCTGTTACCCTGCAATCACAAAAACCACTAATGATTAGTTTTAAGGACCCAGACTTGCTTGGATCCTTTGGTCTTATTAAGTTTGTTAGCTTTTGCAGCAGAAGTCTTATCAGAGTTTGTGCTAACATTCTTTTTATCAGAATTTATACATGTAGAATCAATCTTGAATTTATTCAAAGAGGGTTTAAGTTCATAATAATCATAATACAACTTATGATACTCTTTGCATGTATAAATAGAATGCCAAATACTGCCACAGTGAAAACAAGGATTCTGTGGCTTAAACCTAACTGAACCACTCTTAACTCCTGACTTAGGAGGTATAGAGTTTATATTTTTATTCTTCCTGCAAAAAGCAGCAAGATGGTTAGGACTTCCACAGTTATAACATTTCTTCCTAGGAGCATTGGGAATAGGCATATAGTTATTGCTTTTACTGATGCCTACCTTTCCATTTCTGTTTTTCCCAGGTTCTTTTACCTTGTTTATTCTTTTTAACTCCTTCAGCTTGTGTTTAAGCTGTTTCTGAGACATTGAACTAATATCTACTGATTTGGCTTTATCCTGTTTTGGTTTGTCAGATTTTGGTACAAACCTCACATGATTAATTTTGGGTTTTACAGCCTTTTCAGTAAATACAGGTTTAGAGGTCTCAGCTTCTAGGTTGACAGTTTTCTTTTTATCAGTGTAACCTAGATCTTCTTTCCAACAATCATTGTCTATGATATCCTGAGTTTTCTTACCAGAGTTAGTCCAAATTTTAAGAATGTTTCTTTCTTTAGGAAGTTCAGATTCAAGATAAGCATGCTTTTTCAATAATTCAGTTTTAACAAAAATAGCATCATCTCTCTCTTTCTGAATTTCTAACATCTGGACTAATTCTGATTCTAGATAATCATTTCTCTTTCTAAGGTCTAGACTTTCAGATTTTATTCTTTCATTTTCTAAAGTCTGATCTCTATAGCTAACATGCAAGTTTTTAAGAAAGAGTCTTAACTCAGATATATCAGTAGTATCAAAAGCTAGAATAGAGTGAGGTACCTTGGTCTCAGTAGTTTCAGAGATACTATCAACATTTGCCATCAAGGCGTAGTTCACCTCATCTTCAGAGTCTGAAGTGTCAGCCCAGTCCTTTTTCTTTGTGATGTAAGCTTGACTTTTATCAGCTTTGGCTCTCTTGCACTCAGGTGCAAAATGTCCTTTCTCACCACAATTATAGCATGTGATCTTGGACTTGTCGACTTTCTCAGACCTGCTTTCCTTTTCCTCAGCTTTTCTGAAATTCTTCTTGTCAAAATTTGAATCTGTTCGTGTGAACTTCTTTCCCTTCCTGAAGTTCTTGTAAGCCATCTTCTTGAAGCCTTTCACCATTAGGGCTGCAAATTGTATCATCTCAGCATCACTACCATCATCATCAGAGTCTGTGAGATTGTCAGAGTTTAAGTCATCATCAGAATTTGATGATTCAGTATCAGACTTTGTAATAAGAGCCTTTCCTTTGGATTGACTCTTTTTCACAGCAATTTCTTTAAAAGCTTTCTCCTCAGCTTTAAGAGCAATTGACTTGGTCTTGCTTCCATGCCTCTTGCTTCTTTGTTCCATCTCAAGCTCATGAGTCTTAAGCATTCCATAGATTTCATCAAGGGACATGTCTTCTAGATCATGATTGTCTCTGATGGTAGTGGCCTTTAAGTCCCATTTCTCAGGAAGAGCCAACAAGAATTTCAGATTGGAGTCTTCAAGATTATACTCCTTATCTACCAGTGATAGATCATTCAAAAATTTCAGGAATCTGTCATATATGTTTGTTAATGACTCATTAGCATTTGAGTCAAAGTGCTCGTACTCCTGTGTGAGTATTGTTCTCCTGTTCATTTTGATGGCTTTGGTTCCTTGACATCTGACTTCCAAAGCATCCCAAATCTCCTTAGCAGTTTTGCATCCAATGACCCTGTAAGACATAACATTGTTGTAACACCCCCAGATCCAGGGTCAGGGATCTGGTCGTTACGGTCTCAATATCCATCCATAAAACCAACATAATTTAAATTACAACCTTGTGACCCAAAACAACAACATAAAACACACCCGTTATAGTCCCAGAGATGAAATCAGAGTAACCATCAATATTATTAATCACAAGTTTGAGTTCTTACAACCCAAAGAATTACAATTAACCATTACATACTCTTTGCCATCCATTTGTATATGCCATATAATAAATACATTTGATACTCAAATGCTAACAACTAGCCTACCAGTAGCTGCCTCTTCAGCAATGGTAGCTAAGACCTCAGTAATTATTCCTCTGACGGCTATCACCTGCTTACGCTGAGTGCGCCTTGCGCGGCCATCTGATCTAGCTGTTGTTGTGATATATATAAATAAAGCAAGGGTGAGCAATAGCCCACCTAAAAGAATATAACTGAACAGTAAGAATATATAACAGTTCAAAATATCTTTGATACCATATGCCATGCATTAACGAACGTAGTACCAATATAAGTTATGAGATGAAGTTACAAGGTAACTCAAAATATAATTGTTCCAAAGAAATATCTGTCATGTCAAAGATAAACCAGATATTATCAAATTTTCATAATAGAGGAACTTGCGGAAGAATATTGCAATTCCAGTTCAAACACTTTTCAAACCTGCCAACAATGATAATGTTGTAGAAAAATTTCCCAATTTGGAAGATGAACTAATACGGGAGCTTGCCGCGCCAGGAGCCACAACATTTACGATGATCAGTCGCATGTCATGCTCCCCATCATTTGTTCTCTACATGTAGAAGGAAGCACCGACGGATCGCTTGCCCTCTGGAACCCCCCGGCCAACGGTTGGGCCATTAATTGCTGGACTGGCGCCACTCGGCCACTTACGCGTCTCCTAGTTCGAATAACATCCATAACTCTGAAACATAAAGTTCGTCCCCCTTTCCCCAAATATAGTACTTGTTGATAGGACTCCACAAAGTAGTCGTATCTAATTGGAAAGGAAAATTTCACCAATATTTCCCAAGCTGATGCTTGTTAATGGATAAACACTTGTTCCATCAATCTTACCCCTCGAGCGTTGAGGAGGTAACCAAAAAGATTCATATAGATGTTTGAAAGAATCAAGATGTGAGTGACAAGATAGTTTAGCAAGAATATGACCGGGCAGTCAAATAAATATCAGCTCCCAAGTGAGGTCCCCTTATATGTTTTTGGAGGTTTGAGCGAGTATTTAAATCTTCTTATAAGACAGATTTAAATGAAAATAGAGTTTTGGGAACCTCCCCTTGATAGAATAGTCATAAAAGACTTCGAAATATTTTACATAATATCTGAAGGTGAAGGATAACCTTTGAATAATATAAATCATTATAAAAAGAATTCAAAAGAATTTAATTAAATATTCCAAGAATATTTATTAAGTCAATAATAATTAGGGAATATTATTAAATCATTATATTGCTCGTAAGTAATCCTCGAATTAATATATAGAATTATTTATTAAATAAATCTCTTCTTAAATGAATATTTAAAATAATATTCATTAAATAAATAAACTTAAACAAATATTTAAAATAATATTTACTGAATAAATCAAACCTTAAATGGATATTTGAAAATAATATTCATTTAACAAATAACATTCCAAATGAATATCCAAATAATATTCATTAAACAAATAATATTCTAAATGAATATCCAAAATAATATTCATTTAACAAATAATATTCTAAATGAATATCCGAATAATATTCATTTAGTAATCAAAACTTTAAAGGAATATTCGAAATAATATTCCTTGAGTAATTAGAACAGAATACTTTTAAAATAATATTTATCAAGTACATAAACCTTAAATGAATATTCGAAAGTAATATTCATTTAATAAATAAAATTCTAATGAATATCAAAGTAATTATTCATTAAATAATCAAAATCTAATGAATATTCAAAAATAATATTTATCTAATATTTCTCGACTGAGATAATACTCAAATAACATTTCTCGAAAGATTTCCAAGTAGTTGATACTTTTCTAGAAATATAAATAATGTTTAATAATAACATTCCTCAAAATGAATATCACTCTGTTGCTGGAATCCCTCCGGGTTTCCACGACTATCTATATGTCACAAAATACTGACTCCCGGTCTTATATTTAAAGAATGAATATTTCATACGCCCTTCACTAAGGGTCTTAGCAAAACAATCCTTCTTATAACTGATAATTCATATCTAGTCTATAAGCCAAAATCAATTCAGGGAACAAGTATTCCAATATACTTTGAAAACAAACATGCATGCTATAGCATATGTATAACAACAATCATATATATTATCACAACAACAGTTCCAAGGTATTGGAAACTTGCCTGGCAATCCTGAAGGGGTAGGGTGCCTCGTGTCAATCCGGTGATCTATAAATAGTCACAATAACCGAGGTCAATCACTTAACACTTTTTAAAAGGCTAAGTATAACTTATTTAAGTCGAAACACGTTTTCGAGTTATCTCGCTAAACACCCTTTAGTGAAATTCTCTTTATTCTCGCTATGACCCGTCATTCATTCGCTACTAAGACACGTCGTCATACTTACACTTTGTATATACTTAAGTCGTATAAATTCTAAGGTTGGTCGTTTACGAATCAAGATTATACCTCGAGATTTATCGCCAGTTTTCTAAGTCATTTACCAAAGTCATAACCAAGTATGCTTTTAGGGGTTCGTTCGCGTTTAACCTTGATTCGAACATTTTTATAAAATCGGAAAATGATCCATTCAACATGTGGTTTTCTCTCACACCTTCCTTTTTACCTCTAATATTTAATTATCAAGATTCGCCACTGATTTCGTAGTATTAAAGGAATCCAATTTCAGTTATGAACTCGCACTTACGGTTCCGAACCACTTTTAGTAATTTAATCATATCTCCTAAACCGTAAGTCCATTTGTTTCGATTCTTTTTCCAAAATGATGTACGACTCGAGATCTACAAGTGTAGGCCATGTATCCATTCAGGTCATAGATTTAACCCAACTTTTATTCATGGTTTATTAAGGTCTAACGAAAATCGGGCATTACGACGGCTATAAATCGAACGTTCCAAAAATCAATCCATCAAAACCAAGCCACACCGGGCATAATACTCATCTTATACATATGAATCTTATCTCTACTGTCCAAGAACATGTCTCTTTATAATAATACTCATCAAGATACTTAAACCATTAAATCACTAACTAAGCATGCTTATAACATACTAACATCCTAACTACTCTTAAATCCATCAAGAGCATGCATAAACAAAAAATAAGGCCTAGGGTTCTTGAAGTTTATACCTTCCTTGGTGGGTGTATTCACTTAGTAAGCCTTGTATCATCTTGTATAGCCTCCACAACCTTAAACTAACAAGAATCAACAAGAACATGATTATAGTTTTTCGGATCTGCTATAACTCAGTGGAAAGATCATGAAAAACGAGGGCCTTACCGAGGTTTTCTGGTCAAGACCTCTAAAGGAGAGTTGTAGAGCATCTTCACAGCTTTCCAACCATATAAAGAACAAAAAAAATTCCATTGATAAACGAAGGAGATATGGTCGTTTGAAAATCGTCACAGAAACTGTCATGAATCTGGACAGTTTGTTTCTTCAACTTGGGAAGGTGATTTGCCTAGGCTATACTACTTGGATTGCCATGAAACTTTGTGCGAATATTGCCCATGGAGTGGAGAGGCTTGGGTTAAATTTTGGTAATTTTATCATGGATAGATATGGAGATATGAATTTTCTTCTTGGTGGTGCTCTTGCTGGGCAGTTGGTTCAACATGGAGAGAAATGGAGTTATTTTCTTGACTTTGGCTTGGTTGATACATAAAGTGAATTATTGGTGATAATATATTGCTAGGTTGCTTTATTAAAGTGATTACATCACCTCTAATACCTCATCATGTAGCCAAGTGTTTAATCCTTGTGGTGTAGTGATGTCATTCTTACTAACTAGCTTAGTTAGTTTCTAATGTTGCTAGTTCCTTGGTAACTAACTTAGTTCCTTGATTCTTATCCACTAGCACATGCATGTACCTTGATTCTCTACTTGCTCTTTTGTCCGGTTATCACCCAATTTCAAGAATCGTTCGGAAGAATATCTCAAATATTTCTCGTTAAGGTTTTACCGGAAACCTTCTTAATATTTATACTAATATCCTTAATCCTCCTTTAATATCCTTGAATTTAAATTCCTTAAATCTCTTAAATAAACCCTTAAATCTTTCAGTGTCCAGGGAAATCTCGGGGAAAATAAAAGTGCTATTTTTCTGAATCCGACAGCTTTTACATACACTTAATTTCCTCCTGGATCATGAATACGAACACAGAAATCCGTTCTGAATACTTCTATATAGCGTCGTCCAATAATATTCCCATCTCTGCCAAAATCACTATTCACAATTTATTATTTCTTTTATTCCTTATATTTATTAAAAATGCCCTGGTCCTCTTTCGGGCATTCCTTAACCCTTTTACGGAACCACTGGACTAATAACATATATTGATTTGGATGACATAAGAATAATCTTTCTTAGAATAATATTACTTATATTCCTAGGAGATAAATCATTCTTATCTATGCTATCAACCAAAAGCATTCTTCATGACATATAAATATTTGAATCTAAATCCATCTCATTCATTCATTCTTTGTTAATACCTTGTAGTCGGAGTCACTGTTCATTCTTTCATTAATATATAAAAAGTTTTAATTCTACCGAAAATTCGGGTTCTTACAGTCTCCCCTCCTTAAAAGGATTCCGTCCCGGAATCAGGTAGAAGACAAATGGGTACTTGTTGGTCATTTCACTTTCCAGTTCCCCGGTCAATCCTTAATCATTCCAATACTCTTACGGCACACCTCACTAGTGCTATAATATATCTTTTATCCTTTTTCATCAACTTTGCTACTTTTCGTACAACACACTATCCGGGTTATGCTCTTACTCAATCATATACTACTTTCCTTATTGGTATCGGTAGTGACTTCGGTATAACTATCGCGCTGCGAATTTCGGAGATAACCTCACTCGTAATTATGCAATTCCTGATCGCTTTAATCTTCGCAATCTCGATCAGTACATAGAATTAGAAGAATTTATTGAGAGATCACTATGATCAATGAACATTTGTCCTATTGCATAGTTAGTACAGAAGGTGGCCAGCCTTTAGTACTTAACAAGCAATTTAGACAAGCTATGGTATTCCACTTAGACTCCTATCACATAGACAGGTAGTCACGTAGCAGTACCTCCCCTCTTTAAAGGGTTGTTCTTCTCAATTTAGAAGAAGATAAATAAGGGATAAGAAAAGGAAAGAATTTCAAAGAATTATATAAGAAAATTTTCATGATTGTCAAAATATCATACTTAGAATTTACCTCTGAACTATAGAGGTTTATTAGGGAAGGAAGTAATCGTATTCGTATCAAATACTACTTTATCGTAATCTCACATGTCGCATGTCCTTGCTGCTCTGTCCATCACTCGATGGACCTATACTCTTGTTCGATATTAGCATCACTTACTTTTGGAGGATCCTTCAACCTCTCAGGTTAAATCTTGGATTTCTCGCTTGACATTATTATTACTGACATTTCACGCCACTCTACTGACTCTTTCATATTCACAATACTAACACTATCATGTTGTGTTCGTTAGAAAGTCCCTTCATAACATTCCTTGCTTCTCATTTCATAATTATCTCCCAATTTTATTTTATTTTTTTATCAATCACCTCCTTTGTATTATCTAATTCTTATTTACTTCTGTTGTTTAACTCCACCGTCATCTCAGTGTTGAGACACTCGTCATTTTTACTCAATACGTGTCACATGATTGGGGTCAAACTTTCATTTGTTCAACCATCTAAATTTTCATTTTCTCATCCCATGAGTCTCTTTATTACTCAATCAACCTATTCCAAATTTCCTCGACTTCCCCCAACTTAAAGGGGTCAATTTGTATGTCATTTATGCTTCTCATTCCAACTTTCCGTTTTGGCCAATACCCTTGCCCTGCCAATTCCATACTTTTCTCGCTTCGTTACTAGAGCTTCTCATGAGTCCGCCTATCTGACTCCCTTATTGATCCTCAACTCTATTATCATTTCTATCAGTCACTTGTCTTTATTTCTACTATAATCATTTTATGAACCATCATAGCCTAATCCTTTATTTCGAATATCCCGCCGTTCCAAAATTAAACCATCCGAAATAACCCTGGACGATTTCTCTACTTAGAGTCCATTCGACATTTCCACCATCGTTATCACCTAATTTCTCAGAAGGGTCATCATTGCTTATCGTTTACGCAGTGCTTTAATAGCTAAACATACGGTTTTCATGATTGTTAATTCAAGATCCTCTAGGAAAACAAAATAATCACTATTCCCTATCCATAAGGAACGCTTTCTAAACTTGACGTAGATATTACATGAAGCAGATAAAATTTTCAGGAAAGCTTTCAGCATCGTAGCTGGAACAAGCTGGTGAGATTATTAATCATATGTCTCCAGTATAAGACTAGAAGCTTAGCAGTTTGCCTAATCACTTGCCAATCTCATAATTCTCTTTCTTGTTTGCACAGAATTACACCAACATAAACTTGCTTGTCATTCATCATCATGCCAATTAGCTTATCAATATCAGTATCCATCTATCTTCTGTATTCAATCATCTCTTATTACCTCATCTCCTCTCTCTCTTCATAAAATAAAGGAGAGTCGCTTGGGGAATTTGGTCTGGCCTATCGCAGAACCTTCTAATGTCGGTAATGTGCTACATACAAAATCAGGAATCGAATGTTTACTTCAACTATCCTTATAGTTACCCCTTATACAATCATCAGGGGAACGTAAATTCTTTCATCACATTCTGACCTTCAAGGCCCTTCTCATTTTCACGCTATTTCTTTAGTATGAGCATGTATCCTTACTATCTTGTACTGAAAGTGTCGGCCACCTCATTGGCCTTTCCTGAATACAATAATTTCTTGAGATCAATGTTTTTCGGATCTATTCCAACTTAGGATGGAAGCATCCTCCCTTGAACTCTACTAAATGAGAGTAAACATATTCCAGTCTTTTCCGAAAGTCATTGCTTCCACCTTTCTGGTGTGAACATTACTACAGGTACTCCCAATCATACCTATGATATTTCCTTACTTAACTCCCTTCTTGTTTTAGGATAATCTTAACCTTATTGGTTCAATCCATACTTCCTCATGGTTTTACACGTGCTTCATCTGGCCTCATTGTTACTATGTCATACATTCTTTACCAAACTTCCCTTTTGAAATTTAGAATATTACCACTTCCCTTATAAGGTTTCTTAGGCCATCCTCATCATTCTTCCTGTATCTTCTGGTTACAGGGTATATCAAACATCATTAATCAATCCTATAACAATTCCGTCTATGTACTTTTCGAGACTCCTTTCCACAAATCCTTATAGGTTATTGATACCTTGGTCGATTCAACTTATATCGTCTGATTTCACAATGTCTTTATTAAGGGTGATGCTATCCTTTGTGCATCCCCCAGGGTTCGTTTTAATCTATTGACATTCTATCCTCAATTCTCTCTTCAAGGAATACTTACATCCTGTACTTGGCAATCAAATCCTATATTCTTAATAAGGATCTATTTCCAATCATTCTCATCTTGATAACCTATAGGTAGCTTAACGCTAACCTCTTCTTTCAAACGAATGTCAGTCTATATGACCTTCCAAAAGACAACATATGCCTATCTATTTCTTACAGAACTTGGTAATGGTAGCAAGGATGTTCTGGAAGATATTGGTCATGTTCAACGTGAATCTCTTAGTGCCTAATGCTCCTCTTGAGGACACTAAGTCTCATATAACATTTATGCATCATACTGCACCATCTTTGACGATCTTCGTGACTCTTCATTGGTCACTATCCTCAATCCTAATACGTCCATGGTATATATAAAATCCATCATCATGTATCTCAATTCATTTTATATCAAAAGTCCTCGCGGTTGGCACTTGGTTAGAAGCACCTCGCTTTGTCCTTACATTGCTGGTTTAGTCACTTGATAATCCTTGGTGACTTGGCCTCCCCTGGCCACACTAAAATATGTGAGTTTAGGGGTTGACTAATAGCACCACTTTTCTAGCAATTTTCGGCATAGTGCCTTCTTCTTTGATACCTTTTGATCTTTTCAAAACTTTACTCCATATAAGTCTCAATCGACTTCTCGGTACCGTCTCCGGTCACCTTTCCTTTATTTTTATCTTTTCAACTATTCTTATTAATTCCATGTGCCACAAAAGTTTACACCCTTGGCATAACAGCCTTTTAATTTATGTCAATCCCGGAATTTCTCATTCCGGCTTGTTTCTTAATCCCTTTTCTCTTTTTCTGTCCAATCTCAACTTGATAATTTTATCCCTATAATCAGTCATATTAATCGAGGTCTGTCTACCAGTCCACATAGCGGCTACCCTACCCAATCCATAGGGTTCGCTCCAGTTTCCATTCTCTTCGGTGACGTGCTTAGATAATCAAAAAGACAAGGTTTGCCCAATTTTGTCCAATTCCTTTCCAGGATTAGGGAAATTTCAGTCAATCTATCCACCCGCTGGTAACACTAAGAAGATCCATTTCGATACCCGAAGAATATTTCTAGGAACATCCAAGCGGGTCGAACAATAAACAGTTAAATATCGAAATGATTGACATAAATTTGGGAGTTTAACTATTGGAAAGAAACCAAATATATACTTCCCCTAGAAGGAAATTCAAAAGTTTCAAACTAAAACATGCCACTTCCTCCCGATACATATTCGTCCTAATAAACGATACTACCGAATACCGGTTTTTCTTACAACTAGTTTCAGAAGGAACACTACCGTCGGAGTTAGTCGTTCCCCAACATTGGCACTACCAAGGCCATCCGAAGCTGATGAACCATGCTGTCCAAATGTATTCAAAATTACGCTGCCGTGCTGCATAAGCACAGAACCTATACCTGTATGAGTTGTATCATAATATATCCCAAAGTTTCCTTCTTCCATTAGGTAACGCCAACCCTGGTCGTCACCGACTTCATCTTTAGCTCCAGGAAGATCTTCTCATGTTTATCTTGTCCATTCAAACTTTTAGTCTTACAATAAGTCGGTTTACGGGACTGCACTTTCTGTAAAGTCCTGAGCAATTCTCTGGTAATACTTTGTGAATCTTATGAAATTCCTAACCCTTGCCGGTGTGGTTGGCCTTTCTCCATTTGAAACTATCTTTAACTTGGTGGGGTCGACCAACACTACTCCTATTGATCATATGTCCTATTAAGTTGACTTCATTTTGCCAAAACTCTTACTTCGAGAACTTGGCCTACACCTGTTCTTTCAGGTTTCATCTAAAAGTATTCTCAATCACACCTTAACCACTGCTCGCCTTACCTAATCCATTTACGATTCAGTGTCGGAATAAACTTAAGGTAACTACCATAATCCATTCAAGGAAAAGAAAGAATTTAATATTCCTCTGAATCACATGCATCTAATGTTTCTGGTTCATCATTTCACTGAATTGAACTAAACTTATACTTGGTCTCTGACAGTAGTCTTGTTACGAGTTTATCATTGACTTACTGGTCTTTTCCTCTTGTAGGTTCCGAGATCATTGTCTCTCTTACTACTTCCTTATGTAACTTTATCCATTCAGGCCATTGCTTTCCACTATCTTTACTTTCTAAGCTAATCCATTCATAAAATGGACATCTCACTGGATAAACCACCTCATCAATCTCAATTTGGTTTTATAAATTATAACCTATGAAATCTTCCTTCTTATGGCAAATTATTGTTGACAATATTCAAACTTAACCCATTTATCAAATGATATGACACTTCTTGCCTCTATCTCCATTGTTACTGGGACTCTACTTCCCAACATATATCGATGTCTTTGATAATCATGCATCATTCTTACTCCTTTTCCCTCACTCTAGAAGTCTCTAAGGACTCTTATCTAACCTCATATAAGATCTCAAGTAATTCCTCAAATCCATCTTACTTGCTGGTACTTCATCCGGCAGTCCAGCTATGAATCCAATATGCCTCTTTAATTCTCTTCATAATTCAGTTCTTTACACCCACTTCTCTGAGCACTATATCTAGATTCTTACAGTCTCTCTGGCTACAGCCCTCATCTCCTCAAGGTAAACTTCCCTGTCTCTAACAGGATTATCCCCCTCTGCTGGAACCTCTTCCGGGTCCTCAGTAGGGTACTCTATCGAATCCACCATCCGATCGTCAACATATAATCAGGCATCATCGTGCTGCTGCTCGTATGCCTCAAGGTCTGTCACCATACTAGTCGGTACAAGAACGAGTTAAGTTACTATCATGATACTTAATAGTTCCCATAAGGGTTTTATATGTCAATACTACATTAAGTAGTCCGACTATGAACTTGGCAAGAGTTCTTATTATCTTAATGAATTTATTGTTTTAACGTCGCGTCATCTCTGGGATATATAACGCTCTCTCTGATACCATTTCTGTAACACCCCCAGATCCAGGGTCAGGGATCTGGTCGTTACGGTCTCAATATCCATCCATAAAACCAACATAATTTAAATTACAACCTTGTGACCCAAAACAACAACATAAAACACACCCGTTATAGTCCCAGAGATGAAATCAGAGTAACCATCAATATTATTAATCACAAGTTTGAGTTCTTACAACCCAAAGAATTACAATTAACCATTACATACTCTTTGCCACCCATTTGTATATGCCATATAATAAATACATTTGATCCTCAAATGCTAACAACTAGCCTACCAGTAGCTGCCTCTTCAGCAATGGTAGCTAAGACCTCAGCAATTATTCCTCTGACGGCTGTCACCTGCTTACGCTGAGTGCGCCTTGCGCGGCCATCTGATCTAGCTGTTGTTGTGATATAGATAAATAAAGCAAGGGTGAGCAATAGCCCACCTAAAAGAATATAACTGAATAGTAAGAATATATAACAGTTCAAAATATCTTTGATACCATATGCCATGCATTAACGAACGTAGTACCAATATAAGTTATGAGATGAAGTTACAAGGTAACTCAAAATATAATTGTTCCAAAGAAATATCTGTCATGTCAAAGATAAACCAGATATTATCAAATTTTCATAATAGAGGAACTTGCGGAAGAATATTGCAATTCCAGTTCAAACACTTTTCAAACCTGCCAACAATGATAATGTTGCACAAAAAATTTCCCAATTTGGAAGATGAACTAATACGGGAGCTTGCCGCGCCAGGAGCCACAACATTTACGATGATCAGTCGCATGTCATGCTCCCCATCATTTGTTCTCTACATGTAGAAGGAAGCACCGACGGATCGCCCGCCCTCTGGAACCCCCCGGCCAACGGTTGGGCCATTAATTGCTGGACCGGCGCCACTCGGCCACTTACGCGTCTTCTAGTTCGAATAACATCCATAACTCTGAAGCATAAAGTTCGTCCCCCTTTCCCCAAATATAGTACTTGTTGATAGGACTCCACAAAGTAGTCGTATCTAATTGGAAAGGAAAATTTCACCAATATTTCCCAAGATGATGCTTGTTAATGGATAGACACTTGTTCCATCAATCTTACCCCTCGAGCGTTGAGGAGGTAACCAAAAAGATTCATATCGATGTTTGAAAGAATCAAGATGTGAGTGACAAGATAGTTTAGCAAGAATATGACCGGGCAGTCAAATAAATATCAGCTCCCAAGTGAGGTCCCCGTATATGTTTTTGGAGGTTTGAGTGAGTATTTAAATCTTCTTATAAGACAGATTTAAATGAAAATAGAGTTTTGGGAACCTCCCCTTGATAGAATAGTCATAAAAGACTTCGAAATATTTTACATAATATCTGAAGGTGAAGGATAACCTTTGAATAATATAAATCATTATAAAATGAATTCAAAAGAATTTAATTAAATATTCCAAGAATATTTATTAAGTCAATAATAATTACGGAATATTATTAAATCATAATATTGCTCGTAAGTAATCCTCGAATGAATATATAGAATTATTTATTAAATAAATCTCTTCTTAAATGAATATTTAAAATAATATTCATTAAATAAATAAACTTAAACAAATATTTAAAATAATATTTACTGAATAAATCAAACCTTAAATGAATATTTGAAAATAATATTCATTTAACAAATAACATTCCAAATGAATATCCAAATAATATTCATTAAACAAATAATATTCTAAATGAATATCCAAAATAATATTCATTTAACAAATAATATTCTAAATGAATATCCGAATAATATTCATTTAGTAATCAAAACTTTAAAGGAATATTCGAAATAATATTCCTTGAGTAATTAGAACAGAATACTTTTAAAATAATATTTATCAAGTACATAAACCTTAAATGAATATTCGAAAGTAATATTCATTTAATGAATAAAATTCCAATGAATATCAAAGTAATTATTCATTAAATAATCAAACTCTAATGAATATTCAAAAATAATATTTATCTAATATTTCTCGACTAAGATAATACTCAAATAACATTTCTCGAAAGATTTCCAAGTAGTTGATACTTTTCTGGAAATATAAATAATGTTTAATAATAACATTCCTCAAAATGAATACCACTCTGTCGCTGGAATCCCTCCGGGTTTCCACGACTATCTATATGTCACAAAATACTGACTCCCGGTCTTATATTTAAAGAATGAATATTTCATACGCCCTTCACTAAGGGTCTTAGCAAAACAATCCTGCTTATAACTGATAATTCATATCTAGTCTATAAGCCAAAATCAATTCAGGGAACAAGTATTCCAATATACTTTGAAAACAAACATGCATGCTATGGCATATGTATAACAACAATCATATATATTATCACAACAACAGTTCCAAGGTATTGGAAACTTGCCTGGCAATCCTGAAGGGGTAGGGTGCCTCGTGTCAATCCGGTGATCTATAAATAGTCACAATAACCGAGGTCAATCACTTAACACTTTTTAAAAGGCTAAGTATAACTTATTTAAGTCGAAACACGTTTTCGAGTTATCTCGCTAAACACCCTTTAGTGAAATTCTCTTTATTCTCGCTATGACCCGTCATTCGTTCGCTACTAAGACACGTCGTCATACTTACACTTTGTATATACTTAAGTCGTATAAATTCTAAGGTTGGTCGTTTACGAATCAAGATTATACCTCGAGATTTATCGCCCGTTTTCTAAGTCATTTACCAAAGTCATAACCAAGTATGCTTTTAGGGGTTCGTTCGCGTTTAACCTTGATTCGAACATTTTTATAAAATCGGAAAATGATCCATTCAACAAGTGGTTTTCTCTCACACCTTCCTTTTTACCTCTAATATTTAATTATCAAGATTCGCCACTGATTTTGTAGTATTAAAGGAATCCAATTTCAGTTATGAACTCGCACTTACGGTTCCGAACCACTTTTAGTAATTTAATCATATCTCCTAAACCGTAAGTCCATTTGTTTCGATTCTTTTTCCAAAATGATCTACGACTCGAGATCTACAAGGGTAGGCCATGTATCCATTCAGGTCATAGATTTAACCCAACTTTTATTCATGGTTTATTAAGGTCTAACGAAAATCGGGCATTACGACGGCTATAAATCGAACGTTCCAAAAATCAATCCATCAAAACCAAGCCACACCGGGCATAATACTCATCTTATACATATGAATCTTATCTCTACTATCCAAGAACATGTCTCTTTATCATAATACTCATCAAGATACTTAAACCATTAAATCACTAACTAAGCATGCTTATAACATACTAACATCCTAACTACTCTTAAATCCATCAAGAGCATGCATAAACATAAAATAAGGCCTAGGGTTCTTGAAGTTTATACCTTCCTTGGTGGGTGTATTCACTTAGTAAGCCTTGTATCGTCTTGTATAGCCTCCACAACCTTAAACTAACAAGAATCAACAAGAACATGATTATAGTTTTTCGGATCTGCTATAACTCAGTGGAAAGATCATGAAAAACGAGGGCCTTACCGAGGTTTTCTGGTCAAGACCTCTAAAGGAGAGTTGTAGAGCAGCTTCACAGCTTTCCAACCATATAAAGAACAAAAAAATTTCATTGATAAACGAAGGAGATATGGCCGTTTGAAAATCGTCACAGAAACTGTCATGAATCTGGACAATTTGTTTCTTCAACTTGGGAAGGTGATTTGCCTAGGCTATACTACTTGGATTGCCATGAAACTTTGTGAGAATATTGCCCATGGAGTGGAGAGGCTTGGGTTAAATTTTGGTAATTTTATCATGGATAGATATGGAGATATGAATTTTCTTCTTGGTGGTGCTCTTGCTGGGCAGTTGGTTCAACGTGGAGAGAAATGGAGTTATTTTCTTGACTTTGGCTTGGTTTATACATAAAGTGAATTATTGGTGATAATATCTTGCTAGGTTGCTTTATTAAAGTGATTACATCACCTCTAATACCTCATCATGTAGCCAAGTGTTTAATCCTTGTGGTGTAGTGATGTCATTCTTACTAACTAGCTTAGTTAGTTTCTAATGTTGCTAGTTCCTTGGTAACTAACTTAGTTCCTTGATTCTTATCCACTAGCACATGCATGTACCTTGATTCTCTACTTGCTCTTTTGTCCGGTTATCACCCAATTTCAAGAATCGTTCGGAGGAATATCTCAAATATTTCTCGTTAAGGTTTTATCGGAAACCTTCTTAATATTTATACTAATATCCTTAATCCTCCTTTAATATCCTTGAATTTAAATTCCTTAAATCTCTTAAATAAACCCTTAAATCTTTCAATGTCCAGGGAAATCTCGGGGAAAATAAAAATGCTATTTTTCTGAATCCGACAGCTTTTACATACACTTAATTTCCTCCTGGATCATGAATACGAACTCAGAAATCCGTTCTGAATACTTCTATATAGTGTCGTCCAATAATATTCCCATCTCTGCCAAAATCACTATTCACAATTTATTATTTCTTTTATTCATTATATTTATTAAAAATGCCCTAGTCCTCTTTCGGGAATTCCTTAACCCTTTTACGGAACCACTGGACTAATAACATATATTGATTTGGATGACACAAGAATAATCTTTCTTAGAATAATATTACTTATATTCCTAGGAGATAGATCATTCTTATCTATGCTATCAACCAAAAGCATTCTTCATGACATATAAATATTTGAATCTAAATCCATCTCATTCATTCATTCTTTGTTAATACCTTGTAGTCGGAGTCACTGTTCATTCTTTCATTAATATATAAAAAGTTTTAATTCTACCGAAAATTCGGGTTCTTACAATTGTCAAGGGCGTTATGTAATAAATGCCTTACTTTAGCATCTTTGCTAATAGAGGAGATATCTTTAGGAGTGTAGTCTTTCTTCTCTTTTGGAATCATTTTCTGTTCTTCTCCAGCAACTGCAACAGACAATTTTGTAGGCTTATGTGGACCATCATGGATTCTGTCTAAGTACTCTAGATCTGTTGCCTCCAGAAACATTTCCATCTTCACCTTCCATATGGGATATTCTGATGCCCTGAGTATTGGAACTCTAATTGATTCATATCTGCTTGTTGTTGGAGTTTGTGTTTTCTCTGTCATGATTGTATGGCTTTTTGTATAGTAACAGAGTGGCTCAAAATGAACAGTACGGTATTTATGAACAGTACCGTATCTGTGAATAGTACCGTATATGTAAATAGTACCGTATCTGTGAACAGTACCGTACTTGTGAACAGTACCGTATCTGTGAATAGTGCCGTATTTGTGAATAGTGTCGTATATGTGAATAGTACCGTATCTGTGAACAGTACCGTATCTGTGAACTGTGACGTACAACACCGGATCTGATCTGTATATCGATCAACTTGCTCTGATGCCAATTGTTAGGTCCGGAATAACGTAGAAGGGGGGTTGAATACGTTATTTAAAAAATATTTCGATTTTCGAGATGTGAAAAATGAGGTCAACAACTGAATCGAAATAAAACAATTGGTTCGGGAAAATATCTCTGAACTGATAAAAACCCAAGGGGTGTTACAACTTCTAATCCAACGGATTAGCTTCAAAAACTCGAACACTCCTAAGGATAGTTTAGGCACGAGGACCTTCTATCCGACACTTCCTGAAAGCGGGCTAAGCCGGCTTTCCTACTAGATGGACTGTCTAGCAGCTTACACAGAGAAGATATTTAAGAGAGAGAGAAAGTTGTGTGTTGAGGTGTGTTTTGAAATGAAATACAACAGGCCTATTTATAGATTTTTAGAAAGTTACTATGCAGCTAATATACGTAACTGATTACGTATATTTCTGCTGACTGCTGCCTGCCTAACACGCCTTTTCAACAAACATGCTGAATTCAATTCTTCTGCTTCTTTTTCAATTTCAAAGTTTGATTTTTAATTCATGTGGGCCTCATATGTTTCTTACTTTATGAATAGTACTTTTGGGTACTATTCATGAATAGTAATTTCGATTACTATTCATATGAATAGTACTATTCATATGAATAGTGATTTTGGATACTATTCATTTTCTCTCTTCTGTTTATTCTGCTGTTTTAATTCACCTCAGAAAATAATTCAAGTACCAGATTAATTTAATTATTTTGTTATAAATAATTAATTAATCTGTTACTTATTTAATTTTCAGAGTAAATTAACTTTTGACAATACCTTGAGATATTATGTATGTCCTTGTTTGCACTAAATCACGCAAGCGTACGTGGTCACAAGTAATATAGATATAAGTTGAGTTCGTTCCCACAGAGATCTGGTTTAGGTTTTAATTCAGTAGATGTACCTATGCAACAATGTATGGTTATTATGCACTGCTAAGACAATTAACAATAATGGATTTTGATTATCTAAATTAACTAAAAAAACAAATTAACAAACTAAGAATTAACTAACTAACGATAATTTAAATCAAATTACTTTTGCAAGATAAACCATGGAATCCTAACTTCATAAAATACTTTGCTTAGATCTGACGCCTTTAATCACTATATGCAATGGTTATGATATCTGATCGGACAACACGAAACAAGTATACGCTACTTCTCAGTATACGAATACCAAACTAAACATACATCCACAAAAGAGATAGAAGATGAATAGACACCAATTATGCTTAGACCCTATATCTCTATAGAATTTGAAAACATAACGGTTGAAGAACAAGTTATCCACATAGATCACATAGGGCAGCATAATATCTCTATTTACGCCACAAATCATGATGTTAAAACATCAACCTATCCTATGCTAGCATGGCAAGTTCTAAATCTTAAGATCCACTCTCGCTTCACAAGAGATTAACAAATTAGATGTTAGCTACGCATCTAAATACATGAAACACAACCATACGAGGATATCAGATATACATCACACAAAGATCTGTAAAGTATCAAGATACTAAAGCTCCATAAATAAATCCGTTAGAATCCCATGACAACGATTAGCTCATAATTGAACCGCTCGTCATCATGGGATCTGATGAAACCATGATAATAAACAAAGTATGAAAAAAATACAAATAAACCTAAGTAATTGATATGTAATAGTTCTACTCCTAATGATGATGATCTAATTTTACAAGGGTTGAATGTGTTTATATAGGCTCTAGACATCTTGCCCAACAAGAAAATACCAAATCAGAATTATAATAGAAGTACGTTTCCTAAACTGATTCTGATTTAAAGGGAAATTCGTAGCTGACTTTTCTTCTGTTTTCCAGAACCGTTCCAGACGCAATTGGGCCTCTGGACCACTTTAGAATGATAGAAAATCTCGTTATCTTCGCGTGGACTGCTTACGGGCCTCAAACGGAGTTGTAGAACTCAAGATATGGCCAAAACAGTGAATCAGAAATCTAGCAGAATTTTTCAGGGGCAAACTGCGCCCAGCAGTCTGTTCTTCACGCAAATTGCTCCTACCCGGCGCAAATTGCTCGTGGGAATCCTATCCCAAGTTGTAGAAAATCTCCCAGGCTTCGCGTGGGCAGTAAGATCGCTGAAAACTGACTTCTAGAACTCCAGATATGTCCAAAACAGTGTAGACTGCGCAACCGTCTCAGAAATCCGAATTTAAATTAATTTATTCTCCAAAAATGATAGAAGCATCAACCTTAATCAACATTCTCGTAAATCTGCACAACTAAACAAAACACATCAAAACCACCACAAACTTGAGTCCAAGACAATCAATTTAAGCCGATATGGAACGCTCCAAGTGGATATAAACTCCACTTATCAGTCCTTGATCGTCAATAGGCTTTGGCAATTCTTTCTATGAATTAATGTGTTGATCCTTCCCGTATGTGTTGACACTTGGTGCACTGGTCTGGTTCACAAGTGACTATCACTGATCTTGATCTTCACACCTTCGTTACATTCCAATTTATTAGCCTGCAGCAATATCTTCAAATACATGAAATCTTTTGGCCCTTCAACTGAATCATCTGTACATCTTATTATGTCACTGAGGCTTGATCATGTTAATGAACTTCTTTCAGCGACTTGATCCTTGTTGGTGCCTGTTCTTCAAATTTCACGATTCCTGTATAGAGTTAATATTATTTATCTTTTATCCTAGTTGAGTTATATATGTCCTCCATTACATATTACATTTCATTATACTTTACAATATTGTCTATGAATTACAAGCGACCTGATGCATCTACTGAATATCTACTCACTTGGTGAGAGATTCCTCCATTTGTTTCATCTATGCTCATTGCTCTATCTGATTGGGTATGTGCTTGTTGTCCTTCAACTCTATTTTATTTTATAAGTTCTGTTTTGGCTAATAAAGTTTTATAATTATGTTCACATTTGTTTCTACCATTATATTTGTGTTTAATGTCTGACTACTAACATTCTTTGAGATTATAATTCTAATTTTAAGTTGATTATTAATATATAATTTTGATTTTACTATATGCTATAATTTACCACATATGCTGGGGCACTTTATATTATATATTGTTCTCACTTGCAATTTTTGTAAATGAAATAGATAATGTTGTCATATCTATTAAAGCATTTCTATATTTAGAACATCTGAGATCATAGTGAATTTGTCTTCTGATTTGCTCTCAATTGTTTTCAAGATTTGAGAAGCAGCATTTTTCATTTTTGGAGTTTTAATACTTATGTCTTGAATAATAATGGTGTATACAGTTGCGGAAATAGCAGTTGGTGTACTCATCACTATTTGAGTAATTGTATTCCTTATTAGTTGATTCCTAAAATTTTATGATGAGACCTACTTATCAATTGATATGTACTTAAATATATAGAAAGTTTATGTGAAGAGATAGGCATAAGAATCATTTTAATGTTTATAAAATTTCTACTTTTACTCATTTTTTACATTACATTCCTACTCTTTTAATGTTACTCTGCCTACATGTTTACAAGGAATTTCTAAAAGTCGTTGTTTGTTTTTGCAGTAAATAAATATTATTTTCATATAACCCCAATGATGTAAACTTTATAATGTTTTTCTGTTATCCAAGCAAATAGGCCTAATCAAGAGTTGGGTGTGATTCATATCCATAAGCATGATAAATTAATTATGAGAATTCACAGGGATGACACGTGTCTTCTAGAAGAACATTCAAGTAATTATAAAATTGTTAGAAATACTATTTTTAGCGAAAATGGCCCATATTTGTAGTTTACGTAGTTTGTCTATTTCCACGTGGATATGTTTTATGTTTTTTGTTCTTAACATTTTCAACATTTCTTCATTCTAAGAAATTTATTTTATTTCTTATTCGTCAATCATATCTACAAATATGATAAAATTAACATGTAGATTCGTAGAATACTCTTTTGGATTAATAATTAGTCAACGAATAAAGAGTATCCTGCATGTTAGTGTTTTTTATAAAGCTGAACATTTGAATATATATAATATGTGGTTATTATAATCATATACAATCACCAGTCCAGCAAAAGCAGCCTTAGGGTCGTTATTCTTATTTTGAGCTAGACAGTGGTGATTGGTGTGGTCGATTTGCGCAAGTTCCCTCAACAAGAAGGGAGGTCTGAATCTGGCCGACAACTCAAATGAGGAGCAAGATGGAAATCAATTTAACCATAAAGATCAGGTGAACTCACTGTTTGGTAACGCCAGTGTAAAAAAATTCAGTTCTTTCGGTTCTCTTGCAGTTTTTAGTTCGTGTTACTTTTATGCTGTCAATTTATATTGATCTATAACTCAGTAGGACTTCTTTCATATTTTGTAACTGACATAAAGTAAGTATTATGACTTTAAAAAAATAAGAAATTCAATTCATCTGTTTCTCCTACGTTTTTTATTAGCTGTTACTTTTATACTTTCTGTTTATATTGATATTTAAAATTCAAAAACTTAATGTTGTAAAATTATGAATGCCACGAGGATGATGATTCCATGATCCATTCAGGTACAAATTAGGATTTGAAGCCCTATCAGAAACAAAGATATTTTTAAATATAGTCCCTAACACATACAATGAACAATGAGAAGATTGTATATTTAGTTGTAAAAATTTGTTTTTCGATGGTAGAGAATATGAAATCTATCTATCTATTATCTATTATCTATTATATATTATATATCTAATAGGACAACATGGGGTTTTCCTGAGGAAATTAAATCATAGGTTCGGTCCCTCCGAACCTCCAAGCTCATGAGTAAATTATCCCTCCACACTCCAAACCTAATTCCATATTGATCCAGTCTTATGAACTAAATTCAACACCATAACCAGTCTTATATGAAAACCTATAATATTTCTTAACGTATAGAATAGGTATTCTAATATATAAAAGGTTAGAAGTATAATAGATGTTCGAATTTATAAAAGAGAAGAGTTCGAATTTAAGAAAAAATATAAAAAGAATTAAGTAAGTTATATGAATTAGAGCACATTGACATTTGTTTAACTTTGACATAGGTATAATTCTAAAAGTAGCATATACGGATTGATTTCGGGCTAGGAAATTGTAAGCTCTTAAATAATAAATCAAAATCTTCAACGTACAAAAGGGAACAATCTTTCAATACGTATAAAAGGGAACAATCTTTTAATTGAAAAAATGGTACATATTTATTTTTATGTTATTCTTGATTAGCTATTATAATTTGATAGTGATGTCATAAATCTTTTTTTATTTTTAGGATTTTATTTTTATGGATAAAAATTATTATATAAGTCTTTATAATACATGTTAAAGTTCTGATTTGGTTTTAACGAAAGAGCGGCTCAATCGAAAGGATTATGTTTAACAAGAGATCAGTTCATTAGAGAAGATTATGTACCTATTAAAATTTAATATGGATAGTGTTTAATTTTTAAAATAAACCTTTAACGCCGCCGCGAAGCGTGACTTTATCGACTTTACTAATAAATATAAATATAAAAATATCATTTAACATATTAGAAGTAGAATTGGTGTTCGAATTTATAGAAAAAAAGAGTTCGAAATTTAACATATTAGAAGTAGAATAGGTGTTCGATTTATAGAGAAGAAGAGTTCGAATTTATAACTATAAAAGTATCATTTGACATATTAGAAGTAGAATAGGTATTCGAGTTTATAGAGGAGAAGAGTTCGAATTTATAAGGAAGACATATGATTAGAAGTTCTATTGGAAGTAGAATAAGTATTTATTAGGCATATGATTAAAAGTTCTATTGGAAGTAGAATAGGTGTTCGAATTTATATAGAATAAGAGTTCAAATTTATAGAAAAAACAAATAAATAAAAGTTCTATTAGAAGTAGAATAAGTGTTTGAATATATAGAACAGACATATAATTAAATATTTTATAGAAAGTACGATCTTCTTAAATTATACTTTTAAATATAAGTTAATTATACTTCTATTAGGAAAATTTATTTCATAAATTCAATACTATTATCATAAAAAAAGTCATCGTATTTAAAAATAAAATAATTGATGGTGTTAATATAATAAAAGAACATTCTCATGCAGGAATCTTAAATTAATACATGAGTACCTACAATATAAAGAAAAAATAAGATGTGTTTTCATTTTCTAAAACTCCACAAA
This sequence comes from Kitagawia praeruptora, assembly GCA_037693485.1. Classification (NCBI taxonomy): domain Eukaryota; kingdom Viridiplantae; phylum Streptophyta; class Magnoliopsida; order Apiales; family Apiaceae; genus Kitagawia; species Kitagawia praeruptora. The sequence continues at coordinate 102,070,143 of CM075350.1, forward strand.
TTTTACAAAGTCTAGAGAAAGTATAAATTGGAATTCACTTTATTTTTTATATTTTGATTTTAAAGAAAAAAGTTGTTGTGTAAGATAAGTATCATCAATAATATGTAATGAAGTTGGAATTTCCATCCCAAACGAGAGCGGTTCGTAACGTGTTTAACGGGAAAACGACTCACTATAAAATATGGTATTAGCTATTAAAATATCATATTGATGTTATAAATTTTATTTTATTTTTAGGATTTTATTTTTATGGAAAAAATATCATATATGTAAAAGTTAGGTTTTTAGTCTTAACAAGATAGCGAATCAATAGTAATAATCATGTTTAACAAAAAAGCGGTTCATTAGAGAAGACTATAAAAAAACAGGAATATCTATAATATAAATAGAAAATAAGATGTGTTTTCATTTTTTAAAACTCCATAAATTTTAGAAAGTTTTGCGAAAGTATAAATTGGAATTCACTCTATTTTTTTAGGTTTTGATTTTAAGAAAAAAATTTGTTGTGTAAGATAAGTATCATCAATAATATGTAATGAAGTTGGAATTTTGATCCCAACGAGAGCGGTTCGAGACGTGTATAACGGGAAGACGACTTACTATAGATGATTGTATAAGCTATTAAAATATTATATTGATGTTATAAATTTCATTTTATTTTTAAGATTTGATTTTTATGGATAAACATTATCATGCAAGTGATATATGTAAAAGTTAGGTTTTTGGTCTTAACGAGTGAGCGGATCAGTAGTATATAATAACCGTGTTTAATGAGAAAGCAGTTTTATTAGGTTTATTAGAGAAGATCGTATAAAAGATGTATAAAAGATGTTTGAATATAGGGAAATTCTCAATGGTGCCCTTCTGTTATTGACTTTTTCAAGTGGTGCCATTTCGTATTTTTGACTTACGAGTGGTACCCTTATATTTTTGGCTTTTTCATGAAATACCACTCTATCAACCAAAATGTTAGTATCTGAAATTCTCAATGGTACCCTTGCCAGTTGAATAATGAAGGGTACCAACGGGAAAAGGGTACCATTGGCAAAAGCCAAAAGTACAAGGGTACCATTGAGAATTTATAAGGAGTACATAAAATAAAGTGTTTTATTGGAAGTAAAATACGAGGATGGTGGAGACGTCTTATACGATTTTTTAAAACTATATATCTTTTTTCCTAGAAATCCTTTATTTTAAATTTTTTATACAAGTTAATTATACTTGCATTAGAAAAATATATCCATAAATTTATATTATTCCCGTAACGAAAAGTCTTCGTATTTTAATTTTTTTTGATATATTAACATAACAGAAAGACATTTTCATGCGGAAGTTGTAAATAAATACAATAATACCTATAATATACAGAAAATAAAAGATGTACTTTCATCTTTAAAACTCCATAAATATTAGAAAGTTTAAAAATATAAAAGTTTGAATTTACTCTCTTTATATAATGAAGTTAGAATTTCGGTTCCAAATAAGAGCGGCTCGAAACGTATTTAACGGGAAGACAGCTCATTAGAAAAGATTGTATTAGCCATTAGAATTTGGTACTTTTGTCATAATTTTTTTATTTTTATGGTTCGATTTTATGGATGAAAATTATTATACAAGTCTTTATAATATATGTTAAAGTTGGGATTTCGATTTTAACGAGAGAGCGGCTCAATCGAAAAAATCGTGTCGAAAAAATCGTGTTTAACAAGAAATTTTTCTGGATTCATTAGAGAATATTATTTAATTATTAAAATTTAATATTAATATTATAATATAACTTAAATGTATTGAATTTTTTTAAAAATGTTGTAACGCCGCCGCGAAGCGCGGCTTTATCGACTAGTTTTATAATAGAGTACAATCTTACATGTAGATTACAATTTTACATAATGATTGAATGACTTACGGGGTGTATTCAATCTAGATTTTGTAGGATTTTTTGGATTTTAAAAATTTGAGGGTATTCAATTAGGATTTTAACATTAAAATATGGGTGTATTCAATAAAGAATTTAAACAATCCTTTAAAATTTGATAGTATTCAATTCAGATTTTAAAAAGTTTGGGGTATTCAATCCGGATTTCAAATAATCTTTTAAAATTTAGAAGTATTCAATATGGATTATAAACAATCTGTGGTCTTCAAAAACTTATTGACTTTAGAGGATTTTAAAAATTCATGGATCTTGTTGGATTTCACAATGTATTTTTAATTTTTTATCTCACCAAAATTCAAGAGATTTTAGTGGATTTAAACTCAATTCTACGTAGACTCAACAACTCTAGTCAATTCTGCATGGATTCTACGTAAAATATTAAATCAACAACAATCTACCAAAATCCATGAATTATTAATAATCTGTTAAAATCTGAATTGAATACACCCCTTATATATTATACAAATCTACCTTTTTTTGTATAATTTAGTACCAAAGATAATTGTTTATACTACAATTTATCATAACATTTTTGTTTTCTAAGTATGCCCGCTCCATTTTTAACAAGATAAATTGGAAGCATTTTTATTATCCAAATATTATTGATGTCTAACAAAACATAAATTTTAAGCAGATTGATAGGTTATAAGAAATATTAACTATAAAGTAAAGAGCCACGCAGGGATAGTTTTGTAAATATAAAATTAAATTTTTATCAATAATTTACATAAATATCCTTAAATTTTGTATTGTTTTGTTTTATGGTTCTAATTGAGAATTTGAGATCATTCTCAAATACTTGAAACCCTTAATTTAATATACTTAATTTAATATATTATTTATATGCATATATCCCGTGTGCGAGATAAACGTTTCTTGGTTAGGGAAGAGTTTCCACTGGAAAACGGGCAAGTGGGGTTTTTACCTCAAAACGACATCGTATAGTTCTTTGTAAGACAGTTCACTAGCTTCGGACAAAGTCTTTAAATAGCCATTTAATCCCCCACACTTTAACGCATCTCGATCTCTCTCTCTCGCACTTTCTCGCCGAGATTTTGTACGCTCTCCTCTTTCTTTCCCAATAGGCAGAGCGCGCGTTCTCTCTCTCTCTCTCTCTCTCTCTCTCCCCCACGTATACATACACACCAAACTTGTGGGGTTTTCTAGGGTTTAAAATTGAATTATTACCAAATTAAACCCACCAGACCTCACATTTGTCTCGTTTTTTCTCAATTAGGGCTTCACTGTGTTCCTAATGTCTTCCTACTGGGCTTAATTGAAACCCTAATTGTCTATAATTGTCAAGGTAAGACCTTTTTGAATCTTTAACCTTCTTTTCAATTACAATTGGGTTTATTACATTAGATTTGATTGTATTAAATCAAGATACATTATTTTATGCTTGTATCTAGATCAAGATTGAATTTTAAGCAATAATTTGCTGTCATAAGTTGAATATGATGAGTTTATAATGTGATTGATATTATGAAGTGTTGAATATGAGCAATGGTGGTGGCTGAGAATGGAAAAGAGGTAGTAGAAAGGAGTAATCGACCGAGTAGGATTTCGAGAAATGAGGAATTTGTGCAGGCTATTGCTAAGATGGCTGTAGCTCAAGTGTGTGAGAGTTCTGGGTTTCAAGGGTTTCAACAGTCTGCGTTGGATACGCTTTCGGATATTGCTGTTAGGTATATGAATCAGATAGGAAAGGTTGCGGTTTCTAATGCGAATTTGTCTGGTAGGACAGAGTGTAATGTGTTTGATGTATTGCAAGGGTTGGAAGATATGGGTATGTCCCAGGGTTTTTCTGGTGCTTCAGAAATTGATCGTGGTGTTGCGGGGTCAGGGATTGTTAGGGAGATTTCTGAGTATGTTGAATTTTCTGAGAGGGTCCCTTTTGCATATTCGATTCCCAGTTTTCCGGTTGTTAAAGAGATGAAGCTGACAGAGAGTTTTTCTAAAACTGGAGGATGGCCTCCGGATGAACACATACCTGCATGGTTGCCTGAGTTTCCTGATCCTGAAACCTATATGTCTTTGCCTGTGGAGAGTAAGGGAGTAGGTGACGGGGGGATGGATAAATCTGGGCACATTGAAAATTCGAAAAAGGTTGAAGCTTCCCTGTCATATATGCATCGGCTATTGGATTGTAATGGGTCTGAGATGCCAGTATATGTAGACAAGGGTAATGCTTCTACTTCGAAACGAGCAGCAGATAGTAATCCTTTCCTTGCAGCTCCTCTACGTTCTAGTGAGAAACAAGTCTCTCTGGTCATTCTTCCTGCAAAATTCGCAGAGGAAGATGCGGCGCTAAATCACCCAGGTGCAGCAAACCATGGAACTGTACTTGAAGCATCTGCCCCAGCTACTGATTCAAGTAAAGGCTGTGCATTTGACTCAGAAGAGACGAGAAAAAAGGCTCTACTTGATAATAGACCTGCTGTTCAATTTAAGCTGCAGACTAGCAAGAACCCTGTAGGGACATCGACAAGCATACTCAAGGAACAAGTTATAAATAACCCCTCTTCCATTGAAAATGATAACATGAAGGATGACAGGAAAAGAAGAGCAGAACAAATCTTGAAAGAGTCTTTAGAAAATCAGCATGAGCTGGCTCATTTGTAAACTAGTTTTCTTTAATTAGAATTTGTACTATACTTGGTTGGGAAATGACAGCAGATGCTGTTTTCAGGATAGTGACAGTTATTGGCCATAAAGATGTCTGTATATGGAAGTTAGATATTGTAGACGGGTAAGTTCCTGCTGTTAGCAAGTTTTGAGGTATGTCACTATTAGTAATGTACCCTTGAGATCTTTTTAATTGAAATTTCATTTGTTTCCCTTCTATTTTCATTTTTGGGGAATCACTTGATAAAAAGCAGCTTTAAATGGGTGTTGAGGACAGCTCTTAACTTCATGTTTTTGCTTAGTAATTTCATGTCCAGTGGAACGTGAGTTTTTGTTTTGCTGACTATGTAGAGTTTTGTCATCTTTTAAGATGTAATACATGTTTAATAGACTAATATGACCTTAGTTATGTTTGTCTCTCTTTTTTAGAAAGAACTTTGATAAATAGACCAAGAAATAATTTTAAAATAGCAAATTACGTTTTAACTAATAAATGGGTTACTTGATTTTTGTGCATGAACTTTTGAAAACACATTAAGTAAAACTTTGAAAGCTTAAAGTTATTGTAAATTACTTGCAAACCATGAGATATACCTATGGTTAGACAAACATGCTGACCCAGACTTCATATATTACAAAGAGAATCCATAATACAGTGGAAATGTATTGAGCTAAATTTTTTTTTTTCTAAGCGTATTGAGCTAATTTTAATCAAGAAGGATGTCATGTCTGCGCATTTATAATCAGTAACTTATAACCAGGCCTTGTCTTTGTTGTATCTCTTTACAACTTTGTTACAGAAATAGTGAAGCATATTGACCTTGTAAGAAAATTATTTTAGATAATCAATGTTCAGGTTTTAGCCTAGCTAAAGTGATAGTAAACTTAAAAAGTGTTTTAAGCATTGGAGATGGGAGAACCAGAGATTGGGTCCTTGAAGACTGGCCGAATGGAACACTACATGCACAGCTCTTTCTGGGTTCATTATTGGAGCAGCGTCTTGTCTTACTCCCCAAGTCTCCAAAGCCTCCGAGTCTCTGAAGTAGTTACCAAGATAGTTTGAGGTTTAATACCTAATCAGGTCTGTTCCATTTCGCTTATATTACATGGTTAAATACTTGAACTATGTTTATCCTTGCCATAGTTTTGAACACTCGTTTTTATTTTTCCATAATTGGAACATCGTAGGAGCTTATATTTATTTTGGCATGTGTTTTGTGAAGACCTTATTCAGTAAAAAATGAATGATCTATTAATGTGGTTATAAAGGGACAGAAGTTTTTATCTTATAAAATGAAATATATGTAGTGTGACTGGATTTAATTTCAGTAACTGAGCTACACTCTGCACTGAGGAGTTGTTGGAATATAGTTTTTTTTTTTTATAAGCAAGCAGTCAAGGCTATTGCCTTATATAAAAAGAAAGCCACTTACAGACTAAAATGGGCAGAAGTAAATTAAAAGGAGAGTATAAAGCTGTTGTTTGAAAAGAGAAAAGAACTCGGCAACTTTATTAGACCTGCAGATAGTACTGACTTTAATGAGTTCTATTTGAACTTCCCACGATATAGGAGTTCGGTCAGCATAAACAAAACTGAGTGCCAATTTAGTAATGGTAGTTGGATGCCAGGAGTTAGTGCGCCACTTATGTTTTTAAAGTTCAGGCAAGAAGAACCGATTAAGGTTCTACACAGTAAACTACTTTTGCAAATTCTGTTACTATGTAGTTCCTTAAATCTTTAGTTTGAACTTAGAAGTTCTTGAATAAGTCGGAGCCAAAACACTATTAGTGGTCAGTAATGAAACTGGAATATTAATTGCGCATGAGCAAATAATGGGTTGCTTGTAACCAGAGGAATATTAAAATAGGAAATTTTGATTATAAATTTCTAAAACTCAACGTCTTTTGGTTAGATCAAAGTATGCACATGCATAAGAATACAAGTCTGATAAGGTGGGAGAAAACCTCTCTCCAAGAATTGTCAGAAGCACTATAACTCCATATATTTATGTCAAATAATACTCAGTAATGTATGATTCAAATCTTTAGAATAATGAAGATTACTCAATAATTTATGATTCAAATATTTAGAATAATGATTTACATCTATATATAGTCATCCTAAAGCTTAGACATCAAGTAAATCTTAACTAAAAGAAAACGAGTGTTGAACGAATCTACTTCTAGCAATTGCCAACTACCAAAACTAGACACTGGAACATTTATTTTATTCCTATTATTGTTAACTTACTAATTTATTACAATCAATTTGTCTACAGACATTAGGTCTATTGTAGGTGCTGAGTATCAAATGTCAAATATTAGGTCTATTGTAGACCTTTCGTAGTATTACTTTAAAAAATGTTGTAGTTGCCAACCTTTGATAATTTATTTTACTTACCTGTATTTGTCGTTGCCAAGTATTGGACACCAGACCTTTTCTAGTATAATTAACAAATATAAGATTATCTGTTTGTAGTTGTAATCGAACCCCAGACCTTATCTTACCACATTACTAAGAATAAATATTATGTTAGTGTTTGTAGTTGTCAAGTGTCGGACCCTAGACCTGTCTAGAATTTTTATTACAAGGGTCAACACCCCCCATGACTAATGACCAAAAAGATCGCTTTTAAGCTTATCGTATATAGGATATAACTATATGTAGCATTTACTGTAAGTAAAGTAGATTGCCCTAAATAGTTTCTAAGAACCTCAACAATTGCAACACTCCCAACTACAAGGTGGCTCAATTTGCAACAGCTGTGGTGGTGGTAGTGTTGACAAGACGTGGAAAGGTATGAATTTCACAAGTCATGCGTGAATCATACCTATGTTCATCCTTTATATGCTTCTCTGTTACTTTATTTGTATTGGTATTTTCTTAGATCTATGTTCTTGACTCTTCTCCTTTATATTTCTCTTTGTTTTTTCAGTAGTGCTCATGTAATTGGAACAAAAATATGGGTGACAGTGGCACCATAAGTATATGATATTGGGATAATTAGCCATACGATCACTTTGTTTTTGGCAAAAAAGAAAAGGAACTATTGTTGCTTTGGTCTCTTAAAACATTGCTCAAGTAGTTATTATTCTTCCTCCTTGCATTTTTTGTCTAATATGATGACATTAATTTGCCTTTATTTTCTCTGATTTGGGCTAGTATTTCGTTGGGTTTGAAGTTCGATTTCAGAGAGTTTCGATGAAACAAAGCATGATGAAGTGACATTCCTAGAATTTTTTTTCGTTCTTCACGCATTTTTAGTCTGATCTGATGAAATTTGCCTCATTTTCTCTACAATTTGGTCTATCTTAGTTTAAAGTATGTTTTCAAGGAGTTTTGATGAAACAAAGCATGATGAAATGACATTCTGGAGATTGCTTCTTCCTGTTCTTCTGGGATAGTTGTTTTAACAATTTTCGTTTGATCTGATGAAATTCGCTTCACTTTCTCTACCATTTGAGCTAGTAGTCTGGATTGTGCCTTCAGTTCTGATATTACAAACCATGATGAAGTGACATTCCTGGAGATTTATGCCTACAGTTTTCAAGAAAATCTATCACTACTCGTATTAGCCTCTTTAATAATGCTTGAGGATAGTTTCAATTGCCTATTAAATGTTTAATATTAGCCTCTTTAATAAAGCTTGGTTCTAAGTTTAACTACTTTATTAAATGCGTAAAATTATTATCTCTAAGTATAGATGAAACAGAAATGGTTTGCATGTTTTTGAAATTCACATCAAAATATAAGTATGAACGTGCACGCCATTGTACGTGATGTCGTGATCCTAATAAATGTTTGAACTCCAATATATGTGATTTTAATTTGGAATATCACTTTTTATATCCCACCTGATGTCGTGATCCTAATAAATGTTTGAACTCCAATGTTGTGATTTTAATTTGGAATATCACTTTTTATATCCCCCCCCCCCCCCAACCCAACACCCCTTTAGTATATATAGTCTTCCAATGAAATGTTGTATTCTTATAGTGATAGAAGAAGGTGTTTTGTCCCTAGAGGTTCCTAATTTCATTTCTTGCTGTACTTTTTTCTTTTTTCCTATTGTTGCTGACAAAAAAATAAGACATTCAGGGCAAGAAATCTTTTTTATACACTTTTTATGTTTGTTTTTTTTTTTATATGAAATGATCAACTCGTATTCCTAATCATGTTTAAACATGCGCAGGTCGCAGGCATTTTATGATGAAACCAAATTTCACGGAAAGAATTTAATTTAAATACATTGATGCCGGCAACAAAAACAATATATATTAGGTAAATTTCATTCTCACTGTATTTTTTTTGTTGTGTTGATAAAAGATACAATTATGACAGAATGTCTCTTTCTATTTATACAATTAGGGTTCTTCATATTTAAATATTTCAATTATTTCAGTCTATAGTTGAATGTATTTGGATTAATGAATAGGACTATATTTTTAGTTACAATGTACATTATTCTTATGATTGCAGCTGTTTCAACTACCAAAATAATTGTGCAAATTCATTATCTTGTTTTAATAATATGACTCTGAAGTTTGAAATGATTACATGCTCCTAATGGAAATTCTATCGTGTGTTAAATTTAATTTAGCAAGTTACTTATACCAGTTTAACTCTAAATTTCGAATGAAGAAAACCACATGGCATGCATATAGTTTTGTCTTTATCACTGTGACGTTTTACTTCCTTTCCCAATACATCTTCTTCTTCCCTATGATTTTGTGCTAAAAGGGAGCTTAGTTAAATAGATATTAATTGACAAAGAAATTTCTATAATGGACAAATGAGAAATCCTCAAGTTGTTTCTGCAGCAATAAATTGTGACTTAAAGATGTTCTTGGTGTGTTTCTGTCTTTCTGGCTTGATCTTGTAGATAATTAAGCTTCCTAGATGTTTTAGTTTTACTCTTTTAAAATCTTTTTCATATTATTGCCCTCATGTCTTTAGCAGAAGCCAGCGGATTATTAGATTACTGTTTATCATTACTAATAAATGTTTTGTGTATTAATTAATTTCCTAACGGTTAATTTTCTCGTAGGAATAAAATTTACATCTTTTGTAATCCTCAAATGTAATTGAGTTTCAATATAAATGATGTTCGTATTTTTATTATAGGCGTAACTACGTAAGTGATGCTACTACATTGGCTGCCGACATGATATTACTAATATAAGTAGTGACTTTGTTGTCCTTTGTGGTGAAGATATGCTATTTTCCGGTTCTATTTTTCATCCTTATTGATTAAGAGTGAATTTAAAATGGACCGTTGGACATAATAAGTATTGAATTTAATTAAAATATATTGTTCTTATAAAAGTGTTTTGTAATATGTGATTTTGGATGTGGTGTCATTGGCTGGGTGTAATGATTACACAACCAATTACCCACTTGAACTTTTGAAGGTGAACATAAATAAATTAAAAAGATAATTTATAATATAAAAATTGTAGAAGATTACATTTTTTTCATTTAGGAGTATATATATCCTTCTAATGATGTTAAGCCTATAAAACAATTTTATTAATTATCCACTATTGCATAAGCACCTTATCTCTGACGAGTTATGTAGATTCTTCAAGTCTTTTCACATATTCTGTTGTTTCTTAGATACATCTTATTTAGTTTTGACCAATCTGTTTAAACAATCGGAATGATTCAGGATCGAAGATTTTTCGCATTATGTTTACACATAACAAGAAAGAAACAAATTCTTTTATATATATGCATGTATATTAAGGTTGTAAAATTGTATTGTTGGCACTATAAAAGGTTCTATCTGTAGCTAGCGAAGCTGTGACATCGCATAGGTCTCTGTGCTACTGGACTGAGCAGGCTCAGAAGGTGGAAATATAGAAAAGGTAGAAGCATTAGTTGATAATGAAGAATACTGAGCAGATTGTATAATGCTACTTGGGAAATAATTCCCTACGATGTGTTCCTGACTGCAGTCGCGGACCAGTTGTCCCACCAGTTACAACCTCACCAATTAAGTCTTTGAAGATCATTCGCTCTATATCTAACACAATTCCTGGGTGCTCACAACTGTAAGCTGCCCATTCTGATTCATTTTTCATGTCCGCACGTAAGACTGTTGTCATGCTGTCATAATCACTAACTACCGTGGAGTATGTAGCAGGTTGTTCTTCAGCAATTTTAGAGCACAGTTCTTTGAAAAGCTTATCTCCTCTCAGGCTATTTTCTGCTAGCTTATTCTGGTGAATCCATGGTTTAAGTGAACCTACCAAAGTTGATTTGTGAGCAAGAATCTCATTCACAACATCAAACAGTAGTTTCCTCTGAATTGCTTTACTGAATTCTGATTGTGCATCCTTTTCATGGTTTTCTTTTATAAGCTTGGTGTTCCATGTCACTTTCTCTAGCACGTGAAACAATTTGGGATTGAGGGGTAGTTCTGATGGGTGGAGCTGAATGGCTGTCAATTTGGAGCCACGATTCATAAGTATTCCCGCTGCTACTAAAATCTCGGCAATGTATCTGTGTTCGGAATTGTTGTCATCACAAACAGATATAATGCAATTTTTGGTAGCTTCATCTTGAATGTTCACTAGTTGAAGTTTATGAACTAAGTGATCGATGTTTTCTCCCTGATCTAACCTGTAGCTGCAACTAGATCTTTTGTTCTTTATGTGATCTATATACTCTGCATCCAGTTCTGCCTCGTTACTATTCCGAGTATTGTAATCTGAGCAGATAGAATCAGTGTCAGGCATTGTATTTTATGGTTAAGTAAATGGTATATACAACTCGCTTTTGAGTAAATGCTCATATTTGAAAGTGCATTTCAACAAATTATTAGGTCTATGATCTTTTGTATCATGCATTGTTTAACAGTGCCGAACAAACATGCTAAGCAAACAAGTTAATTGTTTAACAGTACCGAACAAACATGCTACGCAAACAAGTTAGTCTAGTGGTGTATTATTGGTTGATTTACAGTCAGGTCAGAAGTCTTGGCTGACAATTTGTTTGTTGAATGGATGAACTAATGGAAGAAATAACTTCAATAACTAAACTACAAATAGTTGCAGTCTAATGAAGCTCTTTTTACTGTAGATCTGTTTCTATTATGCATCATTAAGTCTGTCATTTAGGCATTTAGCTGTATTCTTGCTCTTGTTTACTCTTTTTCTGTTACTTATTACTCTAATAGCGAATAAATCATTGTGTAGTAGTTTTTTTTCACTATGCAGTATAAAAGTTGTAAGTCGAATGTGGAGATGCACAGGAGTTTGCCTCTAAATAGGAAACTAACCTTGAAAAGCACTTAGTTTCTTCTTTACAGGAGATGGGACGTCTTCTTCATAGAAATTAATATCGAGAACTGAGACAGGACTCGGTTGTTCTGGTGTAACTGTCGCAAGCTCGGCAATTAACACGTCTTCAGGCAACCTAGTTGTAAAATCCTGGACAGGAAATATGAAATCAGTTAGTATGTTATATAGTATTATATGGCACATATTATATGACACAGAAAATTGAATCACTCACTTCTTTATTAGGGTCTTTAGGTCGGAAAGGCCCAGTCATCTGCTCGATAAGATTTTGGCCTGTTCTTTCTGTCCCCATTTGTGAATCTAGGCTAATACCAGATCCTGATTGCATAGAAACTGTATCACCTTGGTGACTTGAGTTTCTTGCTTCATTATTTGACCAGTTCAGTTGGTCAATATCTTGCTGTAGATAGGTTGGTTTTGCTTCAAATTTTCTTGTTGGCGAGCCTGATTCTATTGGGTGCATAATTGATTGCTTTCTAGAAGCTCGTGGATCTGGTGATTGGGTGGTCAAAGAGGTAAGCTTATCAATCTCCTTCTTATGCAATCTTTGGCCCAGATTCCTTGAGCTCCTTGCATTACTGGCATGATTATCTCCCCCAATGCGCTGAAGCTCTTTCTGATGTTGCGATGATCTAAGGATTCCACCCTTTGTCTTTATTTCGTTGGGAGGTTGGGGCCAACTAGAAGCATCGCTAGGATGATTTCTTTTCAGAGTAATATCTGTAGCTTTACGCTTGTCAACTAATTCCAGTATGTTGTGTGCATTGTCGCTGGACCATTTTTTATGAAGAACTGGCTTGCAGTCAATATTAGTTGCAGGTTTCTCAGTCTGTTTATTTGGTTTCATTATCACAATCTGGGATCCATGTCGTTTTGGAGAACTAGACCCCTTGATGATGGGCGAGGTAGGATTTTTAGTTTGCCTCTGCTGTATGGATGCCCGATCAAAGCTGCCGGGTGGGCTGCATTCATTTCTGTGAGAATCAAAGTATGGAACCTGCTCTTCTTTCTTGTTCTCTAACTTCTCTCTTTTGTTTTCCATTGCCTCAAGTATCTGTTTAAGAGCTCTGAGATCCTTCCCAGACCTTTTAAATTCAATTTCAGCCAACCTTTTCTGAATCTCACCATAAACAGAAGGTGATGTTTGAGGAGACTTTTTGAGAGCTTCTTGAATTTTAGATGCTTCTTTCTGGGGGAGGCTTTTGCGATCTGTTTGTTTCCATGGAGCTGGCTCCAGTGGAGATTTTGAACTTGAGGTTGATTTCTTGAGTGGGTTATCATATCTCAATCCAGAAATCCGTGACACTATTGGAGATCCAGTAACTTGATTTTGCTTGCTTTTGTCGTATATTCTTGATGTTCTTGAAATTGCATCAGAATCTTCCTTTAATAAAATTTGACTCTCATCTGTTGGAATGGAATCTGGGGTTGGTTCCAAACCCATCAGCCTGGCCACAATGGCAGATGGTCGCTTATTACTTCCAGGCTCCTGGTTTAGGCAGATAGTTTGCCTAGAAATCCCAGTTTCGGCATATAATTCACTAGGCAGATAATTTGATCTTGATTGAGAGGCAGAACTTATAATGGAACGCTCTCTACTGTCCAGTGATAGCCTCGGAAGTTCTTTGAACTTTGTGGCTGATTTCAGTTTATCTTGTGAAATCCTTTCATCATAAGAGCGCCGAGGAGCATCCCTTGGTGTCAGAGTTGGAGAACCATACTTCTGTTCCTTGGCAGTGTGGGGTGCACCTCGAGACTTCCCAACAGTGCGCAATGATCCATCATTCCTGGTAATTTTTTGATAAATGGATTTATGCTGCTGAAAAGGCCTTGGGGAATCTATGTGCTTCATGGCTTGCACCCCGACTTTCTCTTTTGTGGTTTTGACAGATAATCGGTTTGTTTCTCTGTATATGGAGTCCTTCACTATATCCCGAATATCAAGGGATTGTGGCAACAAGTGGGGGGAGGAACTTGGTTGTCTAGTGTGCAATGGCGGAGATGTAATTTTATTAAAGCTACTTTGGCAGGATGATGAAGGGTCTGATTGAGCTTTTTTATTCCAATCAGCTGATGAGAAGGTTGATGAGGAACAAGAGGATGAAAAGGATGTACGTGATGGCTCAACAGTGGCCATTAGCTTCTCTTTTCCTACCTGTTTTAAATATGTATTCTGCATCTGTAAGTAAACTATCCCAGGAAGATTGCTTATGATAAAATATTTGTGTTGCTGAAGTTTAGAATTTACCAGTGTTTCCTGCATTGCCCCACTCTTCTCTGTTACATTGTTGACATATTGACCTGTGCGTATAAAATACAAAACATCAGATTTATAGCGATGAAGACATTTTGGTGCTCAAGCGTGGGATCTCCAGTCTCCACACAAAGACCGGTCAGGGATGCACGTATAACGGTAAGTATACATGCATAACCAAGTTATTACTCTCTTTTAACCTAGGCATTTGATCAGAAATTATCAACATGTCTATGCATGTTAAGTCATTATATATTGCAATATTCATCATTTCTTGATTGATCATAGAAAACTTGTAAACATTTTACTGAGCATTCATATAAGTTGTGTAATTCCTAACTAAATTTAACTCCAGACAGAGTGTTGGGAAACGTATGAGAAAGATAGAAGTATCATAAATTTTAATGCACCTCTTACGAACAGGTAACTGACATATTTATGAACCCGCGGTATTGAGGAGAAAGGAGTGCAGAACAACAAAAATATGTCTTAAAATGGAACAATTCCTAAGCTGTCTTTAGTTTGATTTTGTTTTTTATCATCCAAACATTCACAGTTTTATATTTAAAAGCACCTAAAATTGATATTAGGAATTGTAGAAATATGTACCTGATGGGAGTCTTTTGTGGTTGTGGCCATTGACTCTTCGGCCAATAAGAAAATATTGGCGACTGAAGAGCTGAAATATTCCACTCATGCATCCAAGCTGATTCTGCATATCTGTTTCTTTATCTGTTACTGAATGTAAAACCTTTGTAGACATTCCTAACTTCTACTTCTCCTATAGAATTCTTAGTAAGTATAAGCTTAGCCAGCCTTTCCTTTTAAAATCTTCTTTTACCAAACACACAAGAGCGAGTTTTCCTCTTCCTAATCACGAGAATTTATGGCACACGCAGTCGCTGTATCATCTGATTTTGATTAGAGCTGATTTGATTAACAGGACCCTTGAGTATTGTGCAAGTGAAATGATATATTATGCGACTTTAGAAAAGATGGAATGGACTTGAAGAGGTATAGGATATTGAATGAATAATTTATTAGGTGTGATATGACTTGTGACTAGGAGCACTAGCATAAAATAAAAAAGTTTAGCCAACTGTTGTCTGAAAACCAAAAGAGATTGTAATGAAGAAACGGAATGGAGCCAGCTCTTTACAGTTTCTATTATATCCCCCACCTTACACGCTTCTAAATGACCTTAAATGCTAACTGTGTAGAGCCTCTGCAGATCCAAGAAGCATGCTCTTTAGATTTCTTTTCACAGGGAGTAAACGAAAAAGCTTGTTATAGCTTTCACAAGAAAGGTTTTAATAAGAAGGAGATGTATGTAACATTTAGAGTACTGTGCAATCTGTTATGGAAGGGTGGGGAAGGGTTGTAGTGAGGGTTTTTATTCTAACTTTGGAGGAGGGTTGTGGTGGCAAAGTATATATTAATTATTTTATAAAAGTATTTTTGTTATATAAAAAAAGGATGTGTGGGTCAGATCTGGTGTGAATTTGTGGGTCAGATCTATACTGTCATTTTCTTCCCACTTCCATGTGGACAAAATAATGGTGGTGGGACTGGATTCTGAAACTCTCTACATGGGCATGTGGAGATTGTCAGAGGGTGCAAGAAATAGGTAAGTGGATTATGTACTGGCAAGGCACCAGAGTCTAAACTCTAAAGCCCTTTTTCAACCATTCCCTTCCCCCATTTCACCAAACTACCCTTGATGCAGAGTTTCATGTTTTCACCTGTTTGCATAAGGGGAGGTCGGGAGGAACTGAATGCTAAAATTGTTTCGTGTTATTTTTTTCACTATACATGTGTTTCATATAATGCATAACTAACAGAAATTATGTAAGTTTTTAACAGAGTGTTGTGCTGTTAATTTGGTTCGAGTTTACTTTTTACGCATGATCCATCAGCTAAATTTTATTAATGTGTGTTATACTAGGCATCTGCTTGTTCCTCTTTATGCATAATACTTTGTATAAATGCCTCTGTACACTGGGAGGAGGTTGACTGAAGCTGCCCAAATACACCTCTCTCCCTACTATGAGGGCTCTAAATTATGAGTGCTACATTATGTAACACTGATGAGTATATGAGCATTGCTACAGACTCCTGCAACTTGTACGAGCAGTTCCCTGTGCCTGGTAATTTCATCAAATAAATGGCAATTATGATTAACCTCAAGTTCTTTTACGTTAATGTTTTAACATATCCTGAACTTGGTAGATCAGTGAATTTGCTAAGACCTGTTTTCATGTCTAAATATCATGTTGCTAGCTTTTGGCCACGTCCTTACAGCCGGGAACTATCAGTGTCTTTCAGAACATCTTTTTTATGTGATATGTCATTGTCAATGAGAATGTGATTAGTTACTCTCCTGAAATATATATTTTAAATTGGGATTTACATCATACAAAAGACTCAATATTTTTGTATAAAATATAAAGTAGTACTGTAGCAAATTCCTGGAGCTCAAAACTGTAGCATACCCCTTTTAACTTGGCATCTTTTCTAACAAAATCTTTGTGCTGAAATGGCATGTATGATCTGAAATAACTGTGGTCCAGAATCTAGTCTGTTGGTCCTGGAACTAAATGCTAGATGGTAAATCATCTTCTAGCATAGAATAGGTTGGACTTCTAGGGTTCCTACACACAGCTTTTGTTTTTTACCGGTCATGGTCACTAAATAGCACAATTGTATCATTGTATATCAACAAAATTACTTATGAAACCGGTTAAATTAAAATAAAACGAGGATAAAGAACCAGAAGGTCATAGAGCTTGTCTGAATAATTGTTGGGAAATTTGGTTTCCGGGAGGCAGATGTAGTATAGCTCTACTTAATTGTGTGAGATGTTAATTATTCAGTTCTTGGTAGGACTAGTTATCGGAGTATACATGACATTTTCATGCAACAACTTCATTACAGGTATATACAGTATATAATGCGCAGAATTAAAGACCTACTTTTCTTGAATCCATGCCTCTAATGAATGAATGTCAATTGATGCTCACAGCTGTTGCAATGTTTAGTTCCTAGAAGTGAAACATGGAGGAACAACTTTTGACTTACAGCTAGCATCGGCTACACAGATTTGTAAGTTTCAACACCTTTCTTTTTTACCGTTTTAAGTTTCTGTACATTTTGTGGTATTATAAAATAAACATTTACATGCTACTTTCTTTCTGTTCATTATGAATATACTGTTCTTCTGTACACTTGTATCAAGCTATTTAGGATTTTCATGATTCTGTTAAATTGCGGTGTAAGAATAAAAAGTAGCAAAATGATTACTCTAGCCAGCCAAATTAACTAAACAAATTAAAGCAGTCCTTCAAAAGCATAGTATACTGTGTCCTAAACAAATTAGAGCGATGATACAGAAGTTAGAAAGACTCTAGTTTGTCGTGAATTTTAGTTTTACGATAAATATATATTTCATACAAATATGCCTGTCAAAGAACTATAAAAATGTTGTACAAATTATAATGATCGAATAGGTGTTATAGCTTGTGACTCTGCGATATCTACAGCGAATGGCTCCCACCAGTTAAAGCAATGTCAAGAACTGTCTGCTTCTAACCCATCAGCAGTCCATTCTTTGTGGGTTGTCGCTCTTATCTCCTCATATATGATAGTTAAGCTTAGGTTAGTCACGTCAATGGATTAATTAACTGATAATGATACTGTTAATTAATACTTAAATGCAGTACTGTTATTGATTCTGAAATGTCTTCTTAAGCCTATTTCCAGAGTAACATGCTGAAGCCATGGTGACCGGCTTCTTAGCTTGTGAAACGGGACTTCAGTTCTTGTAATATAATTTTATACGTTTACAGCTAAACTCGAACATGAGTACGAACCAAAAATTGGAGAAGTCATTTAGATAGTACGTACGTAGTTTAGCTAAGAAATATATAGGCTACAGCCTACAACTAATTTGAATAGGGTTGTTAAGTTGATAGCTTGAATGTGATGGTTTAGGTTTGAGGTTAAGAATATACGGAGAAGATAGGGATACATAAGCACGTTGAGAAGTTAAGAGATCACGTGAGGTGATGGCTGTAGCTGGCTAAACTAGAAACTGTTCATTGCTATCAACCATATCCTCATACTATGTTCTAGCACACCAGCAGCCCACAATTATAGGATGCAATTGTAGGCACATGATCCCCAACCCCAACCTAAGGGCATCTAACAATCACTTTCAACTTTCTAATTAATTGTCATCTATCAGATAACTTGTCATTACAAGTTAGTTATAATTTATTAATAGAATATAATTGTATAGTTGTATATAATACAGATAATAACTATACTAGACTAAAGAGAGATAACACAATAGTCTACATTGTATTAATGTTGGATAATCTTCGATATCATTACAATGGCACAATACATGTTTATATAGCAATCTAAATAGGATAGATTGTGGAGTGAGCAAGGTATGGAAACATTCTTGGTTTTGGCAAGGTATTGCCCTTTCTTCAATCATCATCAAATACATTCTTGGCAATGTATTATTCTTGTCTTCATGTACACCTACTCTAACATTCCCCCTCAAGTTGGACGTGGGAGAGAAACGGTAACGTGCAACTTGAAGATACACAGAACGGACATAACAGTCAAAATAGCCATATGGGAGAAGCAATATAGCAAGAGGAAGAGAGAAGAAATATAGCAACTTTTCAAATGTTGCTTGAGCGAAGACGATGAAGACGCCATTAATATCGCTCCCGGATCAACCGGATGCTTGAAAGTAACATGGACGCAGTAGTAACAAGAAGAAATGACCCTCTCTAGCATTAACTTTTGCGGACTTGAATTTGATTGCTCTTGACTCGTGCTCTTTGGCTCTTGGCTCTGGCTCTGGGCTTCCGGCATCGGTTTCTAAGCTAAACAAGAACAGCCGCTTGAATTGTAGCTTTCGATGTGGTCGAGAATTGATGTTGCTTGCGCATTTCAAGAAATGCAGAATTTTCAGAAGATGTAAAAAACTGCAGAAATTTTCAGAAATTTGTAGAAGATGCAGATTTTGCTTCATTAGTCTCTCTAAGAATGGAGACTTGATTGATGTTGGGCTATTGTATGGGGCTGTTATTGTTGAAAAGATGATGAATATGATGTCGGTGATTTCCGAAATGATGCGTTTGTCCTTTGCTCCATGTAGTGCCTTGTGCGGAAGCGAAAAAAAAATAATAAAAAAAAAACTGAGCAAGATCGAAGGGAGGGCTGTGAGGCCCTTGATGCTCCCTCCTAGCTGTGATACCATGAAAGAATATAATTGTATAGTTGTATATAATACAGATAATAACTATACTAGACTAAAGAGAGATAACACAATAGTCTACATTGTATTAATGTTGGATAATCTTCGATATCATTACAATGGCACAATACATGTTTATATAGCAATCTAAATAGGATAGATTGTGGAGTGAGCAAGGTATGGAAACATTCTTGGTTTTGGCAAGGTATTGCCCTTTCTTCAATCATCATCAAATACATTCTTGGCAATGTATTATTCTTGTCTTCATGTACACCTACTCTAACATTTATAAAAGGTTTCATATAATTAAAGGTTCCAAAAAGGTACTCAAGAGATTGTGTAACCACTAAGCTAGTTTGTAAGCATAGTCTCCGTCTCTAAATATCATTCTTGTTTTGATTGAACACGTTTGCCAACGCACACTTTTGATTGTTAATATCTTTAATTTCGTATTAGTATTAAATATAAAAACTTCACTGTATTAAAGTACTCATAAATACGAATTCAACAAGATCACTCATGACTATATTTGGTATTATAAATTATGCGTAAATTAGTGATTTATCTCTTATTATGAACAGTCCCAACATATCAAACAAGCATTATATAAAGAGACAGAGGGAGTACTCATCTTATTATTCTAAGCCAGGGGGTTTGCTGAATTTGAGATGTCAGCTCTTGCATCACATGGTACAAGTATAAAATTAAGTATATATTAATTGGAACTGTTATTATATCTACTGGTTTGTTCCTGCAGAATTCAGCAAGAAACATGCATGGTGGGAAAGACTTGGCAGCCAAGGCACCTCCTCTTTTATGGTCTGTTAATTGCTTCACTTTAACTAAGTTGTACTTCATTTATTTATTTAATTAATTTAACTAATAAATTATAGTACTCCCTCCGTCCCAATAGATTGTTAACACTTTCTATTTTGGGATGTCCCAATAGATTGTTAACATTTCCTAAAATAGTAAGTTTTAACACTATTACACTCACTACTTCACTTATTTTAACAATACTTTACACTATTACACCCACTACTTAACTTATTTTAACTATAAAATCACTATTACACCCACTACTTCATTTATTTTAACAATATTACACATACTATCCTTGATTTCTGTGTAAAAAATAAATGTTAACATCTCATTTGACGGAGGAATGCACATTTGACGGAGGAATAGCAAATTGCAAATATTATATGATGTGACATACTAACATTTAGTTGTAAGTTAGTACATTATTATATTCGTTTAACTGTGTGTGTATAGTGTTTGAGAATGACAACACAGAGTTGCTGCTTTATGGCATGCATTGCATATACTCCCTCTGTCCCCCTTGGTTCTTTACCTTGGGGGACGTAATTCTGGCACGAATTTTAAGGTGCAATTTGCGGATAGTTTCATAACTTATTTTTTAAATTTTCTTTTTTTGTATAAAAATAGAATTGTTCTATTTTTATACAAAAAAAGAAAATTTAAAAAATAAGTTATGGAACTATACTTTTTAGGAGCCTTAAAATGCGTGTCGAGTAGTGAAAAAGAAATGTAAAGAAATGGGAGGGACAGAGGGAGTAGTAGTTTTGTATTCAGTGAATTGATTTTAAAGAAAATTTATAATTAGTAACGTGGTTCTCTTAAATATATTCCTTGAATCAGAAGAATGAATTATGTAAAAAGTCGGAGACTGGCTATTCATAATAATTTTGTAAATGTAACCCATTTACGTGGACAGATCACTGAATTTTAAATCATCCACTCCACATGCAAATTCTCATCCAATTCCACCGCATGATCAGAGAAATCTATAGGTATGATCTGGGATCATTAGCCTAAACACGTTCTGGTTTGGGGATCTTACCATTAATTAACCGTGTGATTAACAGATGTCCTATGCATGGATTGGAATATTAGAACACGAACTCAACGAACTTTCATCGCACGCTCGTCAGTAATCTGTAGTTTGAATTTTAAGTCCATTTATCGTCACATCAAGGGGAGGATATGAAGAATAAATAAACTTAAATCATTTCATTTTTTAGATAGATTTTTTTGTTGTCGAGAAATAAGATTTGTCGAACACCGTACCCCTAGGTACATCTAACATCTTATATATTCGAGAAAAATATATTCAAGACGGAGATGTCGTATGGTCACTGATAATAACATGTCAATACATTTCGAAAAATCGAAACTGTAATTGATATATTTTAAACATGATGAAATGTTGCAGGGCATGGGCTGTAGACACACACACACACAAAGATGATTGGAGAAACCAAAGGGGATATCATATAATTAAGCAGAGATGGAGAGGCAAAAGGGTGATGATGAGAAGAAGATGTTAATCCCCAGCAAGCAGTAGGGTAGCAATAAATTGGTAGCAATGATTCTATATTTCATCAAGTACATTGTACTATTCATGTAAATGTGGCCTGTATCTTTGCATTATTCAACAGTTGGTATCTATATTTATCATGATAATGATATCCTCATGTCATGTTTCCTTTTTTGCAAACTTTTCTTTAGTTTTGCCTGCCCCTCTTGGATAAATTTATTTGATTTCTAACTAAAATTTTTGGTCTTTTCCACACCTTGTGAGTTGTAACTCCGCTCAATTGTAACTGTTAATCGTTTATTTATTCGTAACCAATCACTTTGGTTTATGAAATTGCTCAAATATCTCCGAATAATAATGCAAATCAAATGTTTGATCGAAAATCAAAATCAAAATGTTAGGCAACCGTTTTTGTTTGTTAGGCAGCCAACAATTTATTCTTTCCCACCTCACCAAATTCACACTCATCAACCTCCCATTTCATCCTATAAATACCCCTCTCCTCATTCATAATATTTACACCAAAATTCTCTCTTCTCTCTCTATATAGCTGCTAGATAGTCCGTCTAGTAGGAGAGCCGGTTTAGCCCGCTTTCAGAAAGTGTCGGGATAGAAGGTCCTCGTGCCTAAACTATTCCTTAGGGTACTTGGGTCTGACTGCAGCCATCGGAGGTGGTCCCGCTGCAGGGGGTCTTTCTATCAGGTTGTGTGGCACTGTCCGGGTTGGGAGAGGGAGAGAAGGAAAGGTTGTCGGGAAATAGTGATAGGGGGAGGTTTTGAGATAAACACTTCAGTGAGTTGGGGATATACATAATAGGTATTGTAGGGCTGAATTTTTGTATGAAATTCAAGGGGCCGGATACCCGGATATTGTAATCTCTTTTATCTAGTGTGAAGTTGTTGCTCTTGTGAATGTAGGCTGGGCCGAACCACGTTAAATCTCTTGCCTCTTTTACTGTATTGTTGGTTTGTTGCTTCATTACTATCACGTATATTTGTGGGATCTAAGCGCACATATTTACCAAATCGCTTCCGCATTCGCAAGGAATCGGGCAGGTTCCTAACAGTTGGCATCAGAGCTAGTTGTGTCTAAATTATTGGTGCCGAAGGAAAGTCGTTAAGAAAAGTGGTTGTCTAATTTGGCGCCGTTTTGACGGAAGTGCTCCCATTGTTTCTTACACTTACCTGGCCAATTGATTTAGTTGTTTGGATTGGTTTGTGTGTGCAAACGGAGATCATGGCAAGTATTAAAGGATTCACGGTGACTCCATATGATGGTAAAGGAAGTTTTACTCTTTGGCAGAGAATGGTAAAGGATGTCCTAATCCAACAGAAGCTAGCAAGGGCTTTGAAGGGGAAGGAGGGAAAACCAACAAAGATGAGCGATGAAGATTGGGAGGATGCTGAGTCGCAATGCATGAGTACCATCAGGCTATGCATTGCTGATAACATTATCAATAATGTTGTTGACGAAAGCACGCCAAAGGAATTATGGTCAAAGTTGGAGACATTGTATCTCGGGAAAAACTTGACTATAAAGTTAAATCTGAAGCGCGAGTTATACAAGCTGGAGATGGCAGCTCAAGGCAATGTTATTGAGCACATGAATGTGTTTAATGGTATTGTTGATCAACTTGAAAAGGTTGATGTAAAATTGGAGGAAGAAGATAAGGCCCTTATTCTTCTTACTTCGCTTCCGGAGTCATTCGATCATTTGGTCACAACCATTTTGTACGGAAAGGACACGTTAAAAATGGAGGAGGTTCAGTCAGCACTTTTGTCAAATGCTGGAAGGAAGAACCAGGATGGTGACAAGGACGGAATGACAGTTTTGGCTTTGCGTAGTCAAAATAATAGAGGAAGAGGTGTTGTGAGAGGATCTACCAATAGCAGGGGTAAATCCAGATACAGGGAAAAGGGCATGCAGTGCTTTGGTTGCAAGGAGTGGGGTCATATTAGGCCGAATTGTCCGCTTAATAAGAAGGATCTAGATGCATCATTGGCTGTGGTTACTCTCGATTGTGAAGATGTTTGCACCGTCTTCTATCGAGGCACTAGTTCTCCAGGAGAATGGATATTATGATACTCCTTAAGTTTTGATGATCACAAACAGTAAGCTATTTGTCCTTTAAGTAGATATAAAACAGCATGCTATTTGTATATGTACTAACTTGGTTTTGCAGGATACTCTAGCTTACTGATTGTATAATCAGTCTGTCTAACAGCAAGCCAATTGGTGTTACAAAAGTGATAGTTTGGCAAGCCATTTGTACACATTCTCACAAACAGCAAGCTATTTCCAACTGTTCAGAATTCCTATAGATAAAGATCAACTATACATATCTATGCTCTCAGGATACTTGGTTGATGATATGAAAGGGCAAAGACTCAAACAGCAAGCCAAATGCATGGACAAACAGCAAGCTATTTTCACAAACAGCAAGCTGCTTGTGTCTGCCAGAATTAAAGAACCTTTCGGTTCTTCAAAGAGCATCAAGTGTGAATGATGTTAGAAACGTGTAAGGGCCCTCTGAATATTGTTTAACATGCCAACACTCATATTCTATACATATTGGGAGACAAACATATTACTTGACTTAAAATAAGGAAAGTAAGATCTACTTTATCTTATTTTAATCCTCCACTCAAAGACAACACATGGGACTCATCATAGCAAATATTCTCTCCATGTTTTTTACTCTATACACGCTCCATCTCTTCTCCTCTAAACTGATTATCAAGCTTCATCATATCATCTTCAACATAATCACTCTAACGGCTCCAAATTTATTCATACCGTTGGAGCCTTTCAAAATAGTTTTTAATTGTTCTTGTTCACCTATTTAAGAGCTGCTCATTCTCAGTTCTTATCAACCATTGAACCCCTATCAAAGTGCAAAAACAAGAAGCCATATACAACTACAAGCTTACATTGCAAAATCCTTTTAAACCTCTACACACATACGCATATACACATTCAGAGGGTCATTAGGTTGAGTTGTAATTGATTCAAATCATTGTATTGTTCAAGTTGTATTGAATAGTTGCTGTACAAGGTTGGCTTAAGGTTTTGGGTGGGTTGAACTAGACTAGAGATGTGTACTTGGGAAGTATTGCTTAAAGAGTTAGTTTAGCACAGCAAACAGCAAGCCATTTGTAAGCAGCTGGGTATTTTAGTTGCTGGGCAGATTGGTTAGGGAACAAGGGTTGGTGAACGTTGCTAGAGAAGTATACTTGGGAAGTATAGCTTAGAGAGCAGGTTCAGAAACAGGTTCAGCAAGCCATTTGTCAGTAGCTAAGAAAAAGGGAGATATATTGTTGTATCTTGTAATTGGATTATCTTTGATCAATAATATATTCTCTTACCAAGTTGGTAAGGGACCAGGACGTAGACCATAGGGGATTAGGGGTCGAACCTGGCTAAAAGATTGTGGTGTTCTTTATTTTTCTTGCACATTACTTACTGCACTGCACAAACAGCACGCCATTTGTAAACTGCTAAATCACAAACAGCAAGCTGTTTCTGGTAAAATTTAAAACAGGTCATAAATAACCATTGTTATCCATAAACACCTATTCACCCCCCCTCTAGGTGTTGTTTTTCATATTAGACTCAGGGTCATCTTACCATGTATGTTCCGAGAGGGGGCATTTTGACAAATTCCAAGATACAAAGAATGAAACAGTTTCTTTGGCTGATGGATCTACTTGTGAGATCAAGGGGATTGGAATTATGAAAATCAAAATGTTCGATGGAATAGTTCGCAGCTTGAACGGGGTAAGATATGTGCCTAAGCTGAGGAAGAATCTAATATCTATCGGTCGGTTAGCTTCAGAAGGCTACAGATGCTCTGTAGTAGGGGGAGCTATGAATATCAAAAGAGGCTGTGTGGTTCGGATGAAGGGAGAGCTACGTGGGGGAATATATCGTCTGATTAGTACGTGGCCAGAACGTACTGGAACTTCGAAAATCTGGTTATCTCGTGCACGAGGGAAGATTGACTTGAAGGATACTACTGCGGTTGTATTGCCTTCCAGTCTAGACGATGGTGCAAAGACTGCTGGGATGGATGCTTGGTCGAAGGGCTTCCACGACATCAACGAGTAGTTGGTGTGTTGCAGCTGCATATGTGCATCGATCAACATGAATCAAGTGAGCAGTGAACCATGCAACAGATTGATTTGTTTGATATGCAGTTGGGGAGTAAATGAAATATCGATGGTCACACTTGTTTGTGTGATGGTCACACTTGTGTGTGTGATGGACTACATATGGGATTGGCCGACGTGAATCAAGTGAGTATGTGTGTATACAACAGATTGCTTCACATGTATGTAGTTGGACAAATTGAGGTCAATGGTACACTTGTGCATATAGCAAGTGGGCATTCGAGAATGAATGTGCAAACTAGGGTATAGTTTGGAGTCTTGTACTCGGGGGGAGTTTTTGTCGTAGGAAATGATACGGATCAAGGAAAAGTTGGAGTTGTGCTAACAAGGCGCAAGTATGGAGTGCAAGTGAAGAGCTATGAGTTTGGAAAGAGGGGGAGATTGTTAGGCAACCGTTTTTGTTTGTTAGGCAGCCAACAGCCAACAATTTATTCTTTCCAACCTCACCAAATTCACACTCACCAACCCCCCATTTCATCCTATAAATACCCCTCTCCTCATTCATAATATTTACACCAAAATTCTCTCTTCTCTCTCTATATAGCTGCTAGATAGTCCGTCTAGTAGGAGAGCCGGTTTAGCCCTCTTTCAGGAAGTGTCGGGATAGAAGGTCCTCGTGCCTAAACTATTCCTTAGGGTACTTGGGTCTGACTGCAGCCATCGAAGGTGGTCCCGCTGCAGGGGGTCTTTCTATCAGGTTGTGTGGCACTGTCCGGGTTGGGAGATGGAGAGAAGGAAAGGTTGTCGGGAAATAGTGATAGGGGGAGGTTTTGAGATAAACACTTCAGTGAGTTGGGGATATACATAATAGGTATTGTAGGGCTGAATTTTTGTATGAAATCCAAGGGGCCGGATACCCGGATATTGTAATCTCTTTTATCTAGTGTGAAGTTGTTGCTCTTGTGGATGTAGGCTGGGCCGAACCACGTTAAATCTCTTGTCTCTTTTACTGTATTGTTGGTTTGTTGCTTCATTACTATCACGTATATTTGTGGGATCTAAGCGCATATATTTACCGAATCGCTTCCGCATTCGCAAGGAATCGGGCAGGTTCCTAACACAAAATACAAGGGACGACAATTTCGACATTAATTTCCCTCGGAGCAGGTGACTACTGACTACGAACAAAAAAAAATTGTAATAACTGAAAATTATTACTACTACTCTCTGTTCTAAAAATCGCTGATTAATCACGATTAATCACCGATTAATCCCTGTTCCATGGATTACCGCACTGATTAATAATCCGATTATTCGATTAATCATTCCGATTAATTCCCAAATCCCCGATTAATCCCTGGACAGTGCCTCTACCGATTAAATCCGATTCCCGCTTTTTACAACACTGCTACTACTACTTACCACGATCGAGTTAAATGGCCGAACATGTGCCGGTGCAACCAGTTTGTGTATCAGTTTGACTAAGAGGCAGAGCATTCATCATTGATCATACTGTCAAAATACATGCTTACAACGTTTCTTGTAAGAAATATATGTACCACTAGCATGATGATTCCATTCAATTACTCAATAAATAATTAAATATTGCATTGTTCTTTGTGCAGCATCGCTACACGACTCTCTAGGAATGATTGACACCATATAAGTTTTAGAAAAGTAATTAAGGTATCCGTTGAGTTTGAGTTGCAGTACAATTTGAGCTTCCACTTGTATTGAGCATATTGTACGGCAATATTCATCAAACCAAGACAAATTCTCATAGTGGGATTTACATGCTTGATTATTCCATTCGGACTATTTGAGTCAATAATTTCATTTTATATATTAGCGACTTGGATTTCATATATTCCGTCGCTGCTATTATGTGGCAATATACCAATATGCTATTCAAGTACTACTCCCTTCATTCCTTAAAAAGTCGCTTTGTCTTTTTGTATTTTAAGATGTAAAAAAATCATACTTTTATATGTTATTTTTGAAAATTTCTTTTTTCTAAATAAAAGTTTACGATTTTTTTTTAATCTTAAAATACATGCAAAAAATCAAAGCAACTATTAAAAAGAAACGGAGAGAATAACATTTTAAGTCGGTACTGGTATCTTTCTTTACTTTTAACTTTGCTTCTTGTTTTATTCTACTTTCTGAGTACATAGTCCCTTCCTGGTTCATGTACCTTTGAAACCATACTTTACTGATCTTCAATAATATCTTACTGATCTTCAATAATATCTCTTTCTTTCAACGTCTGCACCTACAAATTACATAATATTTCAATACTTGCCTATATATTATATATTCAGAAAAAAAAAACAAAAAAAACCAATGATCAATAAATGTGCATGCCCTGGTTTATCTTCCAGGGAGGACTTCGATAGTAAAGGAATGAAAAGGCTTTATAGAGATAAGAAACATATAGGCCACTGAGAAAAATACCCCTCCCAACATGCCTGTGCACTCAAATGCAATGAATAGAGTCAATAGACACAAATGCTTTGCCAGGTCTCGCATTCTTCTTTGTACTCGAAAATTTATCAAACTACCGAAAAAATCAAAGCGCAGGAGCAGACTAATATGAATGAATTATTAACCAAGTATGGCCATTAGGCCCAAACTATGGAAAAAATGGTCAAAAACGATCAACTCAGCCTCTTTTTCAACAGATTATGATTCAGGGATGGACCAATCTGACACTCTGTGATGGACCACTCCTTGGTATAGCTTTGTTCACAAAGTTCAGTTGTAGAATTCAATAATGCAGTTTTCAAGGTTGGCTACCAAAGTATATCATCTGGAAAACGTTTGGACACTCTTCTTCTGAAGGTCCTGAAACAACTTCTATGTTCAAGAAATGACCAACTAAAAATGTGCCTGCTTGTTATTACAGAGAATAAAAGCAGGAAGATATCCAAATAAAGGAGGTACACACGTTCATAACATTTATGTATCACATCTTAGTAGCAAACTGCAAACCAAGAGATGAGTTTAGGAATATAGTTATGGTAGTCCAATACAACCAGGATTAAAAAAAACCACAGATATAGTAAACAAGACCACGGAAATGTAACCTACTGCTTTAATTTTTCTAATATCAGGAAACTCGGTAAAACTGCATTCATCTACAACCAAAACTCCAAGAATTCACAACGTTAAAATCATTCAGCAGATTCCAAACTACATCAAGCAGCAGAGATTGTTTACATACTACATGTGAGAAATAGTTATAGTTGTAAATTTAATAAAGATCAATGATACAGTAACCAATGGCAAAAATTGTTCACATTTAATATCATGCTACTAGTTGTACATTTGATAGCAATCAATTTTGTTTTATTTCACTAGATGTTTACATGCTAGATATGATGCTACTAGTTGTAAATTTTCTAGCAATTAATTTTGTTTTATTTGGCTAGATTTTCAGCTTGAGAGCCAATGCTATTAAAACCAGCAAACTTGTCATCTTGAAATAACAGATGTTGCCAGCAGGCCACTTCTATAAGCTTCACCAAAAGCATATAACACATGAAGTAACAGTGAAATTTCTTTTTTCTCTCTGGGGGATGTGGGGTAAGCAAGACAAAAACCACAAGTACATAGGCTTGCTGCGGTTTGAAGAGGCTATCTTTTGCTTATGACAGAGATCTATTGCCTGGGTAGAACTTTGGTGTCAAAATAATGAAATGGTAGTGGACCTTAAAGTGCATAAGCAGAGATTGGCAAGACCTTGTACCATCTGTCAGGTGTCCTCCGCTAATATATGAGAGGAACACTATTGGACATGCTATTTCCGAGGCACGAAGTGGTTGATACAGTAGACTGCATGTAAAGAACTTTAGAATAGAAATCCCAACACGAGCTTGTCTCATCTATGTGACTTTGTCCAAATGGATGTTTCTTTACGTATTTCCTCATGTTCTTAGTGGTGGCCAACTTTTCCATGTAAAGACGAAGATCACCTCCCGGGCCTGTAATGAGAATGCATTTTCTTATATATAAATCATCAGCCTACGCAATAATATAGCATTTCAAACTACGCATAGGTAACAACTATAGCATTAAGATGATTACATAGGTGTCTGGTGCACGTCACATATTGGATGAGTAGAGCTCAGTGTCATTCATCTAACTAATCAATCTCAAATTCCAGCTCAGGCATGTGGCTGATTAGTTTGAGTGTCAATTTAAAAAACTAAATGTTAAGCATTAACTCAAACAAGAAAAAGAAATGTTCAAAATAGTATTGAGTAATGCTACAAGAGCGCTCACCTAACGAAGTATCATGCTTGTTCTTGTACGTGAAGGAATAAGGGAACACAGCAGTGTGCATCTAGAATGTCAGGTAACACATGCAATAAGTAAAGTTCTAAAATAAGAAGATAAAAGAAAATGTACATGAGAGCTCAAGGCTAAAAAAAACAGACTACTTACAGGATTAAGCAAAGCCTTATGTGGAGAGTCATCTAACAACAATGTGTTTGATTCATCATAAACACCCTTTTTCCAAGGTAGATTATCGTCATATACTTCCCATATCTTCCTCAGATCCTTGCAAACTAAGGGTTTGTGCCTGTTTTCTAGAGTATATAGCCCTGTTTTAGTACACTGGGACAAATCCTGAAAAAATTACAATCAAAGAATTAACTTCCACCATATCAAGATTGAAAAAAAAAATTGTAACCAATTAAATGTAAACATTGATACGTATTAGTACATAATGATAATAGATATTTTTTTTAATGTGGGACCAGTACAATCAAACTCCGTATTAAAAACTTTCCCTCAAATACACTGCAGTACTGCAGAGCCCAAGAAAGAGAACGTGAACAATTCCCAGTGCTGCTTTGTAAATAACTAAAACCAAATCAAAGGTGTTACCCAAAGATTACGCCAAAGTTATTGGTTGTTTCCTTATTAAAGTGAGCCTTAGCATTCCACGTGATAAAAGGAGGATTACGTTCCACCGTTAAATCCTTATCATTGAACTCACAAGAATCTAAATAAGTATATATCAAGAGAAGAGGCTTGGGAGGCTCAGGTTGTGCACAAGTTTCCCAGAAACATTATGTTCTTATAGTAATGGCAGGTTTCACTATGAATGAGAACTTGGAGGTGTTTTCGATGGGGAACGGAAATAAAGGATTCTTGTATATGTTATTAATTAGTTTATACATATTTAGTGTAGAAGAAAGTAATGTATTTATTTAAATGTTTTATATGTGGGGCTAGGGGTATACTAAATAAGTAGTTTGTTTATAATCATGGTTGTCACGGCGCCGCGGCGAGCCGTGGCGCCCAAGGACCTCCACAACAATCGATGTATCGTCCGCGTGGCGTCCGTATGGCGCCCGTGGCGTTTATATATAATAAATTAATTATTATATATATTCTATATATAATAATTAATATATATTACCAATTTACCATAGCAAGATGAAGACATGAAGTAATTCTCATGAGTTTAAAGTTTAAACATAACAAAGCAAACATAACAAACCAAATCCATAAGTGACAAGTACTCAAACATAACAAACCAAAGCAAAAACTAGAAAGATATCAAGATAATCAAACATATGGCGTCCTGTGGCAACGACTTTTGCAGTTTTTCATGGCGAACCAGACGCCATACCATTCTGCCTCGATCTGGCGCCATATGGCGATAAAACGGATGCCATATGGACGCCGTAACAACCATGTTTATAATAAAGCCCAATTGTTTACGGGTCATAGTCCATTAGGTTATGTTTTAGGAATTCTATTTCCTATATAAGTCATGTAACCCCGCATATATTATTAGACTTTATCATTGGAACAATATAAAATATTGAATTGGGTCTCTTTTATGGGCTCGATCCATAACTTTTCGCTCTTCTATGGTTGGGAAACCCCTTGGTGTAGTGGATTTTCTGCAATTAATCCATCCAAGTTTACTTTTTTATTGTTTTGTTATCATAAATCGTCCTTTCACAAAGTTGTCTTGCATCAGTTTTAGTATATACATCCTACCTCCAAACTAAGATAATACCCAATACATCTCTAGCCCTTACATATAACCAGCGATTTTATAACCAACTGTTTTTTTTGTCACCCCAGAAATTATTAAGTACTCGGCCATTTACTTAACTAGCCCATAAAGCGACTGAAGTTGGGCTTGCTAAAGTGCCTCAGACTATTCAAATTATATATAGACAGATATAAAAGAACTAGCAGCACATACCCAAGAGAACACCAAGTTGTGCTTCATTTCTCCCAACAAATAATCAATCACCCGATCAGCTATTTTCCTTGACATATGAAAGCAAAATAGTAAGCAGTAGAACCCACGAAAAATTATAGCAGGACAAGAAAACAAAAGAATAGCCAACATAAGCTTAACAAGTACTTGGATCTTGAAGACCAAATCCCCACATCGAAATTGTCGAAGCAAAACCTTAAAAATTCTTGATAGAAGGGCCGCTTGAAAACTGGGATATGAAGCAACAAAAAAATTTAAAATTTTAGTGTTTTATGTGCCAACATATTTTGAGTACCAAAGGTTCGTAAAATATGGAATAACAGTTCTCACTAGCTCGTCTTAAGATATTTATGTCTCCTTTGCAGCCCTTTGGTGGAGGAGAAACTACATCTGCAAGAACCCCATTTACATCCAAAATAAGCAGCTTTTTTCTTGAGAATGCTCTTGGGACAATTTTTGGAGGACGTGAATAAAGTAATCTGTCCGCTTTGTCAATGGTTGTTGAATAAATGTGTTTTGTCATCACTCTACTCAACGATGGATGTTTTTTATGAACCATGTTTTTAGCCGGGCTTCTCGTGGAACAAGTAGAAGAGCAACGGAATGCATTGTCACATATAAGAGTAACACAGTTTCCTATACCCTCTGATTTTAAGTGAGGGTCACAAAGGAGTGCACAATGATCGTATTGAGATTCATGAGAAAATGATTTCATCATGCCGTCAGAGTCCCTCTCCAAAAGGACAGTCTCGTCTGAGAAGTAAAAAACACATATAATAGTAAGAAATTAAGAATGTACAGTGCTACATCTGATGTAAATGTATGACATAGCGATGGAACAGTGTACATTTTTGTCAATTTGTATTTGTTAAAATTCTAACATAAAGGCGTATATAGATGTGAACACTTAATATTAAAGAAATAATTATATCCAGTTACCATGACAAAGCTTGGAACATTTTCTTGAAGATTTAGATTCTTGAACTTGAGGCTGATTTGTACTTAGTTCATCATTATTTCCCTTTCTATAGTAGTCATCTGCTAGCTTCACACTAGACTCGGTTGCTAATTCATAATTTCTTCGAATGCAATATCTTTCATTAAACTTCTGCTTCATCAGTCCTCTTGGCAGTTCCTTACCTGTTTGCTCTGCACTCCCTTTGACAAGGTTTTTTGCTGTATTTACTTCCATTTGGAGATTTCCAAAAACGGAAGATTGCACGATTAACTCTATTTTGCTTCGCGGAAAACTCCTGACTAATTTTTTATGCCCAGTTGTCGAAGAACTCCAAATATTTAAACAATGGTGGGCCAACATATCCTATAGCATCCTTGATCATTCATTGATTGTATCAAATTTATCAAGCGTAAGTAACAGCCGCTGGAAAATACATTCAAAACAATGAGCTAAATTTGGACTTAACTGATAATGAACCAGAACCACATACAACAAGCAACTTTAGGATACTCAGTTGGCAAAAGAACAAAAAGAATGATTATATAGATTAATTTAACCCTAAAAAATTCCTTTATGACACTTTTTGAGTTTTTGTTTAATGTTTAATTTGGTTCACTTGTAAGAATTAACAAGGGTGCCGCGTATCCATATATAAAAAACATTTAAAAGGAAGTAAAATGAAATTGAACATGTGGAAGCTTAGTTTAAAAAAGCGAGAGGCGGCCCAAGGCATTGAGTTCTTTGAAAGCAGAGGCGTGAAGCAATAAAATGAAAGGGAGCACTTGAAATCAATGAAAATGTGAGATAGAATCTAATTTTAAGGATTAATTATAAATATTTGTTGTTAATATATATTATTAACACATATTCATTAAATTTTACTGAGAATATAGCAAATCAAAATTTATCTCTATGATATTAACTGTATAATTTTATGTATTGAAATCAGCAAAATACAAAGATATATAGTTAAAGATAATTGCGACTTTGGCTTAAAAGAAGGGACAAACTCAAAATGTATTTACATGTAAGTATATTTCAATAAAAAATGAATTAAGTAAAAATACACAAGCGCGCGATGAGATAGCTCAAGTGATTAGAGTTTCTCTTGTCGTCCCTGGTCTGGGTTCGATTCTCGCTCACCCCGAGATTTATTGAGAGCATTCTCGCTCACCCCGAGATGTATTGAGAACAAATACTCATTGTAAGGTATATAAGCCTACTTATTAAAAAAAAAATGCGCTTTACGCACTATTGATAACATGGACCTTGACCGATTCGCCTTGGCTAAAGCACAGCCTCCATTTTAAACCCAGTGTGTAAAACTTACCATTAATTTGTTCAATTTCGCAACCAAGCACATTTAAACTACAAAACACTAAAAAAAAAACAACTACAAGGGAGCCTCCCGGGACATGGTCTGCGTACATCTACCCTCCTCAGACACCACTTTGAGTGGTATTATAACTGAGTAAGTTTCGTTTTATATATCTTCAAATTATATATTACCCGATAATAATAGGAACGCAAGTAAAGTATTATCCGTATCCATGATATGAAAACAAACAAACATGCAATTAAGATGAGATAAATTGGATTAACATTTCAGAAACAAACGAACGAAAGTAGTTAAATTGTTGTACATGTAGATAATCTATAATTCAAATAAAACAGGATACAAAGAGTTTGTGAGATTCAATTAAGGTCGAAACAATTATATACGAACAAACATACATACCTTACATTTACATATGTATAGATTTGATAGATGGAGATATATAGAGAGATAGAAAGAGGAGAGGCAGAAGCTCAAGGAGAAATACCTGGATTAAGGATGTAGGAAGAATATAAGCGTCAAAGCGTGGATTGTGTTTTTGAGGAAGAGCGTGCGAGCGACATCAACTATGTATATAGGGGAATTTTAAGTTCACAATATTTACAGTACAAAATCTGACAAAAAATAAAAATATTAAAGTACCCAAAATATTTGGGTTAAATATCAAATTGACCACTGAATATAAATTCGGGATCTCATTTAAAACATTTTTAAAGACATAAATATCAAATAGATACCTTCAAAATGTATTCGGAAAGTAAAAGTATTTTTTCATCAAGTTATACACATTTTTCTTAAATGCTAAATGAAATATTATGCATTCTAGTATTTTAAATAATATATTTAGATTTTAAGAAATTTATTTACTATTTTATTTTAATTAAATCAAAGAAAATAACCATAAAATTAAAAATAAATACTAAACAAATTTCTTAAAATCTAAATATATTATCAAAAATACTATAATTATTAACCTTTCATTTGGTTATGGTAGCATTCAAGAAAAATGTGTAGAACACAATGAAAATTTATTTTTGGTTCCCGAATACATTTTAAAAGTATCCATTTGATATTTATGTCTTTAAAAGGGTTTTAAATGAGACCCCGAATTTATCAGTGTGCAATCTGAGATATTTCAAATTATTCAGTGGTCAATTTGATATTTAACCCCAAAATATTTACTTCGGATTCGTGTATATTTTGGGTCGAAATTTTAAAATGGAATAAGAAGGATTATGAAAATTGAAAATAGGGCATTTTGGGTCATCATCCTTTAATTATCTATAACTCTATAATTGATTAATATTAATTTATCTAATTTTATTTTCTGAATTTTATATGAACTAGGCAACTTATCCGCGCTTCGTGCGGTTCATAAATTTTCATTTTAAAATATTGAAAATAAATAAATTATTTTTTATTATTTTTAAAAATTGATTGGTCTCTTAAGAATTTTTTAAAAAATTGATTCAAAACAATTTACATAAATTATAAGTTTGAAGATGCGCTCTCTTTATATATCTAAAATTTTCATAATCTTAAAAATATCATAAACATAAAAAGTAGCAATTATAATAAAAACGTCGTCTTTACGATGAAAATTTATAAATATCATATATAATAACACTTTTTAAAGCCGACGCCCCTCTCATAACATACATGTTCAGTTGTAGTGTAAGAATTTATTTAATTAGAATATTAATTTATTTTGATATAATATAATGAACAACGGGTGTACAACTTTTTTATCGATTTATTCTACCAATAAAACTTGGTTTTTTTTTTAATTTAATCGGTTTGGTCATAACCCATGTAATTTTTTCATGTGTAAAAATAAAAAATTATTTGTATTATTTTTATTACAGGTGTTTTGCGAAGATTTATATACTTCTCTAATTTATTTCGATTTTCATAATCACTAATCATAAAAATTGATTTAGAAGTTAAGGATCGTCTGTCATGTGTAAAAATAAAAAACAATTTGTATTATTTTTATTACAGGTGTTTTGCGAAGATTTATATGATTCTCTAATTTATTTCGATTTCCATAATCGCTAATCATAAAAATTGATTGAGAAGTTAAGGATCGTCTGCAGTGCAATTATCCGAAAAGAAATCGGAGCAGTATTCGATAGGGAATAAAAAAAGGACGCAATGTAATCAATTTTTATTCTTCGTTTACCTAAAAATAAACTTTATTATATATGTATTTAATATTTTTATTAAAATAATAATTATAATGCTCAAAATAAAGTTTTACAATTTTGTAAATAAATAAAATAAACAAATTTAATACACATTTATTAGGTATAATTGATGACTAATTAATATGTCATTAAGAGGTATTTAATGCAAAAAAAGAATTTTAGTAAATAAATCAAAAAAACAAAAATTCAAGAAAAATACCTTAAACGGTTCTGGTAACTTTCCGATCTCCAAGCATTATAATATATATAGATAGATTTTATCTTCAGGCCCGATCTTTAATTTTTGGTGCATAATAATAAATCAAAACCCTTTTCAAAAAGTTCATAGTAATTTTATTTATAAAATATATTATTCAAGCGATTGCATGTTTACCACAAAATTTCCAAAATATTGTCTAAGCAATTTATATATAATGGTTAAATGCATAATATATATATATATATGAGTTGCACTTCATAACAAACACCTTATATAAAGAACAATTAAAAATATCTTTTTTTAATATATATATATATATAATCTGATGAACAGTGATTGCTGACGTCAACAGCCACGTGACATGCTGACGTGACAGTAACACGTTAATAGTGGGCCATTTTGATGTTGTGGCAGTGCCACGTTAGCAACTGCCATGCGGCATGCTGACGTGTGGCAGTTGCTAACGTACGTGGCACTGCCACGACATCAAAATTGGGCCCCCAGCACGCCAGCATGCCACGTGGCAGGCACTGTTCACTCGAATTTTTTTATATAAAATCTAGTATGTGAGGGTGCATTTTAATTGTGTGGGTGCCCCAGAATCAATGGTTTAGATTGATTTAAGTGTGTTCTTAATTTTTCTTTATATAAGGGTGTTCTGTATGGAGCAATGACCTATATATATATATATATATATTTTACTCAGAATTTCAAAATATTTTTCTTTAATTTTCTAATTTTTGAATTTTTTTATTAAAAGTTTTTGGGGAAAAGAATTTTTTTGTCACTGAACTGTTGACCTTTTTCCAAATCTACCACTAAACTATGAATTTTTCTTTTTTAGTCACTAAACTTAGGTTCGGATTTTGTTTTACTCACTAAACTTAGGTTCAGATTTGATTATTAGCATTATGTTAGTTTTTTTTACTCACTAACTTAGGTTCGGAGTGAAAAAGTCAATGGATTCTTTAATACTTAAAAGTGATGCATTATAGAGTACAATTTGTTAAACTTTAATACTTGAAAATGATGTATATATAAATGATATTAAAAATGATATTAAAGATAATATGATATGTCAAATTATACCTAACCGCAAGCGCACGGTGTCTATTGCTAGTACAGATGGCAAGCGGGTCGAATCCACAAGGAGACAGGTTCTACTAATTCCTTTTCAGTTATCGCTAATTGTTTCAAGGGCAAACGATTATGTGAAATTATTAATTAACTAATTAAACTAAATTAACACTAATTAAGCAGATGATAAACAAATTATTTAAAACCTAGGGCAATCAGGTCCACCATGCTTACACAATTGGCTCTTAAGCTAAAGCAATCAATGTGATCCTATAACTAGAGTATGTTAATCTCTTTCAAGCATTAACACTCTCGAAACATTCAACACAATTAACCACTTTTAGTAATTCAATCAATCAGGTAATTAGAGTCAAGTTAATCTCTTTCAAGAATTAACGCTCTCAGAAATCCAATGATGCTTTCGCACTCAAATTCAATTCTGCTAATCGTATGTGTGCCTCTAGTAAGTAAATCTCTCGATCCATACCCCTATTTGCATATAATTAATCCATGATATCGGCCGATTACACAAATTAATGATTAAAACATATCAATCAGAATTAACCATAACCAATCAAACCACTATGAAAATCATGCCAATATTAGTACAAACATGGCTTCCCTTTTAGCCCTAGAAATAACTACTCACTAATAATTAAACAAGTAAAACAACTAGTAAAACAAGAAAACATAATTAAACTAATAAGAATTGAGAAGAAATTCAGATAAGAAAACCTGCAATCATCAATCCTGTCACAAGAATGAAATTCATGGTCTCCTCTCCAAAACCCTAGCTCCTAAGAGTAGGAGCACGTATGTCTCTCCCCATAAAATAATACCCTAGATGTGTTTATATAGGCTCTAAAAGTCTTGCCCAATAAAAGTATTTTAATACTCTAAATCAATTACAAGTAGGATTCTATAACTGAATAGGATTCCTTAATTAAAATTCGTCACTTCTTTTTCTCCTCTATTTCTGGGCTCTTCCAGTTGGATTTTGCTTACTGGACCACCTCTGAATTAAAGATAATTCCCTAAGCTTCGCGTGGGCTGTAATTTCGTCAAATTCTGACTTCTGGAACTCAAGATATGGCCAAAACAGTGCAGGCAGCCCGTATAGCCTAATATTACGAATTTTCTCCTATTTTATCTCCAAAATAGCTCTTTTTGCTCCAAATCCTTCCAAGTTATGAATTCTTTA
The DNA here is from genome assembly GCA_037693485.1 of Kitagawia praeruptora. Classification (NCBI taxonomy): domain Eukaryota; kingdom Viridiplantae; phylum Streptophyta; class Magnoliopsida; order Apiales; family Apiaceae; genus Kitagawia; species Kitagawia praeruptora. The sequence goes on from CM075350.1 coordinate 102,109,220, forward strand.
TTTCCTACAATAAAACAATAAAATCAATTAAATAAAAATCCAAATCAATGCAAAACACAATAAATATGAGAATAAAATCATCTAAAATATATATAAAAATATGCTCTATCAAACATCCCCACACTTAGCATTTGCACGTCCTCGGGCAAATAAGTGAAATAAAAACTAAGTCCTAAAAAACATCACTTTCGTAGATGACACGATTGCATTGAGCATATGCAACAAGCCGTTAAACCCCTAGGCAGCCCTAGTAGGACGAGTGTTGTCTCGTGAGGGTTTATAGTGAATGTACCCACAAAATTCATCCAACCATGCAAAAGATTAATGCTAACACAACACCACACACACAAGTCCTCTCATGCCACATCAACTTAAGAATCAAAGTAAACATACGATGTCTTGGTGTCGAAAGTGCAAGTATTCACATAGTCTACTCAACCAACATGCAGAAGGTCATAAAAATTCATGTCAAGTGTAAAAATCGTTGGTAATCATGCTAAGCCCACAAGAAATACATCTTTAAGTCTAAACCTGGGATCTCCTATGCCAAAACAAGTAATAACTCACCTTTCACTCAAAAACGAATATTCACTCAAGAACAAGGTTAAGTGTATCACTCAATTCCAACAAAATCATAAACACAACTTGACACTCGCAATCAATCTCACTCTCAACACAACATACACCACTGATGACAATCAAAAGGTCTTTATTCGGGTTGTAGCGTGGGCTAGGGACAAGGTATGTCAAGTAAAGCTAAAACAGGTTAAGTCAAAAGCTAGTACCCAACAATAATCATTATCCAATTCCCTTTCTATTAAAACAAATACTTCCCCACACTTGGATTTTTCAATAACCCTTATAATAACTTGACTAGTCGAATGAAGAAGGATCATACAAACATAAGAATGCTCTCAAATTTATTTATTTATTTTTTCTTTTTTTTTTCTTTTTTTTCTGTTTTTTTTCTTCTTTTTTTTTTCTTCCTTTTTTTTCTTTTTTTCTTTTTTATCTTTCTTGAGAGCTAAGGAATAAACACAATGATCCATAAATATTATTATGAATTTCGACTAGCAAGCATCAACCCAAAATTAATATTCCCCAAAAGTATGATCATCAATAACCCCCCTTTTATGAACACCATATTACTCCCTTAAGCACGATACTAGCCTTTGACAATTTAGGTTCAAATTCAATGTAAGGCCAATAGAATAAAAAGGATAATGGCAAGTAATGTGGTGTGTCACCGAAAGAATAGGATTAAGCTCAACGGGTTAACTAATTGATCATGTATAAATGGTGTGGAAATATGGGAAATACGAGGTTAAACCTAAGTGCCTTTATCATCTTATCATCAAGTAATGTCATGCATTTCAAGAAAGATCTCAAGTAAGTGCTAGCAATGTAAACAACATGTGGACACTCAAGCAAACGAAAAATCATGCAAAAGATATGCATATAAGCTCAAAACTCACTTGGTGTGTCAAAACATAATCAATCCCAGGTAACAAGACTCTCTAACGCACCTACTTGTACTCAAAGCATGAAAACCAAGTCATCTTGCACATATTCATGTCATTCTAATCACTTACAACATCCAATTAAGTCTACCAGCTTCAACTTGCTAGTGTAAGTGTGTGCACAAGAACAAAGCACGTCACTTCTCATACAAAAGCGTCAATAAACACAAGAATTCTACGCATGCATGGGTGTATCAAGCAAAATACAACAACTAATCAAATTGCATGGCTAGAATTATTTTTGGTATTTTTAATTTTTTAATTTTTTTGGATTTTTTTTTTTTTATACTACGTTGAGAACACCTCCCCACACTTAAGCGGTTCATTGTCCTCAATGAACTAATGAACAAGATACAAAACTACAACTAAAAACAAAATAAAACTACACTAAAAAGAAAAGAAAGAAAACTCCCCTGGAATCAAGGTGTCGAGTGTGCATAACCACCCCTCAGTCGCTTAGAAACCACCCACCCACGCACCACCAACAACCACCAAGAAATATCCTACAAAAACCACCAAACAATATCACACCAAAAATACCCAATTAACAAGAATATTACAAAACCCCCAATTTACAAGAACACAAATTCGTAATAAAAAAATAAAATAGAGAAGAGATATCCCAACTACGAATCAAAGAGGTGAACTTGTACTAATTTTTCCCCAAACGTGAATTTTTAGAGATGTAGAGGAAGAAAATAATAAATTGGGTGCGTATGTATGGGTATATATAGAAAATGGAATGATAGGATGGATTTAAGAATTTTAATGTGAAAAGGAAAAAAATTTAGGTGAGAAGGTAATAGGGTTTAGGGATTAAAAAGAAAAATAAAATAAATAAATAGTAATAATAATAATAATAGCAAATAATAGTAATAATAATAATAATAATAATAATAAATGTACAAAAAAAATAAATAAATAAATTCCTAAATAAAATACAAAAATAATAAAGAAAAATAATAATAATAATGATAATAATAATAATAATAATAATAATAATAATAATAATTAAGAATTAGAATAGATATAGGTTTAGAATTTTTGAAGAAAAGATGGGGGGTTTTGGAATTTAAATAGGAAAAGAATTAGGTGGAATAGGGGTATAAATATAATGGGAGGTGAAAAAACTTTTTTTTTTTTTATATATAAAACAACACAGCGCACAAGACAACACTGAAAATTTTTTTCTTCTGTCTGACCAACGCGCAAGCTGCGCGTGAACAAAGCAGACTGCTCCCCATGCAGACACGCAGGCGCAGCCTGCGTGACAGGTCTGCAGACTGCCTCTTAAGCAGTAACGCATGAGCAAATTGCGTTACAGCACCGCAATTTGCCCTGAAACGCAGGTTGATCCTGCGTTACACACCAAAAACTCGATTTTTTCATTTTTTTTTTTTTTTTTTTTGAAAAAACAACAATTTGTTTTTTTGTTTTTTTGTTTTTTTTATATAAAGAATACCTATACACTACAGTGAGAACAAATAAACAAATGACTCATTAACTAAACAAATAAGTCTACAATATATAAAACAGAAGGAAAGAAGAACTCCCCTTTGCAGAAGCATGATCCATGGGTTGCCTCCCAAGAAGCGTTTTGGTTTAACGTCGTTGGCTCGACCTCCTCAGAAATACTCCGGTAAAGGCGTAATATCCACCTTCTCGATCATAAACTCGCCACCACAAAAAGTATCAAGAGTGTTAGTGATTGTCTTTATCCTGCAGAAAGTCTCCAAACAAGCATCAGTAAAATAAAATATGTCATTAATAAGCAATAGAGAGAGTGCTTGTGCAGTTTTGGAAAACTTTGTGATAAAACAGCGATAAAATTCAACACCATGAAAATATTGAACTCCCTTGACATAAGGTGGAGGTTCTGGTGGTGGCTTTTCTTCACTCCTCACTTTCACTGGAGCCATTCGGACATCTTGGCTTATCACATCATTGGCTAATAAGACACTTCCATCTTCTCCCTCTCCTAGAGCTTGAAACGTATGAGCCACTTTGTATGGATCCTCAACCAGAATTTGAGAAATATCATCTTGGACAATATTTGTTATCACATCAACCTTGAAATAAGTAGTCTTGAGCAAAGAAGCCTTATAAGTAGAGGCTAGATCGAGAGCAAATTTATCAATACATGGTAGCTGAGGCACATGTTGTGGAAGAGAAACAACAACCATCTCTGTATTGCTTTTCTTTGTAGCCTCATCATCAGTCACATTGTTCTCGGTAGCAGCAACATCATTGATCTCGTCATCGGTGGCATGCTCATTCTCTTTATCAATGGCCTCATCATCAACATACATGGAGAAACTATCATATTCCTGATCGCTTGTGAGATTGATAGCAGTCATGTCCTCGTCGGATCGGATAGATGATGAAGGTAAATAGTCGAGCTGCCCTGTAGTAGAAGAGTTAGCCAACTGTGCAATTTGAGATTCAATCGCCAAACTTTGAGCTTCTAATTTTTGCAATTGTTCTTCAGAACTCTTTAGCATTTTATTCAAGATATCCCACATCTCATTTGTCTGATCAGCTTGCACATCTACACTGGGTTGAGAAACATGTAGATCTTCTTGTAGAGGAGGATATTGATATTCTTGCTGTGGCGGCTGCTCATATGACTGATAATATTGTTGCTCAAACTGTTGCTGATTATGATATGAAAAATTTTGAGCACCATTGTCCTGGTAGTAGAAATCTGGTTGATTCATACATTCTTGATCAAAAGTGTTTGAATACTGATTGTACCCATATCCTTCTTCAAAAGAATTCATTTGTCCCAACTGAGCACTCTGAGAATTATAGACATTGTAAGAGCATTCCCAACCATAATGACCCTGGACACCACAAATTGGACAGAAGTTGTAAGTTTTAGGGGCCACTTGTGACATCTCATTGATACTCATTGGACGCATAGTGGGCTCTGTAGGGTTGAATGAGGCAATTTCTTGAGTGCGTGCCTCCAACATGGAAGAGAGTAGTGCAAAAGTATCAACTTCACCCATTGCAAACCTGTAGACACTCAACAAAGCCAAGAAAACGTAAAATCTGCCTCAATTGGAACAAAAGTTCCAATGAGACAATGGAAACAATCTAAACAACTAAATTAAAATCAATAGAAACTCGCTGTCTCCCCGGCAGCGGCGCCAAAAACTTGATATGTCAAATTATACCTAACCGCAAGCGCACGGTGTCTATTGCTAGTACAGATGGCAAGCGGGTCGAATCCACAAGGAGACAGGTTCTACTAATTCCTTTTCAGTTATCGCTAATTGTTTCAAGGGCAAACGATTATGTGAAATTATTAATTAACTAATTAAACTAAATTAACACTAATTAAGCAGATGATAAACAAATTATTTAAAACCTAGGGCAATCAGGTCCACCATGCTTACACAATTGGCTCTTAAGCTAAAGCAATCAATGTGATCCTATAACTAGAGTATGTTAATCTCTTTCAAGCATTAACACTCTCGAAACATTCAACACAATTAACCACTTTTAGTAATTCAATCAATCAGGTAATTAGAGTCAAGTTAATCTCTTTCAAGAATTAACGCTCTCAGAAATCCAATGATGCTTTCGCACTCAAATTCAATTCTGCTAATCGTATGTGTGCCTCTAGTAAGTAAATCTCTCGATCCATACCCCTATTTGCATATAATTAATCCATGATATCGGCCGATTACACAAATTAATGATTAAAACATATCAATCAGAATTAACCATAACCAATCAAACCACTATGAAAATCATGCCAATATTAGTACAAACATGGCTTCCCTTTTAGCCCTAGAAATAACTACTCACTAATAATTAAACAAGTAAAACAACTAGTAAAACAAGAAAACATAATTAAACTAATAAGAATTGAGAAGAAATTCAGATAAGAAAACCTGCAATCATCAATCCTGTCACAAGAATGAAATTCATGGTCTCCTCTCCAAAACCCTAGCTCCTAAGAGTAGGAGCACGTATGTCTCTCCCCATAAAATAATACCCTAGATGTGTTTATATAGGCTCTAAAAGTCTTGCCCAATAAAAGTATTTTAATACTCTAAATCAATTACAAGTAGGATTCTATAACTGAATAGGATTCCTTAATTAAAATTCGTCACTTCTTTTTCTCCTCTATTTCTGGGCTCTTCCAGTTGGATTTTGCTTACTGGACCACCTCTGAATTAAAGATAATTCCCTAAGCTTCGCGTGGGCTGTAATTTCGTCAAATTCTGACTTCTGGAACTCAAGATATGGCCAAAACAGTGCAGGCAGCCCGTATAGCCTAATATTACGAATTTTCTCCTATTTTATCTCCAAAATAGCTCTTTTTGCTCCAAATCCTTCCAAGTTATGAATTCTTTATTTCCTACAATAAAACAATAAAATCTATTAAATAAAAATCCAAATCAATGCAAAACACAATAAATATGAGAATAAAATCATCTAAAATATATATAAAAATATACTCTATCATCATACAAGTAAAATATTAATGTATATAAATATCACATCATTTTTTTCAATTATTAATAAAATATATTAAAAATCCGTATACTTTGTTTATAATAAGGAAACGTTAGTATAATCCGTAAACATGAGTATATTAAATTATATTAAATTAAAACTAATTAATTATATAATAGCCGAAACATTTAAAATTAAATTTGAGAGAGATCGATTCGGTAAGCTCGTTACCGACTCGGCTCGGGTCGTAATGTACTCGAGTTCGGCAAGAAAAAAACTCGTTAAGGTAATCGAGCTAAAGTTCGATTCGGTACAAAAATTAATGATATATAGATGATATTAAAGATAATATTAAAGATAATACAAGTAAAAAAATAATGTATATATAAATGATATTAAAGATGATATTAAAGATAATACAAGTAAAATATTAATGTATATATAGATGATATTAAAGATAATACAACATCTTTAGATCTGTTGCACGTAAAAAGTATTCAAGACATTAAAAACATTAATTAATAATTTTTTGATGGAGTACAAAAATACCATATTTGATTTTTTGATGTAAAAAAAGATTAGGGATGAGTTTCATATAAATTTAAATTTTAATTTATTAGAATTATTTTTTTATAAAAGTGTAATAAATATTTTTATGATGAACAAAGTTCAGTGGAGACCATGTTTTTTGTGGAGTCTTGGAGTTCACCTTTGTTCTGCATACATTCATCCGCATTTAACAATGTTTTACCAATGCAAAAACGCTTTCCTCCTGAACATGATCGTAAACTGTTCCGAAACACGCCTAAACATCTCTTGAATTAATTTTCAGAATATTGTTCTTGAACACTTGGTTCTGCAAAATAAAATTTGTTCTGCAAATTCAATATTTTGTCGTTGCGGGCAATATAATGTATATTTGTGATGGATTTCGACGATATTGTTGAAAAAACCATAACTAATATTGGTGATGACCGTAGAAAATTGTTAGATGCAATTTAAAATGCGGATGAATGTATGCAAAACAAAGGTGGACTCCAAGGTCCACAAAAAACATGGTCTCCACTGAACTTTGTTCTTTTTATGATTATAAAAGAATTATTAATTTATGTTAATAAATAACATAATGCTAATAATCAAATCCGAACCTAAGTTTAGTGAGTAAAACAAAACCGAACCTAAGTTTAGTGACTAAAAAAAAAAATTTATAGTTGAGTGGTAGATTTCTAAAATGGTCAATAGTTCAGTGACAAAAAAATTCATTTTCCCAAAGTTTTTATTACAGTTAATGTCATTTTAAATTGTCAATAATTTTTGACAAAAAAATAGTCATTAATTGTACCTATTAAATGTACTTTATTTTATATTTAATATAAAAGTTTAGCAATTTTTATTAGAACATTATGATTATTATTTTAATATAAAATATTAATTATCTACATACAAGTACAATTATTTTAAGATAAAATGATAAAATAAAATTATTTAACTTATGTCATTTCTAATCCTTATTCGAAATCAATGCAACTTTTTGTTAACAACAGTAAATTTTAACTTTTCCAAAAATTTGTAATCAGTGATCGTGAAAATCATGATAAGTTACGGAAGTATAGAAAATTTTCTAGTAGCATCCATAATTTAAATACTAATATCGTAAGATCCACTTTTATACATGAACAAATTACACACGGGATATGATCAACTCAATTAAATTGAACCAATCCGACCATTTTTTTCACCGATTATCAAGAACAAAATTACATATTCATCGTGCCATTCTATTATGCTGGAAAAAATTAAAGTTCTAAGTACACACATTCTTATACAATTACTAATCAATTAATCATGCATGTATATTACGAGACGGGCGTCGATGTTTAAGAACGTTGATTAGCTATTTTTAATATTTATAATTTTTTATTATAAAAAGTATGTTAACATGATAAATTTGTATGAAAAAATTAAGAAGCCTTTAAGGAGTTCATGAAGTTGATAATATGTAAGGGTATCTTCATTTTGTTTATATAATTAAATTTAAACGACTTAGTGTTTAAGCAAATTTCAGTAATTTTTGAATTCATTTTTATTTATTATTAAATTGGAAATAGAAAATAATTACATGTACATATTCATTAAAAAAATTAAGGGTTAAGTCTCAAAGTGGTCACTGAACCTAGAGGCATATATCAACATCTTCATCAATCTTTTTGGCGTCTCATTTGTATCACTTAAGTTGACAGTAATGACAAGGCCATTAGATTGTGTATGTTGACTGACGGAAAAAGGGTTGACCGTTAGATTGGGAATTTTTTGAAATTGTTATTTGAAATTTAGTGATTGTTATTTGAAATTGATGGTTCCAATAGCTTTGTATCATCATTTAGAGTGGAAATATGTGTTCAATTGCATCAATTACATTAAAAATTATGAAATTCGAAATTAGGGTTCTTATTCAAATGGGGGGATTTCCAATTCTGAGCTTGTTCTTTGATTTTCATGATATGAATAGATTTGCATGGTTGTAAGGAGTCCAAATATGTGTTCAATTTCAATGTTTGATTGCTAGATTGTCCAATTTCGAAATTAGGGTTCTTGAATGAATTTTGGGACCTTTTGATTTGATACTTGTTTGTTGATTTGGTTGATGGGGTTAGTTTACCCATGATCCCAGGATCATGCCAGTATTTTTAGATTGATTTTTGTATGCTTGAAACATGCAAAACGAAAATTTAAAGTTTCCACCGGAATTTTTTTAACTTTGATCGGAATTTGCAAAAAGATGAACGGTCAACCCTTTTTCCGTCAGTCACATACACAATCTAACGGCCTTGTCATTACTGTCAACTTAAGTGATACAAATGAGACGCCAAAAAGATTGATGAAGATGTTGATACATGCCTCTGGGTTCAGTGACCACTTTGAGACTTAACCCAAAAAATTAATACAAAAGTATTAGAATATGTGAGTACCATTTTGAGCATGTGACCGTAAATTTAAATTTAATATTACATACAAAAAAAGTTATTGTAAATGTTCAAAAAAACGAATTTTTCTCCATACAACCAAATTTATTGAGGGTGATGGCCCTAAATGCCCACCTCCCAAAATATTTGGCCCAAAATACCCATTTTCGGAATGGATGACCCTAAATATCCACGGGACACGCATGTGGGAAAGGAGTGTCTTTCACAAAATGCAACTGAGCTTTGTGAACAGTAGTTTAAGACACGCATGTTGAGCATGCGTGACATGAGATGCGCATGTTCGACATGCGTGTTTGAACCACTGTTCATCGTCCCCAAAACTTCGCCAGCATCGTTGTTATCGACTAAAACTTCGACCAGTTCGTTTGTACTGTCTAGGCATCGACCACTATCGTACTATATACCAAACGAACCGTCTCCTCCTCCTCCTCTACAACCCTCTATCCTTCGATTTTTGTTTATTTCGCTGGATTGAAAAGGCCCAACTCAAGCTCCATTTTTCGATTCCGTTTTCCGAGTTCCTCGTGTACGCCCCTATAGGGCCACAAATCAACAAATCGATGGGGGAATGTGATGTGCTTCGTATGAGCTTCATTTTCATGTCCTTGGATGTATTGAAGGTAGCCGGAATAACATGGACGAAGTACGACGATTTTCAAGCGATTTTCGCCTTCAAAGCAATGTCGATCTACATTTGTGAGAATGACGTCATATGACGTTATCAGGCATCTCACAGATGCTTGATCTGTGATGCGCATTCGAGAAATGCGTATCATTGGTCACGCATCTGTGAGATGCATGATCGATCGGTATTTTGGACCACTGCTTATTTTGGGCCATAAGATTCCAAATCTAAGCATTTTGGACATTTTCTCATTTATTGACAAGTTAGCTCAATCACCTCATCACATTTACATTTTGTTTATTTTCATTATACAACCAAATTCACTAACAAATTAAACAAACACATCTTTAATAATACCATCGACAAAACAAAATTCACAAAAATTACTTTTTCCTATCTAAAGTCCAATTTTGCAAATACTTTTCAAAATTGTATTTCAAAAGTACTTTTTTTATGTGATAAAATAAGTGTGGTCAATATCTTCAAAATTATTATTTTTAATACTTAATAATTTAAATGAACATGTTTTTTATTTGCTACTTTTTTTCTCTAATACGTAAACATTCAAATTTAATGACATTTCATAAAATTTTCAATTCATCATATCAATTTTCAAATAATAAAATTCAACGAACGGTAATATTATGTATATGACTGGCTTTTTATCCTAGTTAATTATAATTTGTAAGTACTCATATGAAAAGAAAATTTTTTTTAGGAGATTTTTCGAGAATGAATTTTGGGTTTTTCAACAATTTTTATAATCGAGTCATATGAAGCTTTTTCATACATGTATTTATTTTTTGAGGTTACCTTTGTCATATTCATCACATGATATAATTTATTTTTTTAAAAAATATCCGTTCCTAAAAATTGTTTTATTTTAGTATATTAATATAGTAAAATTTAATTTAATTAATATTCGATAAATTAATAATTTCCAAAAACTAATAAATTTTTTTGATTCCAATTTGGAGGAGATCAAAAATTACCAATTTAGGAAAGATAATAAGATGATAATTTTTTTTTTTTTGGAAAATCCTATATAAATATATGGTCTCAATAATATTATAAATTAATAATTCTTTTAAAATCATAAAAATAGATGCATTACATTTTTATAAAATATATATCTAACGGTCTTAAAATCTAAATTTATATGATACTCTTGCCTGACCTTCTTTGTTACATTCAAAGTCGAATGTAATATTTTTGTATTGCATAAAAATTATAAATTAATATGTTTGACGTCTTGAATGCTAGTTACGTGTAATAAATTAAAAGGAAAGTTATATTATATTTGATGTCTTCTCGATATATATAATTTTTTATTTTGAATCTCGCTACTATACAATGAATTTATAGACTAATACATACATTATTTACAAAGGTTTTAGTGACGTTTTACAATCAAAGTCTAAATTAAAGTAAAAGATTAAGTATCCGTTAAAACAACAACCGTCTCCTTTTTTCTCAAGCGGTGCCTCGTCCACCGACCGGAGGCTCGTCCACCGACCGAAGGTCCGATTTCCTTACTTTTTGTTCTTGTTTTCTTCAATAATTAGTATCCTTGTGCTTAGATCTGAATCTTCGGAATTTACGGATTTTTCTTCTCCGATTTGTGATAGATCCTCGGTTTCTTCCCAAATCCTTGGTGGATCTTCGGTTAGTTTTTGAAGGTTCCGTTTTCTAGATCTAAGATTTGTTTTAGTTTGATTTTTTGTGTAATTTCAATTTTTGTAAGTTTAGTTTGATTTCTCTCCTTGATGAGAGGTGTGGTTTTTCTCTCCTTGGTGAGAGGTGTGGATTTCTCTCCTTCATTTGTGAGAGTTGGTTCGGATTCAACGATAAGAGCTTGGTCGGAACTTCATTTGTGGTCGGTAGCTCAAACGGATTTTAGCGAAAATATGGAGCGTAGAGCGAGTATCTATAGACATATCATTTTTTTCAGACATCTGCTTATTTGTCTCATTTTAATTATGAAGACGAGCATGTCATCTTATTCTATGTTTGATCGATTCGATCACTCTTGTAAATGCCGTATGGCTTTTATGTATTGAATTATCACCTTTCTATAAAAAAAAAAAAAAAAAAGGTATCCGTTAAAACGTTTGAAAAGTGGTAATCCGTAATCCCAAGGTCACAAAATATCCCTTAAACAGCGCACATGTTACCCTACCAGCGTAGCGTGGGTATATATATACACACACACACATAACATTATTAACATAACGCACCTCCTTCATTTGCCCCCTCACATCCTCTCCTTCATTCCCGATCTGAATCCGCTTTCTCACTCCTTGGATCGGGTTAGCAAAAGGTACCCTAATTGTTCTCTCATTGTAACAATCATTAATCATTTCAATTTATATCTACATTTCATAATCGATTTCATTATTTTTCATTTTCGTTTTAATTTTCTGCTATCTAGGTTATATGTGTGTGGGTGTTTATAAATTATTGTTTGCATTTTGTGCAAAGAGATATCGATTGAGATTTTATATATGCTATTTGCTTGAAATTAGGTCGGATCTTTGTTTATTTATTCTTGTGTATATAGTTTGTTTGAATTGGGGCTAATTAAATGTTTGGTTGTTGCAATTGAGGTTCTGTTGATGTCTGTTTTCGTTTCGAAAGTGTACATTGTCGCTACAATTTTATTACCATTCTACAGTTTTGTTACTCTGTAAAGAAACTAAAATGATGATTGTTTTCGTTAAGTGGAGAAAAGAAAACTGTGGGCTAAAATTATAAAAGGCACATATAAGGAATTGGATTATGAAAAGGTCATTCTGTTACGGTATATGAATTATCATGTAATTGAGCTCCTCGAGGACTGCTATGATGAATCTAAGTCACTACATCCTTTTCCCCCCCGGATTGTGGTGCCCTAATGTAAAATTGCACGTGTGTAATCACGACGGGTATCTTTGATTTAATTGATAAAATGTGTGATAGGACTAGCACTCAAGGTTTTGAAACAATTATGTGTGAGAAATGCACGAAGTGAACTGAATTACTTAGTTTCTTGCTCTCCTACCTATGTGGTGAATGTGTGATTAGTCGATTACCCTAGCAGAAAAACTTTCATGCCTCTTGCTTGTGGTTGATGGGTTTTGATTATCATGGTTTCTTGCTAACTGTTGACAACTTTCATTTTACTAGATATAATTGTGAAAATGGGACGTGGGGTTAGTGCTGGTGGAGGCAAGAGTTCGTTAAACTATCTGTTTGGAAGTGGAGAAAATTCAAACAGCCCTCCACCAACTCAGAACCAGGGATCAGATTCGAAGAGTGTTGCTCCGCCAAAGCCTGAAGAACCTTCCAAGCATGTTGAAACTGAGCCCAAGCCTGTTGAAACCAAGCAGGGAGGCCCAGCCTCTGTTCATGATAGTAAGACGAACAATTACCTCAGGTCCGAAGGACAGAACTGTGGCAACTTTATCACGGTATGGCATCATCATGAACGTTAACATGTTTCATACTTTGGCATCTGTATAGACGTACACTCAATTGCATGATAGTTGAGCATTATTACGACCTGAAGTTTGTACCTGACTACTTGCAAAGTGTTCTCTCTTTGGTGTTCTTTTATTTCCGAGTGAAGTTTCTTTGTCTTCTAACATAAATTTGATGTTGCCTACGTCATTATGTCCTCGATATATATTATGACGCTATAAAATCTGTTGTAGGTAAAAATATATTAAATATATACCTTTAAAGCAACAACGTTTTCATCAACACAATCAATGAAGTTGGTTACGTCTTGTGAGTTATGAGAGAAGTTTGTGAATGGTATGTAGGATATAAGAATATACATGTCTTTCTTGGTATAATAGTTTGTGTTTGTTAGAATGTTGGTGCTCCATAGTGGAGCCAATGAACTTTCTGTTATATTTGGGGAAGTACCATACTCACAGCTTCAGTGAATTACCTCTCTGTCAGCTGAATCACATGGTTATTACAAATCAAATTTATAAAGGGGCATTTGTCTTTGGTAGTAACTAGTTGCATTCTGTAATTTGCTGGACTGTTATTTTTAAAATTACATATCTACTTTATTTCATGTAACCTGAGTTTCCACCAGTTTTTTGTTTTGAATTTTGTAATTTGCTGGATTGTTTATTTGAAATTACACGTCTACTTTATTCCATGTAACTGAGTTTCCACCAGTTTTTGGTTTTGCATTTTAGAGTAATTTAATGACTAGTTACATATTTTCTACATTCTGCTTATCATATGGTTTTAACACAACTAGAGTTTTACTTGATTGTAGGATCGCCCTTCAACTAAGGTACATGCTGCCCCTGGTGGTGGTTCGTCCCTTGGCTATCTCTTTGGTGGTGATGGAAAATGATGGGGAGTAATGTGGCTGCTCTAGTACTTCAATTTAGCGTGGACAACTATGCAATTTCTAGACATATTTTATCACCAAGTACAATTCTGCAGTGATAATACTTGATTTGCAAATTGACTTTATTAATTGCTGCTTGGTTTTAAAATTTAAATTGACACCCTGTGATATATGTCCATTAAATTTTCAAGTGTTGTAACTGAGAATGCCACTATCTCAGTCAGCAGCGCAATTTCTTGATTTGCTACCAACTAGCATATTCTTTTGAATTTTTGGCTGCTTGCATTTTACTACTAAGCATATGATTAGGAAAAGAAGCCAATCTTGTAGAGGTCTTAGACGTGAATGATGTTGCAGGCTATATACCTATTGCAATTTGCAACTTCAACAAAATAACAAAAGCACTACCATATTTACATGTTTCTTATCCCAAAGGGCCCAAACCACCACTGTTACTGCCCTAAGAGCTTTCTGACAACAGGTTCCCTTTCACTTGGTGCCCCCAAAAAAAGGTGCCCCTTTACTTGGGGTGTCTGTCTCTTGAAGAGCATTTTATATACGACCAAGGTTTTGTTGAGTACTCAAAGTATGCTGGCAAAGCATTTTAGTAAAGAAAACTTCAAGACAATATCTGCCCATTAATAATAATTCCATACTCGCAGTCACATATTATTGGGTCCCGGTCCCTGACAATCATTTGTCAGAGATCTGTTATTTAACAATCAGTTTCTGATCCAACGGCTGAGATTAAAAAAAAAAATATTTTACGTTCCTCGGATATTTTCCGCGGAAAATTTCCACGGAAAGGGAATTTTTTTTGTAATCCAGGGGGGCCGTTGGATCGTTGATCCAATGGTTTAGAAAGTGATTGTTAAATAACCGGTCCCTGACAATCGATTGTCAGGGACCAGCTGCCTTACTAGAATTGATAAATAAGCTCTATACTATTTAACCTCCGATTCCTATTTCATGTAAATTACATCATCATAAAAATTATGGGTAATAATGGCAAAAAATTTACAATTGGAGCTTAAGTAAACAATAGAGCTTAATTATCAGTACCACATTTCGGTGTGTTGTTGACTATATACATGGAGGTCAATTTGGAAGCTTTATTTCCTTGAAACCTACTTATTGTACTAGATCATGGATGATGTAATTAACTTCATTGATAAAATGGAAAAATAAATTGATTCCTGGGATTAGCCCAGAGGGAGACTGTAAAGCTAGACTGCGAGTAAAAATGTAAAAATGAATCATGCCACTCAAATTTGTTTATTCGTGAATGTATGTATCTCCTCACCCCGGATGTTTCAACCTATGACCCTCAAATTCTTGCAATGAACAAAAACATTTGCTTACTCGAATCAAAACCATATAGTGAACCTTTCATCAAAATATAAGACACTCTAGTGGTTAACCGATATGCATTAGGCCATACTGGCAGGTATGCCATCTCACAACACAATTAATCCGCCCAAAGAACAGGTCAACCAATAAACTAGTGTTCAGTACAAAGTAATTTCGACTCTCAAACAGCTTCTAAATAGAGTAGTGCACTGTGAACTACTACATGCAACAAGCATTCTAAAAGAACATTATCTTAAACATTAGATGCATGGTGGTTCCACCCCGCTGAAGCAAACGATTACTGATATGGAGAAATTTTGAATTTTTCACCTTGAACAAATTGTTAGCTAAATTGAACCTATTGGCTATATTTTTCAATCCCATGGTAGGAAAAAAATGAGACACTGAAACTCAACAGAGACAGAAGGCAATGATGACATTTTTCCCCAGGCAAGCATCTGGTATGAACACCAACCCATACAAGCTAATAAACAAAATAAAGAAGATTAAATAGAAAGGAACCAACTCTTCAACAAAATAATGGAGAGCCTACTAATAACAAGCATTGCGATCTACAACTTCATAATTCATCAGCAATATGAAGTTTCCTTCAAATGATGTATTTAATGAAATCCATACTTGAAACGGTAATAACAAGCATCTCCATCTACCACTTCACAGTTCACCAGCAATATGAAGTATTCTTCAATGGAATTGTTTCCCATTCAGACTTAAAACTACAACACGTATATCAAATATATCGAACTTAATCTATTTTTCTAAGCATACTAAAGAAAATAGGGGTTAGACATATATAATAACAAGGCAATGACAGGAAACCAAGCCTCAATCTAATTCATTTGAAAGAATAGAATCCATTAAACTCCAAGTAATTGATATGAAAATAAACTAGCAAAGCAAAAACAACTTTCCGATGAACTGATTCCAAAAGCCAACATTTTCATTCAGGTCTAACATTCTTTCCAACAATATTTGATTGCAACAAGGATAAGTAAACACCAATTTCCAACATACGATCGGAATGACATATCATCATAAATCTCAAGCTAAAAGCCTTACAAATATAAGAAACATAAACCCTCTAATTCGGAAACATAAATAACTAACTCCAACCCAAGAAGCAGTCTGTCCTTAAAACCCCAGCTTGGTTCTGCGCCAATGCCTGCGCTTAGCATTGTACCTATAAATAAAATTACATAAATAAGGACGCATATAATACATAAACTCTAACCACAAAGGAGAGAATATATGAATAAGAAAAGATGGTAAGTAAAAAACCTGATGGTGTTGTCGGTACGCATACGGATCCAATGAGGGATGGGGCGATTCTGCCTCATCTTCTTGGCCAGCTTCTTCTTTATTATAAATGTCTTGTGTGACGGCTACATCACAACAACATTACACACACTTTAATTACACAATATAACAAAAAATATAGATCCAAACATAAAATTAATACAATAAAAATGCGAGAGATTATTTTGTTTGTAAGAGAGAAGAAGAGATTCACCATTTTTCCCGTCGTGGGTTGCAAAAGGTCGAGGTGAGAAGCGGCGGTTTACGTATATATTTAGTTTACAAAACCCTAAGATGGAGAGACCTGAATTAATTTTTGTTACTATATTTTATGGGCTTATTTCAAGATATTGGGCTATCGTCGATGAGGCCAAGATGTCTGACGAATTGGACTGGGCTCATGCAATTTGTAAAGGCATTTGCTGCCTAGTAATCTGAAAGCAACTTGGTATAACTTTTTTTTTTTTTGAAATAAAACTTGGTATAACTTTTAGTTTTTTTATAAATTATTAATAATTCATTTTTAGTTATTGATCAAAAATTGGTAAATTTTACTCCAGACGACTAGTCAAAATATGATACTACCTCCGTCCCACAATACAAGTCTCTTTTGGAAAAATTACGCATCTTAAAAAAACATTAATTAGATGATACATTTCCTCTTATGCCCATTATAAATGCATTGACTTTTAAGAACATGAGCTATTTTATACTCATGGTCATTCCTCATTAATTGCTATACAATTTTCAAAAAGGGTAGTTTAGGAAAATTATCACAAATTTACATTGAAAATTGGAAATGGACATGTATTATGGGAAAAAAAAATTCCTCAAAAGAGACTTGTATTGCGGGACGGAGGGAGTAAGATGGTGGATTGGTGGGAGTATCCGGTCCGTGATCTATATTTATATTTTTATCGTAAATTACATGTGATCTATTTATACGTATTAGAGATTTAATAAGAGAAAAAAAGAAAAATCAAAATTAAAAAGTAGTAACTTGTGAACCAAATTCATGAATGAAGATGATTCCCAAAATCAAGTAGGCAAATGACAAAAACTAGGAGCACTGAGTGAAGCAGGAGGCTTATGGCTTATCTTGTAGGGTTATGGTGACGAGTACAATCAACGTAGAGCCTTTCGTTTCTTATCAAATGTACCCCTAAAGGGCTTGCAATTTTGGTGTATTTATAAGACCAACCACTCTAGCTTTATAGGCTCATTATATAGTGAGAGTTCAGCTCAAGAAAATTAGGAGAAGGGGATGATGAATTCAAGTAATCAAACATCCAGGCTAGCGTGTTTACTAGTTGTAATACTGGTTGTGTTGGGCAGCACAAAACTACAAGGAGCTCCAACGACGGTCACGTATCCTGCTCTCGTACCAGGCAACCCTTTTCAGTGTAATACACATATGTACGGGGCATGCATTGAGATGAATAAAATGAAGAATGGCATGCCCTGTCGAAATCCTACGGCCTGCAAAAATAGTGGATAATTATGAAATGTCAAAATGTTTTACAACTGTATGTATGTATGCATGTATCTCAGTTGCATGCTTTATTATGTCTTCTACCATGCACTTCCATGAATTTCTTCACCTCAATTTCTTTGTATTGTCGTTGTTATCTCATCTTCTGTAATAATGGAACGTTTGATGATTACGTAATATTATTCCTTCATCGATCTTCGCGTTTCTTCAATTTTTATGATAAGTTGATTAAAGATGCTTGATATGGATTAGAAAAAAAAAAAAAAAATAAACAGATGCTTGAGATGAGTTGATTAAAAATTTAAAAAAGCTTAGCAGAAAAAAAAAAATTGCTTGAGATGATCCGGATTATGTTGTTAACATTGTTTTATTGATCAGTCAATTTTTTTTTCTTTTTTTGAAACATTCATCAGTCAAAACTTAAATCTTATCATTTTAAAACTTAAAATTTGTAGTTTTTTTTATTATTGTTATAATGTTATATCTGTCTTAGACCATTCATAATTTACAATTTCAATATAATTGATTAAATATGGATATATAAGATTTTATCATAAAATATTATTGATGTGTATTTTAAAAATTAGTAAAGCTTTTGTTTCAAAAAAAAAAATAGTAAGCTTTGAAAGTTTGGGCCGGTGTTATATTTGCTTTCATTTCTGATGTTGTTGGTACGTAGTACTTCCATTTCCTGATACTTTTAAGCATCTCAGTCTACTCTAAATTTATAACCTTTGTAAGAGTGACAGTAGAGTCCGTTTACCAAGCTTATGTAGGTAAAAATGTATCCAGGTTTCCTAAATCTGCAGTGTGTCGCTATTTTTATTCCAAATATGTAAATTTTGATACTCCTCCGTCTCTTTAAACATTGCCCATTTGACTAAAAACACGGGTTTTAAGAAAAAGTGGATATTGAATATTATTTGTAAAAAGTAGTTGGTATTGAATATTGTTTTTAAGGAGTAGTGGGTATTGAATATTGTTTTTAAGGAGTAGTGGGTGAAGTAGTGGGTATTGAATATTATTTTTAAGGAGTAGTGGGTGGAATAGTAGGTATTGAATATTGTTTTTTTTGGAGTAGTGGGTGGAATAGTGGGTGTTGAATATTATTTGTAATGATTAGAGGGTGGAGTAGTGGGTATTGAATATTATTTTTAAGGAGTAGTGGGTGGAGTAGTGGGTATTGAATATTATTTTTTATGGCTTAAAATAGAAAGGAGAAGAGTATTTTGATTGTCCCGATTTAGTAAACAGGAAACGTTTTAAGAGACGGAGGGAGTAATACTTTTAAAATTTTCAATTAAGCAAGTTTTGTTATTAAAGTTGTAACAATTTTATTTTATTGCAATTTTTTATTTCGATTTTATAAAGCCAACCGCCCTCCCCTAATACTCTTAACTTAATTGTTCCTTCCAAAATTTAACTGTGCAGGCTAAATACTTTTCCCATTTAGTAATGCTCTGTAACACCAAATATCATTTCAGATCGAGCAATTGATTCAAAGAATGCTCAGCACAAAGACTTTCTTGGGGTGATGAGATTTGAATTAAAAACTGGTATTTATGAGTTCAAAACTGGCATGTATCATCATAATTCATAGGATCATGTGGAAATGTATCACGAGTTATCTGCAAAGACAAAATAAAAAAAACTTTTGTCAACAGCATATGCTAAATGAAATGCAGATTTCTATGTCAAGATTGATGACCATGTTCATGTAAATTTGGGCATGCCTACAAACTTTGTCATTGCAGTCTACAATTAATCAAAAAAAAAAAATGTAGAAATGAGATTTTTAAGGCCCCTGACTGCAGAGGCAAAAGGCAGGTTGTATCATAGAGTGTTGCACTTTGTTTCTTGATGCAGGGGGTTCACCTTTGCTTATTTCCTTGCCAACAATGTGTCTGTTTGTGGGGTTTGACAATATTGTTGCTACTATAATCAAGTTACCAGTGACACTCAGTTATAATACCACTCAAAGTGAAGTGGTGTTTGAGGAGGGTATATGTATGCAGATCATACCCTCGGCCAAGTACAGAATTACAAATACAGAAATACAAATACAGAAAGGAAACCTAATACAAACTAGGAAACTCACGCACACGCAGGAGTCTAACCTCTGACCCCCTTCAAAGGAGGTCAGTGCCTCAACCACTGCACCAACATATTGTTGGCATGCGTGTGTAAGGAATCATGTATTTATTTATATTTGTTAGTTTGACTTGAATATGTGGACGGTGGGCGGCGGTCGGCGGCGGCGCCACTATAGCAGCCGGATTTGACTTACTGTAGCCGCCGGATTTGACGCACCTACCACACCTAACACCACCTACCCCCTTAGATTGTGTCTAATATGCATGTAAGGATTGTATTTTCATCTGAGCATCTGAAAAAACATCAGTAATCTGTTTATCCTCTCAGATCTATAAACTTATTTCTCTTCTGCATATAATCTTTCTTGCTTCCGTTATAACAAACTGGTATCAGAGCCAGGTTGTAGCTGCTGTGTTTCCGAAAAGAAAATTTTCGCCGGAATTTTTTCATGCTCGCCGGAGAAGACGACACTGTTCAGGCGAAGTTGCTGTTCATCGCCGGAGAAGACGGCACTGTTCATCGCCGGAGAAGACGACACTGTTCATACGGTACTGTTCATACGGCACTGTTCACGTATACGACACTGTTCACGTATACGGTACTGTTCACGTATATGATTCTGGGAGAAAGATGTCTGGTGGTATTAGCGTTAAGGTCGACAAATATACTGGGAGAAATAGTTTCAGTCTATGGCAAATCAAGATGCTTGCCCTGTTAAAACAACAGGGGCTCTGGGCGCCGTTGAACACAGAAACGGCTGCTTCTACAAGCGCTGAGATGGCCATTCTGGAAGAAAAGGCACATTCAATAATTCTGTTGTGTCTTGCAGATGATATTATTACTGAAATCGCGGAGGAGGATACCGCGTCTGGTTTGTGGTTGAAGCTTGAAAGTCTTTACATGACGAAGTCTTTAACAAACAAGTTGTTGCTGAAGCAACGTCTGTTCAGTCTGCGAATGCAGGAAGGTATGCCTCTTCAAGATCACTTAGATCAATTAAACACAATTTTATTAGAATTGCGTAATATTGATGTTAAAGTTGAAGATGAGGACGCTGCTTTGATTCTGTTAGTTTCTTTACCAGTATCGTACGAGAACTTTGTGCAATCGTTTATTGTTGGTAAAGATACTATTTCTCTAGAGGAGGTTGGATCTTCTCTTCATTCTAGAGAGCTGCGCCATAAGGCGGCTGGTACAGGTGCAGATAATCATGCTGCTGGGTTGGTAGCTAGCGGGAGTACCGGACATGGAAAGTCGGGGAAGTATAAATCCAAGAAATCGGCTTCTAAGGGTTTGAGAGCTAATGATGTCTGCAATTACTGTAAAGAAAAGGGACACTGAAAATCAGACTGTCCCAAGAAAAAGAAGCAACATGATGCTGCTGCAGGAACTGCTGCTGTAGCTGATGTTAATTCCGAAGAAGATATTGCTCTAGTTGCTGTCAAGGATGTGTGGATTCTTGATTCTAGAGCGTCTTATCATATAGGTCCGCGCAGGGAATGGTTTACAACCTACGAGCGAGTAGACGGTGGCAAGATTTCGATGGCTAACAGTTTTGCTTGTGAGGCGGTTGGAATATGCTCGATTAAAATTCGGACATATGATGGTAAATTCTGCACATTGAATGATGTTAGGCATGTTCCACTTATAACAAAGAATATGATATCTTTGAGTATGTTAGACAGCAAGGGTTTTAGTTTTCAAGGTGAAGGTGGAGTTCTACATGTCTGCAAGGGTTTTAACGTGGTTTTGAAAGGTGTTAAACCTTTCAAATAACTCTGGGAATCTTGTCACATCTGGAGGATCTCACAGCCAGGGCAACACATCTGTCTCCACTCCAATGTTTAATGGATTGTCTCCAGAATTGTGTTCTCAATTGGTTCATCTGCTCAAATCAGCACAAGTTTCAGACACTTCTACTCCATCTTCTGCAAACTTTGCTGGTAATTCTATTCACACTGCTTGTTTTACCACACCTACTTGTATTACCCGGATTATTGATAGTGGAGCTAGTGATCATATGTGTGCTCATAAATCTTTGTTTACATCTTTACAATCTTTACCTCAACCCATCACAATCTCTTTACCTAATGGAGATATTGTAACAATTTCTCATAGTGGTACCATTCTTTTATCAGAAGACATTATCTTATATGATGTCTTATATGTCCATTTTTTTTAAATTCAACTTATTGTCTGTGCACAAACTGTCTATCCAATTAAAATGCCAAATTTGGTTTTCACATGAAAATTGCTATATGCAGGCCTCTTCTCTGAAGATGCCACTGGTTCTTGGTAAACTTCACAGAGGTCTCTATATCTTTTCTCATGTTGTTTCTGCCTTGCCTTCTTCTCATGCTGCTTCTACTCAAATCATTTCACCTGCTGTTTCACCTGTTGTTTCCTCAAATGTTGCTTGTAATAGTACTCAGTCTACATGTAATAGTACATGTAATGTTTCTGTTTCCATTTCTACCTGGCATTCTAGACTAGGTCATTTACCTTTATACAAACTCAAAGCTCTTTGTCTTTGTACTAAGTGTAATGACAACTCTATTCTTTCATGTGAAATTTGTGCCAAAGCTAGGCAACACAAATTGCCTTTTCCTTCTAGTTCTATTCATTCTAGTAAATGTTTTGATCTCATTCATATTGATATATGGGGACCCTATCCAGTTCAGACTTGTAATAAATACAAGTATTTTTTAATAATTGTGGATGATTATTCAAGAACTACTTGGACTCATCTTCTCAGTTGTAAAGGAAATGCATTTGATTTCATTAAATTCTTCATTGCTATGGTTGAGACACAGTTTTCTACTGTTGTTAAAACTATCAGAACTGATAATGCTTTAGAGCTAGGTTCTAGCACTACTGCAACTGCATTTTTCCTATCTAAAGGAATAATTCACCAAACTTCCTGTGCTTATACTCCACAACAAAATGGTGTTGTGGAGAGAAAACACAATCATCTATTAGAAACTGCAAGGGCTTTACTATTTCAATCTAATCTTCCCATTCAATACTGGGGGGATTGTATCTTGACATCTACTTATTTGATTAACAGATTTCCCACTAAACTTCTCCATGGGGTATCACCTTATGAAATTCTTTTTGGTCATAAACCTATATATCATCATTTGAAAGCATTTGGTTGTTTGAGTTACATTTCCACTCAAACTGTGCATAAATCTAAATTTTCTGCTAGAGCATCTCCTTGCATCTTTTTAGGATATCCTTATGGCAAGAAAGCTTATAAGTTTTTAAATCTATAAACTAAAACTATTCAAATATCCAGAAATGCTGTTTTTCATGAGCTGATTTTTCCTTATCTTCATACTAAATCACCACATTGTGTACCTTTATCTACTCCTGATTATTCTACTTCATCAGATACAAACATAAACACAATCCTCACACCAATTCCACAACATCACAACAGTTCTCAGAATTCTCAGAATGATTTTGACACAAACTCAGTGTTATCTCCTTCACATTCAATTACCCCTGCTCCTGAAATTTTAACCAAAAAATCTAATAGAAACATCAAAGTTCCATCATATCTAAATGATTATGTTCACACATATCAATCATCTCATTGTGCTACAGCTACTTGTGCCTGTACACTTTCAAGTCTTTGTGTTTCTAATACCTCACAAACTATTTCTACTACTTCATGTTGCAATACTGCTTCTTTAATTCTACCACCTACTGAACCAAGTTCTTATGAAGAAGCTATTAAATTTCCTGAATGGAGACAAGCTATTGCTGCAGAATTTTCTGCTCTTGAAGCCAATAATACCTGGGAACTTGTTCCTCTACCACCTGGCAAGAAACCAATTGCATGTAAATGGGTATTTAGGGTTAAATATCATGCTGATGGTTCTATAGAAAGATATAAGGCTCGATTAGTAGTAAAAGGTTTTACTCAGAAACATGGTATTGATTACAATGAAACCTTCTCTCCTGTTGTTAAAATGACAACTATTAGAACTCTTGTTGTTGTGGCAGTTAAGAAAGGCTGGCATATGTCTCAATTGGATGTAAATAATGCATTTCTCCATGGAGATTTAGATGAGGATGTTTATATGAAACTACCACCAGGTCTTGTTGTCTCAGACCTTAGTTTGAATTTGGTTTGCAAACTTTTGAAATCTCTTTATGGTCTTAGGCAAGCATCTAGGCAGTGGCATTCCAAATTACACTCAGCTTTACTTTCCAGAGGTTACTGCACTTCCAAGAATGATTATTCTCTGTTTTATAAGAAAAATGGATCTTCTGTGGTATTTTTAGCAGTTTATGTTGATGATATAATGGTGGTTGGCAATGATATGGATGAAATTACAGCTGTTAAGCAGTTTCTTGATTCCACTTTTAAGATCAAAGATTTAGGAAAACTGCATTATTTTCTTGGCATTGAATTTGATCATGTTCCTACTGGAGTTATTCTCTCACAAAGGAAATTTGCTTTGGATTTGCTTAAAGACTTTGACACTCCACAGTCTACTTCAGTGGTAAGCCCATTGGATTTGAATATTAAACTTCTGCATGATCAGGGTGAACCATTATCTGATGCTTCACAGTATAGAAAGTTGGTTGGAAAACTCAATTTTCTTACCCATACTAGACCAGATCTTTCTTTCTGTGTTCAGCATCTTAGCCAGTTTATGTCTGATCCCAGACAACCACATTGGGATGCTGCTCTTCATGTGCTTCGTTATCTTAAAAATAATCCTTCTCAAGGATTATTTTTCAGTAATTCACCATCTTTCTCTATTCAAGGCTACTGTGATGCAGATTGGGCAGCTTGTCCTCATACAAGAAAATCTGTTAGTGGATTTGTTGTGCTTCTAGGTGATAACATTGTATCTTGGAAGTCAAAGAAACATCACACAATTTCATTATCATCTGCAGAAGCTGAATACCGGTCTCTTCGCAGAATTACAGCAAAATTTGCTTGGTTGTCTCGATTGTTCACAGAATTTGAAGTGCCAAATGTTACTCCCATTCCTGTCAAATGTGACAATCAGGCTGCCATCTACATAGCCAAGAATCCTGTTTATCATGAACGAACGAAACATATTGACATTGACTGTCATTTTGTTCGGGAAAAACTACTATCTGGTTTAATCTCACTCAGCTATACTCCAACTTCCACACAACTTGCTGATGTATTTACAAAGTCGTTGACAGGACTTCAACACAATTCAATTATGTCCAAGTTGGGTGTAAATACTTTACCCTCCAACTTGAGGGGGGTGTTGGAGTTACTTAATTTTATTCTATTAGTTTTACTAGTATTAGTTGTTAATAGAATAGTCAACAAGTTAGTCAACTAGATAGTTAGTTAGTTACAGATTTCCCGCTCATTACATTTTGTATAAATAGAATAGCTCTTGTACAGATCAGTTTGCTTGTACTCCATCTGTCACATCCATTTGTTTACACTTTCCTTTTTGGGATGTCCCATCCAATTCTTTACATTTCTAAACTTTCCTAAAATAGTAAAGTTTTATAATATAAAAATCAACTACATCCACTAATTTTCCCCACTAACTCATTTTATACATCATATAGTGATGGGTCCCACCACTTTACTCATTTTTCCTACTTCTCTTCTCCTCCTTTATATTTTTCCTTGGTCTCCGTGCCCAAACCAAATGTAAACATTTAGTTGGGACGGAGGGAGTAACAAACAATTCAGTTAGTAAGATGATTTTCATTTCTTTAGCTTCGTCTTCTTCGATTCTCTGTACTTACAAGATGAGAGGGAAGAGAGAGAAGGTTTTCTGGGGTGGGGGATCTTTGGGGCCACAACTTAGGGTTTGGAGGGGCTCCAATTCTTGCTCCAATTCTCCCTCCAATTCTCTAATCTCAGCCATTGATTGAGGAGGGATGATTAATTATTTATACATCATTAATCTTAGCCATTGAGCATGAGGGGGCAGATGGAATCTCAGCCATTGGATGAGGAATCGGAGGGAATAGGAGGGGGGAGAATTGGAGCAAATCCATTTCCCACAACTTAAAGCATTTTAATTTTATTGTTTGCTCTGACCACTTGAGTGGGGGCCTTTCCCCCTCTGCTAATACGGTGGATCCGAATGTGACAGAGCTCATTTTATCTTTTTCGTAAACTCGTAAAACATCATGGAAAGTAAAATTGAATCAGAATCACATGTAGCATAGAATTATTCAGGAAGACTTAAAGTCTACGGTGAGAGCAATGGCCAAAGACTTCGAGGTCCACCCCAATCTCATCAGACTGGGTGCTTCTTCGACAATCAACTTATGGCTCGAGGTTACTTTTTCTTTTCTTGTTTCTTTGGTTTATTTCATTCGTGTTTTAATTTAAGATAATACTTTATTTAATCCATGTACTAGTAATTTGTAATGATAAAAGTACCTAATATACAAATACAAATTATCAGACAAAGCTAATGAGTGGAAAACTTATTATTGTGGCAATATTAATTTAAAGTGTATGCTCGATTGCTCGCTTGTCCCAACTCCTAACTAGACGTTGAATTTTCTACGTAGTTAGCTTGCTTTCCATATTTTCTATTTATATGTTTAAAAGCAGAACCAAAGCTCCCCATCTACACGTCCAGAAGTATGAGAAAGATGGTTACTTCTAATTTGTATCTCTTCCTATTGCTCCCCTACTTTCTTGTCATGTGCAATATCTCCTCCGCCGCTTCTGCTGTGCCTCCACCTCCCGACAAAATCTTTCTTAACTGTGGTGCAACTTCCAAAACAACTTCGATGGATGGCCGAGAATGGGACACAGATTCTCTTCCAAACACTTCAACATCAACCTCTGCATATTCTTCCGAGCAAAGTCCTTCTGTCGAACAAATCCCTTACTTAACGGCTCGTATATTCCGTTCTAAATTCACATACACGTTTCCTGTCTCCAAAGCTGGTCAGATATTTCTGCGCCTCTACTTCTACCCAACAAACTACTCAAATGGTACTTTTGACATGACCAAATCATTCTTCTCTGTCCATACACCAAACCACACCCTTCTATCCAACTTCAGCGCCTTTCTCAACCTCCAGAACAAGACATTCACTCTCGTAAAAGAATATGTCCTCATCGTCAATCAAAGTCGTTTACTAGAGGTGACATTTACACCGAATCCAAATTCATATGCTTTTGTCAATGGCATTGAAGTTGTTTCCATTCCGGACAAGTTCTACATGGGAGGAGATATTGAGGTGGTGGGTTATAAAACTGGGTTTACCATTGATGATTCCATGGCACTGGAAAAACTTTACCGGCTAAACGTAGGCGACACTGACATCTCCCCAACAAATGATAGTGGAATGTTCCGCTCATGGGATGCAGACAGCCCATATTTGTTTGGCGCTAATCTTGGGTCTACACCTGCACCTCTCGAAATCCCAATCAAATACACGTCGGATACTCCACCCTACACGGCCCCCAAGATTGTCTACTTAACAGCACGGACTTTGCCAAAGCATAGTTTCGGATCCAACCTGACTTGGTTCTTTCCAGTAGATTCTGGATTTTCTTATCTACTTAGACTCTATTTCTGTGAGTATATGATGGAAATAACCCAGTCTAATCAACGGGTATTTTCTATTTTCATCAACAATCAGACAGCCGAGGAATTTGCAGATGTGATCTATTGGACTGGTGGGAGAGGAATTCCTGTGTATAAAGACTACGTTGTGTACGTTACTAACAACCCAGATGGTAGCAAGTCCAAGCCAGATTTGTGGCTAGCAATGCACCCTAACACGAAAAATAATCCCGATTACGTAAATGTAATTTTGAATGGGTTGGAGATTTTTAAGTTGAGTCAACCAGCTGGAGGTAACCTTGCTTCCCCCAATCCTGAATCCGGATCTTTGACTCCATTAGAACGTGAAAAACCTAAGAAGCGTGGCCCATCTCACTCTCCATTAGTGGGCGCTTGTATCGGAGGTTCACTCGGCGGGATGATTTTGTTCTTGATTGTTGGTTTTCTATTATTCCGCAGGAGAAGAGGGAAATCTCAGGACGTTGACACCAAGTCGATGTGGTATCCACTATGGTACGACAAGTCAAGATCGACTAACACGAACATTTCATCATTGCCGTCTGTTAGAAGCAGGAAATTCTCTGTAGAGGAGATGAAACTGGCTACTAGCAACTTCGATGACAATTTTCTTATTGGGACAGGAGGATTCGGTAACGTGTATAAAGGGTATATAGAGAACGGTACATACTCTGTAGCAATCAAGCGGTTGAATCAAGCATCACGACAAGGGGTACACGAATTTGAAACAGAGATCAAGATGTTATCAAATTTACGCCACCGCCATCTTGTACCACTGATAGGGTATTGTGATGATGGTGATGAGATGATACTGGTTTATGATTATATGGTTCACGGAACCCTCCGCAGTCATCTTTACAGTGCGGATAATCCCCTGTTATCGTGGAAGCAAAGGCTACACATTTGCATTGGTGCAGCAAAAGGGCTGCAGTATCTCCATGCAGGTGCAGAGCGTGTGATAATCCATCGTGACGTGAAGTCAACTAATATTTTGTTGGACGAGAAAATGGTTGCCAAGGTGTCAGACTTCGGTTTGTCTAAATTGGGTCCCAGTGACACGTCAGTCACACATGTCAGCACAGTAGTGAAGGGAACTTTAGGATACTTGGATCCCGAATATTATCGACGCCACCAATTAACTATCAAATCAGACGTTTATTCATTTGGTGTGGTGTTGTTCGAAGTGTTGTGTGCTAGGCCAGTGATCATGCAGCAATTACCGAAGGAGCAAGTGAATTTAGCCGAGTGGGCTCGAATTAATTACAAGAAAGGCAGCCTTGATGAAATAGTGGATAAAAATTTAATGGGTGAGATCGCAGTGGAGAGTTTGAACAAGTTTGGTGAGGTAGGTTATAGTTGTCTAAGGAACCATGGGATTGATAGGCCTAGCATGAGTGACGTTCTATGGAGCCTCGAATTTGCATTGCAGCTTCAAGAGACCTACGAAAAGTTGGACATGCACCCAAGTTCGGATGATCCAACTATCGTCCCTCTCAGTGGAGCCGAGGACGACTTTGCCAAGAACTACGACGACTTGTTCTCAACCACAACTGTCGCCAAAGTGAGTGAAACCACAGCTACAACTAGTGATAGTGAAGGAATGAAGTCCGGAAGTGTTTTTTCTGAAATCCTGAACCCGAATGCACGATAAGGTTGATAAGAAATAAATGGTGGACATGAATCTGACGGTGGCTTGAAAAGATATGTCTACAGAGAATTATCTTTCATAGAGAAGAAGTTTGGGCAGAAGATTACAAATGAGACAATGGAAAAGGTGAAAGAAAACAAAAATGCTTGGAAATTAAGGCATTAGTCTTAAATCAGTCATGTTTCTTTGTCCGCTGGTAATTAGATACCGTTGCTTGGATGACTACCTGCCTGCAAAACTCTAAATCTTTACATCTTTTCATGGGTCCTCGCTAAATAGCACTACCTGTATTGTAATAATTGAATGAATTACTACTACTTTTCTGTTCAAGCCATCAAGTTATACTAGTCTAGCGTTCTTGGAGCAAGTCCAATAGTCTCCTAGTATATCCCTTATAAATATTATAAAATATTCAACTCCTAAAAAGTTAGGATATTGTATTGTATATTTACTCCAATAATCTTCCTTATAATAGATCCTTATAATTATTAAATACTAAATTTAAACTCCACCATGTATTTGAAAGGAAGGGAAACAATTGGGAAAGAGAGGGAAACTAATATTTTATTGATAAATATAATATAAGGGAGCCCTTAAAGATAAGGGGTGACATGATGCTCTTAACTTTTTAAGGAAAAGTTAAAAGCCTCTTGGAACACTATTTTTGACACAATCCCTTATAATTTGAGTTAGGAGCCCATATAAGAAATTTATTGGACTTGCTCTTATAAATATCTCTACTCTTGTTTTCTTTTCCTCCTCAATCTTTTTGCGAATTATCAAATAGCCCAGAGCATTTAGTATGTTAAGTTTGTCTGTATGACTGTGAGCGTGTTTGGCTTAACTTAAAAAATGTTACTTATCACTTAAAGTGCTACTTACTCATTTTAAGTGAAAAGTGATAATTTTTACTTAAAGTTAGGTGTATCTGTTTGGCTAATTCCACTTAAAGTAAATTTATTTTTAAAAAATTAATTAAAAAAAAAAGAAATTTATATTTTTTTGAAAGTATAAAATACAAATATATGCAAAGAATACAATACAAGTTAAAAGGTGACTCAAATACATAAAAATTGATATACGAAAAAAAATAAGTGAAAAAAAAGTACCTCCAAGCTACTTTTTTTTTTTAGCCTACTTTCCACTTTAAGTGGCTCCACTTTAAGTGGAGCCAAACACCTCCTTTCTACTTTAAGTGGGTTAAAAAAAAATATAATGAACCCCAAACGGGCTCTGTATGTCATTGTTTAAATTAATGACTTCTTTCTTTTTACATTTAGCAAAGAAGAAAAGACTTCTTTCTATTTATTTTACTTTTGTGTTTCTGGTTATGTCCTAAAAATTATTAAATTAAAATGCAACTACTAGTCCTCTCAAAAAAAAAGAAAAAATGCAACTACTAGTGAATCAAGAAGTGAGCATATTTTTAGAATCTAAACTCTTTATTAGAATATAAAGAAGCAGAAATCCCTATTAAAGCATCTCCATTCAAACTCCTTAGCTAAAATTTTAAATAATTTATAAAATTGAAAATTATACATAATATGTTAAAAATTCATCACTTCAATGGGGTATTCCCCTTATCTAAAATTTTAACCAATCCTTTATATTTTTTCAATATCGGTCATATTTATTGAAGCTCTACAAATTTATAGTAAATGTCATGTCATTTCCTGTCCTTTTTCTTCCCATAATTTGACACAAAAAAAATTAATTATATCCTTATATATAATAACCATAAGAGGGATATTATCCATAATTTTCGTCACTCTATTACCAAATTAATCTCAACCATCGATCTAATCTTTTTAAAAATAGACGATCAAGATTATATCATTAAAAAGAATATTATAATCGAGAAAGGATATTATTAAAAAATGTTGTACTAGAACTGAATTTTGAAAAGAAAAATATACTATGAAAAGGATATAGTTAAAAAGGGATAAAATTGAATTATATTTATATTTTTATTAATATTAAAAAAGTTTTTATTTACTATATATTTATGCTCTATCTCAAGATTTAGAAATCAGATTTAGATGATTTTACAGCCCACGCGAAGATTATGAAATTGCTCTCTCCGTCCCTTTTTAGTTGGCACATTTGCAAAATACACACATATTAAGAAAGAATTAATTATTTAATTTGTTTCCATATTTGCCCTTAGTCTAAACATTAAATGATGAGTTATGAGTGTGTACATTAAATATAAAGTCAAACATTAGTATTACAAATAAATGGGTATATATGGAAAAATTGGTAAAAATTTGTATTGGAACAATGAATGTGACAACTATTTAAGGACAAATTTTTTTTTTTGCAAATGTACCAACTAAAAAGGGACGGAGGTAGTATCTTTCATTTAGGTATGATTTATCCATTAGTATCGAAAAGGAAACACCCAAAATCTCAATAGAAAATGTAATTACGAATTTTTACGTTAATCCTACTCAGTGTAGAAAACATACATTGATAATCCTATTCAATTATTCAATGTATAATTGACATTCACTTTTTCGGTATAAATACACTTTTTACTTTACATGTTAAAAAATAAATATTTTTTTTGCTAGATCCAATGTTTTTCATCTATTTATTTTATGATCTAACGGTTCTTTTTTTTAATTTATCGTACTGAATACCAGATTACTAACTACCAAAATTTTGGACGAAATCACTCTTACACTTATTATTGAAACTGCATTTTGTTGTTAGCATAACTATCTTCAAATAATAAGAAGAGTATTTTGATAATCAAAACGAAATATAAATAGATTTCATAAATCGAATAAAATTTTCAACATAAAAAAGCGTCAATTTCTTCCTTTTTTTCCTGCATAGTTTTAATTGGAAATTATTTTTAAATCCATCACTAAATTATAGATTATTTTGTTAACTTCATGTGGGCTGTAAAATCGTCAAAATCACATTTTAAGAATTCAAGATATAACATAAATATTAAATTGAACGTGATATATACATATGTATATATATATATATATATATACATATATAGGCAAATGATCAAAAGAGAACTCTTTTTTTGAAGAAAACTAAGGTACTAATCCTAACCATTGGATGTATTATAATCAATGGCCCCGCCAGGGGCACCCACACACTAATCAAATACACCCTCACACACACAATCCCACTTAATCCCCTTATATATATATATATATATATATATATATATATATATATATATATATATATTTAAAAATTGACATGTTAATTAATAATATATAGATATTAAAAAATTAATATAATTATGAATATTCAAAAAAGAATCGTGCGTTGCACGGGTTATAAGCTATTAGTAATAGTAATAATAATAATACCATTTTTGAAATATAACCAACCATTATAGCTAATCCTCATTGGAGCAAAATACCTTACAGATTAAGTAAATTTTAGCCCAACATTATTTTTTTTAGAATTAGTCAATCAATTTAACCAATACCATTGGAGATGCCGTTAATGGTATGATATGGCAATCATATCATGGTATGCCATTAAATATTTAATTAATTTAATTAATTAAAATAATAATATTAAATGTTAATTTAATTTAATTTAACTTAATTTAATTTAATAGTGAAGTTGTATAACCTTTATTAAAAGCAGAAATCCCCTACTAATAGGGGTGAAAAATGATCCGGATGATAACAGGTATACCCTTACTTAGGTCTTGGATCATTTTCCTTTTATCGTGTCCAGATTTGTGATCGGTATCGTTTAATTCGAATATGATCCGATCTCGAGTATTGAGCTCCGGATCCAAACCGAATATGAGCCGGTATCATATTTTCTTTTTTCTAACCGGGTACTCGGGTAGTTTGTGATCCATCGAATACGAGTTAAATATGATCCAGCAACATTAGTATCATTTTTATTTGAACTATATAAATAATCATTTAATTGTTTTTATTTGTATTAATCTGTTAATTGTTAAAGTTTGAATAGTGATAAGTGGATTTTATATCCACTAAATTACCTTCCGTTTGGACTTTAATTGTTTGCATGTTCTCAAGTTTCGTTGTCATTTGATACGTTTTTATGTAAATTGTGTAGGTTTTATCATGGAAGGCATTTGGTGCTAAAAGGGTGATTTTGGTGGTGTGAATTTAATCTGGAGCTTGCACAAGAAAATAAGAGCATGGCAACAAGTCAAGTGGTAGAAGTGTAAGTTGTAGAATTTTTGAAGCAATTCCAGGGCCAAGGAGGCGCCCTGGCACTTGGTTAGGCGCTATAGCGCGCAAGGCATCAACAGTTGGGCATTCCAGGAGTTTTAAGGCGCTGTTGCGCTTGAAATGGGCGCAGTTGCGCGAGTGTGTGCAGGAGGAAGGCGCCGCGGCGCGATGGAGGGCGCAATAGCGCGCGCGCGGGGTGAAATCCAGGGATGTTGGAGCGCCATTGCGCGGTTATGAGGCGCAGCTGCGCGTGTTTGGGCCTTGTGTGAGGCGCTGTGGCGCAGTTTTGAGCGCCCTTGCGCTTGGTTCGTGCGCTATGGCGCCTGTTGGGTCGTTTGTTGGCAATTTTTGTGTATTGTTCCGGGTCAAAACATTTTGGGCCTATTTTAGGGCATCTATTTATGTAATATCTAGACCTAAAAAACATATCTATCGTTGTTCTTAGTTTTTTTTAGCATCTATCAACACTTTTCATCTAGATTTTAAGAACAATTTCAAGGAATTTCCCCACGCTAGTGACAAGCGAGGATTATTCTTGGAACATTTGTACTCTTCTATTTTGGGGATTTAATTCTAAACCTTATTTCTTTCTTCTATATTTACTTGTTTATTTTAGAATCATGTTTTCAATAGAACCCATGATGATGATTAGTTCGATCATGAACTAATTCGTTGTCATGGGGGTTTAGTGGACTTATTCATGAATTCTATGTGTTGAATCTTCTCGATGCCTTTAGTGTGATTGATGTGATATCCTATCATGGTTGATTTAATTCGTTATAGGAGAGTAGCTAACTCCTGTAATTGTGTGTTAATTCTTGTTGAAGCGAAAGTGGAAATAAGAGTTTAGAACTTGCCATGTTAGCGTAGGTTTATGCGTGATAATATCATTCGTAATTAGTGTCGTAACTCTAATTGTTTTATGACGACTATGTGATCAATTGAATGCTTGCACCTCAACCATTATGTTTTATTCTTTATAGACATATGAAGACTTGGCATAATCGGAAGACTAAATGATTTCTATCTTTATTGTGGATATTGTTTAGGATGGTATTTGTTTAACGGAAGTTGGCTTATATCAGTTTTGTGTGTTCGATCAGGTGTTAATAAATCACATGAACAAGGCTAGGGATTTGGAGACTATAGATGGATTGTTTAAAGAAACTAAATTCCCATGTTTTATTTGCATAAGTAATTCGACATAAATCTCAGTTTAAGCAGTTGATAATTAGTTATAATTTCTTAGATAAATTTTAGTGATAACAACAATCCACTTTATTATTTGTTTTAGCATCGGAAAACAATCATACATTGGTGAGTGAGTTAGCTAGACAATACAACGAGTCCCTGTAGGAACGAACCTTATTTGCTATCTGTATTACTTGAGATCACGTGCACTTGCGTGTTGAGTTGGTCGTAACAAGTTTTTGGCGCCGCTGCCGGGGACGCGGTTTTATTTTGTTTAGTTTCAATATTTGCCATCAGTGGTCATTGAATTTCGGTGACTAGGACGTTTTCATAAAATTTCTTGTTGGTGAATTTCAGGTACTTGTTGAGAGTTTATGCGTACACGAGCTCGTGCACGTAGAGACGAACTAGCACGTACAGAAGAACTAGCTAGGAGAAGACTTGATTTCGGGTTAGAAGACAATCTTGAAGCAAAGGAAGTTATGGCAAATCAAGAACAAGCAGCGAAGGCTTTGAGTGAATTCTCTCAGCCGAAAGTGGAGGACATCCATACTAGTATTGTTCGCCCAGCTATAGGGTCTAACAATTTCGAGCTGAGGCCAAACATCATTCAGATGATTCAGAACACAGTCCAGTTTGGGGGTAGTCCTGCTGAAGATCCCAATGCTCATATTAGGGACTTCCTTGAGATCTGTGACACCTTCAAATTCAACGGAGTTACAGATGACGCAATCAGATTGAGGCTATTTCCCTTCTCTCTTAAGGATAAAGCCAAGAGTTGGTTACATTCTATGCCATCAGGCTCTATTACAACATGGGCAGACTGTGCTCAAAAGTTCTTGACCAAGTATTTCTCCATGGCAAAGACAGCAGCTTACAGGAATGCCATTTCTCAGTTTGCACAACATTCCCAGGAATCTTTGGGAGAAGCTTGGGAGAGGTACAAGGAGATATTGGCACGTTGTCCTCATCATGGAATGCCGGATTGGATGATAATCAGCAATTTCTATAACGGGTTGGGAGCTCAGTCCCGCCCTATGTTAGATGCAGCTTCTGGAGGTGCGCTATGGGCAAAAAGCTATGAGGATGCCTATAATCTGATTGAAATGATGTCGGCCAATGAGTTTCAGAATCCTACTCAACGCTTGCCACCTGCTAAAGTGGCTGGAGTTCTTGACTTGGATGCAGCTACTGCTATTGCTGCCCAACTCAAAGCGTTGACAATGAAGGTAGATTCCCTTTCTAATCTTGGTACTAACCAGGTTGCTATGGTGTGTGAATTGTGTGCAGGGGCACATGACACAAATATGTGTGCTATCTCAGCTGAATCCGCACAATTTGTTGGTAATTTTCAAAGATCTCAGCAACCAGTGCCACAATTTTATCATCCCAACAACCGGAATCATCCTAACTTCAGTTGGAGCAACAATCAGGGAGGTGCTCAGCAACCACAAAATCAGCAGTTCAATGCAAGGCCAAGTAATCAGAACTATCAACCACCACCTTATGCTCCAAGGCAACCATTCAATCCACCGGGGTTTCAACCATCTCAAGGAACTTCATTGAATCAGTCTGAGAAGTCGGAATTGGAAGAGCTTCGAATGATGTATAAGAGTCAGGCAGTGTCATTGAAAACTTTAGAGAATCAAATTGGCCAGCTAGCCAATGCTTTGTTGAACCGTCAACCAGGAACGCTTCCGAGTGACACAGAGGTGAATCCAGGCAAGAAAGATCAAAAGGAACAGGTTCAGGCAATAACATTACGATCAGGAAGAAGTCTACAAGGTCAGAACGTAGAAAAAGCAACCGAGGAAAAACTTGAATCTTCAGTCGAGGTCGAATCTGGTTCTGATTTGCTTCCTAATGCTACTCCTTCAACTCCTATCATTCACAAAAGTGTTAATTCTCAAAAAGAAGTAGAAGATAAGGTGTTTCCACCTCCTCCATTCCCAAAACGAATTCAAAGGCAAAAGTTAGACAAGCAATTCGCTAAGTTCTTGGATGTATTCAAGAAGCTGCAGATTAACATACCATTTGCGGAGGCTCTTGAGCAAATGCCGAGCTATGCGAAGTTCATGAAGGGTATTCTCTCGAAGAAATTGAAACTTGAGGAGTTAGAGACCGTTGCCTTGACGGAGGAATGTAGTGCCATCTTGCAACAAAAGTTGCCTCCTAAGTTGAAGGATCCTGGAAGCTTCACCATTCCATGCACTATTGGAGACCTCTCATTCAGCAAATGTTTGTGTGATTTGGGTGCAAGTATTAATCTCATGCCCTTATCAGTTTTCATACAACTTGGTCTTCCAGAGCCAAAGCCCACTACCATGACTCTACAACTTGCTGACCGTTCTGTTACTTATCCGCGAGGGATAGTTGAGGATGTTTTGGTGAAGGTCGACAAGCTTATCTTTCCAGCCGACTTTGTTATTCTTGACTTCGAGGAAGACAAGAAGATCCCTATCATCTTGGGACGACCATTCTTGGCGACAGGCCGAACTCTTATCGATGTCCAAAAGGGGGAACTCACTATGAGGGTGCACGATCAAGATGTCACTTTTAATGTTTTCAATGCAATGAAGCTTCCAACTGACGATGAAGAGTGTTTCAAAATTGATATGGTCGACAAGGTGGTTAACCCTGCAACTCAACACTTGATAAAAGCTGATGTGTTGGAAAGAGTTCTTGCTAATGACTTGGAGGTTGAGACCGAAGAGGATGAAGAACAATTGCAATATCTTAATGCATCACCATGGAAGAAGTTTCAAAGTTCTTTTGAATCATTGGGGTTGTCAGAATTGAAAAAGTCTCATGTTAGACTTAAGCCATCCATCGAGGAAGCACCTACATTGGAACTTAAGCCATTGCCTGAACATTTAAGGTATGCCTATCTTGGTGATTCTTCTACCTTACCTGTTATTATATCTTCTCAGCTTTCAGGAATAGAAGAGGAAAAACTATTGCGAATCTTAAGGGATTCCAAATCAGCCATTGGGTGGACTATAGCAGATATCAAGGGTATCAGTCCGTCGTACTGCATGCACAAAATTCCTTTGGTAGAGGGAGCTAACCCTACAGTTGATAATCAAAGGAGACTGAATCCTGTCATGAAAGAAGTTGTGAAAAAGGAAATTCTTAAATGGCTTGACGCGGGCATTATCTACCCGATTTCTGATAGCTCTTGGGTGAGTCCAGTACAGTGTGTGCCTAAGAAGGGGGGCATGACAGTGGTGACTAATGAGAAGAACGAGCTCATTCCTACGCGAACAGTTACGGGTTGGAGGATTTGCATGGATTATCGGAAATTGAACAAGGCCACTCGGAAAGATCATTTCCCACTTCCATTCATTGATCAGATGCTCGACAGATTGGCTGGACATCAGTACTATTGCTTGCTTGATGGGTATTCTGGGTACAATCAGATTTGTATAGCACCCGAGGATCAGGAGAAGACTACATTCACTTGTCCATTTGGCACATTCGCATTCAGACGTGTTTCTTTCGGGTTGTGTGGTGCACCAGCTACATTTCAACGGTGCATGATGGCCATCTTCTCTGACATGATTGGAATTAATGTGGAAGTATTCATGGACGACTTCTCGGTCTTTGGGGATTCTTTTGATGAGTGCTTGGAAAACTTGAGTTTGGTTCTAAAACGTTGTGTGGAGACGAATCTTGTTCTAAATTGGGAAAAGTGCCATTTCATGGTACAAGAAGGAGTCATTCTGGGACACAAGGTGTCGTGTAAAGGTTTGGAAGTTGACAAAGCAAAGGTGGAGACTATTGAGAACCTTCCTGCCCCTGTCTCAGTCAAGGGTATTCGCAGCTTTCTTGGTCATGCGGGATTCTACAGGCGCTTCATAAAGGATTTCTCAAAAATTTCTAAGCCGTTGTGCAATCTTTTGGAAAAAGATGTGCCATTCAAGTTTGATGAGGCTTGTTCACATGCGTTCGAGATCTTGAAGAAGAAACTAATTTCTGCTCCAGTTATTACAGCTCCTGATTGGAGTCAACCATTTGCTTTGATGTGTGATGCCAGCGATTATGCACTTGGGGCCGTTCTAGGCCAAAGGAAAGAAAAAGTGTTCCACGTTATTTACTATGCAAGTAAAACACTAACTGATGCTCAGTTGAACTACACGACCACTGAGAAGGAACTACTTGCTATTGTCTACGGGTTTGAAAAGTTTCGCTCTTATCTGCTTGGTACAAAGGTGACAGTTTATACGGATCATGCGGCCATTCGCTATCTCCTTGCGAAGAAGGACTCTAAGCCAAGATTGATTCGTTGGGTTCTTCTGTTACAAGAATTCGATGTGGAAATCAAGGATAGAAAGGGGACGGAGAATCAGGTAGCTGACCATCTCTCTAGATTGGAAGATCATGGCAAGTCACCTAAAGACAACACGGTCATTAATGAGTTCTTCCCTGATGAGCAATTATTCAAAGTGCAAGATGATGAACCATGGTTTGCAGACTTCGTGAATTATCTAGTAAGCAACATCATTCCACCTGAGCTCTCTCATGCTCAAAGGAAGAAATTTTTGCACGATGTCAAGCAATATATTTGGGATGAACCGTTTTTGTTCAAGCAAGGAGCTGATCAGATTATTAGGCGTTGTGTTCCTTACGGTGAGACCGAGGCTATTCTAAGTGATTTTCATGCTACAGCTTATGGAGGTCATTATGCGGGTGAGAAGACAGCCACACGTATTCTTCAAGCAGGGTTCTATTGGCCAACTCTATTCAAGGATGCTCATCAGTTTGTGTTGAGGTGCGATCGATGTCAGCGAGTTGGTAATATTTCTCGTAGGGACGAGATGCCTCTGAATGTCATGATGGAGGTAGAGATCTTTGACGTGTGGGGAATCGACTTCATGGGACCGTTCATTCCGTCATGTGGTAATCAATATATTCTTCTGGCCGTGGATTATGTGTCTAAGTGGGTGGAGGTAAAAGCACTTCCGACGAATGATGCTAAGGTTGTGCTTAATTTTCTCCACAAGAACATATTTACTCGATTTGGCACTCCACGAGTTATAATCAGTGATGAGGGTACGCATTTTTGCAATCGGAAGTTTACATCTCTGATGGCACGCTATAACATCAATCATCGAGTTGCTACAGCTTATCATCCTTAAACCAATGGGCAAGCCGAGGTCTCTAATCGCGAAATTAAACGGATTCTTGAGAAGGTAGTTAGTCCTTCTAGGAAGGATTGGGCATTGAAGCTGGATGAAGCAGTGTGGGCTTATCGGACAGCCTATAAAACGCCGTTGGGAATGTCACCATTTCAACTAGTGTATGGGAAAGCTTGCCATCTTCCAGCTGAGTTAGAGCACAAGGCATATTGGGCATTGAAGAAGTTG
Organism: Kitagawia praeruptora; assembly: GCA_037693485.1. NCBI lineage: Eukaryota > Viridiplantae > Streptophyta > Magnoliopsida > Apiales > Apiaceae > Kitagawia > Kitagawia praeruptora. The sequence continues at coordinate 102,149,389 of CM075350.1, forward strand.
AATTTTGATCTTACAGCAGCAGGTGAGAGGCGTATGGTTCAGTTGAATGAAATGGACGAGTTCCGTTTGCAAGCTTATGAGAACAACAAACTCTACAAAGAGAAAGTAAAAAGGTGGCATGATCGTCGGTTGGTTCTTAAGACGTTTGTACCCGGACAATTGGTTTTGTTGTATAACTCTCGGCTTCGGTTATTTCCAGGGAAGTTGAAGTCACGTTGGTCCGGCCCATTCACAGTCAAAACAGTTTTTCAACATGGGGCAGTGGAGATTTTTGACAAGTTACCGGAACAGTCGTTCAAGGTCAATGGTCAGCGGTTGAAACCATATTTTGGAGAGAAGTTGAATCGCGAAATTGAGACTGCGGTTCTAATTTGTGCAAATTAAGGAAATGGAGCTACGTCAAGCTAATGACGTAAAAAGAGCGCTTTGTGGGAGGCAACCCACTTGGTAGGTAGTTGTTTTGTTCAAGCTCAGGAGTTATTTGAAAAAAAAAAAAAATAGCAGGGATAACCAAGTGCAGCTGCGCCCTTAATAGCGCAACAGCGCTTGGTTTACAGGATCTTCAACGCGCAACTGCGCACGGTTCATGCGCAAGAGCGCCCTGCGAGGTTGATTTCCAGGAGGTTATGCGCGCTATGGCGCTTCCTCATGCGCAATGGCGCGGTCCCTGAATATAAAAAAAAAAAAAAAAAAAAAAATAGAAAACCGTGTGTTAACAGATGACCCAGCCGCCCCATACATACAACACCCACATCTTCTACTCCTAAACCTAAAATTTTCTCAACCCAAAATCTATACCTCATCCATTTTCCAAAATCAAATCCTACATCTTCCAAACCCATCTCCAATCCTATCCCATTAATTATCTCTACATAATTACCTATACACACAAATCCCCTCTTTATTCCAAATCATTCAAACTCCATACAAGCTTCAAGGTTTCTCTAATTCAAGTTTGGGGGAGTGCTTTCAAGGTTCTCATCTTCAATTCAAGTGGTAATATTCTCTCTTAGTTAATTATTTAGTGAATTGAATTGTTGGAATTGGGATATTGTGTGTGGAGATATTTTGGGAATTGTTTATCGAATATATTGTGGATTTTTGGGTGTTTGTTGACATTGGGTTGTTCTAAGAGTGGTATGGCTCCTAAAAGAGTCCGTGTGCCGAGTAGTAGTAGTTCGGAGGAGGAGGTGGCGCCGAATTATGATGTTGATAAATTTGTTTCTAAGGCGGCTCAAGATGAGTTCGAAAATTTATTGTCAAGAGCTGTGGTTCAGGAGAGGGGTTTTGAGCCTTCGGGTGAGGATGGTGAATTGAGCACTATGGTTAGGGAGTTGGGTTGGGTGATGTTTTGTGCTAAGCCGGTGGCAGTTCCCTTGAGCATTGTTAGGGAATTCTATGCCAATGCCAAGGATGACAAGAATGGAATCACTATGGTTAGGGGGCAGGCAGTTGCTTATAAGCCTGGGTATATCCGGCGTGTTTTGTCTCAATCATCGAAGCCTAGGAATGTTGAGGATTGGGGGCAGAAAACTAGGGATGATGTTGACCTAGATGCTATCATAGCGGGGATGTGTATCCCGGGTACGGTTTGGAGGTATAAGGCAGGTTCTACCACGCCGAGTACATTTCCAGCAGCTGCTTTGACGAGGTATGCTCGAGCTTGGTTCTTGTTTATTTGTGCTCATGTAATGCCTACTACTCATGTTACTGATGTTAGTGTTGAGCGTGCCATCATTCTGTGGGGTATTTTGAACGGGAAGTATATTGATCTGGGAGAATTAGTCTATCAAAATATCTTGAAGTTCTTGAAGGGTGGTACGACAGGTGGGATCCCACATGCAGTCATTATAGCTGAGTTGTGTGTTCATGTGGGTGTTCGTTGGCATAGTGAGGAGACGCTGCTCAGGCCGAGGGGTTCTATCAAGCACGCGGCTATTAATAAGATGGCGGAGTGGTCGGGTGGTGTTCCTCACCCGAGGGGTCTGGGTTATGTTGAGATCTTTGAGGAGGGTGGTGCTCCACCACCGGTTGAGCAGGTACCTCCGCAGCCACACCTAGATCGAGCGGGACCTTCTCAGGCACAGACGAGTCAGGGTACTGTGGTATTTAGTGATGCTCAGTTCAGACGCATGTTGAGGCGTCAGGATACTACGAATGCTATGTTACACAGATTTGCTACAGACTTGACTCAGTCATTGGATGGAGTGTATCAGCAGCAGGGTTTTCAGGTCACATGGCCTATCTTTGGAGCGCACCATGTCTATCCACCACCAGACACACCACCTGAGGAGGGTGGAGATGCCGGTGACTAGGGGAGTATCTCTTGTACCCTTTAATTTTACCTTCAATGAGGGCATTGAAATTTTTAAGTTTGGGGGTGATTTTAGGGTATCAAGAGTAGTTGCATTGCATATAGTTGCATATTCATGCATATTCATGTTAGTATTTTTGCATTTAGTTTTGCCATGCCATTTAGTTTGCATTTAGGATGCCATGTCATATAGTTTTAATTAGGATTTATTATCATGTTGTTCATGCATTTCATGCATTTTATATGATTCCATATGAGTGTCTGTTTCTGGCTCGATAGGTCGACGTTAATTTGGGTGTGATGACAATGAATAGAGGGTTGATTTAAGTACTTATGAAATTGACTTGCATGTGTCGGGAACACAATCTTTTCACGGTCTCACTGTTTGCTTTTGAGCTAGATCGAGTCATACCTTGTTTGGTTGTTGAGATTTAATCACTTATTTATATCTAGAATTTTCGTTATTCCCTTTATAGCGTAGGAACATTAAAGTCTAAGTTTGGGGGAAACCAGGAATTTTCATGCTAGTTGTTAATATGTGTCAATAAAGGCTAGGCGTCAAATGGCTAGTAGCCAGCTCATATTTATATGAGTAGTCTAGGGTTGGAAATGAGAAAGTCTCATTCCAGATTCTAAAAAATAAAAAAAGAAGAAAAATATTAAAAAAATATATAAAAAAAAAAAAAAAGAGTCAAGTATTGTTTGTTAATGCAAAATTAACCAGAGTGAGCTCTTTAATACTCGAGTAATTAAGTCTGAGGGGACTTAGTCCTAGTGACCTAAGGCTTTATAGTCTGGGATCCACTGACCCAACACTCGCTACATGGGTATTATTGTATAAGCCTTTTGGGGTCTCATTCATTGCACGGTTAAATAAGCATGTGTATTGTATATGTAGTGTCGTAGTATAGTAATAAAGCATGAGTTTCTGTCTACCTTGGATGAGGGTGGAGGTGTTCCTAGGTTATGGAGTGTCTAAAGTCTATTCTGTTTATAAACATGTGATTGTTTTGGCGAAGAATTGGTTATGCCTTTGATCTAGTTTCGAGAGTATATCTAGTGAGAAATGCACACACCACGTTTCCGAGCATGTACTGTTAGTATACGGGGCCTTAGTCGAGCTCTGTTTGGAGTTGTTGCATTCGTTGAGACGTTTGCTTGTTGAGTTGGTTTCGGATAATTTGTGTGGGATCATTGCATTAGGACATTTTCGCATTATCATGACATGTAGTTATTAGTTGCATTCATTCATCATTTTTAAACTGAGTTTGCATTGCTTGAGGACAAGCAACGGTTCAAGTTTGGGGGTTTGATAAGTGGATTTTATATCCACTAAATTACCTTCCGTTTGGACTTTAATTGTTTGCATGTTCTCAAGTTTCGTTGTCATTTGATACGTTTTTATGTAAATTGTGTAGGTTTTATCATGGAAGGCATTTGGTGCTAAAAGGGTGATTTTGGTGGTGTGAATTTAATCTGGAGCTTGCACAAGAAAATAAGAGCATGGCAACAAGTCAAGTGGTAGAAGTGTAAGTTGTAGAATTTTTGAAGCAATTCCAGGGCCAAGGAGGCGCCCTGGCACTTGGTTAGGCGCTATAGCGCGCAAGGCATCAACAGTTGGGCATTCCAGGAGTTTTAAGGCGCTGTTGCGCTTGAAATGGGCGCAGTTGCGCGAGTGTGTGCAGGAGGAAGGCGCCGCGGCGCGATGGAGGGCGCAATAGCGCGCGCGCGGGGTGAAATCCAGGGATGTTGGAGCGCCATTGCGCGGTTATGAGGCGCAGCTGCGCGTGTTTGGGCCTTGTGTGAGGCGCTGTGGCGCAGTTTTGAGCGCCCTTGCGCTTGGTTCGTGCGCTATGGCGCCTGTTGGGTCGTTTGTTGGCAATTTTTGTGTATTGTTCCGGGTCAAAACATTTTGGGCCTATTTTAGGGCATCTATTTATGTAATATCTAGACCTAAAAAACATATCTATCGTTGTTCTTAGTTTTTTTTAGCATCTATCAACACTTTTCATCTAGATTTTAAGAACAATTTCAAGGAATTTCCCCACGCTAGTGACAAGCGAGGATTATTCTTGGAACATTTGTACTCTTCTATTTTGGGGATTTAATTCTAAACCTTATTTCTTTCTTCTATATTTACTTGTTTATTTTAGAATCATGTTTTCAATAGAACCCATGATGATGATTAGTTCGATCATGAACTAATTCGTTGTCATGGGGGTTTAGTGGACTTATTCATGAATTCTATGTGTTGAATCTTCTCGATGCCTTTAGTGTGATTGATGTGATATCCTATCATGGTTGATTTAATTCGTTATAGGAGAGTAGCTAACTCCTGTAATTGTGTGTTAATTCTTGTTGAAGCGAAAGTGGAAATAAGAGTTTAGAACTTGCCATGTTAGCGTAGGTTTATGCGTGATAATATCATTCGTAATTAGTGTCGTAACTCTAATTGTTTTATGACGACTATGTGATCAATTGAATGCTTGCACCTCAACCATTATGTTTTATTCTTTATAGACATATGAAGACTTGGCATAATCGGAAGACTAAATGATTTCTATCTTTATTGTGGATATTGTTTAGGATGGTATTTGTTTAACGGAAGTTGGCTTATATCAGTTTTGTGTGTTCGATCAGGTGTTAATAAATCACATGAACAAGGCTAGGGATTTGGAGACTATAGATGGATTGTTTAAAGAAACTAAATTCCCATGTTTTATTTGCATAAGTAATTCGACATAAATCTCAGTTTAAGCAGTTGATAATTAGTTATAATTTCTTAGATAAATTTTAGTGATAACAACAATCCACTTTATTATTTGTTTTAGCATCGGAAAACAATCATACATTGGTGAGTGAGTTAGCTAGACAATACAACGAGTCCCTGTAGGAACGAACCTTATTTGCTATCTGTATTACTTGAGATCACGTGCACTTGCGTGTTGAGTTGGTCGTAACAAATAGCAACATTCACTCCAGTTGCATAATATTTTAGTTGCTAGTGTATTTTAGTTGTTAGATAATCAATAAACTGAATAGTATTCAGTTTTATGGATATGAGTCTGGTTCGGGTATTATAGATATGAACCTGATTCGGGTATGGTTCATTTTATAAAAATAATATGATACTGGATATGGGCGGGTAGGGTAGTTCTCAGATTCGGGATCATATTGTATCCGGGCTCAAAATTTCTTCCAAATCCGTATCGTTTACAAAACGAATCTGAGACATTTATCATATTTTCGAACTAGATATCATATATGCCACTAAATATTAAATTAATTTAATTAATTAAAATATTAATATTTAATATTAATTTAATTTAATGATGAAGCTATATACTAGGAGTCTATTAACTAAAAGTCGAAAATATAGTATTATATAGAATTTGGGATTCCATTAATTAATATTTAAAAAGTATCTATAATAGACTAATAAGAAATACAATTAATAATATGGCTACCCTTACGGATCTCTACTCTTTATTGAAAGCAGAAAACCCTCCTAATGGTGTGGTATGCAATGCATAGCACAGCCGGGTTTGAAAAAGGAATTGATCGCGGTAGTATACCACTAACTATTAAATTAATTATAATAATAATATAAAAAATATTAATTTAATTTAATAGTTAAGTTAACTTAATAGTGAAGTCATATATTAGGAATTTAATACTAGCTCCGTCTAATCCAATTGTTTACACTTTTCAAGAGTTGTTCAACACGCATTTTAAGGCGCATTTTAAGGATGGTTCCATAAATTATTTTTAAAATTTTCTTTTTTTATATAAAAATTTAACGTTTATATTTTTATATAAAAAAAGAAAATTTTAAAAATAATTATGGAACTATCATTAAAATGCACCTTAAAGTGCGTGCCAGACACTCGTTAAAAAGTGTAAACAATTGGATGGAACGAAGGGAGTACTAAAAATCGAAATAAGAGTTGTAGTATTATGTATTTGAAGACAATTAGTTCTACAAATTAAAGGCTACTCTACTAAATCAAAAGGTGAAGAACTGTATATAATTAAGGCGGCAATTAGTTCCATAAGGGCTAATATTCTTCAAATCAAAAGATGAGGCTGTAAATTCAGCTACAAAAGAATGACAGATGATACCTGCAAATTAATAACCAACCAAGTATATCTCACCCATAAAATTGGTCCTTCCTGAATAAATGGACTGCATCGTCACTTTGCAGATTTTCTAGAGAAATAACAAACTCCAACATAGGGAAAAAAAAATTGTTCAACCATCTCAATTATTCTATTCAATTTTACGTCACAAATGTTGGATTACGTAGGGTCATTTGCATGAGCACTAAGAAACTGTATAGCTGTTCAATGATGATGAGTTGAAAATTCTTGAGTGCATGAGCGTTCTGCAAAGAGAGAGTGCAAAGTAAAGGATAAAAGCATTTAGTGATGAAACAAGTGAATATAACCAACAAGCAATCAAATTTTTAATGAAATTTACATTCAAGGACTAAACATTGCAAAAAGTGGAAAATGTTGACCAATATGAGCAGTATATCTGATTTTCAAGCACTGCATGAACTAACATAATAATAGTTGCAAGTAAAAGGGGCAGCTTGAAGGATGAGAGCTTTAAATTCTGGCTAGCTCAACCAGTGTTTTGAAGTAAGATAGCTACAGATATGATTGAATGGAGAAAAAAAGTCAAAAATACCATTTTTTAAAAACTTTTTGACACGAATACCGATTCTGAGTTTTTCGGCCAAAAATACCAATCTATTACGCATTTCCAAAATGGGTATTAGTAATACGCATTTGACAAATGGGTATTGCATAAAAAGTACAAAAAAAGAAAACAGAAAAACAAATTGAAAATAAAAAATTGGTGGGGTTTACACATCCGACAAATACTTAACACCATAAAAGTGAGAGTGATACGCATTTGAGTAATGCATGTCTACTTTTTAAATTTTTTCTTTAAATTTTTTTTCGTTTTTTTTAAATTTTACATGATACCCATTTCCCAAATGCGTATTAGCAATACCCGATTTGGAAATGTGTAATAGACTGGTATTTTTGGCCAAAAATTTTAAAACTGGTATTTGTGTAATAAAATTAAAAAAAAAACGGCATTTTTGGCCATTATCCTTGAATGGAGAGGCATGATAATTATGTATATATTCAGGTCAACAGTCATCACTAAAAATGGATATCATCAACCATGACATATGCAACATTGGGTAAATGCAAACCCTCAAGGCAGAAGAGAAGAAAGTTTACTTAAGAATTCATAGGCTAATATCATCGACGTTCCCCATAATGACATGCTGAAAAACCTTGGACCTAGTCCTCTGTAAAGTCCTAGCCAACCATCATCTGCAATCAACTGTTTTACCACTTGTTTTGTGGTTGGTCTCTTTTCGTTGCTCATCACCTACAATATGTGTGCAAAAAAAATCAAAAGAGAATGTACATCAGGGCTTACAAATGTCAGTGGAAATGAAATCAAAAGAACGATATACTGAGTTTAGTGGAAAAATGAGGTTCTGCCACACTTGGTGATATGTTTCGAAATTTTAAATGGATGCTATATTGACAATGCTTAGCAAGATATTGGTCACTGCAAATATATATGGCATCAGGACATCGACCACTGATTATTATACAATCAACAATATTTCCCTAAAGTTTGTTGTAGCTACCACCGATATACTTGAGACTCGGCAATTTGGTACACGGCAAAAATACAAAACAAAAACACGACACTAAAGTACACATATCCAGTTCGTGTCGTGAGTTTCACATTAAAAAGTACACGACACGATTGCCAAGTCTAGATATACTTCATATAAACATCTGCTGCTGCCCATTACACTCAAAGACCCAAACTACAAACATAACAGCACCTTAGGAAGAAAAGGATATAGACATGTAAGCACCCAAGTTTTTAACAATAACAAATTTACAAATTTGGTTAGATGGAAAAAAAATGTTTATGGAGTCAAATATACCTGCAAGCGAGTCTTGATAGTATCAAGTGGAGTTGTAATGCATGATGCTGTAGCCCCGGCAAAAATCCCTCCGCCAGTTTGGACTAACATTATTGCCCCCTGGCCAGGTGGTGTCCCATCACTCTCACTGCCATGGCCTAAAAACCTGCCAGGAATATTTTAGCTAATTTTGCTGTCCAAAAACAAATATTAACTGAGCAAAGAAACGAGATTGGGGTATTAATTACATCAAGAGAAGATAAAGCCTGCCCTACTGTTAACCTAATTACGCGAATGACGAATGGAAAAAACACCAAATTCGGTCTAGAACAATTATGTAAGCTGATGACTCTTTACGGAAACATTGCAGAAGCTCATCTGCTCATGTCAATAAGTTTTGCAATCCTGACTGAATTGATGCCATATAAATAAGTTCAAATCTGAAATACCTTCCTCCCATTTTTAGAAGCTTTGGGTTTGTGGGTTTCCCCACAGATTTTAACTTTTTAGAACATGTAAGTTGTTGACATTCTAATCTTTTACTTTAGATACACAACACCATCAGTCGATAATATCTTCAAAAAGTCATTTAGACTCTAGACAACAAGTACGACCTACACAAGTACAAATGTGGTTTTGGTATTTCTTACACATCACCCCCATATTCATACTGTAGTAATAACGAGTAAAGGGTAGTGCAAACATCTAGCCCCACCACAGACAACCTGATAATCTTGCTTACAAGCTGGATTAGCAGCCTACGGCATAAATGAATAGATGAATGACCAGATTTCACATTTTAGTTCTTTCTTTTGGGCCTTCTGGCTCTCCGCAGTAGGGGAAAGTAAAGAGGAAGAATTCTCTTATACCATGAATAAATATATGATAATAAGTACAAAGAAGCTCGCTGAAGACATTGATAGTATAAACAAAAACTAGTTCTCACCTCCATATGACACGTTGACTTGAACCATAGGTTGCCCACCATACAGCACTAGATGGGGAATAAGTCATAACAGAGAGGCCAAACCCTCTATATAATCCTCGAATACCATCTGATCTAAGAACTTTACGAGCAACATCCAGGCCACCATTATAGCTTGCATGGCCTGAGTATCCTTGGACCATCAACTTTTGGCTAATCTGTTTAAATATATGAAAATTTAGCATATTTAAGTCTAACAATGAGCCAGGAAATCGCTAAAGAACCAAGTATATATAATATTGCTACCAGTTCCTTAATCTCACATTAAATTCCACATTACTATTTTTGTCTGTTATAATTATAGGGAGATATTATTTCCAGTGGAGAATTTTATTCCTACTGTACCTTGTGCAGTAATTTTTCCCTCATAACTTCATTAACTTTCGTGAATAATATTCTGCCACTGACCTCCTATTATGCCACCCAACATTTGAATTTGAAACACAATAAGTTGTGATATTGGGAAAATAGTTTTACTCTTATTACAGATATCTTGAAATACCCAATACACCCCGATGTCATTGCTCTCACGCACAGCTACATTAAGAAGTGTCTAAAATACTATATCTAATTTATCAGAATCCCTTGCATTTTTATATTTAAACGTTTTTAGATGCTTATTCTATCTTTGTATTGTTATGGTGTAGGTTGATAGAATGGAACAAATTAAAATAAATCTTAGTTAAGCGTGGTCACAGCTAATTAATTTTGAGTTAAATGTAGAAGTAGTTTCACAGTAAAGAGTGGTCACACCTTATTGCTTCTGAACTTAAGTTGAGGAGATCTTTTAGTATGGCATGGCCACATCTTATCCGATAGGCAGAACCCAAAATGTTGAAGGAAGAAGACTCTAAATAGTGTTGGAATTACTCTTATGTCATCTATTACTATCTCTAGTAAGTAAATAAATATTATATCTAGTTCAAATTCACAGGTTGTTTAAAGAGGACTACTTAGGTTCCACCCAAATATCGAAATTAATCCAGGTTCAGCCCAATCATTTAGGTTCATCTAACATTATAAGTTGCTAAAATTAAAATACAAAACAAAAATGGGATGTTGTGGATGGGAATCCAACACTTAGCATGTGATATGCAAAACAAATCCTCTACTAACATAATTTGTTGCATATTCAACAAAACCAAAGACTCAATCATGTCCTGACAAAAAAAATAACGACTCAATCATGTGAACCTGTCACACCCTTTCAAGGGCATATTTTCCTAGAGATAAACAGAAACAAATCACCTGTACAGAAATAATAACATCATACCACATCAATGGGAACAACCACAGCCTGGGACAAAAGCGATGCTGTCAAGCCAGCCAGCCCATTTGCAATGGCCGCCTGGGTAGGTTCCGATACTTTCAGTGGTTCAACCACACTGAATGCAGCCACTTTTGTGGTCTCCAATGCAGTAAGAAATATAATCCTGGCAGGAATTGCTCCACCAATGACTGTGCTAAAACCTCTGTATAAACCAGGAATACCTTCCGCTTTCAAAAGGCCTCTGATAACAAAGAATGCATTCCTCTCCGTAGAATTTTTTGAAACAACCTGCAGCCTGGTCTTTACAACAGAAATAGGGTATAGCGCAACTGTAATTCCAGAAAATATTCCAGCTCCTACGGCATAAAACTTAGTTTTATTAAGCCTGCAGGATTGGTAGAGAAAAACGTTTACAAAAGAAAATACAAGATTAAACTAGCAAAAAAAACAAAGATTACTGTGATAAAGAAAATACAAGATTAGGAAGTGCGGCGAAATATAGGAGGGGTACAGACAATAACAAAAGATACAAATGGCCACACTAAAAAGTTACATTTCCATCCCAGTAGTTTAGTTGCTTTCTAAGTATCCCATTTATAACATAGGAACAAGGATCCAAATCAATATTAATATCATTTTCACGTGATAAAATGATAATATGTAGGGAATTACAATCATAAGATCAATTTATCTTTAGTTTTTCAAAGTTCTGTTGATGGAATTATAACTGATTTCAAAATTATGCATTAAGAAAATTGCAGGATTTTTATTTCTACGTGCAATAAAAAGGCACGAATCCTTGTTTATTAAACTCAAATCATGTAAGAGTTCTCGAGCCTTTTAATCATATCAAAATATGTGTTTCACAAGGTCTGATTTATTTAATTGAAAAAATCACGAAAAAAAATTCAAGCAAGAAATCCTATTTACTTTATAAAGCTTTAGCCACTCACATATGAGTTTCATATCAACTAATAACAGTACATATCTATAAGTTCCCTCAGAATATGATACTGTTGCAAGAGGGGCGGTCCTGCTCTGTGTGGCTATCTCACGCTTTTTTTCTACAAAAATACTTAACAGAGTTTGTCACAGGGTTGGCTTATCATTCCCACCGGAAGAACACTTTGTAACTCTGTATAGTCTGGATAACGTTTTGTAGTAGGACATAAATTTGCAAACTGCGCAAATCCCGGTGTATACAACAAGGGAGAAAAACATTGAGTTTATGCCACATATATTTTCATCTCTTTGGGGAAATCTTTTCAATCACAATACTAAAAGAATCCTCAACTTTAAAAAATCATGATGGTTCAAGTACACTCGAAATCTCATTTAGCCCTTATAGACGAATGCCACAAGCTCAATTATCTTCCAAATCTTCCCACTAGTCACTTAAACTTAGCAAATTATCAATAACCCTTGTAATACTAAATATTCCGAGCATGAAGTAAAACATTTCCGAACATATAGTTCAAATCACACAAAAAAATTCAACTACACAACAATAAACTTGTTAATCAAACCAACACATAATACCGAAATAAACGTAGATGACCTTAAGCACTGGAATATTCTGGAAGCACAATCAAAGCTAAATGAACATAATCACACTACAAACCAGTATATAAGCATTGCATTATTATAAACAAAATTAGAGAAGTAAAAGAGACGAGAGTGATAGGGGGAATAAATAAAAGAATTACTTGTCCCAATTAATTTCGGTTTGATCGAAAGGCTTTGTTTGAGAAGCAGCAACACTAGTCATTTTCTAACCAAAACCCTAATTAAACCCTTGGATATTTGACTTTGTTAATCTTCTAGTGATTTGTTGCAAATATATGTGTGTGTGGGTGTGGTTATGTTTATGTATAATGTGTATAGCAGCTTGTGTATGTACTTGTTTTTAGGGTAGCTTTACAAGTTCCGTCCGTCGCGCACAACAGTTGTTTGCCGGTGGAACTGCGAGTTTTGTATCATTTACCATTTACCATTCATTTTGTGTTAAAAAAAAATAAATACATCAGTAAAATAAATATTTTTGCGTTTTTTCTAGTACTAGCTTAAAAAACCCGTGTGATGCACGGATGTTATTTAATATAACAGAATTTTTTTATTCGAATTAAAAATTTTAAAACATAAACTTTCTTGGCTTAAAATTTTAGAAAAATATGTTCTGATATAATTATATATATGTTCTCCGTGATATTTCAAGAAAATGATGGATTTTAGTTTGAAAATATTGAAAAGATGAAATATTTTAGCTAAAAAACGTAATCGATTAGTTATTAGTTATTATATTGTTATTATTTTATTGTACTTAAATAAAGCAAACCAAATAGGTTTTTCTGAAAAAAAATTAAAAAAATAGAAAAGATAATGTATTTTAGCTGAAAATGGTAATTGGTTAATTATTATTAATTATAAAATTTTATTTTATTAAACATAATTGCTCATAGTTTTTTTAGAAAATGAAAAATTTTAGCTAGATAAACTGTATTTTACGTAAAAAGAAATACTGGCTATTGAAAAATAGAAAAGGTAGCATATTTTACTTGAAAAAGGAAAGAATTTCTCATATTTTATGTGATAAAAGATTAGTTATTGAAAAATAGAAAAGGTAACATGTTTTACCTGAAGAAGGAAAATTTATTAGTTATTAGTAATTATAAATAATTAAGTAAGGATAACATGAAGATGACATGATTTATGTGAAAATGACAATTGATTAGTTTATAGTAATTATAATTTAATTATGTTATTTTACTAAATAAAATTGCTCATAATTTTTAGAAAATGAGAAATTAACGTTGCCCGTTATATTTCTAGAAAAAAGGGAATTTTATTAGAAAAAATTGATTAGTTTATAGTAATTATAATTTAATTATGTTATTTTACTAAATAAAATTGCTCATAGTTTTTAGAAATTGAGAAATTTAATGTTGCCCGTTATATTTCTAGAAAAAAAGGGAATTTAATTAGAAAAAATAGAAAAGATTATATATTTTAGTTGAATTGGTTAATTATTAGTATTATAATATTAGTATTATTTTATTTTTATTAAATAGAAACGTCCGTGATATTATTGGAAAAAAGGAGGTTTTAGTAAGAGAAAAGAAAAAAGGTAACGTGTTTTGGCTGAAAAAGGTAACCGTCCATGATATAATTGGAAAAATAAAGATTTTAATTAGAGAAAAGAGAAAAGGTAACGTGTTTTGAATGAAAAAATTATTTATTAGTTAATAGTAATTATAATATAATTATGTTATTTTATTAAACAAAATTGGTCGTGGTGTTTTTAAAAAAGAGAAATTTTAGTTAGATAAAATGTAAAAGATATTCTAATTTATCTGAAAAAGGAAATTATTTAATTATTGAAAAATAGAAAAGGTAATATGACCTGAAAAAGAAAATTGATTCATAAAGGAGAAATTTTAGTTAGATAAAATATAAAAGATATTGTATTTTACTTGAAAAAGGAAATTATTTAATTCTTGAAAAGTAGAAAAGATAATATGTTTAATTTGGAAAAGGAAATTGATTAGTTATTAGTAATTGGGCAAGGGTAATACGTAAAATCAACAGGTACCGTACCGACCGACCGACTAACCAAACTTTTAATGTTTCGTTTTATATAATAGTATAGATTTGAATAGTATATACATACTAGCCTATAACCCGTGCGATGCACGGTTGCTTTTAAATTTTTTTATTATATTTTATTATTAAAGTTTTAATTTGTATATATATTTTTATTAATAAAATAATTTATAACATTATAATCCCATGTATATAAATATTATTAAAATTATTTATTTTGAATTATTATATTTGTATTTTGAATTATTATATTTGTGTATGTGGTGCATATTAATACTAATACATATTATTTAGGCTATGTGTGTTTTTTTTTTAATTTTATTAATAATAGAGATTTAACCAAACCAAAGAGTGACCAAAAAAGAGTACAAAATAGAGTGATCAAAAAAAGAGTACCAAACCAAATATACCATGTTTTGCTTATATTTTGAATTATTATAATTGTATTTTGAATTATTATATTTGTGTATGTGGTGCATATTAATATTAATACATATTATTTAGGCTATGTGTTTTTTTTTTAATTTTATTAATAATAGAGATTTAACCAAACCAAACGAGTGACCAAAAAAAGAGTACCAAAAAAGAGTGACCAAAAAAAGAGTACCAAACCAAATATACCCTGTTTTGCTTATAATAGTATAGTATAGATATGGCTATATGCACGTGTTAAGAATGTGTATATTTATTGTTTTAATGGATTTTTTTTTTATAATTAGAATTTTCATTAAAAAGGTTGGTAACACTTCGATGCAAAAGCCACGAAGTCCAATCGACCCATACAACCCCATAAATATGGGTCGAATACAACGAAGAGAGAAATCCCCACGGGAACCTAAAAAACGAAAACAAAGAGCATGTCAAGCAGGTATCTAGTCAATGCAAAACAAAGGGAAACTAATAACATGAACCAAGGGTTGTTACAACAAAAGAGGAGTTTTATCAAAGCTCCTAGTTAACATCTTCATCGCCATTGACTGAAACCTGATCCTACACTGTGTTAGCTGTTGTGTGGTCTTCAACAGGTGCGAAACCAAGAACCCTACCTTGTTCATCCATAATGATTTTGTGATGTGTTTTTGAAGTTGTGGCTAAGATGTGTGCGTATCCGAAGCTTATGTTGTACGAAGTATTTCTTTAAAGAATATCCCACGGAGCACTGTAGATGCTAGTTGGGAATCCGTAAAAATACTTAATCGTAACAACTTTGACTTATTATCAAATAGGTTTATATCAATACTTCGTTAAGAAGAGATAAAAATAGATCTCGGAGTTTGATGATATATAAAGTCCTTTAAGCTAATATGCTTAAGGCTTTTGAGATGTATACTTTCTTTTGACTAAATACGATGTCAAAGTATACTCTTCTTTTACTTCTTGCACTCGATTAGTTAAAGCCACTAAAAATAAAAAGTAAGTGCGATAGCCAAGTGGCTAAACTTGTGCTATAAGAAGTATTTGTTGAACGAAAAGAATATCCCATGGAGCACTAAAGATGCTAGTTGGGAATCCGTAAAAATAATTAATCGTTACAACCTCGACGTATGTCGGATAATTTCTTTCTCTTTTAATAAAGAGACTTTTGGAATCTTATAGATCCAAGAATAGATATTAAGATGAAGTAAAGAAGTTAAGCGCAAATCTCAAATATAAATATGGTCGATCAAGACACAAAGACGAAGCTAAAACTTACCACCTTTGGAAACGATCGGAAAAGTTCGCCGGAAAAATTCGCCGGAGGTTCGGCCGGATTTTGGCACTTGGTCGAACTTGGGCAGCCCTTCGGGAGGCCGGAAAGTGGTAGTAGATGTGCTTGCTTGGGTGAACAAAGCTTGGTTGGGTGGAACTAAGCTTGGTGTATCAAAAACCTTGTGTATATGGATATATATTTAGGAGAGAGAAGGTTTTTGAGATGAAGTAGATGAAGAGAGTGTTTAAATATTGAAAGAGAGAGTTGTTAGATATAATTGATGTAAGTATTAATCAGTGTTTAAGTGTTACAGTGATAAATCATAGTTTAGCTGGAAGCGGTCAGAGTTTAATTAAACGCTGACAAATGGAAGCTCGACAGAGTTTGTTAAACTCTGTTTGGAGGAAGCGTCTACAGGTCAACAGAGTTTGAAGGATAATTGAAGATAATTATGGAAGCAATATCTTTGAAGATTGGATAGCTGTCAAAGATATTGTGTTGACTAAGGAGACGTGTAGCAATCGTGATTGATATCATTTGTATAGCTGATTTATAGGAGTATCAATTTACGATTGTATAGCAGCTGTATGTTTCATAAATACAGTTAGGTTAACCCTAGAAGGATATCGAACAACGAATTATCATTCATTGGAACCTAAGCAGCTCTCTGTGATATTTACATCACTGAGAGAGGAATTATTAATTCCAAACAGTTTTTAATTTACTAAAGAGTGTGTTCTTGTTGATCTCTCATATAAATATTAATTATAATTGTGTATTCGGCCTAACAAGTGGTATCAGAGCAGATCTGTTACTCTATACAGTTAAAGATCCACACACAACTATAATCAATGGCAGAGATTCCTCCTCCAACAGGTTTAGGTTCTGAGAAGGCTCCTACTACTGTGAGTCGTTATGAGACTATTAGGGTTCCTATTCTGAGGCCAGCAGATTATGCTATCTGGAAGGTAAAGATGATTATGTTTCTGGAGGCTACAGATCCAGAATATCTTGACAGAATTTATGAAGGTCCTCATAAGCCTACAAAGCTATTTGTTGCTACTGCTGGTCAAGAAGCTAAGACAGTTCCAAAGGAAAAGAAAGATCTGACTCCTGAAGATCTTTCATCAATTGCTAAGGATGCAAATGTTAGACATCTACTTCATAATGCTTTAAATAATGTTATGTCTAACAAAGTGATTAATTGCACAACTGTAAAAGAGATCTGGGATGCCCTTGAAGTTAGATGTCAAGGAACTGCTGCTATCAAGAAGAATAGAAGGAACATACTCACACAGGAGTATGAACACTTTGAGGCAAAGTTTGAAGAAACCATGACAGAAACATTTGACAAGTTCTGTAAACTGCTCAATGATTTGTCATTGGTTAATAAAGAGTATGATCTAGAAGACTCAAATCTCAAATTTCTTCTTGCTCTACCTGAAAAGTGGGATGTGAAAACAACCACTATCAGAGACAATTATGATCTTGCTGATACTGAGATTGATGAAATCTATGGGTTGATCAAAACTCATGAATTGGAAATGGAACAGAGAAGCAGAAGATCAAGCAAGAAGGCAAAGTCTGTTGCTCCTAAGTGTAATATCAAAGTTCAGGTTTCTTATCTCTTTACGTCTAGAAGTGTGTGATAAGAATTTTGGGTTTGTGTATTAACTAAATTAACCAAGAACTAATTATAAGCACTAAGAATTGATTTTAAACTGAGATTCAAATATATGGGAAAATAATCTAAGAACTGGGGTTCTTCACTTGGTCTCAATACATGCTCAATATTAATGTGATATCTGTGTTCCTCCCTTGCTGAAAACAATTCTTCTAAAGTTATACTGTACCCTCCCAGGTTACAATATAGTGCCTACAGCTACATCCTAATTGTCACTCCCGTGATACAATCAAAGTATATCTATAAACTGTTAAGTGCCAAGAATTATATGTCTCACAATTCTCCTATTAATCTCCCGATCTAATATTCAAATTATGTCTGTTAAATCATGTACTAAGATTGCAACTTCTCTCCCAAGCTTATTACAATCCCTAGAATACAATCAAAGGTTCATGACTCCCCTAATTGTGTTAAGATCTCATTAACAAATCAGCAAAGCAGAAAATCACGTAATCAAGCATGCATGAATACCAAGGAATACTACCCAATCCTCAGATTAGAGAATTAGCTACGCATATTTAATAAAGAAAACATAATAATAATGATAATGAATGAAAACATAATATTGAAGAAAGAATTGAAGATCGAAAGTACCTTGATACGATTAAAAGCTATGAATTGTTATGATTTACATTGGTAGGATGTGTTTAAATAGGCTCTACAAATCTTGCCCAGCAAGATATTACCTTCTATTACAATTAGAATTCAATTAAGGTATTAAAAATTGCCCAAAATACAATTAGAACTAGAAAAGGGCAAAACAGTAATTTCCCTGCTCCCATCTATCTGCTGGTCGTGCTTCCTGGGCCCACCACACGCGGCCTGGTCGTGTAAGACCTATCCCATATTGTAGAAAATCTCTCAAGCTTCGCGTGGGCAGTAAGATCGCTGAAAACGGACTTCTAGAACTCCAGATATGGCCAAAACAGTATAAGCTGCGCAGCCTTCCCGGAAAATCCGAATTTTAATCAATTAAATCTCCAAAAACGATAGAAGCATCAACTTTAATCAACATTCTCGTAAATCTGCACAACTAAGCAAAACACATCAAAACTACAACAACTTGAGTCCAAAACAATCAATTTAAGCCGAACGGAGGCATTCCAAGTGGATATAAAATCCACTTATCACTAAGGTTGAAGAGAAACCTTTGAAGAAAGAAGCATCAAGGAAGAAAGCTAAGGGAAAAGCTTTAGCTATATATTCTGAAAGTGAGTCATCAGATTCTGATGTTGACTTAGACACTGATGAATCATCTGATTCTGAGGATGATGAAGAGATGAGAAAAATGGCTATCTTGATGGTGAAGACTTTCAAGAAGATGGGTTTCAAGAACTTTAAGAAGGGAAACAGATTCTCTAGAGATTCAACTTCAGATAGGAAGAGTTTCAGGAAGTTTGAGAAAAAGGAGACTAAATCTGGGAAGAAAGATAAGTCTGAGATTCAATGCTACAAGTGTAAGGGGATGGGTCACTATGCTCCTGAGTGCAAGAAGGGTAAAACTGAAAAAGCACTCATCACCAAAGGCAGAGATTGGGTAGACACTTCAGACTCAGATGAGGATGTCAACTATGCTCTCATGGCTTCTATTGAAAATTAATCAGAAGAGTCTGAAAACAAGGTACCCTTAACTACCTATGCTTATAATACTGATAATATATCTGAATTGAGGATTTATCTTAAGGCATTGCATATCAGTTATAGGGATCAGACTTTATAGAATGAGAGAATCAAATCTGAGAATTCTAAACTTAAAGAGAGAAATAAAATTGTTGAAGAAAAACTTGAAAACATGCAACAAGTTCAGAAAGAAAGAGATGATGCTGTTTATCAAGAACAGGAGTTGCTAGGCAGATATAAGCAACTAGAATCTGAATTGGAGAAGGCAAATCACATAATTAAAACTTGGACTGATTCTGGAAAAGACACTAATGAGGTTTTTCAGTCAGACACAGTTGGTTTAGGTTACTGTGAGGGAGATGAACTTAGGTTTCAAAATCAAGTTAAAATTATATCACATCTTCCTACAACAAAATTTGTTCATGGAGTAAATGAATCTAAGTCTGAAGCTGAAAAAAGAGCTGTTAAGAAAGGACCAGTAAAAACTAGTGTTAAATAGGTTAATATTGGTTTAATGATAGATAAACAACTCAAGCATAGGCTTAAGGAGTTAAAATCTGTTAAGAAACAGAAAGTGTCTAAAAAGAACAGAAATGGTAAAGTAGGCATTTCTCAAGGTAACTATCCAATGCTTGCTACTTTTGCTCCAAGAAAGACATGTCATAACTGTGGTAGCACTAATCATCTTGCTAGCTTTTTCAGGAAGAATAAAAACATTAATTCTTTACCTTCCAAATCTGAAGTAAAGAAAGATAATGTTAGAACTAGACCACAGACATTATGCAAACATTGTGGAAGTACTTGGCATTCTATTTATACTTGCAGGGATTATCATGCTATTTATCATAATTACTATGAACTTAAACCCAATTTGAAATGGGTGAAGGTTAATACTGCAAGTGTAAACACTGAAAATGTTAGCTTAAACTCTGATAATGTAAATTCCGCTGCTAAAGCTAACAAAGTTAAGAAAGCCAAAGGATCCAAGCAAGTATGGATCCTTAAATCTAACCTTCAGTAAATGTTTGTGATTGCAGGGCATAAGGGAGAGTACCCTAGTCGTGGACAGTGGATGTTCAGGACATATGACTAGAAATAAAGCCCTGCTGTCAGAGTATGTGGAGAAGGCTGGCCCAAAAGTTTCCTATGGAAATGGCAACATAGGACAAACTCTGGGATATGGCAACATCAATCTTGGAAGTATCATCATCATTAATGTAGCTCTGGTTCCAGGACTCAAGCATGATCTGCTATCTGTGAGTCAAATCTGTGACAGAGGATATCATGTAGATTTTCAGCCTGAATATTGTGAAATCATCAGTAAATCTACAGGAAAAGTTGTTCTAGTTGGAAACAGGTACAATAATATCTATGAAATAAGGTTGTCAACAAACTCTGATGGCAAAGTAGTGTGCCTGTCAACAAGAATGTCCAGTGAAGAGAGTTGGAATTGGCATAAGAAACTCTCTCATTTGAATCTGAACAACATCAATGAGCTGATTAGGAAGAATCTTGTTAGAGGACTCCCAAAATCTTTATTAAATGTTAATAGTCTGTGTGATTCCTGTCAAAAGGCCAAACAGAGGAAGTCATCTTTCAAGAGCAAGTCTGAATCTTCAATTGTTGATCATTATCATCTTCTACATGTTGATCTTTCTGGACCAGTAAATGTGATGTCTATTGGAAGAAAGAAATATGCTTTAGTCATTGTTGATGAACACACTAGATATACTTGGGTGTATTTTCTAGCAAAGAAGGATGAAACTGCATTAACTCTGATGGAGCATGTGAAGTTGCTGGACAAAGGATCAAAACAAAAAGTCAAGATAATTAGGAGTGATAATGGAACTGAATTCATAAATGCAACAATGGAAGAATTCTGCAAGAAAAGAGGTGTGAAGCAAGAGTTTTCTGCACCTGGTACCCCACATCAAAATGGTGTAGTTGAAAGAAAGAACAGAACCTTGATAGAAGCTGCTAGAACTATGCTTGATGAAGCAAAATTGTCAACCTATTTCTGGGCAGAAGCTGTTCAAACTGCATGTTTTACTCAGAATGCAACTCTGATCAACAAGCATGGAAAAACACCATATGAGATGGTGAGGGAAAAGAAGCCAAACCTGAAATATTTTCATATTTTTGGGGTGCAAATGCTTTGTGCTGAAAACTCATCCTGAACAGTTGACAAAATTTGAGCTAAAAGCTGATGTGGGAATTTTTGTTGGCTATCCATTATCAACAAAGGCATTCAGAGTTTATAATCTGAGAACTGATAGAGTGTATATTCATATGCACTTTAATAGGATTTTATTCTCGTATTTATAGGATTTTGTAATTAATTGGGTATTTACTGATTAAATTATAGTGTTTTATTGCAGGTAATTAATATTCTTAAAGTTGGAAGGAAATCAGCTTAATTTGGGATTTTTCAGAAGGAATTTCGGAATTTATTGAAAGCTTGCGCAACAATTCTTATTTGGGCCATATCTTGAGTTCCAGGAATCAGAATGGGGCGAAATTACAGCCCACGCGTAGATATCGGAATTTTCTACAAGTCAGAGGTGGCCCAACACTCTTATTCCTTCTGGAGCGGCCCAGAATCAGACCTTAACAGCTGACTACGAATTTTTACCACAACCCAACTTATTTTAGGAAAGAAAATAAATATACTATTTTATTATGAGGGTTAGATATATACATCTCGATCGATTGTATCTAAAGGGATTCACATCTTGTAAATTAGAGGAATATTGTAAATAATTATTAGACTTTTGAAAGAAAAGGGAGAGAATCAATTGGAGAAGAAGATTGAAGGAAGGAGCGAAGGGATTCGTCCGGAGTTCAAGACACTTCAAGATTTGTATTCTTTGTTCTTAAATTCTAAACTCATGATTTGTGGTTTTTATATATATACTTGTTTTGTTCAATTATGAGTAGTTAATTCCCTTTATCCAAGAGTTGGGTAGTATTCGTTGATTTGTTGAGTTTGTTTGATTTCTCTTGTTATTGTTAATCTGTCATTGAGGGCTTAATTCAATTAGAAGAGTAGCTAACTTTTGATTGAATCTATAGGGATTATAACGAATCGGGAGAAGAGTTGTAATTCTAGTACATGACATGATAGACACAATTTAATTATTGAATCGGGAGATTAATAAAAGAATTGTGAAACTGTTAATCCTTGGTTTTAATAGTTTATGATTATACTTTGATTGACCATAGGAGTGGCAATTAGGGGATGATTGTAGGCATTATGAATTACCTTGGGAGAGGAATTTATAAACTTTAGAAGGATTGTTTTTCACTAACAAGAGACACAAATTAGACATTCTTGGTAGTCAATTGAAGAACCCCAAATCTTGGATTATTTTCTCTCATCGTTATTATATAGTTTTTATTTGTTTATTAGTTTAATTTAGTTAATAATCATAATCACCAATCTATTCTTCCACACTTCTGAACTGCTTGAGATAAAAGACTCAGAATTAGAATTGATATCAGTCCTTCCCTGTGAACGAACACATAAAAATACTATTAACAAGAACCAAGGTGATCATGGAGTCAATTCATGTGTCATTTGATGACAAAAAAATAACTGGACTTGAAGATGTAGATGAACATGATCAACTGCACTTTGAAAATGAAGACTTAAACACTGGTGAAATAAACTCTGATGATGCTGAACTGACAAACTCTGTTGAGCTAAACTCTGAACCTCTACTGGTAAACACTGAAGAAACTTTTCAGCCACAAACAAGGGGAGAACCAGTTGAGGGGGAGCATGGAGAATCACTTAATAATGATGACTCAAATTCTGAAAGTGAGTCAGCTGAAAAATCTGGATCAAACTCTGATAACTTAAACTTTGAAAGTCCAAAATCTGACAGTTCAAACTCTGAGCAGTCAAATTCAGGGGGAGCCTCAGAGAATGAAGAAAGGCAACAAGAAAATTAGGAGAACATGGATCGAGGGGGAGGATCAAACACTGAGAGAAGTCATTTGCCTTCAGCTAGGAAATGGACAAAATCTCACACACCTGATTTGATTATTGGTGATCCAGATGCAAGAGTAAGGACAAGGAGTGCAACAACAAATGAATGTTTGTTTCATGCCTTCTTGTCACAATCTGAACCAAAGAAAGTAGAAGAAGCTCTTCAAGATGCTGATTGGATAACAGCAATGCAGGAGGAGTTAAATGAATTTGAGAGAAATGAAGTTTAGACCCTTGTACTAAGACCAAAGAATAAATCTGTTGTTGGTACTAAATGGGTTTTCAGGAATAAAACTGATAGTGAGGGGTTGTTACAAGAAACAAGGCCAGACTTGTGGCAAAAGGCTATTCACAGCAGGAAGGAATAGACTATGATGAAACTTTTGCTCCAGTTGCAAGATTGTAGGCAATAAGGATGTTTCTAGCATATGTCTCTCATAAGAAATTCAAGGTATTTTAGATGGATGTGAAAAGTGCCTTTCTGAATGTGACTCCATCTATTATTTTCACCTATGAGGATGTAGAGTATGTTATTACTCCAACCACTGTCAGAGAAACCATGGGCTTTGATACACATACTTCCTACAGTGTTGCTCCTAAAAATAATCTGAAAGAGATGTTGCAGTAGATTGGTTGTTCAGATTCTCTTGCCAGACTAGGAAATGTGAAAAGGCCAAAGCTACGGAAGGAGTGGAGTTTCTTCTTCGATTGTATAACAAGGGCTTTTGGAAAGAAAGTCATCAACTGAGATGCAAATCCTATTGACAGTCTCCAAATTGGGTATTCTCTTCTCTATAGAAGTAATTTCGATTTTGGTAGACTTGTGTTAATGAACATAGGTGATAGATTGTCAGAGTCTACTACTGTCTACTTTGCTAGATTTTTTCAACTATTATTCACTGCTTGTGTGTCTGGAGTTGTCATTGCTGAGGATGATGTAATTCATCCTTTTAAGGTAAACAAGAGGATATTCTCTGATCTGACTAATAAGGATGCTAACAAGGAGCAATTACCTGCCTTGGTTTTGCCTCTTACTCTTCAGAACTTTCTACATCAACCCCAAGAACCTCAACTACCAATAACAAACACTGCATCACAACCCACTCAACCTGATACTCATGAATCAAATATTGAACCACCAATCACAAACACTGAACCTTCCCAAACCACAATACCTGATACATCAGCAACCACCACAACCACAAACTCAACCTCAACCACAAATTCAACCTCAACCTGACCAACAACCATCTAAACCAAAACGTGGAGGTAGAACAAAGCATCCAGCACATAATTCAAGGCATAGCTCTGCCAGGGCAAAGAGGGCTAGAAAGGAAAAAAAAGAAAGAGCAAACAGGTCTCCATCACCATCTATTGTCGATGTAGATGAAGAGTCAACCTCTGATGAAGAAGAAGTAGCAGTTAAGGTGCATACCTACAAAAGAAGAAAGTTGCTAATTGTTGAATCTGATGAGGAGACGAATATTTAAGCTCCAGAGGTAATCCCTGAAGAGATACCTGCTGTTGAGATAAATACTGCAGAAGAAGCTGTGCAAATACCTGCAAATGTACAAATGGATGAGGACAACAGAGATAGTTTTCCTATATTGGATGATTTTGCTGAAACTGTCATGCCATTCTCTGCTCATTTTGATGTTCCTACTTCCTCTATTGCTACTAATTCTGGAGAAACTGGTGTAGCTGATCAGCCTACTATAGTTCTTGATGAAATAGTAGCATCTCACACTGAGCTATTCTCTGATGCTCACCAGGTTTCTGAAAAAGGTGAAGAAGTTGAGCAGTTAACCAAGGCTGTAATCTCTGATACTGTGCATACAGTTGTTCCAATTGCAGAGTCTGTAGATAAGACTGTTGAGCAACCAGCCAAGCAAGTTAATGTTGAAGTTATTACTGAGACTGTTGCTGAGAGTGAACCAGTTGCAGATGCAAATGCTGATCAAGATGAAGGCAGTGAAGATTCTGACTCTTCTGAGCATATTCTGGTTCAAACTGATGCAAAGCATGCACCTTTCTCTCAACCTTCAAATACACATGAAATTGAAGCAGAGTATTTTGCTAACTTCTCTGTGAATTGGCATAAGGAGGACTGTATTTTTCCAAGGAAGAGAGCAGCTAAGTTTGTGCATCAATCTGCTAAAAAGATTTCAAATCCTGATATTCTCTCAAATCTTCAAGCAACTGTTGTTCAAGTAAAAACTTTGAATGAAAGATTTGATGAGTCTCAAAAGGCAATTACTGATATGAGAGTAGAGGTTGTTGCCAGAGATACGAATGCACAAAGAGACACTTCCATGAGATTCCAGAAATTCTCTAAAGCTCAAGATACTATCTTTTAAAGACTAGGTCAAGTTGAGCAAAATCAGACTGCTTTGTCTGATAAAATTGATTCTATTGCTACCTCCTTGGAGTTGATTACATCTATCCTAATTCCTGATGATGTCAAAAAGGAGGAGAGATTTGCTAGGTCTAAATGCAAGCAGTCTCAAACTTTGATTCAGAAGGATGATGCTGGAGATGGAGGGGCAAAAGATCAGAAGAGTTAACGGTCAAGAGCTGTTGATAAGAGTTTACAATCTGGCAAAATTGCTAAGTCAAAGTCTGATGGTGTAAACACTGATACTCAGGGTCCTTCCAAGACTCAGAGTTTGTTATTAACTGCTAATCCACAGACTGATGAGGAATTGGCAGCTAAATTGTTTCTTGAATAGAATGAAGAAGGGGTCACACTTGCAGACATTCAAGCCGAGGAGAAGAATCTTCAAGAAGAGCATCGGAAAGCTTTGAAGTCTGGCAAATTCAAGAAGAATGTAAAAGCTGCTAGGCCTGTTCTTAAAGGCATTATTATCAAAGAGAATGTTGGTATTGATCAGAGGATGCAAGTATCCAGAAAACCAACAGAAGCAGAGAGTAAACAGAAGATGAAGGGTAAGGCTGTTGAGGAAGAAAAGGTATTAAAGAAAGTAAATACAATCTGTTGCTACACAAGTTGTACAGAAGCTTTTGTCTGCTTCAATGCAAGCAATTTTTGGGAAATCAATAATTCGTGAACAAACTCTGGAGGTTGGAGAGGCTGGAGGAAATTTTCTACAGAACAGAGCTTTAATGGGAAAGATAGGAAGAGATAAAGCTGGTTTGGGCTCACACAGAGAAAAGAGAATGAATTCCAGTCCTCAAGATCCTTCATCACTGGCTGTTCCAGGTCTTGGTGTTACACAAGAAAGTTTAGAGAGACTGGAATCAGTGCAGTTGATTCACCAAAAGAGTTTAGAAAAGGATTTTCTTTTGTACTTTATGGTTAATGGAACCGTATACAAAATTGGTGAGGATGATCTTGATTTGAAGCTATGGGAGGAATTAGAGTATGTTCTGTATATTTTTCGAGTTAAGAATCAAAGGACTCATCAAGCTGCAAATGTGCTGAGAAAGAAGATGCTACATAATTTGGCGGTTAGAGGTATAAAGTATAACAGTCAGTATGTTCCAAAGTACAGAGACTTTCATGGCAATCTAGTTGAAATGAAGAAAGACAGTGCGAAGCTAAAGACAAACTTGGGTATAACAGTGCTTGATTTTAACTCTGAGTCAAAGACAGCACATTTCATCAGACTAGGAAATGAAATGAGAAGAAACAAAATCTATTCTCTGAGATCTGCTATCTACCAAACTGGTGAAACTGATCCTAAGCTGACAGAGATCAAGGAGATTATGCAGAGAGAACTTGAAAATGCAGAGAGAAGATTGCTGAATGACTATCTCAGATCAACACCAGATGTTAAAGAAATTAAGTGAATAATACTCTGTAAGAATTTCTTGCTTTCTGTAGATTTTGTTTAAGTAGAAGTTTAAACTCTGATTATTTGTTAAACACTGCATTTGTCTATTTTGTTTTGACATCATCAATTATTGTTAACTTGTGCATTTTTGCAAATGAACAAGTTGGGGGAGATTGTTAGATATAATTGATGTAAGTATTAATTAGTGTTTAAGTGTTACAGTGATAAATCAGAGTTTAGCTGGAAGCGGTCAGAGTTTAATTAAACGATGACAAATGGAAGCTCGACAGAGTTTGTTAAACTCTGTCTGGAGGAAGCGTCTACAGGTCAACAGAGTTTGAAGGATAATTGAAGATAATTATGGAAGCAATATCTTTGAAGATTGGATAGCTGTCAAAGAGATTGTGTTGACTAAGGAGACGTGTAGCTGTATGTTTTATATATACAGTTAGGTTAACCCTAGAAGGGTATCGAACAACGTATTATCATTCATTGTAACCTAAGCATCTCTCTGTGATATTTACATTACTGAGAGAGGAATTATTAATTCCAAACTGTTTTTAATTTATTAAAGAGTGTGTTCTTGTTGATCTCTCATATAAATATTAATTATAATTGTGTATACGGCCTAACAAGAGTCTACTTCAAAAATCCCAGCAATTCTATGGCTCTTAGCTTGTGTTTGAAATGGGTGGGTGAGGGGGGGTATTTATAGATAAGGTTGAGTGGAAGGAATGGTGGAGATTGAATGAAAAGGGAGTGGTTGGGATCATTTTCACTTGGATTGCCAACATGGAAAGTGGTTTGTGTTTCTTTGCAAGTGGATGCTAGCAAACAAAATAATATCCCAGAATTTGAATCTATAATATAATATACCATTCGTTCTAATTAACGAATAAATACGAACCAAGTATCATTAATTAAATACCCGATAATTACGAAAACACCCAATAAATAATTCTAAAATTATGGAGCACTTAGAAATATTATAAAATAATATTCTGGAAAGTTTGGTCAATTCTGGAAATTATGAAGGAATATTGGGTGCTCTATTTTGATGGAGCATCAAAAACAAAATCTAGTGGTGCAGGTTTGGTTTTGCAAAGCCCCGATGGGTTCACAGTTGAGTACGCTTTGAAGTTGGACTTTCCTACTACCAACAACGAAGCGGAGTATGAGGCATTGATAGCTGGTTTGGGTTTGGCCAGAATCATGAGGGTTAAGAACCTCAAAGTTTTTGGAGACTCAAGGCTTGTAGTATCGCAAGTTAATGGTGAGTTTGAAGCTAAGGATGAAACTATGGCGAAATACCTGAGAGTCGTGAAAGCCGTTATGACTCAGTTTGAGGAGTGCTATGTTGAGCATATTCCTAGAGAAGAGAATGTTAAGGCCGATGCCCTGTCCAAGTTCGCTTCTTCTGAGATAAAGAATTATGCATGGAGTGTTTACTTCCAGGTCTTGAAGGCCCCGACCGTCAACTCTAAATTAGTGGCACCAATTGATATAGGGGGCTGTTGGATAGATCCTATCAAAGCTCACCTTGAAACCGGATGGCTCCCTGACAATGCCTTGGAAGCACGAAAACTGTCAGTGAGAGCATTGAGATACGCCTTAATGGAAGGCATCCTTTGTAAGAGGTCATTTGTCATCCCATACTTGAAGTGTTTAAGGCCCCAGGAGGCAAAGGAAACATTAGAGGAAGTTCATGGAGGGATCTGTGGGCAGCACTTGGGGGGCAGAGCCCTTGCTCAAAATAATACTCGTTTGGGATTCTACTGGCCAGAAATGTTGGCTGATGCTCAGGATTATGTCAAGAGGTGTGACAGATGCCAAAAGCATGCTCCAATTGTAAGGCAGCCACCTGAGAGGTTAACATCAGTTAACTCTCCCATCATGTTTGCAATGTGGGGAATGGACATACTCGGCCCTTTCCCTGTAGCTTCAGCACAAAGGAAGTTCTTGATAGTGGTCATCGACTACTTCACCAAGTGGATTGAGGCTAAGCCTTTAGCCAAGATAACCACCAAACAAGTTGCCCAGTTCTTTTTGGAGAACATCATCTGCAGATATGGGATTCCCCGAATCCTTGTTACGGATAATGGGACACAATTCAACAATGAAGAGTTTAAGAAGTACTGTGAGGAGAATGCTATTGAGCTTCGTTTTACTTCAGTAGCGCACCCACAAGCTAATGGACAGGCTGAGGTAGCCAATCGGATTATCCTTGATGGACTAAAGAAGAGGGTCGAACGCTCAAGAAATACTTGGGTGGATGAGTTACTGCCTATGCTTTGGGCGTATCGCACTACCTGCAAAGTGAGAACCGGAGAAACCCCTTTCTTGTTGGCTTATGGAGCTGAGGCAGTGGTGCCCCTGGAAATTATGCATGCATCACCTCGGGTTGAGGCATATGAACCCGAGAATAATGAAGAAGGCATGAGACTAGCCCTTGATCTGATTGACGAGGTCAGGGATGAAGCAAATGCCAGGAATACAGAACATCAGAAGAGAGCATCCTTCCACTACAACCAAAGGGTTATGGAGTGGTTCTTTCGACAAGGTGACTTGGTTCTAAGGAAGATAGAAGCCTCAGGAGTTGGCCAGAAAGGCAAGCTAGCCCCAAACTGGGAAGGACCATATCGAGTCAGGAAGGTGTTAGGACGAGGATCTTACAAGTTGGAAACCTTGGACGGGGTTGAGGTGCCCCGAACTTGGCATGCAGTGAACCTCAAGACTTATTATGTTTAAAGACTTGGTCTTTTATCTATTAGGAATAGAAATCAGGTTCGAATGAAACCATTACAGAGCATGTTGCTCCCAGTAGGAGATAGAGTATCTATGTAAGGGTTGAGCCCATTTTATCAGTATTCTTTGACAGCCTAATGAAGTTTGTTTTGCTTTCTCTCTGAGTTACTTCTTTTGTTTTGTTATTATAAACACTTAAAACAAATGATGAGTTAATTCACGAGTTTGGTACAAGCCAAGGGGCCAAATACCTAAAGAACTCTAAAGCTTAACAGACTATAAGCAAAGGCAGGAAAACGAAAGCAAATAAGGAAACTAACTACATAAATAGTTAAGTTAAAGAGTTGCATAAATAAAAGCCCGAAGGCTATTTGAGTTAAGTTACAAAAACCAAGAGTCCAACTAAAAGAAACTACAAATAAGCTAAGTGGCCTTAGGGGTCTCCTTGACAGGAGAATCATCAGAGCTGGTCTCTGTAGAGGAATCATCTGCAGCAGAATCAACATCTCCATCTCGAACAAGGGGCTGCTCAGGATCTAAAGTAGCAGCAGCAGCATGCTCCTTGACCAGAGCATCACCCTCCCCAAACAGCTCCTCACTAGAACCTAGCTCAACAACTAATGTGGTAGGGGGATGAGGGCTCGGAAAGGCTGAAGGCTGAAACAAGCCCGGATGTTGTCTTAGAACTGCTGTAAGGGCCTTATCCCATCCCTCAGTAAACTGACCAGGAAAAAGCATCTCATCATGCTTGTCCATGAGAGTCTTGTACTCAGCTGAATCTAGATAATCATCGATCAGCTTCTCCTTATCATCCTTCAATGCCACCAGCTCTGCGTGAACACCAACCAACTCCTCATCCTTCTTTTTCAGCTGCTCCTCTAGCTGGTGGATGTGAAGACTTCTCTTCTGAGACTCAGTCTCAAATCCCTTGGCCTTCTCCTTCCAAGCCTTGGCTTGGTGGAGTAAGCTTTGGAAATGGACGTTAGCCTATACCAAAGAACAGAATGATAAGGCAAAAGTAAAACAAAGAATCTAAATTTGAAAAGGCAAGGTTTGAAGCTTACAGCAGCAAGAGCCTGAGAACCAAGCGCTTCTGACTCCCCAATGCCTCTATTCATAACTAAGTCTTTGTAATCCGGAGGGGTAATTGAGTTAAGTGACCAGTCCATAGCATGTTTGGTGGAACCCACAACGCTATCTCGCTTTCTGAAGCCCCAGGATGGTCTAAACACGGTGGATTGAATGTTGACCTGGGAACTCCCCTCCAAGTCAGCTATGTCACCAAACTTGAGGTTCCCTTTCTGAACCTTGTGCGGGCGTAAGAATGAAGGCTCAGCTGCCTTTTCCCGAGGATCAGCGCCCCTCCTCGCTCGAGCCATCCTAGAAGTCTCATCATCAGGAGGGGGTGCAGCCTCTACAATCATCTTATCAACTACCAAAAATATCAACAGAAACAAATTTAAATAAGTCAAGTATGAAAATAAAAGACAAAGACAAGAAAGAAGGTTACCCCATTCAGAAACAGGGGAGAGGCCTACTGCCCTTAGAGATTCTTCATTTATAAGGCTTTGGCAGGTTATAGAATCGCCGTCACCTTTAGTTAAAGCTTTAAAAGCAGCTTGATCCTCAGGACTAAGGGTGATCCCTTTGGCACTCCCGTTTGAAACCTTCGAAAAGGTCCTTCTAAAGAGAGTACCCCAGTCTCCACCCTCCCACTCTAGGTAAGCAAACTCATTTTTCCAACCCGTATTGTTATCAGGCACAAACTTGGCATTAAAGATTGGGGGAACCTTGGGGCGAAGTTTGATATACATCCAGCTAGGATACTTAGCGGGGCTATTGTAAATTTGAAAAATTTTGCGAAAAAGGGGAACAGATAAAGGAAGGTGTTTTCTAAGGCACAAAACCATAAAACACAAGTTTATAAGGTTTTTTAATTTTATGCAATTTGTTATATCTAGCAATTTCATCAGTATCATGGTACGAACTACAACAATCGTACGCATCTAACTCAGCTAAGGAGGGATAGTCATCCCCGCGCTCATTTATCATATCAAAAAGGGACATGTAAGGAGAACGAATGGTGATAGTACCTTTGGAAGAGGCTGAGTTCATTTTAATAAGGGAGCTTGAGCTCTGTCCGCCATTGATGACAGCTTGAGATCTTCGACTTAAAACGGAGAAGACGACCGGAGAAGAAGGTCGGAATTGGCCGAGAAAACTTCGACGGAAACTTGAGAGAAAATTACTTGCTAAAAGTGAGAGAAGTATGGAGTAGAAATGAGAGTGTGAGAAGTGAGCTCTCAACTCTCACTCTTATATAGCAAATGGTAGCCGGTTGGAAAACTTGGGAAAACCGGTCAGAATCCCTTTTTGACCGATAAAAAAAACCCAGGATACTGTCCCAACTGATAAAAGCCCAATTCTGGAATGTTCTACAGAAATATCTAAGATATTTTGAAGAAAATATCCAAGATATTTTGAAGAAAATATCCAAGATATCATGAAAGAATATTTAAGATGAAGGATCTAGAACTTAGGCCCAAGTAGGCCCATTACAGCCAAGAGGCCAAGCCCATTAAAAAGGAAAAAGAGTATTGATATAAAATTGTATACGAATTAAGCCTTGAAGGCCCAAAAGTGATAAAGGCTCGTTAAGAGAAAAGCCCAATAATACAAGGTCCGAGTTCGATCAAGATTCTGGTCGAAATGACCAAGAATTCTGATCGAGAACTCGTTCGACTAAAGCATTGGAAATGCCCTTATTTCGACCAAGATTCTGGTCGAAACGACCAAGAATCCTAGTCGAAAAATCGTTCGATCAGAAGAAAAGAAACGCCCTTTTTTCGACCACGATCCTGGTCGAAACGAGCAGGAATCCTGGTCGAAAAAGGCTTCGACAAGGAAATTCTGAGGCCCTTATTTCGACCACGATCCTGGTCGAAACGACTAGGAATCCTGGTCGAAAATCTCTTCGATCAGAGAAATTTTGGACCCTTATTTCGACCACGATCCTGGTCGAAGCGACCAGGAATCCTGGTCGAAAATCCCTTCGAGCAGAAAAATCTGAGGCCCTTATTTCGACCAGGATTCTGGTCGAATTCCTGATCGAAATGAAAGGTTCTGGTAGAAAATTGTCTTAAAAATGCTAATTTTTGATGATAAATACTCATGAGCATGCAAGTTTCGGTAAAAATGAAGAAAATACCAGTGGGTAAAATACAAATCCAAAAAATTAGGATAAGTGTGAAAAATACGAGGAGTTTTATGAATAATTCCTTGAAATTAAATGGGCAATAATTCAGTAACAAAAGTTACAAGAAATTAACTGCTTAGCCTTGAATAAGGCAAATCGTCGTAAATGTGTAGGTCGCTCCACACTTTACAAAAAGACGATATTCGTGAAACACTAGTGTACATTTATGAACCCTGACCCGAGTCTCGAAAAAGGTCGTTGAAACTTCAAGGAAAACCTGATCAGTTTTCCTAGAAGTTGTGGGGCAAATGATGTGGGCCAAATATAAGCCCTAAAGACACAATTAATGTTGCATTAATTAGACCTATCTTGGTCCAAATATGAAGCCCATTAATGGGGCCCAAAACCCTAATTAAATATTAATTTCATAATTAATATTAGGGGCTAATTAACAGCGGGGAAATACAAGTCAGATAAGGATATTATCTCTCCAAAGAGTAGCCTCCAAGGCACATAGTCATACAAGGAAACAGACTCCTACAACGTAAGAGTCTAGAACCTTCCTCAAGGCTGACTTACCCATCAAGTCACGTAACCCTACCATAATTCTGAGGCTTCTCAGCCTATATAAAGGGTCAAACCCCTCACCCTAGAACTACGTTTTTGGCTTGAACTTTGATATTCATCAAAGTACGTAGGCATCTTGTGAAGGTAGATTCAACCACAAGCACGAGAGCAGCCATTAAAGCATGAAGCTCACGTACCCTAGTATTAAATACAAGTAAACCCTAGCCGCAATCTAATAACCTAGTTTTTATTCCACAACAGTTACATACTACTGGTAGGAGCAGGATTTAGGTCTCTAAATACTCTTCTAGTATAATTCTTATTTTTACTATATATAAAATATAATTATATACATATTATATTTAATATGTTGTCTGCGAGAATCGATCCCTTGACCTATGGTAGTACTTTAATATTAGGATATCTACCAAAAATACTAGGTTTAAAGTTTCTATTTGCAAAAATACCATCTCATTTAATTAATTGCAATTTTACTAAACTAAGTTTCAAAATTGCAAAAATACTAACCCCCTCCCCCCTCCCTTCCTTTCCTTTCCTGCCGACCGTTCCCAACCGCCAGTGTACTTTTTTTAAGGTGGGGTGATATTGTGGTGGATTTGGTTTGCAACTCAATGCAACCACATTCAACCACATTCAACTAAATGCAACCAAATGCAACTTTATTTAAAAGGTGGGGTGATTTTGGTGGATTTGGGTTGCAAGGCCCCGCCAGGGGCAATATTCAACTGAATGCAACCACATTCAACTTATTTTTTTAAAAAAGGTGTGGGTGATTTTGGTGGATTTGGGTTGCAAGGCCCCGCCAGGGGCAATATTCAACTGAATGCAACCACATTCAACTTCTTTTTTAAAAAAGGGTAGGGTGATTTTGGTGGATTTGGGTTGCAAGCCCCCGCCAGGGGCAATATTCAACTGAATGCAACTGAAATTAGAAATTTAGTTGAATGTGGTTGCATTCAGTTGCTGATTTCAAGTTCTATTTGTCAGTTGTCATTTTCGACCTCATTTTTGGACTATATATATATACAGGCCTTCGCTCCATACAGAACACTCTTATATAACAAACAATAAAGAACACTATAAATTCATTTATTCCAATAGATCCATTGGCCCCGCCAGGGGCACCCAATACAAAAAGTTCTTATTTTTTTAGGCTCTATCCATCCAGCAAAAAAAATTGAAAATTTACTTTTCATCGATGACGTCACTGATGACGTCATCATGACGTCATCGATGAATAGTAAATTTTCAATTTTTTTGCTGGATGGATAGAGCTTAAAAAAATAAGAACTTTTTGTATTGGGTGCTATGACGGAACTCTTAAATTATATTAGATATGAGGTGTTCTGTTAACTCGAATAACTTGTAGAAGGGGGGGGGTTGAATACAAGTTATATAATCGTGTCTGATTTTTGCTTGATTATATGAACAAGAATAAACGAATGAATCAAACTTTGTTTGTATTAATAAGATCAAATACAAACTCTACCAAAGGTGTACAATACCTTTAGCAGCTGCTAACAATACAAATCTCTCTCTGTTTGTTTCGAACTCTCGAATACAAACCTTATACAGAGCTACGCACACGAACTCACAACACACTTGTTCGACGACTCTTCTTACAATGATATAGAGAGAGTATTTATAATGCTACCTATCAACTACTAACAGAAAGATATAATCTATACATGACAATGTTCTGCGTTCTAGTCGATAGTTTCCATCAATAGAAAACTCTTTCCTTCATAATATCTTCTTGCTTGTTCTTCAAACAACGATCCTGTTTTATAGCACTTGCCAGTTTCTGTAGCATCCATAATGACATCATCAGTAACAAGACTGATATCAGGATTTCATCTTGCATCAGTATCTGATCATCATCAGTATTAGACCGTCATCAGGATTTGCTCATTGTTCCTGACATGTAGTCTCTGATACACTGTTCATTCCTGACTAAACTGTACAGATAACTTTATTACACATAAATCCTATATATAGTGCTAAATCCTTTATAAGATCAGGATTACAAGAAGTATAATACGTAAATTCTATTCTTAACATCACAACTTATGAATTATTCCTAACAATCTCCCCCTATTTATGCTTTAAAATCTTAAGCATAAATCTAAGTTGTGAATGTCAAAACATATAACAATACAACCAGAATAGAATTTATGAATATAGAATTATGAAGTTAAGTACCTCCTTCCCAGATGTAGACGTTTATCTAGTACTTAAAAGAAGAATTTTAACTATTAATGCTGCTCTTCCTTTACCACTTCCTAGCTAAGATTCACCACTGTCACTCCTAGTTCTTCTTTTTACTTCCCTTTGTCTGCTCTTTATCTCCCCCAGTCTGGTGGTGTTGTTGTTGTCTTTGAATTGTCTTTGTCTCCCCCTTTTTGACATCAGCAACATTAATTCCAAGAGATTCAGAAACAGAACAAATGATATTCATCAGAACTGCTTGATTTTCCATAATTGTGACTTGGTTATCTTCAAGTGATTGAAGTCTTGTTTGAATAGCAATTTGAGAATTTTGAATCTCTTTCAAAATATCAGAATGAACTTCAATGTTGGAAGTGCTTCTAGTATCTTCAGTATCAGAATCAGAAAGAACTGTATCTTCAAGTCTCGTAGAAGAAGTTGCTTGAGTTGTATGATATTCAAGTAATAAAACCTGATTAGAAGTATCAACATCTTCATCTTTCTGATCTGGAGCTGAAACATGATCATCATCTCCTTCACCAGTATTCTGTGTACTAACATC
The DNA here is from genome assembly GCA_037693485.1 of Kitagawia praeruptora. Taxonomy (NCBI): domain Eukaryota; kingdom Viridiplantae; phylum Streptophyta; class Magnoliopsida; order Apiales; family Apiaceae; genus Kitagawia; species Kitagawia praeruptora. Next base: position 102,185,605 of record CM075350.1, read on the forward strand.
TTCAAATCCTGACTCCTCCTTAGAGTGATCAGAGACTGTAGATGTCTCAATTCTAGCTGATATTGGAAGTACATACAAAGGAACACTAGGATCATTAGGAACTTCATTTGGTACATATGTATCAAGAGATTGCTTTATTCTGGCACCTCTTTTGTTAATGATTCCTGCAAGTCTCTCCTTTTACTTCTGAGCTTTTACTTCTGGCTTTGCATTGTGATGTGCTAGGTCATTCTTCTGATACATTTTGATGAATGAATAAGTACCAGCATCCATATCCAAATTTTCAGACCAAGATTCAGGAAAAACCTGATCCCAAAAATCAAATGATGGTTCCCTAATTTTCTCTCCCTCACTATGGAGTTGATCATCCATACCCTCATTCTCACTTTGACTTACTAAAGTCAACACTCTTTCTACCTCACCTTTTGCCTGGTCAGGAGCCAGCCTCTCAGTTTGTGGATCTAAGTCCATCTTTTCAAGTGTATCACTCAAATTTGGATAAGTGCTCTCATGACCTACAGAAAAATAGGGTTTAGAAGGAGTTTTTATACCTGAACTCACATGGAGAGAGGGTTCCTCATATGGCAAGGGGCTTGAGGTTTTCTCCAAGGAGTGAGCTGCTATAATCTCTGAACCCTTACAATCATCTTCTTTCCTTCCAGAGACTACAGGCTCCAGTATACCACTTTCAGGTTCTTTACTAGACTCTGATGTCTTCAGTAATACTTCATTAGACACCATAGTTAGTACATCACCGTCTTTAAGTGTTGTTTGCTGAGACTCACCCTCAAGGTGGATAAACTCTGACTGAACAAAATTTGTTTGATCTTCAGAAAAATCAACCAAAGTCATTCCTCCCATATCATAGGGTATCTCACTTGCATTCTCAGTCATCACAGAAGTCCTTTCAACATCAACTATCACAGCTCCTGAGTCATCCTTCCTCTGACTAGATGGTTCTTGTGTTGCAGTGACTGTGATCTGATCTTTCCTACTATTCACCACTGGTGCAATAGTATCTTCTGTTGACTGCTTCCCTCTATCTACTTCCTCCAGTTGTTCACCTTGAGCTGAGGCATCTTCAATAATGACATCTTTGTCAAATAAATACGCATGAAGTGATTGAAGTGCAACATGCTTCGAGAGTCCAAATTTCTTGACTAATTGTCTTCTGACATATACATAGAAATACATCTTCATTAAGTCAAGTCTTTGATGTAGAAGTCCATATTCATCTGGAAATAAAAGTTTTGGTACTCTTTCAACCAAAAATATCTAGAACAGGCCTTGACAACTTCACTTTGAGAGAAATTAGTCCCATAGCCAGTCTGTATGATAATGTAGTTTTCCATGAAGAATCAATATCCAGATCTCTATGGTCATTTGCTGACTTAATTATAGCTTCATTTGTAGAGACCTGCATGATATTAGTTGGACTAGACTTTGTGTGTGTAGGTGACAATTGAATCTTTCTCCTTGTTCTCCTGGTATAGTGAGCAAAAGATTTATCCTGAGAAGACTCAAGAGGTGTAGACACAGAAGTGATCTTGGGATGAGATCTTTGTTCAATAGACACAGTCTTTTGAGAGACAGTATCCAGTAACTGTTTTCCCTTTTTAAGAACTACAGCCTTTTGGGAGACTACAGCCTGACTGTGGCTAGGTTTTTCATCTCTTTGTGCTAACAGAGAAAGTTGAATTGTAGCCTTCAATTCTGCTATCTCAGCAAGAGTTAAATCATCATCATCTTCACTAGAATTACTACTACTTGACACAACAAATCTTCTCTTCCTTACAACTGATGTCTTTTGAGAAACACCAGAGGTTGGTTTCTTTGAAACAATAGGCTGTGGATCAAAATTTGGTTCTTGAATTGTTTCAGGGACTATAATGTTTTGGGCTACTTGGGTAGACACAGGTGGGTTCTCCTCCAAATGAGATTCCTGAGCCATTTCACCACAAAAGAAAGAAGAATTGTAGAGAGTAGGAAGATGAGTTTTAAGAATTACCTGAAAATGATGTGGATAATGAATTGCAGGTATTTCATCTAGATTCTTTTCATTGTCCTTCTTTGTAATGTCAGAGAAAATTCTCTTTTGCTGTTCATAAGAAGAAACACAATGTTCCCTACCAAATCTAGCTTCAACATCAGGAATAAAATGGTTAATAAACATTTGCATAAATCTATGATAATAAACCATTTTCCTGTTTTGATCTCTAAACCCAAGTTTAATACTCATCTGACTTAAGATAATGTGGCCAATGTTAATTACTCTGCCATAAAGCAAACTATAAGCAATATGTGATGTAACAGAAGTAATTTGCTGAAAAGAACTACATTTACCAGTAAAACATTTAGCAATTTGATCAAAGTAAAAAGACCATTCCTTTCTAAGAAAAGACCTATTCAACTGGCTCATGTTGTCTAGAGGTCCACTATAACCTAATTCAGACAACATAGTTCTTACATTATCATCAGATGGTTCACTTGCATAATTATCAGTAACAGGTAAGCAAAGTACCGAATTAACAACAGATTCAGTAATGTCAAAAGAATCTTGTCCTAAATGTAAACAATCTTACATGATTGACTCTGAGTAGAATCAATTACCTCAGCATTCTCCCAAGCTTGTGAAACAGCTGCTTGATTAATTTGTGGAGATGCTGTCAATGCAAAACTTAATGGTCCATACGCCAGAAAGTCCATGATTGGATGAAAATCAGATGACACTCCTTCCTTGTTGGTGATAGCTGCTACATGATTGTTTGTCATAAAATTGAAGTCACCAAACTTGAAGGCTACTGATTTAGGTAATCTTCTCTGAGCTGCCATTTTTGATCTGAAAAGAACTTGAAAAATTCTTGAAATGGATTAGTGATTTTGAAAACTCAAGAGTGTTTTTGCTTTAGAGAATGTAAAATTAGAGAAAGCAATTACACGATTAGAGTTTCAAAACAAATATATTTCACAAATTTTTCAGACCAGTATCCCACATTGACACGTAGATTGACAGGTGTCAGTCCCTGAAAAGTGCGGTTACCCATGATTTTTGGAAAATTAAATCCAAAATTGATTTTCATGAAATAAATCAGGGTATTATCAAGATAAAAATCAATATTGATCAGCTTCCTTTTCCTGTTGACCTCTCATCAAAATAATCACAAAATACAACGTGATTTAAAAATATAATAATTCTCAAATCCTGATGGTCACAAATGAAATCCTGATCAATATCATCCTGATTCTAGAGACTTAATATGGAGTTTCCACGTGGCATTTTTCTTTTATCTGAAAAAAAAGAAATAAACAATTAATCTGAACAAAAATCAATTGGTTAAATATATTCAATATTTCTTGAAAACAAGAAATACAGTCACACGCAATAATTAGCATCCGACTTCATTAAAACTGCCAAGTGACTGTTCAGCTTCTCACGTCTTTCTTTTAAAAGAACCAGACGCCTTATGCCATTCTCCATAAACCTTTCAATTTCTTTTCTTCTCAACAATGCTCCTCAAACCAAAATTCCATTCAAACCCATTCTTTATATTTTTCACGATCGATGAACATCCTGTTCTTGATCATCTCTTTGAAAAGATGACTCTTCTCATCGAACTAATCATGGATGGATTGGTTTCCGAAAATATCCAGAGGTTTTTCCTAGAACATCCATCTGTTGGATACAATCTTCCCCTAACCTCCTCAAAACTTGAGGATGAAGAATTTGGCTGAGAGTCTGAGGTTGATCTTGATGGAGATGCTATTCATTTAAGTTAGCTGCTCTCATTCAAGTCGCCCAGACAAGGAATTCAAGAGTAGACGAGGCTATTCAATCCCCTGATGGATTTCTTGAGATACTCCTTGTCCTGTACCTCAGAATTCATATCAATAGACAAGTATAGAATTATCAGTAGAAATTAGACAAAAAGATGTTGTATTTCATTTCCATATATGTAATACTTTCAATTAATGAAAATACAATTACTTGTTATCTACTTGTCTTTTGATTATTGAATGATGTATAAATTATCAGTATGCAAATATCAAACATGCTGGCATAGACTTAACATATCACAGAATTAGATTACTACACAAAGTAAACGTCAGGATCTGAAACAATTTTCATAATCCTGATACTGACACAATACTGATGACGTCAGCATCCTAATAACAAATCTAATCCTGATGATTATTAACAAGTCTTATAAATACTTAAATTTATCAAGGCAAAGTGTTATAGCTAAAGCATTTAACTATCAAATATAGATCCTGACAAGAATATCAAGTTTATAAGCTAAAAACAACATACCTTGCTACTATTGCAGATGTTAACGATCTAAAAATTTAACATTCCTAACTCACTTACTAATCTACTGAATGTAGTCTCATCAAGTGGTTTAGTTAGAATATCTGCAAGCTGTTTGTCAGTAGGAACAAAATGAAGTTCCACAGTACCATTCTCAATATGTTCTCTAATAAAATGATACCTGACATCAATGTGCTTAGTCCTTGAATGTTGAACTGGATTTTCTGCAATTTTAATAGCACTAGTATTATCACAAAACATAGGAATATTACTAAGTGTCATACCATAATCCATCAACTGATTTCTTATCCAAAGGAGCTGTGCACAACAACTGCCTGCTGCTATGTACTCAGCTTCTGCAGTTGAGGTTGAAACAGATTGTTGCTTCTTGCTTGCCCAAGAAATCAATCTATTTCCCAAGAATTGACATGTACCTGTAGTGACTTTCCTGTCTATTTTACACCCTGCATAATCAGAGTCTGAATAGCCAATTAGAAAGAAATCAGATTCTCTAGGATACCACAAACCAAGATTTGGAGTTCCTTTGAGATATCTAAAATTTCTCTTCACAGCAATTAAATGAGATTCCTTAGGATCACTTTGGAATCTAGCACATAAACAGGTAGAAAACATTATATCTGGCCTACTTGCAGTTAGATATAACAATGAGCCTATCATGCCTCTATAACTAGTATTATCCACACTCTTCCCCTTAGGATCAGAGTCTAGTTTAGTGGCTGTTGCCATGGGTGTTTTTGCAACTACACAGTCTTGAAAGTCAAACCTTCTTAGAAGATCTTTGATATACTTTGACTGATTAATGAAAATACCAGTCTCAGTCTGTTTGACCTGCAAGCCTAAGAAATAATTTAATTCACCCATCATGCTCATCTGATACTTAGACTGCATAAGCTTGCTAAACTTAGCACACAACTTTTCATTAGCAGAACCAAAAATAATATCATCAAAATAAACTTGAACTAAAAGCAATTCACCTTTTATCTTTCTAAAGAATAGAGTTTTGTCAATTGTACCTCTTGTGAAGCCATTTTCAAGAAGAAATTTAGACAAAGTCTCATACCATGCTCTTGGTGCCTGCTTTAGTCCATAGAGTGCCTTGTCAAGTTTGTAGACATGATTTGGAAACTTTGGATCAATAAATCCAGGTGGCTGTTCCACATACACTTCCTCATCAAGTTTGCCATTTAGAAAAGCACTCTTTACATCCATCTGGTATACCTTGAATTTTGAATGAGCTGCAAATGCAAGAAACATTCTGATTGCTTCTAATCTTGCTACAGGTGCAAAGGTCTCATCATAATCAATGCCTTCTTCCTGAGAATAACCCTTGGCCACCAGTCTAGCTTTGTTTCTTACAATCATACCAGATTCATCTAGCTTGTTTCTGAAAACCCATCTTGCACCAACAATAGATCTATCTTTAGGTCTTGGTACCAGTTTCCAGACTTTGTTTCTCTCAAACTCATTTAACTCCTCCTGCATTGCAATTACCCAATTAGGATCCTGTAAGGCTTCTTCAACCTTCTTAGGTTCATTCTTTGAGAGAAAGCAACTATACAAGCATTCATTTTGAATTGATCTTCTAGTTCGAACACCACTATTTGGATCACCAATTATCAAATCTTCAGTATGATCCTTTGACCATTTTCTAACAGGTGGTAGATTAACTCTGCTAGTCTCTCCCCCTAAGTTAGTGGTATCTCTTGTAGAAGAATTCTCTTTACCTTCAAAAACTCTCCTTTGATCAATAGAATCAGTAGATACCATATTACTGCTAGTTACTGATCTTTCCTCAGTAGACTCTGAAAGATCAGTTCCTGATGGAGTAGACTCTGAAACGTCAATTCCTGATGGAGTAGACTCTGAAAGGCTAGTCTGCTGCTGATGATCACTGTGTTCTCTTTGATTTATTTGCTCCCCCTCAACAGTAGCATTCCTTTGAGAAGCAATAGAAATTCCTTCTTGAGAACCTTCATCATCACTGGAGAGTATCTCAGAATTCTTCAGATTTTCAAATTCCAATTTGTCATGGCTTTCATCAGTTTTCAAAATTCCAAATTTCTTATCAAATGCAACATGAATTGATTCCATAACAATGTGAGTTCTAAGATTGTAAATTTTGAAGGCCTTAGATGCTGAATATCCTAGAAAAATTGCTTCATCCGATTTGGCTTCAAATTTTCCAAGTTGTTCTGGATGAACTTTTAGGACATAACATTTGCATCCAAAGATGTGAAAATATTTCACACTTGGTTTCTTTCCTTTGATCATCTCATAGGGAGTTTTTCCATGACTATTTACCAAGGTACAGTTTTGAGTGAAACATGCAGTGTTAATAGCTTCTGCCCAAAAAGGTTGGAAGTTTTGCATCTGCAAGCATGGTTCTTGCTGCCTCTATGAGAGTCCTGTTCTTTCTTTCCACTAAACCATTCTATTGAGGTGTACCAGGTGCAGAAAACTGTTGAGTGATTCCATTGTCTGCACAAAACCCCTCCATTGTAGAATTCTTGAATTCTGTACCATTGTCACTCCTAAGTACTTTAACTTTGTACTCAGAGTTATTCTGAATATTCTTTACAAGTTCAATGATTTGCTGAGGAGCTTCATCCTTCTTGTGTAGAAAGAACACCCATGTAAACCTTGTGAAATCATCCACTATCACTAGAGCATATCTTTTCTTGCTGATAGACATAATGTTTACTGGACCAAACAGATCAAGATGTAGCATGTGAAATGGTTCAGTAATTGAATTTTCAGTCTTGCTCTTGAAAGTGGTTCTTCTCTGCTTTCCAAGCTGACATGCATCACAAAGTCCATCTTGCACATAATTTGCTTGAGGTAGGCCTCTCACCAGATTGTGCTTAACAAGTTGATTAAGATTCTTGAAATTAAGATGTGAGAGCTTCTTGTGCCAATTCCAGCTTTCATCACTTGTAGCTTTGCTGTAGAGACATCTAACAATTCCTTTAGATGTATCACTTAAGCTGGCTTCATATATGTTACCATGTCTTTGACCAGTTAGAACAATGTCTCCATTCTGCATATTCAAGATTTTGCATCCTTCTTTGTCAAAGATTGATTTGTAATCTTTATCACCCAGTTGACTTATGCTTAAAAGAGTATGTTTCAAGCCTTCAACCAGTGCTACATTTTCTATGATGACATTCCCCAAAACAATTGAGCCATATCCCAGAGTTTCTCCTTTGTTGCCATCTCCAAAAGACATTACTGGGCCAGCTTTCCTCTCAAACTTTGTAAGCAGGGACTTCTCTCCAGTCATATGTCCAGAGCATCCACTGTCCAAGATAATTGAATGCTTCTTTCCTGTGCCCTGCAAACAAAAAGTAACTAGTTAGAATTTTTTAGGACCCAACTTTGATTGGATCCTTTCTTACTAGATTTAGAAACGACAGGCTTTGAGAATTTTGCTTTTATTTTACCTGTTGCAGAGTCAACCTTAGACTCTGATTTCACAAACTGTTTGTGACTAGGAGTTTCAGATTTCAAGGAATAATAGTCATAATACAGTTCATGATATTCTTTACACATGTAAATGGAATGAAGTAAACTACCACAATGATAACAAGCTTTTTGTGGTTGCTATTGAATTTTCTGAGTCTTGGGGAATCTGGACTCAGTTTTCCAAGAAGGTTTTTGATTGCAGTCTAGGGCCAAAATGATTATGATTTCCACACTTATAGCATTTTTTCCTAGGTGCATCAGGTACATTCTTGTAATTATTCTCTTTGTTAATACCTTCTTTTCCATTCCTATTTCTTTTGATCTTGCTAGACTCTGAAAGACCATCTAATCTCTGTTTCAACTGAGACTTAGACAGAAACCCTATGTTTACATTCTTAGGTTTCTCTAACACTTTCTCATCTGAATTACTATTGTTAATCCTATTGTGTACAACAGGGGTACCTTTTGAATCAACAAATTTAACATGATTAGGTTCAGAAGCAATTTTCTTACCTTCAGATTTAGATGTGCTAGCTTCTATTTTACTATCATCATTGACAATAGTTACTTTTTCTTCTTGTCTAGCCTTATCAAAACCTAAACCATTAACCTTACCACGAATTCCACTTTCAAAGATTTCTATAGTCTTTTTACTGGAATTGTTAATGGTCTTAATCACATCTCTCTCTTCCTCTAGTTCTTTTTTGACATAGTCATAAGCCTCAAGAATAACACTATAATCATGCTTAGCTTTATCAGAACTTAACTTGTATTCTTCCATTTGAATTAACTCAGATTCAAGAAAATTATTTCTATCAACTAATTTATCATTCTTAACCTTAAGTTCATCTTTTTCATTAGTAAGAATTCTAAAATTAGTCATAAGATTCTTAAACTCAGCATGGATAGATCTAATTTCATCAGAATTTAAGCTATCAAATGAATCAAGAGAGTGAAGTGTTACCTTAACAGAGGATGGAGAAGTTTTCTTTGGAGATCCAAGTTTGTCTGAACCATTTGTCATCAATGCAATGTTGTCATAATCCAAATCATCTTCAGAATCACTGGAATCAGCCCAATCCTTCTGTGTGACCATAAGTGCATTACCCTTTCCTGAATTCCTAGGCTTCTTACACTCACTAGCAAAGTGTCCAAGCTCGCTGCAGTTAAAGCACTTGATCTTAGCCTTATCAAGCTTGACAATTGTACTTTTGCCTTTGTCACTCTTCTTTTCCTCCTTCTTTTGAAAAGGTCCTTTGCTAAATCTTCTCCTGTTGAATCTTCCTTTCTTGAAGGCTTTAGCAAACATAGCAAAGAGTTCCTGCATCTCAGATTCAGAATCATTGTTGTTAGAGTCCATATCAGTAGTCTCTGACTCATAACTTTCTTTGCTTTTCTTCTTCCTTGAATTCTTTACAGCAATCTCTTCATGCTGTTCTTCAGGAAGCTTCTTTACTTCAGATTGAGCAGTAAGTGCAATAGTCTTCATTTTTCCTTCACTCCTGCTCTTCTTCTGCTGCTTGTCAAGTTCATAAGCTCTCAATTTTCCATATACTGCCTCTAATGAAATCTCATCCAGATCATTAGCTTCCTCAATTGCAGATATCTTCTCATTGTAGAAATCAGGCAAAGCTTTCATGAATTTTGTATTCATATCCTCCAAGTCATAATATTTACCATGCATGGCCATCTCATTGATGAGTTTTGTAAACCTATCAAAGGTATCAGTAAGTGACTCATCAGACTTGGATTCAAAGTACTCATACTGTTGTATAAGTAATGTCCTCATATTCTTCCTGACAGGCTTAGTTCCTTCACAGTGAACCTTAAGATTGTCCCATATATCCTTAGCAGTTTTACAAGAGAGAACATACTTAGTGAGAATAGAATCAAGACTGTTGAATAATATGTTTCTCACTTTAGCATCTTTAAGAACATCCTCCTTGTCTTTATCTGACCATTCAGATTTTGGCTTCTCTGCTGTATGTTCTGGAACAACCACACCATCAACAGTTGCTTGTCCAACGACCTTTGTTGGAACAAAAGGTCCATCCCTGATTCTGTCAAGATAATCAGGATCTGTTGCTTCCAGATGATGCAACATCTTTACTTCCCATAGAGTATATTCGTTTCTCTTGAGCATAGGAATCTTAGTATTCCCATCCTTGTAACCAGACATGATTGCAGATCTTTATGATTATTCAAAATCAACCTGCTCTGATACCAATTGTTAACTCGAATAACTTGTAGAAGGGGGGGGGTTGAATACAAGTTATATAATCGTGTCTGATTTTTGCTTGATTATATGAACAAGAATAAATGAATGAATCAAACTTTGTTTGTATTAATAAGATCAAATACAAACTCTACCAAAGGTGTACAATACCTTTAGCAGCTGCTAACAATACAAATCTCTCTCTCTGTTTGTTTCGAACTCTCGAATACAAACCTTATACAGAGCTACGCACACGAACTCACAACACACTTGTTCGACGACTCTTCTTACAATGATATAGAGAGAGTATTTATAATGCTACCTATCAACTACTAATAGAAATATATAATCTATACATGACAATGTTCTGCGTTCTAGTCGATAGTTTCCATCAATAGAAAACTCTTTCCTTCATAATATCTTCTTGCTTGTTCTTCAAACAACGATCCTATTTCATAGCACTTGCCAGTTTCTGTAGCATCCATAATGACATCATCAGTAACAAGACTGATATCAGGATTTCATCTTGCATCAGTATCTGATCATCATCAGTATTAGACCGTCATCAGGATTTGCTCTTTGTTCCTGACATGTAGTCTCTGATACACTGTTCATTCTTGACTAAACTGTACAGATAACTTTCTTACACATAAATCCTATATATAGTGCTAAATCCTTTATAAGATCAGGATTACAAGAAGTATAATGCGTAAATTCTATTCTTAACATCACAACTTTTGAATTATTCCTAACATGTTCTTTATTGTTTGTTATATAAGGTGTTTGCTATGGAATGCAACTCCATATATATATATATATAGAGTCCAAAAATGAGGTCGAAAATGACAACTGACAGATGGAATCTGAAATCAGAAATTTAGTTGCATGTGGTTGCATTCAGTTGCAAATTTAGTTGAATATGCCCCTGCGGGGCCATGCAACCTAAATCCACCAAAATATCACCCACCTTATATATATATATATATATATATATATATATATATATATATATATATATATATATATATATATATGGAAACTGGTCACCAGCCACAGTTGGATATTTTTTAATATCTAACCAACCCATCTTATACCATTAAAATGTATAATCAGCGGTCAGGATTAGGTTAACTTACGTTATATAATATAGCGTAAGTTAAAGTTTTCAAAACTTCCATTTAAATTGTGTCGAAATATATCAAATATGGTATGCAAAATGATCGTTGTGAGATGTAGAAAAATACAGTGAAGTCGGATTTCAAAAATATCTCACCAATTGACGGAAAAAATCAAATTAGAAACGGAGGGATTTGGGTATAAACTTACGCTATATTATATAGCGTAATACGCTATATAATGTAGCGTAAGCTTTTCTAATCCTAGCCGTGCATTAATTTACTGGAAGGTCACATATGGGTTGGTTGGATATTAGATTATATCCAACTGTGGCTGTAGAAGGCGTCCTTATATATATATATATATATATGGGCTCCGGTCCCTGGCAAACGTATGCTAGGGACCTCTTATTCAACATACAGCTTCTGGACTGTTGAATGGTTGATCCAAAGGTCCTGGTTTAAAAAAAAAAGTGTACCGTACTGCATAAACTTTATGCGGTATGGAGAAATTACCAAAATGCCCTCTATTTTCACATAAAAAACTTAATGTTCACCGTACCGCAGAAAGTTTCTGCGATACGGTGAATAGTAGATTTTTTATGTGAAAACAGGGGGCATTTTGGTAATTTCTCAATACCGCATAAAGTTTATGCGGTATGGTACAATTTTTTTTTAAATCACAGCCGTTGGATCAACCATCCAACGGCTGAAAAACTGTATGTTGAATAAGAGGTCCCTGGCATACGTTTGCCAGGGACCGGGAGCCTATATATATAGAGTTCAAAAATGAGGTCGAAAATGACAACTGACAAATGGAACTTGAAATCATAAATTTAGTTGAATGTGGTTGCATTCAGTTGAATATGCCCCTGCGGGACCAAGAAACCCAAATTCACCAAAATAGCCCCACCTTTAAAAAAACAAAAGTACACAAGTCATTAGTCGGCTGCTGTGATTAAAGGTGGAGGGGGAAGGGTTAATATTTTTGTAATTTAGAAACTTAGTTAGTAAAATTGAAAATAGGTATTCTTAACAAAAGTAAATGTGTAAAAATTTATTTTTCCCTATTTATTTATGAAAAAAGCCCATAATATTATCCATTTTACTCTTATTATATAATAGGATATAATTCCATGGATACAACATATTTAACAAATAAAACTTAAACTCCTGGTACAAAAAAAATAAAAAATAAAACTTAAACTACTCTTGTTTGTAACATAAAATAAAATCAATACCGTTGTGACGCTGTCGAAACCGAGGCAGGGCCGCAGCCCGCAGGGGTTCTAAATTAGCAAATTCTAATCCTACTTGAATATTACACGAATAGATCAAACCTCTAAATCCAACTTCCTGTAGGAATCTTTGTAACTCATTGTAACCCTAAAACATAGGACTTAGGAATGAGTTATTTAATAACCTTCTATAAATATATCATTAAGCAATCTTGTCTAATCTATCCAACAAGTTACCAGAGAAACTTTGTAGCAGCCATGGTTCTGACAATCAAGCCAATCCAGTTACCGATCCAAATCTTCCCCACCACCATTACCACAACTTACACCACTTCTCAACCTGCAGTATCCTGCCTATCTCAACTCGAAAAACTCGAAACACTTGGCCGAGGAAGTAAGGGCACTGTATACAAAGTTATAGACAATATTACCCGCGATGTTCATGCATTGAAGACGTACAACAATTCTGCTACTTGTGATGAAGTTCTCGGGGAAATTAACATACTCGAGTCTATTGATTGTCCCTATATCACTCGATTTCATGGTACTGTTTTCTCTGACTCTGGAGATGGATTTATGCCTATTCTGATGGAGTACATGGATGCTGGAAGTCTTCAAAATCTAGTAAAGATCAATGGTACATTGTCCGAAAAGATGATAGTCGAAGTAGCAAGACGAACGCTCCTGGGGCTTGATTATTTGCACAATACTAAACACATAGTGCACTGTGATATAAAGCCTGCTAATTTGCTTGTTAATCACAATATGGAAGTTAAGATTGCGGATTTTGGGATTAGCAAGTTGATTGATTTGACAAGTGATCAGCGTCAAATATTTTCAGGAACTACTGCTTATATGGCTCCTGAAAGATTTGATTCATGTGCTTTTGGTGATGATCTGGATGTTTTTGTTGGAGATATCTGGAGCTTAGGATTGACGCTCATGGAGATATATCTCGGCTATCATCCCTACCTTGCCCCAAACGGAAAGCCGAAGACGTCTGATATTGATTTGATTCTTGATGTATGTTACGAAGATTCTCCTAAGTTGCCAGAAGAGGCCTCTCCGGATTTTCAAGACTTTATTAGATGTTGCTTGGAGAAAAATCCAAGTAAAAGATGGAAGGCGCTCCAGTTGTTATCTCATCCTTTCCTTGTCAATAAACCAGATGATCAAAACGCCAACCCTCCAATTGCACAAGACAGACATACTGAATTTGGGGCGCAGTACAACTCCGATGCAGCGCCTGTGGATATTAAACAGGGCACGAAAAGAAAAGCAAACGTTGAGATACAAGAGTCCTCGAAAAGGGTGAAGACAGAAGATGATCAAGTATGAAGGGTTGCCTAGGGCTGAATCTTGTTAACAAAAAACAATGAGCCCGGTGTCAAAGACCTACGATTTTCCCAGAACACATAAACAGGCATCTCCTGATTTCTGAGACTCTGAACCATGGATGGCCTTGCCACTCTTTCTACATCATTGCTTGCATCGAGCTAATTATGTAAATTTTTACATGGAATGAATTTTGAAGATGTAAATTACCAGGAAACTAAATTCAAATTGTTGTTTATTCTATTTTTCAATCCTTGTTTTTTGAATCAAGACTGCTTATAAATATGTAAAATGACCCTCCAGACAAGAATCCATAAGCATCTTCCCACGAATGAGATCTAATGCCTTTAAAAATTCGAGTGTTAGTTTGAAATGATTCAAATATAAATATGTGTTTCAGATAAGTTCTGGAACTGTTTGCAAACAATAGAGGCATTACAGGTATTACATTTACAAAAAAATGTAAATCATAACGCAGTGCTACTTAACAATTGTAGGCATTGTAGATATTTAATCCTTTGTTGGTAAGCAACAATACAGCAGCTTCAATAAAAGCAAGACTTCAAAAATCCACCTCAGTATTATAAAAAATATGCGGACAAAGAAATTGAATCTATCACTCAAAATGAACACAAACAATTTTACAAGTGAAACCTGAAACGTAAACTCTTTTTTTTTTCAAGTTCCTGACTACACATCAGCTTCCCATATTTACTAGTTTGATACTCTAATTAACATAAGTTGCCCTCTTTTTTAGAGTGTCTAAACTGTTTTGAGAGAAGAGTGGTGATAATGTTTTGTTGGAAGAGAAGTAGTGTTGTGATTTATAGGGCCTGTGTGAATCTCGATGTAGAGGAAAAAGTGATTGGGGAGGTATGGTGTATAGTGATCAGAAAAACAGTGTAATGCAAGTACGATTTCGTCAAAAAAAAAAACATAATATCTACTAGTACTATTGTTGTGAGTAGAAGAAAAGTGCCGGTTGAAAAGGGTAGGAGTATGGAGATGTGCTACATCTGTCCTATAGAAACTATCCTTATGTACTGTGTGAGGGAGACAAGTATGCATAAAAACACTAGTGTATTGATATCCTATTCTGTTGTAGCAAACAAAGTTGAGTGATCAAGCTATATGTGGCTGGTCTAATATCCCCAGAGTATGTTGGGCCTATGTAGTCCTTGTTTAGCTAGGAAGTCTGCACCTATGTTGAAAGCCCGTCCAACATGGGCTATTTGGAAATTTGTTTGATTTATAAGGCCCAGATCAGTGATGAATTGTATAGTGGATGTGTTCCCTGTTTTGTAGTTTGTGATGTTGGACCAAAGCTCCATTGAGTCCGTGTGAATTATGATTCTCTTGCCTATCTCCACAACACTGCCAACATGTTTAGCAGCGCCTTGGTCTCAGCTTCTAATGGATTTGTAGCTGTGTTTGGGCCACTAAATATGAAACAAAGGTCTTCCTTGTTGATGTATTCCCTCATCCCAGACTGAGGTTGTGTGTTACTGCAAACCCACGACCCATCTACGAAAGCTATGTAATCCCAACTCTGTTTTAGATCATTGATAAAATGTTTCTTCATATTTTTTATCGCTAGTACATATTGGGTTATTTTCCCAGTCTTGCTTACTGTTGCTATATAAAATGCCTCCACTTTTGCACCATAAGAAGGATCTTTGTATATTTAAAAATTCTGTCTGTTTTGCATTAATAGTGGCTTTGTTGAAAATAATCTCGTTACGATTCAGCCAGAGTGTCCAGAATACCGCAGACACCGTCGTCTGTCACTGTGATGCGTGCTGTGTTCCTTTGGCCGCATTGTAGACATGCCAAAGCCAATCAGCATTGTACATCTGAAGGTTAATTGCCATCCACCACTTATTAATAAAGTTCCATGTATTCTATGAAGTAGAACAGGTTTGGAAAATATGCTGGATATCTTCTTCGCCATTGTTGCAAGTAGAACAAATGGTAGGCATGTTAGTATTATTGATCCTATTGTGCAAGAACACTTTAGTGGGAATGATGTTTTTATACAGTTTTCATATAAAGACTTTGACCTTTGGCGGCACTTTCATACTCCATATGAATGACCACCTAAAACTCGGATGAGTGTCCTTGTTAAGCTATTCATACATGACCGCTGTATTGTAACTTCTATTTGTTGGTTTCCAGAGTAGTGTGTCTTGTAGTTCACTTGTATTATATGCCTGAATTATGTTGTAGATTTCACTTGCTTCAATGCTTTCCAGCGCATTAAGGTGGAAGAATGATTATTTGGACTGAGTTTGCAAGCACTCCGAACTATGGTGATTGAATAAAACTTATTCAATCGAGAAAGACCAGCTCAAAGCATGTGTTAGAGGTGTATATTTGTGCCCAAAATCCGCCCTGGGCTTGATTTAATGCCCACTAAGATTATGGACTCAAATCAGGTGGATATGGACGGATAGATTGGGCTAAGGAGTAAGTATGGTAATTTGGTATGCCTTAGAAATAAACTGGAGGGCAGGATTCTGGCATCTAGTTCAGGATTTGTTCATATGGGGGTTCAGGCATGTGAACCCTGAATAGGGATAATGCTGTGTTGAGGCTTGGCAGGGGTTCAACTGGGCATAAGGCTTTCAAGCAGGGGTACGCGCATGAACCCTGGCAAGTCCCAGAAAACGCACCAGCAATCCCAGAATCTCATAGATTGTAGGAGATTGGATATGGCACGTTCCAACAACCTTTTTGATAGCTCCTAAACAATAGGAACGACCTAATAGCAGTGTATATCATGGATTAACATCATATATATATGGAATATGTATATATGCGTGTATATTGGTGGATATATCACAAAACATGTGGAATAATCATGGAATAACAACTGGATAAATATGGAAGGATGGATACACGATCAAAGGAGGTCTGTTACGGAAGGATAGGCTTATCAGATGGTGGATAGTAATCAAGAACTACATGGGACTTGATCTCTTATAAATATAAGAGTATGTAGGCAATTTGCAGGGTTGGACACACCGATACACCTCTAACACACGCTCTGGGCTGCTCTCTCTCGATTGAATAGGTTTTATTCAATCACCATAGCTCGGAGTGCTTGCAAACTCAGTCCAAATATCCACCATTCATCCACTCGGGTTAGGGTTTATAAACTAGGGTTTTTGGCTTGTAATTCGATTTGTTTAATCATTACTCTTGGATTATCTTGGTTGTTTCTTGTAATTCTTTCATTGAAGTGTTGTACCATTTTTCCCTAACAACATTTGTGGCGCTAGAAGGAGGGGCTTGGTTTTATCTCTAGAGGGAAGAGATGTCTCGAAATTCCTGTCGAAATTCCGGTGATATATATTCATACACCGGATGATGAACGGAGTGATGGTGATGGAGAACGTAATGATGAGATCACGAATCAGGAGCTTAGGGAAAAGAGATAAGAAAATATGAAAAAATGGAAAAAAAATCATGGCTCATCGGAAAAAGGATGAAGAAGAATGAAGTTTACCCATAACCACCATTATTTCGGTCATTTGGTGGTAAATGTATAAAAGAAGAGATGTGGCTCTGAGACGCTTGGATTTTTATTGTGATGGGAGAGGTCTTGGAAAGAATGGCCAGGAATCAAGGAAATATAAGAAACCTATCGATGAATTGTTTGCGTGAGATAAAGAGAAGAAAATTGGAATTTTGACGCTGCAGTTTTTGATCAAACTTGACTGAATAAACTGCTTTGATCTAGAAGGTTCTAAGTGCAGTGCGATATACCGTTGGAAAAGTACCGAAATCTAGTTTTCATATAAAGACTTTGACCTTTGGCGGCACTTTCATAGTCCATATGAATGACCACCTAAAACTCCGATGAGTGTCCTTGTTAAGCTATTTATACATGAACGTTGTATTGTAACTTCTATTTGTTGGTTTTCAGAGTAGTGTGTCTTGTAGTTCACTTGTATTATATGCCTGAATTATGTTGTAGTTCACTTGCTTCAATGCTTTCCAGCACATGCACACTACGCCATAAGTGAGTTAACGTAATACCTTTTGAAAGCGTTACCTGAAATAGTGTTACAATAGGTAGTAAATTTTGACCTGTTATAACACCTCTCAACTAGTGTTATATTAGTTCAAAATTATTGTTACAGTAAGGGTGACGGTGTTGCATACATGTAACACCACAATAAAGTGTTACATTAGTTAATTTTTTATTTTTTTTCATTTTTCAACTATTGTGGTTCCAGCAGCTGGACCAACAAGTAAACACCACGGAAAATGTGGGCCCCACCCGTGGGCCCCACAAGAAATGTGTTGCATTTTGTATTTTTTTACTAAATCTTTTTTTTATATATTTTTTTTTACTAAATCTTTTAATTAGTATTAAAATATTATTTTATAGATATTGAAGTGTATATATCATTAAATAATATAGGAAAAACATATTTTAAATTAATTTTTCTTTAAATTATAAAATATAACAATTTACTCATTTGACATTTTAGTAGTTTTAAATTGTTTAACAATTTTACAAATAATAATTTTATTTATTTCTGAATATTATAATTTATAATTTACTCATTTGACATTTTGGGGATCTAATTAGAGTAATTAAGGGCTTAGAATGATATTTGGGGCATTTTATTTTCATAAATATAAATAGTTATTTATTTATTTTTTTATTTTTTACTTTCTTTTTTTCAAAAACTCTCCCATCAATTATAGAATAATTGATATTAACTAGCGCTACATATTTTGTAATAACCGCGAATTTTCGAATCAATTTTACTCAATATTTAAATTTTATTTAAGAACGACACACTAGTATTTGATTCGTTTTTTTAATTAGTGCGAGTGCGGGGCCATTGATCTTAATACATCTAATGGCTAGGATTAGTACCTTAGTTTTCTTCAAAAAATAAGTTCTCTTTTGAGCACTTGCCTATATATATATATATATATATATATATATATATGTACATATTATATTTATTTATATTTATTTGGTAGTTGCTAAATTAGGAAATTTATGAGAATAATTTTTTTTTTTTTTGATTTATATTAATTTAGAGCTCAAAATTTATTTTAGAAATCCATATTAGTAAGTGAAAACCAAACCAAACCAAACCAAACATACCCAGTATATCCCGCTCAGGGCAGGGTCTGGGGAGGGTAAGCTGTACGCAGACCATACCCCTACTTTTGACAGTAGGGAGGCTGTTTCCGTGAAGACCCCCGGCTTAGTGCACCACAAAACAATGTGAATTATGAACAAGTATGCTAAGGATGGGGAAAATTATTTAACCGAACCTGAGCCCACGGCCTGGATCTCATGGGACTTACCTAAGCGGGCAATGGGCACCCCTCTCCTGATCTATGATGACCTCTGGTCAAGGTCCCTGTACCTGCAAAACCAGAAAACAAAAGACAATATGAAGGTGAAACGCCAAACTTCTAAGCTAATGCTAACCGAGAAAACCCAACTCTGAGGCTCTCAACCACAGAACCGCTCCCTAGAAGAGAATCCACAACTCTAATCTGGCGCCTCCAACGACTCCTATCGGCGATCATGGTCTCCTTCAGGTTTAAGGCCTTCAAATCCATCCTCAGCTCTTCTTCCCATGACCTCCTCGGTCTGCCTCTCCTCCTCACCCCAACAACCGACAAACTCTCGACCCTCCTCACCGGGGCTTCCGGAAGCTTCCTACGGACGTGGCCGAACCATCTCAACCTCCCTTCCCTAACTTTCGCAGGAAGGGGCGCCACCTCCAACTCGCTCCTGAAAACTACATTCGGGATTCTATCTAACATCGTGCGGCCACAGGACCACCGCAACATCCTCATTTCAGCTGCTTCCAGCTTGCTCTCGAGGGCCTTCTTTGCCGCCCAGCACTCCGAACCATATAACATCGCAGGACGGATTGCCGCTCTATAGAACTTCCCTTTCAACTTTAGCGGGACTTTCTTATCGCACATCACCCCTGACGCTGCCCTCCACCTTAGCCACCCCGCCTTGATACGGTGAGTGACATCCTCTTCAATCTCACCTTCTTTCTGGATGTTCGAACCTAAGTACTTGAACTTATCCGTACGGGGGACGATCTGATCTTCAATCCTAACCTCCACCCCTTCCTCGTTGGTCTCACCACTAAAGTTACACCAGAGGTATTCGGTTTTAGACCTGCTCAGATGCAATCCTTGAGGCTCCAAAGTGGATCTCCATAACTCTAACTTCTCATTCACCTCCCCCCTCGATTCTGCCACTAGCACGATGTCATCGGCGAAGAGCATACACCAAGGGATGTCGTCTTGGATCCCTCGCGACATGACATCTAGGATCAAGGCGAAAAGAAGAGGACTAAGGGCCGACCCCTGGTGTAGCCCAATCTCAACAGGGAAGTAACGAGCATCACCAACTGGGGTCCGGACGCAGGAACTAGCTTGAGAGTACATGTCTTGAATCGCCCTGACGTACTCCAACGGCACTCTCCTCTCCTCAAGGCTCTTCCAAATAGCTTCACGGGGGATGCTATCATAAGCCTTCTCAAGATCAATGAACACCATATGGAGGTCTTTGCAACGCTCTTTGAACTTCTCCATAAGGCATCTGACGAGATGAATGGCCTCGGTCGTTGATCTCCCCGGCATAAAACCAAATTGGTTCTCTGAGATTTCGACTACTCTTTTAATCCGAAATTCAACCACTCTCTCGCAAAGTTTTATAGTATGACTGAGTAATTTAATCCCCCGATAGTTACTACAGTTCTGAGCATCACCTTTATTCTTGAAAAAAGGGACGACAATACTACGCCTCCATTCCTCTGGCATCTTCTCACCCAAGAGGAGAACATTGAACAGATCTGTTAGCCATTGAACGCCAACCTCACCAAGACAAATCCACACCTCGATGGGGATCTGATCCGGACCTACCGCCTTCCCTGTAGCCATCTTTAGAAGGGCACCCTTGACTTCCTCTTTACTGATACGATCACATGGGCCGAAAGAGCGAACGGACGATAGAGGGACCTCTTGCGCCACACTGGCACCACTCCCCCTAGCCTCATTGAAAAGATAGTAAAAATACGAACTCCACCTCTCCTTAATGGCGTCTTCATTTAATAACACCTGGCCTGAATCATCCTTAATAAACTTAACAGAACCCAGGTCACGCCGCCTTCTCTCCCTAGCTTTAGCTAGTTTAAAAATAGCGTTCGCTCCTTCCTTGGTATCTAGGCGCTTGTACAGCCCCTCGTAGGCTTCACTCTTGGCTTTCGCCACAGCCTTTTTTGCCTCTCGTCTCGCCACCTTATAGGCTTCCAACTTCAGAGACCTCTCCGCCCCTGAACAACTCGACAAGAGCTCTTTAAAGAGCACACGTTTAGCCTTTACTCTCTTTTGAACCTCCTCGTTCCACTACCACGACTCCTTATGACCACTGAACTTTCCTGAAGAAACCCCCACCACCTTCTCGCCCACACATCGGATAGCCTCCGCCATGTTGGACCACCTATAGTTAACATCTCCACTAAGATCGAAACATCCTTCTTTTTGCAGAGACTCTCTGAATTCGGCCGCCTTCTCGCCCTTCAGGTCTTTCCAAAGGATTCTTGGTCTGGACTCTCTCGTTCTACGAACATCTCGGCCCCCCATGGATAGATCCATGGCCAACAGACGGTGCTGGGAAGCACACGCCTCACTCCGGAACACCTTGATCATGGGAGGGGGAGAGAAACCACCGCGCGGTGGCGGTGGCTGCGATGGTGGGATCTTTTTAATAATTATATTAAAAAACTTCCTTTTTTGTTAGGGAGGGAGTGGGGGTTCGATGGTTGTTAGGGAGGGGGTTTATTTGTATGTGATTATATTAATAATCACAGTTGCTCTTTTATGTTTTTAGTGTTAATAAATACAACATTCCTTTTTATGTTCGAATTTTTAGGATTAATAATCAAAACTTCTTTTTTATGTTAAAATTTTTATTTTCTTGTTGTTTTTTGAATCCTTAGTAATTTCGAATTTTTAGTATTAATAATTTCAACTTTCTTTTTCAATACCAAAATTACAACTTCCCTTTTTATGTTAACAATTATTATTTCCTTTATATTTTCAAACTTTTTGCGCTAATAATTACAACTTTCCTTTTTACGTCAATATCTTTTTATTATATAAAGGAAAAGACGGAGCCCTCTGATCTATTTTTAAATTTTATAGATATTTACAATTTTTAATGTTTAAAATTGTTATTTCCATTATATTTCAATTTTTTAGTGTTAATATATTCAACTTCCTTTTTTATGTTTATGTTTGAATTTTTTAGTGTTAACAATTATAACTTTCCTTTTTATGTTTTTTAGTGCTTATAAACTTTACAAATGAGTAACTTTCTAACACTAAATATAACTTTCCTTTTTATGTTATAACTTTCCTTTTTATGTTTTAGTATTAATAAATATAACTTTTTCTAATCTTTAATGTCAGTAATTACAACTTATCTTTTTATATTTTAGTGTTAATAAATATAACTTTCCTTTGAGATGAAAATAATTGATAATGAGTAGTTGAGTAGTGCTAGGGATGCCAATTAAAATAGGGTCCTGGTCCCTGACAAATGATTGTCAGGGACCGGTTATTTAACAATCGGTTCCATAGCCGTTGGAATCCAACGGCTGAGATTAAAAAAAAAAAAATTTTACTGTCCGCTATAATTTTCCGCGGATAGGCAGATTGCCTATCCGCGGAAGCGGACAGGCAATCTGCCTATCCGCGGAAAATTATAGCGGACAGTAAAAAAATTTTGTAATCCAGGGGGGCCGTTGGATCAACGATCCAACGGTTTAGAAACTGATTGTTATTTAACAGGTCCATGACAATCATTTGTCATGGACCAAAACCCATTAAAATATGACATGTGAAATTTTGTATAAATTTTTCTATTCAATTTGGTACTTTAACTTTTTCATTGATTATTACGCCATAATAAATTGACAAGAATTGGAAAAGAAAATTGAACAATCAAATGACGAGTATGAAATGGTCAAGGTGCATCAAGTAAAATTTTTCAATGATCTCGCACCAAGATAGCAAGCCCACATGTTGTGCGAAGCCATATGTTGTGAAATTATAAATTCGAAAACTACATATTATTCAAAGTAAAATACTCTTGAAGCTGATTTGAATGTGCAAGTTGACGATGAAGAACTTGTTTTTCCTGAAATTGTTGTTCTAGGTTTTCTAATACAGTACTAGAAGCCCAGCTAGCCCATGGCAAATAAAAATTTCAAACGCGGGGTGTAGAAGTGTAACGCACAACGACAAACCGGGCAACATATAAGCCCGTTGATACTTGATGTCATTTAGTCATTCCAACAAGATTTTCTTTATTTTTTACATTCATAATGCAGCAACTAGCATACACAGACATTATAAAACAGATTAAAGCCACTACACTTACATTTGGGGCAACAATCATAATCCCTGTACACGAACTGCCTTGTCCCAAGCAGTTTTGGGGCAGAGGAGATAGATTTTTCAGCAGTGTTTTCCGATTATAAGCAAAAACAGCATCATTCTTGTTGTTGTCATCGTCTATTCTCATAGAGGCCTCCCCAGTTTCAGCAAGGGCCCTGCATGGTGCCTTAGCATTCCTACACATTGCACTAGTAGTAGCTTTCCCTTCTTCCTCTCCATAGTATATTTTCTCTAGCAAGTAATGAGTAATGAATCCTGCTGATTCAGCATATGCTTTAATAGGCAATGCGAGTTACGAAATTCGCAAGGATAGGGAGCTTTTGCTGCTCATTGTAATTGAAAGGAGGTTTCCAACAAAATACTTCCTCCGTCCCATTTTATGAGTCTTTTTTAAAAAAATTACTTATAATTAGATGCCTTTTTAATGGATGGTCCAATTTACCTTTCATCCAAAGATTTTTAAAACTACCAAAGCACGCATAATTAGTATTGCATTGCTTACACCTAACATGACTTGATGAGAAACTCCATTATTAAAGTAAAAGTTCAATAAATTTGAAATCGAAAATAGGATAAAATACAGCGTATGAATATGAACTACTTTTTGAAAATAACCAGAGTGACTCTGCACTTTTAAATTCTCTAAGCACAATGAAAGATATATCATTACATTCAAAGAGTTCTTCCTCTAACGATATCACCCTCACTCCTTTGAAGAGAGGCCAGGAGTTCAACTTCTATCGAGGCCTGTGAATTTGTTTGATCATTGAAAACAGAACACACGCATCAGCTATATCACTATGCATTCAAATCAAATGTGACAAAACAAATATCAAACATACATACATACATAGCAGCAAGCCAGCAATTGAAGATAAACTATATTAGCATTGGATAATATAAGAATTGAATTTGGACTATAAAATAAAAGAGTAGGCACTAAATACTTACTTGTCCCAATCAATTTCAGCTTGATCGAACAGCCTCATTAGAGAACCCGCAGTAGTATTGATCCTTTTCACCAAAACCTATAATAAAAGAAGCAAAAAAAAAAAAGCCTCACTGAATTTTTAAAAAATAACTGTAGTTCTAACAATCGTCGTTGACTTACCCGCGAAATAAAACACTCATCGCTATTAATTTTAGAATTTTTAAAGTAAATGCATTGTGTCAAAAAAGTCCGGTGAAAAGAAAAATTATTCAAATGAAAGAAGAAATGTCAACTGATTTGCCCATTATTCTTCTTTTGTACACAAACTACGTATTTTTCACATGATACTAAAGAGTTGATCACAACTCGCAAGCTGATGATGGGCAGGCCAAAGGCTTGTTGACCGCCTTAATTTTTATTGTAGATTTGATCGATGATTAACGCACTCCTCCCCATTTTCTACTTCAACAAGTATTTAAAGTTTGAAAGTCCACTTAAAACATGAAACACCAGAGCTCTAGCTAGCTAAGTTTGCTCAATCCAGCCACCAGGCCTCCCACTTGACACCACCATCAACTATAGTCTTCATAATCTATCTACTTAAACATTTACATATCCATCTATATATTTATACGTGTTTTAGTCGAAGATCATTAGCAAGAACCGATCAAGAAGAACAATGGGAATTTGTTTGAGATCTCTTTCCCATTTTACAGCTACAACTGTCATTCTACTTGTGGTTTTCCTCTGTTCCTTCATTTTTACGTCAACAGGTTTGCACATTTCTTTACTTTTTTATATTTGATATTTAACAGTGATTTAGTGGTATTATGCTTTATCCATCCCTCCAATGAGGGAGGTCCGGACATGAGTTTTAGTGAAAACGAAATGTGCATGAGTACAAGGATAAGGTTCTTTCTAGAACCCAGCTTGTCATTCAAGAAGATGTGTCGGAGGCTGATTCTGTTAAATACAATAGGATGTTAATTACTGTATAGATGCAGATATAATTTAGTTTTATTGATCAGAGTAGGTCTTATTTGGCCTTCTGAGCAATCTTTGTGAATTGGTCGACTTGGTCATTTTATAAATTTATTGTAGAAGCTGCAGCAGCTGCTTTCAAGATGCAATCCAAGTCAGAAGCTTATGATTCTTCTACTTGTAGTTGCTGTAAATATAGATTTGTGATAATATTTTATCTTGTTCTTGCAGAAGCATATGACCCGCTTGATCCAAACGGAAATATTACGATTAAATGGGATGTAATGACCTGGACACCTGATGGATATGTGGTATGAAGCAGTTGATAATTCCTTCCCCTGCTAGTTTGATCAACTAGGCATTTACACTACAGCAAAGGCTTATATATAAGGGCATAATTTAAGAAGCCTAATTCCACTTATTCTTGTACTACTTGTATTTAATCAGCTGCGTATGTGCTTGGCTAGGCTGTTGTTACAATGTTCAACTTCCAGAAATATCGTCATGTTCAAGAACCGGGATGGACATTGGGATGGACGTGGGCGAAAAAAGAGGTAATATGGAGCATGTTTGGTGCTCAAACAACAGAGCAAGGAAATTGCTCAAAGTATGGGGTAAATGTTCCACATAGTTGTAAGAAGAATCCAACAGTTGTTGATTTACTACCCGGAACTCCGTACAACCAGCAGATTGCAAATTGCTGCAAGGGAGGACTTCTTAGCTCATCGCTGCAAGACCCATCCAATTCTGCAAGTTCATTCCAGCTTAGTGTTGGTGAAGCTGGAACTGACAACAAAACTGTTAAGGTGCCTAGAAACTTCACATTGAAAGCACCAGGGCCTGGCTATACATGTGGAGCTGCCAGAATCGTCAAGCCAACTATATTTGTTACAGCAGATGGAAGAAGAATGACTCGAGCTATGAGTAAGTATAGGTAGACAACATCATACGTCTTAGGCTATGTTTTGTGGGATTAATAAACTACCCCTGGACTATTTGTCCAGTATGTTCTAAATTTGGACAATATGACTAATTGATAAACACTTTTGAGTTTAAAAGCAACCCCCCCCCCCCCCCCCCCAAACCCAATTCTATCTTATCCTCTAAACTGTGAAGTAATAACTATGAGCATGCTGGAACTAGAATAAACTGTGTCGTGGAACTATGCTGCCTTAAACTAGGAACCTACTATTTGTTTGAGATGGATAATCGTCATCAACATAGAGCACGTTGTTGTATGTTTGGTTGAATTATACAAAATTGAAGCCTCTAAGATATCTGGCTTAACGTTGCATTTTTTTTATAGCCGACTTAACCTTGTATTTGAACATTATGGCAGTGACGTGGAATGTTACATGCACATATTCACAGTTCCTGGTTCAAAAAAATCCCACTTGCTGTGTTTCTCTGTCATCTTTCTACAATAAAACTATTGTCCCTTGCCCTTCATGTGCCTGCGGCTGCCAAAACACTAGTACCCTTTCAGGGAGTTGTGCAGAGTATGTTTTTGCTTACTTCTGTGTCATTTTTCCTATTAGTTCTTCTGTTACTATAATTAGAATAATCATACCATATGAACTAAATTAGATTCTGTTTCAAGTCCTAGCAGGAACAACACTGCAGCTCTGGTTCAATGCACAAGTCATATGTGCCCAATCCAAGTCCACTGGCATTTAAAGCTCAATGACAAGGACTACTGGAGGGTGAATGTTTCAGTTACGAACTTAAATTACAGGATGAACTATACACAGTGGAACATGATTGTCCAACATCCTAACTTTTCCAACCTGACTCAAATATTCAGCTTCAATTACGAACTGTTAGCGCCTTTTGCAGACATTAATAGTAAGAACTCTGTTATCCACTCATTGTAGAATGCATAACATTCATTTCACAAAGTTTTTGGAATTGCGATTGCATCTAAATGTTATTTTTCAATCATTTAAATGACCAGATGATACAGCCATGTTATGGGGTGTCAAGAGACATAACGACGATCTCTTGCAAGCTGGCCTACTAGGGAACGTTCAATCAGATATACTCTTCCGAAAAGATTCATCAACTTTCACTTTCGAAAAGGGTTGGGCTTTCCCTCGAAGAATCTACTTCAATGGTGATAACTGTGTGATGCCACCTCCTGATGCTTATCCATACTTGCCACATACTAGTTTAGTGAATGCCAGTTCACCAAATAATAATAGTTCACCAAGTACCAGTTCAAGAAATACCATTTCGCCAACTACCAGTCCGCCAAATACCAGTTCACAACAACAAATCTTGGTACTCACTCTGATGATTACGCTAGTCTCATCACTGGCTTTCTGCTTTGCATATATCTGAGGATCTCATGGTAGATGTAATCACATTTGTCTGTGTATCGAGTGTTTATATCCTCAAATCTACCCAAGCAATTCTCGAAAGCTTTTACATGATTCGTTTTAGTGTACTTTATAAAGTAGATCTAGAATTTGACATCTGCATCTGCTTTCAATTTATGGTTAATTGATCCTTGTTTTTTATCAAAGGAGAATGTGTTGTGGTCTTTTTGAACAAGAACCTTGGACTTCACATTTCCGAAGGGCCATACTTCCATTAATAATAAATCATTGTAGAACTGGTGCCATAGAAAATAACTGGCCATATGTGAGTAGAGTAATACATTATTACTTCTTCGTCTTGTCTAGGCTGCGCTAGCAAGTTTCAGAATCATAGTACTTACGACAGACTAGTTCAGAACTAGACGTTTACAATCAAAGCTAAAAACTTCAGTTTTGTTGTTGACGTATGAACGAACGCTGAGCAGTGAGAGTCCATAACGAATAATCCAAGCAAAAAATGAAGTTTGTTATAGGAAAATGTTGGAAAAATAGTGGGAATATGTCATTGTGTAATAAGTGGATTTTGGACCCAAACCAAATGTTTTACAGTCAAACCCCTCTAAAGTGATATCGTTGGGACCGGAAAAAATTATCACCTTTAGACAGGTTATCACTTTAATGGGGTAAAATTATAACTATCAATTACCAAGTGGGACCGAGACTTTTTATCACTTTAGAGAGATTATTACTTTAGAGAGTATTAATTTAGAAGGGTTGTACTGTATGTGAATTTTGGTTCCTGGTTATAGTAGTAAAGGTTCTTGGTGAAATGTGTCTTTTGGGTCATGTTTTCAATGCATATTTAAACACACAATGCCAAGCCAATCCATAAAATTGGAAAATGTAAAGTTTATTTCAAGATGAAAACAATATTATTCCCTCCGTCCCAAAATATATGTTCCTTTTGAAAAATGAATTTGTCCCATTGTACATGTTCTTTTTTTTTTTCAAATACAAATTTAAGGTGATTTTCCAAAACTATCCCTACATTTATTGTATTTAAAATTTGACTTTTCTCAAACTACATACTATTCTCATTTTCCAATGTATTAATTAAGGGTATTAGTTGAAAAATATTATCCAACTAACCTTTACCTTAATATGTGTATTTTTCATAAAATGAACATGTAAAATGGGACGGAGGGAGTACTATGTAAACCTTTTGAAAGGGTGGGTGACGCAGAACGGAAGACTAGGATCAACAAACGTTAATCCTTAAAAATAAAATCGAACCCGCAAACGCGAATTCAATTGATAAACTCTGGAATCCACCAGAAAAGATGAGAAAACTCTCAAGGGTTTTTTAAATTCAATCAAAGATAATAGCTAATACAATACGATGATGTTTTTATATGTAGGGATATAAAACCCTAAAGAAAAAGAAATAAAAACAAATCCGAATTTAAATAAAATATTTATTATAAAGCAGCATGATCATGCAGTATTGAGCGTGCCCATGCTTTATTATTTTGTTTTCCACTGCCAGTTTTTCTTGATTTAGCATGATCACGCAGCCCGTGAACATGGTCATGCTAATCTTGCAGAAATCAGCCGCCTGCTCCAATTATTCTAGCATGATCGCGCAGTTCTCAACATGATCATGTCGTCGACCTTCCTTACTTCCTTGCAAACTTTTTCATATCAAGTTTTTCTTCAAAATTCCAAGCCTCTTGTTCTACATCAGTCCCTCCCATCTGTGAAAAACTCGACCTCGAGTTAATATCTGGATATAAAGGAACATCATCATGAAACTCATATAGATCTGCTACGTTGAAAGTTTTCGAAATACTCATATCTCCAGGAAGATCAACTACGTATGCATTGTCATTAATTTTCTTCAGTATCTTGTAAGGACCATATTTTTTTAGGTTTAAGCTTGTTGAATGTCCCTACAGGAAACCTCTCCTTTCTAAGAAAAATCATCACCTGATCTCCCTCTTTAAACAACTTTTGTCGCCTCTTTTTATCAGCAAACTTCTTATACTTATCGTTTTGAGCCTCGAGCTTTGCTTTTACTTCAGCTTGCACATCATGCACTTGTGTTGTCAAATTTTCTGCTGCAACATTCGAACCAGTCTTGGGTAATCTTGCCAAATCCAGTGCATGTCTAGGAGACTGCCTGTAAACCAAAGAAAAATGAGACTGCCCTGTTGCTGAATGGATTGCATTGTTGTATGCGAATTCTGCATGTGCTAACGATGCATCCCATTGCTTAGGTTTGTCACCACAAATGCTACGAATCAAATTACCCAAAGTGCGATTGAGATTCTCTGTTGTCCATCTGTTTGAGGATGTGCTGTACTGCTAAAATTCAAACTTGTATCCATTCGCTTCCATAGAGTGATCCAAAAATGACTCAGAAATTTTGAATCTCTGTCAAATGTGATTGATTTTGGAACCCCATGCAAACGAACCACTTCACGAAAGAATAATTGAGCTATATGTGATGCATCAGAGGTCTTTTTGCAAAGAATAAAATGTCCCATCTTTGAAAACCTGTCAACAACAACAAAAACAGAATCAACCCCACGTTGAGTGCGTGGGAGTCCCAAAACAAAATCCATAGCAAGATCCTCCCATATATCATTTGGAACTGGTAAAGGCATGTAAAGGCCGGTATTCTGCGCTTGTCCCTTGGCTGTTTGACACACATAACACTTTTGAACGAACTTTCCAACATCACGCTTCAGTTGAGGCCAGTAAAACCTCTCTTCCACTGCACTTATTGTCTTATCACGCCCAAGATGACCACTGAGTCCATCACCATGCAAATCCCTAATTAATTTTTCTCGCAACGAACTTTTAGGAATGCATAATTGATTGACTCGAAATAAGAACCCATCAGTGACATAGTAGTCTCCAGCTGCATGCTTCACCACACACTGCTCCCATTGATCACCAAAATCATCATCATCAGCATACAATTCTTTCAGAAATTCAAAACCCACCACTTTTTGTTACATGATTACCAACAAATGAGCCCTACGACTCAATGCATCAGCCACTTTATTTAGCACCCCAGGCTTGTGGTTAAGAACAAAAGGAAATTTCTGAATATAGTTTGACCATCTCACGTGCATATTACTAAGGTGTCTCTGATTGTTTAAATACTTTAAAGCTTGATGGTCTGTATGCAGTAGGAATTACCTCTGAAAAAGATAATGTTCCCAATGCTTCAATGCTCGAAAAACAGCATAAAATTCTTTCTCATAAGTACTCCATTTTTGTCGTGCATCACTGAGTTTTTCACTGAAAAATGCAATTGGCCTCTTCTCTTGCGACAAAACAACCCCAATACCAACTCCACTCGCATCACATTCCACCTCGAACAACTTATCAAAATTTGGTAGAGCCAAAACAGGAGTTGTGCATAATTTCTCCTTAATTACATTAAGGCCTCGTTTGTTTTGTCAATTTTATAGTTACATAGGAACTTGAACTTCCCTTGAACTTAGTTACAATCATAAATTCCAAGGTAATTAAAATGTTTGTGTTTGGTTTATAACCATGTAACTAGAAGTTACACTATTAATTTTGGTAAGTAATTAATGATTTTGTATTGGATAGCTATGTAACTTGTGGTGACCATGGTTATCCTTGGTAACTAAGTTCCCATGTTTTGTGGTAACTATGAAAATCTTGGAACTTGAAGTTCCCTTGTCCATTTTAGAATACAACGAACCAAACACTGTAACCCACTTTTAATCCAAGGAACTTCGAGTTACATAGTTGGGTTACATCGAAACAAACGAGGCCTAAATGCTGATTCTGCCTTCTCTCCCCACTGGAACTTTCCTTTCTTTAAACATTCAGTGATAGGTGCAACAATACTACTAAAGTTTCTAATGAATCGACGATAGAAAGTAGCCAACCCATGGAAACTTTTAACTTCAGAAGCTGTTTTGGGTGTTGGCCAATCCTTGATTGTCCTTATTTTCTCCTCATCAACCAAAATTCCTTTAGAACTTATAACATAACCCAAAAACATCAACTTTTCAGTCACCCAGCTACACTTTTTCAAATTAATGAACAACTGATTTTCATTCAAAACCTCAAACACCTGCCTCAAATGCTCTATATGATCCTTTTCACATCGACTATAGATCAAAATATCATCAAAATATACCATAACGAATTTACCAATAAAAGGACGTAATACCTGGTTCATTAATCGCATGAAAGTGCTTGGAGCGTTGCACAACCCGAAAGGCATCACCATCCACTCATAAAGTTCATCTTTCGTTTTGAAGGCTGTTTTCCACTCATCCCCAGGTTTCACTCGAATCTGATGATACCCACTTCGCAAATCTATCTTTGAAAATAACGTGGAGCCCCCTAGCATGTCTAACATATCATCCAATCTTGGAATAGGGAAACTATATCTCACCGTTATCTTGTTTATGGCATGACTATCAACACACATTCTCCAACTACCATCTTTCTTCGGCACTAACAATGCAGGCACTACACACGGACTCATGCTCTCCCGAATAAACCCCTTCTGCAGCAACTCTTCTACCTTTTCTTGTAAAATCTGATTTTCCTTCGGGCTCATCCTGTAATGTGGCAGGTTTGGTAGGCTCGCTCCAGGAACTAGGTCTATGTGATGTTGAATATTACGCAATGGAGGAAGATCATTGGGTAAGTCATCAGCTAACAGTTCTCGAAACTCCTCAAAGAGAGGTTGTATGATCTTAGGAACTAGCACTTTCTCCTCTTCCTTCGTTTCTATCACCAGTGCTCTCACCACCACCAAGTGTACTTCTTTAGCTTCTTTAATATCAGCCTCTATTTCCCTTTCAGAAGTCACTAATGAAACCAACGGAAGAGATGTTGCACCTCTATTTGTGTCAGCAATCTCATTGTTCTTCGAAACCATTGCAATTTTTCTACCATCCCAGTCGAAAAGATAAACATTCTTTCTTCCTTTATAAGTAATGTTGACATCAAACTGCCACGGTCTACCCAATAAAACATGACTCGCATCCATATCAATAACATCACAAATCACCTCCTCTTGATAGTATTTTCCAATCGAAATCGGCACCCTGCAGATATCTGTAACGTCAACTTTGGGACCTTTCTGAATCCACCCAATAGTATACGGCTTAGGGTGCTTTTCAGTTTTTAAACCCAAATGTTCCACCAATTTCCTGGACACAAAGTTTTCACAGCTTCCACTGTCTACAATTAAATCACAGACTCGACCTTGAATGCTGCAACAAGCTTTGAAAATAATGTTCCTTTGTGAACGATCCTCCACTTTTGTAGAACACATAACACGCTGAATTACACAATTAACTCGTTCTCCTTCCTCTTCAGCTATTTCCGCTCCCTCTAACTCCTCCGAATTATAATCTAAATCGCCTTGTTCATAATCATTCTAATTATCCACCCTAACTAGATTCACAGGTTTTCTTTGAGGGCACTCATTAGAACGATGACCAGGCTGGCCACACCTATAACATTTAAATCCTCCAGATTTGGCATAAGGGTTAGGTGTCTTTTGTGGAGCAGTGGTTGTAGAATTTTTCTGGGTTTGGTTATTTGTAGGTACAGGTTTGGTGTAATTCTGGTTAGGATCCTAAAATTTTCTTTTGTTGGCCGAGCTATTACTCGAAGAGCCAGCATCATCCTTCTTATAACTCGTAAATTTATTTGATTTTTTCTCCATCATCTCTGCCTTTAACGCCATGTTTTGGGCCTCATCTATTGTCCAGATCACTTGAAGCCCTATTTTCTCCCTAATCGCTGCTTTCAATCCACCAACATACCTCGAAACCTGTTGTGCATCCGTCTCATTCAGATTATTACGAACTGATAGCCGATACCACTCCTCAGTATACTCCGTCACTGAACGATTGCCTTGTGTACAATTCTGGTAACACTGAAAAATAAATTGCTCATAATCAGGTGGTAAAAATCTGCTCTTCATCATCTGCTTCATCCTCCTCCCAGACTGAATTGGTGCTTTACCGTTACGTCTCCTATCTGTTTGCAACTTCTCCCACCATACAGCAGCACCACTCCTTAGTTTATAAGCCACCAGTTTCACCTGTCTATTTTTAGCAACCTCTGTAAACTCAAAGAAACGCTCCACCTCCGAAATCCAGTCTAAGAAATCTTCAATCCCTAACCTCCCATGGAACATTGGAATATCCACCCGAATCTTGTAATCGTTACGAGGTTGGTCATTTACCAAATTTTCAAATCCAGTTTGTTCCTCCTTTGACTCCCCACCATCAGAATCATAAATTTCAGTTTCTCTTCCTACCCTCCGTGTTTGATGAAGATTACGATTTTGGTTGTTATTCTGATTGTTTTGATTATTGAGTACTTGTTGAAACATCGTTTGCAATCTTGCCATAGACTGCCTCAACTCTTCAATTGCCCGTGTGTTAGCAGCCTCACGATCACCATCATTAGAACCTCCGGTTGAGCCTCTCCCGGTCATCGTAGAACGAGGTAAAATCCTTGCTCTGATGCCACTTGATGCAGAACGGAAGACTAGGATCAACAAACGTTAATCCTTAAAAATAAAATCGAACCCGCAAATGCGAATTCAATTGATAAACTCTGGAATCCACCAAAAAAGATGAGAAAACTCTCAAGGGTTTTTTTTAATTCAATCAAAGATAATAGCTAATACAATACGATGATGTTTTTATATGTAGGGATATAAAACCCTAAAGAAAAAGAAATAAAAAAAATCCGAATTTAAATAAAATATTTATTATAAAGCAGCATGATCATGCAGTATTGAGCGTGCCCATGCTTTATTATTTTGTTTTCCACTGCCAGTTTTTCTTGATTTAGCATGATCACGCAGCCCGTGAACATGGTCATGCTAATCTTGCAGAAATCAGCCGCCTGCTCCAATTATTCTAGCATGATCGCGCAGTTCTCAACATGATCATTTCGTCGACCTTCCTTACTTCCTTGCAAACTTTTTCATATCAAGTTTTTCTTCAAAATTCCAGGCCTCTTGTTCTACATCAGTGGGTGTATCGTAG
Organism: Kitagawia praeruptora; assembly: GCA_037693485.1. Lineage (NCBI taxonomy): Eukaryota > Viridiplantae > Streptophyta > Magnoliopsida > Apiales > Apiaceae > Kitagawia > Kitagawia praeruptora. The sequence goes on from CM075350.1 coordinate 102,220,062, forward strand.
ATGTGTACGATTGCAACATTAAGAGCATCTCCAATAGAAGTTGCCAACATAGTTGTCAACTTCTACCACATTATCATATATATTATTTTTTTATTTCTTCTCTCCTCCATCTCATTGTTGGCAACTTTTGTTACAAATCTACTCCAATAGTTGGCAACTTTAAAAATTGTCAATGTGGTCTCATACATAAATTTTATATTATCTTATAAATACATTTATAATATAGAAGATATAAAAAGGGTAAAGTTAAATACATTTTTGGGGAGTTGAATGTGTTTTAACTAAATGGGGAAATTGCCAACTTTTAACAACTTTGATTGGAAACTTGTTGGCAACATTGATACTCCAATAGATTGGCAACCAAGAGTACCATAGGACTTGGCAACCTTTTGGCAACATCTATTGGAGATGTTCTAAAAATGGTAGGTGGGTTCTCTTTCTAGTGGGCATGGAATGTGGGAGTAATTTTACAAACACTAGAGTTTGGAGTTTGATTTGTTAAGATCATTTCCAACCCAACTCCATAAACACATTTTTACATTAAAGTGTGATGTAAAAATTTCATCTAATGTTGAATTTTTAAGGACTTGGAATGAGTTATGTGTAAGTATTGGTGGAAATCGGATGGGAAAAATAAGAGAGGTATACATTGGATCTCATGGGATAGAATGTGTTCAAGGAAAAGTGAGGGACGAATGGGCTTTCGAAATATAAGGGATTTTAACATCTCTCTATTAGGAAAACAGTCATGGAGATTGCTGCAATTCCCAGACAAATTGGTAAGTCGTGTTTTTAAAGCCAGATATTATCACGCAAATTCTTTTTTCGAAGCTCAACTCGGAAATAATCCGAGTTATATCTGGAGAAGCATCCTAGCAGTCCAGAGTTTGATCAAGCAAGGGGTATCTTGTCGTGTAGGAAATGGAGAGCATATAAATATCATTGCAGATCCTTGGTTGCCAAATGAACATGACCCATATATTCATACGAGAAATGTAGCTATTGTAAACCAAACAGTGTTTTCACTAATGATTACAGGGGAAAAGAGATGGGATATTGAACTGATCGTTGATATCTTTAATCAACGAAATGCAGATCTCATTCTTAATATAACTCTGAATGATCAAGTCAAGGACAACTGGTATTGGAGGAAGGATAAATTAGGCATGTAGTCAGTCAAGGGAGGCTACTTGTTTTTACAAGAATTGAAGGAAAATGCTCCAGGGGATAGTAATTCGGGGTTTTGGAGAAATCTGTGGAATTAAAAAATTCCTCCAAAAATAAAAAATTTCTTGTGGCGTGCTGCGAATAATTGCCTTCCTACCAAAGATAGATTGCGTAGTGAACATATCCTTGTGGATTAATGGTGTCCTACTTGCAATGCAAGCACAGAAACGGTCCTGCATTCTATTGTCACGTGCTCTTTTGCTCAGCAGTGTTGGAGTAATACAGCTCTGAGAGATATATCAGGTACTCCTCTCACTTTTTATGAATGGTTACAAATGGTGTTTAAGCAGAGAAGCAAAGCAGAAGTCCATAGTATAGCAATGATCAGCTGGATGATTTGGAAGAACAGAAACGAAGTAGTATGGAAACAAAAATGCTTGGATTCTTCTAATATAGTTACATCGGCATTATCTATCTTTAACCAGTGGAAATTTGTTTAGGATAACACTTTTAGCATCTCAATGGGTTATATGACTCAGTAAGATGGCTTAGAACTGTTACGACTGGATTCTGCCGGATAACAGTTCGGTCGGACCTGCAGAAAAAGAATGTGAGGGTTTGGCCCCCCGATTCACCTCCGGTGTGAGAATAAGTCAGTCGGTTTTTTGTAAGTAATTTGAACGTAGAGAGTTAGTGTTTTTTTAGTGTGTAATTGTGTATGAATGAATATCTCAAACCTGAATAACCTTATTCTCTTCCCCTTCGCCAGTTGCCGAAGGATCAGGGTCATGGGAGAACGTGTCCCACGTCTGTAGGATCGTGCAACCATAAGACCGTTGCCAGCAACTAGGCCAAACCATCATGGGCTTCTTTCGAACTATAATTATGGGCCTTCGACCCAACCCATTGAGACGATGGGCCTTCGGTCCAGTCCATTGAATTAACTGAACTCCAACATGTCCCTGGGCTTCGTTCGGAGTTATCCTCAGGACGGAGGCCAAAGCCCAAACCCATCTTCGGAATACCCTCTTCAGATGTCTTCTTCGGATAAGAATGGCGATGGACTAAGTCAGGACGTTTCTAGGAAGTCGTGTCCCTGTATTGATGATAGCTGTCTGTCTCGAGATCCACGCTCTAATCACCATCGTCGAATTTGAAGCGCCTCTTGTCCAAACGTCGCGTCTTTTCTACTTAAACCTCCAAAACCTTTTCACTTTTATTTTTTACTCTTTATCCTACCATTTCCATCTCTGAGCAAAAAACCTTCCATCCAAAGTTCTCTGGGAAACCATCAACAATCATTGGCGCTGTGATCTCATTTCCAGAAGTGCCCAATCCTCCCGTCTCGCTTGAAGAGCATATTCAAAAGATCTATCCTCAAGAACTTCATCTTCTCCACGAACTTCAAAAAAGTAAGTTTCTTTCTTTACTTCCTTTTTAGATTCTTACGATTTCTTCGCTTTCTCATGTGGCATCTTGTATGAATATACGTATGTTTCCTGTAGATGTGTATGCAAATAAAATGCCCCAATATCTCTGTTTAAAATGTGAAAAGGTTTGTACCAATTTTCTGAGGTTTGACACACCGTACCTAGAATTTTTTTATCCTTTCTTTCTTGGGATTCAAATCCGATATTGTTCTTCTGATTTTTTGAGACCGTCAAGATGTTTTTCTGGGTTTGACTATCCTCTGGGACCTTCAAATCCCATGAAAATCCTTCGGTCTATCCCCATTCCTTCATATTTATCTTTTAGTCGACCCTGTCTTAGATTTAGAAGATACCCCCGACCAATCCTGGCCCGTTGTACTCGGCCCTTTCCCTCTTTTATTTTCTCTTCTTGGTTCTGTCCGAGTACATGGCTAACGTCTCTTCATTTCCGAATGCAGGGACATGGATCGGTCATCAGAAGAGGCTGGGCCTTCGGCTCCTTCTCCTTCGCCAACGCCACCCTCTATCCAGCGGCGAACATGCGTTGCTGTCTGAGGAAAACTTAAATGACTTTCACCAGAAGTACGGCATCGACAAGATGTTGTGGCACATCTATGCTGCTGACCGACGAGACCGTGTGTATTACAACCCAAAGGTCACACAGGGTCATGGAGACGTAGCTACGGGGATCTCTGAGAATGCCTTTAAGTACGACTTTCGGTTGCCGATGCTACCTCTTCTGAAGAGGCTGCTGAAGAACATGGGGATCGCCCTCGGTCAGTTGGACCCCAACTCTTTCATCCATATAAATTTCTTTCAAGCCCGTTGTCTAGAAGCTATGATCAGACCGAGGTCGTCTCTCTTCTGGTGCCATTATGAATTTCGAAGGAACCCAAAGAGTTACGGGTTTTATTCCATCGCCCGAAGGACAAATCGATCGGATTGGGCTCAGACCAACTCAAGTAACAAGAACACCCACGACAAATGGTTCTTCCTATCGGGAGACCACATAGCTAAGTTCGCCACGTGGAAAGAGGTCGATCCAGCGAATGTTGAGTTGCCTTCGATCCCCGGGGCAGACGAAAATGATTACAAGATCCTTTGTGATCTGGACGTAGATAAAGTACCTCTATTTGTCAGTCGGGATCAGATTTGGCTGGTTAAGCTTTGGGGTAGCGGTAGCCTTTCTTCTTTTTGCACTTTAGTTTTTCTCGTTGCTATTTTAGCTTTCGATCATCCTTGAGTTTTAACTTTACTTGTTTTTTGTGCAGTGTCTTCTCTAGATGATATAGTCAAGCGTCGCCAACAGAAGAAAGCCCAGGCAGAGGCGAATGCTGCCTCTTTGGTCGAAAGATCTACTGCGGTCATCGAGATGGCGAGCGAGGATGCGGAGGCGACTCCTGTAGCTTCACCTTCACGGGAGTTGACCATTACTGAAGGTAGGCCCTTATTGGAGAAGCGGAGGAGGACCCGCTCAGACGATGCCATCGTTTGAACTTACACCCCCCAATGGGGCGTTCTGGGTAACGATGGCCTCTTCAGTCCGGCTCCTTCATCTGCTAGGGATTTAGGTCCCGATCTTTGCAGGGGTCTTATTCTTCCGGCCGACCGGTCTGAGTATGCCAAGGTGGATGATCTGGTGGCCTGTACTGAAATACTGTCACACCTGGCTATGGTGAGCTTCTCTTCTTTTTAAGTCTTAATTTTTCCCTTCGGGTATTTTTAACATTGTCCTTGGTTTATTTCCAGGTTGTCCCTTGGGCCGCGGTAGTGACCGACCGAATGGAAGGCATACATGCTAAACTGAAGGATGTTAACCAGCAGGAAAGCAGGGCTGTGAAAGCTGAACAGGATCTCCAAACCTCCCAGACCGAGTTGGAGCGAGTTACTGGTCAATCCACCTCCCTGGCCACTGAACGAGACTCGCTCAAAGAGCAGCTGAGTGCTATGAAGGCCAAAATCTCCCGAAGGAACGATCAGCTAAAGGCCCTCCACAATTCCCTCCACAAGAAAGCAAAAGAGCTCGAGCGTACTGAGGATAGGGTTTTTCAGATGGGTTACGACTTCGTCGTCCGGAAGGCTAGCACCACTGGTTTAGATCACACCCTTCTACTAGAGGATTTAATGTCCGATCCTATTGGGCGTGTGAGTGAGCCTTTGATCGTTTCTTCGGGCGAAGATGAAGAACTTTTCTCAGAGTAGATCTGTCCTTGTGATAATTATTGTGATGGCCTTCGGGCTTGTATTATTAACTCTGCCTTCGGGCCTGATATTTCTGCCTTCAGGCTTATTTTTAATTTGCTTTAGCATAATCGTTTATGCATCTTTTGTATTTTTGATTTTGCCTTAGCATAATTTCTGTTTTATGCATCTTTGGTCGTTTTCATTTTGCCTTAGCATAATTTCTGTTTTATGCATCTTCGGCTTCTGTCTTAACTTGCCTTAGCATAAAACATGTTTTATGCATCTTCGGCTTCTGCCTAGCATAATTTTTATTATTTTCTTTTTATGCATCTTCGGCTTAAATTTGCCTTAGCATAATTCTTGTGTTATTATGCATCTTCGGCTTCGGCCTAGCATGTATGTGCATTTTCGGTCGTAACCTAGCTGTCCCTCAGTATTTAAGGGGTTTTGTAAATGATTAAGGTCCCGTTCAGTCGGTTGAAAAATGTTTTCTCCCGGCCTTAATTAATGTCAAAACAACTTAAATACTAAGACATTTTTGTAAGGGTCCAAATTTCGTTCGGTCGGCCCCAAATTTGGATTCGTCAAGTATTTGTGACTTAAGTCGTACTGTACTTGAACACTAAAAATTAAGTTATAGGGCGCGTGTTTTATTCGGTCAGCCCCAAACATGGGTCCGTTAAGCTTAGTATTGCGTAATTAACCTTTTGGCTACAAATGTACTTAGCTTAATAACAACAGATAAAAGATGGAGCAAATAATCTTTCATTCATCATGCAATTCTTACATAGATTTGATTACAGATTGATGCTAGCTTAGGGAATTCAGAATAAACTGGCATAAAACAAAGTATTGCATTAAAAAGCAGTAAAATGCATCCAGTAAGCTTACTGGTAAAAGCGGCGAAGGCGAGCGGCATGCCAGGTGTTTTTAATTGGGCTGCCGTCCGAATGAGCCAATTTGTAGGTGCCTGGCCGAACCACTTCAATCACCACATAAGGTCCTTCCCAGTTCGGCATAAGCTTTCCTTGTTTGGTCGGCATAGATGTTGCCAACTCCCGTAGAACCAAATCACCTACTTGGAAAGTCCTCCTTTTGACTCCAGAATCATAGTACTGCGCCGCTTGGAGCTGGTACCTTAAGTTTCTTTGATGGGCTGCCTCCCTTTCTTCTTCCAGTAAATCTACGTTCACTCGGAGTTCGAACTCATTTGTTTCCACATTAAACACTTGTGTTTGGTAAGACTCTAAGCCAACTTCAATACGCAGAAGGGCATCTGTTCCAAAGGCTAATTTGAAAGGCGTTTCCCCGGTTGAGGATCTTGCAGTGGTTCGATAAGCCTAAAGGACCCAAGGTAACTCTTCAGCCCAAAGACCCTTGGCTTCTCCTAGTCTCTTCTTGATGCCATCGAAAATAATTTTGTTGGCTGCTTCGATCGCCCCATTTCCTTGGGGATATCCGACTGAACTGAACTTCTGCCTTATCCCGAATTGAGCTAGAAACTTTCTAAACTTACCTCCGATGAACTGAGTTCCATTGTCTGATACGCATACCATGGGAATGCCAAACCTTAAGATCACTTGCTCTAGCATGAACTTCTTTGCTGCTTCTTCGGTAATCGCTGAAAGTGGTTTGGCTTCTATCCACTTAGTCATGTAGTCGATCGCCACGATGCAATACTTTGCTTGTTTAGTACTGGTAGGTAGGATCCCGACGATGTCAACCGCCCACATAGCGAATGGAATCGGACTAAGGACTGAAGACATCTCTTCGGGTGGTTGTTTCTGTATTGTGCTGAATAGCTGGCACTGTCTGCATTTCTTGGCATATTCAGATGCATCTTCCTTCATCTTTGGCCAGAAAAACCCTTGCCTGAGAATCTTGAAGGCTAAAGATCTTCCTGCCAAATGTTCTCCGCAAATTCCCTTGTGAACCGTCTCAAGGGCTAACTGCTGTTCATCTTTGTCTAAACACCTAAGCAATGGTTGACTTGCCGATCGTCTGAACAAACGACTTTCAACCAGAGTATAATTCACCGACCGATGTTTCACCTTCTGTGCTTCCCTTCGGTCAAGTGGTAGAGTACCCTTCTCCAGGAATGCCCTGATGGGAGTCATCCAATTGACTCCTTGGTGAATTTCCATACACTATTTCTTATCTATCGAAGGCGTCTTTACTTCGGTCAGATAGATGGACCCATTCAGGTTATGGGTTTCTGCCGAAGCTAGCCTTGAAAGAGCGTCCGCCCGACTATTGTTCTCTCTAGCTACTTGAGTTAATTCAAAAGATTCAAACATCAAAGATTGCTCACGTACCTTAAGGGCATAGGCCTTTATTCTGGGATCTTTCTACCCATACTCCCCTGAGAACTGTTTTACTACCAACATCGAGTCACTGAACGCCCTGAGATCGAGTCACTGAACGCCCTGAGATGCATAACTTCCAAATTCTTAGCCGAGTCTAATCCTGCTATTAGAGCCTCGTATTCGGCTTCATTGTTCGTCAAAGGAAAAGTGAATCTAGTGGCCTGACAGATTTCGAAAGCCTCTGGACTTGTTAGAATTAGCCCAGCTCCACACTTTTCCTTGGCGACTGAACCGTCGACAAAAAGCTTCCACTTTCCCGGTGTCCGAATCAACTACTCCTCGGGGGCTAGATCCTTCGGTCCCGAGAATGAACATTCAACAATAAAATCTACAAGTGCCTGGGCTTTGATCGAAGTCCTTGGTGTATACTCCAGGTCGTGCTCCCCCAGTTCGATCGCCCAGGCCACCACTCTGCCCGATGCCTTTGGTCTTTGCAAGATTTTCTTCAAAGGTTGATCTGTTACTACCTTGATCGTTCTCCCTTGGAAATATTGTCTCAACTTTCTGGCGGCCATTACCAACCCATAGGCAAACTTCTCTGTGTTCAGATATCTAGTTTCCGCATTTTTGAGAATATGAGAAACATAGAATACCGGATGCTGGTTCCCTTCATGCTCTTTGACCAACACAGCTCCATGTGTTCGGTCGTTCACTGCTAAGTACAGCTACAAAGTTTCCTTCGGATTAAGCCTCATTAAAAGTGGGGTTTTTACTAAGTATTCCTTAACTTCCTCAATTGCTTTTTGGCAATTTGGCCCCCACTCAAAATTCTTGGACCCTCGAAGTACTTCAAAGAATGGCAAGGCCTTTTCGGCCGATCTGGAAATGAACCTCCTTAGGGCTGCTAATCGTCCGGTCAGCTTCTGAATGTCCCTGATTGTCTTTGGTGCTTCCATGTCAATGATTGCTTTAATCTTTTCTGGGTTTGCTTCAATCCCTCGGGCACTGACCATGTATCCCAGAAACTTTCCACTGTTTACTCCGAACGTACACTTGTTCGGGTTGATCCTCATGTTGTTCCTCCTAAGTGTTTCAAAACACTCCCTCAAATCTTCAGCATGATCCCTGAAAAGGGACTTGACAATCATGTCATCAACATAACATTTCATGTTCCGACCGATCTGGGCCTTGAACACCTTGTTGATCATCTTCTGAAATGTTGCCCCGACGTTCTTCAAGCTGAAGGGCATCTTAATGTAGGCATAAGTGCCGTTCGGTGTGATGAATGCTGTCTTTGGCACGTCCTCGGCATTCATGGCAATCTGGTGGTACCCCGAGAATGCATCCAAAAAACTGAGTATTTGATGCCCCGAAGTAGCGTCTATCAGTTGGTCAATATTCGGCAGAGGATAGTGGTCCTTCGGATAATGGTTATTCAGGTCGGTATAATCCACACACATCCTCCATTTGCCATTTGACTTTTTAACCACTACTACGTTCGCCAACCAGTCGGGATAGTCGATTTCTTCGATGAACTTTGCCTCCAGCAATTTTTCCACTTCAGTTTGAATTACTTTCTGCCTTTCCATGGCAAAATTTCACTTCTTTTGTCTTACAGGCTTGGCTTCGGGAGCCACATTCAAACAGTGTTTGGCCACCGAAGGATCCAATCCTGGCATATCTTCGGGATTCCATGTGAACACATCATGGAACTCCCTAATGACTTTGATGATTTTCTCTTTTAGCTCCGGTTCCATGTTCTTTCCGATTTGGATCATCTTTCCAGACTGACCCACATACAACTCAACTTCTTCTGTTTCGGCAGCCGGTTTGGCAATCGGGCTTGACAGGTCGGCCCCAAAATTTTCCAACTCTATGTTCAGCAATTGATGACTGCCTCCTATTTCGTTCTCACCTCTCTTCCTTTTACCAGCTTCAGTCATTTCAACGTCTTTGTCTTTCTCTAGATCTTCCAACATAATAATTCGGGCGGCCTTTTGGTCGCCTCTCATCTCTCCGACCCCATTCTCGGTCGGGAACTTTAACTTCAGGTGGGGAATGGATGACACAGCCTGAAAAAGAGACAAGGCCGGCCTTCCGAAGATCCCATTATACGGACTGTCCACCCGAATGACGTAAAACTTAGCTTCTTTTACCACCGTGTATGGGGCCTTCCCCAACAGAATGTTCAGCGTGATTGTGCCTTCGATCGCATCTGGTTGATTGCCGAAGCAATATAGCGGTGCCTCGTGGCACGGCTCCAGCTGTTCCCCACCCAAATTCATCTTGCAATATGTTTGGTGATACAGTATGTTGACCGAACTCCCTTCATCGACCAGCACTTTCCAGATCTTGTTTTCCCCAATGACGGGGTTTATGACAAGAGGGTCTTCGTGCGGCCATATCACATCTTCAAAGTCATCTTCCGTGAATGATATCGGAAGTGGCTGCTTGGCTGCACTTGACTGATAGAGGCTGTAGATTTGCCTAGCATACTTCTTTCGGGCTGTTTTGCTATCCCGATCGAGTATGGTTCCTCCGGATATTGTTCTGACTTCACCCCTATACTTCTCTGAACTTTCAGAATCTCTGGTGTCTCTCTTCTTCTCTTTGTCATCTAGCTTGTCTCTCAGATCTCCAACGAACTTGGTCAGTTCTCCGTCTTTTATCATTTTTTCAATTAATTTCTTCAAGTGGAAACATTCGTCGGTGTTGTGACCTTTATCCCGATGGTAGTCACAATACATGTTCTCATTCCTTCTGTTTTCAGGGGTCTTCATCCTGGTTGGTCGAACGAACCCAGGCTTGCCCCTTATTTCGTGGAGAATCTTCGAGATATGTGTGTTAAGTGGTGTGAACACAGTACTATCTCTATCTCTCCTTCGTTCGGCCCCCTTGTCGGGCCTAGTATCATTCAGTCTACTCTTAATATCACCACGACCCCTTCGGTCGTCCCTTCTATCATCCCTTCTATCATATCTATCATTTTTCTTGCTCTCCTTGTACCCCCCAATTGATTCTAACTTTCTTCTAATAGCCTCTCCCCTCAAATATATATCATTCAAAGATTTAGGAGGCATATCGTAAAGAGAAGATCGAAGCTTCTTACCTTTAATAGGGTCTAGGCCGGCTGCGAGGAATCCAGCGGCCTTGACTTTATCCAAGTTGGTGACCATCCCAGCTTCCTCTTTGAACCTTGCCAAGTAGTCACCCAATTCTTCGTTCGATCCCTGCCTGCAGTGGATCAGGGCTTCGGTATCTTTCTCTCTTCGGCACAAGTGGGAGTAGTGCCTCAAGAATTTCCTCTTTATCTGCTCGTACGAGCCAATTGACCTAGGTCTTAATGACCTGTACCACATGGACGCATTTCCCTTGAGGTATGTCTTGAACATCTTGCAGAGCATCACATCGAAGTGCCCCATACCAGTCATGAGTGATTCATACTTCTCACAATGGTCTTCGGGGTCACCCTTTCCATTGAACTCATTCATCTTTGGAAACTGCCTTCCCGGAGGAGGTCGGAACTGTTCGACATCCTCAGTCACCACTGGCTCGTGGCTGACCCTTCATTTTCCAAACATAGCCTTCTCAATCCTTCGAATACGGTCATCCGTATGTGGACCTTCTTCCTCCGAATCAGAGGAATACACTACCTTCGACCGGGTTCTCCTAGAGTTTGATTCAGAGTCCCCTGACTCATCTTCATCATTTCTAGTCCTCGGCCTCTTATCCCTTCGATCATCCAACTCCGGGTCTTCGGCTTCTAAAGCCTCGCGGAGCACTTTCTCTTGCAACTCAATCTCATCCCTTTGGAGCTTTAGGGCCTCTAGCCTCAAGCGATCGACCTCTCTCTTCTTGGCCAGACGTTCGGCCTCCCTGTTGCTCTTTTCTTTCTCCATCTCTTTTCGCTTCCCCTTGGCCTTTTGTTCCTCTCGCCATTTCAGGAGCATCTCCTGTTGTTCTTCGGGAGACGGTATATCCTCTTCTTCATAAAAAATTAGGAGCCTTGGGGTAATGGGAGGAGTGGTGCGATTGTTTCCGGCCACAGTGCTATCATCAGCTATTGGTATCTCGGTTTCATTCGTCATGATTGATTGTAGATCTCAACACAAAACGTACACTACGCCATAGATGGGCTATCGAAACATATTTTTCATGGATGTTGCTAGAATAAGTTACCTTAGCATGTTACTTTGGAGCTACTATAACATTTTGTTTTTTATGTTACCTTAGCCACAAACGTGATGTTACTTTAGCTTTTAAAGTGTTGGATGTTAGCAACATACATGATATGTTACCTTAGATCATTAATAAACTCAATTTTGAATTTTTTTAACCAAAAAATTGTAATTATTTAAAAATCACATTTACCTTTATAATATTTCATTTTTTTAAAAAGTAAGAGTTTACCAATTGAATGAGGTTTTTTTTGAATATCAAGGTATTTAATTGTTATTATTTTTTAGGTTCTATATATTTATTAAATGTAAAAATAATAAAATGCATATTATAAAAAACAAAAAAAAAACAGAAAAACAATTGTAAAAGCTGGAAAAAAAAAAAAGAATGCACGGTTCCCAATGAAATATTTCAGCGGCCAATTATCCCGCCTATCTGAAATTTTACACTTAAACAAAATTGTACGCTCTCTCACTCTCATTCTACTCTCTCTCTCTCAAACCTCTCTTTCCCTCTCACACCTCTCTAGTTAGTACGTCGTTATACAAATTATGTCGACTATTCTCACTCTCTCTTCCCTTCTTTTCTCACTTCTCTTCTTTATTATTTTTAATTTTGCAGATGATAAATCGGGATTCCCTCATTCGATCTAATTAATTGGTAAGCACTCTCTCAATTTTTTATTTTGATTATGTTGTTGCTTGTTTGATTTTGCTCTTCTTACTCTGTTATTTTGATTTTCAATTAGGGATTCAATTGGGCCTTTCTCTTCAGGGGACTTCAATTAGGGCTTTAGTTTGGGGTTTCAATTGGGGCTTTCAATTTGTGCTTTTGTTGAAGTTTAATAGTTTAATGTTTTGTGCAGATATGGTCTTCTAAAATGGTTAAAGATTCAGAACCTGTCTTCACTCCAAGCTAAAAGAAGCTATCTTGCAGGTATTAAAAGATACTGAAAACGAGTGCTTTAAGAACGTATTTGATATGCAATATCTCACCCCTCTCTTCCCAATATCATAACGAAGTATGAGATTAATGTTAAAGGTAGCAGCAGACGACCAAATATTTGATATGCAATATCTCACCCCTCTCTTTTTTCTCTTCCCAATATATGTTGTACTTGTATATGTTTGATACTTGTAAGAAGTTGTTAAAAGTCTTTGATCCTGATCTACCCACTTATTTTTTGAGCTCAATGTTTGACATACAGTGAAAAGGATAAGTTCTTGATAAGGTGAACTATCTTAACTCAAAACTGATGTGTATGAACTACCCCCAATTGTTTGCTCTTTGTAGTTTGCTCTTTGTATATCTGGATATATGTGACAAGGCTGTCGCGTGCCTATCAAATAATAATTTCTAACAAATCCTTCTAACTATGTAGTAGGGTAAGTCAGAGTCGATCCCACAGAGACAAACGTGTCAATCACCAGTTGTTCTCGATTCAATTCAGCCAAGCAAGTAACACAATAAAATATCAAAGATTATTATACTAATTTTATACTAATGCAATTAATCAATTAACTAAAACATCCAGAATTAAGTATCCCCACTAGCATGAATTAATGCAATCGTAAATTCCCTCCCCAATCAATCATATAATACTCAACAGGAAAAGTGCGCCCTATAAATTACCAATAACCTCTCTCGAGTATTAATGGCTTCTCTAAAATACAATCAAGCTTATTCTCATGGTATCATGCAATTCAGAGACATTAATCACAGCACCCTAACTTCCTAACAATCCGTTCTACCTATTCTCATGGAGAAGTTCATGTCCTCATTGGATAAATCACAACCATCTAAATCCAACTCTCGTTGATAAATAGATACTGGTTCAAACAATACACATAATCACGTCTGATTTGTAATTGCTAATTAAAACAACTCAATAAGCAAGAGCAATTAAACAATCAAATTGGGGGAATTGGGAAATTCACACATCAATCATAACTAGGGTTCTACTTAACCCTAGATTAATTATCTACTCATACATAATTAAACTAATAAAACAAGAGATATAATATGAACGCATATTATTATAAAGAATAGAGAAAAACCTTCAATCTCCAAAGAAAAGTGAATAGCTATCTCCAATCTCTCTATACTAGAATATACAAGTTATGTACAATAATTTTTTCGATCCCTAAAAACTATATCTAGATGTGTTTATATAGGCTCTAAAAGTCTTGCCCAGCAAGAAAATACCAAAACAGAATTATAATAGAATTTCTGCAAAAATACGTTTCCTAAACTGAATCTGTTTTTTAAGGAAAATTCGTATCTGCTTTTCTTCTGTTTTTCCGAACCTTTCCAGTTGTGCTTGGACGTCTGGGCCTCTTTAGAATGATAGAGAATCTCGTTATCTTCGCGTGGACTGCTTATGGGCCTTAAACGGACTTCTAGAACTCAAGATATGGTCAAAACAGTGTAGACTGCGCAACCCCTCTCAGAAATCCGAATTTTAATCAATTAATTCTCCAAAAATAATAGAAACATCCACCATAATCAACATTCTTGTAAACCTGCACAACTAAGCAAAACACATCAAAACTACAAGAAACTTGAGTCCAAGACAATCAATTTAAGCCGATTTAGAATGCTCCAAGTAGATATAAAATCCACTTATCAAACACCCCCAAACTTAAACCGATGCTTGTCCTCAAGCATAAACAATTACACTATCTAACTAGTACCACTTCCGTAGGTGATCACGGTTGCATTTGGCATATGCAACAAGCCCTTTAAACCCCTAGGCAGCCCTAGTGGACGAGTAAGGTCTCGTGAGGGCCTATAGCGAATGTACCCACAAAATCCAATGCAATGCAATGCATGAATGCAACTAATATGAAAATGCAAATAATCTAGTACTAATATCCTACCATACCTTCAAATCCTCTCATGCCATATCAACTTAAGAATCAAAGTAAATACGCAATGTCTTGGTGTCAAAAGTGCAAGTATTCACATAGTCTACTCAATGAACATGCATAAGTTCTCACAAGCCCATGTCAAATGTAAGAATAAGTTAGTAAACATGCTAAGCCTACAAGAGTACATCTTTGAGACAAAACTCGGGATCTCATACGCAAAAACAAGCAAACACTCACCATCCACTCACAAAAGAATATTCACTCAAGAACAAGGGTAAGTGTATCACTCAATTCCAACAAAATCATAAACATGCTTGACATTTGGTATCAATCTAACTCTTAACACAACATACATCAATGACGATAATCAAAAGGTCTTTATTTGGGTTGTAACGGGGCTAGGGACAAGGTATGTCAAGTAAGCCAAAACAGGTGAAGTGTCAAAAGCTAGTAAGTACCTTAATAAACCATTCACAACACCTTACTTTCCCCCCCACACATGATTTTACTATTTTTTTTCAACAAAAATGCTCGACTAGTCGACTAAAGTAGGATCGCAATAAACACAATATGACAAATATGCTCTCATAATATTTTTTTTTCTCTTTTTTTTCTGTTTTTTTTTCTGTTTTTTTTTTTTTTTTTTTTTTCGAGAGCTAAATAAAACAATAATATGAACAATAACAATGATCCCACGATTTTATTACACATGCCGACTATCAAGTAACAATCAAACCCAATATTCAATATTTCCCCCAAAATTATGACCAAGAATAAACCCCTCATTGCACACCTTATTACTCCCTTAAGCACTTTACTAGCCTTTGACAATGTGGGTTCAAATTAATGTAAGGCTAATACAAGAAAAAGGTCTAGGCAAGTAATGTGGTATGTCACCGAAAAATAGGATTAAGCTCAACGGGTTAACTAATTGATCATGTAAATATGGTTTGGTAATATGGGAAAATATGTGGTTATTCCTACATGCCTTTATCATTTTAATCGTCAAATAATGTCATGCGTTTCAAGAAAGACCTCAAACAACTGCTAGCAATGCAAACAATCCGTGGACACTCAAGCAAACGAATAAATTGCAAAAAATATGCAATAAGGCTCAAAAACTCACTTGGTGGAAAAACATACTCAATCCCAAGCAAAAAATCTCTTTAATGCACCAACTTGTATTCAAAGCATGCAAACTAAATCATCTTGCACATATTCATGTCCTTCTAATCACTTACAACATTCAATAAGTCTACTAGCTTCAACTTACTAGTGTATGTGTGTGCACAAGAACAAAGCATATCACTTCTCAATCAAAAGCGTCAACAACACAAAATTCCTATCAAGCATGGGTGCAAATGCAAACTACTATGAACTCACATGATATACGAAAATAAAAACAGAATGTCCTATATGAAACAAACGTAGATAACACAAACATAAATGCATAATTTACTACTACTAATATGCAAAGCATGAAATCCTACATGAACACATAATACAACAACAACTACTAAACCCTCAAACCACCCCCAAACTTAAAATATTCAATGCCCTCATTGAATGGAAGTAGATACAAGGGATAGTAGAAAACATACCTGCAAGGCGCCTTAAACAAGCTTGTTCGGCAAAATTCCCCTTTTTGTAGCAATTAGCATCACCTCTCCCAAGCTTAGGAGCCATAAGAATCAATACCCCACTCAACAATAGCACCACCAACAACCACCAAGAAATATCCCACCAAAAACCACCAAGAAAAATCACACCACAAATACCCAAGTATCCAGAATAATACAAAACCCCAATTTACAAGAACACAAATTCGTAATAAAATAAAATAGAGAAAAGAAATCCCACTACGAATCAAAGAGGTGAACTTGTAGTAATTTTCCCCCAAACTTGAATTTTTAAGAGATGTAGAGGAAGAAGAAAATGAATTGGGTGTGTATGTATGGGTATATATAGGCCATGGAGTGATATAAGAATTTTAATGTGAAAAGGAAAAAAATTGGTGGAAATTGGAATTTGATATGGGATAGAAAAAATATTTAATGGATAAAAGAAAAAAAATTAGAAAAGAAATAGGAATTGGAATTTTTTTAGGAGAGATGAGGGGTTTTAGAATTAAAATAGGAAAAGATTTAGGGGAAAGATGGGGATATAAAAAGATGTTGGGGTGATGGAATTTATTTTTAAATACACATAAACACTACAAACCTGCGGCATAACAGTGATAGGCTGATGAATTTTTTTTTTTTTCAATCCTACTCCACGCGCCAACTGCTTCAGTGAAGGGCAAACTGCCCCCTTTCCAGTAACGTGACAGCAAGCTGCGCCACACAGGGGCAACTTGCTTCCTTTCCAGTTGCGCAGGCGCAACTTGCGCAACAGGCGCGCAAATTGCCCTGTAACGCAGGTTGCTCCTGCGTGACACCCAAAAAATTCGATTTTTTCATTTTTTTTTTTTTTTTATACTAATACATGGGTTGCCTCCCACGAAGCGCATTTGTTTAACGTCGTTAGCCCGACGCCTGTTGACAATTATCCTGGCGAAAAAGCATATATATGTACATATCTCCTAATTTGAATTAATCTAATGTTGTGAGCACCAATTAGATAACCAAGAAGATACATAAATTGGCATGTGAGACTCAAGTGATATTCACAAAATTTCGGGATGTGAAAATATTTAGCAAAATCCGCATCAAAACATTTATGACTACTTTTCACAAATCCCTCCCAAATCGGGTCTACAACAGGCATATACACATTCTCAATCTTAGCATTCTTCAAGTCAAGCGTATCCAAATTCGGTTCTATCTCATCTACCACAATGGGAATCACAATATCCTTATTCAAATTTATATCTAGCACAACCATACTATCATCCTCGTCAAATAGCATGCAAATAGAGTCATCTAAGAAATCAACATCATTATTATCAAAAGAGTTTTCACACGAGTTAATTTCTTGAGAAGCATATGGGTCAATAAGATTGAGACTTTCAAAATCATCATCAAAATCATCATAATCATCAAAAATTATCTTACTATTACTAACCTCGTTTGGTGACTCTTTGAACTCCTTACCACTCCACAAAGTTGCATCATCAAATTGACTCATTGGTATTTTCTCCGTTTGAGTGCGCCTCTCAACGAATTCAGTTACCTCTTGAGCTAGTTGAGCAATTGAGTTTTCAATCAACTTACCTTGAACTTTCAACTCATTAAGACTTGTCTCAACCTCTTCATTCTTGTTCAGCTGTGCAACAACAACTCCTTCCAACAAACTTTCCAAGTTGGATTTTTGTGGTGGCTGAGAGTAGTTGAATTGAGGTGGTTGAGCTTGGCATGGACTAACTTGCATCTCTTCAAATTGAGCATTAAACTGTTGATGTTGAGCATCACAAGTGGCTAAAGACTCATTCATCTTGGCACATGGAGAGAAATAAGTTTCCAAGGCAGTTTCCAAGCTAGATTTTTCTGGTTGAGCTAGATTGTTTTGGTAGGAAAAATCAGAATAATTTTCCCAACTAGAAGTGTATGTCTCACAATAAGGATTATACTGTGGTCCTTGGTCAGAGTTGTAATAGGCATTGTAATGAAAATTATTATCCCAATATTGTGCTTGGCTTGGGTAATAAGGGGTATTATATTGGCAAAAATTTTGAGTGTGTCCCTGTATACCGCAAACATCACATGTAGCAACCAAATAAGAATTTCTTGACTCTACTTCATCGATCTTTTGAGATAATGCCTGCATAGTCTCAATCAATGCCTCCATGCTTTCTTCTTGCTCCTCTCTTTACTCGCTTAATTTCTTGTTATAGGAATCTGAAAATCAATTTTACAAGAAACAAGAAAAACCACAAGCAAAGATCAAACAGAACAAGAATAATAGCCGAAGCAACACAACTAAACAACTTGGCCAAACTAACTCAAAAATTAACTAATCTAACACTGCTTTGTCCCCGGCAGCGGCGCCAAAAATTTGACAAGGCTGTCGCGTGCCTATCAAATAATAATTTCTAACAAATCCTTCTAACTATGTAGTAGGGTAAGTCAGAGTCGATCCCACAGAGACAAACGTGTCAATCACCAGTTGTTCTCGATTCAATTCAGCCAAGCAAGTAACACAATAAAATATCAAAGATTATTATACTAATTTTATACTAATGCAATTAATCAATTAACTAAAACATCCAGAATTAAGTATCCCCACTAGCATGAATTAATGCAATCGTAAATTCCCTCCCCAATCAATCATATAATACTCAACAGGAAAAGTGCGCCCTATAAATTACCAATAACCTCTCTCGAGTATTAATGGCTTCTCTAAAATACAATCAAGCCTATTCTCATGGTATCATGCAATTCAGAGACATTAATCACAGCACCCTAACTTCCTAACAATCCGTTCTACCTATTCTCATGGAGAAGTTCATGTCCTCATTGGATAAATCACAACCATCTAAATCCAACTCTCGTTGATAAATAGATACTGGTTCAAATAATACACATAATCACGTCTGATTTGTAATTGCTAATTAAAACAACTCAATAAGCAAGAGCAATTAAACAATCAAATTGGGGGAATTGGGAAATTCACACATCAATCATAACTAGGGTTCTACTTAACCCTAGATTAATTATCTACTCATACATAATTAAACTAATAAAACAAGAGATATAATATGAACGCATATTATTATAAAGAATAGAGAAAAACCTTCAATCTCCAAAGAAAAGTGAATAGCTATCTCCAATCTCTCTATACTAGAATATACAAGTTATGTACAATAATTTTTTCGATCCCTAAAAACTATATCTAGATGTGTTTATATAGGCTCTAAAAGTCTTGCCCAGCAAGAAAATACCAAAACAGAATTATAATAGAATTTCTGCAAAAATACGTTTCCTAAACTGAATCTGTTTTTTAAGGAAAATTCGTATCTGCTTTTCTTCTGTTTTTCCGAACCTTTCCAGTTGTGCTTGGACGTCTGGGCCTCTTTAGAATGATAGAGAATCTCGTTATCTTCGCGTGGACTGCTTATGGGCCTTAAACGGACTTCTAGAACTCAAGATATGGTCAAAACAGTGTAGACTGCGCAACCCCTCTCAGAAATCCGAATTTTAATCAATTAATTCTCCAAAAATAATAGAAACATCCACCATAATCAACATTCTTGTAAACCTGCACAACTAAGCAAAACACATCAAAACTACAAGAAACTTGAGTCCAAGACAATCAATTTAAGCCGATTTAGAATGCTCCAAGTAGATATAAAATCCACTTATCAATATGTCTGTATAGTCTGTAGATTCTTGTTAAGACATGGGTTTTTATTGTATAGTGTAGTAATATTGATGACAGGTGTTATTGTTGTTTGTGTGGAGTACTCTGCTTTAGTTTCAGATCCATGGCTGATTTTATGGACCGTTTGGTGGGTTTTTGTGGCTGTTTGTTATTTTTTCCTATATTTGCGATCAGTTTATTACCTCCTCTTTATGGTTTTAATATCCAGTAGTAACATTTTGTGTTTGTCAATACTGAAGAGTTGTCATGTTATAAACAAACTCTGAGGATCAGGGGTTGTTTCTTTTTTGCATTTAGTTGGTTTTAGTGGTTTTCTTCTACTCAAGAGTATGATTTTAGGTTTTTTACATACATGATATTCTGCCTTTTATTCAGTAATGAAATCATGTAAGAATTTCTGATTCCAATTCCTATAATAGATGATGGCTTTTCCATTCCTAATAATATGGAAATTTGTCAGTCGGTCAGTTGACATATTTATGCTTGTATATATTGTTGTACTTGTGAAAGTACATATTTGATAGAACAATAACTTTACTAGCTCTCTAGTTATATTGTACCTTATGACTTCTTTAGTTTCTCAGCACCAAATATATGTAAAATAATTATAATTTACTTCTCTTATGCTATGTTAACTTATTTATTTCTCTGATGATTTATGATGAGCAGATAAGACATTCGTAGCGCCGTAGTGGTTCTTTTGGTGAGCACTTATGTAATAATTACTCATCTTGAGCTTCTCTCGTGGATTACATATTGCAGTCTTCACTCTACAACCAAGAACAAAAAGCAAGGTTTTTGATGTCATAATCTCGCTAATACATATATATCAGCGGGGAGGACATTTATTGAATGAGTGATGAATTATTTTGTGAGCGTAATGATAAAACAAAAAGTTCATGGTTCTATATGTTTTGCCTTAAATGAGTGAAGCTGCTTCAGACATGATTCTATAGTTGCAACTTGAATGCACAGTCCTTCATATAAAAAGTTGTATGTATATGTTTCTATTTTGTATGTAGGTTAGACATGGCCAGGGGATTCATAATGTAGCAGGAGAAAAGGACCATAGTGCCTACTTATCTCAAGAACTCTTTGATGCCCAATCTCACCCAACTAGGCTGGCAGCAGGTAATGTTCGTTAATTGTGAAATATGGTTTGGCTCTACCTGTTGTAGACTCTCAATTCATTTACAATTCTAGAGTTCATAATGCGAATATCCACTCAGTTTATCTAGAAGGCAATACTTTTTAGGAATATTGCCTTAATAATAGGGGTGGTCTGGTTTACATCCAGCAATGATTTAGTAAGAAAGAAATGAAATGATAAGTTAGCTTGTTCCTTTTGCATGGTTCAGTTATATACTTAAGTAGTTAGTTCAACAGTTAGCTATGTTATTAATTTCACCTTTTTAATGAACAAGAGATGGCTGGTATGTTACCAGGGGTTGAAAGTGCTAGACGAAGACGGTGTCACGGAACAAGTGTTGCCTGGGCGGATTCACAATCTTCTTTGTTTTCGAAAGCTCGAATAATAGCAGGCGTTCATCTTTGTGCTAATATTCCAGCAACCATACCTCCCACTCCAATTTACTTCAGGTACCTAACTACTTCACAAGTTTTAACTCACTAAAAGCACGCTAAATTTCTTATGTAACTATATGTTGGTGTGTGTGTATAATTGTTACCTCCCACTCCAATTAGTGTTGGTGTGTGTGCGTGTAACTATATGTGATGTGTGTGTATAATTGTTACCGCGTGTGTGTTGTTTATATTAAAAGAGTGCCCAGCTGAGTTGTAGTCTGTATATATTTTAGTTTTCCTATGCTGAAGCTTCAAGGCTGTGATGTTGGTTCTACTATTGTGGGTATAGGCAACATGCATATCTTAAATGAAACATGTTATTTATAGGTTGTGATTTTTTTTATTAGATTGAATGGTTGCTGTTATTGCCCCAAATATAACAATGTTTGGCATCCTAAAGGTGGAGGATATATTTGTAGGTGGCAATGATAAACTTTACAAAATAGTTCAAGACATATGTGCCACTGACATGAACTAGAACAATGCAATATCCGATCACATTTATGTAATGACAGATTCTTTTTTTGTACTTATAAGACTATCCATAGTCTTTTGTAATCACTTTACCTCTGGATTATGAATTATGAAATGTGTTGGATTTGGAATGAACAGGTTTAATTTGTAATCATATGTATGTTGCACTAGTTTAAACAATGTTGCCAACAAAAATGGCTCAAATAGTGGGGACCACAGTGGGGCCCGAGTAGGTCCCACTATGGTCCCCACTATTTTTTTAAAAAAAACTAGGTCTCTAAGGTAACACATATATTAGGTTGCCTTAGAACTCACTTTTGTTACTATAGCAAGCTACGGTAACATAAATCTGCATGTTACCTTAGGATCAAAGATGTTACCTTAGACACCTAAGGCAACATGCTGAGAGCTATCACCAGAAAATGTTACCTTAGCTACTTTATGGACCTAAGGTAACATATAATGTACCTACTGTAACATTTTTTTTGTGTTACCGTAGGCTGTTTATGGTGTAGTGTATCTCTACGTTCCCACAGACGGCGCCAAATGTTACGACTGGATTCTGCCGGATAATAGTTCGATCGGACCTGCAGAAGAAGAATGCGAGGGTTTGACCCCCCGATTCACCTCCGGTGTGAGAATAAGTCAGTTGGTTTTTTGTAAGTAATTTGAACGTAGAGAGTTAGTGTTTTTTAGTGTGTAATTGTGTATGAATGATATCTCAAACCTGAATAACCTTATTCTCTTCCCCTTCGCCAGTTACCGAAGGATCGGGGTCATGGGAGAACGTGTCCCACGTCTGTAGGATCGTGCAACCATAAGACCGTTGCCAGCAACTAGGCCAAACCATCATGGGCTTCTTTCGGACTATGATTATGGGCCTTCGACCCAATCCATTGAGACGATGGGCCTTCGGTCCAGTCCATTGAATTAACTGAACTCCAACAAGAACAATGGCGAGCTCCAACAGTTAACAGAGTTAAAGTTAATACTGATGCAACGTTGTTTGAAAACCCAAGCAGGTACAGTCATGCCTTCGTTGCTAGAGATCACAATGGTAATTTAATTGAAGCGAGATCAAGATGCTGTCAAGGTTCGGTAACACCAGTTTTAGCAGAAACAATGGGAATTCGAGAAGCTCTTAGCTGGTCAAGACAAAGAAGCAGCATAATGTGGAGGTGGAAACCGATAGCCTGGAATTAGTTCAGTGGATCCGCAGTTGCTACACTAGTTTGTCATATCTTGGACGTGTGGTGGACGATTGCAGGCAGCTTCTAGCAGGAGTACAAAATCAAAACGTAATGTTAAGATTTGTGAAACGATATGCCACTATTTAGCGAGATATAGCTATTTACCAGTTGATCGTGTTTGGCGGAGGGAGATGTTCATCCAGCTTTTTATCTTGTATTGTGTAATGATTTGAAGTAATAAAATCATCATTTTGTGGTAAAAAAAAATTTCATCTAATCTAACTTTAAAATTTATATCATTTTAATGTAATACCGAATTTAGTACAATACCAAAATTTGATTTAGTTTTTAGAATTTTTCAAAATTCCAATTTTACTCTTTCATTCATTAACTAAAACAAATTTATGTCTTCTCTAACTAATAATTTTAGTAATTTTTATACTCTTAACAATAAAATAACATTTAAAATATAAAAAAAATTCTTTT
This sequence comes from Kitagawia praeruptora, assembly GCA_037693485.1. Taxonomy (NCBI): domain Eukaryota; kingdom Viridiplantae; phylum Streptophyta; class Magnoliopsida; order Apiales; family Apiaceae; genus Kitagawia; species Kitagawia praeruptora. The sequence goes on from CM075350.1 coordinate 102,243,251, forward strand.
ACTATAGGATTTGATATAAATAGATTGAAATTGATGTCATATATAATATAATTTTTACACTATTTTAATGTAAAATTCACGTCAAAATTACATGAAAGATTGGAAATGCTTTAAAAAAAAATACTAAATCCAAATTGCACATAATTCTGGACTTAAGTTCAAAACTCAAACAAATTAGTTAGGGAAATTGAGCTAATAATCTAATCCTCCCATAACATAAATAATAAATTAGGCATAAACGAAGCAAATTTATAAGAGCAAGTACCATGCTCAATTTAACATCTACACGTTGTAACGCACGTATTTTTTTAATATCTATATTTTTATTACAAATGTTTTAAATTTTATATGTTATTAATTTAAATATTAAATTGTTGTTAAAAAATTGATACATATAAGATTTTACATGTTCGATCTAATATTTGTACTTTATCTTAAATTCTTAAATTTTAATTTGGACGATTATAGCCCACGTGAAATTAACAAAATAATTTTTAATTTAATGATGGTTTAATAATTTTTTTTCTAATTAAATTTACGCACAAACAAAAAAAAGAAGAAATTGATGATTTTTTACGTTAAAAATTATGTTTGATTTATGATTTCTACTTATAATTCGTTTTAATTATCAAAATATACTTATAATTATTTGAAGATAGTTTTACTAACAAACAAATACAATTTTAATAATAAGTATAGAAGGGATTTTGTCCAAAACTTTGATAATCGGTAGTCTGGTCCTTCATATGACAAAAAAATTAAAATAAATAAATAAAAACTGTTGGATCTAGCACAAAAAATATTTTATATTTTAATATGTTATAAACTAAAAAGTGTATTTATATTGAAATACGAAAATGTATATATCAGTGATTTAAATCATATATAATTAGGTTTTCTACATTGAATAAGATTAATGTAAAAATTCGTAATTATATTTTCTCTTCAGATTATGAATATTTCCATTTGAATAATAATTATTAAATCATCACTAAATTAAAGATAATTTTATGAGGGTCGTATGGATTATAAAATCATCCAAATCTGATTTCTAAATCTCAAGATAAAGCTCAAATAGTAAATGTGAATTTTTTAATTATATCTTTTTAGATTATAATTTTTTATTTAATTTGACCTAATCTTTATCGTCTATTTTTGTTCCAACAGATCATATAATTTTGTTTAAAAGTGACTAGACCATATGATTTTGTTTAAAAGTGACCGGAGATAAGATCTTTCTTATACTTATCATATATAAGAATATAATGTGAAAAATTATGTTTTAATGGCGTTCAATAATACCAAAATATCAAATTTGGTTATCACGGATTCGATTTCTTGCAGTTACATAATTATACAAAATTTATTTACTTCAATTTTTTTAATTTCATCTCTGGTTCGATTCCATGTAACTACATAATTAAATAATATTTATTTATTAATACTTTTATTTTTTAATTACCTACAAGTACATATTTAAATAATACTTATTAATTATGTTCATTCTCAATAATTTTAATATTAACATTTTAGTTTTGGCACGTGTTTAATCCATGCCGTAATTATAATTACAGTTATTGTTATAATTTGATACCAAAAAATGTTTTTTGTAATAAAATTAAATTTCAATTTCAATACTAACTGTATTTAACATCTAGATAATTTTAAATTTCTTTCCGAATCTTTTATTTAAAGTACATTAACATGTCATTCATATTTGCAATGATGATAGGTAGGGTACCTGTCACAAGACTTTTCAGAGGCATGCCTATGGGCATGATTTTTGCTGAAAGGCGTACTTATACATAGATTGGAGACAAAGTTTGTGGTTGTGATTCCATTCGTACTTATACGTAGATTGGAGACAAAGTTTGTGGTTGTGTGTATAATATGCCGATTATATATGCCGACTTAGAAATAGAGCAAGTATGAGTGGGTTTTTGACTTCCAAGAATGAAAAATAAGATCAGGTAATAGACTATTACTAATAGCACAAATTGTTAATTGGGCCTTGGTCTTGGACCTTGTTACTTAAATGACTATAAAAGATCACAAATCAAGTCTATTAGTCCACTTCAAAATTATAACTAGCTATATTAAAATGATGTTATTATTTATAAAATTTATTTTATATAAAATCTATACTATTATATAAAAGCCGAAACATTAAAAGTTTGGTTGGTCGGTTGGTTGGTACCTGTTGATTTTACTTATTTACCCTTAACTAATAAAATATGTTATTTTACTTAATTATCCTTACTTAATTATTATTTAACCAAACTATTCATAACCGTTATATAAAAGCCGAAACATTAAAAGTTTGGTTGGTCGGTTGGTTGGTACCTGTTGATTTTACTTATTTACCCTTAACTAATAAAATATGTTATTTTAACTTAATTATCCTTACTTAATTATTATTTAACCAAACTATTCATAACCGTTAGATTTTCAACTCAAACAGATCATGGCCGATATATATAACAATATTAAAAGTTGTTATATTTAGAAGTCCAAGATTCGATTTCCTTTTAGTTTAAAAAATTACCTTTTATAAACAACTAAAAACATAAATCATACCATATCTTTCGATCATTAATATTTCTATCTAATTAAAACATGTTACTTTCTATTTAATTAAAACACGTTACCTTTTATTTTAAACCTAATATTACAATCATTAATATATATATCCAAAATATATTGCGTTGAATATATTGTCTTTTATAAATATCTAAAAAATAAATCATATCATATCTTTCAATCATTAATATTTTCTTTCTAATTAAAACATGTTACCATTTTTATTTAAAACTAATCTTATAATCATTAATATATACCCGAAAATATCAAACCATATTTTTTAATTATTAATAAAATATATTAAAAATCTGAATACTTCTATACTATTATATAAAAGCCGAAACATTAAAAATTTGGTTGGTCGGTTGGTTAATACCTGTTGATTTTACTTATTTACCCTTAACTAATAAAATATGTTATTTTACTTAATTATCCTTACTTAATTATTATTTATAATAATATAATAAATAGTTATTAGCCGATTGCCTTTTTAACATTTACTTTTAACTGAAGAAATTACCTTTTATAAACACTTAAAATTGTATCATATCTTACAAACGCTAATATTTGTTTTCTAACTAAAACATGTTACCTTTAAATTTAAAACTAATCTTGCAATCACTAATATAAACCCAAAAATATCACACTGCCTCTTACAATCATTAATCAAAATATAATAAAAATCTTTATACATCTATACTTCTATACTAATATATAATAAACAAACAGAGATATAATTTGGTCGTTTGGTTCAACAATTTAAAACAATAGTGACCGTTAGATATTTAGTAGATAGATGATAACCGTTAGATCTAATTATAAGGAATATTCTATATTTAAATCCCGGTTTGAATCCCGTCAACAACAAATTTACATTAAAATTTTATATTATTAGTTCTAAACAATACATGTGATTTATTATATAATTTTAAAAAGTTAAATTAATTCCATAATAAATTATAAAACTCTTTTTTGTTTAATCATATAATTTTAAGAATATTTAAAAGTAACCCGTGCTTTGCACGGGTTATAAGCTAGTAATAATAAAAAAAATAAAAAATTAGTAAAAAGGCATGCCAAATAATGAAAAGGCATGCCCATCTTGGCATGCCCATGCCCTTGTGACTTGCACCCTAATGATATGACATGTATACATAAATTGTATTTAACATCTAGATAATTTTAAATTTCTTTCCGAATCTTTTATTTAAAGTACATTAACATGCCATTCATATATGCAATGATGATATGACATGTATACATAAATTTATTAGTGATTTCAAATGTGAAACCAAATATATATTTATGTATATTTTTAGGAAAATGTTAAATCCAGAGCAAATTTTATATTTCCAAAGCAAATTTCTGTGAAATGATAAAATTACCCTTATTTTAAATCAAGTCTAACCCCCTGCATTCATAAAAACAAGGACAATTTGGTCTTTTCAAGAAAATTTGTTCTGAAAATAAAAAAGTTGCTCTGAATTTAACATTTCCCATATTTTTATTCAAACAATTCATCTTCAAAATCTTGAGAAAGTTAAAAGTTATATTAAAATATATAGGTGAACAAAAGGGAAGGAAGCAAATGAACTGAGCAATCAATTATAGTTGTCGGTGTTTGGGATTGCTTAAAATAAATTACTTTTGACTTAATGGAGGTGTTTTTAACTTAAAGGAGAAAGTAAAGTTGTTTACTTTAAGTTGAATGAATGTGTTTGGGTAATTTTACTTAAAGTTAAATGAGAATTTAATAATTTTGACTTAAAGTGATATTTGACTTAAAAAAAATTTAAATTCATGATATTTAAGCTTTACAAGAATTGTGAAAAAAAAAAAAAAAAAAAAAACTCCATAAGCCATAAGTCATAAGTCAAAAGTACCTAAATGTAACTTCTGACTTAAAGCAGTTTTTTAACTTAAAGCCGGCTTAAAGCCACGTTACACAAACACACCAAAAACTCCTTAAAGGAGCTTTTGGCTTTAAGTGGCCATAGCCAAACAGGCTCTTTATTGTTAAGCTTGTTAAGCCATGACTTTCCGTGGTGCACCGACACAAAACTAATTACATACATTTGCATACACTTAAAAAAATAAGGGAAAATCATGTGGGTTAAGAATTGCCAACTGATGCTAGCTGCTTTGCTTATTTGTCACCTGCTGTCGGCGAGTCGCACAGAATATTGGCTTGATTTATAATTAAATAAGCTCATTTAAATACTTCGTCCCTAATTAGTAATACATTTTGAAAAAAATACACATCTTAAGAAATATTTAATATCATATTTTGTTTTTATAGTTGCTCATACTTATTGCATTAAATAATAACTTTTAAATATATAATTAATTATAAAGTCAAACATTGGAAATAGAAGTGTATGAGTAATTTTGGAAAAACTTGAAAAACATGCATTGAAATACGGAGTATGAAAAAAGACAATTATTTAAGGACAATTTTTTTTTCTCAAAATGAACTACGGGACGGAAATAGTATTATAATTAACGATTTGATTGGATCTATTATTGTATGGGTGTGGTAACATATCTCAATCACATACACAACACTACATACACAACACTTGACTGGGTACAATTTGGGGAAAAAAAAAATTGATATACTGCATCCAATTCTTGTCATCCTCTAATCAAGTGATATTTTTTAATTTATTTATCTCAAAAAACATTTTTTACATAAGATTAAGTATCATAAATAAAGTGCAAATTTGTTAATTTTATGATTTGGTGAGTTCCAGCAAATAAATTTGATAACTTCAGTATCCTTTCTATATTTAATCTAAATATAAAAAAAGTAAAAAGCTTTCAAAAATAATTGAAAACAAATAAAACTATTAGAAAGAAAGTGCAAAAAAAAATAAAAAAACGAGAAAGTGAAACTGGTGTAAATAGTAAAATCGTTGAATAAAGCATCAATGGTGCAGAAGAAGAGTAACATCTTAATACAGAAATTAACAGCTGTGATTGGGAAGAAAAATCTTTAAAAAATCCACTTAAATAAGGAACACTAGCTAGCTCAAAAGCAAGCCACTACTTACCACTCTCCACCGTCATCATCTTTTTCTAGCATTTTCCATATATACATACAAAACACATATACATCCTTTTATCTCTCCCAACACTCTTAGTTGCAGATCTTGAACAAAACTGATCAAGAACTTAATGGGGTTTTGCTTGAGATCTCTTCCCCACTTCACAACTCATGCCATTTTGCTTGTGCTTTTCTTGGCTGCCTTCACCTTCACTTCAACAGGTTCACACTTTTCTGTGATTTTTTAAATATTTTTATAGTTTTCTTGGTGATGGGTGTGTTAAAGATGAAATCTTTTTTGGTTTAATTGATTGATTGGTATGTGCATTTGATTGATTTTGATTCTTTTTCAAATGGGTGTTTGAGTAGAATCAAGATTTTTATGTAGTGATGAAAAAGTTTGTTGCTTTTTGATAAATTGCAGACTGTAGTAATTGTTTGGAGTTTGATAATCAAATGGTGTGTTGAATTTGAGGTTTTTGTTATTGTTTTGCTTGTGATTGTGAAGAAAAAGATCTCTGAAGTAGAAAACGGACGTATATAATTGTTTTTATTACTGATATGTTATTTCATTTTTGTCAGAATATGTGTTCCTAATTGGTAATAAATTAGATCTGTTTATGGGATTTTAATTCTGGATGATCTTTCTGAATTGGTCAACTTGTTAATTTCGGGAAACATGTTGTTCATTTTACTGAACTTGTTCTTGCAGAAGCGTATGATCCTCTTGATCCAAATGGGAATATTACAATCAAGTGGGATGTTATGAGCTGGACACCGGATGGATATGTGGTAAGTATTACGATCTTTCGTATAAATGATGATTGGCGAAATTCTATTTTCGATACTCCCTTCAATCCCTGATATGTCTAGATCTTAAAGACTTGAGCTTTATAGTTTATGAAGCTCAACCAGATCTTCCAAATTATCATAGAGCAAGTGCACTTTGCATTTCTGTTGAATTTTGTTATGTTATCTTGGAAAGGCTGGTAATCAACATAATAATACCTTTGAAGTAGGAGATGAATTTTTAGGGACACCGTGTGAAGAAAAGCTGGGTTTTGCGACTTGAAATACATGGGGCATGTTTTGGATCATGTTCATTTGTTGTATAAGTTAATGGAAGTGGAGAATTTTATGGTTTCTCAGGTTTTTATACTACTAGGTGTCTTAAAATATTAACTGTAGGACATTGGCAACATGCTAAGAAAGCCTGATACCTTGTATCTAATCTGACGCTTATGTGCATTGGTTAGGCTGTTGTTACAATGTTCAACTTCCAGCAATACCGTCATATTCAAGCACCGGGATGGACTTTGGGGTGGACATGGGCGAAAAAAGAGGTAATATGGAGCATGGTGGGTGCTCAAACAACAGAACAAGGAGATTGCTCAAAATATAAAGGGAATATTCCACATTGCTGTAAGAAGGATCCAACGGTTGTCGATTTGCTACCTGGAACTCCGTACAATCAGCAGATTGCAAATTGCTGCAAGGGAGGAGTACTTAACTCATGGGTGCAAGACCCAACCAATGCTGCAAGCGCATTCCAGGTTAGTGTTGGTGGAGCTGGAACAACCAACAAAACAGTTAAGGTGCCTAAGAACTTCACATTGAAAGCACCAGGCCCTGGCTATACATGTGGACCAGCCAAAATTGTCAAGCCAACTAAATATGTTACATCAGATGGAAGGAGAGTGATGCAAGTCATGAGTAAGTATTGCTCTGCATTGTTATAGTTCTTAGGTTATGGCTGTTATATATAATTAATAATCCTCAAGACTGTTGATCAATTTGTTCCAAGTTTATACAATTTTTAGCCCTTGTGATATCCCATAAAGTAAATTCTAATCATTCTTGAGGTTTTTATATAGGATCAATAATAACCAGGACAGGAAGAGAGTGAGATTAAACCCCCCCCCCCCCACCCCCCCAAATAAATAAGAAAGTGATGAGCCTGTTTGTGTGTCGAGTATCACTTAGAAACACCTTGTAAGTGCAAAGGAAGTTGTCAAATATAATCAAAAGCTTATATAGGAATAAGTATGACAAAATGACTAATTTAATCCATCAACCATAATTTTTTCAAATGAACACAAAATTAATGCTTTGGGCGTTGAAACTGTTGTGTCTTTAACTGAGCTAGTAACCTGACGTAATCCTATAATATATTATGTGGCTATGTGTTTTTATATAGATAACAGTCATCAATATAGACCATTTTCTCGATTCTGGCATTTGAAATTATGTTATGGTTGGAGGATATTTGTCTTAACATTGTGTCTGTACACTTAAACTATGCAGTGACATGGAATATTACATGTACATACTCACAATTCCTGGCTCAGAAAACTCCTACTTGCTGTGTTTCTCTGTCATCTTTCTACAATGAAACAATTGTCCCTTGCCCTACTTGTACCTGTGGCTGCCAAAATAACAGTACTCATCCAGGGAGCTGTGTAGAGTATGTTTTTGCTTGCTTCTTCGTCATTTTTCCCTGTTAGTTCCTCTGTAAGTACTAATTAGTACAATTTAGTATGAAAACTTATAAAATTGTGTACTGTTATACAGCAAAAAGTCTCCATATCTAGCCTCCGTTGTTTCGAGCCCTAGCAAGACCAACTATGCACCACTGGTTCAATGCACCAGTCATATGTGTCCAATCCGAGTCCATTGGCATGTAAAGCTCAACTACAAGGACTACTGGAGGGTGAAGGTTACAGTGACGAACTTTAATTACAGGATGAACTATACACAGTGGAACATGGTAGTCCAACATCCCAACTTCGACAACCTTACTCAGATATTCAGCTTCAATTACAAACCGTTAACACCATATGCAGCAATTAGTAAGCAATCTGTTATCCACTCGTGTGCAATGCATTATGTTTATATTCCAAAGTTTATAAAACTACAATTTGATCTAAAAGTTCTTTTCCATCTATTAAATTAAACAGATGATACCGCTATGTTATATGGTGTTAAGTTCTATAACGACTTTCTCTCGCAAGCGGGCCCACTCGGGAATGTTCAGTCAGAACTACTCTTCCGGAAAGATTCATCAACTTTCACTTTCGAAAAGGGCTGGGCTTTTCCTCGAAGAATCTACTTTAATGGTGACAATTGTGTCATGCCGCCACCTGATGCTTATCCATATTTGCCAAATACCAGTTCAAGGCAGCAGATCTCGTTACTCACTTTGATGATTACACTATTCTCATCACTGGCTTTCTACTTTGCATATGTTTGAGGATCTGAGATGTAATCTATATATGGATTGTTTGTTGCCTCAATTAAGCTCATTAAATTCCAGAGACCTATCAACAATGCTGCATGATTTGTGTTACTTGGCGATGGAGGTCTAGAATTTGACTTATTCAGGTGCGCAGCCTTGGAACGAACATCTGCATCTGTTTTCTATTGGGGGTGCATTATTCCTTGTTTTGTTACTTGTAACTGTTTGTATCACGTCTTTATTATAGTGTTAAATTAGTATTGTTGGTAGGATTTCATGTTTATAGTGTTACATAAGTTGTAATAAGCCCAGAAACCACTCAAGACAGACAAATTTAGTGCTGATTTACAGTTTTGTTATATTTATCTATAGCTAGTATGCTTCGATTGCACAACCGTAACTTATTCTACTGTATATTATTCAAACCTTGTGTAAGTGCATTTAAAAGAACTAGATAGCTTCAAGAATATTTATGAAGATAAATATATGTTGACAACAAGAATGCAAACTAGCTTGGCCATACCTCCAAAATGTTATGTGCTTTTAAACTGTATATGTATAACAACTCTGTATACATGATTATCTAGTTTCCCCAAACACCTGAGCTTCAAAACTTTCAGTATATCAAAAACAAGTGAAGGTCAATGCATAAGAAGCAATAAGAGAACTGCTGAAACGATATGTGTTGCGTAACCAATTAGATTTCCGTTTGCAGAATTTGGTAAGAATGGGTACGTATCTGGTGGTGGCAGCATGCATTCTTCACCATTGAAATAGACCGACCTTGGGAATGCCCATCCTTGTTTAAAGGTGAATGTGTTCTGGTCTTTTTGAAGTAGAACCTCGGACTGTACATTTCCAGAGGGCCCTGCTTCCATTAGTATATCATTGTAGAACTTTGTGCCATAGAACATACCTGTGTCATCTGTGTATCACGTAAACAATCTTAGTTATCAGTATATTATTACTTCTAGGATATGTTAGGTTCGCAGAATATTAGCACTTACTGACAGACTCGTAGGGCACTATAGGTTTATAATCAAAGCTGAAGACTTGAGTTACGTTGTTGAGATTTGGATGCTGAACAACAAGAGTCCACAATGTGTAGTTCATCCGATAATTAAAGTTTGTTAATGCGAGCTTCACCCGCCAATAGTCCTTATAGTTGGCCTTGACATGCCAGTGTACTCGGACAGGGCACATGTGATGCGTGCACTGTAGCAGCGGAGAGTTGTCTTTTCTTGGAGTGTTTACCCCAACCACACTTAGTAATTTGGAATCACTCCTGCAACATAGTGGATCATCAGATTGATTTATTATGTTCATTTGTGTGTATAACCTTAAAATGTTGGTTTAAAAACTTGAAAGCCGGTGCAAGCTTACTTGACACATTTGTTTCTGTTTTTGTTTTCACAACCACATGCACACGTAGGGCAAGGAGTTATCGTCTCATTGTAGAAAGATGAGAAGGATACACAACAGGATGGGTGTTTTCTTGCAAGAAATTGTGAATAAGTGCATGTTACGTTCCAAGTCACTGCATATAATTTGACAGAATTTAGTGAAACTGTTCAAATTTAGCATCAATAAATGCACGTTTGGTAGAATATACTTAAAGAGTTTATGTACTAATTCGATACATGTTAAACAGAAAATAGACTTACTGAGCGCCTGAGTTTTCCTACGACGATCAGAAGTGAGAAAATTGGTGGGAGGGACAATCTTAGCAGGGCCACAAGTGTAGCCTGGTCCTGGACCGAGTAATGTGAAATTCTTAGGTAGTTTTACCGTCTTGTTAGTAGTACCCGCCAGACCAACACTCACCTGGAAGGCTGAGACAGCAGATGCTGGATCTTGACCCCATGCGGCCAAGACCCCGCCTTTGCAACAGTTATTAATCTGTTGGTTGTAAGGGACACCAGGTAGCAGGTCTACAACAGTGGGTGTTTTCTTGCAGCAGTGCGGAATGTTTCCTTTAAACTTGGAACAGTCTCCCTGTTCTGTAGTTTGAGACCCTACCATTGACCATATTACTTCCTTCTTGGCCCATGTCCACCCCAGGGTCCAACCAGGGGTCATTATGTGCCTGTACATCTGGAAGTTGTTCATAGTCACCATTGCCTGGGAATTATTTCATCACATACTTTCTTGTCAGCTGCCAGTTATACACTTATTCATATACATATATGCAGTTGGATGTTATGAACAATATATCAAAACAAAAATGTTACTCACAACATAGCCATCTGGAGTCCAAGACATTACATCCCATTTGATCGTTATGTTTCCAGTTGGGTCCAGGGGATCATAGGCAGCTGCATATATGAAAAATTGTTAGAAATTTGATAGTGTTCTACACATCCTTTTGCATCGAATCTACTTAGATATATAAAAAATAGTCTTTTACCTGCACAGGCAAAGAGCACAACAAGGAAGAGAGTTGAGAAGATGGTTCTCATCTTTGTTTAACGAGTAGTTTCACGCGATAGTGGAACTGCAAACGTAGGTAGGCGATTGTGAATTTATCTTGAGTGCATCGAACTGCAACCTTCACAATGTCTGTAATGAAAGAGATGCATGCATATAAGATAGAAAGAAATCAATCGAGGGAGTTGCTAGAATATCTTGATGGCTTACCTACTAGTAGTTAGACACATATATAAAAACCACATTGTATTCATTTCTCGTTCCTGTATCTTGAAGCAAAGTATTGGTTAGAAGAGAAATGGTTAAGCAGGGATTATTTAGATAGTGATCATAACATCCCAACGATGCTTTTAGAAATATTTGGCCTGGCTAGATCATGACACTTTTTTGTTCCTCTATACGAAAACCAAATCAAACTAAATATTATTCGGTAGAGTTAAGTTCTATGGAGACCACCATTTGAGTGGAAACCGTGGAGACCATATACATCATGCACTCAAAACATTGCAAAACATATATATTTGCAAAGAATGTTCAATTAACATTATTATTTTATTCAAAATCTTAAAAATCATATATGATTTGCAAGCAGAACATGTTTTGGAGAACAATACGTTCTGCAATATTTTGTTTGCAGAACATACATGATTTTCAAGATTTTTAATGAAATTTGCATGTAAAACATATATGATCTTCAAGATTTTCAATGAAATAGATGATATAGTGATTTTAATAGAACATGATTTTCAATAAATAAGTTTTTGCAATGTTTTGATTGATATTGGTCTCCGATCTCCACTAAAAATGTTGGCCTCCATAGAACTTAACTCTTATTCATGTCAGATAAATGCAGACTTGGCTATTACTCATGGAAGCCGAGAGACTGGTCCGGGGGACCTTCGCATATCTGAAAGATGTGTCGATTGATGGGAAGTAGAGTTCGACGGAAGTAAACAAAATATGAATAGACTGTTTTGTGCTAGAAAATTAAGGACTTTCTGCTTTACTTTTCATTCATCAACTTAAATAAATACAGCTTTACTTCATCCCATAATTACTGAAATGAGTATGACTAGATTTAGATGGAAGACTTAAAAAAGAAACATAGAAACACCCCACACACGAAATTCACTTTGATTCGTAATCTCGGAAGTAAAAGTATGCCTCTGGGAAACTTGTAAAATACTTGCAGCTAAGTTGGTCATAAATCATCATTGGGGATTTGGTGTCATTTGGCTAACTTCAACTGGCTGCTACTTTTTTTGCAAGCATGGTTATATAATGTGGAATCTGCGGTTAATTTACAGTATGAAACCAAATTAGATTTGATGTTAGGACTCATTATTATGATTGAAGCATGTGTTATGAATAATGTAATTAAGTTTATTTATTCTATGGCACGACCATAAACCATGTCAAATTAGGATTTGTGATCTAAAACACCCTGGATACTTTAGTCAAATGCATCCACTCAGAACGTACTGGTCTCTGCTCCATACTTGTGAATGATGTGAAAATAAGATTTCACATTGAGATTCATAAATACTTGGGACCAAAAAACAGACAACTGATCGAAGTATACATACGTGTCGCCTTATACTATCAATTAGTCTTCAAGTGACTACAGATGTGGTTGTTGAATGTTGTTGATGCACTTAGTTTGAAAAAACTGGGGAGGTTTTTCTGATATACTCCTATCATATATCCCATTTTAAAAATTAGTTTATAGATACATTTCATTTTTAAATGTATTTATAAATATATTCTATTTTTTTAAAAAAATGCAATTTTCAATTAATCATAATTAACTTCATCATAATTATTTAAATGGCATAAATAACCTTAGCAAACAGATACTCCCTCCGTCCCATTTTATGTGACATTTATTCCTTTTCGGGACGTCCCAAAAAAATGAACCTACAATACTTACTATTTTTGAACACTACTTTTCACTATTACACGAGTCCAAATCTTCTACACCACCTTAGGTGTGCCACTCCATGTGCCACCTTAGGTGGTTGTTTTTTATTGGCTCATCTCTCATTAATATAAATGGGACCCCTGCATTCATACCAACCACCCAATCAAAAACAACAAACCTAAGGTGGCACATAGAGTGACACACCTAAAGTGGTGTAGAAGATTTGAACTCCTATTACACCCACTACCTCTCCATTTTATACTCTTTTTATATTAAATAAACACTTCCCTCAAGTCATATTTTGAAGGAAATCAAATTCTGAGTTAAATGATGCCTTTCAAATTCTAAGGTTGTGACAAAATAAAATAAGGGATCCTGTAGAGACATTTTTGTAAATATAAATTTTTTTTCCAGTAATTTACAAAAATATTTTTAAATTTGTTTTGAAATTTGTTTTAACCTTAGGTAGAATTCTGAGTTCATCCTCATGCAAATGAAACCCCCTTTCAAATTAGACAGGTTTATCAAAATAATAGTACTTAAAATACAGGGAATCAAAAAGCTATTTTGCATGCTCTTCCCTTTCCTTAACTCCTAAAATAGGGATTATTAAAAATACTAGCTTAAAACCCGTGCGATGTACGGATGTTCTTTAATATAATAGAATTTTTTTTAGTTTGAATTAAAAATTTTAAGACATAAGTTTTCTTGACTTAAAATTTTAAAAAATATGATATGATATAATTATATATTTGTTGTCGTGATATTTTTAGAAAATGATGGATTATAGTTTAAAAATATTGAAAAGATGAAATATTTTAGCTAAAAAACGTAATCGGTTAGTTATTAGTTATTATATTGTTCTTATTTTATTGTACTTAAATAAAGCAAACCAAATAGGTTTTTCTGAAAAAAATAAAAAAATAGAAAAGATAATGTATTTTAGCTGAAAAAGGTAATTGGTTAATTATTATTAATTATAATATTGTATTTTATTAAACATAATTGCTCATAGTTTTTTTAGAAAAGGAAATTTTTTAGCTAGATAAACTGTATTTTACGTAAAAAGAAAAATTGGCTATTGAAAAATAGAAAATGTAGCATATTTTACTTGAAAAAGGAAAGAATTTCTCATATTTTATGTGAAAAAAGATTAGTTATTGAAAAATAGAAAAGGTAACATGTTTCACCTGAAAAAGGAAATTTATTAGTTATTAGTAATTATAAATAATTAAGTAAGGATAATTACGTAAAATAACATGTACCATTAAATAAGGGTAAATAAATAAAATTAACTGAAAAAAATAGAAAAATATAAAAGTAACATATTTTAGCTGATAAAGGTAATTGATTAATTATTAGTAATTATAATATTTCATTTTATTAAACAGGTATCGTACCGACCGACCGACCAATCGACCAACTAAATTTTTAATGTTTCGGCTTTTATATAATAGTATAGATAGCTTAAAACCCGTGCGATGCACGGATTTTCTTTAATATAAAAGAATTTTTTTAATTTGAATTAAAAATTTTAAGACATAAATTTTCTTGGCTTAAACTTTTAATAATATGATCTGATATAATTATATATATGTTGTCCGTGATATTTTTAGAAAATGATGGATTTTAGTTTGAAAATATTGAAAAGATATTGAAAAGATGAAATATTTTAGCTGAAAAATGTAGTCGGTTAGTCATTAGTTATTATATTGTTATTATTTTATTGTACTTAAATAAAGCAAATCAAATAGGATTTTCTGAAAAAAATAAAAAAAAAATAGAAAAGGTAATGTATTTTAGCTGAAAAAGGTAATTGGTTAATTATTAGTAATTATAATATTTTATTTTATTAAACATGATTGCTCATAATATTTTTAGAAAAGGAAAAATTTTAGCTAGATAAATGTATTTTACGTAAAAAGAAAAATTGGCTATTGAAAAATTGAAAAGGTAGCATATTTTACTTGAAAAAGGAAAGAATTTCTTATATTTTATGTGAAAAAAGATTAGTTATTGAAAAATAGAAAAGGTAACATGTTTTACCTGAAAAAGGAAATTTATTAGTTATTAGTATTTATAAATAATTAAGTAAGGATAATTACGTAAAATAACATGTACCATTAATGAAATAAGGGTAAATAAATAAAATTAACTGAAAAAAATAGAAAAATATAAAAGGTAACATATTTTAGCTGAAAAATGTAATTGATTAATTATTAGTAATTATAATATTTCATTTTATTAAACAGGTATCGTACCGACCGACCAATCGACCAACCAAATTTTTAATGTTTCGGCTTTTATATAATAGTATAGATAGCTTAAAACCCGTGCGATGCACGGATTTTCTTTAATATAACAGAATTTTTTTTATTTGAATTAAAAATTTTAAGACATAAATTTTCTTGGCTTAAACTTTTAAAAATATGATCTGATATAGTTATATATATGTTTTCCGTGATTTTTTTGGAAAATGATGGATTTTAGTTTGAAAATATTGAAAAGATATTGAAAAGATGAAATATTTTAGCTGAAAAACGTAATCGGTTAGTCATTAGTTATTATATTATTATTATTTTATTGTACTTAAATAAAGCAAACCAAATATGTTTTTCTGAAAAAAAATAAAAAAATAGAAAAGGTAATGTATTTTAGCTGAAAAAGGTAATTGATTAATTATTAGTAATTATGATATTTTATTTTATTAAACATGATTGCTCATAGTTTTTTTAGAAAAGGAAAAATTTTTAGCTAGATAAATTGTATTTTACGTAAAAAGAAAAATTGGCTATTGAAAAATTGAAAAGGTAGCATATTTTACTTGAAAAAGGAAAGAATTTCTCATATTTTATGTGAAAAAAGATTAGTTATTGAAAAATAGAAAAGGTAACATGTTTCACCTGAAAAAGGAAATTTATTAGTTATTAGTAATTATAAATAATTAAGTAAGGATAATTACGTAAAATAACATGTACCATTAAATAAGGGTAAATAAATAAAATTAACTGAAAAAAATAGAAAAATATAAAAGTAACATATTTTAGCTGATAAAGGTAATTGATTAATTATTAGTAATTATAATATTTCATTTTATTAAACAGGTATCGTACCGACCGACCGACCAATCGACCAACTAAATTTTTAATGTTTCGGCTTTTATATAATAGTATAGATAGCTTAAAACCCGTGCGATGCACGGATTTTCTTTAATATAACAGAATTTTTTTTAATTTGAATTAAAAATTTTAAGACATAAATTTTCTTGGCTTAAACTTTTAAAAATATGATCTGATATAATTATATATGATGTCCGTGATATTTTTAGAAAATGATGTGAAAAACGTAATCGGTTAGTCATTAGTTATTATATTGTTATTATTTTATTGTACTTAAATAAAGCAAATCGAATAGGTTTTTCTGGAAAAAAATAAAAAAAATAGAAAAGGAGAAATTTTAGTTAGATAAAATGTAAAAGATATTCTAATTTACTTGAAAAAGGAAATTATTTAATTATTTAAAAATAGAAAAGGTAATATGTTTAACCTGAAAAAGGAAATTGATTCATAAAGGAGAAATTTTAGTTAGATAAAATATAAAAGGTATTGTATTTTACTTGAAAAAGGAAATTATTTAATTCTTGAAAATAGAAAAGATAATATGTTTAATCTGAAAAAGGAAATTGATTAGTTAGTAATAATTGAGTAAGGGTAAATAAGTAAAATCAACAGGTACCGTACCGACCGACCGACCGACCAACCAAACTTTTAATGTTTCGGCTTTTATATAGTAGTATAGATAGGTAATGAAAATTATGTTTCACTCCAATCATATACCCTATATTTTAAAAGTAATTTTTTGTGTAGTTTTTTGAAATTTAAATTTTGAACATTCTTATAAATTAACCATTGGGAGATGAGGTAGATGAGGTGGAGGATATACGGGATCTAATTTTGATCTCTCAAATAAGGGTGTTGTGGAATAAAAAGTAGGGTATATTTATTGCATATTAACTACTAGGGTTTGTGGGAGCTTCGAGCTTTAATGACTGCGCTTGTGTTTCATGACTCAGTTCTGGTCATCACAAGATGCCTACGTATCTCTGTATTGCTAGAGAATCAAGCCAAGACGTAGTTCTAGGTGATGGTGCCCTCGAGGCTATGGAGGCGAGAGCTCACCTAGGACGCAGTGACTTGCATGTCCTTATTCGAGGATTAAGCCAAAACGTAGTTCTGAGAATGAGGGGTCAGGCCCTTTATATAGGCTGAAAAGCCTTAGAATTATGGTAAGAGTGGGTGACTTGGTGAACAAGTCACCGCCTTTGAGGAAGGTTCTAGACTCCTACCTTGTAGGAGTCTGTTTCCATGTATGACTATGTGCCTTGGAGGCTACTCATAAAGATATTAAACTCTTATTTGCAAGCTGTTAATTAGCCCCTAGTATTAATTACGAAATTAATATTTAATTGGAGTATCGAGCCTCATTAATGGGCTTCATCTTTGGACCACGCGCGCTGGGTTTAATTAATGCAACATTAATTGTGTCTTTAGGGGTTATTTTTAGCCCATATCATTTGCCCCCCAACTTCTAGGAAAACTGATCAGGTTTTCGTAGAAGTTATATTTGCCTTGATCGAGACTCGGGGTCGTTTTTATCCCTTACCTGGGACTTCTTAATTTTCCTACCCTTATAGATTTTGGTTTACACTAGTGTTTCACATATATCGCCTTATTGTAAAGTGTGGAGCGACCTACATATTTACAACGATTGACCTTATTCGAGGCTTTAATGGTGCTTGCTTTTAGCAATTTCGGCACTTTCACAAGGCTTTTATGCATTATTGGCATAAATTATTGCTCAATTTGTCAAGAAAATATTTCTATAATTTTCCTCATATTTTTCTGTGCTTTTCCTAATATTTAAGGAATTCTTGTATACTCACAGGTATCTTTCTTAATTATTCCTAATAATTTAGGAATTTTTATGTACCCACGGGTATTTTTCGTAATTATTCCTAATTTTTTAGGAATTTTCTTGTACCCATGGGCATTTTTCGTAATTATTCTTAATAATTTAGGAATTTTTATAAACTAGAGAGATCAATATGTGAATTGTGCAAAGTTTAGGGTGCTAAATAGCACTTTTCCAGCCAACCTCAACTGAGTTCGTGGTTTGTTGTCCTGTGAGGGGCAGGTCGGAGATTTTTCGAGGTCAGTTTACGATCTCATTTGAGATCGTGTAAGCATCCAATTAGGGGCTGCTCGTGACTTTTCCGAGGTCGATTTCCGACCTCATTTGAGGTCGTTTTTTCTAAATAATATTATTGAATAATATTATTTATTTTATTCAAATTTTGAATAACTTTTATACCGAAATCAGGAGTGTCCTACTCAGATAAAATTTTACTCGAGTAAAATTTGATCGTATTTTATTATTAAATGATAATAGTTACAAATTATTACCAAATAATAATATTTTCTTGTCCCCACAGGTATATTTTTTTTAATTATTCCTAATAATTTATAAATTTTCTTGTACCCACAAGTATTTTTCGGATCATTCTTGACAATTTAAATATGTCATTCACGAATTATCTGGTCTTGTACGAGACTTAAAATAATTTATGGGATCTCAATCCAACGAAATTTGTAATTTTTTGGTGTCATCGGACAATTTCCTAAATATATTTTCGAATATTTGAATAAAAAATATTAAATTTGTGCAAACGTGCATTTTGTGGGTGCTTTTTTTGCAATTTTGCCAGGACTTTTCTATTAATTAGCAAAGTTCAGGGACAAATCTATCAATTTTGAAACTAGAAGGATCAAAATGTCGATTTATAAACTTGAGGGATCAATATGTAAACCATGCAAAGCTTGGGGTGCTAAACTGCACTTTTCCATGTGACCTCATTCCAGTTCGTGTAAGCCCTTTTTTTGGCACAGGTCGAAGATTCACGACCTCAATTTGGCGACCTCAATTGAGTTCGTGAATTTTTTTTTTGACCTGAATCGAGGTCGTATAACTCACCCAGGTCGTATAGCCGTCGACTTCAATCCACGACCTGGATTGAGGTCATGTAAGGGCTAATATTGTGGCTGGTCGTGCTGTTTTCGACCTCAATCCACGACCTGGATTGAGGTCGTGTAAGGGCTAAATACGAAGCAGGTCGTAGAGGTTGCGACCTCAACCCACGAAGTGAATCGAGATCATACAAGGCCCCCAAAAAAGCCTGGTCGTACGGTCTTCGACCTCAATCCACGAGTTCGTGCAAGGACACCAGGAAGAGCAGCTCGTGAAGCTTGCGACCTCATCCTACAATATAGATGGAGGTCGTGTAAGGTCATCAGATAAGGCACGTCGTGCATTCTACGACCTCATTCCACGAGGTAGATCGAGGTCGTGTGTGGTCATCAGACAAGGCTCGTCGTGCACTTTACGACCTCACTCCACGACCTGGATTTAGGTCGTGTATGGGCCAATAATAAGGTAGCTCGTGAGGTCTACGAACTCAACCTTTGAACAGGATTGAGGTCGTTTAAGGACAAATATCTTGAGTGTTCGTATGGTTCTTATCCTCAACTCACGACCTAAATTGAGGTCGTGTAGGGCTCAATAATTAACCTGGTCGTATAAGCCTCGTTTGTCCTAGGTCATGGGTCACCACGACCTCACCTTTGAGACCTAGAGGAGGTCATTCCCGACTTGAAATTCCAGCCTCGCTCATTCCACGAGTATCGAAAAATCGATATCTTTTCGAGCCTTTGGTTGGACGAAATACGACCTCTACGGGCCTTCATTTGGACGGAGTGGGGCCTTCAGTCGGGTGGAACGTGGCCTCTTCGAGCCTTTAGTTCTTTACAACTAGCTTCCCTGCCTTCATGGCATCGTTTGGCAACCAACCATTCTCAAGGTGTACTTTGATACGATCTATCCAACATCCTCCTCTCCCGATAGGAGCAATAAGCTTAGAATCAATTGTAGGGGGTTCTCAGAACTTAGAGGTAGACGCTCCCAGAATGGGTCTCGACCTCTGAAGAAGTATACTTGAAATAAGGCATCGACCTTTGTATTCTCCTCCCTTGGGATATAATCAACGTAGCACTCGTCGAACTGGGCTATCGTAGCTTTCACAATCCTCAAGTATTTGGCCATATTCTTTTCTCTATCCTCAAACTCTCCATCGACTTGTGAGATTACCAGCTTTGAGTCTCCACAGACTTTCAGGTTCTTCACCCTCAGGGCTATTGTCAATCTAAGGTCGGTTGTCAGAGCTTCATACTTTTCCTCGTTGTAGGTTGTTTGGAAGTCCAACTTCAAGGCATACTCAACTGCGAACCCATCGGGGTTTTGCAAAATTAAACATGTACCACTGGTTTTTGTTTTTGATGCCCCATCAAAATGGAGCATTCAATACTCCTTCTTCTCTTCCAGGGGCTTCTCACCTTGCTGACCTTCCTGGTCTATTACCTCCTGCACCCCGACTTCTTGGTTGTCAATGGTATATTCAACCACGAAGTTAGCTATGGCCTGGGCTTTGATGGCCATCCTAGGTTTGTACTTAACATCAAATTCTCCTAGTTCGATTGCTTACTTGATGAGCCTTCAATTACATTGAATGCGGCGTATTCGAGCCTTCAATTACATGGAACATGGCCTATTAGAGCCTTCAATTCCTTAGAGCTAGAAACTTGTGGTTTCATCGAACCTTATCCAACTTAGTCTGATCAGGTGGAGTGTCCTAACCGGATGCTCAGATATGATAAACCTTGAGATTTGGGGTGTGCCAAGTCTAGGCACCACATTTCTTTCAAATAATTCCAGCTTGTAAGAGCCTCGTTTTTGAATTGTCATCCATTTCTGGCTACAAGGATTGGTGGAAGTCCATATCTACGTATCACACTTTCCCACAGGAATTGTGTCATTTACTTGGTGGTTATCCAGGCTTGGGGTTTGGCCTCAGTCTACTTCATGAAGGTATCAACTGCAACTATTAGGAACTTCCTCTGGGCATTTGCCACTTGGAATGGTGGAACAGATGGTTTTCAACATTTCAGGGGATTGATCAATAGTTGAGTATTTATGGATATCGATCGCACAAACTCTCGGCATCAGCCATCATGCCTGGCTAGCAGAATCCCAGTTAGGCCATCTTAAGGGCAAGGGTCATGCCCCCCCGAGTGTTGCCTCCAGATTTTCATATTCAAGGTTGAATTCGCATTTTGAGGCCTTAGTGTTCCAACTAACAACCTCCGTACCTCCAAGGCATTGTCGGGTATCTAACCAGTTTCCTGGTGAATCTTTGTAGGATCTATCCAATAGCTTTCCATACCTACAGGTGCTGTTAGTTTTTCAGTCATTGCTTCGGGCCTTCATGACTTGGAAGTGAAAACTTCTGTTAAATTCTCTAACTCCGAGGAGGCAAACTTGGGTAGGACATCAGCCTTTACATATTTCTTCATATAGATGTATTTCATGTAACACTCATTGAATTGAGTCAGGCTTCAAGTATTTGTCGTGGTTCCAGCCCCTCCCTCAAACTCACCTTTCACTTGCGGTATTATCGATCTTGAGTCTCCACGGACTTTGAGGTTTTTGACCCTCAGGCCTCAATCCAAGTCCAGCTATCAAGGCTTTGCATTCAGCCTCGTTGTTTGTCGTTGGAAAATCCAATTCTGGGGCATTCTCAAGCATGAGCCCATCGTGGTATGTTCTTACTTAATTTTTTTTTATTCTCCATCAAAATTGAGCATCCATTACCCTTGAGTACCACTCTTCAACCTTCATTCTCTAATTCCACCTTCATTCTCTAATTCCTTGCCCTCTTAGGGTACTACCTCTTGCCCCCCGACTTCGTGGTTGTTAATGGTGTGTTCAACCATGAAGTCAGTGAGTGCTTGGGGATTTATTGTGGTTACTTTGTCTAATGCAAGACCTTTTTCACATAACAGATGGGCTTCTGGACTTTGTTTTCCTCTTTCACGAGGACGACATTCAAATCTGTTAAGTACATCCAAGTGTAGATACAATGACTTTACGTAATTCGGTTATGTCAAGTATTGTTAACACATGAGGTTCCGTGTCAAGGATTGCTCAACCCTAATCGGGGTTGACCTCAATTTCCATGTTTGGAGACCATCAAACCCACAAAAATTTCTGATCATATGCTGAAGGTGCTTTAAGTCAGATTCAGTATCATCATGTGGTGTCCTAACACCTCAAACACCTCATAAGAATGCTTGATGTGATGTTCCTTATCGAGGCTATTGATTAACACATCATTTCCATGGACTTATATAGTCTTCCCACTAAGATGCTCAAAGATTTTATTCTTCAATCTTCAATATGTCGCCTTTTTGGGTCATCACCTTTGTTGCATTGGTCAATGAATCGTTCCTTGGTAGGGGAAAGTAGTCACTAAGACATGCATCTCTCATATCAATGAAGTCAATACACATCCTTCATTCTCCATTGGCCTTCCTGCCTCTTGGAATTAAAATTTCTTTTTTTCCGTTTCATCGTCTCCCTATTCGGGTGGACGTCTAGTTTACGTAATTAATTGGGGATCGACCCCTTGCATATAAGCTACTCTCCAAGCAAATACAACAATGTTCTCTTGTAGGAATGCATCCAATTTGCCCTTCAAGGGCTTATTCATCAATGCCCTATGTGAGTAAATTTTCAGGTTCTTCGGGAATTAGGGCGGTGGGGACTAAGTCCTAGGTAGGCTTTCCTCTTGTTTCTCATCTTTTCGGACATCCATGTCTTCAATCGGGAAGACCTGCCCCCAACTTCATCAGGCCTTAAGGCGGCTGGATATCAATTCTTTGTAATTGTCTGATCTCTCTTTTCTTCATCAACTTCATTCTTTGTAGGATTCTTGATCATCAGGTCTTATCTTGAGGCAACCGCCTTAAGGGTATGCAAGCCTGTCCTTCCAAAGATAACATTGTAAGCAGAAGTTGCTTTAACCACCAAAAGGTTCAACATCTGAGTGGCCTCCCTAGGCTTCCGTCCTGTTATCACGGACAACCGAATAGTTCCTTCAACTCTCGACTCGACTCCGTTAAACCCATAGACGGGCATGTTGCAGGGGGTCAATTGAGAATCGTTGTATTCCATCATCGAGAATGCGAGATATCCACTGATATTCCATTGTCTATCGAGACTCCTTTCACTTGCGAGTTGCCTATCATAGGTGTTATGACCAACGGGTCATCATGGAGGCACTTCACCCCTTCCAAGTCAGAATATCAAAGACAATTGTTATTTCGGTATTTGCTCGCTATGGAGCTTCTCCTATTATATGCATAACTTCTCGAGCACAAGCTTTACAAGAGCTCCTTGTATTCCTAACCGCCGTCGGGCCTTCAAAAATCATGTTTATCATCGGCCCCCTGGGGCTATGGATTGGGATCTCGATCAGCATCCTTCCTTCCATAATCTCTTCTTTAGGTTCCCCTATTGGTCATCCTTGATGAACTTATTCAACTTTTCTCTTTGGATCAGAAACTTGATCTTGTGTTATAGTAGTCTACAAGCATCAAATTTATTTCCCACATCCTTATGGAATTGACAACATTGGTTCTTGTTTCTCTTCTCGGGATCAGCCCTTAGTGGTTACGACCATCAAAGATCCTTATCTTTTGCAATGTCCATTAGGATTTGGCTCTTTGGTGTATACAAATGTGCATAGTTGGTGAACTTCGATCCTTGATTGTTTTTCTTCCAGGGAGAGTCAGAGTCTATACTTGTTCGAGGATACATATCCTTAACATTCTACTCGTGACCACCTTCGCTTCTTGTTATTACCTCCATTGCCTCCGGCCGGGGTTGAGGCTTCCCTTACACTTTCCTCTACCTTAATAATTGTTCTATCATCCAAGTTCGGGACTTTAAAGGCTTTCTTGGTGATTTGGTTCATGTAATTCCCCAAGGATTCATTCATTTTCCACATTCATGGGGATGTAAAATGTTTCTCATAAACTTTCCATCAATAAATGGGGTGACGAATGCCCTTCTTAGTCCTTTAAAGGAGCTGATTGAGTTTGGGGGCAATCGACTTTACCATCATTGTGTCCTGCCCCCCAGGGTTTGAGGGAACGCCCTATACTTGATTACGGCAATCACGGGTTAAAATTTGTAGTACATTGGAGGATGTCCTCACATGATTAATGGGCATCTTGAATTTCCTTGATATATGAGCATTCATTATCTCATTGGTGAAGGACAGGATTGGATCATCATGACCTCATATGGGCATCGAGTCATCGGGATTATCCCTTTGTGTATCGACCCTTCTCCTCCTAGAGGTATCACTTGAATTAAAAACCTTGGGGATCCTAGCCCTTGGGGGTTGCCTAGCCTATTGTATTTCCAAGTTTTTCTTTAATTTTCAGATATGCGCTTCATGAGCGAGTATCCACCCTCCTAAAGTATTGAGAGCCAATTCTTTGGATCCTTGGGGCTTAGAAGGCCCTAACATTCCTTCGAGCTCCTTGCCTGGTCTTCTCCTATGATATCCCATTGGTGGGAACTTAATTTCGTCGTGTAACGATGGAGTTGGATATCTATAGTCCCCACGGTGTGCTAGAGTGAAGACACCACTATCCGGAGGGGATTCGTTCCTGGATTTATTAAACCCACAATCGGCTACTGTGGATGAGTAATTTGAGCCCCCAAATCCTTTCGTTTATGGCCTAAAGAGCCGTTCCTTGAGTCCCTCAGGGTTAAGAACGTCCCGATCTTATGATGGGCTCCTTGCCTTGACGTCTCTTGCTAGAACGGACATCCTCTTCTTTATCTTCTTCAGACGAGAAGTCGTCTTTGCTGTATGATCCGGATAAACTTTGATTTCCTCTAACAAGGGGACCAAGCCTTCAATATATTGAGGCACATACTTCTCATGAGTAGATCGATGGTTTTATCAGCAGTTGGGTACGGTGACAACCCACAAACAGAGTTCCGATTTGTTGGAATTAAGATGATGGTGGTGGCGATCCATGAGTTAGTGGATTTTGGATCACCCCTTGGGGATCACCCCTTGGAGACACGCCTCTGGGGGAGTCGTTCCTTGATTGGTAGTCGAGGGTAGTGGATCATCGTCATTAGTGCACAATTGAGACTTCTTTTTCCTACTATATATGGAGGTCTCAAGCCTTAGATACGTGGTGAATCATCCCCTCATTGGGGCGGAAGCCCATAACTTGTGTTCTGATCTATTAGTGGTGGAAGCACTATGGCAGAGATTTATAATCATGCTTGCCTATTATGGGCGCATAATCATGCCTAGGATTGGGGATCCGCCCCTGGAGAGTTTAAACTCGTTCACTAGGACAGTGAAGTAGACATCCTCCAAGTGGAGAGACAACCATCTGAAGGGGATTCTCATCCCTTGGTTGAAGGGGTTCGTCACTAGAGGTAACGACCTTTGAGCTTGAGTTTCAGACCTCGGGGGATCCGTCCCTTGAGGCTGAGTATCTGAGGTTGGGATCCCACTCCTGGTGGTACCTGTTCCGTCATTGAGGGTGCGGAAGTGCCGATGGACGTTTCAGTAGTTTCCGCGATTGATGTTCTCCGTGTGGTAACCATGGTTAATGTCCGTTTCCCACAGACGGCGCCAAATGTTGTGGAATAAAAAGTAGGGTATATTTATTGCATATTAACTACTAGGGTTTGTGGGAGCTTCGAGCTTTAATGACTGCGCTTGTGTTTCGTGACTCAGTTCTGGTCCAATAACTTGCATTTAAATGTTCTGATTATTAAGTTTTTTTAAACCATTTTTCGAAAAAACTTGCTTTTAAATGTAATGAAAAATTAAAAATATCAGATAGATATCATATATTTATCTATATATATTGCAAATACTAACTATTAATAATATTTTATTGAACTGAATGATTTAGAAATGCATAAGTTGACTACATATTATAAATTATTAATTTACACTATAAAATAATATGATATAAATTTGTAAATGTAACACGAAAAAAATGATTTTTAGTAATCAAAATACTAAATCTTCTTAATTCACGAGCACACACGCACACATAATATGTGTATGATAATAACACATACGATTGAGTGATACAGTGGTAGGATGACGTGCAAATCAATGATAATGATAAGACTTAGGTTCGATTCTCATCTATCACAAGATCATGAACTAAGATAATTAAGCGTAAGATAAAATATACTCCCTCCGTCCCAATGGGATGTTAACATTTGCTTTTTGCACGGAAACCAAGATAGTGGGTGTAATATTATTAAAACAAATGAAGTAGTTGGTGTAATAGTTATTTTATTGTTAAAATAAGTAAAGTAATGGGTGTAATAGTGATTTTATAGTTAAAATAAGTTAAGTAGTGGGTGTAATAGTGTAAAGTATTGTTAAAATAAGTGAAGTAGTGGGTGTAATAGTGTTAAAACTTACTATTTTATGAAATGTTAACAATATATTGGGACATTCTAAAATAGAAAGTGTTAACAATCTATTGGGACGGAGGGAGTATTATGAACTAAGATTTTGAACTACAATATATTATGGTTAAGAAAGAAGCTTAGATATTAATTAAGCACAAGTTATTACTAAAACTGTGATATTAATTTAATTTTTTTAAAAGAGCAAAATGTGATAATTAAGTTGGTCGGTTAAACACAATTGCAACAATTTGGGTCAAATTCAAAATAATTTGTTTTAAAATCAGGTCGAGTTCTTCCTAAAAATTCACCACATTCTAATCTAGCAATTTTGTTTTGCATTATATTAACTTGCTTTTATAAAAGCGTCAATACACTAATACTTGTCGATCTGGAATGTTACAAACTCTCATCTTATTGGGACGACGACCTCGCCTCTTCCACAAACAAATTTATAAAATTTTGCAAATGACAATGCACTTCCTGTCATATAGGGTTGATATCATATGTGAAAAGTGATGAAATTTCGATGAAGTACCTTTCAAGTATCAAGTTATTTTTCGAGTTTGAAATCCGAAATATGTCGAAGTACATTGGTCAAATGCTATGACAAGCATTTAAGTATTTAGATTATTACGTGTTCATTAACCATTTTTTAAAAAGCATGCATTAAAATTTAATAAAAAAATTTAATAATTTAAGTTATAAAAATCTATAGGAGTATATTGTAAATACTAAATAATAATATTATTTTATTAAATCAAATTATTTCGAAATATATAAGTTGACTACATATCAAATATCACTAATTTGTTTATGTTATAATATAACATAGTATAAAATAAAGTTGTAAATGTAAATCGAAGAAAAATGATTAAAATATCTTCGTAATCCAAATGCAAAATATTCTTCATTCATCACCAAACACACATAGTATGTTTATGACTTTTGTAAAACCAACATAATTTAAACTACAACCTTGTGACCAAAAACAACAACATAAAACACACCCGTTATAGTCCCAGAGATGAAATCAGAGTAACCATCAATATTATTAATCACAAGTTTGAGTTCTTACAACCCAACGAATTACAATGAACCAGTACATACTCTTTGCCATCCATTTATATATGCCATATAATAAATATATTTGCTACCCAAATGCTAACAACTAGCCTACCAGAAGATGCATCCTCAGCAATGGTAGCTATGACCTCAGCGGTTAATCCTCTGACGGCTGACACCTAACTATCTGGGTACGCCTTGCGCGGCCATCTGATCTAGCTGTTGTTGTGATATAAATAAATAAAGCAAGGGTGAGCAATAGCCCACCAAAAATATACTTGAACAGTTATAATATAAAACAGTCCAAAATATCTTTGAAACCATATGCCATGCATTATCGAAAATAATGCCAGTTCAATATAAAGGATGAAGTTACAAGGTAATTCAACACCTATATAATTCATGGAAGTATATGCTATTTCAAGATAAGTAAGATAGCATCATTTTCATAAAATAGGAACTTGCAAGGAAGATATTGCAATTCCAGTTTTAAATATTTTTCAACTCTGCCGACCATGATGACGTTGTAGAAAATAAATAGACTATGGATAGTGAACCAATACTGGAGTATGTCGTGCTAGATGACACCGCCTTACGATGATCAGTCGTAGGTTGTGCATCTCAAGAGTTGTTTCTCTACATGTAGAAGGAAGAACATATTGACACCACCATACGCCGGATCTCCCTAGCCAACGGTTGGGCATAGACGGGACCGGCGCTACTCGGACCCTATTTCAAGGATGGACTGTCCTACATCCTCTTACACCAATTTTCAATGATGGACTGTCCCACAGCCTCTTACACAAATACTCCTAGTTCGAGTAAATCCATGATTCTGAAATGTATAACTCGTCCCCCTTTTCCCCATGTATAATA
The DNA here is from genome assembly GCA_037693485.1 of Kitagawia praeruptora. Lineage (NCBI taxonomy): Eukaryota > Viridiplantae > Streptophyta > Magnoliopsida > Apiales > Apiaceae > Kitagawia > Kitagawia praeruptora. The sequence goes on from CM075350.1 coordinate 102,271,820, forward strand.
CTTGTTGATAGGACTCCATAAGGCAGTCATATCTAGTTGGAAAGGAAAATTCATCAATATTTCCCAAGCCGAAGCTTGTTAATGGATACCCACTTGTTCCAACAATTCTACCCCTCGAATGATGAGAAGGTAACCAAACAGATTCATATCGTTGTTTGAAATAATCAAGATGTGAGTGAGAAGATGGTTTAGCAAGTATGAGACCAGGTAGTCCAATTAAATAACATATCTCAAGTGAGGTTCCCTTATATATTTTTGGAAGTTGAGCGAGTATTTAAATCTTCTTATAAGATAGATTTAAATGAAAATAAAGTTTTGAGGACCTTCCCTTGATAACATAGTCATAACACACTCCGAAATATTTTCCGTCATATCTGAAGGTGAAAGACAATCTTTGAATAATATGAATTATCATAAGAGGAACTTAAAAGAATTTAAATAAATATTCCAAGAGTATTTATTAAATCAATAATAATTCAGAAATATGATTAAATCATAATATTGCTCGTAAGTAATCCTCGAATGAATATATAAAATCATTTACTAAATAAATCTCTTCTTAAATGAATAAATAATATTCATTAAATAATTCAAACCTTAAATGAATATTCAAGACAATATTCATTAAATAAATAAACTAACATAAATATTTGAAATAATATTCACTAAATAAATCAAACCTTAAATGAATATTTGAAAATAATATTCATTTAATAAATAATATTCTAAATGAGTATTCAAAAGTAACGTTCATTCTATAACCAAAACTTTAAAGGAATATTTGAAATCATATTCCTTAAGTAAATAGAACTTCAAATGAATATTCTAAAATAATATTCATTAAGCTAATAACACCTTAAATGAATATCCGAAAGGAATATTCATTTAATAAATACTATTCTAAATGAATATCCAAATAATATTCATTTAGTAATCGACACTCTAAAGGAATATTTGAATTAATATTCCTTAGGTAATTAGAATTTCGAATTAATATCTTAAAATAATATTCGCTAAATAGATAAAACCTTAAATGAATATCCGAAATTAATATTCATTTAATAAACAATATTCTAAATGAATATTGAAATAATATTCATGAAATAATCAAACTCTAAATGAATATTCGAAAATAATATTCACTAAATATTTCTCGACTGAGATAATACTCAAATAACATTCCTTGAAAGATTTCCAAATAATTAATACTTTATGGAAATATAATTAATGTTTAATAATAACATTCCTCAAAAGGAATACTAATCTGTCGCAGGAATCCCTCCGGGTTTCCACGACTATCTCTATATCTCAAAATACCGACTCCCGGTCTATATTTAAAGAATGAATATTATATACCCTTCACTAAGGGTCTTACAAAACAATCCGGCTTATAACTGATAATCCACATCTAGTCTATAAGCCAATATCAATTTAGGGAACAAGTATTTCAATAGACTTTGAAAGTAGGCATGCATGCTATGGCATATGTATAACAACAATCATATATATATATATTATCACAACAACAGCCTTTAGAAAGGATTTGAAACTTGCCTGGTAATCCTGTGGGTGTAGTGTACCTCGGTTCAATCCGGTGATCTATAAATAGTCACAATATCCGAGGTTAATCACTTTAACACTTCGACATGCTAAGTATATATTTAACTTAGGCTAAAACACGTTTTCAAATTATCTCGTTAGGCAAACCCTAACATAACTCTTATTAATACCGTTATAATCCGACACTCGAATCCATCCTTAATGTCGGATCTTTCGTACATCTCACTTAATCATTTATAACCTCGTTCTTTGAAGCAATATGTTGTCTTGATAATTATTAACAAGTTTCATGTTTTAGTCAACTCGAGATTCCTCTTTTAATCTAGCCAAAATGGGTGGCCAAAGTAGTACCCCTAGAGTTGACTTTTCTGAGAATTACTATTCCGTGACTCGCACTTCAACACTTTTAATAAATCACTGGAAACGTATTTAATTACGAAACCACTTTTAAAATCATCTTTAGTATTTATAATATTTATCATAAAATTTCCAATTCGAAGCCACGGGTCTAGATAGGTGAAATGTATTTTCGAAGTTCAGTCAACGGCGGATTTTCACTATTCCCACCTCTTTCACTAAAACGTTCATAACTCGGTAACCGTTAACTCAAATGACGCACCGTTTTCGCGTACATACTCTAGAGAATGTCTATAAGGTGGCTAGATCAAAATCTTACATTGTTCAGAAGATAAAATTTTCCAGATTTTACTAAAACAGGGCAGGAGCATTTGAATGAATAGTGTTATCTCTGAAAAGGGCTTCTTCACACTTATCCTTGATTCGAACATTTTTATAAAATCGGAAAACGATCCGTTTCACATGAGGTTTTCTCTTACACCTTCATTTTTATCTCTAATATTTAATTATCAAGATTCGCCACTGATTTCGTAGTATTAAAGGAATCCAATTTCAGTTACGAACTTTCGTTTACGGTTTCGAACCACTTTTACGAATTTAATCAAAACTCCTAAACCGTAAGTCTATTTCATACGAACTTTATATCAAAATGAAGCTTATAACATAATCTATCTTAACATGGCAGATTACGAAGCTATGCAGTGAGTTAAGACTACTGTGATGCACGGTTTTCAAGGTTTAACGAAAATCGGACATTATGACGGCTATAAATCGAACGTTCTAAAAATCATAACAACAATACCAAGCCACACCGGGCACAAATCCAATTTATACACATGATTCTCATCCTTATCAGTCCAAGAACATCATGCTTAACCAACAAGATCATCATCTCTTACTAAAATCACTAAACCACTAACTAATCATGCTTATAACCTCATTAAGAACATATTACTCTAAAATCATCAAGAACAAGCAAAATCTCAAAGTAAGATCTAGGGTTCTCAAGACTTATACCTTCCTTGGAGTATGATCTAGCCTTACTAAGCTTGGTATGGTCCTTGGGAGTGCTTAAGCTTGTTTAGATCAACCATGAAAATAAGAAAATCAAAGATTAGTTCATGAAAACACTATTCACCCTCCTCTTTAATGATTTATTTGAAAATGGAAAAAGATGAGATTGAAGCTAGGATTTTTAGGAGATCACTTTTATGAAATATAGAACTCACCATAAAAGTTTGGAGATCAAATGATGGTTGGAAGGTTGATTTTGATCTTTGGAATTTAAGAAATAGCCGAATGGGAGCTTTTGAGAGAGTCTTGATATTTTTTTGTGTTGGTTTGCTAGAATAATGCATAAAGTGATATGTTTAACATAATATCTCATCCTTGGTTGCTTTAATAAAGTGATGATGCACTAGGTGATGTATTTTGCAAGCCAAGTGTTGTGTTTTGGATGGCTATGAACTAACTACATGGTTTGCTTGCTAAGTGAATGGTTGATTCCTAAATTTGTTGGTTACTTATGTAACCATATGGTTACTAGATATTTTCTAGTAGCTTATGCATGACTCTTGCTCCCTCTGCTTGTTCTTTTGTCTGGTTATTGCTCAATTTGATTGATCGTTCGTAGGAATATCTCAAGGATTTCTAGTTAGGGTTTTACCGGAAACCTTCATAATAATTATAATACCATTCTCCATCTTTCTTAATACTTCTCGAATTTAAATTCTTTAAATATTAAATATTAAATATAAAATCCTTAATCTATCAGTGTCTAGGGAAAATCTCGGAGAAAATGAAAGTGCTGTTTTTCAGAATCCGACAGTCTTTACATACACTTATTTTCCCCTCGGATCACTAATACGAACTCAGAAATTCATTCCAGGTACTTCTATATAGTGTCTTCTCATAATATTCTTATTTCCATCAAAAACACTATTCATCACTTATTCTCTTTTTAGTCCTGGTACTTAGAAAATATCTTTGTGCTTCCTCGAGCGTTCCTTAACTCTTTCATGGAACCTCCGTACTTGTAACCGATATTGATCTGGATGACATGAAGGTATCTATTTCTCTCTAGGGAATCTTATCTTAACTTTCTAGGAGATAGATTATTCTAATCTAAGTTATCACCCAATAGCATCCTTCAGGACATATAACCTTGGAATCTATATCCTTTCATTATTCATTCATTAAAGCCAGTATTACATTGTAGTTGTAACCACTGTTCACTCTTACATCAATACATAATAAAAAGTTTTAATTCTACCCAAAAATCTGGGTTCTTACAGTCTCCCCTCCTTAAAAGGATTCCGTCCCGGAATCAGGTAGAAGACAATTGGGTACTTGTTGGTTATCTCGCTTTCCAATTCTCTGGTCGATCCTTACACATTCCAATCTTTTCAAAGCACATCGTATTGGTGTTACAATACACCCTTGATCTGTTCTACCAATTCTTTGATACTTTCGTACAACACATTATCCGGTATACGCTCTTGTCCGGTCTTATACTATTAACCTTATTGGTACGTGCAGTGACTTCGGTATCACTATCGCGCTACGAATTCGGAGATAACCTTACTCGTACTACGTTCCTGATCGCTTTTACCTTCGCAATCTGGATATATATATATATATTGAAGTGGAAAAATTTATTGAGAGATCACTATGATCAATGAACATTTGTTATATTGCATAGTTAGTACAGAAGGGGGCCAGCCTTTAGTACTTGACAAGCAATTAAACAATTAATGGCATTCCACTTAGACTTCTATCACACAGACAGATCGTCACGTAGCAGTACCTCCCCTCCTTAAAGGGTTGTTCTCCTCAATTCAGAAGAATATGAATAAGTGAGAAGAAAAGAAAAGAATTTTAAGGATTTGTAGAAAATTTTTCTTGATTGCAAAATATCATACTTGGAATTTACCCCCGAACTATAGAGGTTTGTCAAAGAAGAAAATAGTCGTAATCGTAATAAATACTATTTTATCGTAATCTCGTGTGTTAACGCATTCTCGATGTTCTGTCCATCTTTCTATGGACCATCATATCCTAATCAGTATTTCAAATATCATGTCATTCCAAAATTTAAACAATCCGAAACAAACCTGGATGATTTCTCTAACTTAGATTCAATTCCGACCCTTCCACAGTCGTTATCATCTAATTCCGCAGAAAATCACCACTACATTAATGTGGTCCATGGATAAATCGTCATCGTTTATCATTTACGTAAAGCTTGAATAACTAAACATACGAGTTTCATCATCATCAAATCAAGATCCTCTAGGAAAACAAAATAATCACTATTCCCTATCCATAAGAAACGCTTCCTGAACTTGACGTAGATATTATATGAAGCTGATAAAATTGCAGGAAAGCTTCCAGCATCGTAGCTGGAACAGGCTGGTGATATTATTAATCATATATCTCCAGTAGAAGACTAGAAGCTTATCGGTTTGCTTAATCACTTGCCAACCTCATAATTCTTTTTCTTGTTTGCACAGAAATACACCAACATAAACTTGCTTGTCATTCATCATCATGCCAATTAGCTTATCAATATTAGTACCAATCTATCTTCTGTATTCAATCATTCTTTATTACCTCATCTCTCCTCTTTCCTTCTAAAATAAAGGAGAGTCGCTAGGGGAATTTGGTCTTGCCTGTCATAGAACCTTCTAGTGTCGGTAATGTGCTGCAGACAAAATCAGGAGTCGAATGTTTACTTAAACTGTCCTTATAGTTGGTCCTCGCACAATCATCAGAGGGAACGTAAATTCCTCCATCATATTCTGACCTTCAAGGTCCTTCTTACTATCACTCTATCTCTTTAGTATGAGCATATATCCTTACTCCCTTGTACTTAAAGTGTCGGCCACCTCATTGGCCTTTCCTTAATACAATAATTTCTTGAAATCAATGTTTTCTGGTTCTATTTCAACTCAGGATGGAAGCATTCTCCCTTAAATTCTGCTGAATGAGAGAAAGCATATATCAGTCTTTTCCAAAAGTCATTGCTTCCACCTTTCCGGTGTGAACTTTATCACTGTTACTCCTAATCATACCTAGGACATTTCTGTTCTTAGTTCTTTCTTGGATTTAGGATAATCTTAACCTTGGTTGGTTCAATCCATACTTTCTCATGGCTTCACACATGCCTCCTCTGGCATCATTATTAATCTACATTCCTTGCCAAACTTCCATTTTGAAGTTCAGAATATTACCTTTTTCCTTATAAGGTTTCTTAGGCCATCCTTATCATTCCTCCTATATCTTCTAGGTACAGGGTATATCAAACATCATTAACCAATTCTATAACGATTCTGTCTATGTACTTTTCGAGACTCCTTTCCACAAATCCTTATAGGTTATTGATACCTTGGTCGATTCAACTTATATCGTCTGATTTCACAATGTCTTTATTAGGGGTGATGCTATCTTTTGTGCATCCCCCAGGGTTCGTCTTAATCTCTGGACATTCTATTCTTAATTCTATTTTCAAGGAATGCATACATCCTGTACTTGGCAATTCAATCATATATCCTTAATAAGGGTCTCTTTTCAATCATTCTCATCTTGATAATCTATAGGTAGCCTAATGCTAACCCCTTCTTTCAAACGAATGTCAGTCTATACAACCTTCTAAAAGACAACATATGTCTATCTGTCTTTCTTACAGAACTTGGTAATGATAGAAAGGATGTTCTGGAAGATATTGGTCGTGTTCAACGTGAATCTCTTAGCATTTATTTCTTTTCTTGAGGACACTAAGTTTCAGATAACATTTTTTGCATCACACTACATTATCTCTGATAATCTACATAACCTTCATTGGTCATTATCCTTAATCCTAGTACATCCATGGCATTCATAAAATCCATCATTATGTATCTCAATTCGTTTTATATCAAAAGTCCTCGCGGTTGGCACTTGGTTAGAAGCAACCCCGCTTTATTCTTTCGTTGCTGGTCTAGTCACTTGCTAATCCTTTGTGACTTCGCCTCAACTGGCCATACTAAAATATGCGAGTTTAGGGGTCGGCTAATAGCATTACTTTTCTAGCAATTGCTGGCATAGTGCCTTCTACTTTGATACCTTTTGATCTTTTCAAAATTTTACTCCATATAAGTCTCAATCGACTTCTCGGTACCGCCTCCGGTCACCTTTCCTTTACTTTTATTCTTTCAGTTGTTCTTATCAATTTCACGTGCCACAAAAGCTTAACACATCTGGCATAACAACCTTTTTATTTAAGTCAATCCCTGAATTTCTCAGTCCGGCTCGTTTCTTAATTACATTTCCCTTTTTATCATCCAATCTCAACTTCATCAGTTTATCTCTGGAATCAACCGTAATAATCGGGGTCTGTCTACCCACCCGTATAGCGGCTACCCAACCCAATCCACAGGGTTCGCTCCAGTTTCCACTCTCTTCAATGACGTCTTGTGATAATCAGAAAGACAAGGTTTGCCGAAATTCGTCGAATTCCTTTCCAGAATTTGGAAAATTTTAGTCAATCTATCCACCCACTGGTAACACTAAGAAGATCCATTTTGAATCCCGAGGAATAGTTCTAGGAACATCCAAGCAGGTCGAACCGTGTTGTTCAAATGTATTCGAGATTACGATGCCGTACTATATAAGCACAATGCCTAATCTGGTATGAGATGCATCATAATATATCCCAATGTTCTCCTTCTTCCATTTAGGCAACGCCAACGCCGGGTCATCACCAATTTCATCTTTTAGCTCCAGGAAGATTTCCTCCCATTTTTTTTCTGCCTATTCAACTTCTTAGTCCTTTGTTGGTGTGGTTGACCTTTCTCGCCTGAAACTGCCTTTAAATCGGCGGGGTCCACCAACACTACTCACTTATTGATCACATGTCCTAATAACGGAACTTCAATTGCCCGAACTCATTCTCAGAGAACTTGGTAGACACTTACCTCCTTTTGGTCTCATCTAAAATATTTTTCCGTTATCTCTTAACCACTAATCGTATTACCCGATCCATTTATGATTCCGCTTTGGAGTAACTAATGCAACCACTATGATCCAGTCAAGGAAAAGAAAGAATTTAATATTCTCCTAAACCACATATATCTAACGCCTCTGGTTCCTCATTCCACTGAGTTAAAATAACCCTATACTTAATCTCTGACAATAGTCTTGCTACGAGTTTATTCATAAACTCACTGGTCTTTTCCTCTTGTATAACCTTATCCAATCGGGCCATCACTTCCCAATGTCTTTACTTTTTAAGTTAATCCATTTATAAGACGGGCATTTCCCTGAATAAAATCACCTTAACAATCTCAATTTGGTTTCATAAATTAAAACATATGAAATCAATCTTCTCATGGTGAATTACCATTGACAATATTCACATTAATCCATTTATCCGAAGATATGGTACTTGCTACCTATGTCTTAACTGTTCCTAGGGACTCTGCTCCCCGTCCTATATCAATGTCTTTGATAATCATGCGTCATTCTAACTCCTTTCTCATTAATCTGAAAGTCTCTAAGGATTCTTATCGAACTCCATAAAAGATCTCAAGTAATTCCTCAAGTCCATCTTACTTGCTGGTACTTCATCCGGTAGTCCGGCTATGAATCCAATATGCCTCTTTAATTCCATTTACAGTATCTCAGTTCTTTACGCTCATTCCTCTGAGCACTATATCTTAACTCTTACAATCTTTCGGGCTACAGCCCTCATTCCCTCAAGGGTAACTCTTCATCCTCAGCAGGATTCCCTTCCTCTGCTTGAACCCTTTCCAGGTCCTTAGTAGAGTACTCTATCGAATTCACAATCCGATTGTCAACATACAATAAAGCATCATCATACTATTGCTCGTACACCTCAAGGTCTGTCGCTTTACCAGTCGACACGGGAACGAACTAAATTACTTATCATGATACTTAAGAGTTCCCATAAGGGTTTTATATGTCAATACTACATTAAGTAGTCCGACTAAGAACTTGGCAAGAGTTCTTATTATCTTAATGAATTTATTGTTTTAACTTCGCGTCATCTCTGGGATATATAACGCTCTCTCTGATACCATTTCTGTAACACCCCCAGATCCGGGGTCAGGGATCTGGTCATTACGGTCTCAATATCCATCCACAAAACCAACATAATTTAAACTACAACCTTGTGACCCAAAACAACAACATAAAACACACCCGTTATAGTCCCAGAGGTGAAATCAGAGTAACCATCAATATTATTAATCACAAGTTTGAGTTCTTACAACCCAACGAATTACAATTAACCAGTACATACTCTTTGCCATCCATTTATATATGCCATATAATAAATATATTTGCTACCCAAATGCTAACAACTAGCCTACAAGAAGATGCATCCTCAGCAATGGTAGCTATGACCTCAGCGGTTAATCCTCTAACGGCTGACACCTAACTATCTGGGTACGCCTTGCGCGGTCATCTGATCTAGCTGTTGTTGTGATATAAATAAATAAAGCAAGGGTGAGCAATAGCCCACCAAAAATATACTTGAACAGTGATAATATAAAACAGTCCAAAATATCTTTGAAACCATATGCCATGCATTATCGAAAATAATGCCAGTTCAATATAAAGGATGAAGTTACAAGGTAATTCAACACCTATATAATTCATGGAAGTATATGCTATTTCAAGATAAGTAAGATAGCATCATTTTCATAAAATAGGAACTTGCAAGGAAGATATTGCAATTCCAGTTTTAAATATTTTTCAACTCTGCCGACCATGATGATGTTGCAGAAAATAAATAGACTATGGATAGTGAACCAATACTGGAGTATGTCGCGCTAGATGACACCGCCTTACGATGATCAGTCGTAGGTTGTGCATCTCAAGAGTTGTTTCTCTACATATAGAAGGAAGAACATATGGACACCACCATACGCCGGATCTCCCTAGCCAACGGTTGGGCATAGACGGGACCGGCGCTACTCGGACCCTATTTCAAGGATGGACTGTCACACAACCTCTTACACCAATTTTCAATGATGGACTGTCCCACAGCCTCTTACACAAATACTCCTAGTTCGAGTAAATCCTTGATTCCGAAATGTATAACTCGTCCCCCCTTTTCCCCAAGTATAATACTTGTTGATAGGACTCCATAAGGCAGTCATATCTAGTTGGAAAGGAAAATTCATCAATATTTACCAAGCCAAAGCTTGTTAATGGATACCCGCTTGTTAATGGATACCCACTTGTTCCAATAATTCTACCCCTCGAATGATGAGAAGGTAACCAAACAGATTCATATCGTTGTTTGAAATAATCAAGATGTGAGTGAGAAGATGGTTTAGCAAGTATAGGACCGGGTAGTCCAATTAAATAACATATCTCAAGTGAGGTTCCCTTATATATTTTTGGAAGTTGAGCGAGTATTTAAATCTTCTTATAAGATAGATTTAAATGAAAATAAAGTTTTGAGGACCTCCCCTTGATAACATAGTCATAACATACTCCGAAATAATTTCCGTCATATCTGAAGGTGAAAGACAATCTTTGAATAATATGAATTATCAACCAAAAACTTGATGTGTAAAATTATGTCTAACCGCAAGCGCACGGTGTCTATTGCTAGTACAGATGGCAAGCGGGTCGAATCCACAAGGAGACAGGTTCTACTAATTCCTTTTTAGTTATCGCTAATTGTTTCAAGGGTCATACGAATATGTGAAATTATTAATTAACTAATTAAACTAAATTAACACTAATTAAACAGATGATAAACAAATTATTTAAAACCTAGGGCAATCAGGTCCACCATGCTTACACAATTGGCTCTTAAGCTAAAGCAATCAATGTGATCCTATAACTAGAGTATGTTAATCTCTTTCAGGCATTAACACTCTCAAAACATTCAACACAATTAACCACTTTTAGTAATTCAATCAATCAGGTAATTAGAGTCAAGTTAATCTCTTCCAAGAATTAACGCTCTCAGAAATCCAATGATGCTTCCGCACTCAAATTCAATTCTGCTAATCGTATGTGTGCCTCTAGTAAGTAAATCTCTCGATCCATACCCCTATTTGTATATAATTAATCCATGATACTGGCCAATTACACAAATTAATGATTAAAACATATCAATCAGAATTAACTATAACCAATCAAACCACTATGAAAATCATGCCAATATTAGTGCAAACATGGCTTCCCTTTAAGCCCTAGAAATAACTACTCGCTAATAATTAAACAAGTAAAACAACTAGTAAAACAAGAAAACATAATTAAACTAATAAGAACAAAGAAAAGATTAAGAGAACAAAACCTTCAAACTTCAATGTTGTCACCCAAAAGAAGAGTCATGGTGTTTCTCTACATCTCCAATTAATAATACTAATCTACTCTAAACTATATTATCTGATCTAATATTACATTCCTAATAATTTTCATCTCAATAATTTGTCCCAAGATGTGTTTATATAGCCTCTTGATTTAGCCTCCAAGCAATTGCCTTCTTAGAGTTGGAATAGAAGATGGCAAGTTTCCCACTTCAAATTGAATTTCTGGAAGCTGCTGGATTTTCTTGTAAAATTCGTAACTTATTTTTCTCCTCTGTTTCTGGGCTCTTCCAACTGGATTTTGCTTACTAGACCACCTATTAATTAAAGATAATTCCACAAGCTTCGCGTGGACAGTAAGATCGTCAAATTCTGACTTCTGGAACTCAAGATATGGCCCAAACAGTGTAGGCAGCCCGTGTAGCCCAATAATACGAATTTTCTTCTATTTTATCTCCAAATTAGCTCTTTTTGCTCCAAATCCTTCCAAGCCATGAATTCTTTATTTCCTACAATAAAACAATCAAATCTATTAAATAAAAATCCAAATCAATGCAAAACACAATAAATATGAGAATAAAATCATCTAGAATATATATAAAAATATACTCTATCAAACATCCCCACACTAAGCATTTGCACGTCCTCGGGCAAATAAGTGAAATAAAAACTAAGTCCTAACAAACATCACTTTCGTAGATGACACGATTGTATTGAGCATATGCAACAAGCCGTTAAACCCCTAGGCAGCCCTAGTAGGACAAGTGTTGTCTCGTGAGGATTTATAGTGAATATACCCACAAAATTTATCTAACCATGCAAAAGATCAATGCTAACACAACACCACACACACAAGTCCTCTCATGCCACATCAACTTAAGAATCAAAGTAAACATACGATGTCTTGGTGTCGAAAGTGCAAGTATTCACGTAGTCTACTCAACCAACATGCAGAAGGTCATAAAAATTCATGTCAAGTGTAAAAATCGTTGGTAATCACGCTAAGCCCACAAGAAATACATCTTTAAGTCTAAACCTGGGATCTCCTATGCCAAAACAAGTAATAACTCACCTTTCACTCAAAAACGAATATTCACTCAAGAACAAGGTTAAGTGTATCACTCAATTCCAACAAAATCATAAACACAACTTGACACTCGCAATCAATCTCACTCTCAACACAACATACATCACTGATGACAATCAAAAGGTCTTTATTCGGGTTGTAGCGTGGGCTAGGGACCAGGTATGTAAAGTAAAGCTAAAACAGGTTACGTCAAAAGCTAGTACCCAACAATAATCATTATTCAATTCCCTTTCTATTAAAACAAATACTTCCCCACACTTGGATTTTTCAATAACCCTTACATAATAACTTGACTAGTCGAATGAAGAAGGATCATACAAACATAAGAATGCTCTCAAATTTATTTATTTTTTCTTTTTTTTTCTTTTTTTTCTTTTTTTTTTCTTGTTTTTTTTTTCTGTTTTTTTTTCTCTGTGAGAGCTAAGGAATAAGCACAATGATCCATAGATATTATTATGAATTTCGACTAACAAGCATCAACCAAAATCAATATTCCCCAATGGTATGATCATCAATAACCCCCCCTTTGGCACACCTTATTACTCCCTTAAGCACGATACTAGCCTTTGACAATTTAGGTTCAAATTCAATGTAAGGCCAATAGAATAAAAAGGATAATGGCAAGTAATGTGGTGTGTCACCGAAAGAATAGGATTAGGCTCAAAGGGTTAACTAATTGATCATGTATAAAAGGTGTGGAAATATGGGAAACACGAGGTTAAACCTAAGTGTCTTTATCATCTCATCATCAAGTAATGTCATGCATTTTAAGAAAGATCTCAAGTAAGTGCTAGCAATATAAACAACATGTGGACACTCAAGCAAACGAAAAATCATGCAAAAGATATGCATATAGGCTAAAAACTCACTTGGTGTGACAAAACATAATCAATCCCAAGTAACAAGACTCTCTAACGCACCTACTTGTACTCAAAGCATGTAAACCAAGTCATCTTGCACATATTCATGTCATTCTAATCACTTACAACATCCAATTAAGTCTACCAGCTTCAACTTGCTAGTGAAAGTGTGTGCACAAGAACAAAGCACGTCACTTCTCATACAAAAGCGTCAAGAGCACAAGAATTCTGCGCATGCATGGGTGTATCAAGCAAAATACAACAACTAATCAAATTGCATGGCTAGAATTATTTTTGGTATTTTTAATTTTTTTAATTTTTTTTTAAAAAAAAATTCTCTTAACATTGAGAACCCTTCCCCACACTTAAGCGGTTCATTGTCCCTAATGAACTAAGGAACAAATACAAAACTACAACTAAAAACAAAATAAAACTACACTAAAAAGAAAAGAAAGAAAACTCCCCTGGAATCAAGGTGTCGGATGTGGAAACCACCCCTCAGTCGCTTAGGAGCCACCCACTCACCACCAACAACCACCAAGCAATATCACACCAAAAATACCCAATTAATAAGAATAATACAAAACCCCCAATTTACAAGAACACAAATTCGTAATAAAAAAATAAAATAGAGAAGAGATATCCCAACTACGAATTGGAGAGGTGAACTTGCAATTAATTCCTCTTTAGAATTGAATTTTTAGAGATTTAAATAAATAGAAGAGGAATTGGATTTGTATGAAAAGGTGGGTATAAATATAAGATGATGGATAGATGAAATTTAAAAATTTAGAGTGTAGGAGAGATTTAGAGAGGTTAGGATTTGATGTAGGATAGATATAGGAATTAGGAATTGAAGAAATTTGAGTTAGGATTGAATTTGGGGTTGAATTTGTGAGGAAAAACACAATTTTTCGGGAAAAATTCTGGGCAGAGGGGTGTCACGCAGGCAGCTGCGTTACAGGGGAGAGAGGCGCGGAAACAGGCGCTGTTGCGCGGGTCCGTCTTGCATGTTGGCGCTGGTGCGCGGGTCGGCCGCCTGATGCGCAGACGTCTTCTGCGTTACTTGGCGCCTCTGGCGCTGATTGGCGCCTGATGCGCGGTTCCATCCTGAAATTCTGTTTTTTTTTTAAGAGAAAGAGATGAAGGAATAATGAACACAACAAGGCTTAGAATGAACAAATAACTAAGCAAATCTACTATATATGGAAGAGAAGGAAAGAAGTACTCCTCTATGCAAAAGCATGAAGTGCACCGATCCTCCAATGAAATCTTGTGTTGCCTCCCAAGCAGCGCTTATTTAGAGTCATTAGCTTGACCCCCTCAAAAATACTCCGGTAAAGGCGTAATATCCACTTTCTCGATCATAAACTCGTCACCACAAAAAGTATCAAGAACATCTGTGGTTGTCTTTATCCTGCAGAAAGTCTCCAAACAAGCATTAGCAAAATAAAATATGTCATTAATAAGCAATAGAGAGAGTGCTTGTGCAGTTTTGGAAAACTTTGTGATAAAACAGCGATAAAATTCAACACCACAAAAATATTGAACTCCCTTGACATCAGGTGGAGGTTCTGGTGGTGGCTTTTCTCCACTCCTCACTTTCACTGGAGCCATTCGGACATCTTGGCTTATCACATCATTGGCTAATAAGACACTTCCATCTTCTCCCTCTTCTCGAGCTTGAAACGTAGGAGCCACTTTGTATGAATCCTCAACCAGAATTTTAGAAATATCATCCTGGACAATATTTGTTATCACATCAACCTTGAAATAAGTGTTCTTGAGCAAAGATGCCTTGTAAGTAGAGGCTAGATCGAGAGCAAATTTATCAATACATGGTAGCTGAGGCACAGGTTGTGGAAAAGAAACAACAACCATCTCTGTATTGCTTTCCTTTGTAGCCTCATCATCAGTCACATTGTCCTTGGTAGCAGCAACATCATTGATCTCGTCATCGGTGGCGTACTCCTTCTCTTTATCAATGGCCTCATCATCAACATACATGGAGAAACTATCATATTCCTGATCGCTTGTGAGATTGATAGCAATCAGGTCCTCTTCGGATCGGATAGATGATGATGGTAAATAGTCGAGCTGCCCTGTAGTAGAAGAGTTAGCCAACTGTGCAATTTGAGATTCAATCGCCAAACTTTGAGTTTCTAATTCTTCAAAACTCTTTAGCAGTTTATTCAAGATATCCCACATCTCGTTTGTCTGATCAGCTTGCACATCTACACTGGATTGAGAAACATGTAGATCTTCTTGTAGAGGAGGATATTGATATTCTTGTTGTGGTGGCTGCTCATATGACTGATAATATTGTTACTCAAACTGTTGCTGATTATGATATGAAAAATTTTGAGCACCATTGTCCTGGTAGTAGAAATCTGGTTGAATCACGCATTCTTGATCAAAAGTGTTTGAATACTGATTGTACCCATATCCTTCTTCAAAAGAATTCATTTGTCCCAACTAAGCACTCTGAGAATTATAGACATTGTAAGAGCATTCAAAACCAAAGTGACCCTGCACACCGCAAATTTGACAGAAGTTGTAAGTTTTAGGGGCCACTTGTGACATCTCATTGATACTCATTGGACGTATAGTGGGCTTTGTAGTCTTCGACATGGCAATCTCTCGAGTATGTGCCTCTACTAGGGAAGATAAGAGTGCAAAAGTATCAACTTCACCCATTGCAAACCTGTAGACACTCAACAAAGCCAAGAAAACGCAGTAAAATTTGTCTCAATTGGAACAAAGGTTCCAACGATACAATGGAAACAATCTAAACAACTAAATTAAAATCAACAGAAACTCGCTGTCTCCCCGGCAGCGGCGCCAAAAACTTGATGTGTAAAATTATGTCTAACCGCAAGCGCACGGTGTCTATTGCTAGTACAGATGGCAAGCGGGTCGAATCCACAAGGAGACAGGTTCTACTAATTCCTTTTCAGTTATTGCTAATTGTTTCAAGGGTCATACGAATATGTGAAATTATTAATTAACTAATTAAACTAAATTAACACTAATTAAATAGATGATAAACAAATTATTTAAAACCTAGGGAATTAAACTAAATTAGCACTAATTAAACAGATGATAAACAAATTATTTAAAACCTAGGGCAATCAGGTCCACCATGCTTACACAATTGGCTCTTAAGCTAAAGCAATCAATGTGATCCTATAACTAGAGTATGTTAATCTCTTTCAAGCATTAACACTCTCGAAACATTCAACACAATTAACCACTTTTAGTAATTCAATCAATCCGGTAATTAGAGTCAAGTTAATCTCTTCCAAGAATTAACGCTCTCAGAAATCCAATGATGCTTCCGCACTCAAATTCAATTCTGCTAATCGTATGTGTGCCTCTAGTAAGTAAATCTCTCGATCCATACCCCTATTTGCATATAATTAATCAATGATATTGGCCAATTACACAAATTAATGATTAAAACATATCAATCAGAATTAACCATAACCAATCAAACCACTATGAAAATCATGCCAATATTAGTGCAAACATGGCTTCCCTTTAAGCCCTAGAAATAACTACTCGCTAATAATTAAACAAGTAAAACAACTAGTAAAACAAGAAAACATAATTAAACTAATAAGAACAAAGAAAAGATTAAGAGAACAAAACCTTCAAACTTCAATGTTGTCACCCAAAAGAAGAGTCATGGTGTTTCTCTACATCTCCAATTAATAATACTAATCTACTCTAAACTATATTATCTGATCTAATATTACATTCCTAATAATTTTCATCTCAATAATTTGTCCCAAGATGTGTTTATATAGCCTCTTGATTTAGCCTCCAAGCAATTGTCTTCTTAGAGTTGGAATAGAAGATGGCAAGTTTCCCACTTCAGATTGAATTTCTGGAAGCTGCTGGATTTTCTTGTAAAATTCGTAACTTATTTTTCTCCTCTGTTTCTGGGCTGTTCCAACTGGATTTTGCTTACTGGACCACCTCTGAATTAAAGATAATTCCACAAGCTTCGCGTGGACAGTAAGATCGTCAAATTCTGACTTCTGGAACTC
Organism: Kitagawia praeruptora; assembly: GCA_037693485.1. NCBI lineage: Eukaryota > Viridiplantae > Streptophyta > Magnoliopsida > Apiales > Apiaceae > Kitagawia > Kitagawia praeruptora. Next base: position 102,289,065 of record CM075350.1, read on the forward strand.
AAGATATGACCCAAACAGTGCAGGCAGCCCGTGTAGCCCAATAATACGAATTTTCTTCTATTTTATCTCCAAATTAGCTCTTTTTGCTCCAAATCCTTCCAAGCCATGAATTCTTTATTTCCTACAATAAAACAATCAAATCTATTAAATAAAAATCCAAATCAATGCAAAACACAATAAATATGAGAATAAAATCATCTAGAATATATATAAAAATATACTCTATCAAGGAACTTAAAAGAATTTAAATAAATATTCCAAGAATATTTATTAAATCAATAATAATTAAGAAATATGATTAAATCATAATATTGCTCGTAAGTAATCCTCGAATGAATATATAAAATCATTTACTAAATAAATCTCTTTTTAAATGAATAAATAATATTCATTAAATTATTCAAACCTTAAATGAATATTCAAGACAATATTAATTAAATAAATAAACTTACATAAATATTTAAAATAATATTCACTAAATAAATCAAACCTTAAATGAATATTTGAAAATAATATTCATTTAATAAATAATATTCTAAATGAGTATTCTAAAGTAACGTTCATTCTATAACCAAAACTTTAAAGGAATATTTGAAATCATATTTCTTAAGTAAATAGAACTTCAAATGAATATTCTAAAATAATATTCATTAAGCAAATAACACCTTAAATGAATATCCGAAAGAAATATTCATTTAATAAATACTATTCTAATTGAATATCCAAATAATATTCATTTAGTAATCGACACTTTAAAGGAATATTTGAATTAATATTCCTTAAGTAATTAGAATTTCGAATGAATATCTTAAAATAATATTCACTAAATAGATAAAACCTTAAATGAATATATGAAAGTAATATTCATTTAATAAACAATATTCTAAATGAATATTGAAATAATATTCATGAAATAATCAAACTCTAAATGAATATTCGAAAATAATATTCACGAAATATTTCTCGACTGAGATAATACTCAAATAACATTCCTCGAAAGATTTCCAAATAATTAATACTTTATGGAAATATAATTAATGTTTAATAATAACATTCCTCAAAAGGAATACTAATCTGTCGCAGGAATCCTTCCGGGTTTCCACGACTATCTCTATATCTCAAAATACCGACTCTCGGTCTATATTTAAAGAATGAATATTATATACCCTTCACTAAGGGTCTTACAAAACAATCCGGCTTATAACTGATAATCCCCATCTAGTCTATAAGCCAATATCAATTTAGGGAACAAGTATTTCAATAGACTTTGAAAGTAGGCATGCATGCTATGGCATATGTATAACAATAATCATATATATATATATATATATATATTATCACAACAACAGCCTTTAGAAAGGATTTGAAACTTGCCTGGTAATCCTGTGGGTGTAGTGTACCTCGGTTCAATCCGGTGATCTATAAATAGTCACAATATCCGAGGTTAATCACTTTAACACTTCGACATGCTAAGTATATATTTAACTTAGGCTAAAACACATTTTCAAATTATCTCGTTAGGAAAACCCTAACATAACTCTTATTAATACCGTTATAATCCGACACTCGAATCCATCCTTAATGTCGGATCTTTCGTACATCTCACTTAATCATTTATAGCATCGTTCTTTGAAGCACTATGTTGTCTTGATAACTATTAACAAGTTTCATGTTTTAGTCGACTCGAGATTCCTCTTTTAATCTAGCCAAAATGGGTGGCCAAAGTAGTACCCCTAGAGTTGACTTTTCTGAGAATTACTATTCCGTGACTCGCACTTCAACACTTTTAATAAATCACTGGAAACGTATTTAATTACGAAACCACTTTTAAAATCATCTTTGGTATTTATAATATTTATCAAAAAATTTCCAATTCGAAGACACGGGTCTAGATAGGTGAAATGTATTTTCGAAGTTCAGTCAACGGCGGATTTTCACTATTCCCACCTCTTTCACTAAAACGTTCATAACTCGGTAACCGTTAACTCAAATGACGCACCGTTTTCGCGTACATACTCTAGAGAATGTCTATAAGGTGGCTAGATCAAAATCTGACTTTGTTCAGAAGATAAATTTTTCCAGATTTTACTAAAACAGGGCAGGAGCATTTGAATGAATAGTGTTATCTCTGAAAAGGGCTTCTTCGCACTTATCCTTGATTCGAACATTTTTATAAAATCGGAAAACGATCCGTTTCACATGAGGTTTTCTCTTAAACCTTCATTTTTATCTCTAATATTTAATTATCAAGATTCGCCACTGATTTCGTAGTATTAAAGGAATCCAATTTCAGTTACGAACTTTCGTTTACGGTTTCGAACCACTTTTACGAATTTAATCATAACTCCTAAATCGTAAGTCTATTTCATACGAACTTTATATCAAAACGAAGCTTATAACATAATATATCTTAAAATGGCAGATTACGAAGCTATGCAGTGAGTTAAGCCTACTGTGATGCACGGTTTTTAAGATTTAACGAAAATCGGACATTATGACGGCTATAAATCGAACGTTCTAAAAATAATAACAACAATACCAAGCCACACCGGGCACAAATCCAATTTATGCACATGATTCTCATCCTTATCAGTCCAAGTACATCATGCTAAACCAACAAGATCATCATCTCTTACTAAAATCACTAAACCACTAACTAATCATGCTTATAACCTCATTAAGAACATATTACTCTAAAATCATCAAGAACAAGCAAAATCTCAAAGTAAGATCTAGGGTTCTCAAGACTTATACCTTCCTTGGAGTATGATCTAGCCTTACTAAGCTTGGTATGGTCCTTGGGAGTGCTTAAGCTTGTTTAGATCAACCATGAAAATAAGAAAATCAAAGATTAGTTCATGAAAACACTATTCACCCTCCTCTTTAATGATTTATTTGAAAATGGAAAAAGATGAGATTGAAGCTAGGATTTTTAGGAGATCACTTTTATGAAATATAGAACTCACCATAAAAGTTTGGAGATCAAATGATGGTTGGAAGGTTGATTTTGATCTTTGGAATTTAAGAAATAGCCGAATGGGAGCTTTTGAGAGAGTCTTGATATTTTTTTGTGTTGGTTTGCTAGAATAATGCATAAAGTGATATGTTTAACATAATATCTCATCCTTGGTTGCTTTAATAAAGTGATGATGCACTAGGTGATGTATTTTGCAAGCCAAGTGTTGTGTTTTGGATGGTTATGAACTAACTACATGGTTTGCTTGCTAAGTGAATGGTTGATTCCTAAATATGTTGGTTACTTATGTAACCATATGGTTACTAGATATTTTCTAGTAGCTTATGCATGACTCTTGCTCCCTCTGCTTGTTCTTTTGTCCGGTTATTGCTCAATTTGATTGATCGTTCATAGGAATATCTCAAGGATTTCTAGTTAGGGTTTTACCGGAAACCTTCATAATAATTATAATACCATTCTCCATCTTTCTTAATACTTCTCGAATTTAAATTCTTTAAATATTAAATATAAAATCCTTAATCTATCAGTGTCTAGGGAAAATCTCCGAGAAAATGAAAGTGCTGTTTTTCAGAATCCGATAGTCTTTACATACACTTATTTTCCCCTCGGATCACTAATACGAACTCAGAAATTCATTCCAGGTACTTCTATATAGTGTCGTCTCATAATATTTTTATTTCCATCAAAAACACTATACATCACTTATTCTCTTTTTAGTCCTGGTACTTAGAAAATATCTTTGTGCTTCCTCGAGCGTTCCTTAACTCTTTCATGGAACCTCCGTACTTGTAACCGATATTGATCTGGATGACATGAAGGTATCTATTTCTCTCTAGGGAATCTTATCTTAACTTTCTAGGAGATAGATTATTCTAATCTAAGTTATCACCCAATAGCATCCTTCAGGACATATAACCTTGGAATCTATATCCTTTCATTATTCATTCATTAAAGCCAGTATTACATTGTAGTTGTAACCACTGTTCACTCTTACATCAATACATAATAAAAAGTTTTAATTCTACCCAAAAATCTTGGTTCTTACAACTTTAAACACATGTAATTGGTTGACCTAGTGGTATGAAGATGTACAAATGAATGGCAAGATTTAGGTTCGAATCTCTTCGTGAGTAACTTTTTAAAAAAATAACAAAGATAAGGGTAATTTAGACATTTTAAGTTGAATAAAATGTATCACCATTTAAGTTGATTAAATTGTCTCACTAATTTTTACCCCTTGTTGGGCTATTATATCTATACTCTTTATTAAAGGCAGAAACCCCTTTAAATGGTATACCATGTATACCGCGGTATGCACGGTATGCCAATTAATTAATTAATTAATTAATTAATTAATTAATAATAACTTATTTTACTATTTGATCTTACTTTAAAAACTGTTTTTTAAATGTATAGAAGGCCAATAAGAATAAGAACTACTAATGAAATAAGTCCTCTCTGAACTAAAATACGGTATGCCGGTATGCCACTAAATATTAATTAATTTAATTAATTAAAATCATAATATTAAATATTAATTTAATTTAAACTAAAAATTGAAATAAAAGTCGAGAATATAGGATTTAGGGCTTCGTTAATTAATATTTAAAATATATCTATAATAGATTAATAATAAATACAATTAATAATATAACTATTCTTATATTACCAGAGATAAGTTATATGAATTTAATTAATTAAAATAATAAAATTAAATATTAATTTAATTTATTATTGAAATTATATACTAGGAGTTTATTAACTAACAATCGAAATAAATGTCGAGAATATATTATTATATACAACTTGGTGATTCAAGATTTTGTTCATTTAAAAAAGTTAAAATTAAACATTAATTTAATTTATTATTGAAATTATATACTAGGAGTCTATTAACTAACAATCGAAATAAAAGTCGAGAATATATTATTATATACAACTTGGTGATTCAAGATTTTATTCATTTTAAAAAATTAAAAATTAGGAAATTTTGATAATTTATCACAATCCGTGTTTCGCACGGATTATCGGGTACTAGTATATAATAATAGATAGAGATGTGCGTGCTTATTTGAGTTCCTCCACAAGCTACAAATTAGGGGTGTAAATATTATCCGCAAACCGCAATCGCACCGCAAATCACTCGCAACCGCAACCGCAAAAATTGCCAAAATCGAAAAATCGCAAAATCGCAACCGCAATCGCAACCACTCGCATACTTGCGGGTTGGCTGCGGATTTGAATATTGAAAAACCGCAAAATCGCAACCGCAACCGCAAACCGCAATATATATATATATATATATATATATAATTAAAAATATATATTTTATATATTATTTATTTTTATAAATATAAATTAATAAATCATATATTATATTATATAATTAGAAGTCTTGGTGCTAAATTTTAGCATTGATGTTCGGGCCTTACATCATATTTCTTTGTATTCTGTTGGTTTACATTTCTTTGTACTCATGACTTTTAGTCTTGAAATATCACAAATTATTTATGAAAATGTTAGTCACAAAAAACCATCAAATTTTTTCAATTTGAAAATATATTTTTTATACAAATTTTAATGGGTGGTTGAACCGCAAACCGCACCGCATAACCGCGACTTTAACCGCAACCGCATGTGCGGATAATCGCAATCGCAAGTGCGGTTGTGGTTGGAAATTTCAAAAACCGCCAAAATCGAAAAATCACCATAACTGCCAAAAACCGAACCGCACCGCACCGCTTACACCCCTACTACAAATCGAGTACTTTGAGTCTTTGACATCCATCGTTCAGTACAGAAGAAGCATATAGGCTTATTCACGGAGTCCATTCCCAAACTGACCTTGTTCTCCGTTTCTTTTCCCAAACTAACCTACTTTGTACAATCATTTCCAAACTAACCTACTTTACTATTTAAACTCAGTTTTTTTTTGTTTTTTTTCTTTTAATAGTTTTCTTAATTCATTTTCATTTAATTTAATGTATGTAAAATATTATATAAATATGTAATAAAATTCTGATAAACTTTAAATGAAAATATAAATATTAAAAACAATACATTTAATAAATAATATAATAAAATAGGCGAACCACATCTTGTACGGCCTTTAATAAATTAATATGTGTCACCATATGATTGGTTATATTCAATTTTTCATAATAATAATAATGCCCCCATGCATGCACATAAATTGAATAATTAAATGTTGACAACTCGTATTTGTGGATTTTTTGGTGAATTGATGTGCATACATGGGGGGCATTATTATTATTATGAAAAATTGAAAATGAAAGTCTGACCACTTTTTTGAAAATGAATGTAAAAACTGACCACCACTTTTAAGTTTACTCTATATATATATATCTAAGAAAAATAGTAAATGAATTAAAATTAGAATAAAAAACAATAAAGAAAAATATTGAGTTTGAATAGTAAAGTAGGTTAGTTTGGGAATAATTGTACAAAGTAGGTTAGTTTGGGAAAATGAACGGTAAACAAGGTCAGTTTGGGAATGGACTCCTTCTTCACGACTTCACCTATCACCTATGTCCCACGCAGTGTATTAATGGTTTATTACGCAATACTTCCTCCATCTCATAATATATTTTCTGTTTTTAAAACACGTTTGCCAACACATACTTTTAATCATTAATATTTTCAATTTCTTATTAGTATTAAATATAAAAACTTCATTGTATTAAAGTACTCATAAATACGAATACGACAAGATAACTCATGACTATATTTTATCTTATAAATTATGCGTAAATTAGTAGTCAACCGCTTATAATGAATAGTGTAAAAAGTCAAAACAGGAAACACATACTGAGACCGGGGGAGTATTTAAGTTGTCTGATCTACCGTGTCAATTCAGATGCAACAACCAGTAAATTTAAAATTCTAAAGGACTAGTATAAATTTGAACTAGTTTGGTTGAACACATCATGTATGTATAACTTAAAATAATATTCCTCCCACACAGTTGGAATTCCCAGGCTTATACGCACCATGTCTCGCTGTTTTGTTGGAACATGCTACTATATAAATCTGTCATGTGTGTGTAAACATGCAAGTAAAATAACATCAACAAGGAGCAAATGTGAGACTAGTTCCAGGACATAGGTCACTACAACTAAAACAGAGGACGACTAGTTCCAAGACATAGGTCACACCACATGGATTCTACTTTATGTAACTACTTTTGAATTAGACTTTAGCTATATCTGATTTTTTTTTCTACATATCATGTTGGCCATGGAAATTTCTCTGGATTTGAATGAAATGATCAATATTCTAATGTTAAGTTTGATGAAAGAATCTATATATATTATAATGCCTGGAGATCGAAAATGCACCAGAACAGTTCAAGGTATTTTTCTTGAATTTTCGTTTTTTTGATTTTTTTATTAAAATTCTTTTCTTGCATTAAATAGCTATTAATGACATTTTAATTAGTCATTAATTAAACCTATTAAACATATATTAGATTTACTCTATTTAATTTGTTTAAAAATTAGCAAACTTTAGTTGAACATTACAGTTATTTTTTCAATATTAAATATTAATTATATATAGTTATGTTTATTTTTAGTTAAAATGACGAATAACAATTGTTTGTATTGCGTTATTTTTTATTACCTATTCAAGATCACTGTAATTTCTTTTCGGATGATTATAGGGTACACGACCTTAACTTCTCAAGGAATTTTTATTATCAATAATTGTGAAAATCGTAATAAATTATGGAAGTACAAGATATTTATTTAATATCTGGAATTGTATACAAACAGTACAGATAGATTTTCAATTTTGCACATGAATACATAATACATGAGTTATGATCAAATCGATTAAATTTAACAAATCCAATCATTTATCGGAAGATAAAATTGATAAAAAAAGATATACACCCATTGTTTCGTTATATTGTGTTGAAATAATTTTTTATTGTAATTAAACAAATTCTTATACTATTATTGAATATGTATATTATGAAAGCGCTATCGGTTTTAAAAAACATTATTAACCAACTTCTCAAATATCTGAAATTTGTAAACAAATCATGCGCATACACACATGAGTTATGACCAAACTAATTAAATTGAACTAACTCAACCATTTTATCGGAAGATTAAATTGATAAAAAAAAATTATATGCCCATTGTTTCATTATATTGTGTCAAAATAAATTAAGATTCAAATTAAATAAATTCTTAAACTACTATTGAACACATATATTATGAGAGGGGTGTCGGTTTAAAAAAACATTATTAAGTTGTATTCAATATTTGTAACTTTTGATTGTAAATATTACGTTCATATTGTAATTTTTATTTTTATATGTTTGTGATGTTTTTAAGATTATCAAAATTTTAGATATATATAATGAAAATATTTTTCCAATTAATAATTCATGTAAATTATTTTTAAATTAATTTTTAATAGAAAATTCATAAGAGACAAATCAATTTTTAAGAATAATAGAAATTAATTTATCTATTACAGTACTTTTATATAAAAATTTATTATAATATCAGGAAACTGGAGAGACTTGCACTCAGAAGCTTCAAAATATTTTTCTTGAATTTTCACATTTATATTTTTTATTAAAATAATTTTCTTGCATTTAATTAATAATTAATTATACCTATTAAATATATATTAAACACACTTTATTTCATATTTAATATAAAAGTTTAATAATTTTATTAGAACATTATTATTATTATTATTTTAATATTAATGATTTATATAAAAATACCATTATTTTAAGGTAAAACAAATAAAATAATTTTTATCGTCATTTCTAATCCTTATTCAAAATCATTGCAAATTTTTTGGCAATAATTAATAGACGATTTTAACTTTTCGATTAATTCGTAATCAATGATCGTGAGAATCATGATAAGATACATAAGTATATTTATTTTTCTATTAACATCCACAATTTAAATAAAAGTAATATCGTAGAATTTACATTTATACCAGAACAAATTATACACGGAGTGTGACCAACTCGATTAAATTGAATCAAGTGGACCCTTTTTTTCGTCAATTAAATCAATAAAAAAATCACCCATTCGTTGTTTGATTATTTTGTGTTGGAAAAGGTAATATTCTAATTAAACACATTCTTATACTATTACTAATCAATTAATCATGCATGTATGTTATGAGATGGGAGACGGTGTTTAAAATCGTTAATTAGTTATATTTAATATTTACAAATTTTTATTATAGGAATTATGTTGACATTGTAGTTTGGTATGGAAAAAAGTAAAAGGTGTTTAAGGAGTTGATTTTTGCTATTTTAAACAAATTCTCACTTTTTGAGCATTAAATAAGGGTGTTATAAAACGAGCACCTGCTTTAAAAACAATTATATGTACAAATTTATTATAAAATTTAATAAAAGAATATTAGAATATGTGAGTATCACTTTGATGTGTCCATGAATTTAATTTTAATGTTACAAACAAAACAGTTCTTATAAAATGCTCTGAAAAATTAATTAAATGTAGGGATACGGGTGTCGGATCACTCCAAAAAAACATGAAGCATGACTTACAATATGCATTTGAATTCTGCTTTTTTCGTCATAAAACCAAATATATCGACAAGTGAAATCAATCACACCTCTTATCACATTTACATTCTAATTCTTTTAATCGTACAATCAATTTTACTAACAAATAATTTAATAACAAATTAAGCAATCACGTCTTTTATGATATCATCGACAATAGAAAAGATTCACAAATGTTATTTTTACTTATTCAATGTCAAACTTTGCAAATGTTTGTCAATATTGGATTTCAAAAGCATTTTTTATGCGACAAAATAGGTTCGTCAATATCTTCAAAATTATTATTATTATTAATATTTAAGAATTTAATTGAAACATGTTTTTTTTCACCTAATTCTTTTCTCTTTAATTTTTAAACATTCAAATTTAATTACATTTCACATAATTTTTAATTTATCATATTAATTTTCAAATAATAAAATTTAACAAACAACAATATTATGTGTATAATTTTTAAAAATATTTTTGTGCCGCGCGTAGCGCGGCTTTATTACCTAGTATAAAGTAATAGGAGAAGTAAATGTAGTTTGTACGTTCGTATTTAGTCAGGATGTATCTAGTAAGTGGCACGTAAGATACGTGTAACATTTTTTTACTATTAATTTTTTTGAAAATATGTGAAAGTATTCTCACAAAAATTTAAAATTAAAACGGTGTTTTCTCAAAACATACTCAACACTCTTCTGGAAAAAATTTCTAAATGGTCTACTCAAAAATAAATATAGGCGTGAATTGTGGGATAAATCGAATAAAAAAGCTATACTATGATATGCTTTGTACAACCAAGGAAGGAGACATTATCTACGTTGAATGACCAACTCCATACGTACAAGTCAGAGCAGTATACTATACAGCCGTGTTACAATTTCCTGTTTTCTTTAAAAAGCTAGAGCCCTCTTCCTTCTCCTACAAAAAGATAAAAAATATTTAGCAATACAAAAAGATCAAAAAGAGGAAGGGAAACAAATATACTTCAAAGTTGTTTAGAGATATGGGTTTTGTGAAAGTTTTGTGTTTGCTTGTACTTTCACTTTCCCTGTCTTTAAACATAGCTACATGCAGCAAGGTCTCTTTCCTTCACTTATTTACTCCATCTTAAGTCTGTGTTTCCTGCTCTTTAATGAGCCTTTGTGTTTTGTGTCTAATTTAATATCTTGGTTTATGTTGTTAACAATAGCTGCTTGAGAATTGCTCAGAAGATAGTGATTGTGATGCTGGGCTGTATTGTTTCTCTTGTCCTCAAGGTTTCATTGGCAAGAAATGTGTCAGATCATCTCCTACTAACCCCTTCAAACTCCTGGTACGTACTTTTCGCATCTCTTAATCAAAGATATGTAATGAAATTAATCCCTCCTCTTTATAAATGTAAAGATTTGGCTAGTTCGAGTGAAGGGTCGAATTAAGTGATAAACACTCTCGTACTAACACCTTAAGGTTTTGGCAGAGTTGAACTTTATTTAATATGATAATTTGGTTGTTTTTACACACTTAAATGGTAAATTTGTTATATCTACTGTTTCTACAACTTTACTAATTTTTTGTGCATTGTTGCGTACAAATTGGATAGAAGTATGTATGGCTCAACTAGTTTAAGACCGGGTCTAAGGCAATCTCTAGTTAGTTGCCTTCTCTTTTTGTATATGCTTTTTTCTTTTTTTAAAGCTAATTGTATCCCCTTTTTTTTTTATTAAACCTAAGTTGTATAATTTAATATGCTTTAACTTTCGGCATGTTTTCTTCTTTTAGTTCAACTGTAAAAATGCTAAAGAGCACTTACTCTAGCGAGTGACCGGACACCCCTCATCTCTTCTACGGGAGGCTAAGGTTTCAAGTTTTGTCGAACCCAAAATTTTGGGGGTGGGGGAGGGCAGGGGCAGGGGCGTAGCCAGGATTTCGATTCACTAGGGTCAAAATCTTCGGTCGTCTTCTTCGGCGACCGGTCATCTTTTTCGACGGCACCGCAGGAAAAATTTTTTTACCGAAAATTATCAATGTGTAGATTTTTCCTAATTTAATACATATAAATATGCATCAGTTATACATCTTGGGACGGCAATTACAGGATTTCGCTGTCAAAATTAAAAGTTACTGGGGTCAAAAATGAAACTAGTTACAATAATTATTTTTTTCAGTGGGGTCAAAATTCAAATTTACTACTATAAATATTTTTTCTAAAAATATATATACATAAAAATTTTGTTTTTTAAAATTTCAGTGGGGTCAGATGACCCCGCTCGCCATACACTGGCTACGCCCCTGGGTGGGGGGTCAGTGTGTTTAACTAGGAATATTTTTTAGTAATGCAACTACAATTTGTTCAACTGCATTTTAAACAGTCATGTAAAATTAGACCATGTAAAGGTACACATGAAGTTACAATGAATTGATAATGTAATGATATACTGGTCAAAAATAATCTTAACAGAATTGCTCAGATCTCTGTTTTTGCTGGAAAGTTTAGAGCCTTATGATACCAAAATCTGTGTACTGATGATAAACTCATCTTGGCCCTATGGAATAAGGCCATATCCAGTTCTGTTTTATCGTTCTTTCAAAACCAGCAACAGTTCTCTCCTTTCTGTTACATAATTCAGATCAGGACTAAAATGTATAGTAGCTTTTAACACCAAACACGTGATTAACAAACGATGAGGCTAAAATGAATAATTTTACAGGTTAATAGAAAGTACAGTTGTTCGCTTCTAAGTTCTATTTTGTTGAACTATTTGCTCGCTATACAAACCTCAGAAGTCAAAGTTCATCTACCCAAAATGTCCTTATCTAAAAGACAAAGGAGGTTAAGAGTCTCATTTTAGCTGTTTTATTTAAGTACCAATTTCTGCAGCAACACACAACGTTGAGTCACTGAACCAACCTGCAGAAGCTAAGCTAGCCAATCTCACACTATTAATTTTTTTATGAATTATTTGCTTATTCATTAAAGTGTTTTACGACTTTTGCTACTTAACTTATTAGATCATCTAAGATTTTTAAAACTGTTTAATTACCAATGATCATTCATAATCTTGAACTGCTAAAGATGATCCTCTATAATGTATATCATTGCTAAAATTAGAGCTTTGCATTGTGTAAACAGAACAATTCTCTGCCTTTCAACAAATATGCATTTTTGACGAGTCATAATGCCTTTGCTATTGATAATGAGCCATCTCATACTGGAGTTCCGAGAGTTACCACAACAAATCAAGAGGATACTATTACTCAGCAGCTTCATGTATGTACTTGACATTACTACTAATGGTTGAATATTTCCCTACTTCATCTAAACTAGTGTATCTTGCCAATCTGCAGAATGGTGTTCGAGCATTAATGCTAGACACATACGATTTTAAAGGAGCTGTGTGGCTTTGCCATTCTTTTGGAGGGAAATGTCGTGATTTCACTGCATTTGTATGTCATTATCCCATACTCAATCTGTGCACCAGTTTGTAACTTGAAAAAGAAAATTATCAACCAATGTCTTCTACTAAGAGAACATGTTATTCAATTTATTAGGAACCGGCCATAGACACATTAAAGGAAATTGAAGCCTTTTTATCTTCAAATCCATCAGAAATTGTCACCTTGATTCTTGAAGACTATGTTGCCACCCCAAAGGGATTGACAAAGGTGTTCACAGAAGCAGGGTTGATGAAGTACTGGTTTCCTGTGGCAAAGATGCCACAAAATGGTCAAGACTGGCCACTAGTTAGTGACATAGTTGCTCAAAACCATAGACTAATAGTGTTTACTTCAATCAAATCGAAGCAACAAAGTGAAGGGATTGCTTATCAGTGGAACTTCATGGTTGAAAATAAATGTAATAGAAAGTAACTCCAGCTTATTTACTACTGGAATTGTGGCTTAAATTATTTATTTTCATAATATCTTATGTAATAATTTTCAGATGGAGATGATGGGATGAAAAAAGGAAGCTGCTCAAATAGAGGGGAGTCCTCAGCACTTAATGACAAGAGTAAATCACTGGTTTTGGTTAACTACTTTAGGTCTGTATCAGTCAAACTATTAGCATGTGGACAGAACTCGCAAAACTTGATTGACATGCTTCAAACCTGTTATGGTGCTGCTGGAAATCGATGGGCTAACTTTGTTACAGTTGATTACTACAAGGTACCAGTTCAGACATTCTTCAATTTTTATGCATTAAGCCAGGATATTTTTGTACACACATATATATGAATTTACTGAAAGCAAATGCATGTATACAGAGGAGTGAAGGAGGAGGAGCATTTCAAGCTGTAGACAGACTGAATGGGGAGCTATTGTGTGGCTGCAATGATGTACAGGCTTGCAAGGCAAGTCAAATGTAGATGGACTTAATCATAATCACTACATTTCAAGTGCATATTTGTGAGTATATAACAATGAGCTGAATGATCAATTTGCAGCATGGATCAAGTGCATGTACGCGCAGAGGAAGGTGATGACCACAACAGTCCTTTTGTGATAAAAGCTTGAAGAAAGCAAAAGTTTTAACAATTCCAATGACTGGATCTTCTAAACTCAAAAGTAATACCTCTGCAGAGAGTTTAATGGCACTCTTTTTGTCTATGTTATTTAATTTTAGAAACGGAATTATTATTAACCGAACCATTACATCTGGGATTATTTGTACTCCTATCAGGTTAAATAACAAAACAAAAAAATGAGTCGGTAATTATTGTACAAAATTAGATTAATAATATTATTGATTTATAAAGATACGGTCATATTTGATATATAGTATGAATTGTTAGCAGTAATAATTTCGATATAAAAAAGTTATACTTGTTTATATATTTCTCAATGTTTTTCAAAAAGTTTAATGTATATTAGTACCCAGGCTTATGAACTGCAAAGTCTCTGCTATTCCAGGTACATAACAAAAATATAAAAATTAGTTTGAAATATCAATATTGAATCACTTGTGAAAAAAGGATAGATCATCCATGAATCAAGAGCGAGCTTGAGAATTTAAATGAAGAAAGAAACGATAACAAGTTGTTGCCAACACTAGATATGCAACAGCAAAACCAACATGAAAAGAATTCAGAAATCAAAGCTTAATTCAAAAACCAAATGACATGGACTTCTCTAGTACACGACAGAGAACATAAACTTAGGATAGTACTCATGCAACCATGCCTGTAACGCAACAAAGATGACTTCGATACATTTGGGATCCTCAAATGTCTAATTATGTCGCTCCCATAATAGTTTCACCAGCTCCTTAGTGGTGTGCAAATCGCAAATTCTATCAGGAACTAAATCAGTCATCCACTTGCATCTACGACCTTCTTGAATCCTTAGTATCCGTATTGTTTCTGGATAATCTATGCCTTCATTATTCATAAAGAGACAATGCTCAAGATGCAGTCTTCTAAGTTTCTTGCATCTTGACAAAAATATTTGCAGCCCGTATTTTGAAATATTGACACCAACCAGGCACAATAGCCTTAAAGATTGGACATTCCGCACGATAATAGCTGCTAAGTCCCAGTGCAAGTCAAAACAGCCCAGACGTAGGGAATCAAGATTCTTACAATTTATTCGAAATTCTTGAATAATCCGAGGGAGATCAAGATCAGATGAACCTGGTATGTTTTCTGTTGCTCCAAAATATACTGTTTCCACGCCCCTCCAGAACCGCAATGCCCTTGACATCCCTTTACCTGTAATGTTTTCCCCGCAGGGGAGGAAAAGCCGTTTGACCTGTGGACACCTACAAATATATTTGAATGACCATTACAAACTTCACTGAATACAAATCAAGAGGTACTTCTTCTTATAATACTTCTAGTACAAACAAATAAATAATGTAGTTCCTAGTATTAATATCGAGTTATGTACATATGTTTATATGCTTCAAACCCAGGCAAGAGTTGCAGAGTACGCTACCAATCTTTGAGTTCTAAAGAAACAATGCACAACCTACTAAAACAATAAGCCAAGTACGTCAACTGTGGAGCTCATATTACTTCGTCACTACATTCAGTCATGACTCATGAGTAAGAACCCAAGTCATGTTCAGTAGATTGTTTCTCTTGTTCAGAAATATTGAACACATGGCATTGCAGAAATTACAACTCCCACATCTTTTAATTATTCACATTTTCTGTTCAGGTAAAATTGTAAAGGGAGAAGTTTTAAATTCCAAAAGAAAGGGAAAAGAAAAGTTTTGGTATTCAACCCAGCGTCTATATCCATGAATAAAACTTACTTGCATTTTGCATTCCTTTAATTTTGGATAACATTCATTTTAGGCATTGTAGTTTGACTTGAAACACTTTGCATCCTGAATATTTCTATCCATCAAAATTTACACCCTTAAAGATTTTTTGTCAAAAATTGACCGTTGGTGTTAATCAACATGAGGGTTCTTCGATCATTACAACCGATAATAATTTTTAAAAATGAATTTTTTCAATTATTATTCAAAAATGAGTAAACGGAGCATCAGATTAACCTTATGTAATTAATAGTTTTAGTCATTTAGAAATGAAATTCTAAAGAACGCCATTGAAATGAACTGTAAACTCTCATTGAAGAAGAAGAAGATATTTACAGAGTTTTGTAACTGAATTCTACAATGTGATCTAACTAACTGCTCTACTCTTTGTATATATACATGAAGGATACGACTAACTACACTCTCTAATTCTGTTACAAGTTATCCTATGTGGCTAGCAATATGGCGGTCTTCTAAGTTATACAAAATGTGTAGTTTCTGAGCTCTGAGCTGGAGTGTGATGAGCTGGAATGATATTAACCAATACCCCCCTCAAGCTGGGAGATGGTGAAGGTAAATAAGGTAATGACTGAGACATCCCCAGCTTGGAAAGTAATTCACGAAAGTGTGGAGATGGCAGAACTATAGTAAGAATGTCTGCAAGTTGATGCTGTGTAGGAAGATATGATAACTGCAGAAGCCCCTCAAGAACTTTATCTCTGGTAAAATGACAGTCAAGTTCAATATGTTTGGTTCGCTCGTGAAAAACAGGGTTTTTGGCTATATACAAAGCATATTGGTTATCACAATGTAGAGTAATTGGTTTGAGATTGGTGACACCAAGTTCTTCAAGTAAACGCACTAACCAAGTAACTTTAGAGGCTGCTGAGGCCATAGCACGATACTCTGCCTCAGATGATGAACGAGAAATGGTTGTCTGTTTCTTTGACTTCCAGGAAATGGGTGAATTGCAAAAGAGCATAATGTAACCAATTTCCTAGAATCCACACAAGACGCCCAGTCAGAATCTGAAAACGCTTGTAATGTGAGTGAATCAGAAGCTCGAAGTAAGATGCCTTGACCAATCGTATTAGCTACATAACGTAAAGTGTGACATAAAGCATCAAAATGAGGAACTCTAGGCTGTTGCATATACTGACTCAACGTTTGCACTGCATAAGCAAGATCAGGACGAGTGTTGGTAAGGTAATTTAGTTTACCAACAAGTGAACGATACTGATCTGGATGTGGAAATAGTGGACCAGTGTGAGCTGATAATTTGAGATTTAAAGGTAGTGGAGTAACAACATGTTTAGAAAGATCAAAATCACAATCTCTGAGAATGTCATTAGTAAATTTCTTTTGACTAAGAATGATCCCATCAGTCATATATCCAACTTCAATACCTAAGAAGTAATGAAGAATGCCTAGATCTTTTATACTAAAAACAAGATCCAAATGAGACTTTAGATCATCTATCTCCAAAGAGTTATCACCAGTCACAATGATATCATCAACGTAAACTGTAACAATTGTAATGAATGTAGAAGAACATTTTATGAACAAGCTGTAATCGTTTTTAGACTGTTTATAACCCAGAAAAGTCAGTTCACTAACCAATTTTTCAAACCACTTACGAGAGGCTTGCTTCAGTCCATATAACGATTTTCTTAAACGACAAACCTGGTTAGGTTTATGAGGAATGCTAGGAGGTATTTTCATGTAAACCTCTTCACTAAGATCTCCATGTAAAAAGGCGTTGTTAACATCTAACTGAAATAAAGGCCACTTTCGACTAGCAGCTAAAGCAATTAAGCAACAGACTGGACTCATTTTAATGATAGGTGAAAATGTCTCCTCATAGTCTATACCAAACTGTTGAGTAAAACCCTTTGCAACGAGGCGAGCTTTGCAACGTTCAAGAGTACCATCAGCATGTAACTTGGTTTTATAAACCCATCGATAGCCAATGGCTTTTTTACCAGGAGGTAAATCAACAATGTCCCATGTAGAATTATCATTCAAGGCCTTTATCTCTTTATTCATTGCATCAACCCATATTGGTTGTTTTTCAGCCTCTGTATAAGTAGAAGGTTCAACAAGAGCTTGATTGTGAGAAATAAAAGCCTTATGATAAGAAGGCATATGATCATATTTGACCAAATTACACCAATGTGGTGTGTGAGATAATGAAGTAGATTGTCTAGATGTTATAAGAGGTACAGAAGTAGATGATGATTGATCAAAATTAGATGAAGAAGATGTAGAATTTGAATCTGGTGAAACAGTAGATGTAGATGGTGTTGTTGAAACATTAGATTGAGTATGTGAAACATGTGGAGAAATTGGAATTGAATTAGAATGATTTGAGACTGAAGAATCAGCAAGATCATCAAAATGTGATGGATGAGAAACAAGTGGTGTAACTTTAGGAAGAAAAATATTCGAAACATATTGAGAATTTGAAATTTGAAGTTGAGAAATTAGTTGATATGGAAAATGATGCTCATAAAAGATTACATCTCGAGAAACAAAAATTTGTGAAGTGGATATATCCGATACCTTATAACCCTTTTGCTTAGCTGGATAACCAACAAACACACATGGTTTAGCTCGAGGAGAAAACTTAGCTCTATGGACCTTCAATGTAGAGACATAACACAAACATCCATAGACTTTCAAATGATCCAAAGAAGCTTGAGTTTTGTACAATTTGTAGTATGGAGTGTGATTGTCTATACTCTTTAAGGGCATACGATTAATCAAATAAGTTGCACATAGAATGGACTCACCCTAGAATCTATCAGGAAGCTTAGACTGAAAGTGAAGTGCTCGTGCAGTTTCTAAAAGATGGCGATGTTTTCGTTCAACTACCCCGTTCTGCTGGGGAGTATAACTGCAGGTATTTTGATGAAAAATTCCTTTGGATTGAAGAAATAGTCTAAAAAATCCTTCTGTAAACTCCTTTGCATTATCAGATCGAACAGTTAACACTTTGGCAGCAAATTGTTTCTCAGCAAAAGTGATAAAAGAAGATAAAACTAAGGCAACATCAGATTTATAACGAATCAAATGTACCCAGGTATAACGACTATAATCGTCAACAATGGTAACAAACTGATTACAAAAGTTATGATTCTTGACCTGATACGGTCCCCAAACATCAACATGCAAAAGTTCAAGAGCATAAGTAGTCTTTATACTACTACTAGGAAAAGAGTTACGAGTTTGCTTAGCAATAGGGCATATTTGACATATCGAATTTACACTTTTATTTTGAACAGTACATAAAGGCTTCAACAAATTGAGCTGAGAAAATGGTAAATGCCCCAACCGAAGATGCCAAAGTTTAGAATCTATAGGAATACTGAGATTAGCAGCTGAAGATTTGAAGAAAATATTTCCAGTATCAGACTGTTGGTAAGGAACAACATAGAGACCAGTGTGAAGTTCACCAAGAAGAAGTAGAGGCTGTTTCTTCAAATGGTCCTGGAGATGACATTGAGTTGCAGAAAAAATGACATTAGAACTTAAATCTTGACAAAGTTTACGAACTGATAATAACCTGTATTGAAAAGCAGGAACATGAAGAACATCATTTAAAATGATATTATCATTTAGAACCACTGTTCCAATATGTGTCACTGAAATTTGACTACCATCTGGAATTGTTATAGAATTGGTAGCATCTGCAATTAGTTTAAACGAAGTGAAGTTTGATAAATGAGGACTAATATGGTCAGTTGCCCCACTATCTAAAAACCACTGCTGAGTAGAAGATGTCAATAGGCACATTTTACCTGCAAGTAAGGCATGTGCAAATGAACTTTCTTGATTAGTATCAGCTAGCTTTTGTTTGGTCAACAGTTCAATAAGCTGATTATATTGATCATTTGAGACAGAAGGCACAGACTGAGATTGATCTGATTGATCTGCAACTATGACACCAGGAGAATCAGTAGAAACATTTTGAGATAAAGCTGCAACTCTTCTTTCTCTATTACTCTTAAAACCAGGAGGAAAGCCATGTAACTTGAAACATCTCTCAATACTATGACCATTGATCTTACAATGAGTACAATAGTATGAATTTCCTGGCTTAGTAGGTCTCTTGTTAAAAGCATTATTCTGTAGCCTCTGAGAATTGTTGTAGGGTTGAAATCTTGTGCCCTGTGAATTCTGAGAATTTGCATCATTAAACCTTCTATTATCTGCAATAAAAGCTAAGGCATCATTCTGTGAAACTTGCTGAGAAATATCCCTATGATTTTCTTCTTGAGCAACAATTCTATAAGCTCGAGTTACATTAAGCAGAGGTGTCATCATCAGTATGTTAGCCCTTACTGCAGAAAAGTTGTCATTCAACTTCATTAAGAATTGAAGTACCCTTTGTTCTTGCTGCATTTTCTGAATCTTTCCTGTTAAATCACAAGTGCAATTTGCACAAGTACAAGATGGCAATGGATTTATATCATCTAGATTATCCCAAATTGTCTTCAGCTTAGTATAAAACTCAGACACAGTTTGTTGACCTTGTTGCAATTCAGCTAGCTTATGTTCTGGTGCAGAAATCTGAGGCATCGAAGCATAACCAAAACGATCCTCTAAATCTTTCCATATAGCTCTTGCTGTCCTCAAGAAAAGTACACTTCTAGCAATATTTTCATCAAGATTATACAGAATCCATGAAATCACCAGATCATTACAACGTTCCTATGCTTTGTAATCAGCAGAAGCAGAATCAGGTGCACTGATTGTGCCATTTACGAAACCTAATTTGTTTTTAGCAGACAAAACTAGTGTCATACTCCTTTTCCAATTACTGAAACCATCTCCATTAAATTTCACTGAAACAAGTTGATTTGTAGATGAATCTGAGGGATGAATGTAGTAAACACTAGTAGGATCCTGATTATTTTGACTATTTTGAGTTATCATGATCAAAAAATTCACTAAAAATCACCATAACAGAGATGAACAGATCAAGGATCAACAAACAATCAATCAACAAATCGAACAATCCGAATCAGAAAACAATATCAACTTGAAAGATTCAATAACGAGATCGTAAAAGATCGAAACAAGATCAACAAAAGATCGTAATCTTCACAGAGACTCACAAAGATCGTATATGAACAAAATATACAGATCTAAAGCAAAAAATTATGAGTTTAAGCAAGAAATTTCTGAAAACAAGCAAGAAATTTCTAAGAACAAGAACAAAATATGATCAAGATGAACTAAAGAACGAAAACACCTGGATTAAAATGATCTAAATGATCAACGAAGAACGATTGAAGCTTCGATTCAACTAGAATGATCAGCCTGCTCTGATACCATAATAGTTTTAGTCATTTAGAAATGAAATTCTAAATAACGCCATTGAAATGAACTGTAAACTCTCATTGAAGAAGAAGAAGATATTTACAGAGTTTTGTAACTAAATTCTACAATCTGATCTAACTAACTGCTTTACTCTTTGTATATATACATGAAGGATACGACTAACTACACTCTCTAATTCTGTTACAAGTTATCCTACGTGGCTAGCAATATGGCGGTCTTTTAAGTTATACAAAATGTGTAGTTTCTGAGCTCTGAGCTGGAGTGTGATGAGCTGGAATGTGATGAGCTAGAATGATATTAACCAATAGTAATCAAGGCATTAGGTCAGGCTAAACGATAACTATTGTAGTCGTTTTACTCATTTTCAGCACTCTACAATGACAAAATTAATATTTGCATACCTTTACTCATTCAAATTTTATATTTTCATTGAATTTCTCAATTTTCTTCTGTAAAACTATGCTTTGCAAATTCTATAATCTAAATACAATAATTGTTTTTAGGAATTTGAATAAATTCATTATTTTTCTTCTTTTCACTGAAAGTTTATTTTCTTCTTTCAATGACCATATAAATCACCTATTTTTAACTCTACTTCCACAATTATGCATTTTTTATATTTTATTGTTTAAAATTTGAATTTAAAATGACATCAAAATTCTATATTAGCAAGTTTTTACATTTTTTTTAAAAAAAAAGATTGCACTTAATATAAACATTTGGGCTTCTTCCTTGAAAGAAACACGTAGCCCACTATTCTGATAATCACGAAACAGTCTCCAACGCCTAATTTGTAGTCGTTGAACCTTATGTAAGAGTGTTGTTTAGGTAAGGTTAATCTGATACTCTTTTTTCTCTTCAAAAATTTAGATTTTTAGATTTATCAAAATTTTAGCTATAATTTAAAAAAAAATCAAAATATAATTTTTAATTTTCAAAGTTTCCAATATATATTTATAGAGAGAGTTAAGTTCTATGGAGACCGTATACATTATGCACTCAAAACATTGCAAAACATATAAATTTATAAAGAATGTTTAATGAATATTACTATTTCATTCAAAATATTAAAAATCATATATGATTTGTAAGCAAAACATGTTTTGGAGAACAATACGTTCTGCATAATTTTTTTTGTAGAACATACATGATTTTCAAGATTTTTAATGAAATTTGCATGTAAAACATATATTATTTTCAAGATTTTCAATTAAATAAATGAAATAGTGATTTCATAGAACATGATTTTCAATGAATAGATTTGTGCAATGTTTTAATTGATATATAGTCTCCGGTCTCCGCTAAAATTTAGTAATATATATATATATATATATATATTACTAAATTCTCGTAAATTGTTGTTTTAAATATAAACTCTAATTATTATATCTTTAAAGTAATATTTATAATGGTTATGATTCAGGTGAGAACAGTTTTTATATGAGAATAGTGAGAACAATTGTTCCGCACTCCTTTAAAAAGTGTAGAACATTTTTCATATTTTTCACATTTTCATTATTGTATTGTTTTGCTGTAAAACAATTGTGTTTTCACTGTTGTCACGCTAATATCTGTTATATTCCTTTTTTGCATTATTTTAAGAAAAAAAATCAAATTTTCAGTTATGTTTTTTTCTTTTAAAATTTTTTTTGTTTAATATATTAATTAATGACTAAAATGCCCTCATTCTACTAACGTTAATAGTCAAATTTAACAAAATATCGTCAAAGGGATGCAAATTGTGTAGGAACTCAAAATTGTGGAATACCAAATGTATAAACTAAAACAAATGGATCTTAACTGCAATGATGTCAAATCAAAGAGATGAAAAATGCATATTAGTCCTACAAATAATGATAAACCGTGACCCGATAAAAAACAAATAATTTCATACAAAGATGAAATTAGGCGATGTTGCGCAACCTAAACAATGAAATGTCAAATATGCAATTGATGTCAGAATAAATAAAAGAGTAATTATATGATGATTTAACAAATTAAGGACATCAATCATGTGAAATGCTTCAACATACTAAAATAGTTGTGTATCATTTAATACTTCAAATAAAAATGATAAATAGAAATCAAATTAGAGCAAAAAAGATAGGAAAGAAGTCAATAAGTGGTTGAAAGTTCATTCAGTATACTTAGATTTCAATAAAATTTACTGAAAAATATAAAACTGGTAAAACGCATAAATTACTTTTATGATCCTCAATAAATTTAACTTAAAGACATATATTTATTTTGATAAATTTGATTTTTTATTTTAATTTTCTATACCGAATTTAATAATTTCTCGTGTTCACACTAGATTTGAAAATATTTACAATCTCGTAATATAACAAAATTATAGAGGCTAGTCATAATACCTTTCAGCGATATAAACGAGATGTCTGTCATAGAATGGAAGACCATCGATAAAAGATATATCAGTAATTGGAGTAGTCTTAACGGCACAAGTATCGACATCACTTTGACCATAAGAGACCAACGCATGCATAAGACCCACTAGTAGCTTCATCAATTTCATTGCCCTTGATTCTTCGTCATCCAATAGATTGAAAAATCTATTAAAACGTTCATCCAAAAGTACTCTAAAGTCTAAATAATTTTTTTCCTTAAAGAACAAGATCTCCAATATAATTTGACCCCAATCCTTGCAAACTAGCGGAATGATTAACAGCGCATCCATTGGATTTAAATTGGCAAAAATTTTCTCGAAAAGGCAACTTGGCAAGTCAAGCCATTTGTTTTCAGCCATTACCATAGTTTCGGCGTGATCTTCTTCATTTCTATTCTCGTTTGCTGCCACAACTATTCTTTTTCTCTTTGTAGAAGTTCTAGCCATATCGTTTTTTTTTCTGAAACTAATATTTTTCAGTAACAAAGTGATAATTTGTGATAGTAAGATTACAAAAGCTATATATACTAAAGCTTTTAATCTTATCGACAGTGAGCATAATGGATAAAAATTAGGGGTGAGTAAAAAAGTTCAAAAAATAAGTTATCTTAATTTTCAATATGATATTCAATTTTAGAAATTTGAAAATTTAGATATCATATCTGAAAAATTTGAAACAGATATCTGATCCAAATTTCTTTATAAATTTGAATCCATATCACAACTTTTTACGAAACAATACGTGAAATCCAATTATTATTATTTTCATAAATTAATATACGTAATAAATAATCAATATACTATATGTTGGGTTTCAACCCAATGTGATTGTATGGGTTTGGGTGGTTCAAGATATATATGGGAAATATAATAATTGTATGTGTAGACAATTGTTATATATGATATGTCTTGATCACTAAGTTGGGTAATTAGTTGCCAAAAATTGGAAAGCTTGTATAACAAGTATGGTAAGTCTTGTAGAACAAGTATGCTAAGTCATGGTGCTAAGTTTTGGATGGTTATATATACATAGTCATATTGTATTTGTTTGAAAGGTGAAAGCTTAAGAGATGTAGTCTTAAGTATTATTTAGGAGAGGCTTGTGCATTGTTGGCTCAAGTATCAGGGTTGGGACACCGTTAAGGTGTTATTATTTTGATGTATTATTGATTATTGATTGGATTAATATTACAAGTTTGGGACGTGGGTGTTTCCACGTCAAATATTATTTGTTGTTCTTGTTTTGCTTTACTTATTGTTTATAGAAGTAGAAGTTAATAGCTAAGGAAGCGAGGCTTTATCCTTATAGCATGGATACAACCTACTTACTACAAATAAGGTAGCTAAACAAATTACTTTCTAGTCTGTCTATCCTTTTTGAGTAAGTGTCCAAACGGTTACAGATTTGACTTTGCAAAGCCTGTTCAGATCCACTTCTTTAGCCCTTAGTCTCTTCTATATCTCTCCAAGCTTCCTTGTAGACTTTCCAGCGCACGTTACAGATTGTGGTCCATAAAGTGCATTGGCTTGTTGCAGGTTTCTGACTTGTACAATTTCATCAGTATTTTGTCTCCAAGAATGTATTTGAGAAGTGACTAAGTAAGTGATTCGAGAACTAGAATTGACTTGATCGATAACTCTGAGTTCTCGAATACTATTATATTGACATATCGAACCACTTCTCGAATAGCTCTTTTCTCTGGGAATCCTTGAGTTCTCGAATAGAGCATTGTGACTTGTCGAATCCCCGAGATCTCGAATAGCTTTCTGAGTCCTTGAGATATCAAATGGAACTTTGACTTATTGACTCTTTGAGAACTCGAATGCCACTTTGACTTGTTGACTTTTTGAGTTCTCGAACAGAGTAATAGACATATCGAATCTCTGAGATATCGAATGAGATATCGAACAGTGTATTCAGAGATATTGAATAGTGTCTTGAGATATCGAATCCCTGACTTCTCGAATGCTGGACTTCTCGAATAGACAAAACTACTTCTCGAATTGGTACTTAGGCAATTTCTTCACTTTCTTCAAATCCCAACTGTGATTATTTGACAGTCTTTATCTTCTTGCTTGAGGCATGAACCTTGGAACTTCTTTCAAGCATTATTCTTGACTTTATAAGTACAGTTACACAACTAGGATTTGGTGCCTATTACAAGTACAAAACAAGTAGAGACTCTACAACTAGAGGTTCCCTCAGTTAAGAGGTCATGTAAGTAATGCAAAGCATTACAAACAATTAGGCTTGTTATTAGATGTAAACAGGCATGCCTCTGTGACTAACAATCTCCCCCAAATTGTGAGTGAGACCCTTAGTCACAATTTCATGTCTGATAACAAGCCTAACATACATAAAGATAAAACTTGAAAAGTACAGGTATGAAATTTGATTGAGTACATGAATGAATAATCTTACAGTATGATGAAATACTAGCCATTCTCATTTGATTCCATCTTCATTGCTTTGGCTTGTAGATCATCATATGCATTCTGTTTTCTTTCTTTCTCCTTTCTTGCATTCTCATCCATGGCCTTTATGATCTCTGCCAAAGCATCCAATTCTTCAAGCATGATAGAGTCTTTGAAATCTTCAAGTACTGGTTTTAGAATGTTGGCAGGATAGTGACTGAGTAGGTTCATTCTTATATTGACATTATCTCCATTTCTCCTCCTATCTTTCACCACATAGGGATTGAATTGAACTCTACACAATCCTTTTGCCCTTAGCTTTTCTGCTTCAACTTCCAGCCTATCAATCTCCTTCTCCCTTTCTAGCCATTTCTCAAAGCATCCCTTTCTTATCTTATCAGCATAGTCTCTCTTCATCTTTACAAAATCAATCAACTCCAGCTTCCATATTTTCTCCACTTTGTCTTCAGAATCCAAAAATGCAATGATTCTTTCTATTTCATATAGCTTGCCCCAATTTTGACACTGTCCTTGTTTGAATTTCTTCTCCCTTCCATCAGTATATTTAATCTCAAGGCAGTTATTCATAATGGTAGCATAGTAGATTTTTTGAGCTCTTAGATATTGCAATTGGTCTTCATCAAAATCTTCATCTAATGGTTGGAGTTTTAAGCCTGGATAGATTGTCAGAGTCCTTGATTTGGATAGCTTTGGTTTCTTTGCAGCTTGTTTGAATTTGATTCTTTTTACATGGTTGCCTGGCAGTAGCATGTGACCTTTGTTTGTAGACCATTGTAGTATTCCATTAGCAGTTTGCTTTTTGAAACACACAGATGGTTTCTTGACTTGAATATTCTTCTCTTCTTGAGTTGGCAAAACAGTTGCAGAAGCCATAGATGTAGATTTTGCTAGGTCATTACTAACAGTATTCACCCTAGACTCAGAGTCTTGTGTTGTGGTGAGGTTACTGCTAGCAATGCCTAAGGCTTGCTGTTTTCCACTCTTTCTCTCATACACCTTTCCACCATCTCTGTCATCATCTTTCTTCTTGCTTTTACCATCCCTTTTCTCCTTGCCATCACCACCCTTATTCCTTCCTTGAGATCCACCTTTGCTCCTACTCTTGTCTTGATCATCCTTATCTTTGTCTGACTTTCCCTCTTTAGCAATAGGCTTGATGTCTGACTGAGAGTTGATAAACTTCACAAGAATGTCAAGAGCCTCTATTTCAGATTTAGATTTTCCACTCCTTGAATGTAGAACTCCAGCCAAAAATTTTATTGTAGACATGTTGTTTGATTTGAGGTGTTGGCCAAATCTGAAGGCAACAATGTCTTGATTCTTTTCATATAAGATACAGTGAGGCTGAGGAACTACTTGAGGTAATTGAGATTTCATGCACTTTGTGAGAATCTCTTTGAGCATGTTGTTGTCTGATGAGTTATTCCTTTCTATCTTCCTGATAATTGTTCCAAGTTCAGAGCTGGATAGAATTTGCAAAGCTTCAATGTGGATGTGAAAGAGATTCTTGGCAGTGTGGACTAGGACTTCTCTATCATTGGTAGTGATGATGGCATAAGGATTAGTTTGAACAATTTTTCTTCTCACTACAGTGACTAGACACACATCTTGCACAAGAAGCTTGATGTAGTCAAAGTAGTGGAAGTTTGCCCTTCTTCTCAGCTCATGTAGGTGCTTCAGAAAGGCTATGTCATGGTATAGTTTAGAATTTGCAGTTTCTTGACATACCCTTTGAGTAAGAATATTTCTAAATTCTGAAGGTTCACCTTGAAGAGATTGCTTAGCAATGTCAGGAATGTCGAATTCATATTCTGAGGACTTCTCCTCAGTTTCAGATGGAGGGATAGATGGAATCTTGGCCTCTTCATCTACAACCACTTTCTTCAGTTTTTCCTCCTTGGATGCTGCCTTTAATTTCTCAGACTGATTTGACTTAGCTGTTCTTGGTTGACCACCCTCATTTATTGTAATGCTTTTCTCCTTAGGTTTCTCCCCCTTAGATTTTGAGTTCCTTAATATCCTCTTCTCCCCCTTAGGCTTGTTGTCAGGCAAAGAGGCTGTAGAAATGACCTTTGGGTTGGAAGAAACTTCAGGTAGAGGGAGTCCCATATGCTTCATTATGGCAGAAAGCATCTTTTGTTGGTTGAGAAGAACATCAGCATTGGCAGTGGCTTGAATGTCCAACTTGTCATTGAGAGCAACAACAGTGTCTGTTAACTGAGCATTGGATGTCTTGAGATTGACTACCTCCTTTTCCAGAGTATCCACCTTGTTGAATAACTCAGTGGCCTTGAAACCAGAGACAGATTGTTCCTTGAGTCTTTGTACTTCATATTTGGTCATGTCATGCACAGGAACCTCAGTTACCAGCTTATCCCCATATTGATTCTTGAACATTGTTTTCAGCATGGCATTGGAGTCTGTGGTTTGATCAGATAGTGATTGAAATTTATGCCCCAGACTTGTGACAGCATCCTTTAGCAGTGCTAGCCCATGATCCATCTTGGTGCAGGTGGTGTTACAGTATTTGAGGTCTTTAAACACACTGTCCAACTGAGGGAATTTGGCAGCAAAGGTCCTCTTGATTTCTTCCACTTTAGTGACTGTCTCATCACACACCCTGCTGACCTCAGATTTGACTCCTTTGCCAAGATAGTGGGCAGCCTTGAGAAATCCCTTGTAAGAATCATTCATGGCCTCATACACTTCACCAGGGGTCATAGATTTGGCATTGGAACCTAGTGAAGTGATGTATTCCTCCCTTAGATATTGAAGTGCTTCATCAAGAGTAATCTCATATTTTCCTTGCAACCAGGCATCTACATTGCCATCTCTCTCAGCATCATCAACTATCTTTGTCTTCTGCATCTCCACATCATCCCAATGGCATAGCAGGATGGCTTTATAGTCTGGATTAGGGATGTTGGAGGTGACCAAGTTTTGAGCAATCTTAACAAACTCAGGAATCTGATCCACAACTAAGTTTTGAAGTGCTTCAACCGTCAATTGTGGTGGAACAGACCCTGATCCTGAAGCACTGTCATGTTGCACAGGCTTCAGCCATTGTGACAGGAAGTCAGAGCTAGAGCTAGGCAAGCTAGACTCCTTAGTTACAGATGCAACTTCTGTAACCGGATGGATTGACTCTACTACTGGTGTCTCCACAGAAGTGGGATAAGTTACACCAGCAGTTGACACAGGCACAGAGTCTCTAGTGAAAACTAGTGGAACCTCTGTGTTTGTGATGGTGTCATTAGGAGATGCCCCAGCATGCATTCCCTCACCATCTAAATGTGGGTCCTGGGTGGTGAACAAGGTGTCATGCACCAAGTCACTTGAATCCATTGGCTCATCAAGAGAAAAGAATTCTTGATGATCAATGCCTTGCTCCTCAATTGCTTAAGTTGTAGGCTGCAAAGAAATTTGAGTGGTAGATTCTGGAAGAGAAGTGTCTTGTGGAATAGATTTTGGCAACTCCCCCTGAGAGATAGAGGGAGTTTCAAATGTGATGTGCTCTCCACTCAGTGTTGTGCCAGCCTTATTACTCCCATGTGCTGACTCTGTACAAATAGGTGCATTGGGGAGGATGCTTGATTCTATAGATGCACCCTGTTGAGAGGATACATCTAGTGAACTGTGTGCCCCTGATTTTACAACTTCAGTCATTTGTGTGACTGAAGAAGTGGTTTTAGTTTTCTTCTTTTTTGGCCTGATAAGGGGTGACTCAGGTGCCTCACTTTCTAACTCTATAGCCAATGTTGCTTCAGACAAGATGGTTAAAGGTGCAGAGGCTATCTCTTTTCTCTTCTTTTTACTAACATCACCCTTTTGAGAGGATGATGTAGTTGGCTCACTGTGTGGTAAGGTGTTTGGCTGAGAGGGTTGGTTAGCAAGCCCTGGGTTAGCATTTTGTTCTACTTGCTTGGGTTGTGCTAACTGTGACTTTGAGTCAAATGTTGGCATGTTGTGGGGGTAAGTCCTAAACAAACTCTTCATATGGGGAGTTATGTTAAGTCTTACATCCACATCATTCCTAGTCTCCAAATTACCAAAAATGAGTTTGGTCATGGATTTAGGATAGCCTATTCTATTTTTATCTATCCCAGGCAGTTCAATCAATTGAGCATTTTTAAAATTAAGAACAGATTGAATAAAGCGAGGGAAGAAAATGTCAGTACCTCTCTTGATTGTGTTCTTACCAAGTCTCCCATACAGTTCTTGTAGGATGATTTGACCAACATCTATCTTCTTTCCACAGGCCAGTGCATAGCCAATTTGTTGTACAGGTGCACTGATTTGATCAAAGCTTGATTTCCTTGCCGTGAAGACTTGAAGAAGAGTTGCAAACACATAGCTCCACTCCTTTCTCAGATTCTTCCTGTTTAATTTTCCAAGATTGATCCCATCTGAGTAGTTGATGAACTCAAAGAATTCTTCTAACTCTGCATTCGTGGCCAGTATGTCATATGACTCTTGTTGTAGGCCCAGTGCTTGATTCATGTCTGCAGTGGTGATAGTGATTTCCTGGTCCTGAATCTTGCAATAGATTATGTATGAAGATATTGCGCTTTCCAGGGCTACAACTTCCACAATAGCAGTTCCCCAAAACTATTCCAGAATGTCTAGATACAGTGTTGGGTTAGCAGAGAGTGCATCCTTGATGTATGACTCAGCCATCCACTTTATAAAGCACTTGAAGTTCGCATTGGGTGCTTCAACATCACTGGTTAGGGCGATAAAATTGGTATTGAACTTCACTGTTGCCATTGATACAGAAAGAAGAGAAGAGAAAGTAAAGGTTGAAGAAGAAATTTAGCTTTTGGTAGTTAGGGTTTTCAGAGGTTTTGGGAGTTAAGATGCTTGAGAACTCGAATGAAATGAATCGAATAGATGTGAAATTATATAAGTATGAAGTACTCGAATTGTCGATTAGATGTGTATGTTTTGTATCGACAAGTCGAGCATTCGAGAAGTAGAAAACAACTATTCGATAAGTCAAGAAAGGCTTATTCGATAACTCAAGCAGGTTGAAAACTCACAACTGGCAGCTATCTAACTTAGAATAAATTCTAAATTAGGTAAAATATATTTTTATGAGTAATTCTGAATTTTGAATAAAAATCCAAAAACGGTTAAAATTCAGCGAGAAATCAGCCTTTTCAAATGATTCGAGAACTCAAACATGCTATTCGAGAACTCTATCAAAAGAGAACTGAAATACCTTATTCGAGAACTCACTCATGTCTCTGTTCGAGTTCTCTAAAAGACACTATTCGAGAACTCAAGAGTGTCCTGAATAGGCTTGTTAGAGAAGTCGACCACTAACACTGAAATGAACCATTCGAGAAGTCTAATTTATCGAACTATTCCTTTTACTCATAGTAAACTCAATTTTCACTATCTTTTAAAATTTACCAGACATATTCATTCAAGAATATTCTAGCAAATTAAACAGTGATTTTCTCAAAATTTCATAGAAATTTCGAGTTAACAAGAAAATATGATTTTCCAAATATGCAACAGATTTGAAATATTTATAAATCATATTTCAGCCAACACTTACTCCAAAAATATTGAGAATTTAGATAAAGTAAGTGTTTACTGCTGCAACAATCTAGATGCTGTATTCACCTAGCCAGAATCTGAAGAATTCAGCATTCCAATCTCACTAACCAACCTTGTGAAGGTGGATTCATCTAATGGCTTAGTAAATATATCAGCTAGTTGTTTATCTGTAGAAACATAATGCAAGTTAATGGTTCCATTAGTTGCATGTTCTCTTATGAAATGATATCTGATGTCAATGTGCTTTGTTCTAGAATGATTGACAAGATTGGCAACTATAGAGATTCCACTTGTGTTATCACACATGATTGGAATTCTTTCCAACACAAGTCCATAATCTCTAAGTTGATTTCTAATCCAAAGCACTTGAGCACAGCAACTTCCAGCAGCTATTTATTCAGCCTCAGCTGTAGAAGTTGACAAAGATTGTTGTTTCTTGCTATACCAAGAGACTAACCTTTGTCCAAGAAACTGGCAACTACCTGAGGTGCTTTTTCTATCCACTCTGCATCCAGCATAATCAGCATCAAAATAACCAACCAGATTGAACCCTGTGTCCTTAGGATACCATAGACCCAAGTTTGAAGTGCCCTTCAGATATTTAAAGATCCTTTTTATAGCAATCAAATGTGATTCTTTTGGATTTGATTGAAAGCTTGCACACAAGCATGTAGCAAACATGATGTCTGGCCTACTTGCAGTGAGATAGAGTAGAGAACCAATCATGCCTCTATAGAATGAGATATCTACTTTCTTGCCTTTAGCATCTTCATCCAATTTAGTTGCAGTGGCCATGGGTGTTTTTGCAGGTGAGCAATCTTCCAAATCAAACTTCTTCAATAGATCCTTGATGTACTTGGTTTGACTGATAAAGATACCATCCTTCCTTTGATCAACTTGCAACCCAAGAAAGAATGTCAACTCTCCCATCATACTCATCTCATATATGCTCTGCATGAGTTTAGAAAATTTCTCACACAGCTTCTCATTTGTAGAACCAAAAATGATATCATCCACATCGATCTGAACTGGGATAAGATCATCACCATGCTTCTTGTAAAACAGTGTCTTGTCCAGTGTACCTCTAGTGAATTGATTTTCAAGAAGAAATTGTGATAAAGTATCATACCATGCCCTTGGAGCCTGCTTAAGTCCATACAGTGCCTTAAGCAGTCTGTAAACAAATTCTGGAAAGTGCATGTGGATCCTCAAAGCCAGGTGGTTGTTGCACATAAACTTCTTCTTCCAACTCTCCATTCAGAAATGCACTCTTGACATCCATTTGATACACTTTAAAGTTTGAATGAGCAGCAAATGCCAAGAATATTCTGATGGCTTCCAATCTAGCAATAGGGGCAAATGTCTCATCATAATCAATTCCTTCCTGTTGAGAGTATCCTTTTGCAACCAACCTTGCTTTGTTTCTTACTATTACACCATCTTCATCCATCTTATTCTTCAGAACCCATTTTGTTCCAACAATGGTTCTATTCTTTGGTGCAGGCACTAGTTCCCATACTTTGTTCCTTTCAAATTGATTCAGCTCCTCTTGCATAGCAACAATCCAATCTGGATCCAACAGTGCATCATCAAGTTTCTTAGGCTCAACTTGAGATAGAAAATAGCCATAGAGGCACTCATTCTGAGTAGCTCTCCTAGTCCTTACTCTTGCATTAGGATCTCCAATGATTTGCTCTACAGTGTGTGATCTATCCCATTTCCTTGAGTGCTCAGCCTGATTTCTCATTCTTGATGTTGCTTCATCATCCAAATCATGATCATTCTCATTTCCTCCCCCTGTGAGATTGCTACTACTCACAGGTGTGCCTTGGATGCTCGTTTCTTCACTGTTGATTGGCACAAATTCTTCTCTTGTGTCATCATTCACTTGAGTCTGTTGAACATGAGTTTCAACTTGAGTTTCAAACTCTTCATCAGAATCATCTAGATTATCAAACCTTAATGGATCTTTATCTTCATCATTGGCTTCTTCTAGTCCAGGTAGTTTGCTATCATCAAATGTCACATCTGTGCTTTCCATAATTTTCTTTTGACTGATGACATAAACTTTGTATGCAATTCTTTCCATAGAGTAGCCAAGAAAAATTCCTTCAAATGTTTTTGCATCAAACTTCCTAACATATTCAGAATTATCCTTCAATACAAAGCATTTGCTTCCAAAAGTATGAACATACTTTAGAGTGGGCTTCTTTCCAGTCATCAAGTTGTAAGGTGTTTTTCCAGTGTTTTTGTTGATGAGGGTTCTGTTCTGGATATAGCATGCAGTGCTTACAGCCTCAGCCCAAAAACATGTAGGCATCTTTGCATCAAGTAACATTGTTCTAGCAGCTTCAATTAGAGTTATATTCTTCCTCTCAACAACTCCATTTTGTTGAGGAGTCCTTGGAGCTGAGAATTGCTGAGAAATACCATTCTCTTTACAGAATGCTTCAAGTATGGCATTTCTGAACTCTGTTCCATTATCACTTCTCAGTGCAATCACACTTGCATTGTTGGCCTTTGCTTCCTTATCAACTTTCTTTATATGCTCAATGATTACTTGTGGAGCCTCATCTTTTGATGCCAGAAATTCCACCCATGTATACCTTGTAAAGTCATCAAGCATCACCAAGGCATACTTCTTTCTTCCTAGTGACATAATATTGATAGGCCCAAACAAATCCATATGAATGAGTTGTAGGGGCTTGGTTATTGATGTCACTGTCTTTGACTTGTGGCTTGATCTTTTCATCTTTCATTTTTGACAAGCCTCACACACTCCTTCTTGACAGAATTCAAGTGTGGGCATGCCTCTCACTAACTCTCTTTTGACTAGAGAATTAATGGCTTTGAAGTTCAGGTGTGATAGTTTTTTGTGCCACAACCAACCATCTTCATTTGATGCTTTTGAGTAAAAGCAACAAATTTTGTCCTTGTTTGCAGAACCCATATTGGCTACAAACAGGCTTCTTTTCCTTACTCCAGATAAAGCAAAATCACCAGTCTTCTTGTGGGTGATCAAACATTCATCTTTGTCAAAATCCACCTTGAATCCTCTATCAATAAACTGACCAACACTTAGCAGATTATGCTTGAGTTCCTTGACCAGTGCTACATCTTCAATAATGACATTTCCAACTTTTAACTTGCCATATCCCAATGTGTTACCCATGCTGTCATCTCCAAAAGCAACCATTGGGCCAGCCTTTTCCTCATACTGTGATAGCAGGGCCATATCACCAGTCATATGATTTGAGCATCCACTGTCCAAAATCCACATGACCTTCTTTTCACTTTCTTTGCCCTGCAAACACAAAGGTATTACTTCTCCTTTGGTACCCAAACAAGTTTGGGTCCATGTGACTTAGAAACAATTTTATCATAAACAACATGCTTGTCAACTTTCTTGGTGTTAGTCTTCTTGTCACTGTTAGAAGTCTTAGAACCTGAGACTTCAGACTTAGGTGACAGAGGTACCTTCCTAGCTTTAGGAGGACTCGAAGACTTTGACCTGGTGTAGTGTGTGTGAGAATTGTGACTGATACAACCATCAATGAATTGCCTTCTCAAATTGAAACAACTAGTCATAACATTCATATTGCATGGCATATAGTCAAATTTATCACAAAATGGTGCATCTCTATGTCTTAGAGGCACAGAGCAATCATAGAAAGGTTTAGACACACTACCAGCAGGTTTCTTGCATGCATGAGTAAAATGATTGGTACTGAAACAGTTCTGACAAGTTTTCCTAAGGGCATTAGGCATATAAGCGTAGTTGTTATCTTTGTTAATCCCTAACTTGCCATTTCTGTTCTGTTTCTTCTTAGTCACTTTCTTCTCTGATTCACTCTTTCCAGCTGAAACAAACTTAATAAACTTCGTGGGTCTTATCCTATCACCTACTGGCTCCTTGGTCTTTGACTTGACACTCTCACTCTTAGAGGATGCTTGTTGTTCATTGGATTGTGCCTCATCCTCATCATTCAACATTTGTTTGATGAGTAAGGCATCCTCATCAATTTCAAATGTTGATTCCTTAAAAATTGGATTTTCAGTCTTTTTCAAAATTTGAGGCACTTCCTCATGAACAACTGTGTCATCTTCAATGACAGCATAGCCTTTTCTTTGTTTAAGAGTGCCATAATCAAGTCCAATAGCAGCATTGGGATTAGCTTCAATTTTCTCACAGTAGGATTGCACTAGACCAGATGATTTCTTGAAAGTTTTCAGTTTGAATTCATTTTCAGCTAATTCATCCCTAAGAGCCTTTTCAACCTGACTAGCACACAAGACCTTATTCTGCAGATATTCAACTTCTTTCTTAAGGTTTTCTACTTGCATAGCAGTTAGCTCAAGTTCTTCATTCTTTTTTATTAACATTTCATTTCTAGTAGACAGTTTAGTAATCTCTTCATTAGCAACAGTCATACTAGTATGAATGTTAAACATCTCAACAAATAGTTGTTCAATCATGCATTTATACTCTGAAACAGACATGTCTATAGTAGTGAGAGATGGTACCTGAGGGTCTGATGGAGATGTGTCATCCTTGGAATTGGCCATCAAGGCATAATTGCAAAATTCTTGTTCATCTCCATCACTGTCAGAATCATCCCAACACTTCCCTTCAGCTATGTAGGCCTTACCTTGTGTCTGCTTTTTCAGAAGGGCCTCATACTTAGCTTCGAGCTCAAGATAATCTCTATCCTTCTTTTTAGGCTTCTTGCATTCACTGGCAAAATGTCCTAGGTCATTGCATCTATAGCACCTTACAGATGACCTATCCACATGGCTGGTTTTGAACTTATTAATCTTGTTTGGTTTCACAGGTGCCTTGCTCTTGTTGAATGAATGGTTTTGGGTTTTAGGTTTGAAGGGTTGGTTCCTCTTAAATTTGATGTTTGGAAATTTTCTGGCCATGAAAGCATATGAAGTGTTTTCCATTCCATCTAGTTCTTCAAGAGTATAGAACTCATCTTCCTCCTTCTCCTCAATAGGTTCACTTACCTCAGCTTCAGTTTCTTCCTCTTCCACTACCTCCTCTATCCTTAATTGGCTTGTAGATGCTTCTAAGTCTTGAATAGATTTGTTGAAAATCAAGGCACATGATGTGTTTATCATTCTGCCTTGGTTGGCTTGGATAGCCCTTTTCTGAAGCAACCCAAGCTCATGAGTTTTTAAAACCCCATAGAGCACATCAGATGTAACTTTGTTCAAATCTCTTTCCCTTAGAGAAATGACCCTTTGCTCTAGATGGTTTGTTGAAGATAACAGAAACTTCATGTTTAACTCCTTGGTACTGTAAACCTTGTCATTCATCTGCAACTCAGTAACTAGCTTGTGAAATCTCTCAAACATCTCAGTAATGCTTTCCTTGGGCTGTGCCATGAAAGCCTCATACTGTGTGACCAGTATCTGTTTCTTGTTTTCTCTGACCTCATCAGTTCCTTCACATAACACCTCAATGTGATCCCACATTTCTTTGGCAATGGTACATGAAGCAATGTTTGCAAACATTGACATGTCCATGGAATCTATAATCAGCAACATGAGGTGACTGTCAAGGGCAACCATGTCCTTTTCTGATTCTGTCCATTTGGATGGATCATTAGCCACATAAGATCTTGGAATAGTAGTGGTTCCAACAGTCTTTTCAGGAATCTCCTGTTGGGGAACAAATGGACCATTCTTAAGAATCTCAGGATACAAATGATGAGATGCTTTGATGAACAACTGCATCTTTATCTTCCAGAGGTTATAATTCTCTTTGTCAAACTTAGGGACTTTCACCGTTCCTGTAGTCTTTGGTGTATTCGAACTCATGATCGTTTTTTTGTTTTTGAATAAACAGCCCGCTCTGATACCACTTGTTGAGTATTGAATACAGTAAAAGAATACAGAGGGGGGGGTGAATGGATTCTTGAACTTTTCTTTGGCTCGAGTCTATGTAGCAGATAAGTGTTTGTGTGTGCAAAGGTGTAGGTGCGGATAAAGAACAACACAAGACACAATATCACTTTAATCTAATGTATTATTAGATAAAGGTTGCTACAATATGTGAATACAAATGATAGTATTCTCAGCTTCGTTTTTCTCAGAGAGATATAGCTTACAGTGTATGAAAAACTTGACTCTTCTAAAGTTAATAGCTATGGAAGCGAGGCTGTATCCTTATAGCATGGATACAACCTACTTACTACAAATAAGGTAGCTAAACAAATTACTTTCTAGTCTGTCTATCCTTTTTGAGTAAGTGTCCAAACGGTTACAGATTTGACTTTGCAAAGCCTGTTCAGATCCACTTCTTTAGCCCTTTGTCTCTTCTATATCTCTCCAAGCTTCCTTGTAGGCTTTCCAGAGCACGTTACAGATTGTGGTCCATAAAGTGCATTGGCTTGTTGCAGGTTTCTGACTTGTACAATTTCATCAGTATTTTGTCTCCAAGAATGTATTCGAGAAGTGACTAAGTAAGTGATTCGAGAACTAGAATTGACTTGATCGATAACTCTGAGTTCTCGAATACTATTATATTGACATATCGAACCACTTCTCGAATAGCTCTTTTCTCTGGGAATCCTTGAGTTCTCAAATAGAGCATTGTGACTTGTCGAATCCCCGAGATCTCGAATAGCTTTCTGAGTCCTTGAGATATCGAATGGAACTTTGACTTGTTGACTCTTTGAGAACTCGAATGCCACTTTGACTGTAAAGTCCCCTAACCTAACACTATCGACAAATAATTTAACATATGACTTATTAAATCAAGTAATTAGTTATCATTAATCAATTAATAATTTTATCTAAAGTAATTTATTAAGAAATTATATTACTAAAAAATAAAATTAAAAATAAAGTGAATAAAAGAAATTCACTTTTAATATTATTTTTAACTTAAATTTATAAATTCGAGACATGATATATTTGTTACTAAAATCTCTTAAAATATATTCAGAAGAATTAATTAAAATAATGAATGATAGTTAATAGTGGTTCAAAATAAAATTTTAGAAAAATGAATTTATAATTGTTAAAGTATGAAATATTGATATTTAAAATTTTATTAATTATTTTATAATTCATAAAATTAAAAATGATCAATCAATTAAAATATAATTGAAATATTATTATTATCAACCCTACGATTAATTGAGAAAATGCCCAAAATGCCTAGATTTGAGAGACAATGGCCCGATATACTGATCTGCGCGAGCTGTGGCCCTAAATGCCCACGGGATACGCCATTTGGACATGCGTATCCCACGTACTGTAGCTGCCAGAAATTTGACAAAAACAACCGGAAAACGAGAGCTCTTTCTATGGCAATTTTGACCGGAAAATGGTCAAGAGCTCCGTCTGCCACCCTCACGTCGTCTCCCACCCTCCAAATCATCACCACAGGACCAACTAATCGTCGTCTCCTTCGATCTGTTGTCTGTTTGTCTCAGCTGGCCCCGCAGGGGCGTGTCAAGGTCTCGTCGGAAACTCGAAAACGGAAAATGGAATGGTTTTGGGCGTTTTCAATCCGGCAATTGAAATGGTATGAAATTGGTATGGACTTGTAGAGGATCGAATGACGATTCGTTTGGTATATAGAAAATGTATGGAAAGTTAGGGATATGAATAAACTGATAAATCGAAAAATCTCATCGATAAATAAGCTCCGTCGCGATTCTGGGAGGTCTAAAGAAGATGATACATACGCATGTTGGAGCTGCGTGTCTTGAGCTACGCATTTTCCAACAGCGTGTCTCAAGACACGCATGTGATGCTTGATTTTCAATTTACAAAACACACGCATCTTTCAAATGCGTGTCTCATACACGCCTCTCCCAGATGCGTGTATGGTGGGCAGATAGGGCCTTCCCCTCCGAAAATTGGTATTTTGGACCATTTTTTTTGGGAGGTGGGCATTTAGGGCCATTACCCCGATTAATTAATCCCATTAATCAATAATATAATAAATTAAAATTATTTTAATCATCGATTCTTTTTATAAACTCTTCAAAAAATGATTCTCTCAATTAATTTCATTTTTTAAATAACATTTTTAATTAATTATATTAAGAACGCATCTTAATTTATTAATAATAAATTGAATCATATTTAATCAATTATAAAAATGTTTATGAACTATTTATTTCACAAACAAATAATAACTAACTAATTTTAAATAATTCTTTCATCAATAAATTATTCTATTTTGTGGTATAACCCTTTAGGTTTAATATTAAGCTAAAAATATAAATAAATAATAGTAAATTCATTTTTCAAATTTTAAATAGATTCTTCTAATTCATTACATACAATTACTAATCTAATAATATTTATTCTTCACGTGGGAATATTGCTACTATTGGGACAATAATACTTCAAAATTCAAAATACCTAGAACTTATTCAATGAATTTCTTAAAATCCCAATTAGATAAACATTTTTTTTGACAAACAAAAGCTTTTTATTAGCATACGACGCTCTAGCTAACTCATGAACTGCCATATTAGCATATTAGCAGATGGTTTAATAAAAAAAACCACGATATTTTGAATGGAGACACCATCGGATTGCCTGAACTGCTACCAAGCAATCAGATTCCACCTCCACTTGCTGCTAGCTCTTATGTTTAATCCAGCTCAATGCCTCTTTAATGGCCATAACCTCTGCCATCTTTGCTTAATATACTCCTTTCAATCCAGCTGTTTTAGCTTGGATCAACTCTCCCGAGCATCCCTGGGAACCAACCCTGCTCCAAAAAATTATGCTCATTAAACGTCGCAGCATCAACTGTGATCTTGATCATAGCCTCTTGTGATTCGACCAAATGGAGACACCATCGGATTGCCAAATGGAGACACCATCGGATTGCCTGAACTGCTACCAAGCAATCAGATTCCACCTCCACTTGCTGCTAGCTCTTATGTTTAATCCAGCTCAATGCCTCTTTAATGGCCATAACCTCTGCCATCTTTGCTTAATATACTCCTTTCAATCCAGCTGTTTTAGCTTGGATCAACTCTCCCGAGCATCCCTGGGAACCAACCCTGCTCCAAAAAATTATGCTCATTAAACGTCGCAGCATCAACTGTGATCTTGATCATAGCCTCTTGTGATTCGACCAAGACACCGCTCCATCTCCTTCAACAAGTTTAATTTAATAGTTATGAAACTTTTTTCTAATTTCATTTAGAAGATTCTGAACTAACATAAATTGAATAACATTTGACATTAT
The DNA here is from genome assembly GCA_037693485.1 of Kitagawia praeruptora. Classification (NCBI taxonomy): domain Eukaryota; kingdom Viridiplantae; phylum Streptophyta; class Magnoliopsida; order Apiales; family Apiaceae; genus Kitagawia; species Kitagawia praeruptora. The sequence continues at coordinate 102,329,840 of CM075350.1, forward strand.
TTTCTCATTCATTATCCTTGTGCACAAATTCTTATGTTTATTGTACTTGTTGGAATCGCCCAACTCTACAGGGCCATGCCGAAGGTCCGATAAGAATGTACCGAAGGAGGCCCAAAGAGACTTGGTCTACTCATGAGCAATGATCCAATCTACTGTGACTCCCTCAGAACGTGGGACACGTTTCCATTAACATACTTCCAAGCATTCACGCCCCGATGGAAGAGAAAAGGGGAACAGTTAAGAGGTTTGAGCATTCACTTTATTCCACACATACAAACTCACAAGCTCTTGTACGTTCATCTTACCTTTCAAGTGTTAATCACAGAGGCATGCCTGTATACATCTAATAACAAGCCTAATTATTTGTAATACTTTGCATTACTTACATGACCTCTTAACTGATGGAACCTCTAGTTGTAGAGTTTCTTCTTGTTGTAGTACTTATAATAGGCATCAAATTCTACCTGTGTAACTATAATTAAAGTCAGAGAATAATGCTTGATAAGTGGATTTTATATCCGCTTGAAGCGTTCCAAATCGGCTTAAATTGATTGTTTTGGCTTCAAGTTTGTTGTAGTTTTGATGTGTTTTGCTTAATTGTGCAGGGTTGAAGAAATGTCGATTAATGGTGAAGTTTCCGTCATTTTGGAGTTGATTTATGTTATGGAATGAAGAATGGAGGCTAATGTCAGCTACCAAGAAGTATACAAGTCAAGAAGGATTAAAGACAGAAGCTCATGCAAAAGGAACGGGAAGAAAAGGCTGAAAAATGAAGAAAAAAATGCAGAAAAAAACCATCAGATTGCAGCAGGGCAGTCTGCCCCAGATTTCGAGCAGTCTGCGCTAGAAATGGGGTGTTTACGCAGAATGAGACCGCGCAGGGTGCGCCATTTTCGTGCAGGGTGCGCCAAGATGCGCTGGAATTTACAGTTTTGCCCTTATTCGATCTGAAATTGTATTTTACGTAGTTTTTTATACCCAAATCGAATTCTAGTTGTATTATAAGGTATTTTCTTGCTGGGCAAGATGTCTATGGCCTATTTAAACACATCCAACCCTTGTAAACAGAACATTACAGACAATTACATATCATAGCTTAGTTTTGCAAGGGAGAAAATGAGAGAAGGATTCAACGCTCGTGACAAGCAACGGATCTAGATCTACTTCATCTTTTGTGTTACCTTGGATTATAGATTAGTTTTCTCAACTCTCTATTTTATTAATATTATTTCTTCTTTCTTTCATATCTTGTTATTTGTCATGTCTTCATCAAATCCCATGACGATGAACGGTTCAATTATGGGCTAATCGTTGTCATGGGATTCTAACAGAGTTATTTTTGTAGCTTAGTAGTTTGATGCTTTAAAGATTACGTGTGGTGAATTCTTGATATCCTCGTATGGTTGTGTTTCATGTATTTAGATGTGTCGCGAACATCTAATTTGTTAATCTCTCGCGAAACGAGAGTGGATCTCGAGATTTAGAACTTGCCATGCTAGCATAGGATAGGTTGATGTTTTAACATCATGATTTGTAGCATCAATAGAGATATTATGCTGCCCTATATGATCTTAATAGACAACTTGTTCTTCAACCATTATTTTTTCAAAACTTATAGAGATATAGGGTCTAAGCATAATTGGTGTCTATTCATCTTCTATCTCTTTTGTGGATGTATGTTTAGTTTGGTACTCGTATACTGAGAAGTAGCGTTTACTTATTTCGTGTTGTCTGATCAGATATCAAAACCATAACGTGCATTGATTAAAGGCATCAACTCTAAGTGAAGTAAATAATGAAGTTAGAGTCCCATGTTTATTCTCATATAAGAAATAGTTCTCTTAGTTAATTAATTCTTTATTTTGTTAATTTGCATCTTAGTTAATTTAGTTACTCAAAAAAAATCCCAATTTGTTACTTTTCTTAGCAGTGAATTAAAGCCATACATTGTTGAATAGGTGCATCTACTGAATAGAACCATAACCAGATCTCTGTGGAACGAACTTCAATTGTATTACTTGTGACCATGTATACTTGCGTGATTTAGTGCATAACAATGCTTGAAAGAAGTTCCAAGGATCATGCCTCAAGCTTGAAGATTAAGACTGTCAAAATAAACACAGTTGAAATTTGAAGAATGAAGATTTGCCTAAGTACCACTTCGAGAAGTCTATTTGTCATATTCGAGAAGTCTAGCCTTCGAGAAGTCAAGAATTCGATATCTCAAAAGACATTGTTCGATATCTCTAAATGTAGTATTCGATATCTCAGTGATTCGACATGTCTTCTACTCTATTCGAGAACTCAAGAAGTCAACAAGTCAAAGCATCATTCGAGTTCTCTAGGAGTCAACAAGTCAAAGTTTCATTCGACATCTCAATGACACAGGAAGCTATTCGACATCTCAGGGATTCGATAGGTCAAGTGTTCTATTCGACAACTCAAGGATTACTGGAGAAAAGACTAATTCGAGAAGTGATTCAATATGATAATTATACAGTATTCGAGAACTCAGAGTTATCTATCAAGTCAATTCTAGTTCTCGAATCACTCAATTACTTCTCGAATACAGTCTTGGAGACAAAATACTGGAGAAATTGTACAAGTCAGAAACCTTCAACAAGCCAAAGCACTTTATGGAACACAAATTGTAAGGTACTTTGGAAAGCCTACAAAGAAGATTAGAGAGATGTACAATAGACAAAGAGCTAAAGAAGTGGATCTGAACAGAACTTCAAGAAGTCAAACCTGTAGCCGTTTGGATGCTTACTCAAATAGGATAGACATACTAGAAAGTAATTTATCCTGTAACCTTATTTGTAGTAAGTAGGCTGTATTCATGTTATATAAGAATACAACCTCACTTCTTTAGTTAAGAAGTTTTTCAAGAGCATAATCTCTATACATCTCTCTGAGAAAACGAAGCTGAGAATACTATCATCTGTATTCACAGTTTGTAGCAAATCTTTATCTAATAAAATATTAGATTAAAGTGAGTGATCGTGTTCTTGTGTTTATATTCCGCACTTACATATCTTGTTAAACACAAACATACACTTTGCTACACAAAAACAGATTCAAACCTTCAAACAATCTACACTTAAAATACTTATCCAAAGAAAAGTTTGAAAATACATTCACCCCTCTCTGTATTTTCTTGTCGGTATATTCATACTCAACATCAAGGACCAGTTTAACTGATTCTCATATCGGAGATGAATCGGGGGATAATCACTCGCATTTTTCAAATTTACAGGCACATTGAAGGACCTGCTCATTCATCCGCAGAAAACTAGTTCCAATAGTACTATAAACTAAGAACTCCATCAAATAATAATGATGATCTTAAGTTTAAAACTGTTCAGTCATATTCAATTAACTTAATTAACACCTAAATACTAGTTACAATGTCACCTCACAAATGACTAAGAAAACAAACATTTTTTATAATAAAGTAAGAACTTTATGAATCAACTAACTATCAATTTATTATCCTATGATTGGGAACTATTAAAATTTAGAATTGTTATCTTCTAGATCTTATTATTATAATCTTATCATAATTTAAAACTTTTATTCTAAGTTGTGGAATATTTTTTTAAACACTTAAATACATAAAATTCATAGGAAAATTAAATAATTTTTTATGCCTACCAACCATCAACCTACAATATTTATGGATTTAAAACTTATATATTGTGAATAAAAATTTTAATTAATAAATTACAAAAATCTGAACATATGTGTGAATTAATCAATTTTGTCAAATTAGTTCTATACAAATATATATAGTTTTTATGTTAAAAATTTCAACTTATTTATTAGTCAAAAAATTGCTCTAATATTTTTATGGACTTAGTAAAAGAGTTTTGTGTATTAATTTGAGAACTTCTCCTAAAATTAATTTGGAATTTTTTTACCCATTTTTAAAACGCATAAAGATTGACTTAAAAATTGTAAATAAGATTTTCTTTATGACTCCTCTAAAGAAGCATGGATAATCAGATCTTGTTCATTTATAGTTACAAAAATAAAAAATATATTAAAAAATGATACATCTTGAAATTGTATAATATTTTTTTATTATATCCTTTTATATAATAAACGTAAAAGTAATGTTATTCATAATTTTGTCACTACCTCTGGTTTGGTCATTGTACTATCGAAATAATCTCAACCGTCGAATTTAATATTTTTAAAAATAGACGATCAAGATTATATCATATTAAAAGGAAAATTATAATCTAAAAAGGATATAATTAAAAAAGGTTGTACTGGAATTGTATTTTAAAAAATAATAATAATATGAAAATGATATAATTATAAAAAGGATATAATTGAATTTTACTTAATTTATTATTAATATTAAAAAAAATTATATTTATTATTTGGGCTCTATCCCGTGATCTAGAAATCATATTTGGATGATCTCACAGCCTACGCGAAACTCATAAAATTATCTTTAATTTAGTGATGATTTAACAGTTATTATCGAAATAGAAATACTCGGAATCTAAGGAGAAAACATAATTACGAATTTTTACATTAATCATATTCAATGTAGATGACCAAATTTTATATGATTTAAATCATTGACGTACAAGTTTTCGTAATTCAATATAAATACACTTTTTAGTTTACATGTTAAAAAATAAAATATTTATTATGATAGATCTATCGTTTTTTATCTATTTATTTTATGATCTACTATTCCTATTCACTATTAAAATTGTATTTATTTGTTAGTAGAACTATCTTCAAATAATAAGGGTATTTTGATAATCCAAACGAAATGTAAGTAGATTTCATAAATCGATTAGAATTTTCAACATAAAAAATGGTCAATTTCTTCTCTTTTTGTTTCTACATAGTTTTAACTGAAAAATAAATGTTAAGCTATAATTATAAATATTGAAAAATAAATGTTAAGCTATAATTATAAATGTTAAAAAATAATAATATAATTATAAATATTGAAAAAGGAGCGTGCGTTGTTAAATTAAGGAAGTAAACAAATTATATCCTTATATAAAATAAGCATAAAAGAGTTCTTATCCATAATTTTCATCACTATACTACTAAAATAATCTTAACAGTTAATAAAATCATAATCTTAAAAAGATATAATTAAAAAAGGTTATTTAGAATTAAATTTTATTTATTTTTAATATTAGTATTAAAAAAATTCATATTTACTATTTAGACTCTATCTTGAGATCTATAAATCAAATTTGAATGATTTTACAATTCTCGCGAAACTCATAAAATTATCTTTAATTTAGTAATGATTTAATAATTATTATTCAAATATAAACACTCAGAATCTCAAGCAAAAATATAATTACGAATTTTTGCATTAATCCAATACAATGTAGAGGACATAGATTGATCTATTCAATGTAAAAAACTTAATCATATATTAAAATCTAAAAAGGATCTAATTAAAAAGGTTGTATTAGAATTAAATTTTGAAAAGAAAATCATAATATTTAAAGGATATAATTAAAAAAGCTTTTATTAGAATTAAGTTTTATTCGTTTTTATTATTAGTATTAAAAAAAATTCATATTTACTATTTAAACTCTATCTTGAGATCTAGAAATCAGATTTGAATGATTTTACAATCCTCGCGAAACTCATAAAATTATCTTTAATTTAGTGATGATTTAATAATTATTATTCAAATGGAAATACTCAGAATCTTAAGCGAAAATATAATTACGAATTTTTGCAATAATCCTATACAATGTATATACAATGTACAAGACATACACTGATCTGTTCAATGTAAAAAACTTAATCATATACTCCCTAACCATTTCTTTACAGTTACTATTTTGGGTCGTCCCATCTATTTTTTAACATTCCAAAAATAGTAAACTTTTAATAATATAAAATACTATTACACCCACTAATTTCCTCCATTTTCTCAAATCTACTATTAAATATTGATAAATCCTACCACTTTACCCACTTTTCATCACTTTTCATTACTTTACCTACTTCAATATATATATATATATATATATATATATATTGGTCTCCGTGCCCACCAAGGATGCAAAGATCCCGGTGGGACGGAGGGAGTATGATTTAAATCATTGATGTTGTGGGAGGATTTTAGCACAACAGATTATGAGGCCTCGTGCTGGAATAGCGCCAATAAACAAGGAATCGTTCAACCACCCAGAAAGGCTCGTGGTTGATGATCAATGGCTAGCCGCCCGGGAAGGCACACGACTAGGGTTACCGAAGAACACGGGATGTGGTTCCTCGGAAGGATCGGACTGAATCTACGGGATGAGAGCTCAAGGACCAGGTGTTGGCCAGCCAAGAACCCTAATTTGACTGTGTCACACAAGAGTGCACGTACTCTAGCTACTCAAGGAGTGTAAAGTGTCGAAGAATCCCGTAAACTGCCTACATACCACTATTTATAGTGGATCAAGCCCGAATGTAGTTCTTGAATGATATGATCGTTTGTTTATGATGAGTTATCCTCTCTCCAGTGGGATAATGACTGTTATTTCTGATAATAATCGAGCATGATGTATAAAATCAGGTTACCAAGCAGTTTAGGTAACATAGAATGATTATCTCTTGTATTTATCATGATTTTGTATCATTTATCAAGTATATATGACATATATCCTCAAATAACTGAATGTTTATCTGTTTGAGAGTGTTTTTAGATGATATAGACGTGTTCCTAAAGAATAGGAGGCGTGCCTTATCTGTATTGGCAGCCTAATCAGGCTTCCGGCGGAAGCTGGGGGTACCGCCCGGTAGCCTGGCTCCGGTACCCCCTCCGGTAACCCCTATCACGGAAGCTACTCTGGAAGCTCTACTGGATGACTGATAATAGGTATAGGTTATCCTCAAGGGGATACCTTGAGACCCTTAGTCATGCGTTCCCGTGCTGCAATGTACATGGTAACCCCTAGGGCTACCGCGGGCCTCCGGAAACCTGACGGATTACTCATTCTCTTCATGGATCTGGACCCTAATCCTCTAATGGGCCTAAATCTAACCCATGCAAGATTTTGGTCACAACAACTACCCCCCGGTTCCCTGAAGTACTGAGTGCAAGGGGAACCAATTATTCGTAGGGTGCCGTTTTCTAAGTCTCTTAACAGAAATCTGTATCTCCACACTCTCATCAGCTCAATTTGATAAGGTGTATAAATACTGAGATTTGTAATCGTAAATATTTAGATCTGTATCTTCAATTTTTTTTTCTTGTAATTGTGCCACGGAAGCCTGAATAAAAACGAAAGCTTTGCATTTCACTTTGTACAAAACTCTGGTTAATTAATTTTATCCTTAGAGAATAAAATGGATATATATCAGAGATAAGTGGAAATTGAATTCGAACTCTTTTATTTTCATTGATAAGCTTGAGACGGTTCATTCCTCGTGTTAATACACTTCCCGCCTACCTCATTTTCCGTGCCAAATTCACTGGTCAAAGAGGGCACGCCTCTTCCCTATTTACTTTTATATATTTGTGTATTCAGCCTTTTCACTTTTCTTTTCATCTTCACAAGACATTTTCTCAAGTGTGCAAGGGTTGGTTAAAAGGTTCCGACGAGATCTCTCCGGCGAAGGCTTAATCATCTACACTTCCGTCGATTCGACTCTCCCGGATATTCAAGTAAGTGTCCAATGACCACGATTTACTTTCTTTATTTGATAAAAATCTCAAGTAAGCCTCTGATTGTATCTTTCATATGTTTGCTTTTGTATCTCTTCAATCTTAGCCATGCTAGATCTGTGTATTTACATCTCAACTGATAGATGCATGTTTAAGTTTTTATCTTGTGATGTGGGTCGGAGTGGTCGGTACTCCGGCTATCCCCTTTACTATTTCTAGGCATGTACCTCGCCCGTTTGATGCTTGTTTTCAATGAATATCGTTGTTTTAAATATGTTTGGTCGTGTAACTCATTTGTTTGGGCATGTCTGTAATGCTTTTATCTCCGTATTCCTCTTCTTGTTCTGTTTAGTAATCACCGGAGCCACTAGGTTAGGATGCCACACTAATAGCCACCCCCCGAGTCCTAACTTTTCGTCTTTGGTCTGGTAGCCTCATTATACCCTGGGTTTCTCCGGGTCGGCCATCAAGAACCGTTATCTTCTTCGGTCCACAATTTTCGTTTAGACTTCAACCCTCTTCACTAATCTGCTCCCTCCTTTTGTGGTTCCATATGTCTTTCTCATCGGCATCAAGGGAGTCTTCCCAATGTTTAGGTTACTTGTCACCTGTGTCTGGGGAACCGTCTGATTCAGGATCCACCCATCTCAATGATCTTTTGCTCTCTCAACCTTTGCTCCAATCCAGGCCATCAGTTAGCTCCCGAACACGTTCTCGGGTGGAAGTAGTCAATCCTCTATCTGCTGAGATCGTCAACCGGTACCCTGGCTTCCTCACAGAGGCTGGTTCCTCCAACTCTGGTGGTGAAGAGGTAGAGATGGTTGATATTAGTTCTAACACCGATGAGGGGGAAAGAATGATAGATGAATTACAGTTAAGAGGTAATCGACTATCCTTCAGTAATGATGACGCAATAGAGGGGGAGGGTGATATCGAGTTACCATCAGAAGTCGAACGCAAGCCACATGTCCCGGCTTCCAATGTCCCTGCTTGTGAGGGCCAGGACTCTACCATGAATGCTGATAGACTGGCCAGGTTGTTGGAAATTTGCAATCCAGGTTGCCACCTTGTACTACCCTGTGCCGGCGAACGGTGTCACAGGTTCGACAATTTCGAAGCAGATCAATCCATCCCCAATGCTGTTGTATCGGCTTCTTATTTCAAACTAGGGTTTTCTTTTCCAATGCATCCGTTTTTTATAGATTTGTTGAACTTTTATGAGATAGCTCCCATGCAATTGACACCCAATTCTTTCCGGGTTGCCGCGTGTATGTACATTTTGTATGATCAAGCTTTCTCCGTCGCCCTTACTGCTAGGGAGTTAGGTTATTTTTATCAATTAAAGGATGTCGGAAGGAAGGTTGGTGTTTTTTACCTTACTGCTTGGAATAATAGGCAAGGAAAGTGTATAAAGGGGAATAAGAAAGGTATGTACGACTGGCTAGAGCAGTTCTTGTACTGCTACGATTGTGAAGGAGTTAACACGGAGTTTAACTTGACCCCTGGTAAGCCTTTTGTTGCTTAAATCCTTTCGTGATTCCCTTTACTATACCATAGGTTTAAATCTTCATCTTCTGTACTATGTCCCCTAGGGATCCCGATGCAAACTTCTTTAGATGGAATTGAAGAGAAAAGGGCCAAGAAAGTCATGAAACTTGCTGCTTCATTGGGTGATGGTGAAAGCTTGTTAACACCGAAGACCCTTGAGAGGTTAGGGTTTTCTAGGCCTGCGGCTCCCTTACTCCCCATCCCGGGAGACGAGGTAGAGGGAGGACAGCTGGGGGAACTGGAAACCCAGGGTGCCGAGCGGCAATCCAAGGAGATTGGTAAGGCTTCCGTCTCCTACGACTCTGGTGACCCAAGCTTCCGCTTCCCATGTTCATAGCTGCTTCCACACACGTGGTTCACTTTTACCTGTCATTGTTTACTCCTTTACGATCCTTTATGTTATTTGATTTTATAGTATCTGCTGTTTTACCTTGCGATTGCATATAGATACATATACTGCGGTCTCTTAACCTATAAATGCTTCATCTTTTCAGGTATGTCAGGATCAGTGCCATCGTTCATCAAGCCGTCTGAAAAATATGAAGACTTGTTTCCTGAGGATGAGTTAATGATGTTGGAGACCCCTATTGCTGCCACTCCAGTCTCCCGATTCCCTGCCTCCATGTCTGTTAAGACTGAGCTGTCTGCAGCCGAGAAGCGAAGACTTTCTCAGGTTGCCGGAGGTTCAAAATCCACTCCCGAGACTAGATCCTCGAAGAAGGCTAAGGTATCACAGCAGGGTACCCCCGCGGGTGATGTTGAGCAGTTCTTTCAAATGTCTGGGGGCCAGATTCCCATGGAGATTATCACCGGATGGGCCAAGCAGAGATCTTCTGATGCTGCAAAATCTATGTTGTTCTCATCAGGTGAGAGCTTCTTCCATCAACTTAGGCTCTCCAACCAATTAGCATTGGCTACCCGTGGGGATATGAGGCTTCGGGATGAGATTAAGCAGTTAAAGTTGGATAGGCAAGCCATGGAGGAAGAAAAGAAGAAACTGCTTGATGCTCGTAAGAAGTTGAAGGTGGATTTGTCCGAGTTAACTAGGGAGAAGGACAGGTTGGCTAAGTTGGTTGCTAGTCAAAACACGGAGAAAGAGGAAAGGACGGTAGCCCATGCTACCACAGTGAAGGAGCTGACCTTGCAGGTAAACATGTTGCAGGCTTCGGTAAAGAAGTTGAAGGAAGCCCTCCCAGAAAGGTATAACACTGGTTTTTCCAAGGGAGTTAATGATTATTTGAAGGCCACCTGGGAGGTGATGCCAAATTTAGACTGGTCGCTCCTAGGTGAGGATGCAGTGAATCAAGTAGAGAAATTCAAAGCTGAAGCAACGAGGGTTGGGGCTACCGGGCGCCATATTGCGACTACACCTCCGGTTACACAGAAGGGTACTGCCGAATTCATCCCCACTTCTGAGACTATGGTTGAGGCTCCCGCACTCATGGTTGAGGTTGCTCCAGGGGATTCTTCAAAAAAGAATGACCCTGTCGAGGACTCCCCTAGCTCAGATGCTGCCAAAGACGCTCCTTCTGCCTAAGCAATCTCCCTAGATCATCCTTATCATCTTGAACTCATATTTTGTTGGTTTACAAACTCAATAGTTTTAACTAAGGGGGTGGGCTCCTATAACGCTCCACAGATGTAAGGATTTAGCTCTTTAACTCTGTTCGTCGTATGGCCTCGGGCCTGGTACTTTTGAATTTGCTTTCGTAATGCATGTTTATCTTATTATCTGGGTTTTTTTTTATGTAGTAGGCATGATTGTCGCATCACTTCTGATTATGCTACGAGAACCAACTTGGACTCAATAATCCTTACTCATCGAACCCCCATAGTACTCATTCTCTAGGGTACCAATATGCTAAGTAAGAAAGGTACTATGATAACTTAAAACAGTGCATAACTAAACGCCACCATCGAATTCTATCCGGTAAAATGACTCTCCTGACTAATCCTAAAATAAGTTTGTACAAGTTCTGAGAGGATATACGTCATATATATATTGATTAAATAGATATTAGATCATGAATCAAGATAAGAACGACAGAATGGTATCGCAGTGTAGAAGTGTACAAGAGTAAATATGGCAACACATACCCGGATAGGTGGCCATAGAACTGATAGACTACTTGTACCTTTGTCTGCTTGGTTGTCACTGTGGGTGTGGGGGTACCGTCCGGTATCCCTATAGCATTTGGAAGCCCGAAGGCAGGAACCTGATTCCGGGAGCCCCGTGGCCGGTAGCCCCTATTCGGTAGCCTGGGTACCGGAGGCTCAGCCTGGAAACCTTTGTTCCGGGAGTCCCAGTCATTTAATAAATCATGTGTGGTGATGCCATGCAGGCCAATCCTGCAAAGATGTCTTGTAATGAAGGGATCCAAGTGGGTCGACCAGGGTACCACACAAGCCCAAATAATAAAGGGAACCATGTATGCCGAACATGGTTCCATACATGCCCTGATAACCAAGTAAGCCATGTGAACCACTCAAGGTTCTGTACATGTCTGGTAATGAAGGGATCCAAGTGTGCCAATCAGGTTACCACACAAGCCCAAGTAATGAAGGGAACCATGTATGCCGAACAGGGTTCCATACATGCCCTGATAACCAAGTAAGCCATGTGAACCACTCAAGGTTCTGTACATGTCTGGTAATGAAGGGATCCAAGTGTGCCAATCAGGTTACCACACAAGCCCAAGTAATGAAGGGAACCATGTATGCCGAACAGGGTTCCATACATGCCCTGGTAACCAAGTAAGCCATGTGAACCACTCAAGGTTCTGTACATGTCTGGTAATGAAGGGATCCAAGTGTGCCAATCAGGTTACCACACAAGCCCAAGTAATGAAGGGAACCATGTATGCCAAACAGGGTTCCATACATGCCCTGGTAACCAAGTAAGCCATGTGAACCACTCAAGGTTCCGTACATGTCTGGTAATGAAGGGATCCAAGTGTGCCAATCAGGTTACCACACAAGCCCAAGTAATGAAGGGAACCATGTATGCCGAACAGGGTTCCATACATGCCCTGGTAACCAAGTAAGCCATGTGAACCACTCAAGGTTCTGTACATGTCTGGTAATGAAGGGATCCAGGTGTGCCAATCAGGTTACCACACAAGCCCAAGTAATGAAGGGAACCATGTATGCCAAACAGGGTTCCATACATGCCCTGGTAACCAAGTAAGCAATGTGAACCACTCAAGGTTCCGTACATGTCTGGTAATGAAGGGATCCAAGTGTGGCAATCAGGTTACCACACAAGCCCAAGTAATGAAGGGAACCATGTATGCCGAACAGGGTTCCATACATGCCCTGGTAACCAAGTAAGCCATGTGAACCACTCAAGGTTCCGTACATGTCTGGAAATGGCAAAAATTTGAAATTTTGATAATTTCAACCTGTTAAGCTGAGAGGTGTATCCACTACTACCCCCCTAGTTCTGGATGGTAGCCTAGCTGCCATGTAGAACTATGCTTGTAGGTCTTACATATCTTTCTGAAAATATTTATAAGTGGTAAATGTAAAAGAAAACAATCAACTTCTACTTTTACTGAAAATCAAAGAGTACGAATACATCAAATTTCATCCAGACGGGGTGTGCATCCACTACCCCCCGGGCATCTATTGAAAATCATGAAATCCTAAGAACTGAAAGGGAAATGGTGCAACCACAACTAGTAGGTTGCCTTTATTCATCCTAAGCCTGAAAGAGGCCTACGTTTGCTCTGAAAAGAGTCTTACTGATAGTACTTTTTTAGGTTCTCGGCATTCCAAGCACGGGGAATAGTGTTCCCATCCATGTCTTCAAGGTGGTAAGTGCCTTCCCAAAAGATAGACTTTATTTTGTAAGGCCCTTCCCAGTTTGCTCCAAAGGCTCCGTGCCCGGGAACCCGCATATTGGGCATCATTCTTCTCAGTACTAGGTCGCCAACCTTGAGGGGTCGAGGGCGTACCTTGTTGTTATAGTATTTGCGGGTCCTCTGCTGGTAAGCCGCAAGTTTCAGCTGAGCGGTAGCCCGGCTTTCCTCTACCATGTCTAGGGCCAGCCTCTGATTTATTTCATTTGATTCTTGACTGAAATTGTCTCTTCGGTAGGACCCTGTCCCGACTTCCACTGGGACCATAGCTTCACAGCCATAGGTTAGAGCAAAGGGAGACTCTCCGGTTGTGGACCTGGGAGTGGTGTTGTAAGACCACAAGACCATTGGTAGCTCCTCTGGCCAATTTCCCTTTTTATCTTCCAACTTGGCTTTTAGAGTGTGCTTGATGATTTTATTCACAGCTTCCGTCTGCCCATTGCTTTGGGGGTGGCAAACGGCTGAAAAATCTTTCTTTATTTCTAAGTCCTCACATAGACTTCTCATTTCTCTACTATCAAATTGCTTGCCATTGTCTGAGATAAGCTTGTACGGTACCCCGTATCTACATATAATGGCTCGCTTAACAAATTCCTTCAGCTTACCGGCAGTGATGGTAGCTAGGGGTTCTGCCTCTGCCCACTTGGTAAAGTAGTCAACGGCTACCACGGCATATTTCACACCACCTCTGCCTTTGGGAAGCTCCCCAATCAGGTCAATCCCCCATATTGCAAAGGGCCAGTGGCTTCCAATGGGTCTTAGTTCCACAGCTGGGTTGCTATTGAAGTTAGCAAACCTTTGGCATTGATCACAAGCTTTAGCAAAGTCATAAGCATCAGTTTTCATGGTAGGCCAGTAATAGCCCTGTCGGAGAATTTTGTGGGCCAGGGAGGTACCCCCCGAGTGGTTGCCACAAATGCCTTCATGAATTTCTCTTAGGATGTATTCACATTCATTTCCAGATATGCACTTAAGTAGAGGTTGATTAAATCCCCTCTTGTATAGGATGCCATCATAGATCACATAAAGGGCAGCCTTATATTTGAGTTTCCGAGCTTCATCTTTGTCTTCCGGAAGTGTCCCCTTGGTGATATACTCACGTATTGGGGTTGTCCATTGGCTTTCCATTGAAGAATCTATTTCCATAGTCTCCTCTCGATGGATACTTGGTTGGAGTTGCACTTCAAGGGGTATCACCCCTAACAGGACAGCTTCTTTTTGGGATCCCAACTTGGCAAGGGCATCGGCATTGGCATTTTCCACCCTTGGAATTTGATTTAGATTTAGCAATTTGAACCTACTGATAAGTTCTTGGGCATACCTCATGTAGAGTTCAGTGCGGGGGCCTCGACTCTGGAAGCTTCCTTTAATTTGCCATACAATCAGCATGGAGTCACTAAGCACATTTAGGTATTCTACCTTCATTTCCAGAGCCAGTTTCAAACCAGCAATCAGGGCCTCATACTCTGCATCATTGTTGGTAGCCCTGAAGCCAAAGTGTATGGCACTCTGAATTCGGTGCCCCTCTGGGCTTACCAACTCTATTCCTGCACCTCCCCCATTATTATTTACTGCACCATCAACATACAGGTTCCACCATAATTGGGGGCTTTCGGCATCCCCTTCGGTAACTGGGGCTACCGGGGTACAATCTTCTCTGGTAACCTCAAAATCAGGAGGAAACTCCAGTAAGAAATCGGCCAGTGCTTGGCCTTTGATAGCAGTTCGGGGCTTGTAATCTATTTCAAACTGTCCTAGCTCAACAGCCCATTTCATCATTCTACCGGAGGCTTCCGGCTTGTGCATCACTTGCCTTAGCGGGAAGGATGTTCTAACTTCAATTTTATGGGCTTGAAAGTAAGGCCTTAGCTTCCTGGAAGCCAATATTAGAGCATATGCTAGCTTTTCCATGCTGGGATACCGGGTTTCCGCATCAAGCAGCCTTTTGCTCACATAGTATACCGGGTATTGTACTTGTTCTTCCTCCCGGATCAACACAGCACTTATAGAGTATTCAGAAACAGCTAAATATAAAATGAGTACCTCACCTTCCAAGGGTTTGGAAAGCAAGGGTGGGCTTCCCAGCTGTTCTTTTAGTTTCTTGAAGGCTTCCTCACATTCCAGGGTCCATTCAAAGTTTTGACCCTTCTTGATAGCCTTGAAAAACTCCTTGCATTTGTCAGAAGACCGAGATACGAATCTATTTAGGGCTGCTACCCTTCCGGTAAGCCCTTGGACTTCTTTTACATTCCTTGGGGACCTCAGTTCCAGCAATGCTTTGATTTTGGCAGGGTTTGCCTCAATCCCTCTGTGGTTCACAATGAATCCTAGAAATTTTCCAGACTCCACCCCAAAAACACACTTTTGGGGGTTCAGTTTCATCCGGTACTTCCTTAGGATATCAAACATCTCAGATAGGTGCAACACATGGTCGGCTGCCACCTTTGATTTGACCAACATATCGTCAACATAGACTTCCATAGTCTTACCAATCTGTTCTTTAAACATCATGTTTACCAGCCTCTGATAGGTAGCCCCGGCATTCAATAGCCCAAACGGCATCCCCACATAACAGTACAGTCCCCTATCAGTTATGAAGCTGGTATGCTCCTGGTCCGGTTCAAACATTGGTATCTGGTTATATCCGGAGTAGGCGTCCATGAAACTTAGCAAAGCATGGCCTGCCGTGGCATCCACCAGTTGATCAATTCTGGGTAGCGGGAAGCTATCCTTAGGGCATGCCTTATTTAGATCAGTAAAGTCAACACATGTCCTCCATTTCCCATTAGGCTTCCGGACCAGTACTGGGTTTGCTAGCCATGTTGGGTAGAAGGATTCTTTGATCAAACCAGCCTTCAATAACCGGTCTACCTCTTCCTGGAGGGCGGTAGCCCTTTCACCACTGATAGGCCTTCTCTTCTGCCGGATACCCCTTCTCTCAGGGTCGATGTTCAAGTGGTGGCACATGACTTTCGGGTCAATCCCCACCATGTCAGAATGACACCATGCAAACACATCAAGGTTGGTTTTAAGGAAAGCAATCAACCTTTCTCTTGTATTTTTATCTAGCTGTTGCCCGATTTTCAAGATTTTACTAGGATCTTCAGCATCCACTAGTATAGGGATAGTATCCTCGGCAACCCCTGCCTTTTCCAGGGTACCGGGCATCCTGGGATCAATGTCAATCTCAACCGGGAGTCCTCTCTCCGCTCCCTGGTTCTCATTCTCTAGCATTGCTCCGTCTAGATCATCATCTGAGGCACTTTTTACTATGCCTTCCAGTGAAATGTTATGAATTTCATCATTTTTTTCGGCAGCTTCCAACAACAAGCTTTGTGGTGGTACTACCCCCCGAAAATTAGGAACCTCTTCAATAGGTTCATCTGGCAATTCCACTATCATGATGGCATTACACGATGCTCTTTCAAACTTCTGTGGCTCAAGCCCATGGCTTCTCATTAAGGCTTCTCCATCAGCCTTTTCTTCAACTTGAATAGGTTTGTCTGCCTTCTCGGTAGCCTGCACAGCTCTGTTATAGCATTCCCTTGACTCATGTTGACATCCTTTCACACACCCAATGCCATTTGGTGTAGGAAACTTCATTGAAAAGTGGTATATTGAGGTTACCACCCTCATATCTTTCAATACTGGTCTACCGAGAATTGCATTGTGGGATATGTCTTCATTTACCACCATGAATTCTGCCATTTGGGTGGCCTTGCAGGGATCCACACCCAATGTCAAGGGTAATTTGACCCTGCCCATGATTTGGACTGGGTTACCGGTAAACCCATATAGCTCATTATTGGTAGGCAATAACTCTTTGTCCAAAAGTCCCAATTTCTGGAATGTGGTATATGCCAAGATATTTACTGAGCTTCCATTATCAACCAGCACTCTGTGCACATTCATTCCACCAATACTCACGGTTACCACCAAAGCATCATTATGAGGGTGGTGAACCCACTTGGCATCCTCCTCGGTAAAGGAAATATCAGCGGTTTCCCCTTTAAACAGCTTAGGGGGCCTTTCTGCAAGGTGGAACACATTAGTTAGGGGTTTGTCCCTGGCTTCCCGGGCATACCTATCTCTGGCATTCCGACTAGCACCCCCCAAATAAGGGCCGCCAAAGATGGTATGGATGCTATTAGCTCGGGTAGTCCTTTCTTGGTTTCCAGGAGCCTTGTCCTTGTTATCTCTACCTTCTTTATATTTCTTAGCCTCTTGGGCTACAAATTCAGTCAGGTATCCACCTCTAATCAACTCTTCAATTTGATCTTTCAAGTGCCTGCAATCAGCAGTCTCGTGTCCATTCACTTCGTGGAATGCACAGTACTTTCCTTGATCTTTCACTCCTGGGGGCCCTGCCCGGTAGGGCCTCCGGAATAGCCCATTCTTCTCATTCACTTCGAGAATATGACTGATCGGGACAGTCAAAGGAGTATACTCTGAGTATTTCTGAAAATTCGCCTTTGGAGTGAGTCTGTCCTTGGCAGAAACTCTATCCTTAGTTGCATTAACAGCAATTGGGGCAGTCTTGTCATCATACCGGGGGGCTCCTAAGCCGGCAGTACCACTCCCGGAAGCCCTCTTGTTCGAATCCCTTTTAGGGCTGTAAGAACGATTTCTTTTGTTCCTGCTCCAACCTCGGGAACTGGAATCTTTGGACAATTTTGCCATGGATTCCTCAATCACTTTGTGGCGTTCTGCTTGTTGGTAAAATTCCGCCAGGGTTCCGGGCTCCTCAGTTTGCAATTCCTTCCAAAACTCGGTTCCAGGCCTTACCCCGGCTATCAGGAAGTTCTTCAGAGTTTCATCAGAGGCCTTCTTCACTTTTGGCACTTGCTCATTAAATCTTTTGAAATACTATCTTAAAGACTCGTGAGTTTCTTGCTTGATATTAGCCAGAGTATTCACCGGTGGGGCATAGGCCACGGTAGCCCTGAATTGAGAGATAAACTGATCTCCCATCCTCCTCCAGGATTTGATAGACCCTTCGGCTAGCCTTTTAAACCATTGGTGGGCATTTCCAGTCAGTGTAGATGCCAATAGCCTACACCTTGCTAAGTCCTCCACTTGGTAGACATCCATTTCCGTATTAAAACGGCTCAAGTATTCAACTGGATCGGAGTTTCCATTGAATTTCAAGTCAGTATTCATCTTAAAGAACCTTGGCAAGGCTGCCTTTTTCACTTTCACAGAAAAGGGGGAACCGGCAGTGATACCGGACTTAAACTTTTTCTCCTCCTTGATCTTTTCCAAGGCTTTTTTTCCAGTCAGACATCCTGAACTGTCCATTTTCACCATCTGAAAGCGTATCACTTTCAGAATCATCATCTTCATTGGCTGTCTTTCTTCTTCTAGGGACTGAACTTTGATGGGAGCCGGAATCCTGATCGGTACCCCCACCGGTAGGGACTCCGGTAGAGCGGGATCTCCTGTTTCTATGCCAAGAAGAGTGACTGCTTTGCCTATAATTCCTTCTGCCATCAGATCTGGATCTCCTGGAAATGCTTTTTGGGGGTACCGTTTGGGACCTCTCTCGGCGTTCTCGGGAACCCTGAGTTGTGGAACCTCCATTGCCATCTCTCCGATCTTTGCTTCCAGTGTGAATCAGTTTGTGACGAAGGTCTTTGTTAGTCAGTTTTTTGCCAACTCGATCAAAAACACTTAGACTCCTGGTGGGTGAACCTTCGGCACCCTGAGTTTTCGGGACATCAGATTGGTCACCCTCATATTCTTCTTCCACAGGCTCTTCTGCGTCTTCTTCAGATGGGACATGATCAGTGTTGTCCTCAATATTGTCCTCAGACTCGAAATTCAGCCTTGTCGGAGTCACATTCTTCTTTTTTGACTTCGACTTGCACTTCCTTTGCCATTTTTTCATTTTCTCGGAACCTTTTTCCAAGTTGTTGACTCTTTCATTCATCGTCTTCAGATAGTCCATGATGTCCTTGTTACTAACATCATCACCACCTTTGTTTCGTCCATTACCATCCTGAGACGGTGTTTTATCACTTTCAGAATTGTCACTCGCCATATCTCTTCCAAATGACGACTTTTGAGGCCCCTCCTTCGGGCGCCAATTGTTGTGGGAGGATTTTAGCACAACAGATTATGAGGCCTCGTGCTGGAATAGCGCCAATAAACAAGGAATCGTCCAACCACCCAGAAAGGCTCGTGGTTGATGATCAATGGCTAGCCGCCCGGGAAGGCACACGACTAGGGTTACCGAAGAACACGGGATGTGGTTCCTCGGAAGGATCAGACTGAATCTACGGGATGAGAGCTCAAGGACCAGGTGTTGGCCAGCCAAGAACCCTAATTTGACTGTGTCACACAAGAGTGCACGTGCTCTAGCTACTCAAGGAGTGTAAAGTGTCGAAGAATCCCGTAAACTGCCTAAATACCACTATTTATAGTGGATCAAGCCCGAATGTAGTTCTTGAATGATATGATCGTTTGTTTATGAAGAGTTATCCTCTCTCCAGTGGGATAATGACTGTTATTTCTGATAATAATCGAGCATGATGTATAAAATCAGGTTACCAAGCAGTTTAGGTAACATAGAATGATTATCTCTTGTATTTATCATGATTTTGTATCATTTATCAAGTATATATGACATATATCCTCAAATAACTGAATGTTTATCTGTTTGAGAGTGTTTTTAGATGATATAGACGTGTTCCTAAAGAATAGGAGGCGTGCCTTATCTGTATTGGCAGCCTAATCAGGCTTCCGGCGGAAGCTGGGGGTACCGCCCGGTAGCCTGGCTCCGGTACCCCCTCCGGTAACCCCTATCACGGAAGCTACTCTGGAAGCTCTACTGGATGACTGATAATAGGTATAGGTTATCCTCAAGGGGATACCTTGAGACCCTTAGTCATGCGTTCCCGTGCTGCAATGTACATGGTAACCCCTAGGGCTACCGCGGGCCTCCGGAAACCTGACGGATTACTCATTCTCTTCATGGATCTGGACCCTAATCCTCTAATGGGCCTAAATCTAACCCATGCAAGATTTTGGTCACAACAATTGACATACACTTTTTTGTATTAAAAAACGTTGTATTAAAATTGAATTTTGAAAAGAAAATCATAATCTGAAAATGATATAATTTAAAAAGGTTGTATTAGAATTAAATTTTATTTATTTTTATTATTAGTATTAAAAAAAATTCATATTTACTATTTAGACTCTATCTTGAGATCTAGAAATCAGATTTGGATGATTTTACAATCCACGCGAAACTCATAAAATTATCTTTAGTTTAGTAATGATTTAATAATTATTATTCAAATGGAAACACTCATAATCTCATGCGAAAATATAATTACGAATTTTTTCATTAATTCTATACAATGTATATACAATGTAGAAGACATTAGACATACACACATTGATCTATTCAATGTAGAAAACCTAATCATATATGATTTAAATCATTGACATACACCTTTTTGTATTTCAATATAAATACTTTTTTAGTTTATAACATATTAAAATATTAAATATTTTTTATGTTATATCCAACAGTTTTTATCTATTTATTTTAAGATCTGAGGTTCTAATTTATTTTGTCGTACGGAGGACCAGACTACCGATTATCAAATTTTTGGATAAAATCTCTCCTACACTTATTATTTAAATTGTATTTGGTTGTTAGTAGAACAATCTTCAAATAATAATAATAATAATAAGGGTAATTTGATAATTAAAACGAATTATAAGTAGAATAATTAAATCGTATAGAATTTTCAACTTAAAAAATCGTCAATTTCTTCTATTTTTGTTTCTGCGTAAGTTTAATTAAAAAATAATTGTTAAACCATTACCAAATTAAAGATTATTTTGTTAATGTCATGTGCGATGTAAAATCGTTCAAATCAAATTTTAAGAATTTAAGATAGTGTATAAATATTAAATCAAGTGTTTTTACAACAATTTTTTAACAACAATTTAATACGTAAATTAATAACATATACTTCACACAAACTATATCAGCCTGATCTAAAAAGTGAGAGATTGTTATAAATGCATATAATCTTTTCGAAGAAAGTGTAACAATATTTTTTAAAATTTCATTGCAAAATTATTTCAAGAAAAAGCGAATTTGTTTGTAGAATGTGATTTCATAGTCTTTCCCTTTCTTATCTGGATTAAAAAAAAATTAGTTATTCATGTATAATTATATTATATCCATACATATAATAAGCGTGAGTATGGATCCTTCAATCTTAAAATAGATAAATATGATCCTTTACATTTAAAATTAAAAAGTTTATTTGATTGATAGTTGGATTATATTGTAGGTCTTTTAAATTGATTAGAATTAGATTTAATGTTACAAAGTAAGTTTTTTTTAATTGATAGTATTATATTCAAAAAAGAAAACGTAAATTTTAATAATTTAAAAGTGTAAGTAGGTTTTCTAAATTGAATACAATTCTAGATGTAAATATTCGTAATTTTATTTTCTCTTCAATTTTGAATAGTTTCAGTTGGATAATAATTGTAAAATAATCACTAAACTAAAGATGATTTCTTAAGTTTTGCGTAGCCGGTAAATTCGTCTAAATATGATTTTAGAACTCAAGAAGATAGTAAATTGACCGTGTGAAATCTAATAAATAATAGCTTTTTATATGCTTATACTCAAATTTGATAATTTTTTCTCTAAGACTTTTGAATTTAAGAGTTTTTTATTTTTTTCAATAAAATATTAAAATTAATCTAATAAAAATCAAATTCAATATAAATAAATTCTAATAAATATAAATATTAAGAAAATTTTGTTTGATAATTTAATTTATATAATTATAAATATTAAAAAGAAGTCGTGCATTGTACAGGTTATAAACTAGTCTATATAGATTTCAAAAAAAAAAAAAACTAGTCTATATACATAACTGAGTCATTGTCATCTTGTTTCAAGTTTGTTTGGGATTGCTATTGAAGATTGCTGTGAAAAAATGTTGGGTGTTGTCGGAAAAATGTGTTTGGTAATATTTTTTAAATGGGTATGTTTTGATGTAAAATATTAAAAAAAAAAAAATTGGTGAGATTTGATTGTGGCCTCCTTTCTTTAAAAGTAACTTTTCAATTAAAGCGTTTTCTTGCTTTTAAATTTTTCTAAACAGTTTTATAACTGCTTTTTAAAAAAATTATTTTATTACTCATATATATGTATATATGCTAATGATCAAATAGAAATAATCATAGCCTATAAACAGAAACCACATTCCGTATTTTACTATCTTCAACATCAACCACCCCTAAATGACATAACCCACCCCTATATGACATCATTCATTCGGGCCCAACCCCAATGACCCACACTAGGACCCACCATGACATCATCATGATGTCACCCCTAGATGACATCACCCATCCTATTTTACACTAGTTTAGTTTAGAGGTTAAGTTGGTTTTTATTATAGTAAGGCCATATATATATATATATAGGGTCTTGTTCTAATAGAAACTAACTTAGAATAGAAACTAGAAATTAAACCTAAATTAAATATTTCAAGCTAATCTAATGACCAAATTAGGGGTACCCCAATACAAAAAACGTTTAAAATTATTGGCTCTATTCAACAAAAAAATTAAAAAAATTAAAAAAAAATTTAAAAAAAGTTACTGTTCACGTGATGACGTGGCACGTGAACAGTAACTTTTTTTTTTAATTTTTTTTATTTTGTTTTTATATTTTTGTTGAATAGAGCCAAGAATTTTATAAGTTTTTTGTAAAGGTGCCCCTAGCGGGGCCATTAAAATAAATGAAATATAATTTATTTAGTGTAGGTTTCTAGTTTCTGTTCTAAGATTGGTTTCTATTTGAACGCTAGCCTATATATATATATATATATAGTTAGGTTCTATGGAGACCAACTTTTTTAGTGGAGACCGAAGACCATATATCAATCAAAACATTGCAAAAACCTATTCATTGAAAATCATGTTCTATGAAAATCACTACTGCATTTATTTCATTGAAAATCTTGAAAATCATATACGTTTTACATGCAAATTTCATTAAAAATCTTGAAAATCATGTATGTTCTGCAAACAAAATATTGCAAAACGTATTGTTCTTCAAAACATGTTCTGCTAGCAGATCATATATAATTTTTTAAGATTTTGAATAAAATAATAATGTTCATTGAACATTCTTTGCAAATATATATGTTTTGCAATATTTTGAGTGCATAATGTATATGGTCTCCACGGTCTCCACTCAATTGTTGGTCTCCATAGAACTTAACTATATATATATATATATATATATATATATATATATATATATATATATATAAAAGCTAGAATAAATATAGATTTTAAATTACAAACTTATTAGTTTTTTTGTTAATACATAGATGAGTTGGGTTTAATATTATTTATTAAAATATTAATTAATTAAAATGTTTTTGAATACATATAATCTATTCTTTAATATCTTCTGAAATTCACCAATATTATATTCGGATATAAAATATGAAATCTTATTTGTTTAATATTGGTGTGTGTTGAACAGTTAAAATTTTGTTAAATAAATATAATATATTTTTTTTATGGCTTACCAATATCAAATTAGATATAAAATTTTAAATATTATTAATGTAATATAACTTTTTTAATCATATCAGTGTAAAATTGTTTTATACATTTGAATTTAATACAAATAAGTATTTTTTTTTTCAATATTGAATTCAAGTTATATATTTTGTTAGTCACATAGGCATGTATATACACATCTTATAACATGCACTACGCCATAGATGGCTTATAGCAACCCCCAAACTGTGTTACCATAGACCCCATTTTGAAGTTACCATAGGCCAAAATAGGGCTATGGTAACACTTCAGCTGTGTTAGGTTCTCAGCAGTAACTACAGGTATCTAAGGTAACATCAAAACACAGCCTAAGGTAACATAGCAAATGTGGTTACCAAAAACCTCTATAGCAACATCTTAAACACTCTATAGTAACATAGTTTGTGTGTTACAACAGATAATACAATTTTGCACAGGTGTCACATGTGGGTCCCACAGGCGGGGCCCACATGTGGGACCCACGTGTGGGGCCCACGTGTGAGGCCCACATCTAGGTGGGGTCCATAATCTATTGTAACACCCTCTTTTACCAATTGTAACACATTGAGTGTTACATAATTAAAATCATTTATAACTAATTTTAATAAAAAAACTAATTTTAATAACAAAAAAATTATGACATTTAAATATTCAAGAACCAAATTAATTACATTTCTATAACATCATCCAACATCATTTCAATAACATCATCTAGTACAAAACTAACCAAATCATCCAAAAATATCTACCAACACTAGCTAATGAACAAAACTTAAAATGTACAAGTACTAGAGCTAATAACATGGTAAAATTCAAAAGACAACCGGTGTCCACATCCATATGACTTGCTAGAGTTGCTCCAGCTGTTGGACCATATCCAGAAACTACGTTCAGAACACCAGGAGGGAGACCAGCCTGTTACATTATCTGAACTGTCCTTACTGATTCTTTCTGCAATTACTCTTTCCACCTGTGGTTTAATCAAAATTATTCAAGCACGCAGACGTGGAAAAGTATAGGATACATAAAAACAACAATATAGCATCAAGAATTAACCTGACTATTTTTACTTGATGAGATCCAAGTCCATTTCCTTGCTCATGTCATGGACTTCAATCTGAAAAGGCCAAATCACATGGTAAATCCATTATAAAAAAAATCAAAGTAAATTGTTCAGTTTCTATAATAAAGATTTAGATCAGTCTAACACATTTGTTGCATGAAGAAGAAAAAAAGAGAACTACAGAACATGAAGACAGACTATATCAAAAAGCTTAGCTTTTAATAATTAGATTGTCTAGAGGGCATGCTCATAGCTTAAAGTTAAGACTGAGATAAGTCAGCCAACTGGTTCTCACTCAAAGAAAAGCAAACACCTGAATGTCCAATTAGCAAAAGCTTAAACAAGTGGTCACAACCCTCATAAACTCAAGTAGACGTTTCCTCTTTTCTTCCCGTACTTTGAGCAATCTTCTTCCCCTAGCAATATTCTTTTCTCGACCATCTGGAGCGACTCAAATATTACTACGGTGAGCAGGAAATCTGACATGCATAACATAAACATCAGCACTGAATCAGTGAAAATTAGTAGAATGCAAACAGATATAGGGGTTACACCTACACTGAATATGTACTTCATTGCTTGTTTGCACCACTCACAGTCACAAGCTATGTTACCCATATTTGGTTGTGGATGTGTGGAGTCGAATATTTGGAAGTATCATGAAGGCTTAGATTTAATTTAGAGCTAGATTGCTGCAAGGTCAAGCGTTCAGTTTCATAAAGACTGATTGTACCGAGATGTAATTCCACACCCATGTCATATCATGTCAGCACTGGTATGTAAACAAAATCTGTGAGTCGGAATAACAGACTTCACACATCTTGAAGTTGAAATATGAAAATTTTCTATTGCCAGAATTTAAGAATTTACCTATAAAATGTATAATAAATAATTTGCAAGGAAAGAACAACAAAATAAACAGCAAAATATGAACGGTCAATTGTTACATCAGAGTGCATCCTCAATTTGTATAGAATAATGGTAAGTACGACCAAAAAAATTTCAATTACATAATGGAAAGATCACGTGCAGAACTCTCAATTTTCTGTGGAATCAGTCGATCAAAGTAAATAAAAGTCAATATCCCAGGAAATGCAACACTACAACTTTGTAAGGAAATACTAGGCTAATTAAAATAGTACCAATCTAATGATTTGATGACATATCAAGCTTGAACAACAATATAGAGAAACAAAACTCCAGAAAAGCTATGTGTCCTTACCTTCACAGATAGTAAGAAGCTCTCGTACATGATCCCAATCCCGCATAGTTGCCTCTGTTAGATTCTCAACAATAGTACCTCTCTGTTCAAATTTGCAACACTTAATAGTCATGCAAGATAAATAAATCTCTAACAGTAGGTTCAGGGGATGGTATTTACCTCTGGATCCTCAAGAAGTTTGAGTGGAGAGTTATCTGTGCTGAGTAGGTCTCTGACAGATTCATTGTATATCTCCATAGCAGAGAACTTTAGAAGAAATTCTCTATCCTTGTGCTAAGAATATCATATCCATAAACAATCAATGCACTAGGAAGAAGCCACTAAATGGTAATACATCATCTACATGATTAAATGGAAATTAGTTACCTTCTCTATGTAGTCATATATGTCTGCTATGGTATACTCATCAATGCCACTCACAATTGATACCATTGACAGCTGAAAGGGCAACTTTCCTTACTCCTTCCTTGTATACATATCTCGTGGAGCAGTCTGGACTAAAAACTGTCTAGACACCAAAACCGATCAAAGCAACAAGTGTCGGTCTGTTGAAAAAGAACTCCAATTTTGACATACAAACTATCATCAAAGCAATAAGTATCGATTCCTTGTTCAAACAAGATTTACTGAGCAAATGTTACACATAAACGAACAATAACAGTATTCAGTAGGAAATTTGAACAAACTTACAAGGGCCAGGGAAATAAAATGAACTGCAGATAAATCAAGTAAATTACTACATAGTACCAAGCACGAGCCAATAAACGTCCTATACAAAATCAAGATAATAGTATACATATAAATTGACAACTAAATACCACTTTTCCTTCCTCAATCACTCACTCCACTTATCTCAGATTTACCTCCCAAAGTTGAATAAGATTCACAAACTCAAACCCTGCCACAATGCAAATTTACCATATTAATTTGACAAAAACTAAATTCTCCACTTGCAGAATCATACAAATAGAAACACTTCAAAAAACCAGAATAAGTAAAAGATGAATTACATAAATAAGTTAAAGATGAAGCCATAATTGCCTGCAATTTAAAAAAAAATAGAGAAGTGAGTCGAGTATCTAATTAATCATAAAGAAGAAGTGAGTATTCAATTACCAATTAAAGGTGTAGAGTTTGTAAATCGATTTGTGGAAAGAGTTCGTGGAGAGAGTATTGAGAGAGAGAGAGGGAGAGAATGTTGAGAGAGAGAAGTGTTCTTGGGAAAAATAGGGTCCGAAAATTTGGTTGAGAGGGAAAGTAGTGTCTGAAAATTTTGTAAATTCCGCCCAAAATTTCGTTCTCTGCTGTCTATATGTGTACTGTCTACTGGTATATTCTATTAATCTAATTTTTAATTTTAAAAATTTTTAAACTTTAGAAAAAATAAGATTATGATAGATACTTATAAAAAATATATGTAAAAATAGTTTCAATTTAAAATATATTATTTGACAAATTTTAAAGTGAAAAAAAGATTAAATGTATTGCAATTTGATATATTTTTATAACATATTTAGGAATTATTTAAAAAATTACCACAACACTAAATCGTTAGATCTTAGCATTCGTACGTTTGGAATGTCGAAAAAATAATTATCATTGGGGTAAAGTTAAATAATTATTCAATCCTTAATTTTGAGTAAAGTTAAAATTTTATTTATTAATTGTCTATGCTAACACAATCTTATGCGTTGCATTGTGTAACACCTTTTTTAGCTTCAACGATTTTGTTAAAATTAATTATTTTAAAATCAAATAATTATTAAATCATTAATTTTAAATTAAAAAAAATTTATTAATTAATACTCTATGGTAACACACCTCATGGTGTTAGCCCACTGTAACACCTTTTATAACTAAAGTAACATACTTTTGTACCTATGGTAACACCACAATCAAAAGGTTGCGATAGGTCAAAATTTTCATAGCTATGGTAACACCCATAGTGGTAACACCCATGCCAAAAGGTTGCAATAGGCCATCTATGGCGTAGTGATGTCAACTTGATCTTAGTAATACTGTGTATTTCTCACATGACTCCTTAGCTTGGTAACCCATTAGTTAAGATTCTCTCTTGTAATTGTACTTAGTTATAGGCATCAATTTCACCTGTGTATTATACAAAACAGTCACTTAGTAATACTTGAAAGAAGATCCATAGATCATGCCTCAAGATTGAATAAAAAAGGCTTTAATAATCACAGTTGAAGAAAGATATTTTTCTAAGTACAAATTCGAGAAGTCGTTTGTTTTATTAGAGAAGTCAAGGATTCGATCACATGAATTCGATTTGTCAAAGACACTATTCGATATCTCAATAAGTCAACAAGTCAAAACTCAATTCGATATTTCAGGAATTCGATATGTCAAAGACACTATTCGATATCTCAAGAATTCAACAAGTCAAAGCTCAATTCGACATCTCAGTAATTCGTTATGTCAAAGTCATTATTCGATATCTCAGGTATTTCACAAGTTTAAAGACTAATTTGTTATCTCATGGATTTCACAAGTCTAAAAACTAATTCGATATCACAAGGATTACAGAAGTAAAAGACTCATTCAAGAAGTGTATTCGATATCTCAAAAAGTCTTGTTCCAGAACTCAGAGGTCTCTAACAATTCAAAAGTAGTTACTTAGCTAATTATCGAATGTAGCAAGAACAAATTTTAGAAAAATTCTCAAGACTGAAAATCTACACAAACCAAGTCAACTATAGTGGTACAATTGTTGCAGTGTGCACCTAATAAGCCTACAAAGAAGTCTAGAGAGAAAAAAGATAAAAAAATAAAAAAATGGAAGGAAAAAAAATAAGCCTATAGTGGTACAATTGTTGCAGTGTGCACCTAATAAGCCTTCGATACACACGAATTTGGGCAAAAGATAAAAAGCAACAAATGAAAGGAAAGTAAGGAGAACACACCAAAAATTTCGTTGGACGGTGGAGGTGGGGTCACACTCTACACAATTTCAAAAATTTTACCATTACATACCAATGGTTCTGGCAATTAAATTTTGATAGGTAGAAGTAATATTTAGTTACCAATACCCAATGGTAGGTAAATTATTGATAGGTAAATATTAGATTTCTTGTAGTAAGAAACAACTAAAGAAATGGATCTGATGATAATGGAGCACAAGAAGAAATCACATGCTAACTAACTTTCACCAAAATGGTATAGACAAGCTTGGAACATTAATTAGTTTGCCTATTACTTGTTCTCATGAAGTGAGATTTGCATCTGTAAATGCAGAATCTCACATTAATATCAAGAAAACCTTTCTGAGAAACTGAAGCTGGGAATATACATTGTATTCACAGTTTGTAGC
Source organism: Kitagawia praeruptora (assembly GCA_037693485.1). NCBI lineage: Eukaryota > Viridiplantae > Streptophyta > Magnoliopsida > Apiales > Apiaceae > Kitagawia > Kitagawia praeruptora. The sequence continues at coordinate 102,359,117 of CM075350.1, forward strand.
ACCTTCAAATTTAATACAATGTTAGATTTAAAGTAAATCTGTGTGTTTGTTGTTATTCGGCAATATTTTTACATTGCACACACATTTAGTCTAGGATTATATACATATTCAAATAATTTTTTTTATAAACAAACTTTTATTTAATAAAAACGAGGTGAGGCCCTCGTTGGTCATGCAGAGCAGAAGCAAAAACCTATCATGCAACAACAACATGTATGGTTCTTAGGTACCACTACATAAACAAAATACATATTTGAAAGCAAGCCTTTAAAGTTCTAAGGAGGGTTCCCCTTAGTTGTACTAGTTCCGGTTCGAGTTAAACCACTTCTGTCACATGAATGTCTCTTGTAAATATTACCCGGCCCTTCTCCTGTTATGATCCCTCCATGAATAACTTCCTCCATCATCACTTCTTTCAAATTGTTGTCCACATCTCTCTATCTGTCCATTTCTACGTGGGTGGGTGCATCAAGTTGACCCAGCCCAAGTTCTTTTGTTTGATCAGAAGACAGGACCCCCTCATCGAAGTCTAAAGGGCTCGGTGCACCATCTGGTATGATCACGTCCTAATAGCTTGGGTCGTCGATATCCATCCTCATGTCCCCGTTTAACAATTAATTAAAAAGAGAATCAGAAAACGGAAATTCAAAAAGAGATTCTAAATATTTTTTACATATTTTAACGAAATAATCACATATTTACATTTTAATTGTTTTTATATAATTTTTAAAATCAAAATTTGAATCATTAATTGAACATTGAAAAAGATTTATGCATATTTTCTAAACAAATTAACTGAGATTCAAAAATAAATTTATGAAATTTATGAGATTCAAAAATAGATTATTAAAATTTATGGGATTCAAAAATAAATTCTTAAATTTTTTTCATAATATTTTTAATATTTGTAAACAAATTATTGTTAATAATTAATTTTTTGAAAGCACCACAAAGGTAGAATAATTTTAATATATTTTTTAAAAAATTTTAAAATTAATTTTTAAAAACGGATGCTTCTCTCTAAAAGCCTATAAAATTATGTTCTTTAAACATCTTGCAAAAAGAGACATTGAAAACAGATGTAAATAATATTGACGTTTTTTGCGAACTACAAATAGATTGCGAACTACAAAGTCCTAAACACCCTTCTACTCCTAGGTAACCAACTTCTAAATATCGGGTGGCACTCATGGGTCTCATGCAAAGTATGATAATAAATCATTTAAGTACATTACTTTTTTTTTTCTCATATATGAATTTATAAACTAGACGTACTATTAACCGGTTATAGTTTACAAAGTAAAATTTGAAAAAAAAAAATGCATTTTTGTTCATTTTACATTAAGTAGTAATAATAGATATTTATGACAAAAAAATTGCCAAAACATTATCATATATGTAGAGATTGATTCCATGTTATTTTGTGTGAATAATGGGCTACATAAAAAGGTAAAGCTCTATTATTATTTAAAAAGTTGAAGGCTTAAATAATGCAAAGAAAACCTTATTTGTTCCTCCATCTTCTTCTTCTTTTTTTTTTTGGTTATATAATTAGAGGTGATGGCTAACTCTCCAACGGTCCGACATTAGAAGGCTGATTAGTAGGGCATGTAAACTGGGCTTGTCCAGTTCAATTATTGAGTTCATGTCTTATAAACTCCCTGATCCATATCCAATTTTCATTCATTTCGTCCACTACCTCTACTTTTAACAATTAAACCACTCCCACTTTAAGTATAATGTTTTCAAATACAATTATATAAATATGATCAATTATAATTTTGCATGCAATAATAATAAAAACTGCTTACTAAGATTCTTGTGGACAGCTTGATAGTTGATTTTGGGCAAATTTATTTTATTCATAAAGGCAGCAGAAGAAGTAAACCGGCCACTTGATTCATAGTAATCATCCTATCTTTTTTAAATTTCTCAAATCCTTGTGTCCAGTTGTATTATGATTTACTAGTCAACTTATCCGCGCGAAGTTCACAAATTTTTTATTTTAAAATATTAAAAACAAATAAATTAATTTTTATTATTTTTAAAAATTGATTGGTCTCATAAGATTTTTTTTAAAAAAAATGATTCAAAATAATTTACATAAATTATAAGTTTGAAGATATTCTCTTTATATATCTAAAAATTTTATAATCTCAAAAATATCATAAACCTAAAAAGTACTCCTTCCGTCCTTTTCATTTCTTTACACTTTCTATTTTGGACCGTCCATTCCATTTCTTTACATTACTAAAAATAGTAACTTTTAACAATAAAATACATTATTACATCCACTACTTCACTCCACCTTTTCAACCTTTTACACTATTACACCCACTACTTCACTTATTTTAACAATAAAATTACTATTACACCCACTACTTCATTTATTTTAACAATATTACATCCACTATCTTGGTTTCCGTGCAAAAAGCAAATGTAAAGAACTCAAAAAAACGGAGGGAGTAGTAATTATAATACAAACGTAATCATTACGTCAAAATTTATAAATATTATATATAATAACACTTTTTGAAGCCGACGCCCCTCTCATACATGTTCAATTGTAGTGTAGAATTTATTTAATTAGAATATTAATTTATTTCGACATAATATAATGAACAACGGGTATGTAACTTTTTTATCGATTTAGTCTACCGATAAAAATGTATTTTTTCAATTTAATCAGTTTGGTCATAACCAATGTTATTTTTATTACATGTGTTAAGCGAACATTTACATACTTTTATAATTTATTACGATTTCCATAATCACTAATGATAAAGATTGCTTGAAAAGTTAAGCAGTACTACAATTGTCCGAAAAGAAATTAGAGTAGTATTTGATAAGGAATAAAAATTACGCAATGTTAACAATTTTTAGTCATCACTTTACCTAAAAATAAACTTAATTATATATGTAACTAATATTTAATACTGAAATAATAATTATAATGCTCAAAATAATGTTTTATAATTTCTTAAATAAATAAAATAAATTTAATACATATTTATTAGGTATAATTAATGACTAATTAATATGCCATTAAGAGCTATTTAATGCAAGAAAAAAAATTAATAAAAAAAATTGAAAAATTGAAAATTCAAGAAAAATACCTTAAACGTTTCTGGTAACTTTCCGATCTCCGGGCATTATAATATATATAGATGATATGATAAATGAAAGGTTACGTACATGTGTGTGTGTTGTATATTATTAATTTTCTAGTGCCTTGTACTTTTGTTTGAATAATTTTGCATAATAATTTTAGTAACTGCTACTTCAATCAAGTTCTAGATTTCTAAATACACACGTTGAGATAATTAATGTATGTACGAACTGCAGTTAAGAACTTTGAATCACTGCACAGGTTAGTTAAGTTCCAAGCATAGTAGCAAGGCCGGTCCTAGAGATTTGGGTGTCCTAGATGAATTTTTGAAATGATGTTCCTATTTTTCAAGATTGTGAAAAAAAAATTTATTCATATTCAAAACAGTACTATTTAAATAGAATAATAAAATTGAAAAAGAACTTTTAGTATTCAAAAAAACATTCAAATGCAAGCATATCAATTTATATATCTAAATTTATGTTATCTACTACATATGTATTATTTTTTTGGTGCCCCTTGACGGGATGGTGCTCTTGGCGCCCTAGGCGTTCGCCTTGGTCGCCTTACCCTAGGACCGGCCCTGCATAGTAGTACTAGCTGGAAGTGAAACAGTGATGCACAATTAATACATTACTTAAAAATATACGGAGTAACAATCTATTCTTTATGTGTTCAGATATAATATGATCCTCATATGATTCTGATAAGTTTGTTTTTGTAACACTTTGATAAAATTGGATTTTTGAATAAAGAGATTTTTCGAACAAAGAAAGTGTTAAGATATAATATGATCCTGTTAAACTCGTTTTCGGATGATTTTAAAAGAAATTAATAACTTAACATTGTTGTAACATATACTGATTTGATAATCTCTTGGCACTTCTATCTCATTTTTAGTAACCGTACTGTCAACTTATGATTCTGCAAGGAAACAGTATCGAACGCAAAATAGGAGTATCTCTCCAAAATGTATGATTTTTTGTCAGAAACTGTTGTACATAGAAGTTAGACTATTGAAATGTAGTCAGTTTCACGAGTGTAACAAATGATAAACAGAAAATAGTTGTAATGTACCTATTCGTGAAGATAACTTACACTTGTAATGAGAATGAGTTTACGGTCTATCCATTTTATTAAGACTAAATTGCAATTTGCAATTTTTTTCTTCGGACAAAAATCAGTTTGGTACTCATATTTTACATAATTGCACTTTGCATCCCTAAGAATGTTTGGGCGCTGCAAATTGCACCCTTTTCGTGTATTTTTACCAAAAACCCAGGATTAATTTGGTAAATTCAGAATACTTAATTACATTTTGATCCCTAAAATATGAAATGTTCCATACATGAACCCTTGAACAAAATGTTTCGAATTTTCATAAATTTTTTGAATTTTTTCTAAATTTTTTCTAATTTTTCCTAATTTTTTTTGAATTTTCCCGTGCATCGTTTGGAAAAATTCGAAAAAATTTAGGAAAAATTCGAAAAAATTTATGAAAATTCGATATTTTTTGTTCAAGGGTTCATGTATGCAACATTTCATACTTTAGGGATCAAAATGTAATTAAGTATTCTGAATTTACCAAATTATCCGGGACAATTTGGTAAAAATACATGAAAGCGGTACAATTTGCAGCGTCCAAACATTTTTAGGGATGCAAACTGCAATTATGTAAACTATGAGTACCAAACTGACTTTGGTCCAAACCAAAATGTTTCAAATTGTAATTTAGTCTTTTATTAAATACAAACATGTAAAATATATATTAAAGTTTATAGAACAAAAAATATGCATAAATTAAACGAGTCTCGAACTATGCTCATACTGTACCATACAACATATTTTTAAACATTGGGTTTGTCTAGTGTGTACCCAAGGGCATATGCTAAGAATCCGTGTTTGATGAGTTGTCAAATTTTGATTGGTGGATATTTATGTGAATGCAGGGGGGTCCATCATTATTAATGAAATCTCCACCAATCAAAATTTGACAACTAAGTTAACACGGATTCTTAGCATGTGCTCTTGGACACACACTAGAAAATTTCTTAAACATTTTACTTAAAGTCTGTGTACATAAAAATCAAAATACCACACCTCCTTACTTTTACGGTGAAGTCATCACTCCGATTGCAAAAGTTGTGTAAATTCAATGCTTGTTTCAACAAATAATTAAAAGTTGATCTTTGTTAGATAAATATGTTAATATATATTATTATGAGAAAATATGGAAAATTGCATTTATTGTATTATTAATAAATAGGCAGAGTTCCTTTAATGTATTAATTTCCGTTATTGAGAATTAGCCACACCTCCTTACTTTTACGGTGAAGTCATCACTCCGATTGCAAAAGTTGTGTAAATTCAATGCTTGTTTCAACAAATAATTAAAAGTTGATCTTTGTTAGATAAATATGTTAATATATATTATTATGAGAAAATATGGAAAATTGCATTTATTGTATTATTAATAAATAGGCAGAGTTCCTTTAATGTATTAATTTTCGTTATTGAGAATTAGGGATTTGTTATATAAATAATTGTGATGTATTGTAATAAACTGGAGGCGAGTGCATCCACCTTTGAATGATAAGAGAATTTGGGACTATTTTATCATGGTATCATAGTCATGGGTGAAAAAAGAGAGTTCGTGGGTGTGAGAAGATCCCGCGAGAGTTCGTGGGTGAGAGAAAAAAAATCCCGCGAGAGTTCGTGGGTGAGAGAAAAAGATCCCGCGAGAGCTTGTGGGTGAGATGAAAAAAGATCCTACAAGAGTTTGGGGGTGAAAAAAAACTACGAGAGTTCTTGAATGTGGAAGAAAAGGAAAATTTTGATTACGAAGTTGATGACAAGACGAAAGCAAGACGATGATGATGAATTTGTGGAAAAGACTGTCCTAAACGACAAGAAAAACTTTGAGCGTAAACAAAGATGGCGATGAGGACAAAGATGATGAAAAATTGATAGCAACGAGAAGCTGATTCAAGCGGATGATTATGATAATTGGAGCGGATAATTCAATTTATTTATTTTTAATTTTGGCAAACTCTCGATTGAGTATCATGAGTTTGAGGGGGATGTTAGACAAATATGCTAATATATATTATTATGAGAAAATATGGAGAATTGTCTTTATTGTATTATTAGTAAATAGGGAGAGTTCCCTTAATGTATTAATTTCCATTATTGAGAATTAGAGATTTGATATATAAATAATTATGATGTATTGTAATAAACTGGAGCCAAGTGCCTCCACCTTTGAATGGGAAGAGAATTTGAGACTATTTTATCAATCTTGCAAATCCAAAGTGGTTAACTGCAAAAACAAATAATTTATTAATGACAATTTAGATGGTCAATACTCTAAAAAGTAGTAATTAGCTAGTAGTCAGAACATGACCGAATAATATAAACAAGATTAACAGGGGAAAGCAATGACAATATGATACTTAAAAATGGGGATGAACAATTAAACTAATACAAAAATAATATAATACATACACACAGTAGGTGTAGAGCATGTGGGTTGGTAGATTAGGAGGCATCTAACACATGCAACCCTAGTCCTTAGATACTTAAGTTAAATATTTAATCATTAATAATGTAGGAGTATGATTAATTTAAGATTATGATATCAGAAAAATGATTAAGCTAAATCTGCTTTTCACTAGCCAGGTGCCTCGGCACTGGTGCAGCCAGAATAATGGGCGTCATGTTATTGGTCTATGTGAGATTCAGATTGTATAATTTAGTGTGTGCACGAATTAAAGAGACAATAATTGTGTTTAATAAGCTAATTATATTATCTAATCCCAAAAAAAGAAATGGTTTATCAATATACAAGTAACTTTATGTGCGAGTAATTTGTTGTATTGAACAACAGTTTGCCCAGCAATTATTTTGTCATGGAATCCAAGGACCATTTTGATTGTAATTGACAGCGTGTGATAGTACTACAATTCTTTTTCCGAATGTTTTATTTTCTGTTTTGGCGTGCCAAAATAAAAATATAATAATGTTGAGAAAAATACTACTCCTTCTGTCCCACTTAGTAATTAACATTTGCGGACCAGTTTCTAACACGAATTTTAAGGATAGTTCTATAACTTATTTTTGATATTTTTTTTATAAAAATAGAACAATTCTATTTTTATACAAAAAAAGAAAGTATCAAAAAATAAGTTATAAAATATCGTTAAAATGCACTTTAAAATGCGTGTCACATATACATTTTGTTATGTAAAGAAATGGATGGGACAAAGGGAGTACTTATTCTTTCTCGGTATGTTTGATAGAAGAATAAAGGTATGTTTGATAGAAGAATAAAATTAATAGCTTGGAATATTGTCTCTATTAATACAGATAAACAAAATGTACTGTATGTAAATTAAATAACAACTTAGTACCCAATAAAGAATTACTCCCTCTGTCCCATCCATTTCTTTATAATTTCCTTTTTGGGTCGTTCTACCATTTTTTTACATTACCCAAAATAGTAAGTTTTAACACTATTACACCCACTACTTCACTTATTTTAACAATACTTTACACTATTTTACCCACTACTTAACTTATTTTAACAATAAAATCACTATTACACCCACTACTTCACTTATTTTAACAATAAAATCACTATTACACCCACTACCTCATTTATTTTAACAATATTACACCCACTTTATCTCCACTATCCTTGACCTCCTTGCCCAGCCGCCATGTAAAGAACTGGCTGAGACGGAGGGAGTATTATACAAGCATACTAAGTGTCGAAATGATTTTTATTATTTTCTTCTTCTTTCCCATTGCTATATATGATTATAAATGAATTGAATCGAGTCCAATTTTTTCCAATATCAACTCTTTATCATCTTTTTATAAATACGTTGAATTTAAACTTGTGCTTAAACTTTTGTCGAGTCAATATTTTTGTTAATATATCAAATTTTTAATCATGAATCATAATCCAAATTTAAATCAAATGATCATCGTTGGAGAAAAATTTGGAATATTCTACCCCAAATTTGAATTTTTGAATCAATTTTTGAATCACTGTTGGATTTGCCCTTAAACCCTCACATTAGCAAATTACTTCAGCTTTCAACAACGAATAATTTTGTATTTGAAATTGTACAAATCTGTACGACCCCTGAGTTCAAACAAATTTTCCATTTTAATTCATAGATATTACTTACTTCTACTAGTAGCATGCTACTTTCACACAGTAAATTCTTATTGCATTATTAGATTTGATTAGTAAATTATCTGATAGTAGTGCAATTATTATAAATTAATAATGAAGGCAAACACCTAAATTATTAAAAAGAAGAAAAATACCTGTAAATGCAAGCTAGAACAAACTACTCTTATATTCTGTAGATCAGCATATGATGTGAGAGGTTTATCAATTTTCGGGTGCCACTTTTCTTCTCACAGTTTTAAATTTATAGGGCTACGAAAGATCTGAATGTAGCATCACAAATAACTGGACATGACAATGCCATTGCTTAATTATGAATAAGTGATTCGAAATTTGTTAGAACGTAGCCAACTTGGTACCGTACATTTGGAGGTTTTGAAAACAATATTCCCGTTTTAGCAAGGATTGTAAGTTCCGTTTCTCTCAAATGATTACATAAACAATAATGCATGTTACACTTACAGATATGATATCTACAACTAAAATAGAGGGAAATGAGCTGCAGAATTCAAAGACAAAAGAGGCACCAAATAGCAATATTCCAAACAGCAACTTGGCATTCCAGCTCAGCATCAAAGACACATCAGCTTGATGACATAACAGAATTCTGTTATGAATTAGAGATACAGAATTGTACATATAGATCAAGTAGCTTGTAGAATAAGCTGAGATAGGTCTATATAATCAGATTGTAATCATCTCTTTCATTAAGCTTGAATAAACACTTCTCATTTTTTATGTTAAGATGCTTCTTGATTTGTGATATGGTATCAGAGCATAATACTCTGTAAATGCATTCATACGCTTCCGCCTTACAACCTCCAGTACATACGGCGTCAATGGCGTCTTCATCAACAACTTCTATTGTGATTGATATCAATCATCCCTACTATCTTAGTTCGAGTGATCATCTTGGATTATCTTTGGTTACAGAAGTCTTGACAGATCAAAATTATCAACAATGGAGTCGATCAATCAAGATCGCACTATCAGCTAAATTGAAGCTTGGATTTATCGATGGATCTACATTGCGACCTACAGATGCATCTCAACTTGCTTTATGGAAAAGAAGCAATGATCTAGTTATCTCATGGCTGCTTAACTCAGTATCAAATGAAATCAGGAAGAGTATTGTGTATATGAACACTGCTCAACAGATCTGGAATGATTTAAGCACTCGTTACTCTCAAAACAATGTTCCAAGACTCTTTCATCTCAGAAAGAAACTGGCATCATTAACTCAAGGTACTAAGTCAATCACTTCTTATTTTACACATTTTCGTGGACTAATGGATGAATTGGAGAGCCTGGCACCGATTCCTAGATGTACTTGCAATGTTACTAATTGTACTTGTGATATTGGTGTGAAAATTGTTCGTTATGAACAACAAATGCAGTTAAGTCAATTTCTTATGGGACTTAATGAGCAATTTACTAATACTAGAGGTCAGATTCTGTTGATGTGTCCTTTACCTGATTTGAGTCAAGCCTATGCTATGCTTTTACAAGATGAAAATCAGCGAAATTCTGTGAATTCTCTATCTATATCTCTTGAATCAGTTGCTATGAACACACGATTAAATAATCAGAATGCATACAAAACTAGAGGTTCTCAGTTTCGAAAAGATGACAAAAGAAATAGTGATATGCTGTGTGATTACTGCAATCTTACTGGTCACACAAGAGATAAATGCTTTGCTCTTCATGGTTATCCGGAGTGGCACAAACTTCATGGTCAGCCTAAGCCTAAACCTAGATTTGCAAATAATAAGAAAAGTGCAGCAAATGTTAGCACTACAGATGTGTCTCGGACTACTAAAGATCATGTGGTTAAGTCAACTCAGAATGCAACTCCAACTTCAACTGATGAACTATCTGAGGCTCAATGTTATCAGTTGATTCAGATGTTACAGGCTAAGTACAAATCTCCTGCAACTGCAACTGCACCTTGGCTTAATACTAGTATCAATCATGCTGCAGGTAAATCAGACTTTTATACAAATTCTGTTATATTTGCTTCACCTGTCACTTTTGGAAAGTCAGATCATACATGGATTTTAGATTCTGGAGCAACACACCATATCACTCCACATTTGTACCTAGTTTCTAATTCAAAACATGTGAATTCTGAACTACATTTACCAAATGGAGAAGTATCAGTAATTACTCATATAGGTCAAATTCAGTTGACTGCAGATATTCTTCTTCATGATGTGTTAGTAGTACCTAAATTTCAGTGTAATTTGCTATCTATACCTCAACTAACACATCACTCTGCTATCAATATTCTGTTTTCTGCAACTAAATGTGTACTGCAGGACCCTGCATTGATGATGGAGAAAGAGATTGGTGATATGGTTGATGGACTGTACAAACTTCAAACACACAAGATTCAGAGTAATTCTCTACATGCTGCTTATTCTTCTTCAATCAAAGATTCTTCTGTTCACTGGCATTGGAGATTAGGTCATCCATCATACAGTGTTTTGAGTCACATTAAGAGTCTGTCTTTGTCTAATTCTTCCAATATAAAGTCTGATTGTGATATCTGTCATTTGTCTAAGCAAGTCAGACTACCATTTCCAGTTAGAGAGTCTAAGAGTACTAGTATCTTTGAGATTGTTCAATGTGATGTCTGGGGTCCCTACAGACACGTTACTCATAATAATTGTAATCAGTTTCTTACAATAGTGGATGATTTTTCTAAATGCACTTGGATATTTTTAATGTCATCCAAAACTCAAGTTTTCACTCTAATCAAACATTTCATTACTTATGTGACCAATCAGTTCAACAAACAGATTAAAATCTTAAGATCTGATAATGGCACAGAATTCACTAACTCAGATCTTCAAACTCATTTGTTAAATCTTGGCATTCTTCAACAGTTTACTTGTGCACACACTCCTCAGCAAAATGGCACAGTAGAAAGAAAACATCAGCATTTGCTAAATGTGACAAGATCTTTAAGAATTCAATCTAACTTGCCTATCTCTCTATGGGGTGATTGTGTGTTAACTGCTGCTCACTTAATCAATTTGCTTCCTTCTCCAGTTATTGCATACAAATCACCTTATGAAATGTTGTTTCAAAAATCTCCAGATTATTCTTATCTTAGAACATTTGGTTGTTTGTGTTATATCTCCAATCTATATAATCCACCTGATAAATTAGCACCTAGAACTATCAAGTGTGTTTTTCTAGGATATCCTTTTAATAAAAAGGGATACAGAGTTATGGATTTAAAATCCAGAAAATGTTATATTTCTAGAGATGTTCAATTTGTTGAAACTCAATTCCCTTTCAGTAATCATAAGTCTGACTCAGACTTGATTTCTCATACTAGTCCTATGTTTACTGTGTCTCCATTTCATGAATTATATACAAATTCCTCTCACAATGACTCTCAAACATATCAAACACCTTCTACTCATACTGATTCACACACTTCTACTCATACTGATACACACACTTCTAAACAAAATACATCTTCACATCCAGATACACCTCAATCATCTCTGCCTATTGTTGTTACTAAACCTACCAGAAATAAACAATTACCAGCTAAATATAAGGATTTTACAGGACTTCCAATTACCATATCTCATTCTTCAGCAGGCAATGTTTCAGGTACATATTTAGATTCTTCTTCTTGCCTCTATCCAATACAGCAAGTTATGTCTTACAGTATGTTTACTCCTAATTACTCTAAGTTTTTAGCTGCCACTGCTGCTGTTATTCTACCTACTACATTTAAGCAGGCATCTACAGATTCCAACTGGCTTAATGCCATGAAATTAGAGATACATGCTCTAGAATCAAATAATACATGGGAGTTGGTTCCTAAACCTAAAGATCAACATATAGTTGACTGCAAGTGGCTGTTTAGAATTAAATATTTACCGGATGGTAGTATAGAGAGGTATAAAGCCCGGTTAGTGGCAAGGGGCTTTACACAAACCTATGGACTGAACTACTTTGAAACTTTTGCTCCTGTTGCCAAAATGACAACAGTGAGACTTCTAGTTGCTGTTGCTGCTTCTCATAATTGGCCAATCACTCAGCTTGATGTCACTAATGCATTTCTGCATGGTGACCTAAGTGAAGAAGTCTACATGAGAGTGCCTCCAGGTTATTTCCAATTGCCATCTATACATGCCATTAACACCATAACTGACTCTACTTCTTGGGTGTGCAAGTTGATAAAATCCATATATGGTTTAAGGCAGGCTCCAAGGTATTGGTTTACCAAATTTTACAAGACTTTAAAGCAGTATGGATTTGTACAATGTCATGCAGACAATAGCTTATTCACATATCATGCAAAATCAGATTTTATTACAATTCTGGTATATGTTGATGATATTCTGATTACAGGAACTAGTAAAGCACTCATTCAGCATATAATTGCTTTTATGGCCAAAGCTTTTAAGGTCAAGGATTTAGGTTCTTTAAAGTATTTTCTTGGAATTGAAGCTGCAAGGTCTGACTCTGGCATTTATCTGCATCAGCATAAATACACTTTAGATATTCTCAAGGATACTGGTTTACTTGCAACTAAACCCTCCAAGGTTCCTATGGAACAAAATCATAACCTCCATCTTAATGAGAGTGCTTTTCTTCATGATTCAGACATTTTCACTTATAGAAGGCTAGTTGGCAGGCTTATCTACCTAACTGTGACTCGACCTGATCTCTCTTACTCAGTTCAGGTTCTTTCTCAATTTATTGCTCAACCAAGGGCTGATCATCTTACAACTGCTTATAAAGTGGTTAGATATTTGAAAATGTTTCCTGGTCAAGGATTGTTTATGGCAGCCAGTGCAAAACCTATACTCACTGCATTCTGTGACTCAGATTGGGGGGATGTAAAGCAACTCGACAGTCTCTTACAGGCTATTGTGTTCTATTTGGTTCCACAGTTATCTCTTGGAAATGCAAGAAACAACATACTGTATCCAGGTCCTCTGCAGAGGCTGAATACAGATGTATGGCAGATACATGTTGTGAACTCACTTGGCTACTCAGTTTGTTTAAAGCTTTTGGATATTACAATTTGACTCCTGTTTCTCTGGCTTGTGACAGCAAATCTGCATTATATATTGCTTCTAATCCTGTGTTTCATGAACGAACGAAACACATTGAAATTGATTGTCACATGGTTAGGGAAAAACTACAACTTGGTGTTATTACTACTCAGCATATCAGCTCTAATTCTCAACCAGCCGATATCTTTACAAAGTCTTTACCTTCTCATCAACTCAGCTATCTGTTGTCCAAGTTAGGAGTCTGTAATTTCTTTCAATCTCCTAACTTGAGGGGGGATGTTACAGATATGATATCTACAACTAAAATAGAGGGAAATGAGCTGCATAATTCAAAGACAAAAGAGGCGCCAAACAGCAATATTCCAAACAGCAACTTGGCATTCCAGCTTAGCATCAAAGCACATCAGCTTGATGACATAACAGAATTCTGTTATGAATTAGAGATACAGAATTGTACATATAGATCAAGTAGCTTGTAGAATAAGCTGAGATAGGTCTATATAATCAGATTGTAATCATCTCTTTCATTAAGCTTGAATAAACACTTCTCATTTTTTATGTTAAGATGCTTCTTGATTTGTGATAATGCATATATATAAAAGCTGTCGAAATTCGAATTTTGTTCAATCCTTCTCAAACTGATTTTTCATTTTTTTTCTTAAATATCCATATAAGACACTCACATTATGACATTGATTTGTATACTTGAACGTGAATTTTAAGCTAAAAACGTGTATTTTTTTAAAAGATATTATTTAGTCCAACACTTGAATACGTATCCATGTTGGAAATTTTCAACTACCTTACATGTATTTGCAAGTAATTAGTAGACTGTGTGATTTAGTGTAATTGTGATGGTGGTCTAATTTTCGAGTGAGAAAAGTATTAAAATAAAAGATCTTGGTTTAAAAAGCATTTAAGATTTAAAGGAGATTTAATTTATAAACATTATTGAGTAGTCGATGTTATCATGCAGTGTAGATAGAGAATTTATATATATATGCCTGTCATTGTGCGTGTATCCGAAGATTATATGGTGTCCTGTCCTTAAGTAGGATTTGAGGGCATAGTGAGTAGTGAAGAGTAGTCAATTGTGGATTATGATATATATGTAGGAAAGGTTGATTACAATAAGCACATGAGGGAGTAACATGCAGATGGACATTTTATAAAAATGCATGGCTGCTTGTGATGCAATAAGAGTGATAAGAGAAGCAACCAGCCAAGAAAATAGATGAATATATGCCCCCACAAGAGTTGCATGAATGGCCATTGTGGCCAAGTAGTCACTCACCCTGTCACGTGGTTTTGGTACACTTTATTTTTCAAGAGCAAGGGGGAATTAAGCACAATTTTGAGAAATGGAGGATATAAAAATTTACGAGCCAAGCAACATCCATTGATACGAAAACAAAGGCAGGCTACAGAAGGGAAGAAACAATAGCAAAGACAAGCAATGGAAGCATCAAACAGAGTAGACATGGGGACCTTTCACACATGGGTTGGGGTGGACGCCTCTTTAAGCGACTTTGTATTGTGGAGCCGATGAAAAGCAGCCAAGATTCTTTTGCAATATGTTGGTTGGAAGCACACCCTCTTGCGCCCATATTTATCATATCCATCGATCTCTTCATAACTAATCGTCTAAATCCCCGCTAATGATCAGAGTTTCGTATCACTAATAAAAGATCAATTGCCTCGATATTTTTGTTGAAAAGTATAAAATCATGTTAAGGTCATTTTCCGATACATCAAGGTTTTAAATTTGTTGATTACTTAACTGAGCGGAATTCTCCAACTCCAAATCTCTTTATCAATTTTAATGGATGACAGATTTATTCTAAACGTAAGGGCTTGAAAACTTCTATTTGTAGATGACCTTTTTCGTAACCATCCATCCGAAACATATAATGCATGTTCAGATGTGGACCAATGATGTATAAAATCATCATTATGATCAAGTACTACATCTTCCTGTGCTCATTATTTCATTAAAATTTTAAACTGTCAATCAGTTTTCAAATCATCTAAAACTCTTTCCAGTACATAAACATGAAGCCCAATGGCATTAGCTTAAATGAAGAATGTTTTTTAGGCGACATTATGATTGCTTCATCTCATTTAGAGAAAGTGATATCCCGGTAACAGAAGGTACTCTATAATTCTGCCAGGGGTGTTGAGCAAAGCTTAAGAAAGTGCGCACTCACTCTCACACACATATACATCTGTTAATGTACTTGATAGAAAGCATAATTAGTAGCTGAATTAACATTTCAATGCTAACATCTACTCCCTCCGTCCCGGTCAATTCTTTACATGGGGTTGGGCACGGAGACCAAGGATAATGGGTGTAATATTGTTAAAATAAATGAAGTAGTGGGTGTAATAGTGATTTTATTGTTAAAATAAGTGAAGTAGTGGATGTAATAGTGTAAAGTGTTGAAAAAGTGAAGTGAAGTAGTGGATGTAGTAATGTATTTTATTGTTAAAAGTTACTATTCTTGGTAATGTGAATTGGTGGGACATCCCAAAAAGGAAATTGTAAAGAAATGGATGGGACAGAGGAAGTACACTGTTTTGTATCATTTGTCAACAAAAAGAAAAGGGGTCTTGTCACGAACAAACGTTTGTCACTGTTTGTTGTATCGCACAAACTTTCTACTATACGTGTATTGCAAAATTTTTGCTATGCAATTTAGTGGAACAACCATTTACTATGACGTCCTGCCAAAAGAAAAACTCTGTTTTGTTTTGTAGTATCTGTCAAAAAACTGTTTTGTAGTTCGGTAAGTGACGCAATGAGTTTGGGCCGGAGTGAATTAGTCTAGTGTATTCATAATATCAGTCCGTGGCCCGTCTAAACTTAAAACCTATATTAATTTATTCTTTTTGTTATTCATTAGTTCTTTATTTGATTTATGATATCTTTATTTGATTTATGTTCTCATTAATTTAGCTAAATTGTTTTATGATGTCTCATTAATTTAGCTAAATAGATTTATGTACATTGTTTTTTTTTGTCAGGAGATTTATGTACATTGTTATTTTATTTATTTTGACATCAACATGTTAATTGCCTTCAAATTTGTGCATTTTTTGTACCTTTTAGAATCATTGTTTCCTAATTTTTTTAATATTTTCTGTAATACATTTTGTGCCATTTTATATGGATTTTGTACCTATAAAGGATGAGCCATATTTTTTTAGGCTTTTGGAATATTTATTGGTTTTTTGTAATCTGTCGTCAGTTGACGAATCAGTTGTCATTTTAGATGATTTTATAGTAGATCCTTTAAGAGAAATCGATATTTATATGTCTAATCATGGGGGATCCCTTTGGTTAGATATATAAAAATGTTCAACTTTATTATGTATATTGAGTATAATAATTTTTAAAGTATATTCGATTAATGATTTTTTGACATAGTTTTATCTGTTGTGTTGATATTTTCAGTTTACGTGTCGTGGGTGGAAAGAAGTGTAAAGAAAAGATGGATGATGGCATAATTTTGGATTTTAGGGGAATCAACATGATACTTATTTTGATGAGAAGAAGTGTGAGAAGATGGATGAAGGCGGGATTATGAATTATGGAGAAGATATCTATACATTAGAGATCTATACATTAGTTGTCAGTATCCTTGTAGTTAAAGCATATATTCTTCTCCCTTAATTATAGCCTAATTATGGGATTGTAAACTTGTATATATTGATATGGCAGTGAATGAAATAGGGGACGGAAAACATTCTTTCATGGTATCAGAGCTCTAGGGCAAGAATCTTTCTTCTTTTTCGCTGTGCCTTGGTCGTTTTTCTTCTTTCATTTCCGTCAATTTCTCCTCCTCTTCTTCTTTTTCTTATATCCATGTCTGATCAAAAGACTTCTTTCCACCCAGCTCTTGCCGTCTCCAATATCAAAAACTACATCCCTGTTATCCTTGAGATGGAGAACGTTCAATATGGAACGTGGGCGGAACTCTTCAAAATTCACGCTCGTTCTCACAAGGTTATCCACCATATCATCAAACCAGAAGCAGGTAAAGGAAAGAAAACACCTACTACTGATGATGAGAAGGAACTTTGGTCAACTCTTGACGCAACTGTACTTCAGTGGATCTATTCGACAATTTCGAATGACCTGTTAACTACAATTCTTGAACCTGATGCAACAGCAATGGAGGCCTGGAATAGGTTGCGTGATATTTTCCAGGATAATCAGAACTCTCGTGCTGTGACGCTTGAACAAGAATTCTCCAGTACACATATGGAAGATTTCCCTAATGTTTCAGCGTATTGTCAGAGGTTAAAGAGTCTCTCCGACCAATTGAAGAATGTCGGAGCTCCGGTTAATAATAGTCGGCTTGTTTTACAAATAGTGGCTGGTCTCTCAGAGGCTTACAAAGGGGTGGGAACGTTAATTCGTCAAAGTAATCCCCTTCCTCAGTTTTATCAAGCCCGTTCCATGCTCGTATTAGAAGAGGCAGGTTTAGCCAAACAAGTGGCTACAGGATCAAACACGGTAATGATAGCTGCACCAAATAAGGAGGTCAATGAGAGTCACATAAATCCTGATAATTCTGGTCAGAATCGTGGGAGAAAGGGGAATAATCGGAACTCAAGTGGTGGGAGAAAAGGTGGTACTAATCGTGCTGGTATAGGCAACAGAGGTGGTCGTATTGGTGGTCGCAGCAACAACCAGGCACCACATGCCACACAACAGCAGTGGCAGCAGTCGGGACAGTGGCAACAATATCCGACAACCGGTCCTTGGGGATGGATGCCACCATGGACTATTCCACCTTGCCCTTATCCTACTACAAATTGGTCCCGTCCTCAAGCAAGTTCAAACAATAGGCAGCCTGGAGTTCTTGGGCCACGTCCACAACAAGCTTTTGCAGCAAGTGCACCGTCCACCTATGCTCTTACAGATATCGAGTCTGCAATGCATACAATGACTTTAAACCCTCCAGATGCTAATTGGTATATGGACACAGGCGCTACTTCACATATGACATCTACAAGTGGTAATCTCTCGTCTTATTCTAATTTGAGCAATAAAAATGGTATTACTGTTGGCAGTGGTCATTCAATTCCAATTCGTGGTTTTGGTCATACTAATTTGCCTCCCCCAAATCCTCCATTTTCATTAAATAATGTCCTTCATGCTCCCAAACTTATTAAAAATTTAATATCAGTTAGAAAATTTACAACTGATAATTCTGTGACTGTAGAATTTGATCCGTTTGGTTTTTGTGTGAAGGATTATCACACGGGGGTGAAACTGATGAGATGTGACAGCAGGGGAGATTTATATCCTATCACCACCACCATCACAAATAAAGCCATTTCACCATCAACCTTTGCAGTTGTAGCATCTACTCTTTGGCATGAGCGTTTAGGTCACCCAGGAGCTTCTGTTTTGGACATTCTTAGGAAAACTAAAAGCATTGAATGTAATAAAAATAGTGGTCCTAAGATTTGTCATTCTTGTGTTCTCGGAAAACACATTAAATTACCATTTGTTTCTTCAACTTCATTCACTAATATGCCATTTGACATTATTCACACTGATCTTTGGATGTCTCCTATTTTAAGTTCATTGGGTCATCGTTATTATGTGCTTTTCTTGGATGATTATTCACAATATTTGTGGACTTTTCCTCTGGCTAAAAAATCACAAGTGTATGATATATTCACAATGTTTAAAGCACATATTCATACCCAATTTAATTGTGAGATAAAAAATGTGCAGTGTGACAATGGGAAGGAGTATGATAATGGATTGTTTAGAAATTTTTGTCAAGCTAATGGCATTTCATTTCGTTTCTCATGTCCTCATACCTCCTCACAAAATGGTAAAGCTGAGAGAAAAATTCGATCAATTAATAATATCATTCGAACTCTTCTTGCACATGCCTCTCTGCCATCTTCCTTTTGGCATCACGCATTACATATGGCCACTTATCTCCTCAATGTTCTTCCGAGCAAGTTATTATCCGGTCAATCTCCTTTAAAAATTCTCTACCAAAAGGATCCTTCTTATTCTCACATTAAAGTGTTCGGTTGTTTATGTTACCCTCTTTATCCCTCTACTACAATAAATAAATTGCAAGCTCGCTCTACACCTTGCGTGTTTTTGGGGTATCCACCGAATCATAGAGGCTACAAATGTTATGATTTATCCTGTAATAAAATCATTATTTGTCGTCATGTTGTGTTTGATGAGAGTGTGTTTCCTTTTGCTAAACTGAATTCAACACCCACTACTGGTTATGATTTTTTGGATGAGGGATTACCTCCTTATGTAATCCACCATATCCAAAATATTTCTCCTCTGCGAGACACCGAGGTTTTTGGCCACACTTCTCCTGTATCTCCCATGTCAACCATCCAGACTCCTCAAAATTCCTCTGGTCCTGCAACTGCTCAAAACAGCCCAGTACAGTCACCTACTTCCACGCATCTACCGCAAACACCAGATCCACATATACCACATTCCACTAATCTGCATCCTCAGCCCACTCAAAATAATAATCCAAGGATGGTCACCCGCAGCCAACATGGTATTTTTAAGCCAAATAGCAGGTACAATTTAAATACTACAATTACAAAATCTCCTCTTCCGCGTAACACTTTAGCTACCTTACGTGACCCGAATTGGAAAATGGCTATGAATGAGGAATATAATGCTCTTATTAGAAATAAGACGTGGGAGTTGGTTCCCCGTCCGCCTAATGTTAATGTTATACGGTCTATGTGGATATTTACTCATAAAGAAAATTCTGATGGTGTGTTTGAGAGGCATAAAGCCCGTCTTGTAGGTGATGGAAAAACTCAACAGGTTGGAGTTGATTGTGGTGAGACGTTTAGTCCAGTGGTGAAACCAGCAACTATTCGAACTGTTCTTAGTCTCTCTCTGTCAAAGAACTGGCCTATACATCAATTGGATGTAAAAAATGCTTTCTTACATGGCGAGCTCAAAGAAACAGTTTATATGCATCAGCCTATGGGTTTCAAAGATCCTGTTCATCCAGATTATGTTTGTTTGCTTAAAAAGTCTTTGTATGGATTTCGACAGTCTCCTCGTACTTGGAACAAGAGGTTTGCAGAATTTGTCTATTCTATTGGGTTTGTGAACAGCAAATGTGATAACTCATTGTTCATTTATCGAAAGGGGTCTAAGATGGCCTATATGTTAATCTATGTTGATGACATTATTTTAACTGCTTCCTCCGATGCTCTTCGACAGTCAATAACAACTCTTCTTTTCTCTGAGTTTGCTATGAAGGACTTGGGTCCTTTGCATTATTTTCTTGGAATTGCTGTTACTCGTCACAAGGGTGGATTATTTCTTTCACAAAGAAAATATGCTACTGAAATTATTGAGCGTGCTGGCATGACAAATTGTAAGTCAGCTGCAACTCCAGTTGATACAAAACCGAAGACAAGTGCTGAATCAGGTAAATCTTTTGAGGATCCAACATATTATCGTAGCCTCGCGGGTGCTCTACAATATCTTACTTTCACGCGGCCAGATATATCTTATGCCGTTCAACAGATCTGTTTACATATGCATGCTCCAAAAGATGAACATATGCATGCTTTGAAGCGAGTTATACGGTATATTCAGGGTACACTTGATCATGGCCTTCATCTCTACTCATCTTCATCCATCAATCTTGTGACATACACTGATGCTGATTGGGGCGGGTGTCCTGACACTAGACGCTCTACATCTGGTTACTGTGTTTTTTTTTGGAGACAATCTAATATCTTGGTCATCAAAGCGACAACCTACTCTATCTCGATCTAGTGCAGAAGCCGAATACAGAGGAGTAGCTAATGTTGTCTATGAGTCTTGTTGGATTAGAAACCTACTTCTAGAGCTACATTGTCCGTTGACCAAAACTACACTGGTTTATTGTGACAATGTGAGTGCGATATACCTTTCTGGGAATCCAGTTCAACACCAGCGCACCAAACACATTGAACTGGATATTCATTTCGTTCGAGAAAAGGTGGCACGTGGTCAAGTGCGAGTCTTACACGTACCTTCACGTCATCAGATTGCGGATATCTTTACAAAGGGTCTTCCACTCGTATTGTTTAAAGATTTTCGTGACAGTCTTAGCGTACGTAAACCTCCCGCTACTACTGCGGGGGTGTGTTAGAATATAACTATATCTATACATTAGTTGTCAGTATCCTTGTAGTTAAAGCATATATTCTTCTCCCTTAATTATAGCCTAATTATGGGATTGTAAACTTGTATATATTGATATGGCAGTGAATGAAATAGGGGACGGAAAACATTCTTTCACTAACTTTTTGATTTTTAGGTTATTATAAAATGATGTACTCATTTATTTTAGTAGGGCACTCTTTTTTCCCGCTTGAGTTTTTTTCCAATAGGGTTTTGGTCTTGTGGAGTTTTTTAACGAGACCTTTTTTGATGGTTATAAAGGTAATATTATCTAAACTTTCGGGGGAATCTCTTTCTATTGGATCGTTAGACCCATAGATTGGTTAATCATACCTTTCGACTAATAATGATCTTTTATTATCTTTTCAGATATATCATTTGTTTCTTTTCATCAATGAATTTTATCATTCCTCAAAAAAAAAAAAAAAAAACTACAGCAATAATGTTTTCGCCCTCTACTTAAAGATGGGGTGATTGCCGATAGGGATATTGAAAATGTATTTAAAAGGTTGTGCGAGAAAGTGAGACCCATATTTTTTTAAAAGTTTACATATTAATATTTACTAGCTCATAATCCGTGCAAAGCACGGATTGTTATAAATATCTTTAAAATTATATGATTAAATAAAATAGAGTATAATAATTTATTACGGTTATAATTTAACTTTATAGTATTAGTTAATAAAATTGTTAGTAATAATAATAGTTATTTAATAAATGATATGTATTAATTAGAACAAATAATATAAAATCTTAATGTAAATTTTTTGTTGACGAGATTCGAAACTTGAATCTTTAGAATAGGGATTTAAATATTGAATATTCCTTTATTATTATATCTAACGGCTATCACCTATTTACTAAATATCTAACGGTAACTATTCTTTTAGATGGTTGAAGCAAACAACTACGGAGTAAATTATACCCCTGTTTATTTATTATATAATAGTAAATGATATGTATTGATTAGAACTCATAATATAAAATTTTAATGTAAATTTCTTGTTGACGGGATTCGAAACTTGAATATTTAGAAGAGAAATTTAAATATTGAATATTTTTTATTATTAGATCTAACGGCTATTATCTATTTACTAAATATCTAATCGTCACTATTCTTTTAAATGGTTAAACCAACAACCAAATTATATCATTATTTACTTATTATATAATAGTATAGATTCTAAGAAATTTTGGCCTTAGGAGTTAAATGGTATAATAAAAGATAAGTTCCTAATTTTCTCATCACACTTTAAACACATGCTAGGAACGTTAACTTTGATTTTTTTTTTCTCATATTAAGCGACCAAGTACTAATCACATCAAAACTATTATTTTAATAATATTTTTATAATCAAATTAATTTTTTGACATGTAATAAAAATTGTTGATGATATTATTTTTATAATTATTATTCTTGTAAACAAATAGATAATAAATGAGAAAAATATGCATGAGATTCACTGCAAAGTAACTTCCCTAAAGCTATAAAATTTTCCAATATAAATTTAATCGCATTTTTATAAAAAGCTAAAACTCATTTTGAATTTATAAATTTGTCCTCTTACATTTATATATAAAATTTGTTATTAATCAGAGGTGGTATCATGATCCTCGTGATAAATATCTGTGACAACTCGGGTCAAATCCTGAGCCTTTTTTGAAAATCGAGTCGAATTCCGATTTCGAATCGGAAATAAATCAAAATAAACTGACACAAATGCAGCCAACTTGGATAATCCACAAGCCCACCACAGGCCCCCAAAAGATCATGATTTGTTGGTGCACTTAGTAGTAGTATTTTGCCTTATAAACTGAACTAAAGCCCCAAATCTCCTCGATGTGGGACTGGGGTGTTACAAACTCTCCCACTTAAACTCCTGACGTCCTCGTCAGGCCGAACGGAAATCCCATAGGTTCCGGATCGTTCCTCTCTAGCCATTGTGGGATAATACCGGCTAGCTTCGTGTCCCCACCTCCAGACCTCTATCCATTGTGGGATAATACCACCAGTCTTCGTGTCCCCACCTCCGGCAACTTGACGAATCAAGCTTTCGAGAGTTGGCTCTGATACCATATGTGACAACTCGGGTCAAATCCTGAGCCATTTTCGAAAATTGGGTCGAATCCCGATTTCAAATCGGAAATAAGCCAAAGTAAACTTACTCAAATGCAACCAACTTGGGTAATCCACAAGCCCATCATAGGCCCCCAAAAGATCATGATTTGTTTGTGTACTTAGTAGTAGTACTTTGCCTTATAAATTGAACTAAAGCCCCAAATCTGCTCGATGTGGGACTGGGGTGTTACAATATCATAATTCAAAGAAAAATATTACTATACAGCAAAATGGCTAATGCAATATATGCAAACACGAGGTTGATATATTTTAAATAGAATCAAAATCAATTTATAATATATGCAAGCACATATATTTTAAAAAGAGTACAAATCAGTTTGCATTCTATACTCTTTATTAATATCAAAAATCATGTTTAAAGGCTGCCTAATAATATCAAAATATCAAATTTGATTATTATTAAACTCGAATTCGAATTTCTGTAACTACGTAAAATTATATCAAATTTTTTTTGCTTAATTTTTTTTAACTTTATCTCAAATTCGATCCTTTATAAATACATAAATAAATAATATTTACTTATTAAATACTTTTATCATCACATTCTCTACGAGTAAATATTTAAATAATACTTATTTAATAATATTTATTCTTAATAATTTATTAATATTAATATTTTAATTTCAATTTATGTTCAATTCATGTTTGTGCTTCGCATCCATTCTCGGTTTAGTACATATAAACGCAGTATTGATATGGCTTGATATAATTTAAATAGAACCAAAATCACTTTGCAATATATGTAAATGCACGGTGGATATAATTTAAAAAATGAATATTTTCTTTGGTACATTCGTGAAATTGGCTTTTGCCAATGGTACCATCACATTTTTTGTTTCTATATATGGTACACCTGACATATTGTTTCTCTCTTAGTCATGTCCTTCTGTTAGACAACTGTTAATATTTCAGGTGCACCACGTATACAAGCAAAAAATGTGATGTTAGCCAATTCCACGAATGTACCAAAGAGAATATTCCTATTATTTTTAATATTTATTAACTGTGATTAAACGGTGTTTAACGTTTTACTTAAAAAAAAGTATGACTAACAGAGAAACAATATTTCAGATGTATCACATATAGAAGCAAAAAACGTGATGGTACTATTGAAAAAAGTCAATTTCACAAGTGTACCAAAAAAAATATTCCTTTAAACAATGTGGACATGTATATAGACAAAGAGACAAACGGGATGTTTGGTTAGTAATTAATAAATATGATTAATGAAAATTGTAATTTTAAAATTACATGATAGTATTTGAATTAAAAATTTAATTATGTAGAACAAAATCTTGTTTTTCTGGATGGATAAATAAAAGGTTTTTTTTCAAAAATATTCATGTTTCAGATTTTTTTTTTCAAAAATACGATATAAATTTTGTAACCTGTTTTACAATCCCAAATGCAACCTTTGCAACCTGGTCTGCAGTTTGCAAACATTTGCAACCTGGTCTACAAATTTATATAGTATTTTTGAAAATACATTCAAAAAGTTAGGTACTTTTGTAAATAGGGTTTTTTTCAAAAATGACGAAGTTGTAGAACTTTTTTTCAAAAATACGATTGTAACATTTGTAACCTGGTTTTGCAATCCCATTTGTAACCGATTTTCATCTGCTTTTCCAATATTGCAATTAGGGGTGTACACGGGTTGATAAAACCGACCAACCCGATCCAAACCAACACTATTTCACCTGATCCAAACCGATTTTTTTCAAACAGATATATAATTGGATTGAAAAAATGTTAACCCGATTTAAATGGGTTGGGTACGGGTTTTAATTTTTTTTACCCGACCCAATCCAACCCGATTAAAAAATAAATTAAATTAAGAAAATATTTTTTTATATCCATGATCCATTATTACGTTTGTACATTTGTAAAAACATGCATGTCAGTAGTATTATTGCTAGCATCCATCAAGAGCATGCTACTTGCGAATTATATCTTACACGTTATTTTGTAAAATTTGAATGTACTGTATGTTCAATATTTCAATCTATTGCATCCGTTTCTTTCTGTTAGGACTTGTGATAAGTGGATTTATATCTACTTGGATCGCTTCATTTTGACTTAAATTGATCGCTTGGATCTCAAGTATTCGTGTGTTCTAATGTGTTTTTGTGAAGAATTGTGTAAGACAACATTTCCATGCAGGATCAGGCTTTTCAGTGGTTATGTGGTGTTATTAAGGTCAAGGGAATAAGTGCCGGGAGTTGTAATTGAAGATGGAGAAGAAATCAGCAAAAGCAAGAATAATTCACTGCTGGATAGAGAGATAGGCGCGGGCGCGCCTAATTTGTATTGAGTTAGAGCGCAGGCGCGCTTGGCAGAATGTTCAGAGATTGAAGGAGCGCAGGCGCGCCTGAAATGCACTAGGGGAGCGCGCGGTCGTGCCTGACACCGACAGAAACTACCAGAACTCGATTTAAAATAGGAATTTGACTTGAATTCTAATCCTATTTATTATGGCAATCACTTGGACGGCTAGAACATTCCAGAATCAGTCTTGAGCATGAAACTTGAAATTCTTATCTCATTCAAGAACGGAATTGCCAATCTTCTATTCCAACTCTAAAACGGCAATTGCTTGATGGATAGGCAACTTGGGGCTATAAATACACATCTAGAGGGACATAAAAAATTACCACACCACACCACAACACATCAGAGATCAGATTTCACTTCACAACACATTCACATCATACATCTTTGGAGCACGAGATCGAGAAGCCAAGGCGAGGATTGTGACGACAAGAAGATCTAGACATAGTTTTCTTGTATTCCTTTATTAGGCGTATCTTTCGGATGCTTGTTTCATATTCAGATTTGTTCTCTATACCTTGTTATTCTATTGATTTATTCATCATTACTATCTTGTTTATTATCATGTCTTCATCAAATCCCATGGTGACGAAAGGTTCGATTATGAATTAATCGTTGTCATGGGATTCTAACGGATTTATCTATGTAGCTTAGTAGTTTGATTGTTTTAAAGATTTATGTGTGGTGAATTCTTGATATCCTCGTATGGTTATGCTTCATGAATTTAGATGCATAGCTAACATCTAATTTGTTAATCTCTTGCGAAACGAGAGTAGATCTTGAGATTTAGAATTTGCCATGCTAGCATAGGATAGGTTGATGTTTTAACATCATGATTTGTAGCGTAAATAGAGATATTATGCTGCCCTATGTGATCTTAATAGACAACTTGTTCTTCAACCGTTATATTTTCAAATCTTATAGAGATATAGGGTCTAAGCATAATCGGTGTCTATTCATCTTCTATCTCTTTTGTGGATGTATGTTTAGTTTGGTATTCGTATACTGAGAAGTAGCGTATACTTATTTCGTGTTGTCTGATCAGATATCAAAACCATCACATGCATTGATTAAAGGCATCACTCTAAGCGAAATATTTAATGAAGTTAGAATCCCATGTTTATTCTCATATAAGTAAATCAGTTTTAAATCTCATTAGTTAATTAATTCTTAGTTTAATCATTTGCATCTTAGTTTAATCTAGATAATCAAAAACCCCTAATTGTTATTTGTCTTAGTAGTGAGTTAAAACCATACATTGTTGCATAGGTACATCTACTGAATTGAAACCTAAACCAGATCTCTGTGGAATGAACTTGATTTATATCTGTATTACTTGTGACCACGTACACTTGCGTGATTTTGTGCAAACAAGTTTTTGGCGCCGCTGCCGGGGATCATCGGTGTTTTATTTTTAGTTTATGTGCTTGTCAATAGTGGTCGTTAGCGTTCACTGACTCGGATTTCTTACTTAGTTTGTTTGTTTCGTGGTGTTTCAGGTATTCGAACGTGTATGCGAACACGTTTGCATGTTCGTATAGAAAAACTGGCGGAAGACGATCTTTTAGTAGATAGTAAGGAAGAGGAACTTGTAACTACAGTAGAGATGGGCGATGCAACAGCAGTTAAGACTTTGAAGGATTATTCTCAGCCGAAAATCAATGACATCCAATCTAGTATTGTCAGGCCAGCCATTACAGCTAACAACTTTTAAATCAAGCCTAGCACAATTCAGACGGTACAGATTCGGTTCAGTTTGGGGGTGCTCCTACGGAGGATCCAAATAAGCACATTCGGGACTTTATCGAGATCTGTGACACCTTCAAGTTCAATGGTGTGTCGGATGATGCTATAAAATTGAGACTTTTCCCATTCTCTTTGAGGGATAAGGCTAAGAGCTGGTTACACTCTCTACCAGCTAGTTCCATTACTACATGGGAGGATCTTGCTCAGAAGTTTCTTACAAAATTCTTCCCTATGGCGAAAACTGCAGCAATAAGGAACGCTCTAACTCAATTTGCACAGCAAGCTGGAGAATCTTTGTGTGAGGCTTGGGAACGCTACAAGGAGATGCTTCGAAAGTGTCCTCATCATGGTACGCCTGACTGGATGATAATTAATGGTTTCTACAATGGGTTGGGAGCATAGTCTAGACCTTTGCTAGATGCAGCATCTGGTGGAGCTTTACGGGCTAAGAGCTACGATGAAGCTTATGATCTTTGTTAACTCGAATAACTTGTAAAGGGGGGTTGAATACAAGTTATATAATCGTGTCTAAGTTTTACTCAAATAAATAAAACAAGAACAAATGAATAAATCAAACTGTTTGTATTAATAAGATCAAATACAAACTCTACCAAAGGTGTACAAATACCTTTAGCAGCTGTTGACAATACAAATCTCTCTCTGTTTGTTTCGAACTCTCGAATACAAACCTTATGTTATCGACTCCCAAATCGTTCGACACTTTTTACAATGATATAGAGAGAGTATTTATAATGCTACCTATCAACTAATAACAGAAATATAATCTATACATGACAATGTTCTGCCGTCCAGTTGATAGTTTCCATCAATAGAAAATTCTTTCCTTCATGATATCTTCTTGCTTGTTCTTCAAACAAAGATCTTGTTTTATAGCACTTGCTAGTTTCTGTAACATCCTTAATGACATCATCTGTAACACAACTGATATCAGGATTCCATCTTACATCAGGATCTGACCATCCCATCAATACTCGATCAGTATTTGACTTGTCGTATCAGGATCCAATCTCAGTTCCTGACATGTAGTACTTAATGCACTGTTCCTGACTTATTCCTACAGAATACTTTCTAACACATATATCCTATACAAAGTTCTAAATTCTTTATAAGATCAGGATATACAAGAAGTATAAATAAAATTCTATTCGTAACATCACAACTCATGAATTATTCCTAACAATCTCCCCCTATTTATGCTTTAAGATTTGAAGCATAAATCTGAGTTGTTGATGTCAAAACATATAACAGTACAATCAAAATAGAATTTATGAATGTAAAATTCATGAAGTTAAGTACCTCCTTCTTCAGATGTAGACAAGTATCTAGTACTTAGATGAAAGAATTCAACTATTTGATGCTTCTTTTCCTTTACCACTTCCCTGATAAGATTCACCTCTAAGATTCACCTCTGTCATCCTTAGTTCTTCTTTTATCTCTCCCAATCTGTTTATCTCCCCCAGTCTGTTGCCTTTGAATTGTTTTTATCTCCCCCTTTTGACATCAACAACATTGATTCTATGAGACTCAGTAATAGAACAAATAAGATTCATCAGAACTGCTTGATTTTCCATAATAGTGACTTGGTTATCTTCAAGTGTTTGAAGTCTTGATTGAATTTCAACTTGAGATTTCTGAATGTCTTGTAAAACTTCAGAATTGACTTCAATGTTGGAAGTGTTTGGAATATCTTCAGATTCAAGTCTTGTAGAAGAAGTTGCCTGTGTGGTAGGATATTCAAGTAATAATACCCGAGTAGAGTTACAAACATCTTCATCTTTCTGATCTGAAGCTGAAATATGATCATTCTGTTCTTCTCCAGTATTCTGTGTACTAACATCTACAAATCCTGACTCCTCCTTAGAGTGATCAGATACTGTTGATGTCTCAATTCTGGCTGATATTGGAAGTACATACAAAGGAATACTAGGATCATTAGGAATTTCTTCTGGTACAAATGGTGTAGAAGTTTCTCTTAGCCTTTCACCTTTTCTGTTGATAATTCCTGCAAGCCTTTCTTTTTGCTTCTGAGCTTTAACTTCTGGCTTTGCATTGTGCTTTGCTAAGTCATTCTTCTCATACATCTTGATAAAAGAATAAGTACCAGCATCCATACCAAGATTGTCAGACCAACCTGATCCCAGAAATCAAACGATGGTGGTTTCCTAATTTTCTCTCCCTCACTATGGAATTGATCATCCATACCCTCATTCTCACTTTGACTATCTAAAGTCAACACTCTTTCTACCTCTCCTTTTGCCTGGTCAGGAGCCAGCCTCTCAGATTGTGGATCTATGTCCATCTTTTCAAGTATATCACTCAAATTTGGATAAGTGCTCTCATGACCTACAGAAAAATAGGGTTTAGAAAAAGTTTTTATACCTGAACTCACATGGAGAGAGGGTTCCTCATCTAGCAAGGGGCTTGAGGTTTTCTCTAAGGAATGAGCTACCATAGTCTCTGAACCCTCACAAGCATCTTCTTTCCTTTTAGAGACTACAGGCTCTAGTATACCACTTTCAGGTTCTCTACTAGACTCTGATGTCTTCAGTAATACTTCATTAGACACCATAGTTAGTATGTTACCGTCTTTAAGTGTTGTTTGCTGAGACTCACCCTCAAGGTGGATGGACTCTGACTGAACAATGTTTGTTTGATCTTCAGTAAAATCAATCAAAGCCATTTCTCCCATATCATAGGGTTTCTCACTTGCAATTTCAGTCATCACAGAAGACCTTTTAGCATCAGCTATCAGAGCTCCTGAGTCATCCAACCTCTGACTAGATGGTTCTTGTGTTGCAGTGACTGTGATCTGATCTGTCTTACTATTCACCACTGGTTCAATAGTATCTCCTATTGACTGCATTCCTCTATCTACTTCCTCCTGTTGTTCACCTTGAGCTGAAGCATCTTCAATAATGACATCCTTGTCAAATAAATATGCATGAAGTGATTGAAGTGCAACATGCTTTGAGTGTCCAAATTTCTTGACTAATTGTCTTCTGACAGATACATAGAAATACATCTTCATTAAGTCAAGTCTTTGATGTAGAAGTCCATATTCTTCAGGAAATAAAAGTTTTAGTACTCTTTCAACTAGAAAATCTAGAACAGGCTTGGACAGCTTCACTTTAATAGAAATAAATCCCATAGGCAGTTTGTATGATAATGTAGTTTCCCATGAAGAATCAATGTCAAAATCTCTATTGTCAATTGCTGACTTGATTGTAGCTTCATTTGTAGAGACCTGCATGATGTTAGTTGGACTAGACTCTTGTTGAGTATTGAATACAGTAAAAGAATACAGAGGGGGGGTGAATGGATTCTTGAACTTTTCTCGTTCGAGTCTATGTAGCAAGAGTGTTTGTGTGTGCAAGATAGAAGGTGCGGATAAAGAATAACACAAGACACAATATCACTTTAATCTAATGTATTATTAGATAAAGGTTGCTACAATCTGTGAATACAAATGATAGTATTCTCAGCTTCGTTTTTCTCAGAGAGATGCATCTTGTAGTCTATGAAAAACTTGACTCACAAAGTTACTAAGTTAATGACTAAGGAAGTGAGGCTGTATCCTTATTGAACATGGATACACCCTACTTACTACAAATAAGGTAGCTGAACTAATTACTTTCTAGTCTGTCTATCCTTTTTGAGTAAGTGTCCAAACGGTTACAGATTTGACTTTGCAAAGCCTGTTCAGATCCACTTCTTTAGCCCCTTGTCTCTTCTATATCTCTCCAAGCTTCCTTGTAGGCTTTCCAGAGCACGTTACAGATTGTGGTCCATAAAGTGCATTGGCTTGTTGCAGGTTTCTGACTTGTACAATTTCTTCAGTATTTTGTCTCCAAGAATGTATTTGAGAAGTGACTAAGTAGTTGATTCGAGAACTAGAATTGACTTTATCGATAACTCTGAGTTCTCGAACACTATTATATTGACATATCGAATTACTTCTCGAATAGCTCTTTTCTTCAGGATTCCTTGAGTTGTCGAATAGAACACTTGACTTGTCGAATCCTTGAGATATCGAATAGCTTTCTGAGTCCTTGAGATATCGAATGGAACTTTGACTTGTTGACTCCTTGAGAACTCGAACACTACTTTGACTTGTTGACTTCTTGAGTTCTCGAATAGAGTACATAGACATATCGAATTTCTGAGATATCGAATGAGATATCGAACAGTGTATTCAGAGATATCGAATAGTGTCTTGAGATATCGAATCCCTGACTTCTCGAATGCTGGACTTCTCGAATAGACAAATATACTTCTCGAATTGGTACTTAGGCAAATTCTTCATTTCTTCAAATCCCAACTGTGATTATTTGACAGTCTTTATCTTCTTGCTTGAGGCATGAACCTTGGAACTTCTTTCAAGCATTATTCTAGACTCTATAAGTACAGTTACACAACTAGGATTGATGCCTACTACAAGTACAATACAAACAGAAACTCTACAACTAGAGGTTCCCTCAGTTAAGAGGTCATGTAAGTAATGCAAAGCATTACAAACAATTAGGATTGTTATTAGATGTATACAGGCATGCCACTGTAACTAACAATCTCCCCCAAATTGTGAGTGAGACCCTTAGTCACAATTTCATGTCTGATAACAAGCCTAACATACATAAAGATAAAACTTTAAAAGTACAAGTATGTAGATTGATTGAAGAAAGTTTACAGAAGTGTTCTTACAAGTTATGAGAAACTACTAGCCATATCCTTTTGGATTCATCTCTTGAGCTTTGGCTTGCAGATTCTCATTTTTCATTTTCTCCTCAGCTTCTTTGGCTTTCTTCTTTGTATTTTCCTCCATGGCAAGGATAATGTCTTCCATTGCAGTGAGTTCTTCAATTAGAGGGGAGCCTGATAAATCCTTAAGCACTTCATTCAGCTGTTTCTCAGAATAGGAACTGATGTAGTCCATTCTAATCTTTACATTTCTAGCATATTTCTTGTACTCAATGATGTAAGGATTAAACTTGACTCTACACAGACCCATAGCTCTCAATTCATCAGCCTTAGTTTCCATTGCAGCAAACTCCTCCTCCCTTTTCTTTAGAAGCTCCTCACTGTTCTTTCTCATTTCTGCCTGGTGATCTCTCTTCATTTTGACAAAGTCAATTAACTCCAGCTTCCATACCCTTTCCACTCTGTCTTCAGAATTCAACATTGCAATTATCCTTTCTATGTCATATAGCTTGCCCCAGTGCTGACATGTTCCTTGTCTGAATTTCTTCTGTCTTCCATTGGTATATTTTATTTCAAGAAAATCATCAACAATGGCAACATGATAGATTCTTTGAGCCCATATGAACTGCAGTTGGTCTTCATTATAGATTTCATCCAGAGGTGGTAGGTTCAATCCTGGAATTATTGTCAGTGCCTTTGATTTCAATATCTTCACCTTTCTTGTAGCATGCTTAATTTTACTCCTCCTTGTATGATTGCTAGGCAGAAACTTATGACCCTTGTTGGTAGACCATAGTAGTATTCCATTAGCAGTTTGCTTTCTGAAACATACACATGGTTTCTTGATTTGAATACCCTTCACTTCTTGAGGTGCCAAAACAGTTGCATACGCCAGAGATGTAGATTTTGATGAATCATTACTAGTGACATCCACCCTAGACATTGGGCCTTGTGTTGTGGTGGAAGTGTCATTATTAATGTTCATGGCTTGCTATTTTCCACTATTCTTTTCATATACCTTTCCTCCACCCTTGTCATCATCCTTCTTTCTGCTTTTATCATCCCTTTTCTTTTTGTCATCACTGCCCTTATATCTCCCTTGATCTCCACCCCTGCTTCCACTTTTATCATGATCATCCTTGTCTTGATTTGACTTTCCACCTTGAGCAATAGGCTTGATGTCTGATTGAGAGTTGATAAACTTCACCAGAATGTTAAGAGCCTCCTTTTCAGATTCAGATTTTCCACTCCTTGAATGTAGAACTCCAGCCAGAAACTTTATGGTGGACATGTTGTTTGCTTTTAGATGTTGGCCAAATCTGAAAGCAACAATGTCTTGATCCTTTTCATATAGAATACAATGAGGCTGAGGAACTACTTGAGGCAGTTGAGATTTCATGCACTTGGTGAGAATCTCTTTGAGCATATCATTGTCTAGAGAGTTATTCCTTTCTATCTTCTTGATGATTGTTCCAAGTTCAGAGCTAGATAGAATTTGAAAGGCTTCAATGTGGATGTGAAAGAGGTTCTTGGCAGTGTGAACTAAGACTTCTCTATCATTCGAAAGAATGATGGCATGGGGATTGGTTTGCACAATTTCTCTTCTCACTACAGTGACTAGAAACACATCTTGCACAAGAAGCTTGATATAGTCAAAGTAATGGAAATTGGCTCTTTTCCTTAGCTCTTGTAGATGCTTCAAAAATGCTATGTCATGGTATAGTCTAGAGTTTGCAGTTTCTTGACATACCCTTTGAGTAAGCACATTTTTGAATTCTGAAGGTTCAGATTGAAGGGATTGTTTAGCAATGTCAGGGATGTCAAATTCATATTCTGACTTCCCTTCAGTTTCAGATGGCTTGGCAACTTCATCTACAGCCACTTTCTTCAGCTTGTCATCCTTGGATGTAGATTTCTCAGACTGAGATGACTTAGCAGTTCTTGGTTGGCCACCCTCATTGGTTGTAATGCCTTTGGTTTGAGATTTATCCCCCTTAGTCTGAGGCTCCCCCTTAGATTTTGAGTTCCTTGTTATCCTCTTCTCCCCCTTAGGCTTGTTGTCAGGCACAGAGGCTGTAGTAGGAGCCTTTGGAGTTGAAGATTCTTCAAGTAGAGGGATATCCATGTGCTTCATCATGGCAGACAACATAGATTATTGATCCAGAAGAACATTAGCAGTGGTAGTGGCTTGAGTGTTCAATTGCTCAGTTAGATTTGTAACTTTGCCTGCCAGATGGGCATTGCATTCTTTGAGAGACACCACCTCCCTTTCAAGAGTATCAACCTTGGTGAACAGTGCAGTGGCCTTGAAACCAGTTAAGGATTGATCTTGCAGTCTTTTCACTTCAGACTTGGTCATTTCATGCACAGGGACTTCAGTGACCAGTGTTCTGAGCATGGCATTGGCCTCTGTAGTCTGGTCAGATAGATTTTGAAATCTATTTCCTAGGCCTTTGACTGTGTCTGTGAGGACGGCTAGGCCATTGTCCATCTTGGTGCAGGTGGTGTTGCAGTGTTTGAGATCTTTGACCACACTGTCTAGTTGAGGAAATTTAGCATCAAAGGCCCTCTTTACTTCTGCTACTGAAGTGGCTGTCTTGTCACACACACTGTTGACTTCAGTTTTGACTCCCTTGCCAAGATAGTGTGCAGCCTTGAGGAAACCCTTGTAGGAATCATTGACAGCTTCATACACTTCACCAGGAGACAGGGGTTTTGCATTTGAGCCCAGTGAAGTGATGTATTCCTCTCTAAGATATTGAAGTGCTTCACTGAGAGTTACATCATACTTTCCTTGCAACCAGGCATCTGCATTGCCATCTCTCTCAGCATCATCAATAATCTTGGCCTTCTGCATCTCCACATCATCCCTATGGCATAGTAGGATGGCCTCACAGTCTGGATTAGAGATGTTGGAGGTGACAAGGTTCTGAGCTATTTTTACGAACTCAGGAATCTGATCCACAATTAAGCTTTGGAGTGCTTCAACCGTCAATTTTGTGGAACAGACCCTGATCCTGAAGCACTATCATGTTGCACAGGCTTCAGCCATTGTGACATAAAGTCAGAGCTAGAGCTAGGTAAACAAGACTCCTCAGTTACAGATGCAACTTCTGTAACCGGATGGATTGACTCTACTACTGGTGTCTCCACAGAAGTGGGATGAGTTACACCAGCAGTTGACATAGGCACAGAGTCTCTAGTAAAAACTAGTGAAGCCTCTGTGTTTGTGATGGTGTCATTAGGATATGCCCCAGCATGCATTCCCTCACCATCTAAATGTGGGTCCTGGGTGGTGAGCAAAGTGTCATGCACTAAGTCACTTGAGTCCATTGGCTCACCAAGAGAAAAGGATTCTTGGTGATCAATGCCTTGCATCTCAGTTGTCTGAGTTGCAGGTTCCAAAGAAATTTCAGTGTTAGATTCTGGAAGAGGAGTGTCTTGTAGAGTAGATTTTGGCAACTCCCCCTGAGAGATAGAGGGAGTTTCAAGTATGATGTGCTCTCCACTCAGTGTAGTGCCAGCCTTATCACTCCCATGTGCTGACTCAATACAAGAAGGTGCATTGGGGAGAATGCTTGATTCTATAGATGCACCCTGTTGAGAGGATACATCTAGTGAGCTGTTTGCCCCTGATTTTACAACTTCAGCCATTTGTGTGACTGAAGAGGTGGTCTTAGTTTTCTTCTTCTTCTTTGGCCTTAGTAAGGGTGACTCTGGTTCCTCACTTTCTAGACCTAGTTCAACAGCTAATGCTGCTTCAGATAAAATATTTAAGGGTGCAGACATTACTTTCTTTCTCTTCTTTTTACTAACATCACCCTTTTGAGAGGATGATGCAGTTGGTTCAGTAATAGGTAAAGTGTTTGGTTGAGAGGGTTGGTTAGCTAGCCCTGGGTTAGCATTTTGTTCTACTTGCTTGGGCTTAGCTAACTCAGACTTAGAGGCAAATGTTGGCATGTTGTGGGGGTAAGTCCTAAACAAACTCTCCATATGGGGAGTTATGTTAAGTCTTACATCCACATCATTCCTAGTCTCCAAATTACCAAAAATGAGTTTGGTCATGGATTTAGGATAGTCTATTCTATTTTTATTCATCCCATCTAATTCAATCAATTTATCATCTAAAAAATTAATGACATATTGAATAAAACGAGGGAAGAAAATTTCATTACCTCTCTTGGCTGAATTCTTACCAAGTCTCCCATATAGCTCCTGCAGAATGATGAGACCAACGTCTATCTTCTTTCCATAAGCTAAGGCATAGCCTATTTGCTGTGCAGGAGTACTGAGTTGGTCATAGCTGGATTTTCTTGCAGTGAAGACTTGAAGAAGTGTAGCAAACACATAACTCCATTCCTTCCTCAAATGCTTCCTATTCAAGTGCCCAAGACTGATTCTGTCTGCATATTTGATGAAATCAAAGAAGTCTTCTAATTCAGCATTTGTAGCAAGTGGGTCATACACCTCTCCTTTGGTACCCATCCCGAGTGCCTCATTCATATCCTCTGTGGTGATAGTGAGATTTTTGTCTTGAATCTTGCAGTAGATGATGTACGAGGATATTGCAGAGTCAAGAGCCACCATCTCCACTATAGCAGACTGCCAAAACTGTTCTAGAATGTCGAGGTACAGAGTTGGGTTAACAGATAGAGCATTCTTTATGTACGATTCAGACATCCACTTCACAAAGCACTTGAAATTGGCGTTGGGTGCTTCAACATCACTAGTTAGAGCAATGAAATTGGTGTTGAACTTTACTGTTGCTATTTGTGTGTGAGAGAGAGAAGAAATCAAAGGTTGAAGAAGAAATTTAGCTTTTGTAGGTAGGGTTTCAGAGGTTTTGGGAGTTTGGATGCTTGAGAAATCGAATGAAATGAATCGAATAGATGTGAAGTTGTAAAAGTATGAAGTACTTGAATTGTCGATTAGATGTATGTTCTGTATCGACAAGTCAGGCATTCGAGAAGTAGAAAACAACTATTCGAGAAGTCAAGAAAGGCTTATTCGATAACTCAAGCAGGTTGTAGCTCACAGCTGGTAGTTATCTAACTTAGAAATAAATCTAAATTAGGTAAAATATGTTTTTATGAGTAATTCTGAATAAAAATCCAAAATCGGTTAAAATTCAGCGAGAAATCAGCCTTTTCAAATGATTCGAGAACTCAAATACAGTATTCGAGAACTCAGTCAATCGAGAACTAAAACACTATATTCGAGAAGTCAAGGAAACCTCTATTCGAGAACTCTAAAAGACTCTATTCGAGAACTCGAGAGTGCTCTAATGAGACTTGTTAGAGATGTCGAATAGTGAATCACTTGAGAAGTCTGACTTGTCGAATTATACTCATAGAAACTCAATTTTCACTATCTTTTTAAAATTTACCAGCCATATTCTTTCACGAATATTCTAGCAAATTAAACAGTGATTTTCTCAAAATTTCATAGAAATTTCGAGTTAGCAAGAGAATATGATTTTCAAAATATGCAACAGATTTGAAATATTTATAAATCATATTTCAGCCAACACTTACTCCAAAAATATTAAGAATTTAGATAAAGTAAGTGTTTACTGCTGCAACAATCTATATGATGTATTCACCTAGCCAGAATCTGAAGAATTCAGCATTCCAATCTCACTAACCAACCTTGTGAAGGTGGCTTCATCTAATGGCTTAGTGAATATATCAGCTAGTTGTTTATTTGTAGAAACACAATGCAACTCAATAGTTCCATTAGTTGCATGTTCCCTTATGAAATGATATCTGATGTCAATGTGCTTTGTCCTAGAATGATTGACAAGATTGGCAACTATAGAGATTGCACTTGTGTTGTTACACATGATTGGAATTCTTTCCAACACAAGTCCATAATCTCTAAGTTGATTTCTAATCCAAAGCACTTGAGCACAGCAACTTCCAGCCGCTATGTATTCAGCCTCAGCTGTAGAAGTTGACACAGATTGTTGTTTCTTGCTATACCAAGAGACTAACCTTTGTCCAAGAAACTGGCAGCTACCTGAGGTGCTTTTTCTGTCCACTCTGCATCCAGCATAATCAGCATCAGAATAACCAACCAGATTGAACCCTGTGTCCTTAGGATACCATAGTCCCAAGTTTGGAGTGCCCTTCAGATATCTAAAGATCCTTTTTATAGCAACCAAATGTGATTCTTTTGGATTTGATTGAAACCTTGCACACAAGCATGTAGCAAACATGATGTCTGGCCTACTTGCAGTGAGATAGAGTAGAGAACCAACCATGCCTCTGTAGACTGAGATATCTACCTTCTTGCCTTTAGCATCTTCATCCAATTTAGTGGCAGTGGCCATGGGTGTCTTTGCAGGTGAGCAATATTCCAAGTCAAACTTCTTCAATAAATCCTTGATATACTTGGTCTGACTGATAAAGATACTATCCTTCCTTTGACTAACTTGCAACCCAAGAAAGAATATCAACTCTCCCATCATACTCATCTCATATCTGCTCTGCATGAGTTTAGAAAATTTCTCATACAGCTTCTCATTTGTAGAACCAAAAATGATATCATCCACATAGATCTGAACTAAGATAAGATCATCACCATGCTACTTGTAAAACAATGTCTTGTCCAATGTGCCTCTAGTGAATTGATTCTCAAGAAGAAATTGTGATAAAGTATCATACCATGCTCTTGGAGCCTGCTTAAGTCCATACAGTGCCTTAAGCAATCTGTAGACAAATTCTGGGAAGTGTGGATCCTCAAAACTAGGTGGTTGTTGCACATAGACTTCTTCTTCCAACTCTCCATTCAGAAATGCACTTTTGACATCCATTTGATATACTTTAAAGTTTGAATGAGCAGCAAATGCCAAGAATATTCTGATGGCTTCCAATCTAGCAACAGGAGCAAATGTCTCATTATAAGCAATGCCTTCCTGTTGAGAGTATCCTTTTGCAACCAACCTTGCTTTGTTCCTTATAATTACACCATCTTCATCCATCTTATTCTTTAGAACCCATTTTGTTCCAACAATGGTTCTGTTCTTTGGTGCAGGCACAAGTTCCCATACTTTGTTTCTTTCAAATTGATTCAGCTCCTCTTGCATAGCAATAATCCAATATGGATCCAATAGTGCATCATCAAGTTTCTTAGGCTCAACTTGTGATAGAAAACAGCCATAGAGGCACTCATTCTGAGTTGCTCTCCTAGTCCTTACTCCTGCATTAGGATCTCCAATGATTTGCTCTGCAGTGTGTGATCTATCCCATTTCCTTGAGTGCTCAGCCTGATTTCTCATTCTTGATGTTGCTTCATCATCCACATCATGGTCATTCTCATTTCCTCCCCCTGTGAAGTTGCCACTACTCACAGGTGTGTCTTGGATGCTTGTTCCTTCACTATTGATTGGCACAAATTCTTCTCTTGTATCATCATTCACTTGAGTTTGTTGAACTCGAGTTTCAACTTCAGTTTCAGTCTCTTCATCAGAATCATCTAGATTATCGAACTCCAATGGATCTTTATCTTCATCATTGGCTTCTTCTAGTCCAGGTAGTTTGCTGTCATCAAATGTCACATCTGTGCTTTCCATAACTTTCTTTTGACTGATGACATAAACCTTATATGCAATTCTTTCCATAGAGTAGCCAAGAAAAATTCCTTCAAATGCTTTTGCATCAAATTTTCCAACATATTCAGAATTATCCTTCAATACAAAGCATTTGCTTCCAAAAGTATGAACATACTTTAGAGTAGGTTTCTTTCCAGTCATCAAGTTATAAGGTGTCTTTCCAGTGTTTTTGTTGATGAGGGTTCTGTTCTGGATATAGCATGCAGTGCTTACAGCCTCAGCCCAAAAACATGTAGGCATTTTTGCATCAAGTAACATTGTTCTAGCAGCCTCAATTAGAGTTCTATTCTTTCTCTCAACAACTCCATTTTGTTGTGGAGTCCTTGGAGCTGAGAATTGCTGAGAAATACCATTCTCTTTACAGAATGCTTCAAGTATGGCATTTCTGAACTCTGTTCCATTATCACTTCTCAGTGCAATCACACTTGCATTGTTGGCCTTTGCTTCCTTGTCAACTTTCTTTATATGCTCAATGATTACTTGTGGAGTCTCATCTTTGATGCCAGAAATTCCACCCATGTATACCTTGTAAAATCATCAACCATCACCAAGGCATACTTCTTTCTTCCTAGTGACATAATGTTGACAGGCCCAAACAAATCCATATGAATGAGTTGTAGGGGCTTGGTTATTGATGTCACTGTCTTTGTCTTGTGGCTTGATCTTTTCATCTTTCCTTTTTGACAAGCATCACACACTCCTTCTTGACAGAATTCAAGTGTGGGCATGCCTCTCACTAGCTCTTTTTTGACTAGAGAATTAATGGCTTTGAAGTTCAGGTGTGATAGTTTCTTGTGCCACAGCCAACAATCTTCATTTGATGCTTTTGAGTAAAAGCAACAAATTTTGTCCTTGTTTGCAGAATCCATATTGGCTACAAACAGGCTTCCCTTCCTTACTCCAGATAGAGCAAAATCACCAGTCTTCTTGTGGGTGATCAAACATTCATCTTTGTCAAAATCCACCTTGAATCCCCTATCAGTAAACTGACCAACACTTAGCAGATTATGCTTGAGCCCCTTGACTAGTGCTACATCTTCAATGATGACATTACCAACTTTCAACTTGCCATATCCCAATGTGTTACCCATGCTGTCATCTCCAAAAGCAACCATTGGGCCAGCCTTTTCCTCATATTGTGATAGCAGGGCCATATCACCAGTCATATGATTTGAGCATCCACTGTCCAAGATCCACATGACCTTCTTTTCACTTTCTTTGCCCTGCAAACACAAAGGTATTACTTTTCCTTTGGTACCCAAACAAGTTTGGGTCCATGTGACTTAGAAACAGTTTTATCATAAACAACAGGCTTGTCAACTTTCTTGGCATTAGTCTTCTTGTCACTGTTAGAAGTCTTGGAACCTGAGGTTTCAGACTTTGGTGACAGAGGTACCTTCCTAGCTTTAGGAGGACTTGAAGACTTTGACATGGTGTAGTGTGTGCGAGAATTGTGACTGATACAACCATCAATGAATTGCCTTCTCAGATTGAAACAACTAGTCATTACATTCATATTGCATGGCATACAGTCAAATTTATCACAAAATGGTGCATCTCTATGTCTTAGAGGCACAGAACAATCATAGAAAGGTTTGGACACACTACCAACAGGTTTCTTGCATGCATGAGTTAAATGATTGGTACTGAAACAGTTCTGACAGGTTTTCCTAGGGGCATTAGGCATATAAACATAGTTGTTATCCTTGTTAATCCCTAACTTGCCATTTCTGTCCTGTTTCTTCTTAGTCACTTTCTTTTCTGATTCACTCTTCCCAGCTGAAACAAACTTAACAAACTTTTTAGGTCTTGACCTATCAACTACTGGCTCCTTGTCTTTTGACTTGACACTCTCACTCTTGGATGATGCTTGTTGTTCATTTGATTATGCCTCATCCTCATCATTCAATATTTGTTTGATGAGTAAGGCATCCTCATCAATTTCAAATGTTGGTTCCTTAAAAATTGGATTTTCAGTCTTTTTCAAAATGTGAGGCACTTCCTCATGAACAACTGTGTCATCTTCAATGACAGCATAGCCTTTTCTCTGTTTAAGAGTGTCAAAATCAAGTCCAATAGCAGCCTTGGGTTTTGCTTCAATTTTCTCACAGTAGGATTTCACTAGACCAGATGATTTCTTGAAAGTTTTTAGTTTGAATTCATTTTCAGCTAATTCATCCCTAAGAGCCTTTTCAACCTGACTAGCACACAAAACCTTATTCTGCAGATATTCAACTTCTTTCTTAAGGTTTTCTATTTGCATAGCAGTTAGCTCAAGTTCCTCATTCTTTTTGGTTAACATTTCATTTCTAGTAGACAGTTTAGCAATCTCTTCATTAGCAGCAGTCATACTAGTATGAATGTTAAACATTTCAACAGATAGTTGTTCAATCATGCATTTATACTCTGAAACAGACATGTCTATAGTAGTGAGAGATGGTACCTGAGTGTCTGATGGAGATGTGTCATCCTTAGAATTGGCCATCAAGGTAAAATTGCAGAATTCTTGCTCCTCTCCATCACTGTCGGAATCATCCCAACACTTTCCTTCAGCTATGTAGGCCTTACCTTGTGTCTGCTTTTTCAGAAGGGCCTCATACTTAGCTTCAAGCTCAAGATAATCTATATCCTTCTTTTTAAGCTTCTTGCATTCACTGGCAAAATGCCTGTTAGGAATAATTCATAAGTTGTGAT
Source organism: Kitagawia praeruptora (assembly GCA_037693485.1). NCBI lineage: Eukaryota > Viridiplantae > Streptophyta > Magnoliopsida > Apiales > Apiaceae > Kitagawia > Kitagawia praeruptora. The sequence goes on from CM075350.1 coordinate 102,401,913, forward strand.
GTTAAGAATAGAATTTACACATTATACTTCTTGTAATCCTGATCTTATAAAGGATTTAGCACTGTATATAGGATTTATGTGTAAGACAGTTGTCTGTATAGTTTAGTCAGGAATGAACAGTGTATCGGAGACTACATGTCAGGAACAGAGAGCAAATCCTGATGACGGTCCAATACTGATGGTTGATCAGATACTGATGCAGTGTACAGATCCTGATATCAGTCGTGTTACTGATGATGTCATTATGGATGCTACAGAAACTGGTAAGTGCTATAAAACAGGATCGTTGTTTGAAGAACAAGCAAGAAGATATTATGAAGGAAAGAGTTTTTCTATTGAAGGAAACTATCGACTAGAAGGCAGAACATTGTCATGTATAGATTATATCTTTCTGTTATTAGTTGATAGGTAGCATTATAAATACTATCTCAATATCATTGTAAAGAGTGTGAGTCGAACAAGTGAATGTGCGTAGCTCTGTATAAGGTTTGTATTCGAGAGTTCGAAACAAACAGAGAGAGATTTGTATTGTCAGCAGCTGTTAAAGGTATTGTACACCTTTGGTAGAGTTTGTATTTGATCTTATTAATACAAACAAGAGTTTGATTATTCTTGTTCATATAATCAAGCAAAAATCAGACACGATTATATAACTTGTATTCAACCCCCCCTTCTACAAGTTATTCGAGTTAACAATTGGTATCAGAGCAGGTTAATTTCGAGTAATCATAAAGATCTGCAATCATGTCTGGTTACAAGGATGGGAATACTAAAATTCCTATGCTCAAGAGAAACGAATATACTCTATGGGAAGTAAAGATGTTGCATCATCTGGAAGCAACAGATCCTGATTATCTTGACAGAATCAGAGATGGACCTTTTGTTCCAACAAAGGTCATTGGACAAGCAACAGTTGATGGTGTGGTTGTTCCAGAACATACAGCAGAGAAGCCAAAATCTGAATGGTCAGATAAGGACAAGGAGAATGTTCTCAAAGATGCTAAAGTGAGAAACATATTATTCAACAGTCTTGATTCTGTTCTCACTAACTATGTTCTCTCTTGTAAAACTGCTAAGGATATATGGGACAATCTTAAGGTTCACTGTGAAGGAACTAAGCCTGTCAGGAAGAATATGAGGACATTACTTATACAACAGTATGAGTACTTTGAATCCAAGTCTGGTGAGTCACTTACTGATACCTTTGATAGGTTTACAAAACTCATCAATGAGATGGCCATGCATGGTAAATATTATGACTTGGAGGATATGAATACAAAGTTCATGAAAGCTTTGCCTGATTTCTACAATGAGAAGATATCTGCGATTGAGGAAGCTAATGATCTGGATGAGATTTCATTAGAGGCAGTATATGGAAAATTGAGAGCTTATGAACTTGACAAGCAGCAGAAGAAGAGCAGGAGTGAAGGAAAGATGAAGACTATTGCACTTACTGCTCAATCTGAAGTTAAGAAGCTTCCTGAAGAACAGCATGAAGAGATTGCTGTAAAGAATTCAAGGAAGAAGAAAAGCAAAGAAAGTTCTGAGTCAGAGACTACTGATATGGACTCTGACAACAATGATTCTGAATCTGATATGCAAGAACTCTTTGCTATGTTTGCTAAAGCTTTCAAGAAAGGAAGATTCAACAGGAGAAGATTTAGCAAAGGACCTTTTCAAAAGAAGGAGGAGAGGAAGAGTGATAAAAGCAAAAGTACAATTGTCAAGCTTGATAAGGCCAAGATCAAGTGCTTTAACTGCAGCGAGCTTGGACATTTTGCTAGTGAGTGTAAGAAGCCTAGGAATTCAGGAAAGGGTAATGCACTTATGGTCACACAGAAGGATTGGGCTGATTCCAGTGACTCTGAAGATGATTTGGATTATGACAACATTGCATTGATGGCCAATAGTTCAGACAAACCTGGATCTCCAAAGAAAACTTCTCCATCCTCTGTTAAGGTATCACTTCACTCTCTTGATTCATTTGATAGCTTAAATTCTGATGAAATTAGATCTATCCATGCTGAGTTTAAGAATCTTATGACTAATTTTAGAATTCTTACTTGTGAAAGAGATGAACTTAAGGTTAAGAATGATAAATTAGTTGATAGAAATAATTTTCTTGAATCTGAATTAATTCAAATGGAAGAATACAAGTTAAGTTCTGATAAAGCTAAGCATGATTATAGTGTTATTCTTGAGGCTTATGACTATGTCAGAAAAGAACTAGAAGAAGAGAGAGATGTGATTAAGACCATTAACAATTCCAGTAAGAAGACAATAGAAATCTTTGAGAGTGGAATTCGTGGTAAGGTTAATGGTTTAGGTTTTGATAAGGCTAGACAAGAAGAAAAAGTAGCTATTGTCAATGATGATAGTAAGGTAGAAGCTAACACATCTAAATCTGAAGGTAAGAAAATTGTTTCTGAACCTAATCATGTTAAATTTGTTGATTCAAAAGGTACCCCTGTTGTACACAAAAGGATTAACAATAGTAATTCAGATGAGAAAGTGTTAGAAAAACCTAAGAATGTAAACATAGGGTTTCTGTCTAAGTCTCAGTTGAAACAGAGATTAGATGGTCTTTCAGAGTCTAGCAAGATCAAGAGAAATAGGAATGGAAAAGAAGGTATTAACAAAGAGAATAATTACAAGAATGTACCTGATGCACCTAGGAAAAAATGCTATAAGTGTGGTAATCATAATCATTTGGCCCTAGACTGCAATCAAAAACCTTCTTGGAAAACTTAGTCCAGATTCCCCAAGACTCAGAAAATTCAATACCAACCACAAAAAGCTTGTTATCATTGTGGTAGTTTACTTCATTCCATTTACATGTGTAGAGAATATCATGAACTGTATTATGACTATTATTCTTTGAAATCTGAAACTCCTAGTCACAAGCAGTTTGTGAGATCAGAGTCTAAAGTTGACTCTGCAACAGGTAAAATAAAAGCAAAATCTTCAAAGTCTGTTGTCTCTAAATCTAGTAAGAAAGGATCCAATCAAAGTTGGGTCCTAAAAAATTCTAACTAGTTACTTTTTGTTTGCAGGGCACAGGAAAGAAGCATTCAATTATCTTGGACAGTGGATGCTCTGGACATATGACTGGAAAGAAGTCCCTGCTTACAAAGTTTGAGAGGAAAGCTGGCCCAGTAATATCTTTTGGAGATGGCAACAAAGGAGAAACTCTGGGATATGGCTCAATTGTTTTGGGGAATGTCATCATAGGAAATGTAGCACTGGTTGAAGGCTTGAAACATACTCTTTTAAGCATAAGTCAACTGGGTGATAAAGGTTACAAATCAATCTTTAACAGAGAAGGATGCAAAATCTTGAATATGCAGAATGGAGACATTGTTCTAACTGGTCAAAGACATGGCAACATATATGAAGCCAGCTTAAGTGATACATCTAAAGGAATTGTTAGATGTCTCTACAGCAAAGCAACAAGTGATGAAAGCTGGAATTGGCACAAGAAGCTCTCACATCTTAATTTCAAGAAGCTTAATCAACTTGTTAAACACAATTTGGTGAGAGGCCTACCACAGGCAAATTTTGTGCAAGATGGACTTTGTGATGCATGTCAGCTTGGAAAGCAAAGAAGAATCACTTTCAAGAGCAAAACTGAAAATTCAATTACTGAACCATTTCACATGCTACATCTTGATCTGTTTGGTCCAGTAAACATTATGTCTATCAGCAAGAAAAGATATGCTCTAGTTATGGTGGATGATTTCACAAGGTTCACATGGGTGTTCTTTCTACACAAGAAGGATGAAGCTCCTCAGCAAATCATTGAACTCATCAAGAATATTCGTAATAACTCTGAGTACAAAGTCAAAGTACTTAGGAGTGACAATGGTACAGAATTCAAGAATTCTACAATGGAGGGGTTTTGTGCAGACAATGGAATCACTCAACAGTTTTCTGCACATGGTACACCTCAACAAAATGGTGTAGTGGAAAGAAAAAACAGGACTCTCATAGAGGCAGCAAGAACCATGCTTGCAGATGCAAAACTTCCAACCTACTTTTGGGCAGAAGCTATTAACACTGCATGTTTCACTCAAAATTGTACCTTGGTAAATAGTCATGGAAAAACTCCCTATGAGATGATCAAAGGAAAGAAACCAAGTGTGAAATACTTTCACATCTTTGGATGCAAATGCTATGTCCTAAAAGTTCATCCAGAACAACTTGGAAAATTTGAAGCCAAATCGGATGAAGCAATTTTTCTAGGATATTCAGCATCTAAGGCCTTCAAAGTTTATAATCTCAGAACTCACATTGTTATGGAATCAATTCATGTTGCATTTGATGATAAGAAATTTGGAATTTTGCAAACTGATGAAAGCCATGACAAATTGGAATTTGAAAATCTGAAGAATTCTGAGATACTCTCAAGTGATGATGAAGGTTCTCCAGAAGGAATTTCTATTGCTTCGCAAAGGAATGCTACTGTTGAGGGGGAGCAAATAAATCAGAGAGAACACAGTGATCATCAGGAGCAGACTAGTCTTTCAGAGTCTATTCCATCAGGAATTGACGTTTCAGAGTCTACTCCATCAGGAACTGACCTTTCAGAGTCTACTGAGGAAAGATCAGTAACTAGCAGCAATATGGAATCTACTGATTCTATTGATCAAATGAGAGTTTTTGAAGGTAGAGAGAATTCTTCTACAAGGGATACCACTAACTTAGGGGGAGTGACTAGCAGAATTAATCTACCACCTGTTAGAAAATGGACAAAGGATCATACTGAAGATTTGATAATTGGTGATCCAAATAGTGGTGTTCGAACTAGAAGATCAATTCAAAATGAATGCTTGTATAGTTGCTTTCTCTCAAAGAATGAACCTAAGAAGGTTGAAGAAGCCTTACAGGATCCTGATTGGGTAATTGCAATGCAGGAGGAGTTAAATGAGTTTGAGAGAAACAAAGTTTGGAAATTGGTACCAAGACCTAAAGATAGATCTATTGTTGGTGCAAGATGGGTTTTCAGAAACAAGCTAGATGAATCTGGTATGATTGTAAGAAACAAAGCAAGACTGGTGGCCAAGGGTTATTCTCAGGAAGAAGGCATTGATTATGATGAGACTTTTGCACCTGTAGCAAGATTGGAAGCAATCAGAATGTTTCTTGCATTTGCAGCTCATTCAAAATTCAAGGTATACCAGATGGATGTAAAGAGTGCTTTTCTAAATGGCAAACTTGATGAGAAAGTGTATGTGGAACAGCCACCTGGGTTTGTTGATCCAAAGTTTCCAAATCATGTCTACAAACTTGACAAGGCACTCTATGGACTAAAGCAGGCACCAAGAGCATGGTATGAGACTTTGTCTAAATTTCTTCTTGAAAATGGCTTCACAAGAGGTACAATTGACAAAACTCTATTCTTTAGAAAGATAAAAGGTGAATTGCTTTTAGTTCAAGTTTATGTTGATGATATTATTTTTGGTTCTACTAATGAAAAGTTGTGTGCTAAATTTAGCAAGCTTATGCAGTCTAAGTATCAGATGAGCATGATGGGTGAATTAAATTATTTCTTAGGCTTGCAGGTCAAACAGACTGAGACTGGTATTTTCATTAATCAGTCAAAGTATATGAAAGATCTTTTAAAAAGGTTTGACTTTCAAGACTGTGCAGTTGCAAAAACACCCATGGCAACAGCCACTAAACTAGACTCTGATCCTAAAGGAAAGAGTGTGGATAATACTAGTTATAGAGGCATGATAGGCTCATTGTTATATCTAACTGCAAGTAGGCCAGATATAATGTTTTCTACCTGTTTATGTGCTAGATTCCAAAGTGATCCTAAGGAATCTCATTTAATTGCTGTGAGGAGAATTTTTAGATATCTCAAAGGAACTCCAAATCTTGGTTTGTGGTATCCTAGAGAATCTGATTTCTTTCTAATTGGCTATTCAGACTCTGATTATGCAGGGTGTAAGATAGACAGGAAAAGCACTACAGGTACATGTCAATTCTTGGGAAATAGATTGATTTCTTGGGCAAGCAAGAAGCAACAATCTGTTTCAACCTCAACTGCAGAAGCTGAGTACATAGCAGCAGGCAGTTGTTGTGCACAGCTCCTTTGGATAAGAAATCAGTTGCTGGATTATGGTATGACACTTAGTAATATTCCTATGTTTTGTGATAATACTAGTGCTATTAAAATTGCATAAAATCCAGTTCAACATTCAAGGACTAAGCACATTGATGTCAGGTATCATTTTATTAGAGAACATATTGAGAATGGTACTGTGGAACTTCATTTTGTTCCTACTGACAAACAGCTTGCAGATATTTTAACTAAACCACTTGATGAGACTACATTCAGTAGACTAGTAAGTGAGTTAGGAATGTTAAATTTTTAGATCTGTAACATCTGCAAAAGTAGCAAGGTATGTTGTTCTTAGCTTATAGACTTGATATTCTTGTCAGGATCTATATTTGATTGTTAAAATGCTTGAGTTATAACACATTGCCTTGATAAATTTCAGTATGATGGACTTGTTAATAATCATCAGGATTAGATTTGTTATCAGGATGCTAACATCATCAGTATTGTGTCAGTATCAGGATTATGAAAATTGTTTCAAATCCTGACGTTTACTTTGTGTAGTAATCTAATTCTGTGATGTGTTAAGTCTATGCTAGCAAGTTTTGATATTTGCATACTGATAATTTATACATCATTCAAAAATCAAAAGACAAGCAGATAACAAGAAACTGTATTTTCATTAATAGAAATCATTACATGGAAATGAAATACAACATCTTTTTGTCTAAATTTCTATTGATAATTCTATACTTGTCTATTGATATGAACTCTGAGGTACAGGACAAGGAGCATCTCAAGAAATCCATCAGGGGATGAAAGCCTCATTTGCTCTTGGATTCCTTGTCTGGGCGACTTGAATGAGAGCAGCTAACTTAAATGTATAGCATCCCCATCAAGATCAACCTCAGACTCTCGGCCAAATTCTTCATCCTCAAGTTTTGAGGAGGTTAGGGGAAGATTGTATCCAACAGATGGATGTTCTAGGAGAAATCTCTGGCTATTGTCGAAAACCAATCCATTTATGATTAGTTCGATGAGAAGAGTCATTTGTTCAAATAGATGATCAAGAACAGGATGTTCGTCGATTGAGAAAAATCTGAAAAATGGGTTTGAAGGGAATTTTGGTTTGAGAAGCATTGTTGAGAAGAAAAGAAATTATGGAGAATGGCATAAGGCGTCTGGTTCTTTTAAAGAAAGACGTGAGAAGCTGAGCAGTCACTTGGAAGTTTTAATGAAGTCAAATGCTAATTATTGCATGTGACTGTATTTCTTGTTTTCAAGAAATATTGAAAATATCTAACCAATTGATTTTCTGTTCAGATTAATTATTTATTTTCTTTTTCAGATAGAAGAAAAATGCCACGTGGAAAACTCCATATTAAGTCTCTGATGATATTGATCAGGATTTCATGTGTGACCATCAGGATTTGAAAATTATATTTTTAAATCACATTGCATTTTGTGATTATTTTGATGAGAGGTCATCAGGAAAAGGAAGCTGATCAGTATTGATTATTTATACCCTGATTTATTTTATGAAAAATCAATTTTGGATTTTATCTTCCAAAAATCGTGGGTAACCGCATTTTTCAGGGACTGACACCTGTCAATCTACGTGTCAACGTGGGATAGTGGTCTGAAAGATTTGTGAAATATATTTGTTTTGAAACTCTAATCGTGTAATTGCTTTCTCTAATTTTACATTCTCTAAAGCAAAAATCACTCTTGAGTTTTCAAAATCACTAATTCATTTCAAGAATTTTTCAAGTTCTTTTCAGATCAAAAATGGCAGCTCAGAGAAGATTACCTAAATCAGTAGCCTTCAAGTTTGGTGACTTTGATTTTATGACAAACAATCATGTTGCAGCTATCACCAACAAGGAAGGAGTGTCATCTGATTTTCATCCAATCATGGACTTTCTGGCGTATGGACCATTAAGTTATGCATTGACAGCATCTCCACAGATTAATCAAGTAGCTATTTCACAAGCTTGGGAGAATGCTGAGGTAATTGATTCTACTCAGAGTCAATCAGGTAAGATTGTTCTACATTTAGGACAAGATTCATTTGACATTACTGAATCTGTTGTTAATTCAGTACTTTGCTTACCAGTTACTGATAGTTATGTAAGTGTACCATCTGATGATAATATAAGAACTATGTTGTCTGAATTAGGTTATAGTGGACCTCTAGATAACATGAGCCAGTTGAATAGGTCTTTTCTTGGAAAGGAATGGTCTTTTTACTTTGATCAAATTGCTAAATGTTTTACTGGCAAATGTAGTTCTTTTCAGCAAATTACTTCTGTTACATCACATATTGCTTATAGTTTGCTTTATGACAGAGTAATCAACATTGGTCATATTATCTTAAGTCAGATGAGTATTAAACTTGGGTTAAGAGATCAAAACAGGAAAATGGTTTATTATCATAGATTTATGCAAATGTTTATTAACCATTTTATTTCTGATCTTGAAACTAGATTTGGTAGAGAACATTGTGTTTCTTCTTATGAACAGCAAAAGAGAATTTTCTCTGACATTACAAAGAAGGACAATGAAAAGAATCTAGATGAAATACCTGCAATTCATTATCCACAACATGTTCAGGTAATTCTTAAAACTCATCTTCCTACTTTCTACAATTCTTCTTTCTTTTGTGGTGAAATGGCTCAGGAATCTCAATTGGAGGAGAACCCACCTGTGTCTACCCAAGTAGCCCAAAACATTATAGTCTCTGAAACAATTCAAGAACCAAATTTTGATCCACAGCCTATTGTTTCAAAGAAACCAACCTCTAGTGTTTCTCAAAAGACATCAGTTGTAAGGAAGAGAAGATTTGTTGTGTCAAGTAGTAGTAGTAACTCTAGTGAAGATGATGATGATTTAACTCTTGCTGAGAGAGCAGAATTGAAGGCTGCAATTCAACTTTCTTTGTTAGCACAAAGAGATGAAAAACCTAGTCACAGCCAGGCTGTAGTCTCTCAAAAGGCTGTAGTTCTTAAAAAGGGAAAACAGTTACTGGATACTGTCTCTCAAAAGACTGTGTCTATTGAACCAAGATCTCATCCCAAGATCACTTCTGTGTCTACACCTCTTGAGTCTTCTCAGGATAAATCTTTTGCTCACTATATCAGGAGAACAAGGAGAAAGATTCAATTGTCACCTACACACACAGAGTCTATTCCAACTAATATCATGCAGGTTTCTACAAATCAAGCTACATCTATGTCAGTATTTGACAAGAGAGATCTGGATATTGATTCTTCATGGGAAACTACATTATCATACAGACTGGCTATGGGACTAATTTCTCTCAAAGTGAAGTTGTCAAGGCCTGTTCTAGATTTTCTGGTTGAAAGAGTACCAAAACTTTTATTTCCAGATGAATATGGACTTCTACATCAAAGACTTGACTTAATGAAGATGTATTTCTATGTGTCTGTCAGAAGACAATTAGTCAAGAAATTTGGACTCTCAAAGCATGGTGCACTTCAATCACTTCATGCATATTTATTTGACAAGAATGTCATTATTGAAGATGCTTCAGCTCAAGCTGAACAACTGGAGGAAGTAGATAGAGGAATACAGTCAACAGAAGATACTATTGCACCAGTGGTGAATAGTAGGAAAGATCATATCACAGTCATTGTAACACAAGAACCATCTAGTCAGAGGAAGGATGACTCAGGAGCTGTGATAGCTGATGTTGAAAGGACTTCTGTGATGATTGAAAATGCAAGTGAGATACCCTATGATATGGGAGGAATGACTTTGGTTGATTTTTCTGAAGATCAAACAAATTTTGTTCAGTCAGAGTCTATTCACCTTGAGGGTGTGTCTCAGCAAACAACACTTAAAAACGGTGATGTACTAACTATGGTGTCTAATGAAGTATTACTGAAGACATCAGAGTCTAGTAAAAAACCTGAAAGTGGTATACTGGAGCCTGTAGTTTCTGTAAGGAAAGAAGATGATTGTAAGGGTTCAGAGACTATAGCAGCTCACTCCTTGGAGAAAACCTCAAGCCACATGCCAAATGAGGAACCCTCTCTCCATGTGAGTTCAGGTATAAAAACTCCTTCTAAACTCTATTTTTCTGTAGGTCATGAGAGCACTTATCTAAATTTGAGTGATACACTTGAAAAGATGGACTTAGATCCACAATTTGAGCGGCTGGCTCCTGACCAGGCAAAAGGTGAGGTAGAAAGAGTGTTGACTTTAGTAAGTCAAAGTGAGAATGAGGGTATGGATGATCAACTCCATAGTGAGGGAGAGAAAATTAGGAAACCATCATTTGATTTCTGGGATCAGGTTTTTCCTGAATCTTGGTCTGAAAATTTGGGTATGGATGCTGGTACTTATTCATTCATCAAAATGTATCAGAAGAATGACCTAGCACATCACAATGCAAAGCCAGAAGTTAAAGCTCAGAAGCAAAAGGAGAGGCTTGCAGAAATCATTCATAGAAGAGGTGCCAGGATAAAGCAATCTCTTGATACATATGTACCAAATGAAGATCCTAATGATCCTAGTGTTCCTTTGTATGTACTTCCAATATCAGCTAGAATTGAGACATCAACAGTCTTTGATCACTCTAAGGAGGAGTCAGGATTTGAAGATGTTAGTACACAGAATACTGGTGAAGGAGATGATGATCATGTTTCAGTTCCAGAACAGAAAGATGAAGATGTTGATACTTCTAATCAGGTTTTATTACTTGAATATCATACAACTCAAACAACTTCTTCTACAAGACTTGAAGATACAGTTCTTTCTGATTCTGATACTAGAGATACTAGAAGCACTTCCAATATTGAAGTTCATTCTGATGTTTTGAAAGATATTCAGAATTCTCAAATTGATATTCAAATAAGACTTTAATCACTTGAAGATAACCAAGTCACAATTATGGAAATCAAGCAGTTCTTATGAATCTCATTTGTTCTGTTTCTGAATCTCTTGGAATTAATGTTGCTGATGTCAAAAAGGGGGAGATAAAGACAATTCAAAGACAACAACAACAACACCACCAGACTGAGGATGATAAAGCTGGGGGAGATAAAAGATCAGACAAAGGGTAGTAAAAAGAAGAACCAGGAGTGACAGTGGTGAATCTCAGCTAGGAAGTAGTAAAGGAAGAGCAGCATTAATAGTTAAAATTCTTTCTTCTAAGTACTAGATAAACGTCTACATCTGAGAAGGAGGTACTTAAACTTCATAATTCTACATTCATAAATTCTATTCTGGTTGTATTGTTATATGTTTTGACATCCACAACTTAGATTTATGCTTCAGATTTTAAAGCATAAATAGGGGGAGATTGTTAGGAATAATTCATAAGTTGTGATGTTAAGAATAGAATTTACACATTATACTTCTTGTAATCCTGATCTTATAAAGGATTTAGCACTGTATATAGGATTTATGTGTAAGATAGTTGTCTGTATAGTTTAGTCAGGAATGAACAGTGTATCGGAGACTACATGTCAGGAACAGAGAGCAAATCCTGATGACGGTCCAATACTGATGGTTGATCAGATACTGATGCAGTGTACAGATCCTGATATCAGTCGTGTTACTGATGATGTCATTATGGATGCTACAGAAACTGGTAAGTGCTATAAAACAGGATCGTTGTTTGAAGAACAAGCAAGAAGATATTATGAAGGAAAGAGTTTTTCTATTGAAGGAAACTATCGACTAGAAGGCAGAACATTGTCATGTATAGATTATATCTTTCTGTTATTAGTTGATAGGTAGCATTATAAATACTCTCTCAATATCATTGTAAAGAGTGTGAGTCGAACAAGTGAATGTGCGTAGCTCTGTATAAGGTTTGTATTCGAGAGTTCGAAACAAACAGAGAGAGATTTGTATTGTCAGCAGCTGCTAAAGGTATTGTACACCTTTGGTAGAGTTTGTATTTGATCTTATTAATACAAATAAGAGTTTGATTCATTCGTTTATTCTTGTTCATATAATCAAGCAAAAATCAGACACGATTATATAACTTGTATTCAACCCCCCCCCCCTTCTACAAGTTATTCGAGTTAACAATGCCCTAGGTCATTGCATCTATAGCACCTTACAGATGACCTATCCACATGGCTGGATTTAAACTTAGTCTTGTTTGGTTTCACAGGTGCCTTGCTTTTGTTGAATGAATGGTTTTGGGTTTTGGGTTTAAAGGGTTGATTCCTTTTGAATCTGATGTTTGGAAATTTTCTGGCCATGAAAGCATATGAAGTGTTTTCCATCCCATCTAGTTCTTCAAGAGTGTAAAACTCTTCTTCCTCCTTCTCCTCAATAGGTTCACTTACCTCAGGTTCAGTTTTTTCCTCTTCCACTACCTCCTCTATCCTTAACTGGCTTGTGGATGCTTCTAGGTCTTGAATAGATTTGTTGACAATCAAGGCACATGATGTGTTTACCATTCTGCCTTGATTGGCTTGGATAGCCCTTTTCTGAAGCAACTCAAGCTCATGAGTTTTTAAGACTCCATAGAGCACATCATATTTAACTTTGTTCAAATCTCTTTCCCTTAGAGAAATGACCCTTTGCTCTAGATGGTTTGGTGAGGATAGCAGAAACTTCATGTTTAACTCCTTGGTACTGTAAACCTTGCCATTCATCTGCAACTCAGTAACTAGCTTGTGAAATCTCTCAAACATCTCAGTAATGCTTTCCTTGGGCTGTGCCATGAAAGCCTCATACTGTGTGACCAGTATCTGTTTCTTGTTTTCCTTAACCTCATCAGTTCCTTCACACAACACCTCAATGTGATCCCACATTTCTTTGGCAGATGTACATGATGCAATGTTTGCAAACATTGACATGTCCATGGAATCAATGATAAGCAACATGAGGTGGCTGTCAAGAGCAACCTTCTCCCTTTCTGATTCTGTCCATTTTGATGGATCTTTGGCCTCATAAGATCTTGGGATAGTTGTGGTTCCAACAGTCTTCTCTGGTATCTCTTGTTGTGGAACAAAAGGACCATTCTTAAGAATCTCAGGATAGAAAGGATGAGAGGCTTTGATGAACAACATCATCTTTATCTTCCAGAGGTTGAAGTTATCTTTGTCAAACTTAGGGACTTTCACCGTTCCTGTAGTCTTTGGTGTATTCGAACTCATGATCGTTTTTCTGTTTTTGAATAAACAGCCCGCTCTGATACTACTTGTTGAGTTTTGAATACAGTAAAAGAATACAGAGGGGGGGTGAATGGATTCTTGAACTTTTCTCGTTCGAGTCTATGTAGCAAGAGTGTTTGTGTGTGCAAGATAGAAGGTACGGATAAAGAATAACACAAGACACAATATCACTTTAATCTAATGTATTATTAGATAAAGGTTGCTACAATCTGTGAATACAAATGATAGTATTCTCAGCTTCGTTTTTCTCAGAGAGATACAGCTTGTAGTCTATGAAAAACTTGACTCACAAAGTTACTAAGTTAATGACTAAGGAAGTGAGGCTGTATCCTTATAGAACATGGATACACCCTACTTACTACAAATAAGGTAGCTGAACTAATTACTTTCTAGTCTGTCTATCCTTTTTGAGTAAGTGTCCAAACGGTTACAGATTTGACTTTGCAAAGCCTGTTCAGATCCACTTCTTTAGCCCCTTGTCTCTTCTATATCTCTCCAAGCTTCCTTGTAGGCTTTCCAGAGCACGTTACAGATTGTGGTCCATAAAGTGCATTGGCTTGTTGCAGGTTTCTGACTTGTACAATTTCTTCAGTATTTTGTCTCCAAGAATGTATTTTAGAAGTGACTAAGTAGTTGATTCGAGAACTAGAATTGACTTGATCGATAACTCTGAGTTCTCGAACACTGTTATATTGACATATCGAATTACTTCTCGAATAGCTCTTTTCTTCAGGATTCCTTGAGTTGTCGAATAGAACACTTGACTTGTCGAATCCTTGAGATATCGAATAGCTTTCTGAGTCCTTGAGATATCGAATGGAACTTTGACTTGTTGACTCCTTGAGAACTCGAACACTACTTTGACTTGTTGACTTCTTGAGTTCTCGAATAGAGTACATAGACATATCGAATTTCTGAGATATCGAATGAGATATCGAACAGTGTATTCAGAGATATCGAATAGTGTCTTGAGATATCGAATCCCTGACTTCTCGAATGCTGGACTTCTCGAATAGACAAATATACTTCTCGAATTGGTACTTATGCAAATTCTTCATTTCTTCAAATCCCAACTGTGATTATTTGACAGTCTTTATCTTCTTGCTTGAGGCATGAACCTTGGAACTTCTTTCAAGCATTATTCTAGACTCTATAAGTATAGTTACACAACTAGGATTGATGCCTACTACAAGTACAATACAAACAGAAACTCTACAACTAGAGGTTCCCTCAGTTAAGAGGTCATGTAAGTAATGCAAAGCATTACAAACAATTAGGCTTGTTATTAGATGTATACAGGCATGCCTCTGTAACTAATAACTCTGTGTGTGTAGGTGACAATTGAATCTTTCTCCTTGTTCTCCTGGTATAGTGAGCAAAAGATTTATCCAGAGAAGACTCAAGAGGTGTAGATACAGAAGTGATCTTGGGATGAGATCCTTTTTCAATAGACACAGTCTTTTGAGAGACAGTATCCAGTAACTGTTTTCCCTTTTTAAGTACTACAGCCTTTTGAGAGACTGCAGCCTGGCTATGACTAGGTGCTTCATCTCTTTGTCCTAGCTTAGAAAGTTGAATTGCAGCCTTCAATTCTTCTCTCTCAGCAAGAGATATATTATCATCATCTTCACTAGAACTACTACTACTTGACACAACAAATCTTCTCTTCCTTACAACTTATGTCTTTTGAGAAACACCAGAGGTTGGTTTCTTTGAAACAACAGGCTGTTGATTAAAACTTGGTTCTCAAATTGTTTCAGAGACTATAATGTTTTGGGCTACATGGGTAGACACAGGGGGGGTTCTCCTCCAAACGAGATTCCTGAGTCATTTCACCACAAAAGAAAGAAGAATTGTATAGAGTAGGAAGATGAGTTTTAAGAATTACCTGAACATGATTTGGATAATGAATTTCAGGTATTTCATCTAGATTCTTTTCATTGTCCTTCTTTGTAATGTTAGAGAAAATTCTCTTTTGCTGTACATAAGAAGAAACACAATGTTCTCTACCAAATCTAGCTTCAACATCAGGAATAAAATGGTTAATAAACAATTGCATAAATCTATGATAATAAACCATTTTCCTGTCTTGATCTCTTGACCCAAGTTTAATACACATCTGACTTAAGATAATGTGACCAATGTTAATTACTCTATCGTAAAGCAAACTATAAGCAATATGTGATGTAACAGAAGTAATTTGCTAAAAAGAACTACATTTACCAGTAAAACATTTAGCAATTTGATCAAAAAAGAAAGACCATTCTTTCCTAAGAAAAGATCTATTTAACTGGCTCATGTTGTCTAGAGGTCCACTATAACCTAATGCAGACAACATAGTTCTTACATCATCATCAGATGGTTCACTTGCATAATTAACATTAACAGGTAAGTAAAGTACTGAATTAACAACAGATTCAGTAATGTCATAAGTATCTTGTCCTAAGTGTAAAACAAACTTACCTGATTGACTCTGAGTAGAATCAATTACTTCAGCATTCTCCCAAGCTTGTGAAACTGCAGCTTGATTTATTTCTGGAGATGCTGCCAATGCATAACGCAAAGGTCCAATAGCCATAAAATCCATTACTGGATGAAAATCAGCTGATACTCCTTTCTTGCTGGTGATTGCTGCAACATGATTGTTAGTCATAAAATCAAAGTCACCAAACTTGAAAGGTACTGATTTTGGTAGTCTTCTTTGAGCTGCCATTTTTTATCTGAAAAGAACTTGAGAAATCTTGAAATTGATTAGAGATTTTGAGAATACAAATGAATGTTTTTGCCTTAAGAAATACGATTTAGACGTTAGCAATAAACAATCAGAGTCTCAGAATAAAGATATATTCAAAAATTCTTCAGACCCACTAACCCACGTTGACAGGTAGGTTGATAGGTGTCAGTCGCTGAAAAATGCAGTTTACCCACGATTTTTGGAAAATAAAATCCAAAATTGATTTCAATTAAATAAATCAGGGTAAAATAAAATCAATACTGATCAGCTTCATTTCCTAATGTGATCTTTTTTCACCAAGATAATCACAATTCTCAATGTGATTAAAAATTAAAAATAATCATCAATCCTGATGAAATTTTCCATGTTTTCCTGATCACTATCATCCTGATTCCAGAGATTTAACTAGAGTTCCACGTGGCAATTTCAAAATTTAACCTGAAAAGAACATCAATAATCCAAACAAAAATATTTTGTTAGATTGTCAAAATATCTTGAAAATACGAGAGGGCCAGTCATACGCATTGATATATACGCTGATACTTTGAACATTTAAAATGACTGTTCAGCTTCTCATTATTTCCTTTATAAACACCTGATGTCCTTTGCCTTTCTTAACTCCACAACCATACAAAATCTCTCTGTAATCACAGAGCTTCCACAAAACACAATGGCCTTTAACCCAATCTTCCAATTCCTCACAAATGATGAACCGGTTGTTCATGACGAAAGGTTCATAGTTTGTCTCTTTGAAGAGATGACTTTTCTCATCGCTTTAGACATGATTGGAGTAGATTCAAATAATATCCAGACATGATTGCAGATCTTTATGATTATTCGAAATCAACCTGCTCTGATACCAATTGTTAACTCGAATAACTTGTAGAAGGGGGGGTTGAATACAAGCTATATAATCGTGTCTGATTTTTGCTCGAATAAATAAAACAAGAACAAATGAATCAATCAAACTGTTTGTATTAATAAGATCAAATACAAACTCTACCAAAGGTGTACAAATACCTTTAGCAGCTGTTGACAATACAAATCTCTCTCTGTTTGTTTCGAACTCTCGAATACAAACCTTATGCTATCGACTCCCAAATCGTTCGACACTTTTTACAATAATATATAAAGAGTATTTATAATGCTACCTATCAACTAATAACAGAAAGATAATCTATACATGACAATGTTCTGCCGTCCAGTTGATAGTTTCCATCAATAGAAAATTCTTTCCTTCGTGATATCTTCTTGCTTGTTCTTCAAACAAAGATCCTGTTTTATAGCACTTGCCAGTTTCTGTAGCATCCTTCATGACATCATCAGTAACACAACTGATATCAGGGTTCCATCTTGCATCAAGATCTGACCATCCCATCAGTACTCGATCAGTATTTGACTTGTCGTATCAGGATCCAATCTCAGTTCCTGACATGTAGTACTTGATGCACTATTCCTGACTTATTCCTACAGATTACTGTCTAACACATATATCCTATACAAAGTGCTAAATCCTTTATAAGATCAGGATATACAATAAGTATGAATAAAATTCTATTCTTAACATCACAATTCATGAATTATTCCTAACAATCTTATTGAGATGATGGTTGCGAATGAATATCAGAATCCAACTCAGAGACTATCTCAAGGCAAGGTAGCAGGTATTTTGGAAGTGGATGCAGCTTCATCCATTGCAGCTCAGTTGAAGGCTTTGACTATGAAGGTGGATTCTCTTACTAACTATGGAGTTCAGTAGGTTGCTAGTGTTTGTGAGTTATGTGCGGGCGCACATGAGACGAATCAGTGTGCTATCTCTTTTGAATCAACATAGTTTGTGAGTAATTTTCAGGGACCCGCTGCACCAGTTCCAGCCACCTATCATCCGAACAACAGGA
The DNA here is from genome assembly GCA_037693485.1 of Kitagawia praeruptora. Classification (NCBI taxonomy): domain Eukaryota; kingdom Viridiplantae; phylum Streptophyta; class Magnoliopsida; order Apiales; family Apiaceae; genus Kitagawia; species Kitagawia praeruptora. Next base: position 102,419,769 of record CM075350.1, read on the forward strand.
ACCATCCTAACTTCAGCTGGAGCAACAATCAAGGTGCTCCACAGCCACAACAGCCTTATCAGCAATTTTAAGGCCAGCAATATGGAGCTAAGCCGTTCAATCAAGGCTATCAGTAGCAGTATGCTCCAAGGCAACCATATCAACCTCCGGGATTTCAGCAACAGCCTCATGCAAGTGCGGGGCAGTCTTCTTTTGAAAAATCTGAATTGGATGAATTGAGGTTGATGGTTAAAAGCCAGGCGGTATCTCTCAAGACGTTGGAGAATCAGATAGGGCAGATTGCAAGTGCCTTATTGAATAGGCAGCAGGGGAATCTTCCGAGCAATACGGAGGCTAATCCAGGCAGGAGGGATGGCAAGGAATAGGTCAATGCAATTACTTTAAGATCTGGAAAAGTCACGAGGGATCAAAAATCAGTAGCTGAGGAAGACGAAGAAATCAAGAAACAGCAGGTGGAGGCTTCTACAGATAAAGAAAAGGTAAATTCTGATTTGGTGGCTGATCAGTTAGATGGCGAAGCGAAAAAAGGCAAAATTTTTGCTGAAAAATCTACTCCAAAGTAGTCTACAGAGAGCAATCAGATCTATCCACCCCCTCCATTCCCAAAAAGACTTCAAATGCAAAATTTTGCTGAAAACTCTCCTCCAAAGCAGAAGTTGGTGAACCAGATTTATCCTCCTCCTCCATATCCTCAACGCTTGCAGAAACAAGATCAAGAAAAACAGTTTCAGAAGTTTATGGATGTCTTCAAGAAACTGTCCATTAACATTCCTTTTGTTGAAGCATTGGAGCAGATGCCGAGATATGCAAAGTTCATGAAGGATATTTTATCACGAAAGAGAAGGTTGGAAGAATTTGAATCAGTGGTTTTGACAGAGGAGTGCAGTGCGGTGTTGCAACAGAAATTGCCTCCTAAACTTAAGGATCCAGGAAGCTTTACAATTCCATGCACCATTGGAAAGTTTTCTTTTGACAAATGCTTATGTGATTTGGGAGCTAGCATTAATCTCATGCCCTTGTCTATTTTCAAGCAACTTGGTCTGCCTGATCCGAAGCCAACCAACATCTCTTTGCAGTTGGCTGTTAGGTCGATCACTTATCCGAGGGGTATAGTAGAGGATGTCTTGGTGAAGGTTGATAAGCTCATATTTCCTGCCGATTTTGTGATTCTAGATTTCGAAGAAGACAAGAAGATTCCCATAATCTTGGGAAGGCCTTTTCTAGCTTCGGGCCGTACTTTGATCGATGTGCAAAAAGGAGAGCTTACAATGAGGGTGCAAGATCAGAATGTCACCTTTAATGTGTTCAAGGCCATGAAATTTCTGACAGAAGATGAAGAGTGTTTCAGTGTGGAAATGGTTGATACGGGTCAGAGGAAGAAGATTGATCAGTTGTTGAGCGAAAAGTCAGACACGCACATGAGTAAGCATCACATCAGTGATTCCATTGACAGTTCTTCAATTCGAGATCTCTCGAATGTCAAGCTTGGAAAACTTCCATCCCATTTGAAGTATGTCCTTTTGAATGATGAGTTGGTGATTTTTAAAGTGTGTCAAGATAATGTGTTAAGAAGGTGGATCATGGATGATGAGGTAGAAGAGTGTTCTTATCAATCAACTGTGAAGCATAAACACCTTAGAGGTGTGAAGAAGAAAAAAAATCGATTGGAGGAAGAGTCAAAGTGAGGTTTGATTTAGAAAAGATGTGGGAAGATAGCAAGAAGGTTGTCAGACAATGGGTGAATGGTCCTTCTGATAATGACAAGTCGAATGCGATCTTCGAGCCACCATGATTTGAATCATATTTGTCCGGCTAAATGACGTTAACGGCAACGCTTTGTGGGAGGCAACCCATGTGGTTCCGACGATTAGGTATGTTTCCTACTATCCCTTGTATTTACTTCCATTCATTGCGGACATTGAATAATTCAAGTTTGGGGGATGAGTAGTCTAGGGTTGGAATTGAGAATTCTGATTGGTAGTTGTTCATGTAGGATATTATATTTTGCATGTTAGTGGTAGTTCATTCATGTTTGTTCGTGTTATCTACGTTTGTTTCATATACACTACGCCATAGATGGCCTGTAGCAACGCTTTTTTTCGGTGTTGCAATGAAAAACGTTACAGTAGCTCTAAACTTGATGGCCTGCAGCAACGTTTTGTTTTTGTGTTGCTGTATACAAAACATGGTGTTGCCGTAGCTATAAGAAACGTAGCAAGTTGCAACACTTGTGAAGTGTTGCCGTTAATATGATTTAAACACAATTTTTTTTAACAAAAATTGAAATAAATAATTATTGTGAATTAAAATTAATTAATTTAAAAAACAAATAATTTAAATTTTCAAAGTTTGTTAATATAGTCAATATTAGAATTTTTATAAAATATAACATTTTTTATAAATTGAAAATAGACCAAATCATTAAAAAAAAACTTAACAAATTAATTTTTTTTTGAAAAAAAATAATTTTCTAGAAAATGAATAAAGTTTGAGAAATAATGTTAAGTTTGATATAAAAAAAATTTATGCATTATTGAACTAAAATATAACATTTTTATAAATAAAAATAACATATTTTCTTATAAATTTAATTAAATTGAAGAAATTTTCAAATAAAAATTAATAAAATAGAAAAATAAAAATTAATAAAACATGAGTTGTGGCGTGTCCAAATTACTGGGCTAGGTTTTGCTTTTGGCGTGGGCTGGGTTTAATTTTGGAGCACGGCAATTTTGCCGCTTGTAATTTCAACAAGTCATCAACACAGTCTAATTAGTAAAAAAAAGAAACACACTCAGTACACACTCACTCACTCTACGCGAAGAAAACACACTCACTCACTCCTAACCCTATCCGCCGCTCACCGCTCAAGATTAGGGTTTCAATTTGGAGTTTCTTCCGTTAGGGTTTGAATTGGGGATCGAATTGAATTAGGGCTTTTAACTTCATCAGGTATTATTCTTAATTTGAGCTCGCTTTTGAAGTTCTAGCTGTTAATTTGTTTTGCATGCATAAAATGTTATTCGAATTTGTTATTTTTAGTTGTTAATTCGAATTGAATTAGGGCTTATGTTATTCTCTGCTTGAATACAAATTGAATTGGGGATTTTCTCTGATTTGATTTAGGGTTTCGATTTGTTTATTGTATTAAAGTATGTATGTTGTATATATGATCTGATTTCATGCTTTTCCCTCTATCTGTCTCTTTATTTCTCTCCCTCTCCCTCTCCCCCCCCCCCCTCTCTCTCTCCCCCTCTCTCTTTCCCCTCCCTGTCTCTCCCCCTCTCCCCCTCTATCTGTCTCTCACTCTCTGTCTCTATCTCTCTCTCTCTCTCTCTCTGTCTCTCACTCTCTGTTGTTTGATTGTAATCACGTAGAAATGTAAATATTGATTTGTTGTTTTCGGTTTTACAGTACCGAAAATTGTTTCTAGACTGGGTTGTAATTTCTGATAAAATGTTTATTGATTTTGTTTGATAAAATGTTTTCTGATAAAATGTTTATTGATAAAATGTTTATTGATTAGCTTATTGATTTTGTTAATGTATGTGTTAGCATTTTTAGCATGTGAAAACATAAAATGTTTTGCCTAGAACGTGTTAACATTGTTAGCATGTGAAAAGATAAAATGTTTTGCCCACAGACTTACGATTATCGTTCACAATCGATATGGACTGTGTTAGTGAAGTTTAGGGAAAAGGACAACTAAGATGTGGAACCTAAACTCTATTATCCACATATGAGCCAAATGAATCTACATAGATATTTCTACGCGATACTAGGAAAAGAACCATTGTATGTTTTTCCCGATACTAGGTTAGGTCCCTGCACTAGGCTTCCAAATATTATAGTTCTTTGTCATAATTGTAGTGATACTAGATACTAGATTTTTTGTCGGCACCCACTCTTATTTTCAAATAGTATAATTCTTGTCGTCATAATTGTAGTGATGGATGGCTGGATTGAACTTCCAAAATTCAGTGAAGGATGTATTAGTGGGATAAGATCTTTTTTACGAAATGCTTTTTCTAGATTCGCTGTTAGTGATGAAATTACGTGCCCCTGCAAAAATTGTAAAAATCGCAAATGGCTTTGTGAGGATGTGATTTATGATCACCTCATCTACGCGGGTCCGTGTCCCATGTATGCGAACTGGATTTGTGAGGTTTCACGCCCACAATCCAAAGCGAGTAATGAAAATATGGAGTGCGACGATGGTGGTCTCGATTTCGGAGATAATCTCGCTGAGATGTTGCAACGTATGCAGAACTGTAGGAAACCTGGTAAACCAAATGAGGAAGCTGCAAAATTTTATCGCCTTGTTGAAGAGGGAAAGCAGCCGTTATATCAAGGCTGTACAAATTTCTCACGACTAAGTTTCATCATTAGGCTTTCTTCCTTGAAATGCATACACGGAATGACCGAGTCTGCATTTAGTGATTTGTTAAAGTTGATGAAAGAGGCTTTTTCACAGGCCCACATCCCTCTATCTTTTAATGCTGCGAAAAATGTCATTAGAGAATTAGGTCTAGATTACCAAAAAATACATGCATGTCCAAACAATTGTATGTTGTATTGGGCAGAAAATGAAAAGGAAGATGTCTGCAAAACTTGTGAAGCTTCGAGGTGGGTCATAGTGGAAAAGAAAGACACTTCTGATGGTGTTCCGGAGAAGTTTATGCAGAAAGTACCGGCAAAAGTGATGCGGTACTTTCCACTAAAACCGAGGCTGCAAAGGCTGTTTATGTGCAAGGATTATGTTGAACTTATGACTTGGCATTCATCGCGATGGAAAAATGATGGGAAACTTAGGCATCCGGCTGATGCCGAGGCCTGGAAAATAATGGATGCCAAATTTCATAATTTTTCATCAAAACATAGAAATGCCAGATTAGGTCTAGCATCTGATGGGTTCTGTCCATATCGTACAATGAGTACTGTGTATAGTACTTGGCCGATAGTGTTAGTAAACTACAATCTCCCACCTTGGTTATGCATGAAGTCGGAAAATTTAATACTCTCAACACTAATCTCAGGTCCAGAATCTCCGAACAACAATATTGATGTATTTTTGCAGCCTCTTATCGCCGAGTTGAAAGAGTTGTGGGATAAAGGCATAGAAACCTACGATGCTTTCGCTGATGAAAATTTTGTTTTACGTGCAAGTGTTTTGTGGACCATTAGCGATTTCCCGGGATATGCCATGTTATCCAGTTGGAGTACAAAGGGTAAATTAGCTTGTCCCGTATGCCATTATGAGACTTCTTCAATGTACTTGAAACATAGCAGAAAAATGTGCTACATGAACCATAGGAAATTTTTAGAGCTGAACCACAAGTGGAGGTTTGATAAAAAAGGTTCAATGGTGAAATTGAAATGGAACTGCCTTCGCCTATTTTATCGGGGGAAGATGTTGAAGAATTATTGATTGGTTTTGAGAATCATTTTGGGGGTGATAAGACCAAGAAGAATGGCCAGAAAAATAAAGGTCAAAAAAAAATTCCCCTTTAAAAAAAAATCAATTTTATTTGATTTACCGTATTGGAGTCAGAACTTATGTCGACATAACCTTGATGTTATGCACATAGAAAAAAACCTTTGTGATAACATACTTGGTACTTTGCTGAATATGAGTGGGTCGAAAGACCATTTAAATGCTCTGTTTGATCTTCAAGAAATGGGCATCAGGAAGGATCTACATCCAATTTTATCAAGTGATGGGGAAAATTATGAGATAAGGGCTGCCATATTTGAAATGACGAATAAGGAAAAAGAAATTTGTTGCACAGTATTGGAGAATGTTAAATCACCATACGGTTGTGCATCCAGTATTAGGCGGTATGTGCACACGAAGGAGAGGAAAATCACAAGGTATAAGAGCCACGACGCACATTTCATTCTCCACTACTTGTTGCATTTTGCTGTGAAGAGAACACTAAAACTTGAGGTTGCGTTGCCTATGATAAGATTAGGTGCATTCTTGAGAGGACTTTGGGCTAAGGTTATCGATTTGGCCGACATCAAGAGGCTGCAACAGGAAATCATAGAAATTCACTATAGTTTTGAGACGATATTTATACAAGCTTTCTTCGACATAATGGAACATTTGCCAGTTCATTTATGCAAGGAAGTTGAGTATGGTGGACCAGCACATCTCCGGTGCATGTTTCCAATCGAGCGTTACCTTGGTAAGTTGAAATCGTATGTTCGGAACAGGAGTAAACCAGAGGCTTCCATCGTTGAAGGTTATCTTGCCGAAGAATGCTTGACATTCTGTTCGATATTCTTAAATAATGACGAAGCAAGAAAAAATAGCAAGTTTTCTGGTAAATCTAAAATCTGTCCAGAAAATATGAAATATCCAATTGGTACAAGAAGAAATAAAGAAGGAAAAGCCATTCACTTAAACGATTCTCAATGGATGGAATGTCATCGCTACGTTCTTTTCAACTGTGGTAACAAGGAAATAGAGAGTTAAATTGAGTAAGTACTTAAGTTCTAATTTATTTTAGTCACTATTGAATAATTAGGATCTATCTGTTTTGATTGTATTAACTAGGTCATTATTGTAGGGAACATCGAGCTTTAGTTTACGGTCATGCTATACCAAAAAGATATAAAAGAGAGAGAGTGCATTCTGATGAATTTTGGAAGTGGCTAAAGGAAGTAATTGCAAAAAAGGAAGTCGTTTCGCAAGAATTACAAGTTCTTGCAATGGGCCCTAATCGAGCAGCTAAAAAGTTTAGTGGATATGTCATTAATGGATACAGATTCCATACTAAATTTAGAGATGCGAAGTGTACAACACAAAACAATGGCGTATTTTTAACTGCCTTGATAACTAGCTTTGCAAGTTCGAAGGATCAGAATCCAATGGTTGGTGAAGTCAATTACTATGGAGCAATTGAAGAAATACTAGAGATTGATTATTGGGGAGAATTCACTGTGGTTTTATTTAAGTGTTGCTGGTACCAAGAGGAGAAATATTTATATGGGCTAACTCGGGTTAATTTTAATCGATTGTGCCAAAAATCGGATCCATATGTATTGGCGTCACAAGTACAACAAATCTTTTGTATAGCAGATCCTGTTGATAAGACATGTCATAATGTTATCAAGAAATTGCCAAGGGACTGGTGTGAGGTTGAAAGTGCAGATGCAAATGAAAATAATATAAATGATCCGGTTTTAAATGATACTTACTGTGGTGTTGGGGCAAATGAAGTTAATGATGACATATGGTGTAGAGATGATGTCCCAATAACACAGATTCCTGTTCCTCCTGCCGAAGAGGAAGAAAATGCTTCTTAGTATTTTTGCATAATATTTAATTAATTGACTATTATTTATTGTATTTCGTACGTTGTAACTCACTGCTTCTTAAGTGACTTTTGAGACTTCTTTTTTTAATATATTGCTTCTTAGGTAAGTGCTTGTTTTTTAATTGCATGTAAATTTACTTAAGTGGTTGCTTCTTAGTCAATATAAACTTAAATGATAATCATGGTGATTTGTTCAGTTTTATGTTGTCTGCACTTGCATATAATTATGTAATCACTTAGTTTCAGTTGCCGTGTTTATTTTTGAAATTTCATATCTTGATTTTAATGTAAGTTTCTCCTTTTTTGTGCAGGATGGAAGATAACTTTGTGCATCTCAGGTTTCACCACAAGGAAAAATTTCAAAATAGTAGATATGTTGGAGGAGAAGAGATTACGGTCATGTTTGTTGATTTTGATAGGTTTTCTTGCACAGTACTGATGGAGCATGTCAAGGAATATATGTGAGCAAAGGTGATATGGAAGGGTGAAAATTATGTACAGATGATGTTGACTTGAACGAGATGGTTAAAGCAGCAAAAGCCGCAAAAGTTGGAGAGTACTTGGATTTTTATATCGACAACGTGGTCGATTGTAAAATCAAGCCTTTGAAACAGATGCAGCCTCATGTGGTCATGCGACCAAGGCAGAATTTAAGTGCAGGTGTTGTTTCTCTTCTAATAATTATAAGTTTTAGCTTTCGTGTGATATCATCATATATAATTCCAAAAATTTGCCCTGCTTTAGATCAAATTCTATTATTAATTTGATTCTTTGAATTTAAAGTGAAATCAATTAGCAAAAAAAAAAGTGAAATCAGTTGATGGACAGAGTTATAGTTATTTTATGATTTATGATTTATGTTTTGATGTAGCTAAAAACCAAGGGAAACGGACGTTCGTGACCACTCACCAACTCCAGCAACAGAAAAACAAGAAGGCAACTCAATTAGTCGACAGTCCTCGGAGGTCATCACGGCTGAATGAGCTACAAGTTAACAGTCCTCGGAGGTCATCACGGCTGAATAATCAAGAGGTCAACAGTCATCGGAGGTCAGCATGTGGGGATGCTACAGAAAAACTGGAGGATGCAACTGTGAATCTGAATGTTGCAAGTGTTAAGAGGAACTTGGAGTTATTCAATCCACCAGCTGCAAGTGAAGAAATGGGATCGAATGAAGATACGGGAGAGTTTGAAAGTGAAGTAAGAATGTATTTTGGTGTAATTTTTTTGTCCATAAATAGGATATTTGTGCACAAGTTTTTAATTATTGCATTATGTTTTACTTGCAGGTGCTACCTCCCCCACCTCCCCTTACAGATTATGAAAAAAAGCGATTTGTTAATGTGACTTTAAACGATGTGGTGTACCACATGCTAGGTTTGCCTACACTAGCAACTTCTCTAATGGGCGAGATGAAAAAAAACAAAGGAAGCAATAAAAATAAAAAGATTCAGGAGGAAGGCTCAGAATATAATCCTGGTGCAGAGGAACATACTGGAGATGATGGTGGAGAAAAACCAAGAAAGGTGTGTCATCTCTGTCTTTAATTTTTATTTAAAATCATTGCATAATTCATGTTATAATAATATTGTATATGTTTGTCTTTTCTGGTTAAAATAATCATGATTGCAAATTTTAATTCAACTGTACATTGTAGAGAACTAAAAAAGCACTAAAGACGAAGCTTCCAAGTGGACCAACAACTCGTTCACGGTCCAATATCGTAACTGGCCCTCAGAAGGATGCAATAGATAAGGAAGCAACAGTAGATAAGGAAGCAAGGAAGTCAATTCTTATACAGCCCGCTGCACAAATCCAGCTGCCGCAGAATGAAGAACCAGGGTCAATGGCTGCTTATTTGGCTATGAGGGAGTGTTAGAAGAATGAAGTTGGTAAGAAAAAAGCTGCGATTGCTAGTGGAAGTGGAACTGCAAATCAGCTAGTTGATGGAGAAAATGTCTTGCCTGATATTGGAGATGAAGTCGAAGAAGGTTAGCCGCTAATCTTTAGTTTTTAAGTTACCTAAGTACCATTGCATATTTATTGATAAATCAACTTACAAGCACCTAAATAAAAACTGTAACAGGAATACGTAAAAATTCAATAGATTATATTCTTAGAAACAAAAAATTAAGAAAAATTTGGAAAATTAGAAATAGAAAACTGGAAAATTTTTGTGCAAGTAAACAGCCCCTTAATTTCTCAAGTATCGTTCTTTGTAGTTTGCATTTTAGTTATTTATGAAATAAATTGATGCTAGTTTTTTAACCTTTTGAACACGTATTCTTGGTACTTTAAGTTGTAGTTCCTAAAAGAACCCGAGGAAAAACAAACATGGATAAAGTTCACACAAGGCCCTTTGAGAAAAGAATCGTCGTGAACATGAATAAGAAATGCCAACCTATTTCCGATGATGACAACGTTGTGACTGAACTTGGTTACTTTCTGGGGACATTGAAGAAGTGTGTGCCCCTTACTTATAAATCTTGGAGAGATGTTCCTAAAAATTTGAAGAGCACTCTATTGAATTATGTTAAGGTAACTTGTTAACTACAATCTAGCTCAATTTTCTCTGCTTATATAAATAATATTGCTCACACAGTAGGCACTTTTTATTTATTTATTTTATGTTTGATTTGTATGTAAGCAACGGTATATTTTCCCCGAGGAATTGGGAAAGTGGGTGCTGAGGTCAATTAATGCTGATTGGAGGGGGTACAAGAGTCGTCTCAAAGCGGCACATTATACCCCTTATACCACTGACGAGGAGAGGCTGGAGAACAGGCCTGATGAGATTCCACTTGAGGATTTTAAACTGGTCTTGAAGTATTGGGGAGATGAAGATGTTCAGGTAAACAAGTATTGGGGAGTTATTTATTATGCATTCCATTCCATCAAAATAAACCAATGCTTTTTATCATGTTTCCTAATAGGCCAAGGCCAAGAAAAATGCTGAAATTAGGCAAAAGTATGTGGAGACACACACTGCTGGTCCAAAGTTATTTTCCCAAATTCGACAAAATTGGTATATTTCTGGACTCTTTTATTGATTCGTGTGAGAACAATTTGTGCGACTCCTATTGGTATAATTTTTGCTTTATTTTGTGCACTAAACTTGTATTCCATTTCGTGCTAATTTTTCATACACATGCATATTTTTTTAATTCATGGGAGGCATTTGTTTAAATGTCAGACTTTAGAATTACTTGTAAATAATCACCTTACACACTTGTCAGTAGAAGGATTATTACATTTGAAAATTATCATTATTATAAAAATTAATTGATTCATATTAAATTGAGTTGTTACTAGCGAACTCTGTTTTTTGGACTATTACTCCAATAAATAAATTCATATGTCATGTTAGTACTTTCTTAATTCGATATGAGCATATTAGTTAATATCACCATATTAATTTGTTTCTGATTTTCTGATCTGAATTTTGTGTCCAGGTCAAGGAATCGGATGGCGCAGTTTTTGTGAAGACTCGTAAGCGAAAAGACGATCGTGAGTACAAGACAGATGGGAAAGTAACTAAGTTCTTAGTTGTAAGTATTCTGTCATTTAGTTGATCACATGCCATGCATTTTCTTCCATTTAATTCTACATTATTTGAAATATGGTCGTGGCTTTATTTTGTAGGACAAAATTGAGGAGGTTCTGGGTACTGATTTAACAGGACCAACTGATGGTGTCGATGAACTTCTATTGCAAGGAAAATCGCATGGTCCTTCTTGGCTTATTGGCAGATGTGTCAATTCTGACAAACATTCCACTTCTTCTACCCCGGCTGACTCGCAAATCAATGACTTGACAACAAAAATCAGGCAAGAAGTTGTTGCCGAAATGGAAGAAAAGCTGAATAAAAAGGTCGAAGAGGAAGTCAATGCAAAGCTGAATCTGGTGCTCAGTAAATTTGGCCAAGCAAAGCCCAGTATCAACATCAATCTGGTGGATCTTTGTCCCGCAAAATCCAGTGACAACGACAACGACACCCCTACTACTGTTGCCACATCTTAGTTAACTGTTTTTCATCGCTTTTGGTCATATTTAAGGTGTTTAACTATTCTTAATCGTATTTAAGGTGTTTTAACTATTTTTAATCGCTTCTGCTTCTGATCTAAGATGTTTAAAAATAGTTAAAGTAGTACAAGACTATGGTTTCCTGATTTGCGGTGGATGTATTTTGGATGGTTTTAGACTTTTAAGGTGGATGTATGGTTTTATATTTTATGGTGGATAGATAGACTGTGGAACTTTATGTATTTTGGATTATGGGGAATTAGTAGAAACAAATGTTTCCTGTCAGATTTTACTGTAAAAGCGTTGTCGTAGGTATCATTAGCGTTGCAAGAAATTAATACAAATATGTTGCAAAAACATGAAAAGCGTTGCAACAGGCATGAAAAGCGTTGCAACAGGCAGTCCCAAATAGCGTGGGTCCCACATGGGTGTCCCATCTGTGGGCCCCGCCTATGGGTCCCACCTTTGGGCCCCAACTGTTGGTGCCATCTGTGGGTCCCACATGTGGACCCCACCTGTGGGCCCCACATGTGGCCTACACAGGTTGGACCACATGTGGGACCCACAGGTGGATTTACCAAATTTGAACATCTACTGTAACACTAGTTTAGTGTTGCTGTACATTACATTAACGTTGCCATAGAAGTTTCTGGTAACAAAAGTATTAGCATTGCCGTAGTGAACCAAAGCGTTGCCGTAGACACCTACTGTAGCTGTGCCAAATGCAACGCTGAAAAAGCATTGCCGTTTCGTTTTTTTGCAATACAACAACGTTTTTTTGGCTTGCTGCAACATTTTGAAAACGTTGCTGCAAGCCATCTATGGCGTAGTGATAGGACATTCTGTTTTTATTTTTTGTATACCATGTGAGTTCATGTTAGTTGCATTTTCATGGCATGCATATTTCATGATCCCTGAGGACGAGCTAATTCTGATTGGTAGGTAGATGTCTAATTGAGTGTGGTAATGATGAGTAGAGGGTTGATTTATAGTTCCTACGAAATTGACTTGCATGCTTCAGAAACACAATAATTTCACAGTCTCATTGGGTGCTTTTGGGCTAGGTTAGGGTCATGCTTGTTTGGTTGTTTGAGATTTAATCACTTGATTATATTTAGAATTTTCGTTATTCCCTTGATGGCGTAGGAGCACTAAAGTCTAAGTCTGGGGGAAACCAGGAATTTCATGCTAGTTGTTAATATTTGTCAATAATGGCTAGACGTCAAATGGCTAGTAGCCGGCTCATATTTATATGAGTAGTCTAGGGTTGGAATTGAGAATTCTCATTCCAAATTGCGTATACAAAAAAAAATCAAAAGAAAAAAAGTTGTGTATTGTTTAGTTGTTTAAATGCAAAATTAACCAGGGTGAGCTCTTTAATACTCGAGCAATTAAGTTCTAGGGGACTTTGTGCCTAGTGACCTAAGGCTTTATAGTTCGGGATCCACTAACCCAACGCTCGCTACATGGGTATTATTGTATAAGCCTTTTGGGGTCTCATCCATTGTACGGTTAAATAATCATGTTTGTATATTATGTGTGTCGTCGCATAGTAGTAAAGCATGAATTTCTGGCTAACTCAGATAAGGATGGAGGTGTTCCTAGGTTATGAAGTGTTTATAGTCTATTCTATTTATAAACTTGGGAGTATATGTATGATTTTTGATCTAGTTTGGGAGTATTTCTGATGAGCATTGCACACACGCATGTTTCTGTCATGTATTGTTAGTATACGGGAGCTTAGTCGAGCTCTATTTGGAGTTATTTGCATTCTTTGAGATCTTTCCTTGTTGATTGGTTTTGGTTAATCTAAGGGGATCGTTGCATTTTCATATTAGTTGCATTCATGCATTACATTGTTTTTGCATTGTTAGTTAGATGGATTTTGTGGATACATTCACTATAGGCCCTCACGAGACCTCACTCGTCCACTAGGGCTGCCTAGGGGTTTAAAGGGCTTGTTGTATATGCCAAATGCAACCGTGATCACCTACGGAAGTGGTACTAGTTAGTGTATTTATTTTTGTCTGTTTATGCTTGAGGACAAATGATAAATGGAATTTATATCCATTTGGAGCATTCCATATCGGCTTAAATTGATTCGCTTGGCCTCAAGTTTGTTGTACTTTTGATGTGTTTTATGTAGTTGTGCAGGATTACAATTATCGGCTAGGATTGGTGGGTTTCATTGATCTTGGAGTTGAATTTGAGCATTGGAATGAAGGAAGGAGTATTTCTCTTTGCTACCAGGAAGATTCATGAGTCAAAGGAATGAAGAATGAGAAGTGGCAAAGAATCGGAAGAGAAAACGGATGAGAAATGAGTTAATTGTGGAAAATTCGGATTTCCGGGTAGGTTGCGCAGTCTACATTGTTTTGACCATATCTGGAGTTCTAGAAGTCCGTTTTGGACGATCTTACAGTCCACGCAAGCTTGGGAAATTTTCTTGAAGAATAAAGCAAAATCAAAATTCTGGGCAGAAAGAGCAGCGCAGGCAGCGCCCTACAAGCATAGTTGTGCAGGATTGCAATTATCGGGTAGGATTGGTGGTTTTCATTGATCTTGGAGTTGAATTTGAGCATTGGAATGAAGGAAGGAGTATTTCTCTATGCTACCATGAATATTCATGAGTCAAGGGAATGAAGAATGAGAAGTGGCAAAAGAATCGAAAGAGAAAACGGATGAGAAATGAGTTAATTGTGGAAAATTCGGATTTCCGGGTAGGTTGCGCAGTCTACATTCTTATGACCATATCTGGAGTTCTAGAAGTCCGTTTTGGACGATCTTATAGTCCACGCGAAGCTTGGGAAATTTTCTTGAAGAATAAAGCAAAATCAAAATTCTGGGTAGAAAGAGCTGCGCAGACAGCGCCCTACAAGTGCAGGCAGCGCTCCAGAACAGAAAACAGAGCGCAGACCGCGCCCTACAAGCGCAGGCAGCGCTCGAGAATCTTGAAAAATCCTATTTTTGCCCTAATTCGAATTTAAGTCGTATTTTTAGGTATTTTCTTGCAGTACAAGATATCTAGGGCCTATTTAAACACATTGTATCATTGTAATATTACTACTTAGAATAAACACAGATGGAGAAGAGAGAGACTTGGAAAAGGATTCCCAACGCTCGTGACAAGCAACGGAGATCTAGATCTACATCTTTTCATCCTTCTATTAGGTGTTATTTTGGATTCAAATTTGTTTTCTAAACCTTATTACTCTAGTTTTATTATTATTCAGACGTTGTTTATTATCATGGTTTCATCAGATCCCATGATGACGAGCGGTTCGATTATGAGCTAATCGTTGTCATGGGATTCTAACGGATTTATCTATGTAGCTTAGTAGTTTGATTGCTTTAAAGATTTATGTGTGGTGAATTCTTGATATCCTTGTATGGTTGTGCTTCATGTGTTTAGATGCGTAGCTAACATCTAATCTGTTAATCTTTTGCGAAGCGAGAGTGGATCTTAAGATTCAGAACTTGCCATGCTAGCATAGGATTATGTATGTTTTTACATCATAATTTGTAGTTTAAGATGAGAATACTTATATTGCCCTATGTGATCAATATGGATGACTTGTGCTTAAACCGTTATGTTTTCAAATCTTATAGAAATATAGGGTCTAAACATAATTGGTGTCTATTTATCTTCTATCTCTTTTGTGGATGTATGTTTAGTTTGGTATTCGTATGCTGAGAAGTAGCGTATAATTGTTTCGTGTTGTCTGATCAGATATCATAACCATCACATGCATTGATTAAAGGCATCAACTCTAAGCAAAGTATTTAATGAAGTTAGGATCTCATGTTTTCTCTAGCATAAGTAACTTGATTCAAATACTCATTAGTTAATTAATTCTTAGTTTGTTAATTTGCTTTTTAGTTAAATTTAGTTAATCAAAACCCAAGTTTGTTAATTGTCTTAGCAGTGAATAAAAACCATACATTGTTGCATAGGTGCATTAACTGAATTGAAACCAAAACCAGATCTCTGTGAGAACGAACTTGATTTACTCATATATTACTTGTGACCACGTACGCTTGCGTGATTTAGTGCAAACAAGTTTTTGGCATCGCTGCCGGGGATCATCGGTGTTTTATTTTTGGTTTATGTGCTTGTCAATAGTGGTTGTTCGCGTTCACTGACTCGAATTTCTTACTTTGTTTGTTTGTTTCTTGGTGTTTCAGGTACTTGAGTTTGTATCCGAACACGTTTGCTGGCTTGTATAGAAAAACTGGCGGAAGACGATCTTGTAGAGAATAAGGAGAATAAGGAAGAGGAATTTGAAACTACAGTAGAGATGGGTGATGTAGCAGCAGTTAAGGCTTTGAAGGACTATTCTCAGCCGAAGATCAATGACATCCAATCTAGTATTATCAGGCCGGCCATCATAGCTAACAACTTTGAAATCAAGCCTAGCATGATTCAGATGGTGCAGAATTCAGTTCAGTTTGGGGGTGCTCCTACGGAGGATCCTAACATGCATATTCGGGACTTTATCGAGATCTGTGTCACTTTCAAGTTTAATGGTGTGTCGGATGACGCTATCAAATTGAGACTTTTCCCATTCTCTTTGAGGGATAAGGCTAGGGGCTGGTTACACTCTTTACCAGCTGGTTCCATTACTACATGGGAGGATCTTGCTCAGAAGTTTCTTACGAAATTCTTCCCTATGGCGAAAACTATAGCAATAAGGAACGCTCTAACTCAATTTGCACAGCAATCTAGAGAATCTTTGTGTGAGGCTTGGGAACGCTACAAGGAGATGCTTCGAAAGTGTCCTCATCATGGTATGCCAGATTGGATGGTGATTAATGGTTTCTACAATGGGTTGGGAGCACAGTCTAGACCTTTGCTAGATGCAGCATCAGGTGGAGCTCTATGGGCTAAGAGCTATGATGAAGCTTATGATCTTATTGAGACGATGGCTGCCAATGAATATCAGAATCCAACCCAGAGACTATCTCAAGGCAAGGTAGCAAGTATTTTGGAAGTGGATGCGGCTTCAGCTATTGCAGCTCAGTTGAAGGCTTTGACTATGAAGGTGGATTCTCTTACAAATTATGGAGTTCAGCAGGTTGCTAGTGTTTGTGAGCTATGTGTGGGCGCACATGAGACGAATCAGTGTGCTATCTCTTCTGAATCAGCACAGTTTGTGAGTAATTTTCAGAGACCATATCAGCCTCCGGGATTTCAGCAGCAACAATCTCATGGGAATGCTGGTCCATCTTCGAATGAAAAATCTGAATTAGATGAGTTGAGGTTGATGGTTAAAAGCCAAGCGGTTTCTTTAAAGACTTTGGAGAATCAGATTGGGCAAATTACAAGTGCTTTATTGAACAGGCAGTAAGGAACTCTTCCGAGTGATACAAAGGTGTTTGCACTAAATCACGCAAGCGTACGTGGTCACAAGTAATATATGAATAAGTCAAGTTCGTTACCACAGAGATCTGGTTATGGTTTCAATTCAGTAGATGTACCTATGCAACAATGTATGATTATTATTCACTGCTAAGACAAATAACAATTTTGGGTTTAATAAACTAAATTAACTAAGAAGTAAACTAACAAACTAAGAATTAACTAATTAACAAGAATTGGAATCGAATTACTTCTGCAAGAGAAAACATGGGATCCTAACTTCATTAAATACTTTGCTTAGATCTGACGCCTTTAATCACTATATGCAATGGTTATGATATCTGATCGGACAACACGAAACAAGTACATGCTACTTCTCAGTATACGAATACCAAACTAAACATACATCCACAAAAGAGATAGAAGATGAATAGACACCAATTATGCTTAGACCCTATATCTCTATAAGATTTGAAAACATAACGGTTGAAGAACAAGTTATCCACAAAGATCACATAGGGCAGCATAATATCTCTATTTACGCCACAAATCATGATGTTAAAACATCAACCTATCCTATGCTAGCATGACAAGTTCTAAATCTCAAGATCCACTTTCGTTTCGCAAGAGATTAACATATTAGATGTTAGCTACGCATCTAAATTCATAAAGCACAACCATACGAGGATATCAAATATACATCACACACAAATCTTTAAACCATCAAGATACTAAAGCTCCATAAATAAATCCGTTAGAATCCCATGACAACGATTAGTTCATAATCGAACCGCTCGTCATCATGGGATCTGATGAAACCATAGTAAAAACAAAGTATGAAAAGATAAAAATAAACCTAAGTAATTGATATGTAATGGTCATCTAAATTACAATGGTAGGATGTGTTTATATAGGCTCTAGAATTCTTGCCCAGCAAGAAATTCCCCAAAATAGACTTAAAATAGAATTTCTGCAAAATACGTTTCCTAAACTGATTCTGTTTTGAAGGAAAATTCGTAGCTGACGTTTCTTCAGTATTTCTGGGCCGTTCCAATCGTAACTGGACCTCTGGACCACTTTAGAATGATAGAGAATCTCGTTAGCTTCGCGTGGATAGTAAGATCGTCCAAAACGGACTTGTAGAACTCAAGATATGGCCAAAACAAAAATCCGAAATCTGGCAGAATTTTTACGCGCTCCCGGCGTGTAAAATCACTGTAGCACGCGCTCCCGGCGCGTATTTATGCGCTCCAGGCGCATGAAATTGCTGTTGGGAGCTGACTTTCTTCGTTTTAACTCTTTTTTCCTTCGTTTCTTTTGCAAATGCTTCCGTCTTCAATTCTCTAGACTTCAAGTCATCATGGTGGCTCAAAACAAGTATCCATTCCTCCTTTCCATGCTAGAATTCAACTCTCAAAATCGACGAAAACATCAACCCTAATCGATAATTCGCAAGCCTGCACATTTAAACAAAACACATCACAAATACCACAAACTTGAGTCCAAGTACACCAATTTAAGCCGATATGGAACGTTCCAAGTGGATATAAATCCACTTATCAAGAGGCTGATCCAGGCAGGAGGGATGGCAAAGAACAAGTAAAATCAGTAACTTTGAGATCGGGAAAGTTACATCTGATCCGAAATCAGCCGCTAAAGAAGATGAAGAAGTTCAGAATCAGCAAGTTGAAAAATCTGGAGTGCCCGAAACTGAAAAATCTGACTTGGTAGCTGATCAGCTAGATGGTGAATTGGAAAAGAGCAAGGAACCTATTGTAAAAGCTTCTCCGGAGAAATCTACAAAGAATAATCAGATCTATCCTCCTCCATATCCTAGAAGACTCTAGAAGCAGAATTTGGATAAGTAGTTTGCTAAGTTCTTAGAGGTGTTCAAGAAGTTACAGATTAACATACCTTTTACGGAAGCTCTTGAACAGAGGCCGAGCTATGCCAAGTTCATGAAGGGTATTCTCTCTCGTAAGTTGAAGCTCGAGGAATTAGAGACCGTTGCTCTAACGGAAGAATGCAGTGATGTTCTGTAACAGAAATTGCCTCCGAAACTTAAGGATCCTGGTAGCTTTACTATTCCATGCACTATTGGTAATTTGTCTTTTGAGAAGTGCTTGTGTGACTTGGGAGCTAGCATCAATCTCATGCCCTTGTCAGTTTTCATGCAACTTGGGTTACCGGATCCAAAGCCTACCAACATCTCTTTGCAGCTGGCTGATCGGTCAATCACATATCCTAGAGGCGTAGTGGAGGATGTTTTGGTGAAAGTTGATAAACTCATATTTCCTGCTGATTTTGTTATCTTGGATTTCGAGGAAGATAAGAAGATTCCCATAATCTTGGGAAGACCGTTCTTGGCTACGGGTAGGACTTTGATTGATGTGTAGAAAGGAGAACTCACCATGAGGGTGCAAGACCAGAATGTCACTTTTAATGTGTTCAACGCGATGAAATTTCCCACAGATGAAGAGGAATGCTTGAAAGTGGATTTGGTTGATTCTGCAGTCACTATGGAGATTGAGCAATTGCTAAAGTCAGATTCCTTGGAGAGAGTTTTAGTTGGGGATTCTGACTTTGAAGATGAGGAAGTAGCTGAGCAACTTCAACAATTGAATTCAGGCCCTTGGAAGAGGAGAATTGACATGCCTTTTGAATCTCTTGGGTTAGAAGAACTTAAAAATTCTGAGGGGCGTCTTAAACCATCTATTGAGGAAGCTCCTACACTTGAACTCAAACCATTGGCCGAACACTTGAGGTATGCATTTCTTGGTGATGCATCTACGTTACCTGTTATTATTGCTTCTAACTTATCAGGTAGTGAGGAAGAAAAGCTCTTGCAAATTTTGAGAGAGTTCAAATTGGCAATTGGTTGGACTATAGCAGACATCAAGGGAATCAGCCCTTCTTATTGCATGCATAAAATTCTGCTAGAGGAAGGAGCTAAGCCTACTGTTGAGCATCAGCGGAGACTTAATCCAATCACGAAAGAGGTGGTGAAGAAGGAAATTCTAAAGTGGCTAGATGCAGGTATCATCTATCCTATCTCAGACAGTTCTTGGGTGAGCCCGAAGCAGTGTGTGCCTAAGAAAGGAGGCATGACAGTTGTTGATAATGAGAAGAATGAGCTCATCCCTACTCGAACAGTCACGGATTGGAGAGTTTGCATGGAATATCGCAAGTTGAACAAAGCCACAAGAAAAGATCATTTTCCTCATCCATTCATTGATCAGATGTTAGACAGGTTGGCGGGACATGAGTATTATTTCCTTCTTGATGGTTATTTGGGATATAATCATATTTGCATCGCTCAAGAAGATCAAGAGAAAACCACATTCACATGTCTTTTTGGCACTTTTGCTTTTTGTCGAGTTTCTTTCGGACTGTGTGGTGCTCCTGCCACTTTTCAAAGATGCATGATGCCATGATGGCTATTTTCTCAGACATGATTGGCACGAATGTGAAGGTTTTCATGGATGACTTCTCAGTTTTTGGTATTTCATATTAGGGGTGTTCAAACAATCCGTCAAACCGTGAATCCGGACCGGACCACAACAATCCGAACCAACAAAAACCGAAACCGTAAAAACCGTTGTCAGTGGTTCGGTTAACCGGACCGTTTATGCATAAATGGTTTGGTTATGGTTTTCAATATTTTAAAACCGGTTAAACCAAACCGGACCATTATATAATAATACGCTAAAAATTCTAGTAGATAATTATAAGTTAAGATTATAACTTATAGTACGTAATGTATATACGTATATTTAATAAAAAAATTAAATTACTTAATAAATCTAATATTGAGTTAATTATCAATATTTTGTAATTCTACACTAAATTAATTTGTTTACTATTTATATAAATTAAATTGAATTATATAAATGTAATACGTAAACAGGAGACTAAAGATTGATAAACAAATATTGTAATACATATATGTAGTGTATAATATTTATGTTTATTAAATTTTATTTATATTTATTTAAATTACAATTTCATTTTTAAGTTTAACAAAAATTAAAAAATTAATATGGTATAAAGTTCAAACCATGGTTCAAAACCGGACCAATCCGTTCTTCTATGGTCTGGTTTGGTTTGGTCTTGGCATCTAACTGGTCTGGTTTGGTTTTGATTTTTGAAAAACCGTTTATATTGGTTTGGTTCGAAAAAATCAAGAATCCGGACCAAACCAATCCGTGAACACCCCTACTTCATATGATGAGTGCTTGCATAATCTTGGCTTAGTATTGAAAAGGTGCGTGGAGACCAATTTGGTGCTTAATTGAGAAAAGTGTCACTTCATGGTGCAAGAAGGAATCATTCTTGGGCACAAGGTATCTATCAAGGGGCTTGATGTGGATAAGGCTAAGGTGGAGACTATTGAGAATCTTCCTCCACCTATCTCTGTTAAAGGAATTTGCAGTTTTCTTGGTCATGCGAGGTTCTATCGGCGATTCATTCAAGACTTCTCGAAAATCTCTAAACCCATGTGTAATTTGTTGGAGAAAGATGTTCCGTTCAAGTTTGATGGTGATTGTTTAGCAGCTTTTGAGTTGTTGAAAAAGAAGTTGACTACCGCTCCTGTCATTACCGCACCTAATTGGGAGGAACCGTTTGAGCTAATGTGTAATGCTAGTGATTATGCCGTGGGAGTTGTGCTTGGGCAAAGGAAGAGCAAAATATTTCATGTGGTTTACTATGCTAGTAAAACCCTCAATGAGGCACAGTTAAACTACACCACTACAGAGAAGGAGTTGTTGGCAGTTGTCTATGCTTTTGTGAAGTTCAGATCTTATTTGCTTGGAACAAAGGTGATTGTGTATACAGATCATGCTGCTATTCGTTATCTGATTTTTAAGAAGGATTCAAAGCCTAGGTTGATTCGTTGGGTTCTTTTGCTTCAAGAGTTTTATTTGGAGATCAAGGATAGGAACGGCACGGAAAATCAGGTGGCGGATCATCTATCACGTTTGGAGGACCACGGTAAGAATTCACAAGACAATTCTCTTATTAATGAATCTTTTCCCGATGAGCAACTTTTTGGGGTGCAAGGTGAAGAACCATGGTTTGCAGATATTGTGAACTATCTTGTTAGTAATGTTATCCCTCCGGATTTCTCTTATGCTCAAAGGAAGAAGTTTTTACATGAGGTGAAGTGGTACCGTTGGGACGAGCCATTCTTGTTCAAGTTGGGTGTGCATCAGATTTTAAGGAGATGTATTCCTTACAGTGAAACGGGAAGTGTTTTGCATGATTGTCATTCTACCACATATGGAGGCCACTATGGTGGTGATAAAATAGCTCAGAAAGTACTTCAAGCAGGATTCTATTGGCCAACTCTGTTTAAAGATGCTCATAGGTTTATGATGAGTTGTGATCGATGCCAAAGGGTTGGTAATATCTCTAGGAGGAACGAGATGCCTCTTAATACGATTCTTGAAGTGGAGATATTTGATGTGTGGGGAATTGATTTCATGGGTTCGTTTGTATCGTCTTGCAACAATCAGTACATTCTCTTAGCAGTGGATTACGTGTCTAAATGGGTCGAGGTGAAAGCATTACCGACCAATGATGCTAAGGTGGTGCTAAATTTTCTTCATAAACAGATATTCATGCATTTTGGAACTCCACGAGCTATAATCAGTGATGAGGGGACACACTTCTGCAATCATCAATTTACTGCTATGATGGCGAGGTATAATGTGACGCATCGTGTTGCCACTGCTTATCATCCCCAAACTAATGGTCAAGCGGGGGTTTCGAATCGTGAAATCAAGAGAATTCTCGAGAAAGTGGTGAATCCATCAAGGAAGGATTGGTCTTTGAAGTTAGATGAAGCGGTGTGGGCATACAGAACCACTTACAAGACACCCCTAGGTATGTCTCCTTATCAACTGGTATTTGGTAAGGCGTGTCATTTGCCGGCCGAGCGAGCAAAAGGCCTATTGGGCATTGAAGAAGTTAAATTTGGATATCACAGCTGCGGGTGAGAAACGTCTACTTCAGTTGAATAAGCTTGTGCAATTTCGTGAGCAGGCTTGTGAGAACGCTAAGATGTACAAGGAGAAGGTTAAGAGGTGGCATGATAGGAAGTTGGTGCACAAGTCATTTATGCCGGGTCAACAGGTTTTGCTTTACAATTCTCGCCTCAAACTTTTTCCGGGTAAACTCAAGTGAAAGTGGTCGGGTCCGTTTACAATCAAGACAGTGTTGCCACATGGAGCGGTGGAGATATTTAGGGGGTCTTCTGATGATGCTTTTAAAGTGAATGGACAACGACTTAAGCCTTATTATGGAGGAACGGTGAACCGTGAAAAGGTTGTCACCGTTTTGTCAACAACGTGAATTCAAGGAAGAATGTCAAGCTATTGACATTAAACGAGTGCTTCTTGGGAGGCAACCCAAGCCATGATGTATACTTTTATTATTACCTTCTTTCAAAAAAAATAAAAAATATGCGTGAACAGTAGCCCAAGCCTGGCAGCGCCTGTAGCGCGCAGGCAGCGCTCCTGCCCCTGCCCAGATCGCTTTTTTTTTTTGTAGTAAAAACATATTTGTTTCATCTCATTCACTCCCATTTCATATCCCTATCTCCTAATTCAATCCTAATTCAAATTCCTAACCCTACACACTTTCAAATCTTTTCCTACATCCAATTACAACTTCCTACATCCTATATCTATATATATACATACACCCCTAAACCCATATCTCATCTCTATATTCACAATTTTTCAACTTTCATCCATTGCAAGCTCTAAGGAATGAGTAGTTCGAATTTGGGGGGAATTTTATCATTGCAAGTGCACCTCTTTGATTCGATTGGGTATTGTTCTAAACTCATCTTGTTATTTATTGCGAATTTGTGTTCTTGTTAAATTAGGGTTTTGTTGAAATTTGAAGTTGGGGATTTTGTTGTTTGTTATTGTTGTTGGTTATGGCTCCTAAAAGGCAAGGAGGGGTTGGTAGTAGTAGTCGGACTCGTCAATCATCCGACGAGGATTCAAACTCGGGGGGTGAAGTGGAGAGATTTACTTCTCCGGAGGCACAAACGGAGTATGAGAGTCTAATGACTAAGACGGTTCTTAAAGAAAGGAATTTGTTGCCCACTTATCAGTTTGGAATGATTGATATGATTAGTGAGAGAGGTTGGGCGAATTTTAGTGAGATGGCGAGGGAGGTCCCAGTAAGCATAGTAAGGGAATTTTATGTTAATGCTAAGATGGAAATGGATGGATATTGTTAGGTCCGGAATAACGTAGAAGGGGGGTTGAATACGTTATTTAGCAATATTTCGATTTTTTATGCGAATATGAAATCAAAAATACTTAATCGAAATAACACAATTGTTTGGGAAATATCTTTGAATAGATAAAACCCGGAGGTTTGTTACACAATCTAATCCTACGGATCAGCTACAAAATCAAACACTCCTAGGATAGTTTAGGCACAAGGACCTTCTACCCGACACTTCCTGAAAGCGGGCTAAGCCGGTTTTCCACTAGATGGACTGTCTAGCAGCTTACACAGAGAAGATATAAGAGAGAGAATAGAAAGTTGTGTGTTGAGGTGTGTTTTGAAATGAAATACAACAGGCCTATTTATAGGTTTTAGAAAGTCACTATTTGACACTATTCCAACAACCCCCACGGGCCCCACCAGCCACTTTTTGAATAGTACCACTATTCATCACCTACCAAAAACGTGTCTGCTGAAAAAAAAAATCACGTGGGCCCCACTAGCCACTATTTGAACAGTACTATTCACGTGGGCCCCACCTGCATAGTAACCACTATTTGTACAGTACCCTGCATAGTAACCGTGCATAGTAATCTTGCATAGTATTACTATTTTTGGCTGCTTCTTTTGGGCTTCTCTCTTCTGTTCCAAATATGCTGCTTGAGATATTATGTCTATCCTTGATCGTCAATAGGCTTTGGCAATTCTTTCTGTGAATTAATGTGTTGATCCTTCTCGTATGTGCTGACACTTAGTGCACTGGTCTGGTTCACAAGTGACTAGCATTGATCTTGATCTTCACACCTTCGTTGCATTCCAATTGATTAGCCTGCAACAGTATCTTCTAAATAAATACATGGAATCTTTTGGCCCTTCAACTGAATCATCTGTACATCTTATTCTGTCACTGAGGCTTGATCATGTTAATGAACTTCTTTCAGCGACTTGATCCTTGTCGGTGCCTGTTCTTCAAATTTCACGATCCCTGTATAGAGTTAATATTATTTATCTTTTATCCTAGTTGAGTTATATATGTCCTCTATTACATATTACATTACATTATGCTTTACAATCTCCCCCTATTTGATTGTTAGGGTTTGACAAGCAAATTCCTAGAGGATAACTCAACTGATACAAAAAAAATGAAGTTCAAAGATAAATAATATTAAAGTGCATTCTGGATCATATATATACATTTTCCAGATTTCTAAAATTAACCAAGTGCAAGACAATTGTTCCTTTAGACTGAACATATCTTCAAGTTTGCCTTTGCTTTCTTTCCACATAGCACTAATACTCCCATTAGCTTTTTCTTTCCCAAAATAAAGTTAATTCCGTGTCAACAACCTTTTCCTTGCCCTTATGCCTAGTAGATTTTTCTTGGTCATCTACCTTCTCCCCCTCAGTTGGGTTATCCTCTAGAGTAGTAAGATGTGGAGTTGGTAAATTAGACGAAGCTGTCTTCCCCAAGGAATGAATTGCATGACTAAACTGGGATGCCATGGAACTTAATTGAACCTGGAATGCATCATGTTGAATAAGTTGCAAATTTTTTATTTCTACAATGGACTTACAGATATTTTGAAACTCTTTCTCCATTGTTTGGACCCGTGTAAGGATTTTGCTGTATTCCTTTCTGGTTACAGGTGCATGTGGTTGAGTAGGTTGCTCACTTGTACGTTCTGCAGGTGTTTCACTCAACACTCTATATTCACTCGGTTTAGTAGTTTGGGTTACACTTACATGTTCTGTTGGTGTTTCCCTCAACTTTCCTCTAGAACTTCCACCGATATGTGTACCTGCAAATGAAATCATCATAGCCCATTTTTCAGAGGTCACGGATGGTGCAATGAAAGTTCGTGAGCTTCCGTCCTTACGTGAAGCGAGTTGCCGACCATTGGTAAAGAGTGGTAAATATCGAAAGAGATCCAGGGATTTTCTCTCTGGGAGGTTAAACTTGAATCGATTAAATGGCACAAAACCCAAGTTTCCCTCGTACGTCTGTGAAGACACTTGGTTCATAATAGAACCACCTACCGACGGATCTTTCCGTAAAATGGAAGATTCACCAGCAGTTATTGAGGTAGGTAATTCCACCTCGGATGCCTGTGAAGGCATTTGATCTTTAGAAAGATCATCAACCACTCGTATGTTCCGTGAAATGGAACTCAAGATAGTTGCTCCGGTCAATTCAACCTCATTTACTTTTGCACTTATTGGATAAGAAAGAATTGTTTCATTAACAGTTGCCTTTACCTCAGGTTCATTGGGTTTACTCCGTTTAGAATGAGGTAGAGTGGCTGATGTAACTAACTCCTTATGTGGTGTTGCTGAGGCACTATCTCCCTCAAAAGTGTTGATGGCTGGTCGTTTAAGTGACAATTGAGGTGTAGGAGTTTGTTGTGTTTGTGTTTGCATTTGTAGAATGGGCTCTTCGACCTGTGTTAGAGTCGGTGGGATTTCCTGCTCTTGGTCGGGTAAGATGGCCACTAGGGGCTGTACATAGGTTGGAATAGCAGGAATTGAAATATTACCTTGTCGTATACCTACTCTCACTGGTCGTGGTAACAACGGAAGTGGGACAGTCTTTAGATATTCAGTTAGGACTGTAGGCACATCCGTATATTTCTTTTTTCTTATGTAATTAATTACATTCGTCTTCATGGAAGAACATTCCACCTTCTGACCATTTTCCAAGCGTACCCTATCTTCATCATTCAAAAAATCATTTAATATAAGCTGTAGAAACCTTGGATATAGACATTTGACATTTTGAGTCTGAACATCTCTTGTTCCTAAGTGTTTCATCTTTAAAATGATTTGACCAAGCACTACTTTTCCAAAATTAATCCTCAAATTATTGGCGACCGCATACCCTATTTTTTGAATAAATTCAGGTATTCGATCTTGATTTGTT
Source organism: Kitagawia praeruptora (assembly GCA_037693485.1). Lineage (NCBI taxonomy): Eukaryota > Viridiplantae > Streptophyta > Magnoliopsida > Apiales > Apiaceae > Kitagawia > Kitagawia praeruptora. The sequence goes on from CM075350.1 coordinate 102,446,638, forward strand.
CTATCTGAGGAAAAAACATGGTTAAGAGTGTGAAAGAAGAAATTCTAGTACTGGGTTAGAAATGTTCTAGAAAGATTACCAGTATTGAAGTTACCATCTTGGTACCTTATAAAACGAAAGAACATTTCAATTTGTTCAGGTGTAGGATCAGAAACGAGATTTTCCATAGGAAAATGGAGAATTCGATTAACATCTCGTTCAGTGACCCTAATCGACCTATCAAACAGTCGATATGTGATTGCACACCCGTCCTGTCCAGAAGTGTTATCCGCACTGCAATATAGTTCACACAATGCATCATGGTTAAGCTGTACTCGTGTAACTAAAGCATAGCGAATTAATGAATGTTCATTCAGAAATTGTGTCCAAGCCCGAAATTGATCATCCTGAATGGTTTCGATTTGCTGAATGGAAACAGGATTAACTTTAGCAATTAAAAAGCTTCCCTGCAATGCAATTTTCAAAACTTTGAGGAAACTAAAAAACAAGGGTTAGTTTTTATAAAGGATTATGTATAAAGCAAGAATATGAAATCCGATCTAAAAACCACCAGCTAGATTGAGAGATATTTCCGATCAAAGCTTGAAATATTCAGCAATTGTGTGTATATGCTCTGTATATCTGAAAAATGATGATGTTAAACACAAACAAAAACTCATCATTTATAAGGTTTCAAGGTTTAGTGGGTTAGGTGTAATAGTGATAGGTTATGTTTGAAAAACAAACACCGCTCAATAATTTCTCACCCAACACCCTAATTAGCCAAAAAAACATCTTATCGTCGAAACTTGTCGGCCGAAAAACATCTTATCACCAAGACCTATCAGCCTATACATATATACACATATTTAATACTTCTAATTATTTTGGATTTAAAAATAATCACGCAGTGAATCAAGAAATAATCCACAATAATCAGATAAACTCACAATTAAATAGACATAAAATTAACAAAATATCATTAATTGATATATGTCAATAAAATATTTATTAAATTATGCTACAATTAACTCAATTATTTACTAACTAATTAACATAAAATATAGCATTTATAAGCGTGGTAATTAATATAGAGATAACTATAATATGAGGACTGAATGCAAATAAATTCACAAGTTCTAAACATATGGACATTTAAAATACATGTGAACTTATAACAAATTGCAGTTATTGATTATCCAAAATTAATTACACAGATTTAACATCCCAAGTTCACCAACTAACCTGGAGAAAGTGGATTCATCCAGTGGTTTAGTAAAGATGTCTGTAATTTGTTGATCTGTGGGAACAAAATATAATACCACAATTCCATTCATGACATGCTCTCGTAAGAAATGATACCTGATATCAATGTGCTTAGTCCTGGTATGTAGAACTGGATTGTTGGCAATGGCAATGGCACTCGTGTTGTCACATAGAATTGGAATTTTGTCCAACATGAGTCCATAGTCCTGAAGTTGATTCCTCATCCACATGATCTGAGCACAACAGCTACCTGCCGCAATGTATTCTGCTTCGGCTATCGCGGTAGATACTGAGTGTTGCTTCTTGCTGTACCAAGATACCAACCTTCTTCCTAGAAACTGACAGCTTCCAGAAGTACTTTTACGATCAATCTTACAACCTGCGAAGTCAAAATCTGTATAGCCAACTAGGTCAAAACCTGTTCCTTTAGGGTACCAAATCCCAAGATTGGGGGTTCCCTTAAGGTATCTGAAAATACGTTTAACAGCTATAAGATGTGACTCTTTAGGGTTAGCCTGGAATCTAGCACATAGACAAGTTACGAACATAATATCTGGTCTACTAGCAGTTAAGTACAAGAGAGAGCCGATCATACCACGATACTTCGTGATGTCAACTGACTTACCAGATTTGTCTTGATCAAGCTTGACAGCAGTTGGCATTGGGGTCTTGGCAGTAGCTGCTTCTTCCATCCCATACTTCTTCAGAAGATCCTTTATGTATTTTGATTGGTAGATGAAAATACCATCAGGCTTCTGAACAACTAGAAGTCCAAGGAAGAAGGACAACTCACCCAACATGCTCATCTCGTGCCTACTCTATTTTAGCTTAGCAAATCTCTTGCATAGCAAATCATTAGAGGATCAAATATTATATCATCCACATATACTTGCACCAGAATTATATCATTTTTATGTTTTTTATGAAAGAGAGTTTTGTCGATGATACCTCTTGTAAAACCATTTTCAAGTAAGAACTTGGAGAGAGTATCATACCATGTTCGAGGGGCTTGCTTGAGACCATAGAGAGCTTTGAAGAAAAAGTACACAAAACCTTCAAATTCCTTGTTTTCGAACCCAGTGGGTTGTTCAACATAGACTTTTTCTTCTAGATCTTCGTTCAAAAATGCACTCTTCACATCCATCTGAAAAACCTTAAAGTTGGAGTGTGCAGCAAATGCTAATAACATCCTAATTGCTTCAAGCTTTGCAACTGGAGCATTAGTTTCATCATAATCAATTCCCTCTTCTTGAGAGTAACCCTTTGCTACCAATCGAGCCTTGTTCCTCGTAACAATACCATTTTCATCCAGTTTATTTCTAAACACCCATCTAGTGCCAGTTACAGATTTATCTTTTGGTCTTGGCACCAGCTTCCAAACTTTCTGCCTTTCGAACTGATTAAGTTCTTCCTGCATTACAGTTACCCAATCTGGATCATCAAGAGCTTCATTAACCTTTTTAGGTTCAATTTGAGATAAAAATCCTGCGAAATTGCATTCATTCTGTGTTGCTCTTCTAGTCTGTACACCCTTGTCCGGTTCACCAATGATTTGTTCAAAGGGATGCGCTTTACTCCATACCCTTTGTCTTGGCAAATTTGATCTTGATGATTCCCCAAGTTCATAATTATGTTGAGTGTGGTGACTAGTAGATCGAAAATCATTGTTTGCTCCCCCTGAGCTGTTGCTTTCAGAGTTTGATGAATCAGAGTTTAATGAATCAGCAGATGCATTCTTTGATGTTTCTTCACTTGATTGGGGTTCATTTTCATCGTTCACTTGCTCCCCCTCAACATGTGCTGCAGTCTGATCTACTTGTATAGATTAAACAATAGAGTCTGAAAGAGTATTAAAATTTTGTAGATCAACATTTATTTCTTCATTCTCAAATCTCAGCTGGTCATGTTCATCAAAATCTTCAAGTCCTGTTATCTTTTTATCATCAAAACACACATGGATAGATTCCATGACCACTTTTGTTCTCAGATTATAGACTCTGAATGCTTTTGTCGATAGTGGGTGTCCAACAAAGATTCCTTCATCAGCTTTTAAATCAAATTTGGAAAGCTGTTCTAGATGAGTCTTAAGAACAAAACATTTACATCCAAACACATGAAAGTACTTCAGGTTCGGCTTCTTATTTTTCACCATCTCATATGGTGTTTTACCATGCTTGTTTATGAGTGTAGCATTCTATGTGAAACAAGCAGCTTGCATAGCTTAAGCCCAGAAGTAAGTTGGCAGCTTTGCTTCATCAAGCATGGTCCTTGCAGCTTCTATGAGAGTACTGTTCTTTCTCTCTACTCTCCATTTTGTTGTGGAGTTCCAGGTGTAGAGAATTCTTGCTTTATTCCATTTTCTTTACAAAACTCTTCCATGGCTACATTCTTGAACTCAGTGCCATTATCACTCCTTATGATTTTCACTGTATGCTTAGATCCTTTGTCCAGTTGTCTGACATGCTCTGTTAAGATTGATGCAGTTTCTTCTTTCTTGTGCATGAAATACACCCATGTATATCTGGTGTATTCATCAACAATAACCAAAGCATATCTTTTCTTTCCAATAGACATTATATTTACTGGACCAAATAAATCAACATGCAATAAGTGATATGGCTCAAGAATTGAGGATTCAGTCTTACTTTTGAATGAAGTTTTCCTTTGTTTTGCCTTTTGACATGAGCCACATAGGCCATCTGGAGTAAAAACTTATTTGGGCAATCCTCTCACAAGATCTTTCTTCACTAGCTCATAAATGCTGTTGAAATTCGGATGAGAAAGTCTCTTGTGTCAATCCCAGCTTTCTTCAATTGATGCTCTACTCAGTAGACAGATTGCAGAGCCATCAGAGTTTGTTGAAAGCTTGGCTTCATAAATTTTACCTTGCATGTATCCCTTCAGAACAACTTTGCCTATAGATTTGCTTACAACTTCACCGTGTTCTTCAAAGAAATCCACATGATAACCTCTGTCACAGATTTGACTCACACTTAGCAGATTATGTTTGAGTCTTGAGACTAGAGCTACAGTTTCAATGATGACATTCCCAAGATTGATATTGCCATATCCCAGAGTCCTTCCTATGTTGCCATCTCCATAAGAAACACTTGGGCCAGCTTTCTTCTCAAATTCTGATAGCAGGGCTTTATTTCCAGTCATGTGTCCTGAGCATCCACTGTCCAGAACAAGGATATTTTTCATGTTACCCTGCAATCACAAAAACCACTAATGATTAGTTTTAAGGACCCAGACTTGCTTGGATCCTTTGGCCTTATTAAGTTTGTTAGCTTTTGCAGCAGAAGTCTTATCAGAGTTTGTGCTAACATTTTTATCAGAGTTTATACATGTAGAATCAATCTTGAATTTATTCAAAGAGGGTTTAAGTTCATAATAAGCATAATACAAATTATGATACTCTTTGCATGTATAAATAGAATGCCAAATACTTCCACAGTGAAAACAAGGATTCTCTGGCTTAAACCTAACTGAACCACTCTTAACTCCTGACTTAGGAGGTATAGAGTTTATATTTTTATTCTTCTTGCAAAAAGTAGCAAGATGGTTAGGATTTCCACAGTTGTAACATTTCTTCCTAGGAGCATTGGGAATAGGCATATAGTTATTGCTTTTATTGATGCCTACCTTTCCATTTCTGTTTTTCCTAGGTTCTTTTACCTTGTTCACTCTTTTTATCTCCTTCAGCTTGTGTTTAAGCTCTTTCTGAGACATTAAGTCAATATTTACTGATTTGACTTCCTGTTTTGGTTTGTCAGATTTTGGTACAAACCTCACGGGATTAATTTTGGGCTTTGCAGCCCTTTTAGTAAATACAGGTTTAGAGGTCTCAGCTTCTAGGTTGGCAGTTTTCTTTTTATCAGTGTAACCTAGACCTTCTTTCCAACAATCATTCTCTATGATAATCTGAGTAGTTTTACCAGAGTTAGTCCAAGTTTTAATAATGTTTCTTTCTTTAGCAAGTTCAGATTCAAGATAAGCATGCTTTTTCAATAATTCAGTTTTAACAATAATAGCATCATCTCTCTTTCTGAATTTTTAACATCTGGACTAATTCTAATTCTAGATAGTCATTTCTCTTTCTAAGGTCTAGGCTTTCAGATTTTATTCTTTCATTTTCTAAAGTCTGATCCCTGTAGCTAACATGCAAGTTTTTAAGAAAGAGTCTTAACTCAGATATATCAGTAGTATCAAAAGCTAGAGTAGAGTGAGGTACCTTGGTCTCAGTAGTTTCAGAGATACTATTAGCATTTACAATCAAGACATAGTTCACCTCATCTTCAAAGTCAGAAGTGCTAGCCCAGTCCTTCTTCTTTGTGATGTAGGCTTGACCTTTATCAGCTTTGGCTTTATTGCACTCAGGTGCAAAATGTCCTTTCTCATCACAATTATCACATTTGATCTTGGACTTGTCCACTTTCCCAGACCTGCCTTCCTTTCCCTTAGTTTTTCTGAAATTCTTCTCTGACATGATTGTATAGCTTTTCGGATCTTAACTGTTGTATAATAACAGAGTGGCTCTGATGCCAATTGTTAGGTCCGGAATAACGTAGAAGGGAGGTTGAATACGTTATTTAGCAATATTTCGATTTTGGATGTGAATATGAAATCAAAAATACTGAATCAAAATAACACAATTGTTTGGGAAATATCTTTGAATAGATAAAACCCGGAGGTTTGATACATAATCTAATCCTACGGATCAGCTACAAAATCAAACACTCCTAGGATAGTTTAGGCACGAGGACCTTCTACCCGACACTTCCTGAAAGCGGGCTAAGCCGGCTTTCCTACTAGATGGACTGTCTAGCAGCTTACACAGAGAAGATATAAGAGAGAGAATAGAAAGTTGTGTGTTGAGGTGTGTTTTGAAATGAAATACAACAGACCTATTTATAGGTTTTAGAAAGTCACTATTTGACTCCAACAACCCCCGCGGGCCCCACCAGCCACTTTTTGAATAGTACCACTATTCATCACCTACCAAAAACGTGCCTGCTGAAATTTTCTTTTCACGTGGGCCCCACCAACCACTATTTGAACAGTACTATTCACGTGGGCCCCACCTACATAGTAACCACTATTTGCATAGTAACCACTATTTGCACAGTACCCTGCATAGTAACCGCGCATAGTAATCTTGCGTAGTATTACTATTTTTGGCTGCTTCTTTTGGGCTTCTCTCTTCTGTTCCAAATATGCTGCTTGAGATATTATGTCTGTCCTTGATCGCCAATAGGCTTTGGCAATTCTTTCTGTGAATTAATGTGTTGATCCTTCTCGTATGTGTTGACACTTAGTACACTGGTCTGGTTCACAAGTGACTAGCATTGATCTTGATCTTCACACCTTCATTGCATTCCAATTGATTAGCCTGTAGCAGTATCTTCTAAATAAATACATGGAATCTTTTGGCCCTACAACTGAATCATCTGTACATCTTATTCTGTCACTGAGGCTTGATCATGTTAATGAACTTCTTTCAGCAACTTGATCCTTGTCGGTGCATGTTCTTCAAATTTCACGATCCCTGTATAGAGTTAATATTATTTATCTTTTATCCTAGTTGTGTTATATATGTCCTCTATTACATATTACATTACATTATGCTTTACAGATATGCTGTGGTACGGGGTATGACAGTAGATTATACGGCTCCTGCTATTCGGAGACTGATTAGGCAGACTGCAAAGCCTAGGGGAGCTGAGGATTGGATGGAGCGGACTAGGGCAGATGTTGATTTAGATGATATCGTGGCAGTGTTATGTGTCCCAGGTACAGTATGGAAGTATAAGGTTGGTACTACGGAGCATCTACATTTCCCTTCTACTAAAATGAATAAGGTTGCTCATAAGTGGTATTTGTTTATTTGCTCGAACCTCATTCCGTCTTCTCATACTACGGATGTCACAGTTGACAGTGCCATGTTGTTATGGGGCATCCTTCAGGGGAAGTATATTGATCTGGGTTAGCTTCTTCATTAGAGTATACTACGGTTTTTGAGAGGTGGTACTTCGGCTGGTATGCCGCATGCTTCGATTATCACGGGATTGTGTGAGGCAGTGAGAGTTAGATGGGGTGAAGATGAAGAGATGCAGATGGCCGATCCTCCCATAGATGAGGCTACTTTTGATCGGATGACGGAATGGTCAGGCGGCGTTCCACATCCGAGGGGGCTAGGTTATGATGTTGGTGGTTCTGGTACTAGTGGTCAGGGAGCGGGCGCTCCGCCATAGGTTTCGAGAGTTCCGAGAGCAGGTCAGCAGCAGGGTATGGATGACATGTCAGCACTTGATACACACTTTCGATGCCTTAATAGGCGTATTGATGCTATGTACGCTACTAACCGTGAGTATGCTGAGGATATGGCTGCCGCTTTGAGTAGTGCGGGTATTCAGGCCCAGTAGCCTGTCTTTGGAGCTCGGACTCAGAATCCTCCACCAGATTCACCCGAGGAGGGTGATGATTCTGATGAGTAGGTATTTTTCTGTTATCCCTCTTATTTACTTCCATTCAATGCGGACATTGAATATTTTAAGTTTGGGGGTGGTTTGGGGGATTAGTACTTGTTGTTGTATTATGTGTTCATATATATATCATGTTTTGCATATTAGTCGTAGTTCATGCATGTTTCGTTCGTGTTATTTATGTTGTTTCATGTAGGACATTCTGTTTTGATTTTCGTATATCATGTGAGTTCATTTTATTTGCATGGCATGCATATTTCATGATCCCTTAGGACGAGCTGATTCTGATTGGTAGGTAGATGTCTAATTGAGTGTGGTAATGATGAGTAGAGGGTTGATTTATAGTTCCTATGAAATTGACTTGCATGTTTCAGGAACGAAACTTTTTCACAGTCTCATTGGTTGCTTTTGGGCTAGGTTAGGGTCATGCTTGTTTGGATGTTTTGAGATTTAATCACTTGATTATATTTAGAATTTTCGTTATTCCCTTGATGGCGTAGGAGCACTAAAGTCTAAGTTTGGGGGAAACCAGGGATTTCATGCTAGTTGTTAATAGTTGTTAAATAATGGCTAGGCGTCAAATGACTAGTAGTCGGCTCATATTTATATGAGTAGTCTAGGGTTGGAAATGAGAATTCTCATTCCAGATTGCATGAAAAAAAATATAATCAGAAAAAAAAGAAGAAAAAAAAAAGTAAAAAGTCCAATTGTTAAATGCAAAATTAACCACGAGTGAGCTCTTTAATACTCGAGTAATTAAGTCTGAGGGGACTTAGTCCTAGTAACCTAAAGCCCTTGTGGTTTGGGATTGCTGACCTAACACTCGCTACATGGGTATTATTGTATAATCCTTTTGGGGTCTCATTCATTGCACGGTTAAATAAGCATGCATATTGTATATAGTATTATGTGTCGTAGTGTAGTAATAAAGCATGAATTCCTGGCTAACTTGAATAAGGATGGAGGTGTTTCTAGGTTATGAAGTGTCTACAGTCTATTTTATTTATAAACATATGATTGTCTTGGCAAAGAACATGTATGATTTCGATCTAGTGTTGGAAGTATTTCTGATGAGCATCGCACACACGCACATTTTTGTTCATGTATTGTTAGTATACGGGGGCTTAGTCGAGCTCTATTTGGATTTGGTTGCATTCTTTGAGATATTTGCTTGCTAGTTGGTTTTGGTTAGTTCGAGGGGATCGTTGCATTTTCATATTAGTTGCATTCATGCATTGCATTTAGGGCTGGCAATTTTGGACCGCGACCCGAACCCAACCCGCATGGGTCGGTTTCGGGTTTATAATTTTCGGGTTCGGGTCGGTTTCGGGTTGACCCTAACTTGACCCGAAAAAATCGGGTTGGGTTCGGGTTGGGTTCGGGTAACCCGAAACTTACCCGAATATATATATATATATATATATATATATATATATATATATATATATATATATATATATATATATATTATAAATATATTATTTATATTATTTTTAATATATATATATTATTTTTAATATATATATTATTTTTAATATAAATTATTTTTAAAATATATATTATTTTTAATATATATTATTTTTAATATATATTATTTTTAATATATATATATATATATTATTTTTAAATTTTTAAACAATTAAATTTTCGGGTCGGGTTACCCGAAACCGACCCGAAACCCATTCGTGTCGGGTTCGGGTTGAGCACCTGTACCCATTAAATTTTCGAGTCGGGTTCGGGTTCGGGTTGGGTCAAAAATGCGACCCGAGTCTGCTGACACGACCCGAACCCAACCCGAAACCCGAAATTGCCAGCCCTAATTGCATTGTTTATGCATTGTTTAGTTAGATGGATTTTGTGGGTACATTCGCTATAGGCCCTCACGAGACCTTACTCGTCCACTAGGGTTGCCTAGGGGTTTAAAGGGCTTGTTGCATATGCCAAATGCAACCGTGATCACCTATGGAAGTGGTACTAATTAGTTAGTTTTAGCTGTTCATGCTTGAGGACAAGCATCGGTTTAAGTTTGGGGGTGTGATAAATGGATTTTATATCCATTTGGAGCGTTCCATATCGGCTTAAATTGATTCACTTGGCCTCAAGTTTGTTGTATTTTTGATGTGTTTTGTGTAGTTGTGCAGGATTGCAATTATCGGCTAGGATTGGTGGTTTTCATTGATCTTGGAGTTGAATTTGAGCATTGGAATGAAGGAAGGAGTATTTCTCTAAGCTACCAGGAAGATTCATGAGTCAAAGGAATGAAGAATGAGAAGTGGCAAAAGAATCGGAAGAGAAAACGGATGAGAAATGAGTTAATTGTGGAAAATTCGGATTTCCGGGTAGGTTGTGCGGTCTACATTGTTTTGGCCATATCTGGAGTTCTAGAAGTCCGTTTTGGACGATCTTACAGTCCACGTGAAACTTGGGAAATTTTCTTGAAAAATAAAGCAAAATCAAAATTCTAGGCAGAAAGAGCAGCGCAGGCAGCGCCCTACAAGCGCAGGTAGCGCTCGAAAACAGGAAAACAGAGCGCAGGCAGCGCTCGAGAATCCTGAAAAATCCTATTTTTGCCCTAATTCGAATTTAAGTTGTATTTTTAGGTGTTTTCTTGCAGTACAAGATATCTAGGGCCTATTTAAACACATTGTATCATTGTAATATGACTATTTATATTAGGCGTGACAAGCAACAGAGATCTAGATCTACATCTTTTCAACCTTCTATTAGGCGTTATTTTGGATTCGGATTTGTTTTCTAAACCTTATTACTCTAGTTTTATTATTATTCAGACGTTGCTTATTATCATGGTTTCATCAGATCCCATGATGGAGAGCGGTTCGATTATGAGCTAATCGTTGTCATGGGATTCTAACGGATTTATCTATGTAGCTTAGTAGTTTGATTGCTTTAAAGATTTATGTGTGGTGAATTCTTGATATCCTCGTATGGTTGTGCTTCATGTGTTTAGATGCGCAGCTAACATCTAATCTGTTAATCTTTTGCGAAGCGAGAGTGGATCTTAAGATTCAGAACTTGCCATGCTAGCGTAGGATTATGTATGTTTTTACATCATAATTGTAGTCTAAGATGAGAATACTTATATTGCCCTATGTGATCAACACGGATGACTTGTGCTTAAACCGTTATGTTTTCAAATCTTATAGAGATATAGGGTCTAAACATAATTGGTATCTATTCATCTTCTATCTCTTTTGTGGATGTATGTTTAGTTTGGTATTCGTATGCTGGGAAGTAGCGTATACTTGTTTCGTGTTGTCTAATCAGATATCATAAACATCACATGCATTGATTAAAGGCATTAACTCTAAGCAAAGTATTTAATGAAGTTAGGATCCCATGTTTTCTCTAGCATAAGTAACTTGATTCAAATTCTCATTAGTTAATTAATTCTTAGTTTGTTAATTTGCTTTTTAGTTAAATTTAGTTAATCAAAACCCAATTTTGTTAATTGTCTTAGCAGTGAATAAAAACCATACCTTGTTGCATAGGTGCATTAACTGAATTGAAATCTAAACCAGATCTCTGTAGGAACGAACTTGATTTACTCGTATATTACTTGTGACTACGTACGCTTGCGTGATTCAGTGCAAACAACAAGTATCGGTTTAAGTTTGGGGGTGTGATAAGTGGATTTATATCCACTTGGATCGCTTCATTTTGGCTTAAATTGATCGCTTGGATCTCAAGTATTCGTGTGTTCTAATGTGTTTTTGTGAAGAATTGTGTAGGACAACATTTCCTTGTAGGATCAGGCTTTTCAATGGTTATGTGGTGTTATTAAGGTCAAGGGAACAAGTGCCAGGAGTTGTAATTGAAGATGGAGAAGAAATCAGCAAAAACAAGAATAATTCACTGCTGGACAGAGAGATAGGCGCGGGCGCGCCTGATTTGTATTGAGTTAGAGCGCGGGCGCGCTTGGCAGAATGTTCAGAAATTGAAGGAGCGCGGGCGCGCCTGAAATGCACTAGGGGGAGCGCGCGGTCGCGCCTTACACCGCAAGAAACTGCCAGAACTCGATTTAAAATAGGAATTTGACTTGAATTATAATCCTATTTATTATGGCAATCACTTGGACGGCTAGAACATTCCAGAATCAGTCTTGAGCATGAAACTTGCAATTCTTATCTCATTCAAGAACGGAAATTGTCAATCTTCTATTCCAACTCTAAAACGGAAATTGCTTGATGGATAGGCAACTTGGGGCTATAAATACACATCTAGAGGGACATAAAAAATTACCACACCACAACACATCAGAGATCAGATTTCACTTCACAGCACATTCACATCATACATCTTTGGAGCACGAGATCGAGAAGCCAAGGCGAGGATTGTGACGACAAGAAGATCTAGACATAGTTTTCTTGTATTCCTTTATTAGGCGTATCCTTCGGATGCTTGTTTCATGTTCGGATTTGTTCTCTAAACTTGTTATTCTATTGATTTATTCATCATTATTATCTTGTTTATTATCATGTCTTCATCAAATCCCATGGTGACGAAAGGTTCGATTATGAACTAATCGGTGTCATGGGATTCTAACCAATTTATCTATGTAGCTTTGTAGTTTGATTGCTTTAAAGATTTATGTGTGGTGAATTCTTGATATCCTCGTATGGTTGTGATTCATGAATTTAGATGCGTAGCTAACATCTAATTTGTTAATCTCTTGCGAAACGAGAGTGGATCTTAAGATTTAGAATTTGTCATGCTAGCATAGGATAGGTTGATGTTTTAACATCATGATTTGTAACGTAAATAGAGATATTATGCTGCCCTATGTGATCTTAATAGACAACTTGTTCTTCAACCGTTATGTTTTCAAATCTTATAGAGATATAGGGTCAATGCATAATTGGTGTCTATTCATCTTCTATCTCTTTGGTGGATGTATGTTTAGTTTGGTATTCGTATACTGAGAAGTAGCGTATACTTATTTCGTGTTGTCTGATCAGATATCAAAACCATCACATGCATTGATTAAAGGCATCAGCTCTAAGCGAAGTATTTAATGAAGTTAGGATCCCATGTTTATTCTCATATAAGTAAATCAGTTTTAAATCTCATTAGTTAATTAATTCTCAGTTTAATAATTTGCATCTTAGTTTAATCTAGATAATCAAAAACACCTAATTGTTATGTGTCTTAGCAGTGAGTTAAAACCATACATTGTTGCATAGGTACATCTACTGAATTGAAACCTAAACCAGATCTCTGTGGAACGAACTTGATTTATATCTGTATTACTTGTGACCACGTACACTTGCGCGATTTTGTGCAAACAACTTGCAAATGTTTATTTCAATTTAGCTAGAGGCTTACAAATTTTTTATTACACAGTTACAAATGTTTATTTTATGGTTGGTTTAGAATTTGAAGACTGTTATTGTTTAAATATTTAATTTTGTTGTGTTAAAACTTAGATACTTAACATCTATTTGAGAGTAAAACAGTATTTTGCTGCTTTTCAATGCTTTAAGTAATATTTTATGCAGTTTTTTTATATTTATTCATAAACCGTCCAAACCGATCCAAACCGATTGGATTCGATTGGATTGGATTATGAATTTAATTTTAAGGGATTGGGTTGAAAATTTTTCAAACCAATTAAATTGGGTTGGGTCATAAAATTCTTCCAACTCGTCCAACCCGAACCGTGTACACCCCTAATTGCAACCTCATTGCAACTTTAAGTAGTATTTTTTAAATATTTTTAAAATTTTAAATATTTTTATAAATATCCATTAAAATACATCAGATTCTTTGAATTTCCCGTCTATTTTCATCATTTCATGATACGGTACATCCAAAATACGAAGTGGATGCTCAATAAAATTGCTAAGGCATCGAATTGTTCATAAATGGGATCCAAATTTAACATCTTTGTACAAAAGGTAGCTCAATTTGATTAGTTTTTATTATATTAACTTTATCTTTCTGTGTTTAGAATAATAACATTCGTATAATTATTTTAAGAGAAATGATCAAAAATATTCAATTTTTTGAACTTTTTTCAGAAATACAATTTAAAAAAATTGCATTTGAGATTGTAAACGAATTTGCAAATGTTGTATTTGAATTAGCACATGTATTTTTTTTTAAAAAAAAATTGCAATTTGTATATTTTTGAAAAATATCCAAATTTTAATTATATAGGAGTAAATATTACAGAGATATATATAACTGCTTAAAATCGACTTGATTTCGAAAAGAGTCGGACTATTTATAAAAATAAATACATAAGATTTTAACAATATTTTCCAATTTTACTACCATCCAACTATCATTTCACTTCTATAAAATCATTTTTTCAAAAATACTACCTCATTATAATTTTATGTTTTCAATATTCTAAAAATACTACCTTACTTAGTTGCAACTTTTGCAACCTCATTTGCAATTTCGATCCTACAAATTTCTGATTGCAAGTTTCGGATTTCAGATGTCATTTTCGACCACTTTTATATATATATATATATATATATAAATATATATATATATATATATATATATATATATATATATATATATATATATTCCAAAAAGTGGTCGAAAATGACATCTGAAAACTGGAACTTGCAATCAGAAATTCGTAGCATCTCAGTTGCAAATGAGGTTGTAAGGCCCCGCCAGGGGCACTCATAATTGGTGGATTTGGGTTGCAAGGCCCCGCCAGGGACAGTCATAATTGGTGGATTTCTGATTTGCAACTTTCACTTTTCAGTTGCAACTGAGCCAGGGGCACTCATAATTTGTGAATTTCTGATTTGCAACTTTCAGTTTTCAGTTGCAACTTTTGCAACCTCAATTGCAACTTTTACAACCTCAGTTGCAACTGAGGGTTGCAAACCTCAGCTGCAGCTGAGGTTTTCAAACTCAGTTGCAATCTCAGTTGCAATTTTTGCAACCTCAGTTGCAAACCTCAACCTCAGCCTCAGCCTCAGTTGCAACTTTTGCAACCTCAGTTGCAACTTTTGCAACTGAAAACTGAAAGTTGCAAATCAAAATCCACTAATTCTGAGTGCCCCTGGCGGGGCCTTGCAACCCAAATCCACCAATAATGAGTGCCTCTGGCGGGGCCTTGCATATATATATATATATATAGTCTTGCTCCATTGAGAACCATCTTATTATGAGAACTATGATAACCCACGTCATGATGATGTCATAAATATAATTTTTTTTTAAAAAAAATTATTTTGAAAAAAAAATTATTTTCGCAAAAAAAAAAAATTTGGAAAAAAAAATCTGGGAAAAAATTCTGACGTCATGCTGGTGATTTTTTACCAAATCTGGTGATCTTTTACAAATCTGGTGATTTTTTACGAAATCTGGTGATTTTCCAGATTTTGTAAAAAATCACCAGATTTTGTAAAAAATCACTAGAATTCAACAAAAATCACCATATTTTTTAAAAAATCACCAGGATGACGTCTGCATGACGTCAGAAATTTTTTTCCCCCAGATTTTTTTATAAAAGTATTTTATTAAAAAAAAATTATTTATGACATCATGATGACGTCATCAGGGGGTGGGGTTAGTGTGTATGAGGGTGTAGGTTATTAGTGTGGGTGCCCCTAGCGGGGCCTTTAGATTAAATTAAAATGAAGGGATGAGATTAGATCTCATATCTCACCAAAACAAAAGGTTCTCACTTGAGCAAAAACCTATATATATATATTCCAAAAAAGTGGTCGAAAATGACATCTGAAACCCGGAACTTACAATCAGAAATTCGTAGCATCTCAGTTGCAAATGAGGTTGCAAAAGTTGCAACTGAGGAAGTTAGTATTTTTGGAATATTAAAAACAAGATCGATATTTTTAGAATTTTAGAAAGGTTGGTAGTATATATTTAAAAATTCAATAATTAACATGGGTAGTTTATGGGTAGTTTTGAAACTATCCCAAATTTAAACTCAATTGTTAACGAGCTGAATTCGAAGTTTCAAATCTACTTTTACCTTAACAAATTCAGGCGGACTCGTACCTCGTTTAAAGCTCTCAACTTGTTTGAGAGCTTATTTTCTAAAAAACTTATTAATTTTTTTAAAAAATTAAAATTTTTACTAAAAGAACACTTTTTAATTCAATTTATGAAATATTAAACATATACTTCGTATTAAATATATCAATAAAATTACTAAAATAAAATTTTTTGTCCAAAAATAAATCCTTAAAAACTTATTTGAAGGTGAGCCAAAAAGCACCTTAATTCATACTCCCTCTGTCTCGTTCAAATTTTCCCGTTTGACTAAAAACATGGGTTTTAAGATAGTGAGTAATGAATATTATTTTTTAATGGAGTAGTTGGTATTGAATATTATTTTTAAGGGATAGTGAGTATTGAATATTATTTTTAAGGAGTAGTGGGTGGAAAAGTGGATATTGATATAGTTTTTAAAGAATAATGGGTGGAGTAGTGAGTATTGAATATTGTTTTTAAAGAGTAGTGGATGAAGTAGTGGTTATTAAATATTGTTTTTAAGGAGTAGTGGATGGAGTAGTAGGTATTGAATAGGAGTATTGTTTTTAAGGAGTAATTGGTGGAATAGTGGGTATTAAATTTTGTTTTATATGACTTAAAATAGAAAAGGGAAAAGTATTTTGAATGTCCCGAAATAGTAAACAGGAAATGTTTTAAAAGACAGAGGGAGTACTTCGTTCATCTTGCCGGTTTGTTAACATTTCAAAATAGGGTGTTTGACACGCATTTTAAGATGGATTTGAAGAATAATTCCTTAACTTATTTTTGAAATTTTATTTCTTTTTATATAAAATATAACAATCTTATTTTTATACTATAAAAAGAAAATTTTATAAATAAGTTATGAAAATATCCTTAAAAATGACAAAACAATGTTAAGAATTGGATGTGACGAAGAGAGTAAAATAATGAAGGGAAGGGGTAGCGGTGCAGTAAATAAATGAAAAGAACAGAGCTAGCAATAGACTGGGGGCAATAGATAGATAGGTGTAGCCTGTAGGTGTAAAAGCCTAGGACCATGTAGGGGTGAGCAAAATTTTCCAAACCCGCCCAAACCGCCCAATCCAAACCGTCCAAACCAGAATTTACGGTTTTGTAACGGTTCGGGTTGGTAACGGTTTCGATTTTTTAAAAACCAAAAAATAATGGGTGGGTTCGGTTTGCCTTGTCAACCCAACCAATATAAACCGTTCCACCCGAATATATAATAACATATATTAATTAATTTTTATTATTATTTAAGAAATATAATTCAAATTAATAATTAACA
This sequence comes from Kitagawia praeruptora, assembly GCA_037693485.1. Lineage (NCBI taxonomy): Eukaryota > Viridiplantae > Streptophyta > Magnoliopsida > Apiales > Apiaceae > Kitagawia > Kitagawia praeruptora. Next base: position 102,463,645 of record CM075350.1, read on the forward strand.
TATAATTATATAAAAAGAAAAAAAATGTGCTTACAAGTTTATAAACAGTCATCTACGAGCTAGTTTGGTGACATTCTCAACTTTTAAAAACATGCCCAGTGGTTGAAAACTTATTACTTATTGATTGGTTATTGAAAACAGGAGGACCCTTCTACGTTACCGTATGCTCCAACATACGTATGCTAAAGACTGCCAACCTTTAATCTTTAGCTAATTCAACTAAAATCATTTCGTACTTTTCTCTTCTAACAGCCATCTTAACTAGTTTGAAGACTGATAAAAGAAAATTTTCGATTTAAATTTTATTTTTACTCATGAATATTTGTAATGAATAAAATCCGCAGATATCACTTCTATTTGTTTTCAAACTTTAGTTTTCAGAACGGATGTCTGGTAGGATTCCCATAATATGATGTCATTGATGGCAGTTTTCGCAATTTTTCTAGTCCGTAAAACTTTGTAACTTAATTACCAGATTTTGATGATATTTTGTGATGTCAGTCCATTGATGCATTGGACAATTGCGTTGATTAATTTTTTGCAAGTTTAAATTTTTTTAAGTGGTTTAAAACCCAACCCGCCCAAACCAAACCGTTATAATTTGGACGGGTTTTTTTAGTACTAACGGTAACGGTTATGGTAACGGGTTGTTAAATTCCAAAACCGTAAAATATGGGTTGGGTGGTTTAGTCCCTTCAACCCGACCAACCCGACCATTGCTCACCCCTAGGACCATGTGTAGACTTGGACCGCCAAGACAGATTTGCTATAGTTGGTCCTTTGCTTTCGTTTTTATGTCACTCCCTTTTTCCCCCTCCTTCAACTAGTATAGCATCTACTTTGCTCTGACATTTAACCAGTGTACTAATACTGTACTCCCTTCGTCTCATAATATGTTTCCTGTTCTTAAAAATACGTTTGCCAATGCACACTTTTGATATTTAATATCTTGAATTTCGTATTAGTACTAAATATAAAAACTTCACTGTATTAAAGTACTCATAAATACGAATTCAACAAGATCACTCATGACTATATTTTATCTTATAAATTATGCGTAAATTAATTGTTAATCGCTCATAATGAACAGTGTCCAAAGTCAAAGTAAGAAACACATATAGAGACAGAGGGAGTAATTGTTTTTTACTTACTCAGTTTGAATTTTCATTAATTTACTGCATTAAACAGAAAACACCAAGACAAAACATAAAAGCTGAACAACTCATGCATGAACAAGAACGAGTTGCACGGGGATCGAAGCGCCACACGTGCACTCAATCATCGAGTATTTAATGTATGTCTTTATTTCCACCTCCCTTACCAACAACAACCCTCTCTATTTGTCTCTCCCCGATAGGGATGGCAACCGGTTGGATCGGGTGGGATATCTGTGATATCCAAATCCAAACCCGAATCCTTAATCCAAATTCAAACCTGATCCAAATCCAAATGGATTTGGAAATTCAAAATCCAAACCCGATTCACCGGGTTTGGATCGGGTTCGGGTTTTATCCAAACCCGAAATTTTTAATTCTTTGTAAAAAGTAATAATATTTTTTTAATCTAAATTTCATAAAAATTAAAATTATAATAGCAAATAAATATCTAGATTTCAGAGACATGAAATAAATAAGTCCAAGTTACACCACTATTAATATCTAAAGACATAAAAATTAAAATACAATTGCAAATAAATATCCACATAAATATCTAGAGACGGAGTGTAGCCTAGAAGACTAGCAGTAGCACAGCCTGAACTAAGAAATTTCATAGTAGCACGTGTATCAAAATTGCTTGAACAAAATTACCTAGTGTAATTTTTAAGGAATAAATTATAATATATATATATATTATAATTTATATATGTATATATATCGGGTTTTTTCGGGTTTCGGGTTTGGATCGGGTTTGGATCGGGTTTTCGGGTTTCGGGTTTGGATCGGGTTGGATATAGCTAATATCCAAATCCAAATCCAAACTCTTTCGGGTTTAAAAATCAAATCCAAATCCAAATCCAAATCCAAAAAATCGGGTTCGGTAAAATCCAATCGGGTCGAATTGGATCGGGTATCCGTCGGATCGGTTTTTTTTGCCATCCCTACTCCCCGACAACCAAAAAATCAGTCCAAAAATTAAAATAATTAGTAAAATTAGTAAAATACAAGATCAAAAGTTAATGTCCGAAATTTTGCGTTTACTTAAAAAGTAGTATTACACTTTTTTTTTCTATTTTTTTAAGTATATATTTTTATCAGGTATCCGGACCAGCTTACGCGCACCACGATTAAACTTGAGTGTCCCGCTTATCTCCATGCGCTCAGCTGGAATCGAACTTGGGACCTCGGGATGGTAAACCCCAAAAATCCTGGCCTTAACCAGCTGAGACACCGATGCAGGACAAAAAGTAATATTACACTTAAAACTCTCTAAAGTAATATCCTAAGAATCGGAAAAAAATATTACTATATCGAATTTATTACTATATCGATATAATAATAAAATTTTACTTTATCGATAAAGTAATATTTTATTATTATAAAGAGATTTATATTTATAATTTGTTATTATATTTTATAGTTGGTAAACATTTTTGGTGTAAATTGAAATACATTTATATTATGATAATCAACTTACACTAAGCAAGATAAAGAAATTTTAATCAGTTAAGTATTAATCACGAACAAATATTAGATACATTGTATTTACTTATAATATAAAAAATATAGTGATCGTGAAATCACTTATAAGGTAAAATTATTTAGTGGATCATAATAGAATTATGTCAATAGTTGTCATCTCAAGTGATTACAGTAAAAAAGTCCCATGATAAATACCACACACGATTATTTACTATACTACGAAAAATATATATAAGAGATAAAAATTGTACATGTTGTATGAAATATTAAGAATGAGATTTATTTTGATTTGGCGGGAACTTAAATAAAGATGAATATAAAATTCACATTTAGGAAAAAATGAAAATTGTATAATATATATGAACATAAAATTTAGTAAATATTATTTATATTTTCATTGGGCACTTAAGTATTTTTTTAAAATATTATTATCTTATGCATTTAGCGAAAATATTACTTTATCTTATTGGTCCAAGTCGAGATCAGACAAAAATATTATTTAACGAGATTATTACTTTATCGGGTATTATTTTATCGAGGTTTAACTGTAATTATAATTTAAAGTGCAACTTACTTATTTTAAGCGAAAAATGATAATTTGAACTTTAAATTAGTTGTATTTGTTTAACTAATTTCACTTAAAATAAATTTATTTAAAAAAGTTGACTAAAAAAACAAAAATTATAGTTTTAAACGTAAAATAATAATATAAAATATAAATATATGCAAAAAATATAAAACTGAGTTAAAATGTGACTTAACCATGCCCTCATGTTGAATTCAATAATATATAAAATTGTACATAGTTTTGATAAAAATATTCTGTTTATACTAAGATTAATAATTATGAGATTGAAAAAATGAAAATGTTAAAGAGGAATAAACCCATCTCATCTCTTATTTTCTCCTTAATTCTTTCTCAATATAAATTGAAATATCATGTATATTGTTATAGAGAGAATATTGTATAACAATATTTTGGAGGTTGCTGGATTTATGGAGCAAAATACGGATATTCTGCTAAGAACACGAAGAATACGGAGGAGATTTGTAACTGTTTGTGGCTGATCTTGTCTATTGATATTCAGTGGTGAACTGTTTCTCATGCTTTACAAGATGCCTACGTACCCTATTTATAGGGATCAAGCCATACGTAGTTCTCTTAGAGAAGAAGTTATCTAGACGGGCTAGGGTTTCTATGGGCTCGGCTTAGCCCAAATCCACTAGTCGTCTCCTTAGGTTATTTTTACTCATTTATACTGCTCATGACCCATGGCCCATTAAAGGGAACCCATGGCTAGCAAGATGCTATAATTATCATCATTGGCGAAACTGACTAGATGGCCTCGCATGCGACCTCGCTGGACCTGACCATGCGAGGCGATCCTCGCTATTATGGAGATGACCTATTTACGCGACCTCGCTGGGCCTGACCATAAGACTTAGTAGTAAACATGCTCTAGGCCACGCTGGACCTCTAGGCCTCGCTGGACCTCGTGAACTGCGACCCCGTCTCTAGGGCTCGCTGGCGATCCCACTCAATAAAATAATGTGATGAACCTCCCTGTGATGGCCGATTTTAATGACCTATCCCTCATTCTTAGGCCCATTACACGTAATGCACTGATATTCTAACCCATTTGGCCTGTTTAGGACTTTATGCCAAATTCGAGCATAACAACTACCCCGAGTCCATATTGCAATTAGAAATGCGATGTGGACTCAAAGAATATCTTCCCAGAAATTGTAATGCGAGGCCAAGGCCCATTATCAATTACGCCTTTGGGCTGTCATCGCAGGCCCAATGAATTCGAATAGTTGCTAACAGTTGTCGCGTCTCGAGATCCGTTCATGGCTGCTGAGATGATGACACGTGTCACATATCCTTCTCTCTCCTAACCACTATATAATCTTTAGATTTCAAATCATTTGTCACTTTCCTTATTAACATCATACTGAAGTGCTGCCAGTTTGCTCCCGGATCAAACAGAGACCCAGCTCGCCTTCAATCAAGAACGACCCCAATTTTTCTCAAGATCTTCAACTGTTTTTCATCAAAAAGTAAGTTTCTCTTTCTTGTTCTTCATTTAAATAAATGTGTAGCTTATAATTTCGTGTATATTTGCTGATAAATGCATGCGATGTGAGCCTAATTAACTACGACCCCACACACTTAATTTCACGCTGCGAGCCTCACCTCGCTAGTCTAGAGAACGCGATCCATTTAGTAAGTAGATATACGTTCCCAGAAATAGAATAGTTGCGCGACCCCCTTTATTCCTTGTGCGCGGAGTGAAAACACTTAGAGCCTTCTATTTCATTAAATCTTTTCTTCTTTTATCCTCTTTGATATTCTGTAAGTGCACACACTAATAATTCACCATCTTTTCAGATGTCTAACAGCGATAGCTCAAGGACTCATTCACCTCTTCCAAACATATCTATCAGCGAACAAGCTGCTGCGAATATTGCCAAGGCGGCAAGTGCGAGTGATGGCTCGTTCAAGTTATACCTAGACCCTCTATGGTCACAGGAAGAATATACTAGGGATACCCCATTAGATTCTTGGAGAACCAGGCGACCCTCCGTCTTCCAACACCAGTCCGTCGACATTCCTTCCAGTTCACAAAACCATCCATCCACCAACATACCTTCCTCTGTCCAGGGTGAAGTTGATAGATTACTGAAGAAAGGACAAGAACTTTTTTCCAGCGTCCCAAAACTCCTATCTTCCCTAGATAAACATCTCCTCCCTACGAGCCCTATACTTCTTTCCAGTAGCTCTTCAACAAACTCACTTGGCCATGCATACTATGAGGCCAAAGGTGGAGCCGATAACGAGGTGGACTCCGATGATTCAGATTATGAAGAACCTTCCTCTGATGATGGTGGCCTTGACGAGGTGACTAGGGTCATCAATTTTGAGGATTATAGCTATGTACCTGAGGCCTCACCTCAACCCTACATACCAACTCCTCAACCTGAGCTAGAGGGAGTGATATATGTTGGGGGGCCGCGCCCCGAGGATATTGAACCGGGCTCCAAAGTAAAACCAGGCCAACCTCGCACCTTAGCCTGTAAAGATCTGTCAACGACCCTGAATCTGGAGTCTTTGACAAAGGCTGTTAACACATTCAGGCCTGAAGGCAAAATCATTCTCCCCAAACGAGCAATGCGATGCTATCGCTTCAATTATGAAGAAAATGGCGGCAGGGTGCCCCGAATGGTCCTGACATCGGCCATGATGAAAATAGGCGTCTCTTTGCCTCTTCACCCTTTCATTAGGGATGTTTGCGAGACATATCACTTAGCTCCAATTCAAATTAACCCTAATGGCTACAGGGCCATGATTTCTTTGTATATTCTCTATCACAAGCTTGGATATCCCAAACTCGATGCGAGGACAATGGGTTATTTTTTGCAACTGAAGCGATGCGGGCCATCTGACTTTGGCTACGTCTACTTCTCAGTTTGGCCAGAATTCAATAAGAATGACCTATATCATAGCGCCCCGAGTAATGCGGGCTCATGGAAGGGGCCTTATCTCTATGTTCACGAGGTGCCCAGAATAAAGACTTCCTTCAATTATCTTCCAGTAGGTCAAGTGCGAACCGTCCTGAAGGGCGAGGAGAAAACACGAGCTGATGATGTGCTGAAAACGTCCCGTGAAGATAATTGCGAAGAAGTCTTCGCGAAAAAGAAAATTGCGAGATGAAGCCTCGTCCTCTAGAGTGGTGGTCACGGAGAGTAAGAATACTTTACTGTCGTAGCAAAATAACTTCTTTACATTAACTGTTTTTATTGTCATCGTATTTTCACCTTTCTTAATTATTATTTCTAACTGCTTTCTACTTCCATTTTGTAGGCATGTCGAGCAAAGGTCGCAGGCCTCTATTCCTGAAGAACAAGGGCATCCCAAATGAAAATCCAACTGCCACCCCTCCTTCAAAGAAAAACAACGAACTCCTGCCTCCTCCACCTCTATCAACTAACACCGGGATCCCACCTCAACCTTCCAAGGGCAATCCCGAGCAGCATATTTCCAAAAAGCATAAGAAGGATGGTCCACTGCCACAGGTAACTAAACCTGCAGAAACGACGCCAGTCCGCCATCTTTACGCAAAGCATGGGTACACTCATGCCACTAAAGCAGAGTGTACTAAGTGGGAGGGCACAGAGCTGATAGAGAACTCTGAATCAGTCTCCAAATGCCTGGCTGAAGGGTTTATCCATCAATTCGCATTTAAGAGAGCTGAGATGCGTTGTTTCTGCTAACGATAAGCTGGAGAAGGAGGTGAAGTCCCTGAAGATCAAGGCTGAGGAGGAAAAGAAGCTGCTGATGGAGAACTGTCAACGAGTCTTAAAAACGGAAACATCGACCCTCCAATCTGAGCTCAAGAAAGTCAATGATGAAAAGACAGCACTCCACAAGTCCCTTACAGAGGCGGAGCAGCGTGAGGAAGAGCTGAAGAAAAAATACGAGGAGGAACTGAACGAGCTGAAAGCGGAGCTCGCTGCTGCTCGGTCTGATCGCGAGGCTGTTGAGGAGGCTACCCAAACAAATTTTATGAAGGGCTTCATTAGGAAGATCCCTGACTTTGACTGGTCTAGGCTCGGGCCTGGCAATGCTGAGTTCGCAGCCGACCTTCTGAAAGAGATCCAGGAAGAAGATGCCAAGGAAGCGACTAGGCTTGCTAGCGAGGCTGCCAAGGCAAATAATGCTAATCAACAGAATCCTAATGAGACCGCTGCTTAACCTTTTACTTGTGCCTTATGAACTGGGGATGCGAACACCCCTTGAATGTCTCGCACGTTGTAATATTCTTTTGGTAACTTTGTTGATAACGTTGTTGGGCTCGCGTAGCGACCCAGTAACTGTTTTGACTTTAACAATTTATATAATGCTGTATTCGTTTCTTCATATAATACCTTGCACTTGCTTTAACTTCATAAAATACTTGCCTTCTTTATGCATCTGAAATATTAGCAAGTAGATTGACCTTGCAACTGCGAAGCTTCCCTTGTTGAACTTGTGGCTTTTTCTTTTCAATTTGCTTAACTTCAAGGTGTACCCCATCTCTTTGGAATCAAGACATGCGATGCCTTCCTTGCGATGCGCAGACACGATCCGGAGATGGAGGTCGCACCTTGACTTCTGTTTTACTTTAAACTTTGAACTTCTTTAAAGAGATACTTTTGAACTAAACTTTGAAGACGTTCCCTCAGGTCGCAGTAAGTGCACGCTCGCGACCTCATTGACCTGAAGGGAGTTCGGCCTCACACACACTGTGCTGGCCTAGTCCTGAAAATTTTAAAATACTAACAAAAGAACAAAATTGCACAACTTCTTGGTGAACAAACTTCATATATATATAGATACTAGGGACGAAGCCCAACTTTCAATACATCATAACGAGGAGGTGTCTATATGATCACTACCCCCCAAGTACTTTGTATGAATTTATTCATGCTAAGTAGTAGTAGATAGAGACCACCAGGAGCGAAGCTTCTACTGATAGTATTTCCTCAAATGTTCTGCATTCCAAGCTCGTGGCATGACCTTATCATCCATATTAGTTAGATAATAGGTCCCTTCATTGATGACACCATAAACTTTATAGGGCCCTTCCCAATTGGCTCCAAAGACCCCATGAGACGAGACCTTAGTGTTAGGCATCACTCTCCTAAGCACCAAGTCCCCCACGCGAAGATGTAGCACACGAACCTTTCCATTATAGTACCTTGCAGCTCGCCTTTGATAAGCTGCGAGCCTTAACTGAGCCTCCTCCCTTGACTCTTGTATCATGTCCAAATATAGCCTGTGATTGACCTCGTTTACCTCAGGGTCGTAGTGTTCTCTTTTGAACGAACCTGAGCCTACCTCAACAGGCACCATGGCCTCACACCCATATGTTAAAGAAAATGGAGTTTCACCTGTGGTAGATCTTGGGGTCGTGTTGTATGACCACAAGACCTTGGGCAACTCCTCGGGCCAACTACCCTTACTCTCCTCCAACTTAGCTTTAAGGGTATGCTTGATTATTTTGTTGATGGCCCCGGTTTACCCATTTGTCTGAGGGTGGCTCACAGTGGAGAAACTTTTCTTGATTCCCAAACTCTCACAGAATTCTTTCATCTCCTTGCTATCAAATTGCTTCCCATTATCTGAAATGAGCTGATATGGGATCCCATAGCGACACACAATCGCCCTGTACACGAAGTCCTTTAATTTTTTGGCCGTGATGGTAGCATGGGGCTCGGCCTCGGCCTAATTAGTGAAATAGTCCACGGCCACGACTGCATACTTTACTTATCCCTTAGATTTAGGGAGTTCGCCAATAAGATCTATTCCCCACATAGCAAAGGGCCAAGGGCTCATCAGCGAGGTGAGGTGAGCAACCGGAGCATTACTGAAATTTGCATATCTCTGACATTTGTCACATCTCCTATCGAACTCAAAAGCATCTCTTTTTAATGTAGGCCAGAAGTACCCTTGTCGCGGAATTTTCTGAGCTAGGGAACTACCCCCGAGTGATTGCCACATATTCCCTCATGGACCTCCCTCAATATGTAGTTGCATTCTTCGCCATCTACACACCTCAAGAGCGGGGTGTTAAATCCTCTTCGATATAGCACTTCATCATAAATCACATAACGAGCTGCCTGATATTTGATCTTCCTCGCTTCTTTCTTTTCTTGAGGCAGAGCCCCATTCGTAATATACTCCCATATGGGGGTCATCCATGTCGACCCTTGGCTAACCATTTCCATAACACTTTCCTCTGGAACACTAGGTTTACTTTGAATTTCCAAGGGGATAATCCCAAGTAAAGTGGCCTCGCGTCGCGAGCCCAATTTTGCGAGGGCATCCGCTCCTTGATTTTTTGCCCTCCTGATAAATTCCACCTTTACTTGCTTGAATGCCTTCATAAGCCTTTGAACACACTTTAAGTATAGCTCAATCTGGGGTCCCCTGGCTTGCCATCCGCATCCAACATGACCCGTAACTAACATAGAATCGCTGTATGCATTGAGATTCTCTACCTTCATTTCTATTACGAGCTTGAGGCCAATTATGAGAGCCTCATACTCAGCTGCATTATTAGAGGCCTCGAAGGCGAAGTGCACAGCACTGCTCAACTTGCGACCCTCAGGTGTAACGAGCTCAATCCCAGCTCCGGCTCCTTCTTTGTTAGATGCCCCGTCAACATATAACTCCCACCTCGAGGCTGAATTTTCATTTTTGATTTTGGGGTCAACCACTTCTGGGATCGCTACGAGAGCCCAGGCATCTTCCTCAGATTGGGAAGGAAATTCCAATATGAAATCCGCTAATGCTTGCCCCTTTATTGCACCCCGAGGCTTGTACTCGATATCAAATTGGCTCAACTCTATGGTCCACTTTAAAAGTCTACCTGAGGCCCCGGGTTTGTGCATTACTTGCCTCAGGGGATATGCAGTGCGAACCTGAATGCTATGAGCCTGAAAATATGGCCTCAACTTTCGTGAAGACAACACCAAAGCATAGGCGAGCTTCTCCATACTAGTATAGCGAGTCTCAGCATCTAGCAACCTCTTACTGACATAGTAAACAGGGAACTGAACCTTTTCTTCCTCGCGAACGAGGATAGCACTGATGGCATATTCTGAAACTGCCAAGTAAACAATAAGAACTTCATCTTCCTTGGGCTTAGAAAGTAGTGGGGGCGAGCCCAGATGCTCCTTTATTCTCTGAAAAGCCTCCTCGCATTCAGGGGTCCATTCAAAATTTTTTCCCACCTTCTTGATCGCTTTAAAGAACTCATGACACTTGTTAGATGATTTGGAAACAAACCGATTCAATGCTGCGATCCTCCCAGTTAGACTTTGTACCTCCTTGACACTTCTTGGCGACCTCATCTCCATCAAAACTTTTATCTTGGCTGGATTAGCCTCGATTCCTCTGTGATTAGCAATAAATCCCAAGAATTTTCCAGACTCGACCCCAAAAACACACTTCTGAGGGTTGAGCTTCATCCTGTACTTTCTCAATATATTGAACATCTCTACGAGGTGGGCTACATGATCCCCAGCTTCCTTAGACTTCACAAGCATGTCATCAACATAGACCTCCATTGTCTTCCCAATTTGCCTCTCAAACATCATATTGACGAGCCTCTGATAAGTGGCACCTGCATTGAGGAGACCAAAGGGCATCCCAATATAGCAGTAGAGACCTCTGTCTGTGATAAACGAAGTGTGCTCTTGATCGGGACCATACATGGGTATCTGGTTGTACCCAGAGTAGGTATCCATGAAACTTAGGAGTGCATGGCCCGCCGTTGCATCTACCAACTGATCAATTCTTGGAAGAGGGAAGCTATCTTTTGGGCAATGCTTGTTGAGGTCGGTAAAATCTACGCACGTTCTCCACTTACCATTTGGTTTTTTCACGAGGACAGGATTAGCGAGTCAATCAGGGTAGAAGGATTCCCTGACGAGCCCGACCTCGAGTAACCTATCCACCTCCTCCTTGAGGGTCTCGGCTCGCTCTCCACTTATCGGTCTTCTTTTCTGCCTTACTCCCTTTTTGTTAGGATCAAGATTGAGTCTATGACACATCACATTGGGATCAATCCCAATCATGTCTTCGTGAGACCACGCAAATACATCCAAATTAGCTTTAAGAAATTCAACGAGCTTCCCCCTAAGATCAGGGCTCAACTGTGACCCGATCTTCAACACCTTGGTTGGGTCCTTAGCATCAACAAGGACGGAGATCGTATCTTCTGCGGCTCCAGCTCCCTCCATATGTTCAGGAATGCAAGGATCTAGATCTATTTCAACATCACGAACCCTACTAGACTCTGCTTTGTCCTGCTTTGTGACTTCTGCCACCGAAGTCGGGGTCGTGCCAACATGTCCATACTCGGTCACAACTGTTGTTTCTCTTGTGATTCCATTAGGTAAATCCACCAGTGTTGACGTCTCTTTGCGAACCCATTTCCCCTTCTGGGCCCGCACAGCAGGCTGTTCTAGGCCCTCCTCTTCATCGCTAGCCTCCTCAACAATTCCTTCTTGTAGAACCAATACGGGCTGCGAGGCCTACATCATAATTGCCCCTGGCACTGGCTCTACCTGTATACCCAAGTTGTCAAAATAATCATCTGGCAACTCCTCGATAAATATTATATTGTAACCAACTGAGGGTTGCGAGGCTGATTTGCGAGCCCTCTCATCCTCTTCACTTTCCATATAATTTCTCCCCTTTTCTGCTGACTTAAGGGCCTGATTATAGCATTCTCGAGACTCATGTTGAATTCCTCTAACACATCCTACACCTTGCGGGGTAGGGAACTTCATCGAGAGGTGGTAGATAGAAGTCACCACCACCATTTCCTTCAAGATGGGTCTCCCCACAATAGCATTATAAGCATATGGTTGATCCATGACCATGAAATCAGCGACCTGCGTAGTGATGCAGGGCTCGTCCCCTAAAGTGATGGGGAGCCTAATGAGGCCTTTTACACTAACAGAAGCTCCAGTGAACCCATAGAGGTGACCTACTGTAGGAATGAGGTCTTTATCTACATATCTCATTTTCTTGTAGACATCATACATCAAAACATTCACAGCACTTCCATTGTCCACTACACCCTGTAAATATTCTGTGAGCCAATGCAAACTCGAACTACTAGAGCATCGGAGTGAGGATGGTGCGCCCACTTCGCATCCTCTTCAATGAACATTATATTTGTATCTTCCCCCTTAAAAATTTTTGGGGGTCGCTCTTGCAAATGATGCACATTGGTGAGAGGTCGCTCCTTGGCCTCGCGTGCATACCTTTCCCTTGCTTTGTTGCTGTCTCCTCCAATATGTGGCCCTCCAATGATCACATGAATGCTATTGCCTCGCTCTTCTCTCTCCTTGCGAGGCTCTGTATTTTGGCCTGTATGAGGTACAGCATGATATCCTAGTCCTGATTTTCCTGAGTTCCCTTGATGCTTTTTCACTTCACGAACCGCCCACTCATTTAACTTCCCTTCGCGAATCAATCGATCAATTTGTTCTTTGAGTTGCCAACAGTCCGCTGTATCGTGCCCCTTCTGTTCATGAAAATCACAATACTTCGCAGTGTTCCAAGTACCCTGTGCACCCATGGCTGGGGGTTTTGTGAACATCCCTTTGTTTGAATTGACAGCATAAATATGATCGACTGAAGCCACTAGAGGGACGAACTTGTCTTCATCTCTAGCCGGACGGGCCCGAGGTGGGGATCATCTTGGGGGGTCGCGGTCCCTTCTCTTCGGGCTCGGGCTACGATCTTGTCTTCGCCTGGGGCTTTTGGAATCCTTTCTTTTTACCCCTTTGCCTTTACTTCCATTACTGCCCGACCCAGTATTCTTCTTAAGGCCCTCCATCGACTTCTCTACCCATTTGAAAGGTTCAGCTTCCTTGTAGAACTCAGCGAGGGTATTAGGTGTGTGGGCCTGTAGATGCTTCCAGAACTTTGTACCTTCCCTCAGCCCCACAGTCAAAAAGTTTTTAACAGCCTCGTCATTTGCGCCCCGCACCCTAGGGACCTCAGTATTGAATCTCTTAAAGTAGTCCTATAGACTCTCTCCCTCCTTTTGCTTAATATTGGCCAGAGTAGACACTGGGGGGCATAGAACATTGAGGACTGAAATTGTTTAATGAAGATGTCCACAAATTGCTCCCATGAATCAATGGTGACCAATGCTCCCAACTTCGAAAACCATTGCTGAGCGCTCCCTCTCAGCGAGGCTGCGAACAACCTGCACCTCGCTAGCTGCGAGACCTGATAAACATCCATCTCATTATTGAACCGAACAACAAACTCGGCTGGATCAGTCTCTCCATTGTAGGTCATATCTGAATGATGGCCTCGAAACACAGCAGGAAGTGGAGCGGTTCGGATTTCATGAGTAAAGGGCGAGGACGAGCCCATAGTACTGAAAATCCCCTTCTCACTATTCATCGCATCCAAGGCCTTTTTAAGCTCTTCCAGTTTATAGTCACCGATCCTAGCTTCCTTGTCCACCCTTTTATTCTCTCCAGTACTCCCATGATGAGATTGAGTCTTTTTTGGGGCACTAGACTCCTCTTGATCATTTCTATGATCCTTCTTTTTATGTTGTTCCTCGCGATGGTGGGATCGCTCATGCTCTCGATTGAAAGGGGGTCTGTCATCGTGATGTTGGGATCGCTCACGCTCTCTACGAGGAGAGGGGGGGTCTGTTATCGTGACGATGTGACCGCTCACGATCTTTTCGAGGGGATAAAGGCTGAGGAGAGCCCTTGCTATTAATTTTTGACCCTTCATCCTTACTAGTTTTAAGTTTCTCTAACTTGTGGCGGAGATCATGCTTGGTAAGTTTCTTTCCAACTTGGTCAAGGACACTAATGGACCTTCCTTCAGATGAGACAGGCTTCTCCTTCGACCCCACTTTTTCCATGGTAGTCGCCTCCTCGCTCCAATCAGGGTTCGTTTGGTCTTTTACCACATCATCGAAGTCCCCTATTAATTGCTTGGTGGGGCCTTTACTACCCCCTGTTCTCGCATTCCTCTTAAAACCTCTAGAGTTGTGTCGTTTTTCCATCTTAGCGACCCTACCCTGTACCTCCATCATTTGATCTCCGAGGCCTTTTAGAAACGTCATGACTTCTCCAGGCAAGGCCACTTGTTGGATAACAGGGGGTGTTTTCTCCTCTTCGAACCCTTCCTTGGTCCCTTCTTCCAACACATCGCTCTCTGGTCGATCCTTCCTCTGGGGGTCGTCTCTGTCTCTCTTATGCGACCCCGGGGTTTCCCCCACTCCGTTTTTCTTCATGTTCGATTTAGTCATTGTTCTCCCAAATCAACGACTGCCCCTCCTTCTAGCGCCAAATGTTATAGGGAGAATATTGTATAACAATATTTTGGAGGTTGCTGGATTTATGGAGCAAAATACGGATATTCTGCTAAGAACACGAAGAACACGGAGGAGATTTGTAACTGTTTGTGGCTGATCTTGTCTATTGATATTCAGTGGTGAACTGTTTCTCATGCTTTACAAGATGCCTACGTATCCTATTTATAGGGATCAAGCCATACGTAGTTCTCTTAGAGAAGAAGTTATCTAGACGGGCTAGGGTTTCTATGGGCTCGGCTTGGCCCAAATCCACTAGTCGTCTCCTTAGGTTATTTTTACTCATTTATACTGCTCATGACTCATGGCCCATTAAAGGGAACCCATGGCTAGCATGATGCTATAATTATCATCATTGGCGAAACTGACTAGATGGCCTCGCATGCGACCTCGCTGGGCCCGACCATGCGAGGCAATCCTCGCTATTATGGAGATGACCTACTTACGTGACCTCGCTGGGCCTGACCATAAGTCTTAGTAGTAAACATGCTCTAGGCCACGCTGGACCTCTAGGCCTCGCTGGACCTCGTGAACTGCGACCCCGTCTCTAGGGCTCGCTGGCGATCCCACTCTATAAAATAATGTGATGAACCTCCCTGTGATGGCGGATTTTAATGACCCATCCCTCATTCTTAGGCCCATTACACGTAATGCACTGATATTCTAGCCCATTTGGCCTGTTTAGGACTTTATGCCAAATTCGAGCATAACATATATAATGTGAAATTTTGTAAAATTTTACTCCCTCCGTCCGGTGGGATTCTTATCGTTTGCTTTTTGCACGGAGACCAAGATAGTGGGTGTAATATTGTTAAAATAAATGAAGTAGTGGGTGTAATAGTTATTTTATTATTAAAATAAGTGAAGTAGTGGGTGTAATAGTGTAAAGTGTTGAAAAAGTGGAATGAAGTAGTGGATGTAATAATGTATTTTATTGTTAAAAGTTACTATTTTTAGTAATATAAAGAAATGAAAGGGACGGCCCAAAATAGTACTCCCTCTGTTCCTAAATACCTTTCTGGTTTGCTCTAAAACACAGGTTTTAAGAAAAATTATAAACAAAGTTGAACAAATGATTGGGTGGGAAAATTAAGGGATAAGTACACAATTTGAGGGGGGGAAAAGGAGATTAAATTTCCCCCCATTTTGCACTAACATTCAAATCAACCAATCACAAGATTACATGTTTACACAAATACATCATCAATTGAAATACTCCTGTAAACATAACATAACATTACAGATTACAAACATAAGAAACAGAAAATTACAAAATTCTTGAAAGAAAAAGTGCATCATTGCTTGGCTTCTCTGCTCAGACATGAATGTTGGAGGCTTCCCTTTTGATCTTAATCAACCAGCAGCAGTAGATGGAGATGCTGATCACATGGAAGATGTTATCCACCATTTTGATTTAAATCAACCACCAGAATAAGGAACAGAAGGGCATGCACAACAACAGGAAACAGAGTATCATCATCACAAAAGAAGGCCCAAGCTCAGCTCTGATCAAAGGCTACAAATACTGATTTTTTTGCTAAGCAACCAATCAACAAAAACACCAGGAAAACCTTACCAAGGTGCAATTGAAGATGTAGCCAAGATGTACAATGTTACAACAAGAACAATTAGCAGCATATGGAGCAAAGCAAAGAAACATAAAGCAGCAATGCAGACATACAACATGGCAACAGATGGACACAATTCCGGAAGGAAAAGAATCCAGTTGCTACCTAATGCTGTTACAGATATTAATATGGGAGACAGAACATGCATAAGGGACTTAGCTGGTAAGTTAAAAGTATCATCAACTACATGTAGTAGAATGATAAAAAGAGGGCTTATCAAACCTCACACAAATCCATTACATCCAGGATTAAACACAGCAAATAAGTTACAAAGGATGGCATGGGTGCTAGACCTACTCATGGGAGATACACCAGCAACAAAGAGAATATATAAGCCGATGTTCGATTTCGTGCATATAGATGAAAAATGGTTTTACCTAAGTAAGAAAGCACAAAGAAGCTACCTAGAACAAAATGAAAGACCAATGTACAGATCTGCAAAGTCAAGTAAGTTTATACCAAAAGTGATGTTCACAGCTGGTGTTGCAAGACCAGTGTTTAATGAACAAGGTGAATGCATATTTAATGGGAAAGTGGGCATATTTCCATTCACATATCAAGAACCACCAAAGAGAGCAAGTAAAAACAGAGCTAAAGGGACAATCATTACTAAGGTTGTTGAGTCAGTTGGCAGAGCAGAAACAAGAAGTATGCTAATTAACCAGATAATACCAGCAATCATTCAGAAATGGCCACAAGTTGAAGGACCAAAGCTAATCTATATACAGCAAGACAATGCAAGGACTCATATTACTCAAAGTGATGAAGCATGTCAACAAGTTTATCAGCAAGGGGACTTCACATTCATTCTAATTCAACAACCACCAAATAGTCCTGACTTAAACATTTTGGACTTAGGTTTTTTCAGAAGTATTCAGTCCTTAATGCGCAAGAAGATGCCAAAAGATGTTGATGCTATGATGGATGCAGTCAATGAAGCATTTTATGAGTTACAACCTAGAACACTTGCAAATGTGTGGTTAACATATCAATATGTAATGAATGAAGTTCTCAAAGTAAAGGGTCAAATGACTATTTGGTACCCCATGTCAACAAGAAAAAGCTAGCAGCTGCAGGTCAACTTCCGGTTCAGGTGACAACACCAATGTGGACTGTCTTTGAAGCATGGAACTTGGTAAATTGAGCACAACAAAACCAAATGTAATGCATTATCTTACCAATGTGTAATGTATGATCTTAATTGTATGAACTTTTGATGAATGTAATCAGTATGTATGAATGTAATGCAATCAGTATTTATGAATGTAATGCAATCAGTACTTATGAATGTATTGCAGTCAATATATATGAATGTAAGTGGATGTATTATTCCGTGGCCGTGTCCAACAGGGATGCAGATTCAAGGAGGCTCAAGGACCCCCAAGACAACTCTTATTGGCAGGGCATAGTGTGTGCAGTGTTAATTAAAACCTGTGTTTTAGAGCAAATCAGAAAGGTATTTAGGAACAGAGTCAAGTAGTATGAACAAATGCACCTTATGCATAGCTATATGTAAACACAGCAGGGTGATTAGTTCTAACAATGCAAACATGGTGGTAAGTGGAGTAACATTGTAGAACCGCTAATTAGAATTAATCGAATTATGAGAATAATCGAATTGACAGTCAATCCAATATGCATACCAATTCGCATACCAATTCATACCAATTCGCATACCTTATAGGCTTATACATACCAATTCGCACAATATGAATAACCCCTAAACACAGTCAATCCAATAAACAGAACAATTGACAGGAATTACCACAAAACTCGATTGAGGCCTAATTGACACACTATCAATCCAAATAAACACAACAATAGACAGGAATTACCAAATAAACACAAAAAATTAGTGGAATAAGCACAGTCGAACAATCACAGTGGAATAAGTTAGACGAATTAGCACAGTCAAACAAGCATAGTGGAATTAATAAGCAGGAATTAGGACTTACATAAACTAGGGTTTAGGAACATGAACATGCATCATCGGAATCGTCAGAGTTAGGTTCGTCGTCACCGGGATCCGAGTTAGGATCATCTTCACCGGACTCTGAATGCAAATCGATTTCATCGGCGTCACCGGAATCGTCATCACTGTCACAGTCATCGACGACAACTGCATGCGAAGTCGATTGAGGTTTTCCATCCATCGTAAGGCCCGATTTGTCTTCAGAGACCTTAGATCGTTCCTCTATTAACCGAAGGTATTCACGGCTATAGGTATGATCGCCGTCACATAAAATACCTCTGTCACAGTGCTCTGGATCGGAACAATTATATGAACCCGTAGGGTCATCATCCGAATCTGAAAAACCATAGTGCGCATCCATGTCATAGTAGAATTTAGGGTGATTTGAAGAATGAGAGATTTAATCGTCGCCGGTCAAGAGAATAGAGAGAGTTTGTGGGTGAAAAGATAAGAGAGAATGAAAGTCACAACAATAATACACGGGCACGACTTCCAAGAAAAAATTAGTGGGTTGTGGCCTATTTTTTTAAGAGTAAAAGAGAGTAAAGAATTGTATTTTTAAGGCTTAAAATAGAAACAAGAAAAGTTTTTTGAATGTCCCGAATTAGTAAGTAGGAAAAGTATTATGGAACGGAGGGAGTAAGTGTAAAGAAATGAAAAGGACGGAGGGAGGGAATCCTAATATATCTAAAGTGAAATTGATGCATCAATATTATAGTAAATTTGATCCCCCTAAATTATTTTTCCGATTCCGTCCCGAGGAACATGTGTATATCGCTGTAGTTGTATTAAATCATGTAACAAGCGATAGAGTCTACGTGCTAAAACTGAAGCCATGATGATCATATAATTGTATTTCCTCGGTCCCATTCATTTTTCCATTTCTTTACATAAAAAACTGCGTATCTAACACGCATTTTAAGGTGCATTTTAATGATAGTTTTATAACTTATTTTTGATATTTTCTTTTTTTTTATAAAAATGAGATTGTTCTATTTTTATAAAAAAAAATATCAAAAATAAGTTATAGAACTATCCTTAAAATTAATGCCGAAAATTGGTCCACGTAAAAAATTACGTTGGACGGAGGGAGTACTATTAGCTCCCAACTTTGATCGAACAACATATACATCCGTCATTTTTTTAGATAGCTAGGCTGCTCATAGTTCATTCCCACCGCACATGCAGAGCCAAAGATAATTTGGTTGACATATAAAATAAGGCAGACCACGGATTGAGATTGAGTAGAGACGCAAGTCGTACCCATTCGTGCACCAATTAGCCAAGCTTGCTTCTAAATTTTTCTTTTTTGTTGCAATTACTAAAAGACAAACCACCGTGCAATTGAATGGACTTAACGTTGATTGGGAACAAATTTTCATACTACTATTCTGATGATTGAAAATCTAGTAGGGAACCTTCCTTTCTCTCCTATTTTGGTTACTTCTCCAGTTTTCCTTGCACAGTTTATCTTGGAAAAGTCCTCTTTTTTTTTTTTGACATGATAAAAATTCTTTCAAGTCTGATGATCGAGAAAGTGGATATGATTCGAGTAGATCAAAATTGAATATTAGTAACAAATTATTTTGAATCGAGTCTCTTACGTACACAGCTATTTAGGAAGATAAACTAACATCAATAATACTCCATATGAGTAAAGTTTAGTACTATTTTAATTGGAGTATTGGAGTACTTATACGTTTTGCATTCAAAATTTTGCAAACTTTATTATTTTGCAAAGCTTATTACGTGAATATCATTGTTTCATTGAAAATCTTGAAAATTTTGTATGTTTTGCTAACAAAATATTGCAAAATGAATTGTTCTGCGAAACACATTTGTGTTGCAAAACATATATGTTCCGATTGCAAAACATAAAGAATTTTCAAGATGAACATATTGCAAAACGTACATGATTTTCAAAATTATCAATGAAATTATGATAATCATGTAACATGGTTTGCAAAATACTAAATTTTAAAATATTTTGAATGTAGAACGTATATGTACTACAAGTAATCCAATTAAACAGTACTCCATATAAATTTACTCTACTCCATATAGGTAATTTGAAAATCACTAAAGAAAAGTTTTGATTTGTCGGTAAAAAAAATAAAAAGGTTTTTTTAATATGTATTCAAGAAAAGTTTTGATTTGTCGGTAAAGAAAAGAAAAAGGTTTTTTTTAATACGTATCCAAGAATACATTCTACTCCATTTCATCCAATTGTTTACACTTTTTATGAAGTGTTCTGCACGCATTTTAAGGTTCATCTTAAGGATAGTTCCATAACTTATTTTTAAAATTTTCTTTTTTTTGTATAAAAATATAAACAAAAAAATTTTATACAAAAAATTAAAAAATTAAAAATAAGTTATGGAATGCACCTTAAAATGTGTGCCGAACACTTCTTGAAAAGTGTAAACAATTGGACGGGATGGAGGGAGTATTTTTTTTAATAAAATTATTGATGTTAAGATTTTTATGCATGCAGGGGTCCATTATTAGAGATGTTCAAAAAGTCTGAAGCCCGATATCCAGCCCGACTCGATCCGAAAAAAACCCGAAAAGCCCGGCCCGAAAAAAGGCCAGCCCGAGGGCCTAATATGAACCTCCTATTTTTCATCAAGCTCGGTCCGACCCGTAACTCGAAAAGCCCGTTTAAAAGCCCGGGCTATTAAAAAGCTCGGATAAATCCAGAGCTTTTAAAAAGCCCGGATAAAGCCCAGTTCGGTCCGGATAAAAGCCCGGGCTTTTTAAGATATCCAGATAAACTTCGATTTTTTATAAATAAAATCTAAAAATATATAATATTTTAATAAATTTCAAGAATATTAAACTTAGCAATAGAGGGAATGTGATTGATCATGAGGTTAGGAAGAATCAACAATATACAAGACAAACTCTTCTTTAAAGAAGACTAATTGAGTGTAGAGGATGTGCTTCTCGAAATGGTCATGTACGAGAAGATTTATATGGCTAACGATCGCCTTAAGTCATAATGTAGATTATTAATTAGTAAAAAGTTATTGAGTTGCAGTGATGTTTTATAATAAAACAAGTATTATGCTAGTAATTTTTTAGTATTAGATTTAGTGGTATCTCTTTTTGTATTCTTGATTATAGAAGTTGAATTGCGTAAATCTTTAGAGGTTGTTTCTTAATCTTTTGTAAGATTTTCTTTTTTTGTATATCAATATATTATCTTTGCAAGAAATAGACAAAAATAACATATATAAATTAAAAAAAGCCCGAAAAAAGTCCGACCCTGTTTTTATATATTAATATATTATCTTTGCAAGAAAAAGACAAAAATAACATATATAAACTAAAAAAAATCTCGGCCCAGTCCGAGGACCTAAAACGGGTCTCATATTTTAGAGAAAGCCCGGCCCGACCCGATTTTTTGAAAAGCGCAACCCGGCCCGATTTTGTTATAATTCTAGTATCTGTTCTGATACATGTACATGTGGAATATTTCTAATTATATGAAATTAATAATGCTGAAGTATATCTGTAAAGGGTCCTGATCCTTTGACAATCGATTGTCAGGGACCAGTTATTTAACAATCTGTTTCTAAGCCGTTGGATCAACGATCCAACGGCCCCCATGGATTACAAAAAAAATTTCTTGTCCGCTATAATTTTCCACGGATAGGCTAATTGTCTGTCCGCTATAATTTTCCGCGGATAGGACAGAACCTATCCGCAGAAAATTATAGCGGACAGACAATTTTTTTTATAATCCAGGAGGACCGTTGGATCGTTGATCCAACGGCTTATAAGCAGATTGTTAAATAACTGATTGTTCCTGACAATCGATTGTCAGATACCAGCACCATCTGTAAATGGTATGAATAATTAGAAAGAAGGCAGAGAAGGGGGGAATAATGAAATGGTAGGGAGAAGGGAGGAGGGTAGGAACCAAAAAAAGAGAGCAGAAGAATACAAAAAAGAGGCCCTCGTGCAGTTCTGTACTGTTCTGTCTTTATGTAAATAAATAATAAAATAATAAAAATGTAGTAGAGCAGGAGCAAGTTACATCAGTACATCACACAAAGTTAACGAAGCAAAGAGCATTATTAGCTAGCTGTGCATGTGTGCGCTCGTGTGGGTGGGTAGACATTCCCCCATCTTATTCCTCTCTCTTCATATATATAATTATACATACACATATACAAATGTGCATGGAGTCATGGACCCATCTTGTGAGCGACACGATAAATCATACGGAGTAGTATTTTTAATTTTAAAATATAATTTTATAATTTATATTAAAAATTATGAAAAAGGATAATTATATTTCTACAAAAATTTTAAAGTAAGGAAATATCTCTTCAAAACATATTTGATAAAAAAATTCTTGAAACCGCACCTGTATTTGTGTATGTCAATTTTGTCGAATTTTATATACAATAATAATACACTGTAGTATGTAGTTTTTGGTAGGAGGGCAGGGCTACTGAAAGAGATAATGTAAGATTGGTGCAGTTCCGTGCACCTATTTTCGATCCACCTAAGTCCTATTTATCACTCTCCCATCCCTATCTCTCTCTCCTTCCCCACTCGATCCTTCCCACGCCCACACATTATTCTCTCCTCTCTCCCTTCTTTCTCTCCTTTTCTTTTTTACGATTTTTTTTCTTTCTTTTATGTTTTTCAAAATCAGCATCCTATGTCGGCTAGAGCCGTTAACGAGCCGAGCCGAGCTTTGAGCTAAACGAGCCGAGTTGAACTTTTTTTCTTAACGAACCGAGTCGAGCCGAACTTTGTTAACGCACAAAATGTTTGTTCGAGCTCGAGTTCTAAAAAATCGAGCCGCACACGAGCTTTTATCGAACGTCCTTAACGAGCCGAGCCCTTAACAAACCGAGCCCTTAACAAACCGACCTCTTTAATAATAATAAAATATTATTATTTAATATATAATATATATAAAAAAAATATTATTATTTTATACAATTTTTTCGAGCTTTTAACGAGCCGAACCGAACCGAACTCGAGCCGAGCTCGAGCCGCACATGCTAAAAGCTCGGCTCGAGCTCGTTAAGCTTAACGAACATTTTTTGTGTTCGAGCTCGAGCTCGAGTTCTTAACGAGCCGAACCAAACCGAGCCCTTAACGAGCCGAGCTCGAGCTTGCTCACGAACAGCTAGTTTCGTTAACAGCTCTAATGTCGGCAAACACTTGATTTATTTGGTGCTGGTTATCGATATTTCAACCTAATAGTATAATTAGACTTTTACTATAAGCCACTAATAAATTAAGTGGTTCGTTTTGTTGAATTGTTACTTAATGTGACGATAGGTAACTTGATTGATGAAAACCAATATGCAGCTCTTAAAATAAATCTTTTTGCTTCAATGATTTTCACCTTTTGTTGTCACTCGTGGGAATGCTAATGTATAAAATAATACTTAGTGAGCTTGGAAATAATAATGGTTTGTATTGAAATGCGAAAGGAGGATGAGAAGAATGCATCTTTTGTGTCAAATCTCTATCCACGGATATCTGCATGGATCCACACCTTTCTTCAAGTCACCATCCACTCTATCTTTATTGCCATACCATGACAAATACATCTTCTTCAATCTCAATTCCCAAATAGTAACTTAATTTACATAAAACAAGCTTATGGGACAATTAGATTCAAACCCCCTCTCCTTGTTACAATCATTTGCCATCTCCTCACCTGCATTGTACACATTGTGTACGGTTTCACCATGTTACGACTGGATTCTGCCGGATAACGATTCGGGCGGACCTGCAGAAGAAAAATACGAGGGTTTGACCCCCCGATTCACCTTCGGTGTGAGAATAAGTCAGTCGGTTCTTTGTAAGTAATTTGAACGTAGAGAGCTTGTGTGTTTTTGTGTGTTTTTGTGTGTGATCGTGAATTAATGAATATCTCAAACCTGAATAACCTTATTCTCCTCTCCTTCGTCGGTTGCCGAAGGATCCGGTGTCATGGAAGAACGTGTCCCGCGTCTGTAGGATCGTGTAACCATAGGACCGTTACCAGCGACCAAGCCAAACTATCATGGGCTTCCTTCAGATTATGGTTATGGGCCTTCGACCCAATCCATTAGGATGATGGGCCTTCGGTCCAGTCCATTGAATTAACTGACCTCAACACACCACCTATCATATACATACATGCTCTACATTTATTATTTCCTAATTCCTTTTTTTTTATAATCGAGTGTCCGGCCAGGTTGCGCGCACCTCAACTAATCCGGACGGCATACTAGCACACTCATACTCCTGAGCATGGTAGCCCACTTCATCCCGGAACATCCCAGGGAATCGAACTCGTGACCTCAAGGCAACGAGCCTTAAGCTGAGACATCCCATGGGGTTCATAATTCCTCATTCTTTGTTTTGGTCAAAACAAAAGCCGTATAATTTATTTTTAGGAAAATGCTCCTAAATTTATATATGGAGTCTAAAATGATTGCTTTCGCATTCACATAAATAAAATTAAGTTGCGATTATTAAGTAATTAATCGCTTTAAAATCTTTAAATGTTAAAAAAAGTATCTAATTGAATTTTAAACTTTTCAACAACAACATCATTCATGTCAATGTCATTTGAAAATTATTTACGTTTTCAGTTCATACGTCCAAACTCCAAACATCTAAAGTATAAATAGAGCTGATGCAAAATTCAACTAAATCAAGCTAAATTTTATTCTTTAACAAACAATTTCAGATGTACAACAGATTTTTTTTTTTTTGAAATCTTAAGAGCTAGAGAGTACACCAAACTTACCGCACTTTCCAACGTGATGAAATTGGACATCTTTTGTTGTTATAAATCATTGTTAAGATTAGATTAGAAATGGCCGAACCATGTTAGTGTTTAGGATTATTGCATTCATTCATTGTAACCAACTATTCTAATGTAACATCAATCTCTTTGCACGACACTTTGTGATTTGATTATCTTAAGATACAAAATTCCTTATCCTCCATTGCCAACTTGTAATCCACAAAACTTTCATAAAAACAGAGCATAAAACGCGGTTATCTGCTACTTGAGTGTTCACGAAGTGTTCCAATATATGTACGTGTGCAGAAAGTTATACACATAAATACAGACACACACACGTATGCGTACATATCACTTGATTTGGTGCACTCCAATCAACCAAAAAGATGAAATACAAATGTGTGAGAATTATTTACAAAACCATCACCATGAAAGTCAAAGATTCTGCATCCTACATTACATGACATGTACTAGATGTTCAAAATTGAAACGAGTGATTGTATAGCGCAAGCTAAAACTTAAACATCATCTAGCAAAACAAACAGTATACTAATCAAATTCTCCTAATTTTTGCTAAATTTCAACATCATCTAGCAAGGGAAGTAGTAGAAATAGATTAATCAAATTCCCCTAATTTTTGCTGAGAATTCAACATCAGTCTTGTACTCAAATGTAGACTAGTGTACCCGAATTGTGCCACCGTGCACTATGCATTATTTTCTTCTCAATAATTGTTAAAGATAGTTCAAATCTTTAATGCTGCCTTGTCGAAATTGGTGTTATTTGTGGAGGGTACTCGATGTACAAAAATCCAATTCATTTACTCACTTTTTTAAGCCGTGGCATGGGGAAGTAGGGAACATTTCAAGAGTACTACAACAAGTATACATCTAGTTTAGTTTCACAAAGGATTTTTTTTTTAATGAAAATTACTATTTTGCTAAAGAATTTTCGAGATTATGTTGGCAAGCATTAATACTGATTCATATAACTCGATTTTAATTTTATATTTTGATTAGTTCATATATGTCTTACTAATATGAGCCTCTTTGTTTTCTTATTTTACTGGTGACTTATGGCTTATAAGCTCGTACTCCCTCCGTCTATGAACCTGTTTGACATTCATGGAAATTAAGAAAAAGTAGTAGAAATAGAATAAAGTTAGTTGAAAAGTGGGTAAAGTGTTGGTGCTTATCAATATTTAATAATAGATTTGAGATAGTGGAGGAAGATAATGGGTGTAATAGTATTTATTTAATAAAAAAGTGGAAAAGTAGTGAAAAGTAGTGTTAAAAAATAGTACTCCCTCCCTCTCAGTTTATGTTTCCTGTTTTGACTTTTTACACTGTTCATTTTAGGCGACTGACTACTAATTTACGCATAATTTATAAGATAAAATATAGTCATGAGTGATCTTGTTGGATTCGTATTTATGAGTACTTTAATACAGTGAAGTTTTTATATTTAGTACTAATACGAAATTCAAGATATTAATTATTAACGATTGAAAGTGTGCGTTGACAAACGTGTTTTTACAAACCGGAAACATATTATGAGACGGAGGGAGTAAGTATGTTATGTTCATTCTTTTTGGGACGTACCAAAAAGGAAAGAGGTTCACATAAAATGGGACGGAGGGAGTAAGTCCTTATGGGGGGTGTTTGCCAAAATAAGTTTTAGCTAAACTTATAACTTATAAGTTCATAAGAGCAAGTCCAATAGCCTCCTTGTGTTTATCTTTTAAATATTATAAAATATTAGGCTCTTAGTAATTTATAATATTATAAGGTATGACAACTTAAACAAGCTTCCTTATAATTGTTCCTTATAATTATTAAATAATAAATGAAAGAAGGAAGCAAGAAAAAAAAAGAGGGAAACAATTGAAAAAATGAGGGAAAATAATATTTTATTGATAAAAGTGAAATAAGGGATTCCTTAAAGATAAGGTGTAAAGCATAATGTAATGTAATATGTAATAGAGGACATATATAACTCAACTAGGATAAAAGATAAATAATATTAACTCTATACAGGGATCGTGAAAGTTGAAGAACATGCATCAACAAGGATCAAGTCGCTGAAAGAAGTTCATTAACATGATCAAGCCTCAGTGACAGAATAAGATGTACAGATGATTCAGTTGAAGGACCAAAAGATTACAGTGGTCTTAAAGACATGATACAAATACCATGAGTGAATGTTAGTCGTCTGTGAACCAGAGCAGTTGCACTAGGCGTCAACACTTCACAAAGAAATCGAAGTATCTAACTCAGAAAAACTGTTAAGAGGTATGATTGAGTTTAGAGCAGTATTGATATCCTCCATTTTGGAAGCTGCATATTTAAGGATGTCAAATTAAGAGGAAAATGAATAGTATTCAAAATCACTATTCATATGAATAGTAACCAAAATCACTATTCATATGAATAGTAACCAAAATCACTATTCACATAAATAGTACTATTCATATGAATAGTAACCGAAATTACTATTCATGAATAGTAACGAAAATTACTATTCATCTGGGGCCACGTGAATAGTATTGTTCAAATAGTGGCTGGTGGGGCCCACGTCCAAAATATTTTCAACAGACACGTTTTTGTGGTTGTTGGAATAGTGTTACTATGCAGATGGGGCCCACGGGGGTTGTTGAAATAGTGCAGCATAGTGACTTTCTAAAACCTATAAATAGGCCTGTTGTATTTCATTTCAAAACACACCTCAACACACAATTTTCTATTCTCTCTCTTATATCATCTCTGTGTAAGCTGCTAGACAGTCCATCTAGTAGGAAAACCGGCTTAGCCCGTTTGCAGGAATTGTCGGGTAGAATGTCCTCGTGCCTAAACTATCCTTATGAGTGTTTGATATTGTAGCTGATCCGTAGGATTAGATTGTGTAACAAACCTTCGGGTTTTATCTATTAAAAGATATTTCCCACACAGTTGTGTTATTTCGATTTAGTATTTTTGATTTCATATCCACATCAAAAATCGAAATATTTTTAAATAACGTATTCAACCCCCCTTCTACGTTATTCCGGACCTAACAATTGGCATCAGAGCCACTCTGTTATTATACAACAGTTAAGATCCGAAAAGCTATACAATAATGTCAGAGAAGAATTTCAAAAAAACTAAGGGAAAGGAAGGCAGGTCTGAGAAAGTGGACAAGTCCAAGATCAAATGCGATAATTGTGGTGAGAAGGGACATTTTGCACCTGAGTGCAATAAAGCCAAAGCTGATAAAGGTCAAGCCTACATCACAAAGAAGAAGGACTGGGCTGACACTTCAGACTCTGAAGATGAGGTGAACTATGCCTTGATGGCAAATGCTGATAGTATCTCTGAAGCTACTGAGACCAAGGTACCTCATTCTACTCTAGCTTTTGATACCACTGATATATCTGAGTTAAGAATCTTTCTTAAAACCTTGCATCTTAGCTATAGAGATCAGACTTTAGAAAATGAAAGAATAAAATTTGAAAGTCTAGAGCTTAGAAAGAGAAATGACTATCTAGAATTAGAATTAGTCCAGATGTTAAAAATTCAGAAAGAGAGAGATGATGCTATTTTTGTTAAAACTGAATTATTGAAAAGGCATGCTTATCTTGAATCTAAACTTGCTAAAGAAAGAAACATTATTAAAACTTGGAGTAACTCTGGTAAAACTACTCAGATTATCATAGAGAATGATTGTTGGAAAGAAGGTCTAGGTTACACTGATAAAAAGAAAACTGCCAACCTAGAAGCTGAGACCTCTAAACCTGTATTTACTGAAAGGGCTGCAAAGCCCAAAATTAATCCTGTGAGGTTTGTACCAAAATCTGACAAACCAAAACAGGAAGTCAAATCAGTAAATATTGACTTAATGTCTCAGAAACAACTTAAACACAAGCTGAAGGAGATAAAAAGAGTGAACAAGGTAAAAGAACCTAGGAAAAACAGAAATGGAAAGGTAGGGGTCAATAAATGCAATAACTATATGCCTATTCCCAATGCTCCTAGGAAGAAATGTTACAACTGTGGAAATCCTAACCATCTTGCTACTTTTTGCAAGAAGAATAAAAATATAAACTCTATACCTCCTAAGTCAGGAGTTAAGAGTGGTTCAGTTAGGTTTAAGCCACAGAATCCTTGTTTTCACTGTGGAAGTATTTGGCATTCTATTTATACATGCAAAGAGTATCATAATTTGTATTATGCTTATTATGAACTTAAACCCTCTTTGAATAAATTCAAGATTGATTCTACATGTATAAACTCTGATAAAAATGTTAGCACAAACTTTGATAAGACTTCTGCTTCAAAAGCTAACAAACTTAATAAGGCCAAAGGATCCAAGCAAGTCTGGGTCCTTAAAACTAATCATTAGTGGTTTTTGTGATTGCAGGGTAACAGGAAAAATATCCTTGTTCTGGACAGTGGATGCTCAGGACACATGACTGGAAATAAAGCCCTGCTATCAAAATTTGAGAAGAAAGCTGGCCCAAGTGTTTCTTATGGAGATGGCAACATAGGAAGGACTCTGGGATATGGCAATATCAATATTGGGAATGTCATCATTGAAACTGTAGCTCTAGTCTCATGACTCAAACATAATCTACTAAGTGTGAGTCAAATCTGTGACAGAGGTTATCATGTGGATTTCTTTGAAGAACACGGTGAAGTTGTAAGCAAATCTACAGGAAAAGTTGTTCTGAAGGGATACAGACATGGTAACATTTATGAAGCCAAGCTTTCAACAAACTCTGATGGCTCTGCAATCTGTCTACTGAGTAGAGCATCAATTGAAGAAAGCTGGGATTGGCACAAGAGACTTTTTCATCTGAATTTCAACAGCATTAATGAGCTAGTGAAGAAAGATCTTGTGAGAGGATTGTCCAAATCAGTTTTTACTCCAGATGGCCTATGTGACTCATGTCAAAAGGTAAAACAAAGGAAAACTTCATTCAAAAGTAAGACTGAATCCTCAATTCTTAAGCCATATCACTTATTGCATGTTGATTTATTTGGTCCAGTAAATAAAATGTCTATTGGAAAGAGAATATATGCTTTGGTTATTGTTGATGAATACACCAGATATACATGGGTGTATTTCATGCACAAGAAAGAAGAAACTGCATCAATCTTAACAGAGCATGTCAGACAACTGGACAAAGGATCTAAGCATACAGTGAAAATCATAAGGAGTGATAATGGCACTGAGTTCAAGAATATAGCCATGGAAGAGTTTTGTAAAGAAAATGGAATAAAGCAAGAATTCTCTGCACCTGGAACTCCACAACAAAATGGAGTAGTAGAGAGAAAGAACAGGACTCTCATAGAAGCTGCAAGGACCATGCTCGATGAAGCAAAGCTGCCAACTTACTTCTGGGCTGAATCTGTGCAAGCTGCTTGTTTCACACAGAATGCTACACTCATAAACAAGCATGGTAAAACACCATATGAGATGGTGAAAAAGAAGAAGCCAAACCTGAAGTACTTTCATGTGTTTGGATGTAAATTTTTTGTTCTTAAGACTCATCCAGAACAACTTTCCAAATTTGATTTAAAAGCTGATGAAGGAATCTTTGTTGGATACCCACTATCAACAAAAGCATTCAGAGTCTATAATCTGAGAACAAAAGTGGTCATGGAATCTATCCATGTGTCTTTTGATGATAAAAAGATAACAGGACTTGAAGATTTTGATGAACATGACCAGCTGAGATTTGAGAATGAAGAAATAAATGCTGATCTACAAAATTTTGATATTCTTTCAGACTCTATTGTTCAATCTATACCAGTAGATCAGAAAGCAGCACATGTTGAAAGGGAGCAAGTGAACGATGAAAATGAACCCCAATCAAGTGAAGAAACATCAAAGAATGCATCTGCTAATTTATTAAACTCTGATTCATCAAACTTTGAAAGCAACAGCTCAGGGGGAGCAAACAATGATTTTGGATCTACTAGTCATCACACTCAACACAATTATGAACTTGGGGAATCATCAAGATCAAATCTGCCGAGACAAAGGGTATGGAGTAGAGCGCATCCCTTTGAACAGATCATTGGTGAACCGGACACGGGTGTACAGACTAGAAGAGCAACACAGAACGAATGCAATTTCGCAGGATTTTTATCTCAAATTGAACCTAAAAAGGTTGATGAAGCTCTTGATGATCCAGATTGGGTAACTGCAATGCAGTAAGAACTCAATCAGTTTGAAAGGCAGAAAGTATGGAAGCTGGTGCCAAGACCAAAAGATAAATCTGTAATTGGTACTAGATGGGTGTTTAGGAATAAACTGGATGAAAATGGTATTGTTACGAGGAACAAGGCTCGATTGGTAGCAAAGGGTTACTCTCAAGAAGAAGGAATTGATTATGATGAAACCTATGCTCCAGTTGCATGGCTTGAAGCAATCAGGATGTTTTTAGCATTTGCTGCACACTCCAACTTTAAGGTTTTTCAGATGGATGTGAAGAGTGCATTTTTGAACGGAGATCTAGAGGAAGAAGTCTATGTTGAACAACCCCCTGGGTTCGAAGACAAGGAATTTGAAGGTTTTGTGTACTTTCTCTTCAAAGCTATCTATGGTCTCAAGCAAGCCCCTCGAACATGGTATGATACTCTCTCCAAGTTCTTACTTGAAAATGGTTTTACAAGAGGTATCATCGACAAAACTCTCTTTCATAAAAAGCATAAAAATGATATAATTCTAGTGCAAGTATATGTGGATGATATAATATTTGGTTCTACTAATGATTTGCTATGCAAGAGATTTGCTAAGCTAATGTAGAGTAGGTACGAGATGAGCATGATGGGTGAGTTGTCCTTCTTCCTTGGACTTCAAGTTGTTCAGAAGCCTGATGGTATTTTCATCTGCCAATCAAAATACATAAAGGATCTTCTGAAGAAGTATGGGATGGAAGAAGCAGCTACTGCCAAGACCCCGATGCCAACTGTAGTCAAGCTTGATGAAGATAAATCTGGTAAGTCAGTTGACATCACGAAGTATCGAGGTATGATCGGCTCTCTCTTGTACTTAACTGCTAGTAGACCAGATATTATGTTCGCAACTTGTCTATGTGCTAGATTCCAGGCTAACCCTAAAGAGTCACATCTTATAGCTGTTAAACGTATTTTTAGATACCTTAAGGGAACCCCCAATCTTGGGATTTTGTACCCTAAAGGAACAGGTTTTGACCTAATTGGCTATACAGATTCTGACTTCGCAGGTTGTAAGATTGATCGGAAAAGTACTTTTGGAAGCTGTCAGTTTCTAGGAAGAAGGTTGGTATCTTGGTACAGCAAGAAGCAACACTCAGTATCTACCTCGACAGCCGAAGCAGAATACATTGCGGCAGGTAGTTGTTATGCTCAGATCTTGTGGATGAGGAATCAACTTCAGAACTATGGACAAAATTCCAATTCTATGTGACAACATGAGTGCCATTGCCATTGGCAACAATCCAGTTCAACACACCAGGACTAAGCACATTGATATCAGGTATCATTTCTTACGAGAGCATGTCATGAATGGAACTGTGGTATTATATTTTGTTCCCACAGATCAACAAATTGCAGACATCTTTACTAAACCACTGGATGAATCCACTTTCTCCAGGTTAGTTGGTGAACTTGGGATGTTAAATTTGTCTAATTAATTTTGGATAATCAATAACTGCAATTTGTTATAAGTTCACATGTATTTTAAATGTCCATATGTTTAGAACTTGTGAATTTATTTGCATCCAGTCCTCATATTATAGTTATCTCTATATTAATTACCACGCTTATTAATGCTATATTTTATGGTAATTAGTTAGTAAATAATTGAGTTAATTGTAGCATAATTAAATAAATATTTTATTGACATATATCAATTAATGATATTTTGTTAATTTTATGTCTATTTAATTGTGAGTTTATCTGATTATTGTGATTATTTTTTAAATCCATAATAATTAGAAGTATTAAATATGTGTATGTGTATAGGCTGATAGGTTTCGGCGATAAGATGTTTTTTCGGCCGACAGGTTTCGGTGATAAGATGTTTTTTCGGCTAATTAGGTAGTTAGGTGAGAAATTAATGAACGGTATTAGACTTTAAACATAACCTGTCACTATCACACCTAACCCTCTAATCCATAAAACATTATAAATGATGAGTTTTTGTTTGTGTTTAACATCATCATTTTTCAGATATACAGAGCATATACACACAATTGCTGAATATTCCGAGCTTTGATCGAAAATATCTCTCAATCTAGCTGATGGTTTTTAGATCGGATTTCATATTCTTCTTTTATACATCATCATTTATAAAAACTAACCCTTATTTTTGAATTTCCTCAAAGTTGTGAAAATGGCATTGCAGGGAAGCTTTTTAATTGCTAAAGTTAATCATGTTTTCATTCAGCAGATCGAAACCATTCAGGATGAGCAATTTCGGGCTTGGACACAATTTCTGAATGAACATTCATTAATTCGCTATGCTTTAGTTACACAAGTGCAGCTTAACCATGATGCATTGCGTGAACTATATTGTAGTGCAGTTAACACTTCTGGACAGGACGGGTGTGCATTCACATATCGACTATTTGGTAGGTCGATTAGGGTCACTGAACGAGATGTTAATCGAATTCTTCATTTTCCTATGGAAAATCTCGTTTCTGATCCTACACCTGAACAGATTGAAACGTTCTTTCGTTTTATAAGGTACCAAGATGGCAATTTCAATACTGGTTATCTTTATATAACATTTCTAACCCAGTACTGGAATTTCTTCTATCACACTCTTAACCATGTTTTTTCCTCAGATAGAATAAATCAAGATCGAATACCTGAATTTATTCAAATAATAGGGTATGCGGTCGCCAATAATTTGAGGATTAATTTTGGAAAAATAGTGCTTGGTCAAATCATTTTAAAAATGAAATGCTTGGAAACAAGAGATGTTCGGACTCAAAATGTCAAATGTCTATATCCAAGGTTTCTACAGTTAATATTAAATGATTTTTTTAATGATGAAGACATGGTACGCTTGGAAAATGGTCAAAAGGTGGAATGTTCTTCCATGAAGACGAATGTAATTAATTACATAAGCAAAAAGAAATATACGGATGTGCCTACAGTCCTAACTGAATATCTAAAGATTGTCCCACTTCCGTTGTTACCACGACCAGTGAGAGCAGGTATACGACAAGGTAATATTTCAATCCCTGCTATTCCAACCTCTGTATTCCCTATTGTGTCACAGGAAATACAGTTTCTACAGCCCCCAGTGGCCATCTTACCCGACCAAGAGCAGGAAATCCCACCGACTCTAACACAGGTCGAAGAGCCCATTCTACAAATGCAAACACAAACACAACAAACTCCTACACCTCAATTGTCACTTAAACAACCAGTTATTCACATTATTGAGGGAGATAGTGCCTCAGCAGCACCACATAAGGAGTTAGTTACATCAGCCGCTCTACCTCATTCTAAACGGAGTAAACCCTATGAACCTGAGGTAACGGAAACTGTTAGTGAAACAATTCTTTCTTATCCAATGAGTGCAAATGTAAATGGGATTGAATTGACGGGAGCAACTATCTTGAGTTCCATTTCACGGAACATAAGAGTGGTTGATGATCTTTCTAAAGATCAAATGCCTTCACAGGCATCCGAGGTGGAATTACCTACCTCAATAACTGCTGGTGAATCTTCCATTTTACGGAAAGATCCATTGGTGGGTGGTTCTTTTATGAACCAAGTGTCTTCACGGACGTACGAGGGAAACTTGGGTTTTGTGCCATTTAATCGATTCAAGTTTAACCTCCTAGAGAGAAAATCTCTGGATCTCTTTCGAGATTTACCACTCTTTACCAGTGGTCGGCAACTCGCTTCACGCGAGGACGGAAGCTCACGAACTTTCATTGCACCATCCTTGACCTCTGAAAAAGGGGCTAGGATGATTTCATTTGCAGGTACACATATCAGTGGAAGCTCTAGAGGAAAGTTGAGGGAAACACTAACAGAACATGTAAGTGTAATTCCAACCACTAAACCGAGTGAATATAGAGTGTTGAGTGAAACACCTGCAGAACGTACAAGTGAGCAACCTACTCATCCACATGCACTTGTAACCAGAAAGGAATATAGCAGACTCCTTACACGGGTCCAAACAATGGAGAAAGAGTTGTCAAATATTTGTAAGTCCATTGGAGAAATCAAAAATTTGCAACTTATTCAACATGATGCATTCCAGGTTCAATTAAGCTTCATGGCATCCCAGTTTAGTCATGCAATCAACTCCTTGGTAAAGCCATCTTCGTCTAATTTACCAACTCCAAATCCTACTACTCTGGAGGATAACCCAACTGAGGGGGAGAAGGTGGAAGATCAAGAAAAATCTAATAGAAGTAAGGGCAAGGAAAAGGTTGTTGATAAATTAACTTTATTTTGGGAAAAGAAAAGCTAATGGGAGTATTAGTGCTATGTGGAAAGAAAGCAAAGGCAAACTTGAAGATATGTTCAGTCTAGAGGAACGATTGTCTTGCACTTGGAAATCTGGAAAATGTATATGTGATCCAGAATGTACTTTAATATTATTTATCTTTGTATTTCATTTTTTGTTGTATCAGTTGAGTTATCCTCTAGGAATTTGCTTGTCAAACCCTAACAATCAAATAGGGGGAGATTGTAAAGCATAATGTAATGTAATATGTAATAGAGGACATATATAACTCAACTAGGATAAAAGATAAATAATATTAACTCTATACAGGGATCGTGAAAGTTGAAGAACATGCATCAACAAGGATCAAGTCGCTGAAAGAAGTTCATTAACATGATCAAGCCTCAGTGACAGAATAAGATGTACAGATGATTCAGTTGAAGGGCCAAAAGATTATAGTGGTCTTAAAGACATGATACAAAGACCATGAGTGAATGTTAGTCGTCTGTGAACCAGACCAGTTGCACTAGGCATCAACACTTCACAAAGGAATCGAAGTATCTAACTCAGAAAAACTGTTAAGAGGTATGATTGAGTTTAGAGCAGTATTGATATCCTCCATTTTGGAAGCTGCATATTTAAGGATGTCAAATTAAGAGGAAAATGAATAGTATTCAAAATCACTATTCATATGAATAGTAACCAAAATCACTATTCATATGAATAGTAACCAAAATCACTATTCACATGAATAGCACTATTCATATGAATAGTAACCGAAATTACTATTCATGAATAGTAACGAAAATTACTATTCATCCGGGGCCCACGTGAATAGTACTGTTCAAATAGTGGCTGGTAGGGCCCACGTCCAAAATATTTTCAACAGACACGTTTTTGTGGTTGTTGGAATAGTGTTACTATGCAGGTGGGGCCCACGGGGGTTGTTGAAATAGTGCAGCATAGTGACTTTCTAAAACCTATAAATAGGCCTGTTGTATTTCATTTCAAAACACGCCTCAACACACAACTTTCTATTCTCTCTTTTATATCATCTCTGTGTAAGCTGCTAGACAGTCCATCTAGTAGGAAAGCCGGCTTAGCCCGTTTTCAGGAAGTGTCGGGTAGAATGTCCTCGTGCCTAAACTATCCTTAGGAGTGTTTGATTTTGTAGCTGATCCGTAGGATTAGATTGTGTAACAAACCTCCGGGTTTTATCTATTAAAAGATATTTCCCACACAGTTGTGTTATTTCGATTTAGTATTTTTTATTTCATATCCACATCAAAAATCGAAATATTTTTAAATAACGTATTCAACCCCCCTTCTACGTTATTCCGGACCTAACATAAGGGATGTCATGATGCTCTCAAATTTTTAAGGAAAAGTTAAGAGGTTGTTGGACCACTATTTTAGACCAAATTCCTTATAATTTAAGTTAGGAGCTCATATAAGAGATCTATTGGACTTGCTCTAAGTTGAATGTTAAGAATCCTTAACTTTCAACTTATAACTTATAATTTATTCTTGATATACGCAATATATAATATCCTTCAAATCTTCAAAACCATATATCTCTCGATCTATTCATTAGAAAATTGATATGTATATATCAAATTTCTCTATTCATCGAGATCTATCCATTGATATTCATTGTTATATATAAAACAAATATTTTGAAAATTATGAAAAAAAGTTAACTTATAAGTTCTGATTAACCCAAACAATTTACTAATTATAAGTTCTGATTTTACCAAACATTCTAATCTCTACTTATCATTTATATGACATAAGTGCTTATAAATCATAATCTAATCATTCGAAGATACCAGATAGTATTAAATGGAGTAGATACATGACCACATTTCTTATCCTTCTTTATTCTTAACAATTTTCATTTTGATGCCTCTCAATTTTTTATATTTTAAAAATTATCAAAAATAGTAAAATTTATATTTTTTCCATCCATTATATTTGTTCCTTTTGAAAAATTACGCATATTAAAAAATTTTAGTTAACATATATTTTTAAAAAATATCCTTAATAGTATATTGAAAAATGAAAAAAGAATTAAGTTTTAAAAAAGTCAAACATTGGAAACAATAAATGTGGGGATAATTTTGGAAGATTAACATTAAATTTGTATGGAAAGAATAGATGGACATATAATTTGGAACATACTTTTTTTTCTAAATAGACATGTATTTTGACGTCGGAAGTAATATAAAAAATAACTACACTCTTTACTTTTGTTCAT
Organism: Kitagawia praeruptora; assembly: GCA_037693485.1. Classification (NCBI taxonomy): domain Eukaryota; kingdom Viridiplantae; phylum Streptophyta; class Magnoliopsida; order Apiales; family Apiaceae; genus Kitagawia; species Kitagawia praeruptora. Next base: position 102,501,259 of record CM075350.1, read on the forward strand.
TATATATTAATTTTATAAATTAAATATTAATTCATCCTACCATTTTATTTATTTTTTATTTGTTTGTTTTATTTTATATTTTTGTAATTTTCGTTTCCATCTTATTTTTGTGAAAAAAGAAGAAAATTCATTTGTAAAAAAAGGAGAAAGAAGTGTATAATATATTGCAAAAATTGGTACACCTTACATCCTTGTGGGCATGTAGACCAATATATATATATATATATATATACTAGCTTATAGCCCGTGCAAAGCACGGGTTACTTTTAAATATTTTAAAAATTATATGATTAAACAAAATAGAGTTTTATAATTTAGTATGAAATTAATTTAACTTTTTAAAATTAGTTAATAAATCACATGTATTGTTTAGAACTAATAATTTGATTAATGATTGTAAGATGCGGTGTAATATTTTTGGGTTTACATTAGTGATTGCAAGATTAGTTTTAAATTTAAAGGTAACATGTTTTAGTTAGAAAACAAATATTAGCGTTTGTAAGATATGGTACAATTTTAGGTGTTTATAAAAGGTAATTTCTTCAATTAAAAGTAAATGTTAAAAAGGCAATATGCTAATAACTATTTATTATATTATTATAAATAATAATTAAGTAAGAAAAATTAAGTAAAATAACATGTTTTATTAGTTAAGGATAAATAAGTAAAATAAACAGGTACCTTTCTTTTGATATATTATAAATTTTATTTAATAATATAATTAGGTTTTATATAATCATTATTTTCAATAATTTTTTGACTTTTAATATAATTTAATATACTCTTTTTCAATGATTATCCTCATTTTTTCTTATTATTAGCAATGTATATAGATTTTTATTATATTTTATTAATGATTTTAAGATGCGGTGTGATATTTTTGGGTTTATATTAGTCATTGCAAGATTAGTTTTAAATTTAAAGGTAACATGTTCTATTTAAAAAACAAATATTAGCGTTTGTAAGATATGGTACAATTTTGGGTGTTTATAAAAGGTAATTTCTTCAATTAAAAGTAAATGTTAAAAAGGCAATCGGCTCATAACTATTTATTATATTATTATAAATAATTAAGTAAAATTACATGTTTTATTAGTTAAGGGTAAATAAGTAAAATAAAAGGTACCTTTCTTTTGATATGTTATAAATTTTATTTAATAATATAATTAGGTTTTATATAATCATTATTTTCAATAATTTTTTTACTTTTAATATAATTTAATATACTCTTTTTCAATGATTATCCTCATGTTTTCTTATTATTAGCAATGTATATCGATTTTAATTATATTTTATTAATGATTGTAAGATGCGGTGTGATATTTTTGGGTTTATATTAGTTATTGCAAGATTAGTTTTAAATTTAATGGTAACATGTTTTAGTTAGAAAACAAATATTAGCGTTTGTAAGATATGGTATAATTTTAGGTGTTTATAAAAGGTAATTTCTTCAATTAATTAAAAGTAAATGTTAAAAAGGCAATCGGCTAATAACTATTTATTATATTATTATAAATAATAATTAAGTAAAATAACATGTTTTATTAGTTAAGGGTAAATAAGTAAAATCAACAGGTACCAACCAACCAAACTTTTAATGTTTCGTCTTTTGTATAATAGTATAGATTTTGATTAATGATTGTAAGATGCGGTGTGATATTTTTGGGTTTATATTAGTGATTGCAAGATTAGTTTTAAATTTAAAGGTAACATGTTTTAGTTAGAAAACAAATATTAGCGTTTGTAAGATATGGTTCAATTTTAGGTGTTTATAAAAGGTAATTTCTTCAATTAAAAGTAAATGTTAAAAAGGCAATCGGCTAATAACTATTTATTATATTATTATAAATAATAATTAAGTAAGGGTAATTAAGTAAAATAACATGTTTTATTAGTTAAGGGTAAATAAGTAAAATCAATAGGTACCTTTCTTTTGATATGTTATTAATTTTTAATTTAATAATATAATTAGGTTTTATATAATCATTATTTTCAATAATTTTTTTACTTTTAATATAATTTAATATACTCATGTTCAAGGATTATCATGTTTTCTTATTATTAGCAATGTATATAGATTTTTATTATATTTTATTAATGATTGTAAGATGCGGTGTGATATTTTTGGGTTTATATTAGTTATTGCAAGATTAGTTTTAAATTTAAAGGTAACATGTTTTAGTTAGAAAACAAATATTATGGTACAATTTTAGGTGTTTATAAAAGGTAATTTCTTCAATTAAAAGTAAATTTTAAAAAGGCAATCGGCTAATAACTATTTATTAGATTATTATAAATAATAATTAAGTAAGGATAATTAAGTAAAATGACATTTTTTATTAGTTAAGGGTAAATAAGTAAAATCAACAGGTACCAACCAACCAACCAAACTTTTAATGTTTCGGCTTTTATATAATAGTATAGATAAGTAGATAAAGTAATGAAAAGTGATGAAAAATTGGTAAAGTAGTGGGAACTATCAATATTTAATACAGAGTAGTAGATTTGAGAAAATGGAGGAAGTTAGTGGGTGTAATAGTGTTTTATATTATTAAAATTTTTGTTATTTTTGGAATGTAAAGAAATGGATGGGATGACCCAAAATAGTAACAGTAAAGAAATGAGTGGGACGAACGAAGTATTATACAGTATTGAAATAATAAATCTACTAAATGCTAACCAGTGCCACTAGCTAGTCAAAAATCTAAATCCTAAAGTGGGGATGATACAGTAATTAATTAGAAGAAAGCTAAGTAGGAGGCTAGTAGCAGTGACAAGTAGGCCGTGTACAAGGCTGAGAAAAACTTTACTCACACCTTTATCAAGATATTACAAGTAGAGTAATAAAAGATTTAAAGGATGAGATGGGCATGCAGATTGGGAGACTCGAGGCAGCAAAAGTCCATTAGTAAGAAAGCAGACCAGAAGTCAAATATCACAGAGATTATTTAACTACGAATTACAGTCCACAGGTTCAAACTGGAGTACTAGACTAGGCTACTAGGGGCCTTCATCCTTGCAGTGTTTAGAGTGGGGAATACTCCTATCTAGTTTTTTCTTTCTTCACTTATATTCATCAAATCACATACGGAGTATCCCGTATGCCCATATTTCTGGTAAGAGCATCTCCAACAACGTTCTTTATAATGATTAATTAAAATAATGTATTATAATAATTTTCTAAATTTTAAAAAATTAAAAGGGAAATTCTCAATAGTGCCCATCTGTTATTGACTTTTCCAAGTGGTGCCATTTCGTGTTTTTGACTTACGAGTGATATCCTTGTATTTTTGGATTTTCCATGAAATGCAACTCCATCAACCAAATGTTAGTATCTGAAATTCTCAATGGTACCCTTGTCAGTTAAATAATGAAGGGTACCAATGGGAAAAGGATACCATTGGCAAAAGCCAAAAGTACAAGGGTGCCATTGAGAATTTCCCAAATTAAAAAGGTGTTTTGCTCCAATGATATTCTTTATATTAGTTAGTTATAATCTTAAATCAATATTTTATATCTACAGAAAATTGCAAAAAGTGCTACATAAAAATTGCAAGAAAAATGTAAAAACGTTGTGGAAAAATGTAAGAACAAAACAAGTAACTTGAAGTTAGTTGTTTTTGGTAAGTAAGAACAAAACAAGTAACTTGAAGTTACTTGTTTTTGATCAAGACAAATGTTAAGGAGTTCCCTGAACAAAACAAGCCTTTCTGTTATGAGCATAAGAGATGGATGTTAACACGCAGAAGTGTCAGAAAAAATTGCTGCAAAAAACAAGTAAGAACAAAACAAGTAACTTGAAGTTACTTGTTTTTTATCAAGACAAATGTTGTTAAGGAGTTCCCTGAACAAAACAAACCTTTCTGTTATGAGCATAAGAGATGGATGTTAACACGCAGAAGTGTGGGAAATAATTGATGCAAAAAACAAGTAATTACAAAACAAGTAACTTGGTACAAAACAAGTAACTTCAAGTTACTTGTTTTTCACCAAATGCAATAGAATACTGTGAGTATCATCATGTTTTACATAAGTTCTTTCTGGTTTTTTGTACATGTTCAAAAACTACTAATCCACAATGATAACAATTAGCCAAATTAAAATGCATACAAATGTTTTGCTGGAAATGAAAAGAAGAAAAGTGCGGGACGAAGATGGAAGAGGCGGGAGTCCATGTGAAAAGTTTTACAGAATGAACTTCGCTAGCAAATATACATAACCCATATAGAAAACTGTAAAATTATACATAAGTGTGAACCTGCGTTGCAGTGGAAAAAAATGTTTCGGTTCTCTATATTTTGTGTGTCACATCAATTATACAGAAGGGGATGGAAGGATTGGAGATGCTCTAAGTTAGAGGGGTTTTGTTTATCTATAGTTTTTTTTACATATAATTTTAATTTGGGGTTCGGATCAGTTTTTGTGCATCTCAATTAATCCAAAGGATAATTAGCACACTTGTATCCACCAAATATGACAATCCGAGTATAATTGAGTTTTTAATAATTTAGGCACAAGTAATACTGTAGTAGTAGTACTCGTATTATAGAGAGTGCAGTCATGTGAACCACCGAGTTAGGCCCTGTTTGGCATTTCATATTACTGTTAGCTTATGCCTTATACGGCCATAAGCACTTATTGGGGGTGTTTGCCAAAATAAGTTTTAGCTAAACTTATAACTTATAAACCCATAAGTTGAATGTTAAGAATTCTTAACTTTCAACTTATAACTTACTCCCTCTGTCTCATAATCTTTTTCCCGTTTTGACTTTTGGTACTGTTCATTCTAAGCGATTGACTACTAATTTACGCATAATCTATAAGACCAAATATAGTCATGAGTGATCTTGTTGGATTCGTATTTTTGAGTACTTTAATACAGTGAAATTTTTATATTTACTACTAATACGAAATTGAAGATATTAACAATAAAAAATGTGCATTGGCAAACGTGATAATGATGAATGAGAAAAGTTTTTTGGGACGGAGGGAGTATAACTTATTCTCGATATACGCAATATGTAATATCCTTCAAATCTTCAAAACCATATATCTCTCGATCCATTCATTAGAAAATTGATATGTATATATCAAATTTCCCTATTCATCGAGATCTATCTATTGATATCCATTGTTATATATAAAAAAACAATATTTTGAAAATTGTAAAAAAAAATTAACTTATAAGTTCTGATTTACCCAAATAGTCTACTGATTATAATGATTTACCAAACACTCTACTAACTGCTCTACTCATCACTTATATGACATAAGTGCTTATAAGTCATAAGCTACTTATTTTAAGATAGCCCAAACATACCCTTAGTATACTTTCTATTTTTCCATGTTCTTTTTCCTAATTCCTTCTAGCGGCCGGTGTGTGGTGCGCATGTGCTGTGCTTTCCTCGTGTGGTACTTCTCTTAGAATTCACATTCTTTTTTTTCCTGCCAAGTCTCTCAAAATTTACATTAACTTTATGTTTTGCTGGGAAATAAACTAATAGTTAAATGAATTTTATTGTAAAAAATCAATTTGCTGGGAAATAAATTAATCTCATGACATTCTCAACTTAAGTCCAAACTATTGTCCATTTTGTTTATTTCAAGGAGTGAGTTAAAATATTACTGAATTTATATAGTGTATCGCATTTAAAATTATTACAATTATTAAAATAAAATATAAAATTTTAACATGTTGTATCTTACTCCAATAAAAGATACTCCGAGCAAATCAAAAAAAATATTATTCACTTTTATAACTAAAATATATCAACACTTAAATTCTACTATTTATTGAAATCAAATGCTCATTTTTTCCTATTTTGTCTAAAGTCAATAACGAAAATTTTAAATTGTTTCCTTAAACCAGTGTTGTAAAAAGCGGGAATCGGACTTAATCGGTGGAAGCACCGTCCAGGGATTAATCGGGTAATCGGGGATTAATCGAAATGATTAATCAGATCATTAATCGGAACTAATTTAATATTATTTTTAAATATAATAATTACTATTATACATAATTATTTTATTATTTTTATTATACATGAATAATTATCATATATTTATACAAATATATTTAAAATATATAGAAGTATTAAAGTAAATATAAATTTTAAGATCTAATTTTTGAATTGGGGTCAATATGAGAGAAAAAATTAATAAAATTCATGATATAACCGTTTAAAATATTAATTTTATATATGAGAATAATATTTTCTTAAAATTTATTCATTTTTATAATTTTTGATTTTTTTTTAATTTTTCTACAATTTTTTCATTTTTTTTACCAAAAATGCCGATTTTTGACCGATTAAACCGATTTTTGACCGATAAATCCCGATTTTTCAAAAAACGATTTTTTGACCGATTTTTATAAAATCAGTTCGGTAACCTACCAAACAGCGATTAATCGGCAATTGATCGCCGACTAATCCCGATTAATCACCGATTTTTAGAACAGAGCCTTAAACATAATAAGTGCAGGGATCATATCCAATTTTTTTAGTACGATCGTCTTATTAACGGTTCGAACTTAGATTTGATCAGTTTGATCAAATATTAAAAGCCTACTTGAATTATTAAAAATAGATAAACTAGATTCGTTAGATCAAATATTAAAAATTTATTTGATAATAGGATTATATTCAAATACCACAAAGTAAATTTAATAATTTTTTTTTGTTAGGAAGTAAATTTAATAATTTAAATCAAATATAAATAGATCTTTTAAATTTAATAGAATTATATTTAATATTAGAAATTAAGTTTATTTGATTGATAATGTGTTATATTCAAATACGAAAAAATAAATTTTAATAATTTAATACAAATATATGTAGATTTTATAAATTGAATAGAATTATTAATGTAAAAATTTGTAACTTTTTTTCTCTTCAATGTTCAAGTAGTTCCAGTTGGATAATAATTATTAAATCATCAGTAAATTAAATATAATTTCTTGAATTTTGCGTGACATATAAAATCCTTTAAATCTAATTTTTAGAAATCGATAGATCAAACATAATAAACAATAATAAATTTAATTATTTTTCTTAAAATTTTTGAAATTTAAGAATTATTTATTTACTTCAATATAAGATTAAAATTTATCTAATAAAAAATAAATTTAAAATTAATAATATCTTAATTAAACCTAAATAAATATAAATATTTTAAAAAATGTTGAATAATCTATACTAATATATAAAAGCCGAAATATTAAAAGTTTGGTTGGTCGGTCGGTCGGTACGGTACCTGTTGATTTTACTTATTTACCCTTAGTCAATTACAGATCTACTAACTAATCAATTTCCTTTTTCAGGTTACACATATTATCTTTTTCTATTTTTCAAGAACTAAATAATTTCCTTTTTCAGGTAAAATACAATATCTTTTATATTTTATCTAACTAAAATTTCTCCTTTATTAATCAATTTCCTTTTTCAGGTTAAACATTTTATCTTTTCTATTTTTCAATAACTAAATAATTTCCTTTTTCAGGTAAAATAGAATATCTTTTACATTTTATCTAACTAAAATTTCTCCTCTTAAAAACACTACGAGCAATTTTATTTAATAAAATAACATAATTATATTATTATTACTATTAACTAATCATTTACTTTTTTCAGTCAAAACACGTTACCTTTTCTCTTTTCTCTAACTAAAATCTCTCTTTTTCCAATTATATCATGGACGGTTACCTTTTTCAGCCAAAACACGTTACCTTTTTTCTTTTCTCTTACTAAAACCTCACTTTTCCAATTATATCACGGACGTTTCTACTTAATAAAAATAAAATAATAATATTATAAATAATACTAATAATTAACCGATTACCTTTTCAACTAAAATATATCATCTTTTCTATTTTTTTTTAATGAAATCCCCTTTTTTCTAAAAATATAACGGGCAACATTAATTTCTCACTTTCTAAAAACTATGAACAATTTTATTTAGTAAAATAACATAATTAAATTATAATTACTATAAATTAATCAATTACCTTTTTCACATAAATCATGTCATCTTCACGTTACCTTTCTTTTTTCTCTAACTAAAATCTCTATTTTTTCAATTATATCACGGGCGGTTATATTTAATAAAATAAACTAAAAATATTATAATATTATTAATTAATTGATTACATTTTTCAGCTAAAACGTAGCATCTATTCTATATTTTCTAACTAAAATTCCTCTTTTAATAGAAATATTAGAAATATCACGGATAATATTAATTTCTCCTTTTCTAAAAACATTACGAACAATTGTATTTAGTAGAATAACGTAATTAAATTATAAATACTATAAACTAATCAATTACCTTTTTTACCTAGAACATGTTACCTTTTTAATTTTCTCTAACTAATATCACGTGCATTATATTTAATAAAATGAAGTAATAATTTTATAATTACTAATAATTAATGTATGGATTACTCTTTTTAACTAAAACCTATCATCTTTTCTATATTTTCTAACTAACATCCCCCATTTTCCGAAAATATCACGGATAATATTTATATAATTATTATCAAATCATCTCATATAAATATGTAAACCTCCAAAATTCATGTTTTAAAAAAATTAATTGAGATTAATGAATTTTTTTATATAATATAAAAAAATCTGTGCATCGCACGGGTTTTAGGCTAGTGTAATTTATAAAATTATAAATATTAAAAAGAAATCATACATAACTAGTAATGAAAAGTAAAAGTAATATGTAGGTGTGTTTGGAGAACTTTTTTATGTAATAAGTCAACTTACAAAGTTAGCGATTCCTAACTTTTTCTAAAAAAAGTTAACCTTTTTTTGTAACTTATAAAATCTCGAACATACATTAAATACTTTGTAAAACAAATTATCAAAATATTTAATTTTTACCTGAAAATAAGTCATAACGACTTATAAAAAGTTGAGCCAAACAGGCTCGTAGTTGATGGATAGTTGACGGTCGTTCAGATATAAAAATATAAAATAATAATTTATGTAATATTTAATGATTACTATTTACTTTTAAATATAATAGTATACAAGTATTTCATCCATTTATTTTATGCGATTGTTTTTTTTTTTTGCCAAAAAGCAAGAAATTTCATTAAAACTTCAAATCATCCATCATTACATGGTAAAATTTCGGAAGGGCATCACCTTTTTTCCAGATACGTTCAGCTGTTGAACTTGTATTACTCGCTATGTAGTGAGCAACCTTATTCGCGGAACGTTTAACAAAACATAACGCAACATTACGATCTTTTAAAGCAGCCAACAACGATTTACAATCGTTTATAACTCTGCCTAAATACGACAAGTTCGTAGAAGAGCAACGAACCACCTGGATCAAGGATAGACAATCTGTTTCGACTATAGCATTCATGCACTCCCTGTTCTTGACCCAGCTAAGGGCTTCACGAACACCTATTGCCTCAGCCATAAAAGGATCCATTTCTCCTTGCTTACAAGTTGAACAGGCTTCCACCAACTCTCCCTGATGATCACGAACAATCATGGAATAACTGTAGCGTCTTGAGTCTTCGAAAATAGCAGCGTCATTATTGATCTTAATCATTCCTTGCCGTGGTCGCTCCCAATGCACTTTGACATCTGCCTGGGTCATAAACCCAAGAAAGTTATCAAATGACCGATCTTGTGCACATCTCCACTGATTAAGACAGAGTAATGCTGAATCCACCACCTCTGAAGTTCCCATACTCTTTTGTTTCCAGACTACTTCGTTTCTATTTCTCCATAAGGCCCACGCAATCATACCAACTTTAACAAACTTCTCTATCGACTGTCCATTCATTATAGCTTCCAACCATTGACTAAACTCCACATTTATTGGAACATTCTGTACTAGACCAGAGAGATCCCAGCATAATGTAGCAAATTGACACGACACTAGACAATGCATCACTGTTTCGTGCTCCAAATTACAAACTGGACATAACGGATTTACATTAACCTGCCTGATACGCAATTGGTCCTTCATAGGTAGACAATCGGAAATTGCTCTCCATAAGAAAACTTTCACTTTGTGAGGGATCTTCAAGTTCCACATACTCCTCCATAAACCAGAATTATTGCTCATGCTGTGTTGAGCTCCTTCGCCTTACAGTTGAGCATATGCACTTCTAACCGAGTAGCATCCCATCTTTTCCTTACTCCAAAACCAACTATCAGATTCATTCTGTCGAATTGGAATAGATAAAATTAGATTGGCATCCCTATCCTCGAAAATATCATTAATCACCTCTCTATCCCATTCATTCTGATTTGGTACCATCAAACCAGAGACCACTTGCCCTTCCAGTGCTGGGTGTTCCGTTTGGACATATGGATTGACTGTATCTAGCAACCAAGGATCTTTCTTTATGCTCACAGTATTGCCACTGCCCACCCTCCTGACTGCCCCTTATTTTAGCAGAACCTGAGCTTCTAAGATACTTCTCCAGATATAGCTCGGATTGTTGCCGATTTTTGCTGTCAAAAACGTGTCGTGCGGATAGTATCGAGCTTTGAAAACTCTGCTAGCCAAACTCTCCTGATTCGATATTAACCTCCATCCCTGCTTTCCAAGCAACGCCAAGTTAAAATCATATAGCTTTCTAAAACCCAATCCACCTTGAGACTTCCTTTTACTCATGTTGTTCCAGCTTTTCCATCTAATTCCTCTTTCCTTATTAGACGATGTCTGCCACCAGAATTTAGACATTAGATTCTCTATTTCTGAGCACACTTGCTTAGGCAATAAAAACAAACTCATAGCGTAGTTAGGAATTGTTTGAGCTACTGTTTTTATAAGAATTTCTTTGCCTCCTTTCGACATTATCTTTTTATTCCACCCCTCGATTCTGTCACGAACCCTTTCTTTTAGATATCCAAAAACTGCTGACTTGTTTCTGCTCATTGTGTTTGGTAATCCCAAGTACATTGTGTTGTCATTTCCCTCTTGAAAGTGCAGAATTCCACATATCTCCTGCTTCATAGACTGAGCAGTATTGCGACTGAAGAAAACGGAAGATTTGTCCACATTTATTTTTTGCCCCGAAGCTCTCTCAAACGTATTAAGAAGACTAACAATTCGATTGGCATCCTCCCCTCTAGCTTAACAGAAAATGTAGCTATCATCCGCAAAGAACATATGTGAAATAACAGGGGCACCACGAGCCACTTGAATACCCTTCAAAAATTTTCTGCTTTCATAGTTTCGTATAAGAGCTGTAAAACCTTCCATGCAAATAAGAAAAAGGTAAGAAGAGAGAGGGTCACCTTGACAAATACCTCTTTCTGGCACTATCCTTCCAAACTCTTTACCCGCATGACTGATTTGATATTTCGCTGAACAAATACACTCCATAAACATCTTCACCAGCTTTCTCTCAAAACCCAATTTACTCAAAACCGCTTCTAAGAATCCCCATTCCACACGATCGTAGGCCTTACTCATATCAAGCTTCAACGCCATCCATCTTGTTTTACCTTGCGTTTTCCGTTTCATATAGTGCATGACTTCAAAAGAAATCATAACATTATCCGTAATGAGTCTACCCGGAACGAACGCACTTTGAGTTTCTGAAATAGCGCCATCTAAAACTTTTTTGAGTCTATTAGCCAAAACCTTCGACACCACCTTGTAAACCACGTTACAAAGAGAGATGGGTCTAAGATCCGTCATTCTTAAGGGGTTCTGTTTCTTCGGGATCAAAACGATATTTGTTTCCGTAATATCATTAGCAAACCTGGCTGAATCAAAGAACTGCTCTACCACTTTAAACACATCTGCTCCAACAATATTCCAAAATTTCTGATAGAAGCCAGGACTCATTCCATCCGGGCCAGGTGACTTATCAGGGTGCATACTAAACAACGCGTCCTTAACCTCATCGATCACTACAGGGACTGTCAGCATCATATTCTGAGTATCTGTGATCTTTCTGTCAATACAGCCTATGATTTCCCCCCATTCGGTATCTGAAGCTTTGAACAGATCATTAAAATACTGCACCATTAACTCTTGCAGACCTGAATCCCATCCCACCCTTTGCCCATTATCATCTACCAAATTATCAATATGATTCACCTTTCTCCGAATTTTTGCAGAAGTATGAAAAAATCTGCTATTACTATCACCTTCACGGAGCCACAGTTGTTTAGATCTCTGGCGCCAAAAGATCTCTTGCTGACTATAGGTTTCTGTGAGTTTGTGAGCTTCTTCTTGATATAACTTGACTGAATGTGAATCTCTCCTTTTCTTCAAACTTCTCATGATCTTCTTACTATGATTAATACGATCTTTAAATCTTCCAGTAATCTCAGACCCCCACTTAGCTAAAGTCCCAGCACAAACTGTTAACTTATCCCTGAGAGATTTGTCTTGATGTTCCGTCCAAACATCTTTAACGATTTGTTTACACATTGGTTCCCTGAGCCACGCGTTTTCAAATCGAAAACGTTTTACTGAATACTCATAACAGCTACTGACTCGCTCCATAAATATAGGATTGTGATCACTAGTTGAAATCTCCAGATTTGACAGCTTCACCTCTGGGAATTGCTGCAGAAAATTACTCGACACTATAGCCCTGTCCAGCCTGATTTCCATCCAATCCTCCGTTCCTTTTCCTCTTTCCCACGTGTATCTGTATCCTACCAGGTCTAGGTCAACCAAATCGCACTCCTCCAACACTCTTTGGAAACCTAATAGCAATCGTTGGGGATGAGGACGGCCTCCCCGTTTGTCTTCTTGATGAACAATATTATTCATGTCTCCTATCAAGCACCAAGGAGTATTATTATGGCCGTTCAAACGAAGAATAAGGTCCCATGTTTCTTGACATTTTGCCCGATCAGGCTCCCCATACACTCCTGTCAATCTGAACTTCTGCCAACCCACAATCTCAACACTAACATCGATATGATTTTTACTATAAGATAGCACTTTCACCTCACTACTCTTTCTCCATAATAAAGCTACACCTCCACTATGACCCTGAACGTCTACTGCAAAAGCTCCTACGAAGTTCAAACAACATCTAACTTTCTCAACTATGTTTTGTTTACACAAAGTTTCACAAAGAAAAACGAACATGGGTTTCTTTTGGAGAACACACTCCTTTAGGAATTGAATAGCCCATGGGGTCCCAAGCCCACGGCAATTCCAGCTTAACGTACTCATTGTGATAGGCGAACCCCTTTTACAGAGCTCGCCTTTGGTCCGTTTTTTGACAGTAAATCTACATGTGAACTATCGTCGCCATCTTGGTCCATTTCAATTACTTCCTCAGTCCCTGAGCCCATGAGTAGTTCTATCTTATCGCCCAACTCACTCCCTTGGCCCAACCCAACATCAGTCTTATGTTTTTTATTTTCTATAGTTGTAATTCCCTCTTTTCCAGGATTTAAAATACATGACTCCCCCGATATATTCTCCTGGTTTAAAATCCCAAAACTCGCGCCCTGATTTTTATCCACCATACTGTCATATCCCTTTTTCTCAACTGTTACAACTGATCCCAGATTTTTAGGAACTAACTGTGCATTCGTTCTCATCCCCGGCAGCGGCGCTAAAAACTTGTTAGCACAAAATCACGCAAGCGCACGTGGTCACAAGTAATATAGATATAAGTCAAGTTCGTTCCCACAGAGATCTGGTTTTTAATTCAGTATTGTACCTATGCAACAATGTATGGTTTTAATTCACTGCTAAGACAAATAACAAATTGGGGTTTGATTATCTAAATTAAACTAAGATGCAAAAAATTAAACTAAGAATTAAATTAACTAACGAGAATTGAATCGAATTACTTATATGAGAATAAACATGGGACTCTAACTTCATTATCTACTTCACTTAGAGTTGACGCCTTTAATCAATGCACGTTATGGTTTTGATATCTGATCAGACAACACGAAATAAGTAAATGCTACTTCTCAGTATACGAGTACCAAAATAAACATACATCCACAAAAGAGATAGAAGATGAATAGACACCAATTATGCTTAGACCCTATATCTCTATAAGATTTGAAAACATAACGGTTGAAGAATAAGTTATCCATTAAGATCACATAGGGCAGCATAATATCTCTATTTACGCTACAAATCATGATGTTAAAATATCAACCTATCCTATGCTAGCATGGCAAGTTCTAAATCTCAAGATCAACTCTCGTTTCACAAGAGATTAACAAATTAGATGTTAGCTACGCATCTAAATTCATAAAGCACAACCATACGAGGATATCAAATATACATCACACACAGATCTTTAAAGCATCAGGATACCAAAGCTCCATAAATAAATCCGTTAAAATCCCATGACAACGATTAGTTCGTAATTGAACCTCTCGTCATCATGGGATCTGATGAAACCATGATAAAAACAAAGTATGAAAAGATACAAATAAATCTAAGTAATTGATATGTAATGGTTCTCTAAATTACAATGATAGGATGTGTTTATATAGGCTCTATAATTCTTGCCCAGCAAGAAATTGCCTTCTATTACAATTAGAATTCAATTAAGGTATTAAAACTGCCCAAAATACAATTAGAACTTGAAAAGGGCAAAACAGTAATTTCCTGCTCCCATCAGTCTGATTGTCGAGCAGGTTGCGTGTGATAAGTGGATTTTATATCCACTTGAAGCATTCCATATCGGCTTAAATTGTTGGTCTTGGACTCAAGTCTGTTATAGTTTTGATGTGTTTTGTGTAGTTATGCAGGTGTAACGTTTACTTAAGGGTGGTAATTATTTATTTAAATAAAATAGTCTGCTTTCTTAATTGGTAAGACATGTGACTGTGGCCAGGATTGTATGGGATCATGTGCCTCTGTACCCAACCAGTAAGAAGGTGACAGGTGTCAGTTAGCCTTGGAAGGGTATCAAATACAGCTGAGAAGAGAGGGGAGAGGAGTGTGGATGAGATCTGTTTTCTTGTACTGCCATTTTCTTCTCTGTAGCTGTGCTAAAACTATTGAGTAGAAAGTGAATCGTAATTAGCAATGTTGAGTTTATTGTCCTTTATCGTTTAATTTTTTTCTTTAGTAATTTGTATTATATAGTTTTGGAGCTTTGTGTTACAAGTTGTATCAGAGCAAGGCCTTCCTTGGCTCTTGCAAATTAATGGCGGACAAATCAATACTTAAAACAATGGATGAACGACTGGGCATTCAGGATGGGAAACTGTCTGAAGTGAGTGAGGGGTTGCAAAAAACACGAGACGAGATCTCTACACAGGTTTCAGAGATGACCCAATGTTTTAATTCTCGGTGGGATGGTGTTGAAGGAAGGATGGATAAAATGGGCAGTACTTTTGAAGAACTGAAACAGATGTTGATGAATATCCAAGGGTCAAAGAGGGCTGATGTTCCATCTGTAACTAGTAGCGCTCAAAAATCCAGATCTACATCTGCAATAGAGGTACATCCCATTCACTTTCCCATAAATCAGTCTACACCATTCGTTAATCCTAGCTCTACAGTAGCGTACTCCTCTCCTGTTTGTAGTTCTCCTTTATCGTTACCTCTCAGTCACCTACACACACAAACTATTACTCACCCATTATCGAGTGGACAAAACATTACCACTTCGTTACCTATTAATTACCACACCATACCCTTTATTCCACAATCTGGCATTCCAAGCCTGAGTATACCACCTACTATGCATTACACTCCTCCTACAGTGACACCCATACCCCATCCTACTCGACAGCTCTTCATGCCTCATTTTAATCCGCACTCATATCAGTATGCTCCATAACCACCTCCTTACACCCTTCAAAATATTCCTACTAGCCCTCATTCCTCTCAATTCATGAACCAGCCCACCTTTAAACCATCACCAAAAATAGAATTCCTTCGTTTTGATGGTACGGATCCGAAGGGTTGGGTGATAAAAGCCGAACAGTATTTCGACTTTATCAATGTGGAAGAGGCTAGGAAGGTCAAGTTGGCTGGGCTACATTTTAAAGGGAAGGCAGCGGTTTGGTTTCGATTTTATATGACTGGCAGAATGGGAGTGGAATGGAGGGTGTTTGTGAATGATATGGTAGTGAGGTTCGAAAATCCTGAAAATAGGGATGTACAAGAATTGTTTAACAAGCTGAGGCAGGTGGGTACAGTGGTGGAGTATGAAGACAAATTTGAGGAATTACGAGCTTTAGTGGTTTTAAAGAACAAAGGCTTTAGCGAAGAATACTTTGTGTCTAGCTTCATGAGTGGGTTAAAAGATCATATCAAAGGGTCTGTAAAAATGTTTAGACCACAGAATCTTGCTGATGCCATATTCTTAGCAAAACAAGAAGAGGCGAGGTTGTTGAAAGGGACTTCCTATAGTGCAGCCAAAACATCTCAGAGTAAACCCACTTCGTGGACTGGACAGGAAACTAAGGTTACCATGGGCCAGAAAATGGTTGACAGGGGTGTTCACAAGGATGAAAAAAGGCTTAGGTCCACTTTAAGTAGTAAGGAGATACTGCAGAGGCGAGCACAATGCCTATGCTTCCACTGTGATGAGCCATATCATCCTGGCCAGTCGTGCAAAGCCAAACTTTATATGCTAATGGGTGAAGAAGCCACTGAGACGGTCGAGTATGAGAATGACGGTGAGACGGTTGGTGACATTGTCAATAATTTAACTGAAAGTGCAGGAGAAATCTCATTGAACACCTTGGCTGCTAGCAAATCGTTGGGAACCTTGAGGTTACAAGGCAGTATCAAGGGAAAACGGGTTAGTATTTTTATCGATAGCGGCTCTACCCATAGCTTTGTAGATTCAGGCATAGTGAAAACTCTAGGAATTACTGCAGAAGTGGTGGCACCACTGCTGGTTACAGTTGCAGATGGATCAAAGGTAGTGGTGGATTCGAGTTGTAAAACAGTGCAATATGATATACAGGGGAATAAATTTGTTAGTGAGCTGCGTTTTTTTCCTCTCAGCAATTCAGATATAATATTGGGTGTGGACTGGCTTCGTCAACATAATCCAATTACCTTTGATTATCAGAACTGTTGGGTACGGTTTCAAAGAGAATGAAAGTGGGTGACGCTGCAAGGGGATACTAAGGAGGGAACACTACAAGCCATCACAGGCAAAAAGCTTAGTAAGATGCTGAGGGCGTCAAGGGGCATGACAGAAGGGTTTCTTTGTATGATGACTGCCTGCCCTGGTGATACAAATGTACAACAAATAGCCATTATTCCACCTGAGTTACAGCAGGTGATACATGAGTTTGAAGGGGTTTTTGCTGAACCCAAGGGATTACCACCAGTCCGTAGACAAGACCACAAAATTCCATTGATGACTGGTAGCCAACCGGTTAACCAAAGGAGTTATAAGATGCCATATGTGCAGAAAACAGAGATCGAGAAACAAGTTAAAGAAATGTTACAGAATGGAATAATTCAAGAGAGCACGAGTCCGTTTGCATCACCAATTATTCTAGTGAAAAAAAGGATGAGAGTTGGCGAATGTGTGTGGACTATAGGAGGCTCAACAACATAACGATTAAAAACAAATACCCTATACCCTTAATTGACGAATTGTTAGACGAGTTATGGGGTGCTTCTTAGTTTACCAAACTAGACTTAAGGTCTGGTTACCATCAAATTAGGGTGGCAGACGATGATGTTTACAAGACAGCATTTCGTACACATCAAGGGCTCTACGAATTTAAGGTTATGCCATTTGGGCTTACGAACTGTTAGGTCCGTTAAGATTGTAGAAGGGGGGGTTGAATACAATCTATATCTTTTTATCGAAATTTGTCCGTTAAATAAAATTTAGTTTAGACAAATTTGAGCGGAATTAATTGAAACAAAATTCAAGTTAAATATAACGATATATTAAACTTGATGGTTGTTACAAAATCAGTACAGAGTATTATCACGTTAATAAAAACTAATTAGAAAATTCGACATGAACTTTTCTAATTTAGTTAATAAAAATCGAGATAAGAACTAGGAAACTTAATTCGCTAGTAATACAAGAGTCACAAATAATTAAGTTCTATTGGATCAAATATTACAAATGAGTTGAACTTAATTTTCTGTGAATTAAATGAGATGGTCAGTAGCTCTTAAAGATGAGAGAGATGTTATATTTTTGCTCCTGTCTTTTTTAGCTTGTCTCGTGTGTCTGTGAATGTGGGCTACTGTCTCTTTTGTAGTTAACATCTTCAAAATATCTCCTGTCTCTTTTTTACTTCAACAGACTATCCACAGACTGTTTTTTAAAAGGCTTGCAGACTATCCAGGAGACACACAGACTACCGGTGTGACTATCTGTCTTGCTTCAGACTACCGGTGTGACTTTCCTTCTTCATCAGACTACCGGTGTGACTATCAATTCTCTACAGACAACCGGTGTGACTATCAATTCTCTACAGACAACCGGTGTGACTATCAATTCTCTACAGACAACCGGTGTGACTATTAATTCTCTACAGACAACCGGTGTGACTATCAATTCTTGGCAGACTACCGAATTCTTTAGCAGACTATCACTTAGACTATCTCAAATAGTCTTTTAACAATAAAACCATAGTCTTAAAACACTTCTGATAGTCTTTCATCAATCTATATTAATTCTAAATTAATTAATTCAATAATTAACTTAATAAATAAATTAATTCTTGAAGAATTAATTTATTAATTAAGTTAACTAAATACTTTAAATTAATTAATAGAGAATTAACATAATTCATTTGATAGTCTAATCTTCACTTTTAAACCACTGAAATAAATAAAGAACCTCCACTGAATATTTGTTGACGCTCAATGCACGGTCTGGTTCATGAACGACTAACTTCAACTTCTGTTCTTCATTTTGACTTTAAGTTGTGGTCAATTTCTTCTGACACCTTTCTTCAAATATTCTGTACTGATACTGTCTCTTGTCACTTTTAGAAATCTCTGTCCTTCTAAATTAAATCCATGACTTTGAATACCACACTGAGGCTTGATCAGTAGACTGAACTTCTTCCAGTGTAAAATATCAAAACTATAGATTGACTTGTAGATTTGTTCCTTCTGACAGATAGCATCTTCTGAGATTCCTGTGACAGTTAATGTTATTTACTTATTACAATCTACTTTAAGTTGAGTTGGATCCTCGAACTACAAATAGGCTGAGTCATATGCCTTTCAATCTCCCCCTATTTGTTTGTTATAAACTAACAAGCAAATTCCTAGAGGATAACTCAACTAACTCAACTTAAACTAGTAAATGATAAAACTGTAATTGCAAAGTAAATAATGAAAAAGTTCTGGTATTTATAACAATTTCCAGATTCAAACATAATGATAAATACAAGATAGATGATCCTCTAGCCTGATCATATTAAACATTATCCTATCTTGATCTATCTAACTCTAAAGATATTACATGTAGAGTTGTTCTTCATTTCTGACTGTCTTCCTTCCTTATTTCTCCATCTTCTGGATCATCAATTTCTGGCAGATTTTTGTGCAGTTCTGCATCAACTAGCAACTCTCTTCTTGATGAGAATCCTGTAGGGCGAACAAGAGGAATTCCAAGTGCCTTTCTCAGCTGACCTTTGAACTTCTCATAATCCTTAAAAAATTTGACTTCTGCATAGGATTTAATACGATCAGCAATTTCTAATTTCTCTTTAGTAGAAAATCCTTGATTTCTCAGAACATGTTCAATATAGACCAGCTGCTTGGCAGAGTGTGTGAACAATTCCTCATTCTCAAGATTGATTGTATGAAGCACCTCACCTTTAAGGAATTTCAATTGTCTAGGCAATTCAACTATTTCAGGACCAGCTCTTTCAGCAAACTCTTTGAATTTCTCATGAAGTAGTACACCCAACTCAGAAGAAGTTCTTACCTTTGGCCTAAGAACCCAGATTTCTGTCAATGATTTGTCATAGAAGAACTGAATTGAAACTCTTTGTGTTCCAAACTCATGACAATCAACAAATATTAAAAGCTCATCTGTTTTCGTTTCACCTGCAGTTGTTATTCTCACAACTTCTGTTCTTAGAGCTCTCATGTACATGTCGTGTGTTGGGTTAAGCTCTTTGAGTCTTTCAAAAATAGAAAGAAGTCGTCTATCATCATTATCAAGAGATTGATGTGAGTCTATCATTCGTTGAGCACGATCCCATTTCTCACCACTCTTAAACTTGACGTATAACTTTCTCTCTTGAGTTTTAAGTACATGTTCTCGTTGCCTTGCTTCTGCTTCCTCTTTTTGAAGTCTTTCTTTGTGTGCAAGCATATCTAGTGTTCTCTGAAGCTTTTCATCTCGCAATTTGAGATTTGCTTCTTGCCTTTCAACTTCTAATTCAGCTTCAAAATCCAGTTTTGCTTGCTCAGCTTCATATTCATGGTCAACTGGCACTTCATCTTCCCAGCTGCTAAAGTCTGGTTCTGGTATTTTTTCACCCTCATCAGAGAACTTTAGATCAGCAAAAACATCAAAGTTGTCTGGTTCTCCTGAGTAGTAATACCCTTCAGTGTCTTCTGCACTCTTCTGAGAATCTGCTATCTTCTTCCCCTTATCTCTTCCTTGTTCAGTAGCTCCCTCTCTTGGCTTCTCCCCCTTAGTTGAGGAATCCTCTACCGAAGTGTGAAATGCACCATCTCCAGGGTCACGATCATCACCATCTCCACCTGTTTCTACAAAGAATTCCCTTTCTTCTGCTGTGGGTGTGTGAGTTCTGCTGATCATGTTGAACAAATATTTGATCCCCTTACCTTGTTGTGCATTCTGCCTTTCAATCACATCAAGACGGCGTTCAGTAGACAACTGACTCTTGATTAATGCTGTTTGAAGATTTTCAACTTTGTCGGAGATTACAGAAATAAGTTTATCTTGTGTCACAGTAACCTCTCCAGCATCATCAAGTGCCCGTTCAAAAGATAATTCGAGAGTGTTGAACTTGTTTGTGTAAGTTGTCTTCATCTTGGTGATGTCATTCTTTATCACAGCAAGCTGATTTTTGACAGAGGTAGATGAAGAAGACCGTTCATCCACTTGTGCTCGAAGTAATTTTGCTTCAGCTTTACTGGCCTCAAGTTCCTTTTCTAGAGCTTTAATCTTTTCTTCCAATGAACGAGTGTATGTGTCAGTGTGTGCACTCACCTGAATATCACTCTGAGTTTCACTCATCTGACGTGCATGTGTTTCACTCAGTTTAGTGGTGTTCCTCACATCACTCCTCACTAATTCCTTAGCTGCTCCAGAAAGTGTACCTGTAGATAAAATCACCCTAGCCTCCTCTTGGAAGGTCAGTGGTGGTGCAATGGGAGTTCGCAAATCCCTTTCCTCAGTCATTTCTGTCATCTCATTTGGAATTGATGTCTGAATTTCTTCAGTGACAGAAAGATCGAGTTGCCTTCCACTTTCTCCAGTTGAAACTGCGAGTGGAAAATCCCTTGAGGGAGCCAGGAATGTTCCTCCTGGGAGGGGAGATGATGACTCTATTATTTGTGGCTGAGAGTCAAGATTTCCCTCATTAACCTGTGAAGGCTCTTCTACCGTGACTATGGTAGGCACTGTTTCAATAACAACCCTATTGTGCTCTCCTTGCTCATTGTCCCTAGCCACATTAGATTCTACAGTTATGTTTTCCCCCATTGTGAGTAATAGGGGTGTGCTTGACTCTGTACAAGGTGCCATGGCTGACTGGCGAATTTCAATGGACTCATCCTGTTGAGAGAATGGTTCCAGTAACTGTTCATGTGCCATTTCAATGTCCGTATCCTTTTGGGAGGATATGGATGGGCTGACAGTTGCCTCAATTAGAAAGTTTCTTCGCTTCTTTAGTGGAGGCAGAGCTGTGGGATCACTCATATCACTACTTCTTACTTTACGTCTTTGCACTGTTAATTTACTTCTGGCTTTGGGTTTAGAGATTTTAGATGACACTGTGTTTGGCTCTAAGACCTGGGATAGAAGTTGTGGTTCTACAACCTCTTGGTCTAACCTATCAGCCACTTGGGCTCCAGAAGTAGTTTCAGGGAAAGATAATACCTGTTCAGTAGCAGATGCAGAAATCCCAGCAATAGTGAGTTGAGCCACTTGAAGTTGATGTTCAGGTACAGGAGCAATTGCTGCTTCTTGTTCTGGTTGCTCAGGAACATACTCAGGTTGCTGTTGTGGTGGTTGTTCTTGTATGATTGGCAGTTCTATGAAGTTGGACATATACTGAGTAATGACCACTGGAACATTTGTATACTTCTTCATTGTTGCTAACCTGGTGAAAAATTTTTTATGTGTTTTTCCTGAAGCTTCAGTACGAGAGTTAGCAAACAATCTTTGATGAACATCAGAAACAACATGATTAAATATGAGAGTTAAAAACCTTGGATAGTAACAATCAACTTTACTACCCAAATCATGATCGTTCTTGGCAGTTGTGAGACGATTTACTATGGCATCAAAAATTAATTTACCAAAATTAACCCTTTGATTATTAGCAACTGCATAACCAATTCTCTGAAGCAAAGTAGAAATATTGTGAAAATTATTCTTTTTAGTGTTAGCAAACACCTTAGCAATTGTGTCAAAGAAATAATCCCACTCAGCCATGAAGTTACTTTTAGATAACTTAGAAAGATCAACTTCTCCTTGATAATGGATGTCATTGAAAAATTTTGTCAGTACTGCTTCAGATGGAAGATCAACAAAGTCATTTGTTGGAAGTCGTAGAACGGTGTTAACAGTTGAGTCATTCACAACATAAGGTGTGTCTCCCACAGTAAAAGTAAAAGATGTTGAGTCCGTGGAGAGAACAAATGTAGAACATATTGCCAACAGTGAATCAACTTTTAAGGGAGCATTGAGAATCAAGGCATGACGAATAAGAGTATGCTCATTTAAAAATTGAATCCACGGTTTAACCCTCTCGAGAGTACAATTATCGGGATTAAAATGACCAACAAAATTATGATTTATTATCTCCATATTACCAGCCATTTTAATTTCAACACACTGAATTAATTTACCCAAATTCGAATTTTAGGGATTTTAACAATTAATTCAATTAACCAGAAAAATCAATAAAATCGACACTTCACAGAAAATTCTGAAATTAATGTATGTTGATCTCTGAATTCACACAAACACACCACTATTTTTAGTTTTTGCAGAATCGAACCCAAATTTCTTGAATTTTAAATCGTATTTCTTGATTTTCGAAAAACGCAATCACTAAAAACTGAACCAAATCGAATAATTAACCAGTCAAATCAAAGAGCTTGAAGAGATTAGAACACAGGTGTTTTCAGATTGTGATTTGGTTGAGAAACACGGTCGATTTTTGAAGAAAATCGGGCGGCGGTTCGTTGTGTGTATTGTATGTATATAAACAAACAGAGAAAAAGACTCAGAGACTTAACTCGTGAGTTTCAGACAAACAATAGACTAACGATAGTCTACAGACAAATCTGTATACATATTAACGGTAGTCTAAAAATAGAATTAAAAAGAGAATTAGACTATAGACTAATAGACTATACCTGATAGTCTATCTGATAGTCTAATTAGACTAAAACAGACTGTCTAGACTAAACTAATTAAACTATTTAGACTAACAATACCGATAGTCTAAAATAAATAAAAGAAAATTAACTACAACAGACTATTGTTGTATAGTCTGAAAGATAGTCTATTAGAGCTAATTAAACAACTACAGACTATTAATTTACAATACAGACTATTAATTAAAGACAAAATAGACTAAGAGACAATTAGAGACTAACTATGTAGACTATAGACTATAAGTATAGACTATTAATTTACAATAATAATAACAACACCACACAAATATTAGGTCCTATATCGATTCGATCTACCAGAGTGAAGTTGAAAACTCTAAGTCAGAGAAGATTTTCGAGTTAGTGACTAACTCGAACTCTAACTCGAAATTCGACTTAGATTTTCGAGTTAGTGACCAACTCGAACTTCAACTCGAAACTCATCATCTCGAAGTGCAACTCGAAACTGCCTATCTCGAAGTTCTACTATCTCGAAGTTCGACTTAGGATTCGAGTTACCAGTGCTTAGATTCTTCAAAATTTTCGAGATAACTATCTTGAACTTTATCTCGAAGTTCGAGATGAGGACCAATATAACTATTCTAACAATCGATATTAACAGAATATGTACCAGATTATTTACATGAAAACAAAACATTAATAATAGAAAGACAAACACTACAAAATATTAAGTATTAATAATTTACATAAATATTCATGGTAAATTAATAAATCTATATATTTTCTAATAAAATAACTTTCTAATAGAAAATTATTTAAAAAGAAAATATGATTTATTTAACCATCATAAATATAATTTTTCAAGAAAAATAAGTTTCTCATAAATTACAACTTGTAAAATTTGAGAAAAATATTTTTAAGGAAAAAGAATTATTTTAACATTGAAAAGAAGTAAGTAGGGATATATTAAAATGATAATAGCAATGATTTGAACATTCACAAGTAACAAGGTAAGTTGATAAAATAATTATACAAGTGATTTTAATCAACAAATATTAACAAGATAATCACTTGCAAATTATTCAAGATCAAACCTCAGATATTAACTAGTTTAATTACTAGGACTATTTAACATATCCAATTCACCAACAATTCTGGTGAATGTGGATTCGTCAAGAGACTTAGTAAAAATATTTGCTGTTTGTTCTTCCGTGGGTACAAAATGTAACTCCACGGTACCATTCATGACATGCTCTCGGATAAAATGATACCTAATGTCAATGTGCTTGGTCCTCGTATGCTGCACAGGATTGTTGGAGATTGCTATGGCACTTGTATTGTCACACAGAATTGGAATATTGTCAAGTACAAAGCCATAGTCACGTAGCTGATTCCTAATCCACAAGATTTGAGCACAACAGCTTCCAGCAGCTATATATTCTGCTTCAGCTGTTGAGTTGGAAACTGTTTGTTGTTTCTTGCTGTACCAGGAGACCAACCTACCACCGAGGAATTGACAACTCCCAGAGGTGCTTTTTCTATCTACAACACTTCCTGCATAATCTGAATCTGTATATCCAACAAGGTTAAAACCAGATTCTTTAGGGTACCAAATACCTAAGTTAGGTGTACCCTTAAGATATCTCAATATTCGTTTAACAGCAATGAGATGCACATCTCTAGGATCCGCTTGGAACCTTGCACACAAGCATGTAGCATACATAATATCAGGTCTACTTGCAGTAAGGTAAAGTAATGAACCTATCATACCTCTGTAGCTTGTGATATCTACCTTAGCAGAATTTTCACAAGCTCCAAATTTCACAGCTGTTGATGATGGTGTTCTTGCTGAAGATGAGTCCTCCATTTGATATTTCTTGAGGAGCTCTCTGACATACTTGGATTGACAAATAAAAATTCCATCTGTCCTTTGACTTACTTGTAATCCAAGAAAGAACTTCAGCTCACCCATCAGGCTCATCTCAAATTTACCCTGCATTAACTTAGCAAATTTCTTGCACAGAAGATCATTAGTAGACCCAAATATTATATCGTCCACATAGACTTGGACTAATATAGTATCATTCTTATGTTTCTTAGTAAAGAGAGTTTTGTCTATGACACCTCTAACAAATCCATTTTCAAGTAAAAATTCAGAAAGAGTGTCATACCATTTCCTTGGAGCTTGCTTAAGACCATAAATTGCCTTGAAGAGAAAGTAGACAAAATCCAAGAATTCTGGATCTTCAAAGCCAGGGGGTTGTTCTACATATACCTCTTCATCCAGCTTGCCATTCAGGAAGGCACTCTTGACATCCATTTGATAAACTTTGAAGTTTGAATGTGCTGCGAATGCCAAGAATATCCTTATAGCCTCAAGTCTAGCCACTGGTGCATAGGTTTCATCATAATCTATTCCTTCAGCTTGGGAATAACCTTTAGCAACCAGTCTTGCTTTGTTTCTAGTTACAATGCCATCTTCATCAAGTTTGTTTCTGAATACCCACCTGGTATCAACTACTTTCCTGTCTTTAGGTCTGGGTACCAGCTTCCATACTTCTTGTTGTTTGAATTGATTGAGTTCATCTTGCATAGCAATCACCCAATCAGGATCAGAGAGAGCTTCTTCTGTTTTCTTAGGTTCTATTGCAGACAGAAACCCAGAATAATTGCATTGATTTTGATAGCTCCTTCTAGTTTTTACACCAACATCTGGATCACCAACGATCAACTCAAAAGGATGAGCTCTATTCCACACAGTCTGTCTGGGAAGATTTGACCTTGATGATTCGCCTTGATCTTCATTATGATGTTGAGTATGACCAGTTGATCCTTCATCACCTCCCCCTGAGTTGTTGCCAGTTTGACTAGATGAATGTTCAGGAGTGTCAGTGGTATCTCCAGTCTGATCATTGTTTCCACCACCACCACCCTGATCATTATCATCATTATTACTGTTATCATTAGCAGCAACATCAGGTTGGTTGTCACCATCTGAATCGGAGTCTGTCATATCATCGAAAGATAACTTTTCAGATGAATCCTCCGTTTGGATACTAGGAAGTTTAGTGTCATCAAATGATACATTGACACTTTCAAGCATTGTATGATGATCAATCACATACACCTTGTAAGCTCTTCTTGAATAACCAATGAAAATTGCTTCATGTGCTTTGGCCTCAAATTTACCACCACGATCATCTCCATCTTTAAGCACAAAGCATTTTGCTCCAAATACATGAAAGTACTTGAGTGTTGGTCTCTTTTCATACATAATTTCATAGGGTGTCTTCATCAAGTCTTTGTTGATTAAAGTTCGATTCTGGGTGTAACATGCAGTGTTAACAGCTTCAGCCCAAAAGTACAAAGGAAGCTTTGCTTCACTTAACATAGTACGTGCAGCTTCAATCAAGGTTCTATTCTTTCTTTCTACTACCCCATTTTGCTGAGGAGTTCTTGGGGCTGAGTACTGCCTTGTTATTCCCTTTTCAGTACAAAAATCATTTAGAACTGCATTCTTAAATTCGGTTCCATTGTCTGACCTTATTGCTCTAACTGGTTTCTTGTACTCCATTTCAATCAACTTGATGTGATCAATCACTAGCTGTGGAGTTTCATCTTTGGAATTCAGAAATAAAACCCATGTGTACTTTGAGTAGTCATCAACAATCACGAGAGCATATCTTTTCTTTGACATAGACATCACATTAACTGGACCGAACAGATCCATGTGCAACAGTTGTAGAGGTTCAGTTATTGATGATATGTCAGTGCTCCTGTGAGTTGCTGTTTTCAATTTGCCTTTTTGACAGGCATCACAGAGTCCTTCTTGAGTGAATTCCATTGAAGGTAAACCTCTCACCAGTTCTCTTTTAACTAGAGAATTCATTGTCTTGAAATTAAGGTGGGAGAGTTTCTTGTGCCATAGCCAACTTTCATCTGTAGATGCTTTAGAATAAAAGCAGTTGATTTCTTCAGTGCTTCCAGTGTTCATATTGGCCACGTACAGATTTCCTTTTCTGACTCCTGTAAGAGATGGTTGTTCATGTCTCTTGTGTGAGATTAGACAATTCTTCTTGTTGAAGTAAGCCTCGAATCCCTTGTCACAGAATTGACTGACACTTAACAAATTGTGCTCAAGTCCTTTCACAAAAGACACTTCATCAATGATAACATTTCCAGCTTCCAATCTGCCATATCCATCAGTTGTACCAATGCTGTTATCTCCAAAGGTAACCACTGGGCCGGCTTTCTCAACCACATTTGTCAGCAGGGTTCTATCTCCAGTCATATGCCTTGAACATCCACTGTCCAAGATCCAGGTCACTCGATCAACCTGTTTCACACCCTGCAATGACAAATAGATTAAACCTTCTTCGGAACCCAAACCTGATTGGGTCCAGAATACTTAAAGAATTGGCCTTTGTCAGGCAAAACAACATTTTTAACATTGACACCATCTTCACCACTAACCAACATACATTTAACCCTATAAACAGATTTGACAATCTTCTGTTTTATCTTGGGTATCCATGTTTCTTGAGCAGCAATGACATTTGTTTCAATGACTGGACATTTGACCTTGTAAACAGCCTTACCAAAAGTCTGTTTAGGCTTTGATACAAATGTCTCTCTCCTATCTTGAGGAGGACTAGCAGTCTTTGATCTAACATTTTTATTTTTATTCATGTGTTGTCGAGGAGCAGTCTTACTAGCACATGCTTGATTACCACTAAAGTAAGCAGACATTACATTAAAAGCACAAGACATACAATTGACAACACCACATGCTTTATGATAAATATCAATGGTAGGCATGGTATGTATGTTAGACATATTATTGTTCTTTTTCAACTTATCACCACTTAACCCAGTTTTAGATGAACTCGTTGGATAAACAACCTTAACTGGTTTCTTAACAGATTTAACATTATCAAGGACTATGCCATTTGCACTGTCCTCATTACGCATCTCTTCTTGAATAATGATAGAAGTGAAGTTTGGAGGTTCTGCAATCGACTTCTTAAAGAGCGGATCTTCAACTTTCTTAAGCACATGTGGTATACCCCTCTCTTTAGCACTAACAAGGTTAGGGGTATTTATGCCTAACAAACCAACAGCTTCGTTATAACCAAACCCTATTCCTACAGTTCGTTCTATAGCTTGTTTATTGAAATGCTCTTTAGAAAGTTTAACAGAATTAAAGCAAGCACTAACCTTGGTTTCAAGTTCAGCAATTTTAGAAAGTTGTTTAGTCACTACTTCTAGAATGGATTTCTCTCTTCTATTAAGTCGTGCTATTTCCTCTTTTTGTTGATCTTGATTAACATGCACCTTTTTTAGTTCTAACACTTCATTTTCAAGTTCAGTGTTTAACAGATTTAATCTAGCAATGTGTTTTTGTGCATTAGCCAAGGAACCACCTAACTGACGAACCAACTCAGAGTCAGTAAGTTTTACCTGTGGTTTAGGATCAGTGAGCATGTCACCATTTGCCATTAGTGCAAGATTTCCAAATTCTTCATCTTCACTATCTGTGTCATCCCAGCTTTTACCAGCAGCCACATAGGCTTTTCCAGGTTTCTTCTTTTCAGGAACATAATCTCTCTTCTGGGCTTGTTTAGGTTTCTGACACTCAGTGGCAAAGTGTCCAAGTTCATTGCAATTATAACAACGAATTTTGCTTCTATCAACAGTTCCAGTTTTGTAGCCACCTCTGCTACTGGAGGATGAGGAACCTCCTCTCTGGAATCTGTTGTTAGACTTGAACTTGAACTTAGGATTTCTCCTGAATCTAAAGTTGCCAAACTGTCTAACCATGAGTGCCATGGATTCATCCTCCAACTGATCCAATTCTTCTAATGAGTAAAACTCACTTCCATCCTGAGTAGCTGGTGTATGACCATGTTCCACTTCAGTCTGCTCCTTGTCTGAGCTGTAAGGTCGAACAACCTTAGCTTCCACTTCCTTAGGAGCCTCAACCACTAATGCTGTAGATGAACTTGCAACTCTACCTTTACCATGAATCTCTTTCTGTTGGACTTGTTCCAACTCATAGGTTTTTAAAACACCGAAGAGTTTTTCAAGACTAACTTTATTCAAGTCACGAGATTCTCTTATGGCTGTTATCCTGTGTTCCAGGTGAGTTGGCATAGTCAGTAAGAACTTCAGATTAATCTCCTTCTGTGTATAGTTCTTGCCATGGATTTGCAAGTTGTTGATTATTTTATTATACCTTTCAAACACTTCTTGAATGCCTTCATTAGGGCCAGCTCTGAAGTGTTCATACTCAGAGGTTAAGATTTGAAGTCTGTTCTCCCTGACTTCATCAGTTCCTTCATTAATGGTTTCAATAGTTTCCCACATGTGTTTGGCAGTTTTACAATTCATCACATGGCTGTACATCACAGCATCCAGGGAATCTATTAGAATGAGTCTGAGGTTTCTATCAAGCCCTGCATCCTCCTTTTCATCAGGTGTATAGGTAGCAGGGTCCTTTTCATAAGATTTAGCAGGAATCACAATTTTACCCTCAGCTTCAACTTCATCTTCATAGACCATAGGAGTTTTAGGTCCGGTTTTCAAAACAACCAAATATTTAACGTTTGTACATTCCAGAAACAACTCCATCTTATTCTTCCACATATCATAATTATCTTTGTCAAAGATAGGTATTTTAACAATGGCTTTAGAAGTCATGATGAATTTTTAAGAGAGTTAAAAATTCGAGCTTGATTTTTAATTGAATAAGAATAGGATCTTGATTTGTATATCAATCAAACGGCTCGGATACCAATTGTTAGGTCCGTTAAGATTGTAGAAGGGGGGGTTGAATACAATCTATATCTTTTTATCGAAATTTGTCCGTTAAATAAAATTTAGTTTAGACAAATTTGAGCGGAATTAATTGAAACAAAATTCAAGTTAAATATAACGATATATTAAACTTGATGGTTGTTACAAAATCAGTACAGAGTATTATCACGTTAATAAAAACTAATTAGAAAATTCGACATGAACTTTTCTAATTTAGTTAATAAAAATCGAGATAAGAACTAGGAAACTTAATTCGCTAGTAATACAAGAGTCACAAATAATTAAGTTCTATTGGATCAAATATTACAAATGAGTTGAACTTAATTTTCTGTGAATTAAATGAGATGGTCAGTAGCTCTTAAAGATGAGAGAGATGTTATATTTTTGCTCCTGTCTTTTTTAGCTTGTCTCGTGTGTCTGTGAATGTGGGCTACTGTCTCTTTTGTAGTTAACATCTTCAAAATATCTCCTGTCTCTTTTTTACTTCAACAGACTATCCACAGACTGTTTTTTAAAAGGCTTGCAGACTATCCAGGAGACACACAGACTACCGGTGTGACTATCTGTCTTGCTTCAGACTACCGGTGTGACTTTCCTTCTTCATCAGACTACCGGTGTGACTATCAATTCTCTACAGACAACCGGTGTGACTATCAATTCTCTACAGACAACCGGTGTGACTATCAATTCTCTACAGACAACCGGTGTGACTATTAATTCTCTACAGACAACCGGTGTGACTATCAATTCTTGGCAGACTACCGAATTCTTTAGCAGACTATCACTTAGACTATCTCAAATAGTCTTTTAACAATAAAACCATAGTCTTAAAACACTTCTGATAGTCTTTCATCAATCTATATTAATTCTAAATTAATTAATTCAATAATTAACTTAATAAATAAATTAATTCTTGAAGAATTAATTTATTAATTAAGTTAACTAAATACTTTAAATTAATTAATAGAGAATTAACATAATTCATTTGATAGTCTAATCTTCACTTTTAAACCACTGAAATAAATAAAGAACCTCCACTGAATATTTGTTGACGCTCAATGCACGGTCTGGTTCATGAACGACTAACTTCAACTTCTGTTCTTCATTTTGACTTTAAGTTGTGGTCAATTTCTTCTGACACCTTTCTTCAAATATTCTGTACTGATACTGTCTCTTGTCACTTTTAGAAATCTCTGTCCTTCTAAATTAAATCCATGACTTTGAATACCACACTGAGGCTTGATCAGTAGACTGAACTTCTTCCAGTGTAAAATATCAAAACTATAGATTGACTTGTAGATTTGTTCCTTCTGACAGATAGCATCTTCTGAGATTCCTGTGACAGTTAATGTTATTTACTTATTACAATCTACTTTAAGTTGAGTTGGATCCTCGAACTACAAATAGGCTGAGTCATATGCCTTTCACGAACGCACCAGCATCGTTCCAAGCCTTAATGAATTCAGTATTTCAAGACCAGTTGCGACAAAGTGTGTTAGTATTTTTCGATGATATTCTGGTGTATAGCCGAACGAAGGAAGAACACGTGGGGCACTTGAAGACTGTGTTGGAAAAGATGATGGAACATAAGCTATTTGCATAAAGGAGCAAGTGCCAATTTGGGCAGCCTTCTATTGAGTATCTGGGTCATATTATTTCTAAGGAGGGGGTGTCAACAGATCCTAGTAAAGTGCAGGCTATGAAGGAGTGGCCGACACCCAAGAACCTTAAGCAGTTTCATGGATTCCTCGGTCTAACTGGATATTACCGAAGATTTATAAAGAGTTATGGAGAAATGAGTAGACCGTTGACCAATCTGCTGAAAAAGAATGTTTTTTGCTGGACAGAACAAGCTACCTTGGCTTTTGAAAGGTTGAAAACAGCCATGCTTACAGCTCCGGTACTGGCCCTGCCAGACTACACTCTACCTTTCATGCTGGAAACAGATGCAAGTGCACACGGTATAGGTGCCGTACTAATCAACAGGGCAGACCTTTGGCATTTTTGAGTAAAGGATTGGCTCCAAAACATCAAGGGCTATCTACGTACGATAAAGAGCTACTAGCCATAGTCATGGCTACTCAAAAGTGGTTCACTTACCTCCAGGGCCATCATTTTATCATCAAAACAGACCATCAAAGTCTGAAATTTCTGTTAGAGCAGCGTTTGTCGACTTTACTGCAACAAAAATGGTTAGCTAAATTGATGGGTCTTGATTACGAGATCATGTACAAAAAGGGACGAGATAACAAGGTAGCAGATGCATTATCTCGACTACTAGAGGCTCAAAAAGAAGGTATAGTCAATGAAATCTCTGAGGCACAACCGCAGTGGCTAGATGATATAGTAAGCAGCTATATTGGAGACTCAGAAGCCCAGAAAATACTAGTGGGTGTTGTATCAAAAGATGAGATGTATAAACAATTCTCTATGATAAAGGGACTGTTGAGGCACGAAGGGAAGATATATGAAGGGTCTGCTGGAAATGCTAGAAAGAACATCATTTTGGAGTTACACGATAGCCCAGTTGGTGGACACTCTGGGCAAGACGTTACTTACAGGAAGATTGCTCAGTTTTTCTCTTGGCCTAGGCTCAAGTCGGACGTTGTTGAGTACGTGAGAGAATGCGACATATGTCAACGAATAAAGACTGTTGGGCAATATCCTGGGGGCCTACTGCAGCCCTTGCCAATCCCGGAGCAGGTATGGCAACACATCTCACTTGACTTTGTGGAAGGGCTTCCTACTTCACTAGGTAAAGACTGTATTATGGTTGTGATTGATAGGCTCACCAAAGTGGGTCATTTTATAGCCATGTCACACCCATATAGTGCTTCCTCTGTTGCTCAACTATTCCTGGATAACATCTATAAATTACATGGTATGCCTCAATCCATCACCTCAGATAGGGACAAATTATTTACAAGCCATTTCTGGAAGGATTTATTTCAACTAATGGGGACTAAGTTGAACATGAGCACGCCCTATCATCCACAAACCGATGGACAAACAGAACGACTTAATCGTTGTTTGGAGCAATATTTGCGAGCTATGGCGAGTCAACGACCAAAGATGTGGGTCAAATGGTTACCCCTTGCGGAATGGTGGTACAATTCCACATACAATAGTTCGATCAGAATGAGTCCTTATGAGGCCTTGTACGGAGTTAAACCCCGACAAATATGTCTACCATTTTCTCATAGGTCTCATGTAGGAGCAGTGGAGGAATTTCAAGTGAATCGAGAGGCCATGGATCATTTGCTTAAGGATGCTATACAGCTAGCTCAGAATAAGTATAAGCAATATGCAGATAAAAAGCGATCAGAAGCCACTCTTAATGTGGGAGACTGGGTGTTTCTCAAGTTACAACCGTACCGACAGTTATCAGCTGTTGTTCGTAGGAATCTAAAATTGTCACACAAGTACTTTGGTCCTTATGAAGTTATAGGGAAGGTGGGAAAAGTTGCTTACAGGTTAGCTCTTCCAGTAGGATCCTTCATTCATCCTATTTTCCACATCAGTCTGCTCAAGAAGAAGATAGGACACAAGTACTCTGCTGTGAAAGTGTTGCAGAGGCGTACTGTAAAAAGAAATAATGCAGCAGTGGTGCAATGGTTGGTTCAATGGTCTAATACTATTCCAGAGGACGCAAGCTGGGAGGACGCAGCTCAACTCATAGAACAGTATCCTCAATTTACTCCTTGAGGACAAGGATTATTTTGAGAGGGAGCCATTGTAACGTTTACTTAAGGGTGGTAATTATTTATTTAAATAAAATAGTCTGCTTTCTTAATTGGTAAGACATGTGACTGTGGCCAGGATTGTATGGGATCATGTGCCTCTGTACCCAACCAGTAAGAAGGTGACAGGTGTCAGTTAGCCTTGGAAGGGTATCAAATACAGCTGAGAAGAGAGGGGAGAGGAGTGTGGATGAGATCTGTTTTCTTGTACTGCCATTTTCTTCTCTGTAGCTGTGCTAAAACTATTGAGTAGAAAGTGAATCGTAATTAGCAATGTTGAGTTTATTGTCCTTTATCGTTTAATTGTTTTCTTTAGTAATCTGTATTATATAGTTCTGGAGCTTTGTGTTATAGCAGGTTAGCAAGAATGTCGATTAAGGTGGATGCTTATGTCGTGTTTTGAGGTTAAATTGATTAAAATTCGGATTTTCCGGGACGGTTCCGCAGTCTACACTGTTTTGGCCATATCTGGAGTTCTATAAGTCCGTTTTCAGCGATCCTACTGCCCACGCGAAGCTTGAGAGATTTTCTACAACATGGAACAGGTGTTGCACGAGCAGGCTGCATGTGGTGAGAGCAGACAGCACGACAAGCAGACTGTTGGGAGTAGGGAAATTACTGTTTTGCCCTTTTCAAGTTCTAATTGTACTTTGGATAGTTGTTAGCACCTTAATTAAATTCTAATTGTAATAGAAGATAATTTTTACTGGGCAAGAAATCTAGAGCCTATTTAAACACATCTTAGCATTGTAATTTGGATGATCATCAGTTTTTATTATTGTAACATAGCTTAGATCTGCAAGGGAGAAAAGGAGAGAAGGATTCAACGCTCGTGACAAGCAACGGATCTAGATCTACTTTATCTTCTGTGTTATTCTGGATTATAGATTTGTTTTCTTAACTCTTTGTTTTATTAATATTATTGCTTCTGTCTTCCATATCTTGTTATTTATCATGTTTTCATCAAATCCCATGATGATGAACGGTTCAATTATGAGCTAATCGTTGTCATGGGATTCTAACGGAGTTATCTATGCAGTTTAGTAGTTTGATGCTTTAAAGATTACGTGTGGTGAATTCTTGATATCCTTGTATGGTTGTGTTTCATGTATTTAGATGCGTCGCGAACATCTAAGTTGTTAATCTCTTACGAAATGAGAGTGGATCTTGAGATTTAGAACTTTCCATGCTAGCATAGGATAGGTTGATGTTTTAACATCATGATTTGTGGCGTAAATAGAGATATTATGCTGCCCTATGTGATCTTAATAGACAACTTGTTCTTCAACCGTTATGTTTTCAAATCTTATAGAGATATAGGGTCTAAGCATAATTGGTGTCTATTCATCTTCTATCTCTTTTGTGGATGTATGTTAGTTTGGTACTCGTATACTGAGAAGTAGCGTTTACTTATTTCGTGTTGTCTGATCAGATATCAAAACCATAACGTGCATTGATTAAAGGCGTCAACTCTAAGTGAAGTAGATAATGAAGTTAGAGTCCCATGTTTATTCTCATATAAGTAATTCGATTCAATTCTCGTTAGTTAATTTAATTCTTAGTTTAATTTTTTGCATCTTAGTTTAATTTATATAATCAAACCCCAATTTGTTATTTATCTTAGCAGTGAATTAAAACAATACATTGTTGCATAGGTATAATACTGAATTAAAAACCAGATATCTGTGGGAACGAACTTGACTTATATCTATATTACTTGTGACCACGTGCGCTTGCGTGATTTTGTGCTAACAAAAATCCCAAAACTCGCGCCCTGATTTTTATCCACCATACTTTCATATCCCTTTTTCTCAGCTGTTACAACTGATCCCAGATTTTTAGGAACTAACTGTGCATTCGTTCTCATCCCCTCTGTCCCACCGGTTGCTGAATTCCGATCACCAAAGTTCATTTCTTTCTCGTTCTCCGATCCATCCCTTAACCAACGTGCACCGATTAGATTGTTATACTTTCTTATTGGAGCTCTCAACCAACACCATAAGGTTTTACTATCTCAGATTCAGGGGTGTCGAAAAGCTTGCCACAAAACTTTTCTGAATGACCCAACAATCCACATATGAAACAAAACATTGGGACATGTTCGTACTTGAAATTAATCCAAAACCACTCCGCACCTGATTTTCTTAACTTCATTCTCCTTTTTAAAGGTTTGGACAAATCGATTGAAACACGAACTCTCATATACTCCTTCCATCCACTTTTGAAATTATTAGAGCAAGCAGCAACGTATTACCCAATGTAATTCCCTATTTCCTTAATAATGTTTTCAGACATGAATCCTGGACGAAGATCATGAAGCTGCACCCATAAATCCAACCTGTTTAGATTGACTCCTCTTGGTATTTCACCTTCCTTCATACGAGCAATGGTCAATGCTCTACGATTGAAAGATTAGGGACTTCCATCTATGACCCTTTTGATGTCTATCTCATGATAAAACTGAAAAAGATACAAATTATCTTCCAACTCTTTGATAAAAACTCCCCTTCCTGGTTTCCATAAGGCTGCTAGCGTATACTTCATAGCTGTGAAATCAATTGTTCCCTCTGTAATGAATCTCCCCACAATACACATATTAGTATCCAGCCCATTGAGAACAGCAGCCCTCTCTGCATGTATCGGCATTGTTATTGTGATACCCCCTTCTTCTTCCTCCTCTTCCAAAGAGATGTCATTCATGGCCTGAATTAGCTTACTTGTTGACTCCATATTGAACGAGATATGAGAAAATAGAAAAACAAAAACGAAGGAAAGAAACGTGGTTATATGATAAAAAAACTACCAGACTTACATAAACATACTCACCATGTCAAAAGACAAGACATTTCGGTATCGCTGACCTGCTTTTGATACACTATCGAAGTACTTGAATAAACTATGCGATTGTTTATTAAATAATACTTCCTCCATCCTTTTAATTTGTTATCACTTTTTTTATCATTTTCTAACACGTAGTTTAAGGTGAATTTTTAGTATAGTTCCATAATTATTTTTGAAATTCTTTTATATAAAAATAGAATTATTCTATTTTTATACAAAAGATGAAAATTTCAAAAATAAGTTATAGAACAATCCTAAAAATTCACCTTAAAATACGTACCAAATACCCTATTTTGAAATAATAACAAATTAAAATGTGTATCAAAAATCTTATTTTAAAATGATAACAAATCAAAAGGACGGAAGAAATATCTACGGCCTTTTATAAATTCAGTGTAACTATGGTTTCTCTCCCACTGTGCTCATCTTGTATAAAAGTATGGATCAGCAGGGCATGTAAATGTAACATCCAGTTCTATAAATTCAGTTGAATTTATAAGAGAAAGTATTACTTTTACTAAAATCACCAACAGTGATAATTAGAAAATCTATGATAGATTTATTGATTACCAAGTTGATTGTAATTTGATGAGTTTACTTTAACTTATTTCGTATTTGTGATTGGAACTTAATTTAATTTTTAAAAAATACTTGAAAGTTGATCCGAGTCATCGCATATGGTATTAAGATCGATTCTGTAAAGCTTGATTCATCAAGTTATCGCAGATGGAGACACGAAAACTAAGAGTATTTTCGCATAATGGACAATTATACTTAGACTCAAATTCAATTTTTATTTTTTATTTTTGACAAAAACATCAGTTTTAATTTGAAAAAAGTCAAAAAAGTAACCCACCACTATTTCATTTTAATTTTTGTCCAATAATAATTAAATACTTTTTATCTCCAAGATCTCCTATACAGCTATTGTGCAAAATAAGGGTTCTAACTTTTACCATTTTATTATTCACATCCTCCTGAGTAATTTCAACAATCAACATTAGCATAATCAGTAAGTAAATAGTAATAGACTAGTAGTACAAGATTTAATTTTTTGAAAGAAGTATTACTTGATTTTATGTTATCTTACTTTTGTAATTTATCATTTTTGTTGTTGACTTTCTGTTAGTTGTTGTTGTTATTTAATTTAGTGAATATGTAGTATTTATATAATAATGTCTATTTTGTTAATATAAGAATCGTTTTGTTAATATAAGGACACTATTTTATTATAAGAATTGAAACAAAAGAAGTACTAATTAATTTCATTTTTAGAAATTTAATTATTTTTTTTGAAGAACAATATAATTAATTCATAAAATAAAAGCCATATGGCATCTACAAAGATAATCGAGTCGAACAAACATAAAATAGAAACAATTGCCTATCATCGTAAAGAGATAGTCTAGCAATTTGTTGAAGATGATGTATTTACATATACCCTTCACTTCACCCGCTTTTTCGAAACCTGTTTGAGCTATCGACCATGATTGCAGTTCCATACAAACCTTCATCCATAAATCAAAACTAGCACTCACAATAAAGGAGAGAAAATCATACCCACACACCAAGGAGGGAAAAACAATACCGAAATTGCAAGAAAACATCTTAGATCTGGAAGGAGAATCCAAGATAATCAATCCACTCTCGAAATCAAACCAAACAAAACAAAGAAAGAATTTATTGAAGAAAATACAACGAAAATGAAAGGATCTGGGGCTTTCCATCGGTGACAATCCGGTGGAAACCCCGCCGGAAGAAAGAAGGAAGAAGAAAGGTGAGCGGCGCTGGAGAGGAGAAAAGAGAGAGGAAAAAGAGAGCTTTTTTTTTTTTAACAAATGCTAATCAGTTGGTTAGTGTCCAATTTAATTTTTAAATGAAGAAATATTATATTTGGGGTGTTTGGGGGAACTTTTTTACAGAATAAGTCAACTTATTTTAAGACAAAGTTAGAGATTCCTAACTTTCCAACTTATTTTCCAACTTATTTTTGCAACTTATTGAATTTCAAACATACATTAAATACTTGTATAAAAATAAATTATCAAAATATAAAATTTTTACCCGAAAATAAATTCATAAATCCTTAGCTAGCCAAACAGGCACATTGAAACCGAAAGAGTAATGGAAACTAATACATGTGACTCTATATTTTACACATCAGCAATGCTCCGACGTGGGTTCCCAGTTCCCCGAGACTGTGAATTCTAGCAGCTCGTGCGAGACTGAGAAAATCAGTAGTCATGCATAGTGAAAGTAACAAAAGTTTTGCCAGTTTTTTTGAGTATTAATGTTGGAGGGGGGCGCATAAAATATTAATTACTTGATGTTTATGACTAGGGTCCCTCCCCATGTAGGGTGGCATAGTTTTGGCGTATTAATATACAGACTTTTATTACTCTACTCTCTCTCTGGTATATGGCAGTCCTCTTGCCTATATATACACACACGCTTCAACTAGCTCAAACCAGAACAGAACATATCAAAAAGCCCATGCCATTTACACAACATCTCTCTCTGTTCTTTCTCTCCTCCCTTTGAAGAGATTGTTTTTAAGTTGAAGCTTTTTAGAGAGAGCATCAATGGCTGTTTTTATAGTCTTATTTGGTGTGGTTTTGGGACTCTGTCTCTTAAGTACAGCTTTATTGAGATGGAATGAAGTTAAATACAGGAAGAAAGGTTTGCCTCCAGGTACTATGGGTTGGCCAGTTTTTGGTGAGACCACTGAGTTTCTCAAACAAGGCCCTGCTTTCATGAAAAACCAAAGAGCAAGGTGATTCTTCACTCATTGTTTTTAAGTGAAATGTTACAGGCACTGTCTGTCCATTTAAACCTTTTTTTATTTCATATATTTTCTATTTTTAGTGCCTGCTGCACATTTCTTTGTGTTTTAGTGGTCCAAGATATGAAAAAAAAAAAAAATAGTATTTGTTGTATGGTTTACATTTTTGAGTAATTTTAGTAAATATAGGACTAACAGTTGTTTCCAAATCAGTACTACTGATGACTTGTTTATGATTCCCCTGAGTTTTGATTACTGGAACTTACAAGAATATGCAAGTTTATCATGTGTATGACAATTCAACATATATTTGAATCCAAACATTTAAATTTTAATAACCCTCCCCTGAACATATTTTTATTCATGTTTGCAAACCACATTTTAATTGGAATCTAAATTATTTTACAGGTTTGGAAATGTTTTCAAGTCCCACATATTGGGTTGTCCTACAATAGTTTCTATGGATCCAGAGCTCAACAAGTATATACTTATGAATGAAGCAAAAGGGCTTGTACCTGGCTATCCACAGTCCATGCTGGATATATTAGGGAAATGTAACATAGCAGCTGTCCATGGCTCCACACACAAGAACATGAGAGGGGCATTGCTTGCTCTTGTTAGCCCCCCTATGATCAGAGACATACTTTTGCCGAAAATTGATGATTTCATGAGATCTCATCTCAGCAACTGGAATGCCAAAATCATTGATATTCAAGAAAAAACCAAAGAGGTATGCATGTCTCAACAAAATAATTGTATTTTTAGATCATTTCCCCGAACAGCAAACGAGAAAGATTCGAACCCAAATTTATTTTTCATGAATTTTTGCAGATGGCGTTTATGTCCTCACTCAAGCAGATTGCTGGTTTAGAATCCAGCTCAATGTGTCAAGAGTTTATGCCTGAATTCTTTAAGCTAGTTTTGGGTACTCTTTCTTTGCCAATCAACCTTCCCAATACGAATTATGGTCGTGGTTTTCAGGTATTGTGCACGCATAAATTATTTATTTAAAAAAAAAACACAAGATGAATGGTTTAATTTAATTCACATTTTGCAAATTTATGCAACAGGCAAGGCAGAACATCGTTAGCATGTTGAGAAAACTATTAGAGGAGAGACGGGCCTCTAATGAAACACATAATGACATGCTTGCTCATCTAATGAAAACTGAAGAGAATAAATACAAGCTGAGTGATGAAGAGATAATTGATCAAATTATTACCATCTTGTACTCTGGCTATGAAACTGTTTCAACTACTTCAATGATGGCTGTCAAATATCTTCATGATCATCCACGAGTTCTTCAAGAACTCAGAGTAAGTCAACAACATAATCATTTTTATCAGTTTCAGTTATTGTTCTGTTTTTTCCAAGTTTATTTCATTAACATAATTTTTGATATTTTTACAGAAAGAACATTTGGCAATCAGAGAAAAGAAGAGGCCGGAGGATCCACTCAACTGGAATGACTACAAATCCATGCGATTTACGCGCGCTGTAAGTGTATTAAACTTAATAAAATTGCTTAGCATCTGCATCCTAATTAAACATAATTTTTAGCAGAGTTAATTATTAATTATGTTTGTTATGGTAATGATGTTGCAGGTCATTTTTGAGACCTCCAGATTAGCTACAATTGTTAATGGGGTTTTGAGGAAAACAACTAAAGAAATGGAACTGAATGGTTAGTCACTAGGAAATTAAGGATTAAAAATTTATATATATAAATTGTTTCTTGCTGTTCTATTGATTTATGGGCTCAAGGGAATGTGCTATTGTACTTTTTATTTGCCTTTTCTGATTAGAAATATATAAAAGAAGGTGTGTTTAAATTAATTGTCTATGATTTGGGATCATCTTCCTTCCAAAAACCCTACATATCATGATCCACATGGTATACCTACCATGCCAACCAGGAAATTTTGATTATGGTCCTACTCTTGTTATTACTTATTTTGAAGAATATAGAAAAAGTTACATTATATGATAAGATTAATCTGAAAAAAAATGTTTCTTTACGGAAACGACCTCTCTATAACTCACGTTCGAGATCCGGTATCGGAATTAGATATACCGAGAATGTTTGGTTTTTAATCAAATGGTTTAATAAATCATGGGAATGACAGAACAGAGAATTATTGAGTTGTATTTTATATTATTGTCCAGTCAACAGTACTACTGTTAAACAGCTAATCTGACCTCATTTTCCTCTGTTTTTCCAGGTTATGTGATTCCTGAAGGATGGAGAATATATGTTTATACTCGGGAAATTAACTATGATTCACGTCTATATCCCGAGCCACTAACATTTAATCCCTGGAGATGGCTGGTTAGTGAGGCTCCAGCTTCAGTAATTAGTTTTGATTCCTTTTCAAAATATGAGTGACTAATTTGTAATTTCTGTAAAATGCAGGATAAGAGTATGGATGCTCAAAACTACTTTTTTATATTTGGAGGGGGTACTAGACAATGCCCTGGAAAGGAACTTGGGGTTGCTGAAATTTCAACTTTCTTGCATTACTTTGTAACTAAATACAGGTAACTAATCACAGTGTCTTTACTGCTGTTTATATAATTGAGTAGCAAAAGAGTAAATTTTGAGTTTTTGGAGTTATTACTGACTGATGTAAATAATTGTGAATGCAGATGGGAAGAAGTTGGAGGAGACAAACTGATGAAATTTCCAAGAGTTGAAGCACCAAATGGGTTACATATTAGAGTTTCAGATTACTAACTAATGTAGCTAGGTAAATATGTACAGAAGAGAAGTAGGATGTAAGAGCGAGTGACGAGATTGTACAATAATTTTCTAACTTAGTAGTAGAAATTAATTGAAATTATTTTCATGCTCATCTCGGCTTAAGTAATCAAATAATGATATTTCATGCAAATATCAATTTTTTTCGGATTATGCGAGGTCCATGATAGAATTTTGTGAAGTGAGTACAAAAAAAAGAGTGCCCTACTAAATAAATGAGTACAACATTTAATAAAACCTAAAAATGAAATGACTATAAATTTCTTGATTATTCGGCTTGAGATTCATCCACTATAGTAATCCATAATTCCGTCTTCATCCATGTTCTCACCCTAAAATCCCCAAAACTTGCGGTCATCCATC
Organism: Kitagawia praeruptora; assembly: GCA_037693485.1. Lineage (NCBI taxonomy): Eukaryota > Viridiplantae > Streptophyta > Magnoliopsida > Apiales > Apiaceae > Kitagawia > Kitagawia praeruptora. The sequence goes on from CM075350.1 coordinate 102,544,040, forward strand.
TTCTAATTAACCCTTTTCATAAATAAACCAATTTTATTTATTTAGAGTAATTAGCATATTGCACCTCTTAACTTTGGCCGCTTTTTCGATTTGGTCATACTTTATGTTTTGTAACAGTTTGCACCTCTATGTTCAAATCTCGCTTCGTTTTGCACCCTTTTGACCAACTCCCGTTAGTTTTGACCGTTAAAATTAACAGGGGTGAGGGTAAATGTATAAAGTTAAAAATGAGTGCAACCTAAGTTGCCCAGAATCCGGCCGACGATAACATTCTGGCGACTCCGGTCAACACACACACACACACACACTTATTCTTCGATTTCTTGCAAGCAAAATGACACCCATTTACTGGAAAGCATTATCCAGCAAACACAAACAAAATCTGGCCAATATTGATCATAAACACAAGAATCCAGCGAGCATCATACAATTTCCGGCCAAAAAATCGAACTCACTGATTTGTAAACCAACTTGCACGTACAATATGTCAAATCAAAGCTGCAAACACCTAGAATCTAACTATGAGGTCAATTTTTACAGACAAACAACAGATTTCTTAGACGAATGTTTCAAAATTTCAACAAAAACCATGAACTCGTACATTACTACAACAAGATCAAACAACTCAATTAAACATGCTAATCTACTCTAATAAACACCAGGAAGGTAATGGAGGCATAAAATTCAGCAAACAATGCACAAATCGAAAATCCCCAAATTCGAATGAAGAGCCCTAGAAAATTTGAAAGTTAAACAAAAATTCATAGAAATTTGAGAGATAACCCTTCACTGATTTTGACGACAGATCCAGAAACTAGAAATCGAGGGCTTCGTTTTGAGTATTTATGCGTCGAAATCGGAATCCAATATCGCCTTCAAACGGAGATTTGATCTTGAAGAATATTTAAGTATTTTAAGATTTTTGAAAGTATAGATAAGATTTTGGTTAAGGACCAAATTACACATTTACCCTCACCTTTTTTATAGTAACGGTCAAAACTAACGGGAGTTGGTCAAAAGGGTGCAAAACGAAGCGAGATTTGAACATATGGATGCAAATTGTTACAAAACATAAAGTACGACCAAATCGAAAAAGCGCCCAAAGTTAAGGGGTGCAATATGCTAATTACTCTTTTATTTATGGAAAGGGTTAATTAGAAGATAGATGACGGCAAGTTTTGGAGGTTTTAGGATGAGAAGATGGATGAAGGCGGGATTATGGATTACTATAGTAGATGAATCAAGCCGAAGAATCAAGAAGTTTATAGTCATTTCATTTTTAGGTTTTGTTAAATGTTGTACTCATTTATTTAGTAGGATACTCTTTTTTTCCGCTTAAGTTTTTTTTCCATATGATTTTGTTTTTGTGGAGTTTTTAACGAGGCTTTTTTTGGTGGGTATAAAGGTGTAGTTATCTAAACTTTCGGAGGAATCTCTTTCCTATGGATTGTTAGACTCATGGATTGGTTAAGCATACATTTCGGTTTGATGATGAAGCTTTTATTATCTTTTCGGATGTATCATTTTTTCATTAATGAAATTTATCATTTTTGAGAAAAAAGAAATTAAAAAAAGTCTAGGTAACTAAACAAAAGTCTCCAATGGACCGACTGCAATAAATCAAAATGGAAGTTTCTAATAAATCGATTGTGACTAAACAAAAATGAAAGTCTTTTGTGAACCGACTTTAATAAACCGATTATGACTCAACAAAAACGAAAGATCACAAAACGAAAGTTTTTTGTGAACTGAGATTAGGCTTGGCAATTCGTTCGTTTCATGTATGTAATGTTAAATTCAAAACCGATCTGTTAATGATTTGTTTCGTATTCGTGTACCTTCATTTCGTGTATATTTCGTGTAATTTTTGAATAAAAATAAAAAAAATTATATATTAAATTTTTACTAGTTGAGTCTTAAGTCAATATGTCATAAATAATTAAGTGTGCTCAAGTCGTGTAAAACTAAAATTTGAAACTATTTTTTATTTATCTTATGTAAAAGTCATATATAATATTATTTTAAAATGTGTATTCATATAATTTTAGTAAAATTATTTAAATATTTATTTATTTCGTGTATTTTTGTTTCGTGTCGTGTACCCAAGGATAAACACAAAACCGACACTAAATTCGTCCGTGTAATTTCGTGTTCGTGTACTTTCGAGTTCGTGTACCGCAAAGATCAATACGTAATTTTTGTGTCGTTTTCGCGTCGTATACGAAATTGCCGGCTCTAACTGAGATCAAGTCCAACAGTTACAGTTTTACTATATTGCTTACTAAGTAAAGATTTAACAAATTTAGAGTAAAGTGCACTTTGTTGTATTTATTTTGTATTTTGTATTTATTATTGCTTGAATTTGATAAATCATGTGTGCAGAGAAAGTGTGAATTTGATGGTTTCAAGTGAAAATCAGAAAATTTGAGAAATTGTTGGGGTTGGAATTTTTTACCATTATAATTGTTGTAGTACCAAATTTGGTTTTTTTTTTTTTTTTTTTTTTTAACATGGGAACCTGCAGCCGCTACCCTTTGGGTGCGTTTTGGGTAAATCCATGGGTTCACGCAATAGTCTGCAAACCACGTGATCCAAGGCAAACCGTACAAGTGCGACAGGCTCTGCCTCAGAATGGCATAATCACAAATCCGCCTCCCATGGAAATCGAACCTGTGATCAAGAAGTAAGGTGACCTCTCTTTAACCAACTGAGACAACCCTTGCGGACCCAAATTTGGTTTAGAAACCAGTCAGATATACTGGAGTAGCTTTTTAATTACAAAATTGTTGGCCTTGTTTTATCGCATTCTTTAAGTGTATTATGCAAAGCCCAGCGATAAACGCAAAGTGGATGCCATGGAAGATATGCGCAAGTATGAAAAGGTCAAGGATCGGAGTAAAGAAAAACAAAATGAAGCTGCAATAAAGATGAAGATGAAGATGTGATTGGAAAAGACTGTTTTACCCCTGGTCATTTCACTCCGTTAGTGACAAATATCGTACACGAAATGTAAGTAAATAATTTGTTTAGTATTATTCGTGATAGATATTAAATCGTGGTATTTCAAGTGGTGTCTTGGCCAAATTTTAGGTAGACAAAGTGCACTTTACTCACAAATTTAATATAAATGTGTTAGTGGTTCCCTAAAACATTAAGGATCTCTAATCATCCCTACTTTTGGGGAACCACTAATCATCCCTAATTTGGTTTCTATTAATAAAAAATTAATTTTCTCATTTTTCAATATTTGTTCATATCTCATTCTCTAATTAATTACAAATTTATAATAATAATAATAATAATAATAATAATAATAATAATAAAGAATGAATATAGCAAATATTATTATAGTTAATGTATAAAACAAGATTTCTAAATTACTAAAGACTATTATTTTATTATATTTTTATGAATCAACTAAGAAGGTATTGTACTTGCTCTCGATAGGTTTCAACATAAACGTTGTGAACTAAACAAAAAATCCTCTCTAAAATTTGTAAATCTCGAGTAGGATTAAACAATGTGGTGGAGAAAAAATCTAGATAGACAACACAACAGAGTATAGACCTCTAGTACGAATAAATTTGTGCTCGGAGCCAAGAGCTCTATCAAACAATGACTGATGGTCAAGAGTCATACATAAAGCACATGAAGAAACATCAACTAAATAAACTGAAACCATGAAATCGAAACCACTATTCTACAAAGTAATCTGTAACACGAAGAGATGGAATTGACAATACATGCCATGTCAAGAACATAGAGAACTACACATGTACATTTCACATTCATATCTTTGCCTCATCCACACACACACACCAAACATTTTTTGTTTTTTAAAAGCACCATAATTTTATCAAGATTTGTCAAAAACACAACATATATATTACCTTGTTTAACTTCGACAATTGTATGCTTAAGTTTATGTTAATTTGTTCGGCCTACTCGATTAATGTACAATAAATATTGGTCTAATCTACCCTAAGTTTTTTTTTCTGAAGTGCTTTAGAAGGCACTATAGGTAAAATAATAGATCATTGAGTAGAAATGAGGAGCAAGAAAATTGTAATCCTGCACTGACCTAAGTCTGAACAATTGCACCCCCAAATATGGGTGAAGATAAGATAGGAAGTGTGAGGTATGCAGAAAGGGGGAACTATATATAGGACTGGAATTGACATTTCTTATTGTACTTAGAGAAAATTTTGGACTATACCCTTATGCACTACTAAAATATTACTAGTATTAAAAAAATGTTCCTGGTGGGACCCATTTTAAAATAATAAAAAATAAAAAATACAATTACAGAGTAATATACTATACCTTTAATTTAGGTAATATTTTAGTAGTGTATAAGGGTGTAGCCCAAGATTTATTTTTGTATTTATGGGTAGCACTGGACTAACTTTAATTTATAAATAGTGGCACACTATTAAATTTGGTATCAAAATATATTTGGTGTAATTTTTACATCACATTTGTCATCTTTCATAATTTTTATTAACAAATTTGTTACATATATATCTTACTAAAATCATTTATTTTTATAATTTTTAATTTTAAATTATATTAAGTTTGAATTTTGTTTTCTTTTCTTTAAACTCTTTATTAATTTTATAATATCTTTCATATATTTGATTCTAATTTTCCGTTTATTTATCTTTTGATTCTAAACTTTTACAAAAAGTTTTAAAAATCGTGACTCAGATCGACTCGGTAAACCTACCGAGTCACGAGTACTCGAATTAATCGGGGGTACTCGGAATGAGTATTCGGATCAAAAATCGGATGTATTAAAAAAATAATTTTATAAATTATTGATATAAATATATATCATAGAATAAATCACATATTATAGCTAAACTGAAATTAACTGAAATAATGCATATTACTCATATTCTTGTCAATATATATTTCCATATGTAACAAAAAGAATATTAATTCCAATTCATACTCGATGATTTAAAATTTTAAATAAGATGAGTTTCGGAAAAATCATCAATTCTGAACACAAATTGGTTATAAATATACTATATACTGAGATGAATGAGGGAATTTTGGAAGATTTTTTATTAAATAATTAGGTTATTATGTTGATTTAATTTTTACGTTTTTTTTTTCATTTTTATAAATTTTTTAATGTTCAATCCGAGTTGGACCGAATTTGATCCGAGTTGGACCGAGTTGATCCGAGTTATGCCGAGTTGATCCGATTTACACTTAAAACCGAGTTACCATCCGAGTAATGCAAAATCAACTCGGAAATGAGTCCGAGTACTCGGCCGAGTCGGCCGATTTTTAGAACACTAATTATTATTTTTAGTAGATCAAAAATTATAGATAGATTTAGTATTATGCATTTATAGATTATAGTTTAAAGTGTAATAGATATCATAGTTATAAAAGGTTAAAAGTTAAAATATTTCATTTTAAACGTGATAGATTCTTTTTAGTAACGCACTGGAATTCATTTTGTGGATGGTATGATTATGATACCAAAATTGTGTAAAAAATTAGATCATTTAGATGATGCATCAGAATTTCAGAAATGATCAACGAGAAATGGAAGGGGAAAAAATTGCATGGTGAGTGGTGACATATAAAACCATACAAGTCTGGTGATTTGTAAATTTTTCAAAGAGTAGTGAGTAGAGAGCAAAATTTACTTGATCTATGCTACCAAGCCTTAAAAAAAATTCAGCATTATATAATACCTTTTTTAAAAGAGAATTATGTATCTAAGGATGAACTCAGGTACTCCCTCCGTCTCAAAAAACTCTTCCCATTTCGGCCGGACACGTTTGCCAACGCACACTTTTGATCGTTAATATCTTCAATTTCGTATTAGTTTTAAATATAAAAACTTCACTGAATTAAAGTACTCATAAATACGAATCCAACAAGATCACTCATGACTATATTTGGTCTTATAGATTATGCGTAAATTAGTAATTTGTCTCATGTTATGAACAGGACCGACATTGAAAATGAGAAGAGTAATATGAGACAGAGGGAGTACTATTATAAGTACATGAATTGTTTTAGTTGGCATTAGTGCTTACTCCTTAGATAGCGACAGCCCTTCACCCTCACCCCATACATAATGTTATCGAATCGTATCACAAAACAAGCTGCAGTCTGCAAATGGATACCTATAGCTGCTATCCACTGTAATTTCTGCTTAAAAATCAATATGCACGAGGGGGCCCAAGCTAGAGGCCCATGAACTTTCATTGTACCAACTACCAACTAGTATAACAAAGGACTTGACTATAGGTTGATAGATATGATCCCCTACAAAAAAAAAGGAAAAAAGAAAACTATGTTGCATTCTCATTATTTTAAATATTCCAGTAGGCTGCTAATGCTCACTGCAAAGGCAACAAACAAATATTCAAGTTCACTTGCAGCTTAGTTCCATTGAAACAAGAAAACAAATGAACATCTAATGTTACAGAATTTGATATCACACAATACAAGTATAAAACAAGAATTTAATGACACTAAAAGCAAAAAAACAAAATTTCCGCGGCTTCAAAATTCATGACACTCTGGCATACAAATGGCTCTAACCTTTAGTTTTGTGAAGGCACGTGCAATATTACTCAACTGAATGGTAGAGTGAGCTTACAGGTGGTTTCTTTCTGCAGGAAAATGCAGAAATGCTATCAGAGACTTGAAAGAGCCCTAAGCCGGTTTAGGGCTAGTTTGCTAAAAATGTTGAAAGATGCAGTCTTTATGTTTTCACGAAATTGAAGAGGTGTCATCTGTCTTCTTACGCTTGGCCTGAGGCTCGTCATCGTCTTCATGTTTATTGATTCCCTTTAGTGCTTCCGGACCCAATAGAGACACATGCTTGCTGGTGATGGTACGACCTGCCCTAAGCTTTGGGCCCCAGTGCCTCTCCGGATTTGGAAGGAAGCGTGCAACCTTCTTGGCTTGTGCCTTGCTAAGGGAAGCAGCAGCCCGCGCAAAATTGGCCTGTGTAGAAAGAAAGCATAATGGAGGGTTGGAAGAACTTCTAACAAATATTCATAAAGATGTTACCTATATGACCAGATTATCACAATGTTCTATATTTGGTAATAGTGAATTACAGATTTCAAAATAAACACACCCATGCCTTTACCGAGGCTTGAACCATCAGCCTCGTGTTACACAGGATTTTAACTCAACTGCAATGTTTTTATATAGTAAAAGATAACAGCACCCTGATTCGTACAAAGATTAAAACCCATGCCTTTTTACTGAGACTTGAACCATCGGCCTCGTGTTCAGATTAATTATTTTTTTGAAAAATAATGAAACACTTCTGCAATGCTATATCTCAGGAATTTAGAATGCTCAAAAAAGAGGGACACTGGACGAAGACAAGAAGACGCAAACATTTTCGACCCTACTGACTAAGTGGCATCACTATGCAAACAGAATGAGGATCTATAAAAAAAACAGAAGGGAAAAGGGCGTCTGATTTTAGATCTTTTACATGAAGTAAAAAAAAAACTTGTTCATGTTAAGATAATAATACCTCAAGTGTTGGTTCCTTGGAAAGTATCACACTTCCAGCTTGATCTGGTGCTTGAGCTTTAACAGGATGATTTTTTACCTAACACAAAAAGGACTTATCAGCTCTACAAAGCTTTACACCTCCACTATCTACAATCTCATGCTTCAAATACAAACATCGCAATCATAGAAAGAGATGATCTGTTAATGAACAATTGGCAAGTTTTGAAGTCTAAAAAGCCACAAAATGAGTCTTAAAGATGGGATGCAGTAGTTCTGCTTGAGATAACCCTTTTATGAAAACCAAAACAATAAAATGAAATGATCGAAGGAGCACCCTGATTCTTGCAAAGATTAAATGGACCAACGTACTTATTTCAAACCTACTTTTGACCTAGGACCAGATAAGCAGCAGAATATATATTTACTTATTTAGAAATATAATTCTTACCCAGCAACGCATGATATCCCAGATGACATCCATTGGAGCATCTGATTTTAATCCTAATGGATTTACATGAGTTCCTGATATGCGATATCCAGCATTGATAACAGCAGAGCGGAATATAACAGCAGACGGGGAAGTACATTTTAGTGTTGCACAGAGATTGTGCAAACTCAGGAAGAGAGGAACATCTGGGAGTTCCTGAAAAAAAAAAGTATATCAGATGAGCAAGGAAGACAACATATGAAGCTGCAAGAGGAAAGACATGCAAGTATGCAACAATCAGTTGCACTTGCACATTTCAACAATCCAACACAAACAATGAAAAGAGACACAATTAAGAGTCCAGTAGTACTCTGCAAAATTCAAGAACCTTCCAACAATATCAAAGCAATAAAGGTTATCTGTCTGCTTCTAAATGATCAATCTGCTGTGTCAAAGAAGTTTAAAAATAAGTTCCTTTAAATTGGCAATCACAATAGATGTAAATACCTAGAATGCATCAAGATACTGATTAGGCGATCATACTAATTTCAGAAGCACCACAGACAAAAAATACCAGTACCAAAAGAAAGCAAGGGGACTACTAATTTTTTTTAATGAAGTGTGGAGATTGTAGTTCAAATAGGAGCAACAAATAAAAGAGAGCATCTACAGGGGAGATGTGTATCTCTGTGAATCACCAGGGTGAATGCTATTTGCATTGTGGAGATAAAACTATTGAGGAAAGAAATATTTTTAATTGTTGCAGCAAAGACAAAGGTGTTGAAATCATGAACGGATGACTATATTAATACATGTAGTTTACGATCATTAATCATAAGATAAAAGTAAATCAATTCAATAAGTCGTTGAGATCTTATTTTTCACTTCAAGAGGTTTTCAGATATTTACAAACCTCTGAAATTGTTGTCAATACAGCAGAAATTCTTTCATATGCGGGATACCGATCTTTCATAATTTTAACATCCTCTAGTATGGATGAGACCCATTCTTGATCATGGATTGGAGCAGACCATATGGGTCCACCCATATTATATGATTTACCACAGTCGCTACACTCTTGAGGAACAACAGGACCAAACCCAGGTAGATATCTTACACTGTTATTCTGGAGAAAAAAAGAGAGCAAAGAAACAAGATAAATGAAAGTTAAACATGACAGAATCATAAGCAAAGTTAATAATCTTGATACAGAAATACTGAAATACTATACCTTGGACACAGTCCTTCCAATTGGCTGGAGATGAAAAGAATCACAACCAACACATTGGTAAATGTATGAGAGCTTAAGAGGGGTATTCTTCATTGCACTCGCTGAACTGTAAACAAAAATAAATGTACTAGTCAGTACCTTAAGTAACCTGTTGGCAGCACAGAAGCAAATTATACTTGTAACATAAAGGATAAGCAAAGTCAGTGGTAACATATATGAGAACACCACACCCCACCACCCCAAAAAAAAAAAAGTACATAAACAAATACTTACGTGTATATGCGAACAAAAACACGTACATAGAAGTCCATCTGAACAGACAAGACAGGAACAATATATCGTTTGTATCGATTTGCATGGCTCTGCAATTGACAAAACCATTGAAATAAACAAATTCATAATTCTTCAGAATGTAAGATATATAGAGAATTTGCTTTGTTGTAAGTACAGGTGCTTTGAGTACCTCAATGCAGGCAAGAAGGATCCGCAAAGCCATTTCGTGGCAATATTTTCCTCTCAAAGGATAAGAACCGTATCTGGTTACACAAGTAGCATTAATCAGCACAGATTTTACCTATTTTCTCTCTTCACAAGTATAATGTAAACTACTGATAACAGTTTATTATTCGAACCAAGCCATAAGGAATGGGACCTTACTTTGAATAGCAAACCTCTCCATTACCACCACAGAGAACTGCCATATCAGTCGCAGTACACATCAACATGCCTCCATCAACAACTGATTGAACTGCAGAGTCCAGGAACACAGAGGGTGAACCATAAGGATCAAGATCAACCTGACATATAGAAAGGGGACATTAAGGGTGAACATTACACAAACATAAAATCTACACTGTAATATTATATTTGAACATGAGATAATTTGTAGTCTGTCAATAGTACGGGGATTGGGTAAAATTAACAAATTCTAAACTCATATTAGAATTCAATTTTGAACTCCAAAATATTATAACCTGAAATACTTATGAGTCCTAACTAGATCAATAACATGTAGTCGTTCAGTAGAACTTAGTTTGGGTCAAATATAGTAAAAATTCTAGGGTTCTCCAAAAATTATTACCCAAATTGCATTGAGTTCTATTCAAATACATACAATTACATATTTATACATGCACATAGTTACATGCAATCATGCATACAATTAGTTACATTTATAGAACATTTAACAAAAATTTTATGATATAACATATGGTCATTTTTACAAAAAGGAGACCTGTGCCTTACATTGGTTTTAGACTATACTATTATACCCGAACATGAGAAAATTTGTATTTGGTCGATAGTGCTTAATTTGGGACTTATGACATAATTTCTAGGCCCATATCAAAATTTAAGTTTGAACTCTAAATTTATTATTACCCGAATTACGTATGAGTCCTAACTAAATACATACTATTACATAATTAATATACATACACACACCTACATACAAACACTCATAAATAAAGTCAGTTACAAATATAAAATATATTTTTTTCCCAATATTGGGACGTGTGCCTTGCACGGGTTTAGGCATATGCTTGTTATATATTAAACTTCTTCAGAACAACCAAGTATACTGTATAAGTGACTACTACAATCGATTTTTCATTGATCCTAAGCACAGAACATAAATAATTTCAGTATTCATCTGCTGCTGGCATTCTATAAGTTAATATTGTAAGATGTGTTAAAAACTTGGGAAAGTACCACAAATATGTAAAGAGAGTAGAGGTTGCATAATATACAATAAATTACAGTATCGTACCATGTCAAATTCATTTGGGTGCGTGAGCATATAAACTCGAGCATCAGCAAGTTCAGAATCTACTTTTGCAGCTGCTGCTGAGCCATTAAATGCAATGTTTCTTTTACATGCTTCAACTGAGGCTGCAAGACGAGTAATGGTTATGGTTCGCAAGTAGTAATCCATATTATTATATAAAAGCATGTCTTAACTTGAAACTAATTCTTAATCACTTAACCGGTTTCTACATTTTTTAAGAAAGAAACACGGGACACTAGAGCATACACCAAAATAATTTGCATAACAAATATTTAACTAATAATACCAGCTGCAAATCAGATATTTCAACTTCTAACAATATATACACTGTGTCGGAATGCGAATGTGATGACTTATGTGCAAGCTAATGGTTTAATGGAAATTGTATGAAATGCTATGATTTTTGTAAATTTGTTATTACACTGATGATATTTTGAGGGTTTACATCTGTTATGGTATAATTGATGGATCTGTTAAAAAGTTAGTAAGTAGAAGTGATGCATGCTACTATCATTGCCCTTATTTGGGAATATGAAGAAAACACATTCAAAGTTGTGCCGGTACCTGGATCATTGTCCACCGCTACAACCTTGCCAATTCCTTCTACTTCACGTGCATACCTGAGAGCCCTTAATCCTGAAGCTGACAAAGCCTATGAATACACACAAAAGCCTTTCCATAAGTTAAGGTATTTAGGAAGAACAGTACAAATGTGTACTGTACATTAATGAGCAATCATATGGTTCATAAACCAAAAGTATCAGGAACAAAAATTAAAAAAAAATGATGTTCAATAGCAACCTCCAACACTCTTGGCGGCTTGAGTTCTTTACGAACTTTTTCTTGGGTTTCAAGTGGTTCTTCTAAGATTGTACATGACTCATGAGGAGGTTCTGAAACTTCATAATTACCATTTACAGTTCCATTAAAAGAGTTGGCAGGTGCTTTTAGTTCAGAAGAGGGAGTTTCTTGTAATTTTGCTGGTGTTTTTCTCCTTCTTGACGTAGGCGCTTCATGTTCTTGTTTACGTTTGGATATTAATGCCCTCAAGACAGCAATAGATATATCTCTGTTGTTAACCTGTTGTTCAAAAAGTTCAGATCAGAGTTATTTTCCAGTACGACACAGACACTAAAAGGAAATAGCAGAAGTTGTATTGTTCGTTTAAACATGGTGCTAGGAAATGTAGAAATACAATAACACCTCGAACATGCCTGCAACACACTCTTTGTTTATTCTTCTAATGGGTCTTTTAAAAAGTCGCACTTGGAACAAAAAAGGTATGTCAAAACAGAAGACAGTAGCATAGCATTTTATTTAAAAGGACGATTAAGTTTTCGTATGTCATCTACAAATCCCACCTTCTACACATATCAAACTTCCAAGAAAAATTGATAGACGAAGAAGAACCAAAATGTTAACACAAAAAATGATAACCGGTATTGTTTGACTTCTCCATAATGAAGGTTCCAGAAAGCTTCCTTATTTTAGGTTATATTAAGTAATTCACAGTTACTTATTCATATTCTCAGTTTAGTTGGGAATCAAACTTTGAACCTCATACATTCTGTCAAGCAGAAGCAATAGAACCTTGCAACATTCATTTAGTTCAATGGTTTGCTACTCTGCAGTGCTCGGCTGCTTGCCTTATTTGACAACAACAATTAAACTTAGAATTTCAGCTTCACCAACTAGTTGTTCGACTGTGCACTTATATCCCAGATAAAAGTAGGGAGATTAAGTAACACATTATCCAAAAACCTTACTAGAGAGGTGCTTAAGATCCAAGTCATTACACTTGAAGAGTGGAGAACCCCCTATGACTTATTTTCAATTTACCGACTCCTCCAAAATCTTAACGTTTTAAAAGGACTTAAGAAGTGTATCAAGTTATATGCATTAATAGAGAGATACCTAGTAGAATATTACATGTCACGAATCAGGATGACTTGTTCCATGATTATGAACTCTTATGTCGTGTTTGGTTGGGGTGAATGGAATGGAATGGAATTGATGAAATTAGAGGAAAATAATGAAGGTTAAAGGGAAAATTTGAAAAAAAAAATAGTGCAAAATTGTTATGATAAGAATTTGAAGAAAATGGATGGGAGTAAGGAATGAAGCATTCCCTTCAAAATGGGGTGCTTAAAATATAGTGTAGGTGGTTAGGAATGGAATGGATCCAAGAATGAAATTTTTAAATATTTAGCCATTTTATACTTCAGATCTCATTCCATTCCATTCCATTCTAATCACCCCAACCAAACACAACATTAGTCCCAAGATCTGGTGAGTGATGACCTTTTAATGCAAATCTCCATCTTAGGCTAAAGTAAGAAATATTTAAAGTGTTGCATTATACTCTCTTTCAGAAAAGAGACCCATTTGCATATTCAGGATTTATTTCATTAAATTTTATCCAGAACAATTTTCCCTCAAAAGATCTTAACCCAAATAATAGATTTCTTGATAAAAAATGATGCATAATAATGACTATCGAATCTACGACATCAAAGTCCAAAACATTGTTTAACACATACTTCCATACAACTGAAAGTAAATTCCAATCATGGAATGAAAACTTATTGCAACTGGTTATTTTTTGACAAAAATGGATTATATATTCCAAAGTGTGTTTGGACTCATGATCCTCCAAGAACTGAAATCCCAATTTTTCTCAACACCCGTTATCCCAAAATATATGTATTATCTAAGAGTGCATCCAAATACAATTACATAAATAGACTTAGTTTAATTGAGAACCACCTTAGCATGAGAGCTAATGTTAAAAGTTATTTTTATTGGCTCCCGGTCCCTGGCATGCCAGGGACCTCTTATTTAACATACAGCTTTTCAGCCGTTGGATGGTTGATCCAACGGCTGTTATTTAAAAAAAAACTGTACCGTACCGCATAAACTTTATGCGGTACGGAGTAATTACCAAACTGCCCCCTGTTTTCATATAAAAAATCTACTGTTCACCGTACCGCAGAAAGTTTCTGCGGTACGTGAACAGTAAGGATATTTTGGTAATTTACCCGTACCGCATAAAGTTTATGCGGTACGGTGCAAATTTTTTTTTTAAATCAGAGCCGTTGGATCGATTAAAAACCGTATGCCAACTAATCCGTCCCTGGCATGCGTTTGCCGGGGACCGGACCCCATTTTTATTATCGTTTTCTGCTATATGTAATACTGACAAAAATTTCCAGAACCAAAGTTATGTGTATATTTTTTAACTAAAAACAAACAAGTGCACAACCAGGATAGTTCTAACGCTCACATGGTTATCCTAAAGGCAAAAACTTTATAATGATAGCAGATAAACAGACACAAACAATGTCAATTAAAACGTAAAAGATTCAATTATCAAGAACACTCCCAATATCAATTCTCACCAACAACAATTAACACTCCTTCCATACAGTAACGGGAAAACAAACAATCATAAACAATATTTAGCAAGATCCAATAACAACCAATAAAAATCCAATCTTTAATCAAAAACCCATCAAAAACCCAAAGCCCTTAAAATCAACACAAAACAATTACAAATCAGAGAAAATAAAAACCTGGGCTTTGTTGTAAAAGACAGCATTCTTAGTATGCATGAGAATCTCAGCTTCACCTTCTTTGATAATAGTGAAATCATTGATATCAAAAGACGTGCCTTTGGTTGCTTTTTGCTCTTCTTCCCCTGTTTTTTCACCGCCCATGATGAAAAAGAGAAAAGCTACTTAATCAAAGCTTTTTAAGTTTATGCGGCGGAGTTGGGGGGATAGTGGTGGTGGTGGTTGCGGCGGCTGAAGAAGAAAAGTGTGTGAAAGAAAAGAGAAGGGGGTTATATTGTGCGTAAAATTTTTGTCAGAAGAGATTTAAGGTGTGCATCTATTTTTGTGTTTATATAATTGGCCTTTAATAAATCAAATCCTATGCAAAATATAAAAATACTCCACAATTTGGTTGATAGAGACTGACAGGTATATATTATATGATTTTTTTTAATTTGAATAAATTTTTTAAAACATGAAATTTTTAGTTTTAAAATTTTAAATGATATGATTTGAATAAATGATATGATTTGATAAATTATATTTTAAATGATATGATTTGATAAATTATATTTTAAATGATATAATTTGATAAATTTTAGAAACCAACCTTAGAATAGAAACTAGAAACATACACTAAATAAATTATATTTCATTTATTTTAATGGCCCCGCTAGGGGCACCTTCACAAAAAACTTATAAAATTCTTGGCTCTATTCAACAAAAATATAAAAAAATTTAAAAAAAAATTTTAAAAAAAAGTTACTGTTCACGTGCCACGTCATCACGTGAACAGTAACTTCTTTTTTTAAATTTTTCTAATTTTTTTATATTTTTGTTGAATAGAGCCAAGAATTTTATAAGTTTTTGGTATTGGGACACCCCTAATTTGGTCATTAGATTAGCTTGAAATATTTAATTTTGGTTTAGTTTCTAGTTTCTATTCTAAGTTAGTTTCTATTAGAACAAGACCCTCTATATATATATATATATATATATATATATATATATATATATATATATATATATATATATATATATATATATATATATATATTATTCATTATATTTTTAAAAAATGAGGTAGTTTGGTTAAAAATATAGAAAAAGATATATTTTAGCTAAAAAAAAGTACTCGATTATTGATTAGTAATTAAATATAAATAGAAAATTAATTAGTTATTATAGGTAACATATTTTACATTAAAAGAAATAATTAAGCAATATCATAAATTATAAATTATTAATTAAGAATAATTAAGTAATGATTATAAAAATTTGAGTAAGGGGTCATTTGTTAATGACAGAACCTTACTAAATGAACTGAATCGTCCATATATTTAGTGTTCAGATTGTTTGTCTCATGTTTTCATCCTCTGGACGATTCAAAAATCCTCTAGACGACACCGTCTCTAATTTTCCACTGGAATATGGTTTAAATTATGTATTCTTTGCTCTGCGTTCTTCAATATCATATCCTATTTACTACTTCTATGTCCTTTTACAATGCTTTTAACTAAAAAAATATATCAAGATTCTTGTTATATTTACAAACATGTACGGACATTAGTTATAAAAATTTACTTTTATGAAATATTATAAATTAGCTATAACTTGTGCGAAGTATGGACACTGATCGAGCACGAACCAAGATTAAAATATTAATATTAATAAATTACTGAGAATAAATATAATTAATAAGTATTACTTAAATATGTACATATAGAGAACTGAATGATAAAAGTATTTAATAAAATAACCACTATTTAATTATGTAGTTATAGGAATCGAACCTGTAGTGAAGCTAAAAAATTAAAAATGACTAAATCTTGTATATTTATGTAGTTGCAAGGAATCCAACCCGAATTTAGGGATAACCAAATTTGGTACTTTGATAATTTGGTACTGTTACGCGCCATTTAAACATGATTTTACACATTAATAAATAATAAAGAGTATAGATTTATCATATTTGATATTTTTTTTATTTAAAATTTATTTATGTAGAGTTTATATTTATTTAACACACGATATCTTTTTTTCCCAAATTATAAAACTAAAATAATAAAATATTTAAATATTTTTTTATATTTTTAATTTTAATATTTCTTTTCTAATCATGTTAATACACTAAAATAATGGGTAGCATGCTAATTATATTAATTTTGTATGATTGAATTTTAAATCTTGCATATAATTTATAAAAAGATATATTTGATTTTTTATAATTTTAACATATCAAATATAATTTTTATACGTAAGCGCAATCATTCAGGAATTTTAATTCATAATTTTTCATTCAACATTCAAATTTTTATTGAACGTACTTTTATCATACTAAAATTTAAAAATAGTTAGTCGAGTTAAAATATATTTTCTGAATAAATTTTTTCATTAAGAAATCTAAATTTTTTCATTTATCAAATGATATTGCTCGTTCAGCGTTCAGATTATCATTCATCCAGAAATACTAATCGATCAGAAATCATGATTCAGATTTAACAAATAACCCCTAAGTATAATTGGGTAACAACACAAAATATTGTACCAACGGACTAATTTTTCAACGTTTTGGGCCTTTGGCTATAATATAATAACTAGCTTAAAACCCGTGTGATTGATAAGTGGATTTTATATCCACTTGGAGCGTTCCATATCGGCTTAAATTGATTTACTTGGCCTCAAGTTTGTTGCGTTTTTTATGTGTTTTGTGTAGTTGTGCAGTTAGTAAAATGTTGGCTAGGGTTGTTGATTCTCGTCGACCTTGGAGTTGAATTTGAGCATTGGAATGAAGGAAGGAGTATTTCTCTATGCTACCATGAAGATTCATGAGTCAAAGGAATGAAGAATGGGAAATGGCAAAAGAATCGGAAGAGAAAACGGATGAGAAATGAGCTAATTGTGGAAAATTCAGATTTCCGCGTAGGTTGCGCAGTCTACATTGTTTTGGCCATATCTGGAGTTCTAGAAGTCCGTTTTGGACGATCTTATACTCCACGCGAAGCTTGGGAAATTTTCTTGAAGAATAAAGCAAAATCAAAATTCTGGGCAGAAAGAGCAGCGCAGGCAGTGCCTATGGAGCGCAGGCAGCGCCCAGGAGAAGTCTGTGGAGCGCAGGCAGCGCTCGAGAATCCTGAAAAATCCTGTTTTTTGCCCTAATTCGAATTTAAGTTGTTTTTTTAGGTATTTTCTTGCTGGACAAGATATCTAGGGCCTATCTAAACACATTGTAACATTGTAATTCATATCACTACTTAGAATAACACGGAGAAGGAGAGGAGATAGACTTGGAGAAGGATTCCCAACGCTCGTGACAAGCAACGGAGATCTAGATCTACATCTTTTCATCCTTCTATTAGTCTTAAACCTTTATTCTAGCATTATTATATTAATTCGATCTTTGTTTATTATCATGGTTTCATCAGATCACATGATGACGAGCGGTTCGATTCTGAACTAATCGTTGTCATGGGATTCTAACGGATTTATCTATGTAGTTTAGTAGTTTGTTTGCCTTAAAGATTTGTGTGTGATGAATTCTTGATATCCTTGTATGGTTGTGCTTATTCTTCTTTGAAGCGTAGCTAACATTTAAGTTGTTTTATTAATCTCTTGTGAAGCGAGAGTGGATCTTGAGATTTAGAACTTGCCATGCTAGCATAGGTTCATGATTGTTATCAACATGATTTGTAGTGTAAGATGAGAATACTTATACTGCCCTGTGTGATCTTTATGGATAACTTGTGCTTAAACCGTTATGTTTTCAAATCTTATAGAGATATAGGGTCTAAACATAATTGGTGTCTACCCATCTTCTATCTCTTTTGTGGATGTATGAGTAGTTTGATATTCGTATACTGAGAGGTAGCCTATACTTGTTTCGTGTTGTCTGATCAGATATCATAACCATCACATACTTTGATTAAAGGCATCAACTTTAAGCGAAGTATTTAATGAAGTTAGGATCCCATGTTTTCTATTGCATAAGTAATTCGATTTAAATTCTCGTTAGTTAATTAATTCTTAGTTTATTAAATTGTTTCTTAGTTAAATTTTAGATAATCAAAACCCCAATCTTGTTAATTGTCTTACCAGTGAGTGAAAACCATACATTGTTGCATAGGTACATTAGCTGAATTAAAACCTAAACCAGATCTCTGTGGGAACGAACTCAACTTAATTCTATATTACTTGTGACCACGTACGCTTGCGTGATTTTGTGTTAACAAGTTTTTGGCACCGCCGCCGAGGATCATCTGTGTTTTATTTTTAGTTATGTGCTTGTCATCAGTGGTCGTTAGAGTTCACTAACTCGGATTTTTTTTCTTATGTAGTTGTTTGTTTCTTGGTATTTCAGGTACTTGAACGTGTTGCAGCAGTTAAGAGATGGGTGATCGAGCAGTAGCAGTAGTTAAAGCATTGATGGATTACTCTCAACCGAAAATCAATGACATCCAATCTAGCATTGTCAGGCCAGCTATCGCAGCAAATACCTTCGAAATTAAGCCTTGGCAATTGATTAAAAGGGCAATTGACTAATTTATAATAATTATAATTTAATTTTTATTTTACTAAATAAAATTGTTCGTAGTTTTTAGAAAATGAGAAATTAATGTTACCCGTGATATTTCCAGAAAAAAAAGAAAATTAATTTAAAAAAATTAAAAAGATGATAATTTTAGCTGAAAAGGTAATCGATTAATTATAGCATTATAATTAAATAGAATCCCCCATGATATAATTGGAAAAAGAGAGGTTTTAATTAGAGAAAACAAAAAAAGTAATGTGTTTTGGGTGAAAAAGGTAACCCGTGATATAATTGGGAAAAGTGATATTTTAGTTAGAAAAAAAGAGAAAAGGTTACGTGTTTTGACTGAAAAAGTTAACTGATTAGTTAATAGTAATTATAATATACTTTCTAATTAGATAAAATATAAAAGATATTATGTTTTACCTGAAAATGAAATTACTTAGTTATTGAAAAATAAAAAAGGTAATTTGTTTAACCTGAAAAAGAAATTGATTAATAAAGGAAAAATTTTAGTTACATAAAATATAAAAGGTATTAATTGATTAGTTTATAAGATGGATTTTATTTGTAATTAAGCAAGGATAATAAGTAAAATCAACATTTACCATAATGACTAACCAAACTTTTAATATTTCGGCTTTTATATATTTTACCTGAAAAGAAATTTACTTAGTTATTTAAAAATGGAAAAGTTAAGATGTTTAACCTGAAAAATGAAATTGATTAGTAAGGTAGAAATTTTAGTTAGATAAAATATAAAATATATAAATAAAGAAAATTATTTAGTTATTGGAAAATTGAAAAGAGGTAATATATTTAACCTGAAAAAAGGAAACCGGTTAGTAAGGGAGAAATTTTGTTAGATAAAATATAAAAGATTTAAATTGATTAGTTAGTAGGATGGATTTTATTTGTAAATAAGTAAGGGTAAATAAGTAAAATCAACAGCCAACCAAACTTTTAATGTTTCGTTTTTATGTAATAGTATAGATATGGATGGATGTTTGTTTTAGTTAAAATTTAGTTATGTTTGTTAATATAGACTTCAAGATAAGTAGTATTTAAAATGTGTTTACGATTGAAGAATAATGTTTAGATTTTGTGATAATCAAATTTATTTGTTATACTAATTATTTTTAGTATAGAATAATATTATTTAATATATTTATAAATATTTATGTTAGTAAAATACATGATAATATTAAATAAAGATAAATGAAAATAAAAAAAAATAAGAATGAGATTGAATAAGAAATGAGTTGGGAAGTTCAAAATTGAACAAAGGAAGAAAGAGCATGGATAAAATAAATTAAGATTATCGAAAAATAATATTAGCAAATTAGTGGAAATATGATATGATTAATTAAACGTGAGTTTAACATATCAATACTGACATTGATTTATATTATATAAATAATTTTTTTGAATAATCGAAACTGGGATGATAAAAAATTGACTTTAATCATCACGTTTTTCTATATTTTAAAATTCAATCTTTTTTATTTAAAAAGATATTTAACATTTAATGCATGATAGATGGCATTCAAACTTATATAAAATACATATTATCATGTATAAATGAGAAGACATTCTTAATGATAATATACAGATTTTAAAGATCAGTTTAATACGTGTTGATACTCAAAAGATTTTCATAATTTTTATATTTATTATTATAGATTGTTGACGATGTGGTTGTCTGCATTTAATTATTTTTGAAATGACGTTTTGCTTTTCATTTTATAATATGATCTGTCAACTATAGTGATAAATATCTAATCAATTAAAAGATGGGTAAGAATTAACAATTTATTTAAAGATAAAGTTAGATTCCTAATTTTTTATGAAAAAGTTAATTTTTTTTGCAACTTATAAAATCTTAAATATATATTAAATATTTGTATAAAAAATTATAAAAATATGAAATTTTTACCCGAAAATAAGTTCATAAAAATTTAATTTAAGTCGGTGCCAAACATGTCATTTAGCCTGTTTATCAGGTCTACAATTGAAAATACAAATGCTTTGGCTACGTACCTGAATGGAGGAATGCAAATGTTTTGGTAACTTGTATAGAGGTCGTGTAAATATTTAATATATTTTTCTTTCTTCATTAAAGATTAATAGGAAATTTTACTATATGTGGAGGGATACAAAAACAAAAGATAAAAATATATGAAAGACTTATAAAATGATTTTGCTAACGAAGTTATTTGAAAAAAGTTTTTTCGAAAATAATAAATTATATATATTTGATTTGTATAATGATGGGCCACAAAATTGTGAGTCACTTAGAGCTTCTAATTTTTCGTTTTTCATTAAAGATTAAAAGAAAATTTTACGATATGGAGAGTAAAAAAACAAAAGACATAAACATATGAAAGACTTATGAAATGATAGGTTTAATATGAAAGACTTATCAGAAAAAATTCGATAATTTTTTTTTGAAAATAATAAATGACATCTATACTATCTATACTATACTATAATAAGCAAAATGGGTATATTTTGTAGTTTGGTTACCCCTCTTTTTGTTATACTTTTTTAGTTATCCCATTATTTAAAAAAAACAAAAAAAAATACGTTTGGTTAGTAGCGTTTTATACCAATTGAATGACTGGCTCGTGTTAGTATGTGTGTAATTCAATGTCTCGCTCTCCTCCGTCGTTATCAAGACATTCACTGTCTTCTCTGCTGCTTCAAAAAACAAATCCCCTTCTCAACGCTGACGCAATTGAGGAATCCCCCTTCAAAAAGTTAAGTGTTAGGGTTAAGTTCTTAAAAGATAGACACGGATATAGATACAGAGTGTGTGTTTGTATAACAAGCTAAAGTTCCATCAAATTCATTTGGGAAGAAAAATTATTTGATTAAGGTATGTAATTCAGTATTCATTCATTAATTTTTATGTTTAATTGTTGTTGTAACACTGGTTATAACACAAGATTTAACACAAGATTTTCAACTATCATAGTCTATTTTGAGCTTAATTTGTATTGAGGTAGTCTTAAATTAGAATAATTATGTGTTTAATTTAAATATATGCGAATTGTATGATTTGTTTAAGTAATACCCTTTGATAACTTTGTTCACAGCATCAAGGAAATCCTTTTCTGTTACAGTTTTTTTTCTTGCTCGAATAGCATACATACCAGCCTCTGTGCATACACTTCTTATATCCGCTCCTGAATAAAAAGGTAAATTATTTACATGACAAAACTATGCGAAATATGTAATGGTGAGCGCGCCCAACTGCTTACAATGATTCAGATAAAACTTGGCAAACATTAATATGACAAGAGCAGCACAAAACAACACTATGCCAGTCTTCCTAGATTAAAAGACATCACCAACATACATACACTTCTAATGGCAAATGATAAGTGGATTTTATATCCACTTGGAGCATTCTAAATCGGCTTAAATTGATTGTTTTGGACTCAAGTTTGTGTAGTTTTGATGTGTTTTGTGTAGTTGTGCAGGTTTGCAAGAATATCTAAGCTTTTGTCGTTTTTGGAGATTTAATTGATTAAAATTCGGATTTTCCGGGAAGGCTGCGCAGCTTATACTGTTTTGGCCATATCTGGAGTTCTAGAAGTCCGTTTTCAGCGATCTTACTGCCCACGCGAAGCTTGAGAGATTTTCTACAACCTGGGATAGGAAACAAGTGCAAGAAATATGCTGAATTAAATCGCGCACGTGATCTTGTTAAAGAAGGCTGGGAATTTACTGTTTTGCCCTTTTTCTAATTCTAATTGTATTCTGGGCAGTTTTGGGTACCTTCTTTAAATCCTAATTATAATAGAAGGCAATTTCTTGCTAGGCAAGATTTGTAGAGCCTATTTAAACACATCCTACCATTGTAAATCATAACAATTCATAGCTTTTAATCGTATCAAGGTACTTTCGATCTTCAATTCTTTCTTCAATATTATGTTTTCATTCATTATCATTATTATTATGTTTTCTCTATTAAATATGCGTAACTAATTCTCTAATCTGAGGATTGGGTAGTATTCCTTGGTATTCATGCATGCTTGATTATGTGATTTTCTACTTTGCTGATCTGTTAATGAGATCTTAACACAATTAGGGGAGTCATGAACCTTTGATTGTATTCTAGGGATTGTAATAAGCTTGGGAGAGAAGTTGCAATCTTAGTACATGATTTCACAGACATAATTTGAATATTAGATCGGGAGATTAATAGGAGAATTGTGAGACATATAATTCTTGGCACTTAACAGTTTATAGATATACTTTGATTGTATCACGGGAGTGACAATTAGGGTGTAGCTGTAGGCACTATATTGTAGCCTGGGAGGGTACAGTATAACTTTAGAAGAATTGTTTTCAGCAAGGTAGGAACACAGATATCACATTAATATTGAGCATGTATTGAGACCAAGTGAAGAACCCCAGTTCTTAGATTGTTTTCCCATATATTTGAATCTCAGTTTAAAATCAATTCTTAGTGCTTATAATTAGTTCTTGGATAATTTAATTAATACACAAACCCAAAATTCTTCTCACACACTTCTAGACGTAAAGAGATAAGAAACCTGAACTTTGAATTAAATTTAGTCCTTCCCTGAGAACGAACACACAAAAATACTACAAACAAATTGGCGCTGCTGCCGGGGAAGGCAGCATACTTGAGTTTAGGTTAATTGTTTCTTATTGTTTAGATTTTAATTGGTTCCACAAGTTGTTTTGTTGGTGATTTTCAGGTGTATGCGACGTGCATCTTGCGTTAGAAAATTGGAAATTGACCCTGAAATCGAGCATACTTTGAGAAAGATCAGAAAAGAGAAAGCTAAGATGGGAGAGCCGGCAGCTCAAGCTGTTGTTAATGATGTTGATGAGACTTCTATTTGGGACCATGAGACACCTAATCCTGCTAATTGCATGTACAAAACTCCAGAGATTGGTGCAACCCAATTCAACATTAATCCAAGCTTAATTCAGATGATCAACAATCAAGCTTTTGAAGGAGACATTGAACTAGAGGATCCACACAGACATCTAGAGCGTTTCGTGCAGATGTATGGCTCATTCAGAATCAATGGTTTTACGAGTGACAAGATTCATCTCCATATGTTTCCCTACTCTATTAAGGGAAGAGCTTTGGAATGGTTTCAACAACTTCCAAATACTACGGTTGCTACATGGGATAGTCTTTCTACTGCATTCTTGTCCAAATATTATCCTTCTGACAAGACGCAACAATTGAGGACTATGATTATGAGTTTCAAAGCACAACCGGGTGAAGGTCTATATCAGGCATGAGAGTGATTCAAGGCACTATTGAGGAAGTGTCCACATCACGGCTTGGAAGATTGGCAGATCATTAGTACTTTTTATGGGGCCATGAATGCAGATATTCGTTTGAGTTTGGATGTGGCTGCTGGTGGAAATTTCAAGAAGGCACCAACTACACAGGCTAAAGCACTCCTTGAGGAATTGGCATCTAATAATTATTCATGGGCACCTAGTGGGACGAGCTCAGCAAAAGCAGCATAAGAATCTGAGATGATCAACATGCTGGCTCAAAAATTGGATACTCTAACTCAGGAGGTGCGAGGACAAAGAGCAAATGTGAATGCTATTTCTTCACCTATGGAGGGGTATAATGATTATGGTGCTAGTCAGAACTCTTATGTGCAACAATTTCCAGAAGAAGCATCTTTTATTCAGGGAAGACAGCCGTGGCCTGTGCAGAATAACTCTTACTACAATCCAAATCAAAGGCCAAACAACAATCTTTCTTACAGTAATAATCATGCGGCTAATCCTTCTTATTCATTTCCAAGGCAGAATCAACCTTCTGGTTTTCAGTCACGACCACCGTATCAAGCACAGCAACAGTATCAACCTCCTCCGAAGAAAGAACCAGCTGATTGGGAGGTTGCACTAAATAAGATTATGCAAGGAACTTCTGGGGCATTGGCTAATATGGAATCAAGAATAGAGCAGATGGCATCATCTCAAAAGATGCTAGAAACACAGATTGGACAGATTGCCTCCAAGATGGGTGTTCGTGAGCAAAGATCACTTCCTAGTCAACCCGACCAGACTGGTAAGGAATAATGCAAAGCAATTACTTTGAGGAGCGGAAAAGAGTTGCCCGAGGTTGAGGTTCTTGAGCCTAAAGAGAAGGATGCTGAAAAAGAAAATAAGATAGTAGAGATTGATGCAGAAAAGTCAGAGAAAGTAGATGAAGAGAAGAAGGAAGAAGAACCAGAAAAGCCATATGTTCCTCCACCACCTTATGTTCCTCCTATTCCATTTCCACAGAGACTTCACAACAGGCAGTTAGAGAAGCAGTACGAGAAGTTCTTGACTATGTTCCGGCAGTTGCATGTCAATATTCCTTTGGCTGAAGCTTTGAATCAAATGCCACTCTATGCTAAATTTCTTAAGGAGATGTTGACAAAGAAGAGGAAACTTGAGGATGCAGAAACCATTACTCTCAATGCTGAATGCAGTGCAGTCATCCAAAAGGCCATTCCTCAGAAAGTGAAAGATCCGGGAAGCTTTTCTTTGCCTTGCACTATTGGGAAGATGGAGAACATGAAAGCCTTGTGTGATTTAGGGGCAAGTGTGAGTTTGATGCCATATTCAATTTGCAAACAACTTGGTCTTGGAGAGCTTAAAAAGACACGGATTTCACTTCAGTTGGCGGATCGTTCTGTTAAGTATCCGTTGGGGGTCGTTGAAGATGTGGTTGTCAAAGTTGATAAATTTGTCATACCTTGTGATTTTGTGGTGTTAGAGATGGATGAAGATGTCGAGATACCCATTATCTTGGGAAGGCCATTCTTGGCTACTGCTGGCACTACTATCGATGTTAAAGCTGGAAAATTGACATTGAATGTTGGCGAGGACAAAGTGGAATTTGATCTGAACAAAGCAATGAAGATGCCTCCTTTTGGAGCAACTTGTTTTACTGTTGACATAGTTGATGAAATTGTGCAGCTCAAAAATGAACATTTCGTGGGAGCAGAACGGGTGTTAGATGATGTAGTAGAAGAAGAAGAAATTGTTGTTCGAGACACAGAAGTTGAGATGGTTTTTACACTTTCAGAGGCACCACAGGTGGAACTTAAACCTCTACCTGCTAATTTGAGGTATGTCCTTTTGAATAATGAGCTAGTGATTTTTGAAGAGGGGCATGATAACGTGTTGCGAAGGTGGAAAACCGATGATAAGGAAGAAGAAATTTTTGTTCAGCCGGTTGAGTCAGAGAAGCATCTTAGAGGTGTGAAGAAGAAAAAGAAGAAAATTTGGCCGTTGGGTAGTAAAATCAAGTTGAAATCTGATGGAAGAGATTTGTGGAAATCAAGCAAACCGGATGTCAACGTTCGTATGAATGGTTTGTCTGTTGAAGATGGTTCAGTTATTCTTTTGAAACCACCATGAGTTGAGGAAGTAACGTCAAGCTATTGACGTTAAAGAAGCGCTTCTTGGGAGGCAACCCAAGCATTATTGTACTTTATTGTAGTATTTCTTTCTTCCATATAAAAAAAAAGTCAAAAATCAGAACAGTGCCGCGCTGACTGCGCCACAAGGCTGCCAGCGCCAGGTAACGCAGATCAGGTTAGCGCCAACAGCGCTGCAGCGCTCCCAGCCCTATCGCGCAGAACAGAAACGCGCATCTAGCGCCACCGCGCAGTCAGCGCCGATCCTTCCTGCATTGGACGAATTTTTGGGTTAAAACCCCAATTTTCTTCACTCTTTCATTCATTCTCCTATTTCTATTACATATCCACTCTTAAACTTCTCCTATTCTAACCTAAATTCAAATCCTAAACACACCCAAATCCTATTCTACATCTAATTTCATCTCAATTATTTACATCTCCTACACATATATCAACCTATACATACACAATACCCATCTATATAAACCCCAAAATTCTCAACTTTCATCCATTTAAAGTGCAAGGGGGATTAAATTCGAATTTTTTGTGGATTCATCTTGCAAGTTCACCTCTTTGATTCGTATTGGGTAAATCTTTTTCTCTAATTTTATTTTTATTACGAATTTGTGTTCTTGTAAATTGGGATTTTGTATTATTCTTGGAATTTGGGCTATTTGTGGTGTGATATTGCTTGGTAATTATTGGTGGAGCCTCTTGTGAGTTGGGGATTGATTCTTTTGGCTCCTAAGCGTGGGAGAGGTGGTGCTGGTGTTCTGAAATTTTCGTCTCCCGCATGATTCATTCGAGGATGAGGACTTGCAGGTTTGTTTTCTGCTATCCCTTGTATTTACTTCCATTCAATGAGGGCATTGAATATTTTAAGTTTGGGGGTGGTTTGAGGGATTAGTAGTTGTTGTATTATTTGTTCATGTAGGATTTCATGCTTTGCATATTATTAGTAGTAAATCAAGCATATATGTTGTGTTATCTACGTTTGTTTCATATAGGACATTCTGTTTTTATTTTCGTTTATCATGTGAGTTCATAGTAGTTTGCATTTGCACCCATGCTTGATAGAAATTTTGTGTTGTTGACGCTTTTGATTGAGAAGTGATATGCTTTGTTCTTGTGCACACACATACACTAGTAAGTTGAAGCTAGTAGACTTATTGAATGTTGTAAGTAATTAGAAGGACATATTATATGTGCAAGTTGATTTAGTTTGCATGCTTTGAATACAAGTCGGTGC
This sequence comes from Kitagawia praeruptora, assembly GCA_037693485.1. NCBI lineage: Eukaryota > Viridiplantae > Streptophyta > Magnoliopsida > Apiales > Apiaceae > Kitagawia > Kitagawia praeruptora. The sequence goes on from CM075350.1 coordinate 102,571,748, forward strand.
GTTAGAGAGATGTTTGCTTGGGATTGAGTATGTTTTTCCACCAAGTGAGTTTTTGAGCCTTATTGCATATTTGCAATTTATTCGTTTGCTTGAGTGTCCATGGATTGTTTGCATTGCTAGCAGTTGTTTGAGGTCTTTCTTGAAACGCATGACATTATTTGACGATTAAAATGATAAAGGCATTTAGGAATAACCGCATATTTTCCCATATTACCACACCATGCTTACATGATCAATTAGTTAACCCGTTGAGCTTAATCCTATTTTTCGGTGACATACCACATTACTTGCCTAGACCTTTTTCTTGTATTGGCCTTACATTAATTTGAACCCACATTGTCAAAGGCTAGTAAAGTGCTTAAGGGAGTAATAAGGTGTGCAAGGAGGGGTTTATTGTTGGTCATACTTTTGGGGAAAATATTGAGATTGGGTTTGGTTGTTTACTTGATAGTCGGCATATGTAATAAATTGTGGGATCATTGTTATTGTTTATATTATTGTTTTATTTAGCTCTCGAAAAAAAAAAGAAAAAAAAAAGAAGAAAAAAAAGAAAAGAAAAAAAAAAGAAAAAAATATATTATGAGAGCAAGTTTGTGTTTGTTGTGATCCTACTTTAGTCGACTAGTCGAGTGTTCTTAGTAAAAGTTATGTGGGGGGGAAAATAGAGTGTCGTGTATGATTTATTATGGTACTTACTAGCTTTTGACACTTCACCTGTTTTGGCTTATTTGACATACCTTGTCCCTAGCCCACGTTACAACCCAATTAAAGACCTTTTGATTATCGTCATTGATGTATGTTGTGTTAAGAGTTAGATTAATACCAAATGTCAAGCATGCTTATGATTTTGTTGGAATTGAGTGATACACTTACCCTTGATCTTGAGTGAATATTCTTTTGTGAGTGGATTGTGAGTGTTTGCTTGTTTTTGCGTATGAGATCCCGAGTTTTGTCTCAAAGATGTGCTCTTGTAGGTTTAGCATGTTTACTAACTTATTCTTACACTTGACATGGGCTTGTGAGAACTTATGCATGTTCATTGAGTAGACTATGTGAATACTTGCACTTTCGACACCAAGACATTGCGTATTTACTTTGATTCTTAAGTTGATATGGCATGAGAGGATTTGAAGGTATGGTAGGCTAGATTAATTGCATTTTTCATATTAGTTGCATTCATGCATTGCATTGCATTAGGTTAAATGGATTTTGTGGGTACATTCGCTATAGACCCTCACGAGACCTTACTCGTCCACTAGGGCTACCTAGGGGTTTAAAGGGCTTGTTGCATATGCCAAATGCAACCGTGATCACCTACGGAAGTGGTACTAATTAGGTAGTTGTAATTGTTTATGCTTGAGGACAAACATCGGTTTAAGTTTTGGGGTGTTTGATAAGTGGATTTTATATCCACTTGGAGCATTCTAAATTGGCTTAAATTGATTGTTTTGGACTCAAGTTTGTGTAGTTTTGATGTGTTTTGTGTAGTTGTGCAGGTTTGCAAGAATATCTAAGCTTTTGTCGTTTTTGGAGATTTAATTGATTAAAATTCGGATTTTCCGGGAAGGCTGCGCAGCTTATACTGTTTTGGCCATATCTGGAGTTCTAGAAGTCCGTTTTCAGCGATCTTACTGCCCACGCGAAGCTTGAGAGATTTTCTACAACCTGGGATAGGAAACAAGTGCAAGAAATATGCTGAATTAAATCGCGCACGTGATCTTGTTAAAGAAGGCTGGGAATTTACTGTTTTGCCCTTTTTCTAATTCTAATTGTATTCTGGGCAGTTTTGGGTACCTTCTTTAAATCCTAATTGTAATAGAAGGCAATTTCTTGCTAGGCAAGATTTGTAGAGCCTATTTAAATACATCCTACCATTGTAAATCATAACAATTCATAGCTTTTAATCGTATCAAGGTACTTTCGATCTTCAATTCTTTCTTCAATATTATGTTTCCATTCATTATCATTATTATTATGTTTTCTCTATTAAATATGCGTAACTAATTCTCTAATCTGAGGATTGGGTAGTATTCCTTGGTATTCATGCATGCTTGATTATGTGATTTTCTGCTTTGCTGATCTGTTAATGAGATCTTAACACAATTAGGGGAGTCATGAACCTTTGATTGTATTCTAGGGATTGTAATAAGCTTGGGAGAGAAGTTGCAATCTTAGTACATGATTTAACAGACATAATTTGAATATTAGATCGGGAGATTAATAGGAGAATTGTGAGACATATAATTCTTGGCACTTAACAGTTTATAGATATACTTTGATTGTATCACGGGAGTGACAATTAGGGTGTAGCTGTAGGCACTATATTGTAGCCTGGGAGGGTACAGTATAACTTTAGAAGAATTGTTTTCAGCAAGGTAGGAACACAGATATCACATTAATATTGAGCATGTATTGAGACCAAGTGAAGAACCCCAGTTCTTAGATTGTTTTCCCATATATTTGAATCTCAGTTTAAAATCAATTCTTATTGCTTATAATTAGTTCTTGGATAATTTAATTAATACACAAACCCAAAATTCTTTTCACACACTTCTAGACGTAAAGAGATAAGAAACCTGAACTTTGAATTAAATTTAGTCCTTCCCTGAGAACGAACACACAAAAATACTACTAACAGCAAACCCTGAAATTAAGCCAACCAATCCCCCAGTCAAACCCCAAAAAAGTGGTTACTATTGTGGTATTCTAACAGCGGCAGTCAATGGGTGCCAGAGCTGCTACAATTGCTCAGCAGGAGTTGTCGCCGGACGCCAATGTCAATGCCCTTAATAAAGGATTACGTAACTTCATTGTTCCGTACCATCGTAATTCTTCTAATTGGGGTGACGACATGAACGAGATCTATTTTTGAAAAATAGATATTCCTTGCTCCAGCGAGCAGCCATGATTTAAACCTTTCAAAATAAACTATGCAAACCAACCCTTTCATTACTTGTGTTCAAACTCTTGGTTTTTTCTTGGGGTAAAATTCAGGTTTATCTTGAGAAGTCTCCATCTTTTATAAGTTCCTTTTTGGTTATACATATAGAAGTTTGTTCTTGGACAATGACTTTGTCATTGCATCTCAGCAATCTATTACAATTATGACCTGCCACTCAAGGCCACGTCTATCTTAAATTTGTGTCCATTGTTCGTTGATTTTTTTCAATTTATATATAGAAGCTTGGTGTAAGACAATGACTTTATACCGTATCTTATAGTTTATTAACGTGTAATTATAGATTGATCTAATTTTTGAAAAGACTGATTATACTAGGAAAAAAACCACTACTTCCTGTATAATTTATACAAAACACCACTTTTTGCAATTTATTCATATTTTAGAAGATTAAAACATAGCATGAAAAAGCATACATGTGAAGTCATTTCTGTCGAATTTGGACAGAGACAAGCTAGGAGTTCAAATCGAATTTCCCTTTCACAGTTCATAGTACGTGTATGGATCTTAAATATCTGGATCCTACTTTCTAGATCAGGTAGGCCAAACTCAACTTTACGATCTAACCTCCCAGGACGAAGCAATGCAGGATCAAGTGTGTCAGGCCTGGAACAAACAAATCATAAGATTGTTAGCAAGTCAAAATTATAGATAAACTATTTCAGGAGTCCAGAAAGACAAGTAATCAACATCCTAACTACTCATTACAATGGCAAAAAACAGGGATGTGATCTTGACCTATTTGTTGCCATCATAACTTTAATATTTCCTCGAGCATCAAATCCATCAAGTTGATTTACGATCTCAACCATTGTGCACTGAACCTCATTATCTCCACCCACACCATTGAATTTTATGATTGTGGAATGGAATGGAGGGGCAAAATGAGTATCGTGCGTGATCTTCACAGGTGTAGTTTAAGTTGTATTGCATTCTCACGAAACAACACAAGCCTGTGTTAAGTTTGATGTGAATAAAATACTGTATTGGTGATTATTATGGTGATTTATGTGAAGAAAGATTTGCATATGCTAATTTTATCTTTTTTACACTATCTATGTTTTTAAATTGATTTATCTATACAACTAAGTTTTAATGTTTTTCTTGCTTAACAGTAATTTAATGCAACATGAGACTTCCAGATAATGGGAAAAATGATTCTGAACCTGTAGCTGATGAGCAGGGAGTTCTTACCAATGAGAAACGTTTCAAAGAGTACCTAGAACGTAACAAGAAACTACGGGAAATATATGAGGACCAAGTATTACAAGATGAGACTTTTACATTACATTATTTAAATACATGTTCATCTAATAAATATCCTTTAAATGTTTAACAAATGTTTTGCAGATTGTTCCGGAAAAAAGCTTGTCGGAAATTATGGCTGGCAAACGCAGGATAAAGCATGATGCAGAAATGCGTGAAGATTATAGGGAAAGAGAGACGCTATGGTTTGTATTTTTTGGTGTTTATTTTGTTTTTCGCTCTAGTGATATTAACTTAAGTACATGAAGTCTAATCAGAGCATTAGCATAGTTGGCATATTGATACTCTTGAATTGTTGGCATAGTTGGCATTGTGTTATATGATCAAGAAACATGCACCGCACCCCCTAAGTATCTAATTGAATTGTGGTGAAATTGTCATTTTGTAACTTACTTTTGCTAACTTCGAGTGTCATAATTTTTACAGAGGTCTCAATTTATTTATTTGTTACAATGACATGTTTTCGTACGCATTTCAAACATTAACTACTTAAAGTTCAAGGTTAACATTACATGAAAAATATTCACTAAAGTGTGTGTGGGCCGGTAGTTCTAGATTTCCTCTTTTACAATATCTCGAGTACTTGAAAGAACCAGGTTAACATCACATGAATACGTCATATTTACTGAAAGTGTTGACATTTATAGGTCATGGCTTCGAGGGACACAATTTGTTTGCAAGCTATGGCTTCGATGAAGACCCTATACCAGAAGTACCTTTAGTGGAGCCAGGACTATGTATTGGTAGTTCCATCTATCCTCTTTTTACAATAGCTTTAGTACTAGAATGAGGTTAACATTACATGAATATGTCATATTTATTGAAAATGTTGATTGTTGTTAGTAGGCAATAACTTTGAGGAAGACCGACTGCGAGAAGCACCTTTAGGGGAGTTAGGACTATGGACTGGTAGTTTTAGCTTTCATCTTTTCCAATGTCTCGAGTACTTAAAAGATCGTGGTTTACATTACATTAAAACATTATATTTACTGAAGGTGTTGGCCTTTATTTGCAGAACATGGGTTTGAGTGGCACCAATTACAAGGAGCATCTTTAGGGGGTCAAGATTATGGATTGGTAGTTTTGTCATTTCTTTTTCCTGCAATAATTTAGAGTCGTGGAAAGATCGAGATTAACATTACATGAGTGTGGTATTCATACTAAAGGTGTACTGTTGAACTTCTTTTGCAGGTCATCAGGAAATTGTGTCAAAATTTGTGTTATGTAGTGGTGACAGGAGCAAACAAGGAGATTGGATTTGAGAAAGTGAGGAAACTAGCAGCAGTAGGGGTGAGATGAGAAGAGAGGAACTGATGCTCTGGCATCTTTGGCTTTGCCAAATGTTTTTTTCATCCACTCTTCTATGTAGTTATTCTGCAACAAAAAACACATTATGTAAATGTTTTGAACTGGTATCCGGTATCACATGTATGCAATTAACTTTAAATGAATAAATTTTAAATGAAAATTTTAAAATAATATAACCAAAACATAATTTTAGATAAAATTATAAATTCATTGTTATAATCAAATATAAAAAAATGGTTTCTACAATAAAAAAATGATTTACTCACTTAAATTCCATGCATACTTATGTACACTAAATAAATTAAAAGAAAAATATATGAATTTACAATAAAAAACTAACTAATTATTTTATTTAATATGAACAAGGCAAGAAAAATATTATAATACAACAACTTAATACTTAACTTATCTCTCAAATTAAAATATCTTACTTCTTAAACTTAATTTGATTTAATGCAACATGAGAGTTGCCAACACGTTCTAATGATATCAAATTAATTGGTCATTATAACGCCCTTTCCTTTCAACAGCATAACTTGCAGCAAAAACAAGAAAAAAAATTGGAGAAAAAACAAGAAGAAATTCTGTAGAAAAGAAAAAGGAAGAAATTTTTTTGCAAAATTTCCAAAAAAAGAAGCAACATCAAAAACAAACCTACATACAAATTACGCAAACATCAATTTATTTATATATCTATGCTAAATTTGGTTAAAAACTTCCCTTTTAATAACAATTTCTTCATTTAGTATTATTTAATATTAATTAATCTAAAATAAAAAATAATAAAAAACACATTTCTACTAAAATATAATAAGTAAACTGCTTACAATTTCAAGTTTCGTTCATTTTGGTAATACAGTTTAAGCACAATCCTTAAATTTTTAAGCCGCAATTATCAAAATCATTATATATCATACGAAAAATTATTCTTACAAAAATTACGATTCGCAAATCATTACAACATATTAAAATTAAAAATCATTATATTAGTCCAAAAATAAAAAAAATATTTAAATCACATATTATTTTATTCTATTTTATTTTAATAAAAAGTATTATTTAAAAATAAAAAATAAAAAGCAACTCGTGCTTTGCACGGGCTATATGTTATAATAAGCAAAATATTAATCTATACTATATCGATACCATACTATAATAAGTGAAATGAGGTATAATTTGTAGTTTGTTTAACCCTATTTTTGGTTAGCTCTCATTTTTGGTTGTCCCTCATTCACAACCTTCAGATTCAACGATACTAAAAGTTGTTATATACAAAGGTCTAAAATTCGATTCCTGCCAACAACATATTAATTTATATTTAATACTAAAAAGTATTATATACATAGCTAAGGTGCATCCAAGGTTCAGTGTACATGTAATAACTTCATACTGACCAATATCTCCTTAGCTATGCCTCAAAATTATGCTTAAGTTATGCATGTTATCTAAACTTTTGCATACTACATTTCAAATTAAAGACAGTGATCGTAGTTGTATATATATCATTTATCAAGCCATAGAGATATAATAATATTCAACTGCGGTACCAGTTGATCAGAAATTGCATGAGCTGATATGTTGATATATGTTCCTGAGATTACCTTAGGGACTTACTATACTATAATAAGCGAAATCAGGTATAATTTGTAGTTTGGTTAATCCTATTTTTGGTTATCTCTTATTTTTTGTTATCCCTCATTCACAACCGTTAGATCTTCAACTCAAATAGATCATGACCCGTTAGATTCAACGATACTAAAAGTTGTTATATACAAAAGTCTATAAGGTTCGATTCCCGCCAACAACATATTAATTTATATTAATTACTAAAAAGTATTATATACATATCTAAGGTGCATCCAAGGTTTAGTCTACATGTAATAACTTCATACTGACCAATATCTCATTAGTTATGCCTCGAAATTATGCTTAAGTTATACATGTCATCTAAACTTTTGCATACTACATTTCAAATTAAAGACAGTGATCGTAGTTGTATATATAGCATTTACCAGGCCATAGAGGTATACTTGTTTTCAATTGCGATACCAATGATCAGAAACCGCATGAGCTGATATGTTGATATATGTTCCTGAGATTAACTCAGGGACTTACCTGAAGTACTTTTCTTAAATTCTTATAAAATAAGTGGCCTCTCAAGGGTTTTTTTTGTGAAAATTAGATTATTCATAAGATTTATTTTGATTTTATGCAAGTATTTCAGGAAAAATACCTGGGATAATCTCATGTACGTCATTCTCAAGACACAATTATAAGAATAACAAATGCAATAGAAATCAATGAAAGAAAACATTTACATAAATTTAAAAAGGACACCAACTATAAATAACACATAACAATTGAAAAAAGAAAACAAAAAAAAACTAAGCTCGCCCGTGCTTCGCACGAATTATAAGCTAGTATATTTAATTTGTATAATACGATTAATGATCAATTTCCTGATGTGCCTGAGCTTGATTTAATGGAATGGATTGAAGATGAAGTGTCATTGGTAAATGAGAAAGGTACATGAACAAACAATTATTCTTATATTCTGTTTGGTTGGGATGAATGAAATTGGAGGGAATGAAATGGAATTTGAATAAGAATATGGTTTTTTTACAAATAAGAACATAGTTAAATGTTAAAAAATTTCATTCCTTACATAATTACATTCCTAATCACCTAAGCTAAAATTTAAACACACTAATTTGAAAAGAAATTATTTATTCTCCCTCCAACCTATTTTCTTTCCAATTCTAATAAAATTTGCATCCACTCATTTTTTTTAAAAATCTTATCTCTCGTATTTATTGTATTCTTTAATTTCTATTCATTACATTCCATTTTTTCAACCAAACATAACTTAGGGTTCTCAACGAGGGAGTCACCATTCCCATACCCACCCTACATAAAAACATTTAATACCTTCTCCATCCTGTTTCCCTACCGGACTTTTGTGTATCCAAATTCCCGTCCCATGCGACAATACAAAATACTTTTTTTTTATATAATTAGAATTTCATTGAAAGGTTGGAAACACTTCGGTGCCAAAAACTGAAGCCCAAACTATCTTACAAACCCAAAAGGCCACAAAAAAGAGACAGTCCCAAAGGGAGGTCTGACCTAGAAACCTAGAAGCTGGAGACAAACAAGACAAAAACAGCACTGAAAGAAAACCAATGAGAGAAAGACAAAGCAGAAGGAAAGAACCAGACTACTAGTTCTCATTGCCATCGTTCACAGAAACTTGATCCTGCACTGCAAGTGCAACAGCAGAAACTTCCGCATGGGCGAAACCGAGCACATGGCCCTGATCGTCTAATGGGATAGGAGATGCTTGTAGCTGGGGAATAAGAGGCCCGAAACCCATATCGAGGTCCATTTTTTCTTGCAGCCTACCAAAGGGTTCGAGCACATAATGCATCGACGACCAATTGTTAAGCCCGATAGCAGCGAGATAGTGAGTAGACCTATTAGATGTCTCTGGGATATATTTGATGATGTTTTCCCACTCCGGGTTGAAGCCCAAGAGTTTTTTGATCTGCTCAACGATCCAGAGGCAAGTGCGGTCGCCGCGACCATCCTGTCTGGTGACTTCGAAGAATGGATTAAAGTTGTCCGTTTCTAGTAACACAATCTCGCAGTTGGAGAGTCTAGCATGGTTTAAGCCAAGGTGTATAGCCCAAAGTTGAACGGCAAGCGGAGATAAACCGCGCATGGAGCCTGTGAGTGCCTTGATCAAACGACCACGATGATCACGAATGATGATGCCCACACCATTTGAATTCCCATTGTACTGTCTCGCGAAATGGATAACATGAACATTTATCTTGTATTGGCCCCTGAGCGGTGCCTTCCAGGTGTAATAAGCCATGTGGAAACAGGGGAGAAAGAGTTGTAAGGGTTGTGGTGTGTGTGTTGAATGTATGTAGTAAAAGTGAAGTGTAGTATATATAGAGGTGGGAAAACATATTGTATGTGTGTTGAGGTGACATATACGATAGGGTGTGAGATGTGGGGACGAGCAGTAAGGGGGGATAGTAGTATTGGGAGTAGTGATTAGACTTTGTGACTGTGAAAAGGGGAGAAAGAGATGTAGGAAGTATGGTAAGCAGTACGGCTGGAGAGGGAGGAGGCTGTAGCAGAGATTGTGGTATGGTAAAGTAGATACAGGGGATGGGGTATGTAAGCCAATCTCGAGCCACGGGAGGAAAGAAAAATAAAACGCAGACCAGTTGTGTACTGTCTGCAGAAATATAGGATTCCAAGTTAGACGAAAGTTATGTGCCCCAAATCATGTTAGGGCTAGAGAGGCCTTGTTTAGCTAAGAAGTCAGCACTAAAATTATGGGCTCTGGCTATGTGGTCCAGAGAGATGTATTGAAGTCCAGATAGGTCTCGAGATTCCGAGAATTTGATCGAGGTGGCGTTGCCAGCTTTGTAGTTTTTAACGTTATTTTGTAATTCCATGGAATCTGTGTGTATGATGACTTTTTTTTCTTATGGATGAAACTGGGAATATGTTGTAGTAGGAAAAATAGAGCGTTAGTCTCTGCTTTCAGGGAATTAGTGGCTGAAGTCGGTCCGCTAAAGATGAAACAGAGGTCGTCTTTGTTGTTTATGATGTATCCACCAATCCCAGCTCTATGATGTTGTGTGTTATCAGTAGTCCAAGATCCATATGCAAAGCCAATGAAGTCCCAGTTTTGTTTAAGCCCTTCGAGAAAGTGTATTCTATGAGTTTTGATGGCCATTGTAGGGTTGTTATACCACATATCACTGCTGCTTTATTGAAAGAGTCCCCCACTAACGCACCATGCAAAGGATCGATGACATAGTAGACATTCCAATTGCCTGTCAGAAGTGGGTTTATTGTTGAAAATGCGTTCGTTACGACACAACCAAAGTGTCCATAAAGTCGCAGAAACTGTAGTATGCCACTGAGACATAAGTTGTGTGTTTTTTGTTGCATGAAAAATCTTCCAATGCCAGTCAGTAGAATCTAGCTTGATATCTATGGTCTTCCACCATGTATCTAGGAAACTCCAAGTTGCCCGAGCTTTGGGGCAGGTGTTAAAAATATGTTGTATGTCTTCCACTCCAGAGTTGCAGGTTGTACACATTGTGATAATGTTGTAATTTGTTATTCTACTCTGCAGGTAGGCCTTGGGTGGGGAGGATGCCTTTACAAATCTTCCAAACAAAAACCTTTATCTTTGGAGGGATTTTCAGGGTCCAGATAAAGGACCATCTAAAGTTTGTATGCGATCCCTCAGATAGTAGTGAATATATGTGCTTAGTAGTATAGATGCTGTTAGCAGGATTCCAGATTAGTGTATCCTGTTGATTTGTAGTATTGTATGCTTGTATAATGTTGTATATCTCAGAAGCATCAATGCTTTCTTGGGAGCGAAGTTGTCTGGTCCATAAGAGGGTGGGAGTCCGCTTAATATTTGACCAAATGTCTAATATATCTTGTATGAAAGTATGTTTATATCTGCAAATACGATAGAGTCTCGGGAAAATCACGTTAAGGGGAGTGTCACGCACCCAAGTGTCCTCCCAGAAAAGTACCCTGTCACCCCGATTAGCCTTCCATTTGTAACTCTTGGGATCAAAAAGAGATGAAGAAATACTATGCTCTCGAAGCTGCTTCAGGTTTTTTATCAGAGTGGAAGTATGGTTACGACCAGTACCAGGAGTCCAGTTGAAAACATCCTCGCCATATTTATCCTTTAAAAGTCTCGTCCAAAGAGCATTATCCTTATTTTCTAGAATACGCCACCAGATTTTCCCGAGCATTGCTAGGTTTCTGTGTTCTAGATTAGTGATGCCTAGACCACCGTGAATTTTGCTGCGGGTAGCATCCTTCCAGCTAGTCAAGTGCATTTTCTTATTGCCCCAGAGAAAACCATCCCTAATGCTATCTATTTTATTCCTAACGACAATAGGCATTTTGAAGAAAGAGAACCAATATATAGGAAGGCTGTCAAGTGTCGCCTTCATAAGAATAAGTTTACCTGCCATATTGAGATGGTTAGAAGCCCAGTAAGAGAGATTTCTTTCGAACTTCTTAATCAGCGGATCCCATAATTTGATGCTGGATTGTGATACTCCAAGTGGCACACCGAGATATATGATTGGCCAGGTACCTAATTTACAGTTCAAGGTGTTAGCCCAAACCACCTGTTGTTGTTGCTGGTAATTGACTGCAAATAATTCACTCTTGTGGAAATTGATCCTAAGGCCAAAAAGTAGTTGAAAAGTTAAGAGAATTCTTTTGATGCTCAAAATGGATTTGTCATCACCATTAATGAATAGGAGTGTGTCGTCAGCGAACTACAGGTGTGTGAAGCTATGCGAGCCTTGTCTGAGAGAGGGGGTCTCCTTGTCTTAATCCTCTACTAGGAGTGAACTCGTTAGTTGGTGATCCATTTACAAGGACAACAATCCTCATTGTTGCAAATATGGATTTAGTCCACATTAACCACTTGTTACCAAAGTTCATCTTGGTTAAGACGTTAAAGAGGAAGTCCCAATTAACTGAGTCGAAAGCTTTCTCGAAGTCCAATTTAAGTATGACACCTTTGGTATTGTGACATTTCATAGAATGTATGATTTCCGATGTAATAATAATGTCGTCAGAAATATTCCTGCCTTGCATAAAGCCAGATTGTTCCTGTGAGATAATGTGTGGTAGAGCACATTTTAAACGGTTTGCGAGAAGCTTGAGAAGTATTTTCATGGTACTGTTAATAAGACTTATTGGGCAAAATTCCGAAGGCCTTTGAGGATTCGAAATCTTAGGTATCAAAGCTATGAACGAAGAGTTTAGACCTCGTGGCAAGTGACCTAAATCTTGAAACTCCCTGATCATACTTAAAAATCCTGGCTTGATGAATCCCCAACAGTGATTTATGTAGCCTGCATTAAGACCATCAGGTCCAGGGGCCTTGTTAGACTCTAACTCCTTCAAAGCAATGGAAATTTCTTCTTCAGTGAAATCTCGATCCAGGGAGTCTCTAACACTGTTCAGGATTTTATTGATCTCTAGTGTGTCAACCCGGAAAGTGTGAATGTCAGCTTCCTTACTAAAGAATAGTTTGAAATGTTCAAAGAAAGTGTGTTTAACAAGTGTAGGATCATCAGTCCAGAGGTTGTCGTGTAGGATCCTGAAGATTGTGTTCTTTTGTCTGTTCCTTTTTACTACATGGTGGAAGTATTTGGTATTTTTATCCCCACCTGCGAGCCACTGAGCTCTAGATTTCTGCCAAATCATGTGATCTCTATGATAGTAAAGGTTTTCTAGCTCCAATTTGGTAGAGGAGTCCATTGGAATTATGCAAGTGTCCATCTTCTGCAATTCTTCTTCTTTGAGAGCGATCGTCTCATCAAGGTTACCCAATATGTTCTTGTTCCACCATTTGCCCACTGTGCGAATATCATGTATCGCTTTTCTCAGGCTGATATTAACTGGGTCAATATTGTTGTTTAGATTTCTAATCATCTCCCTTAGTGTCTGTTCTTCTAGCCAAGAGTTGTACATTTTGAAAGGCTTAGGACCCCAATTCACAATAGTCGTCCCAAGCCAAATAGCTCTGTGATCGGAATTTTTCCTATTAAGCAGTTTAGCATTCCAAGTATAATTTCCCACCCAAGCTTTGTTAACAAAGATCCAGTCAAGAGTGCTCCTTTTATTCTTAGGGACGAACCAAGTGTAGTGTGGACTCTGCGTTTTAATATTGATCAGGCCATTGGTGCTAATGAAGTCGTTAAAAACCTCTGAATCAGAAACACTGTGAATGCAATTGGTTCTATCAGCCTCTTCTCTAACACTGTTGAAATTGCCCATAATATAGGTAGGTATATTAGTATTCGCAGTTGGGATGTCACCAAGTTGATCCCACACCAATAATTTAGCAGATGTCTCTTGTGGTCCATAGACATTTATACAAATAAAGATTTGATCTGTGCGGTTAATGCAACCCTTGAAGAGTATCCAGTGTCTCGTGGAGATATGACTTAGGTGTTGAAATCTACCTATATCCCACGATAATAAAAGGCCTCCAGACTGCCCCAACGAGGGGGATTCAATCCAACTTTGTGTATTATTATCCCAGATGCTATTGATCATGGCTACGTCCCAACTTGTGCATTTTGTTTCTTGGAGACAAAGGAAATTAATGTTGGATTGTAATATGTGTGCCTTGACATTACGTCTGTTGGTGATATTGCTACAACCCCTAACATTCCAAGTGAGCCCTGAGAAGTGATTCATAGATAAAACAAATGAGGTTATGTGAGTATGTGGAAAGTAGAGGTATCAAAGAGGTGCAAGGATGTTCTCGATTGCTGTTTCTACGTCACATGTTGGTTTGAGCCCCATGTCTAGTGCGTCCTGCAAAATATTGTAGGAAATCGAGGTGTTACATGCCTCAGAGTTGTAGGGAACGATTCTGAGATCATTGTTATTATCTGATTGTGTTTGTGATATGTCGGCTAGTGTGTTGCTCACTTGTCCTGTCTCATGGGCTTTGTCTTTCCTAGTGTGAGATGTACCCTGTCTACTATTCAATGTTGTGTGCCTGTATTTCCTAGGCCTCCCTCTCCCTCTCTTGATGTGCATGCTAAAAAGTCCTTTACAAAGCTTTAGCTGTGTGGCTTTAGAAATCTTGTGTTTGACATCGTGAGAATTGATTGCTTCAGCTAGTGTATCCGTGTGCGCAGAGTTTGTGTCGCTGGTACTAGAGGAGTTGTCCCTAAAATCCATAGCAAAAGCCTTTGTAGGGGTAGTGTGCGGTTCGACGAAAAGGGGAGCAGGGTAGCTGGGATTCACACTAGAGTGATCAACAGTATTAACATGTGGAAGTGTATGGAGAATAGGCGGAGGAGCAACAATGTGCTAAACTACATCTGTATCCTCAGAGATATTTGGATCGATTTGGTTGGTCTGTTGGTAAGTCATCTCCCCAGAGTCTCTAGTGGTGTGATTTGTCCTGCAGGAAGATTGGTCAGTGCGATCACATATTGTGTGATGTGGATCTGCGTTGTACATATCAGAAGAGTTTATGTCGATGCCAAAGTTGGCCTCCTTTGTTTTGTCCTTGTTATTCGCTGTTTGTGGCTCTTCTATATCAATTCCTTCCAATTCTGTGGGGGTCAAAGTGATCCACCAGGTCCACACTATCTTCTGAGTCCACTTCAGATGAAATATCCTTCTCTGTATTTATATTGTGATGTGGAGAAGTAGATTGGACTGCTTGTTGTTTCTCTAGGGTATGCATATTGTTAGAATTCATAGTTTCCGAAATATGAATTGGGTAGGAGCTCCCAGCTATGTCCACAATGATACTGTCTACAATGGGTGTTGTAAATGTTGTTTCAATCAAAATTGAAGGGTTTGAGAAGTCTTCGATACCTTCAGCCAGGAATTGCGCATGAATGATGTTGCCCCATTTTTTTGTTATTTGGCCTAGGACCCCTGCATTCCAGGAATATATTGGAAGTCCCAGAATCTACAGATTAGCAGTTCTCATTGTGATCAAGTCCTTCGAGTCTGTGTATTTGACGCTGTGAAAAAGTGGATGGACCATTATAGGATCAAAGTTGTCAAAAGCGTCTTTATCTGAGAATAACAGTAGGAATTTTTGTCTGGTGATGGCCTTAACTTTAATGAAGTTAATTCCAAGTGTCCAGATTTTCTCCTGTATATTATGTAAACTATCCGGATAATGGGTCCTTCCAATCATACTAAGTAAAAAAGCATCTTTATAAGACAGATCCAAATGCCTCATAATATTGTGTTTGTATTCCGAAGCAACAAAACCTTTCGCACTCCCAGTGGTTTTCAATTCTGCACTTTCCTCTGGGTGGACTTGTTTGCCTTGTTGTGTCGTAGATTGCTCAAAACTATGACCAAAAGTGTTTGGTGGCGGTCCACGCCGAGCAATACCAAATCCAAGTGTTCTCCCAAATAATCTAGTGTTGTATAGATTGTTAATAGTATTACCCGGATCTAGATTCGATTTTAGTGACAGGAAGCCGAATCTGTTGTTGTTCATATCTCGTGTCGACGGAGTGTAAAGATGAGTGAAGTAGATTGGTCCTTGAACCGCCTTCCAGATGTCCTCCACGGTGGCATTTGTTGGGATATTACCTATGAATATGTATGTCTGTTTCCTTTTCCTAATTTTCTTCCTGGTGACCAGAGTCCAATGTTTGTCATCGACGTCCATGTTTTCGATATTGTCTTCCATAGATGCTTGTAGATAGGTCTTCTTGGGTTTGGTATCATATTTGTAGATCGAAGTTTTTGTCGTAGTGTTACCAAGTGTCTTCTCCGATCTGATAGTTGACGATATTCCTGCTCTAGGTTGTTGTGTGTTGTGGCCAGATCTGATGGATCTGCTCTGATCGGAGTTTGAAAAGTGAACTTTTTTACCGTTGTCCCTCTCTCTCCATTTGACTTTGACAATACAAAATACTTGGCTGTCCCATTTTCTTCTCGTCCCACTTAATTAATAATTTAAAAAAATCTTTTTATTATATATTATATAACATTAAAAATAAAATTAATGCTTAAAATTTTAAATATATTCTATATTACTTTAGATGCATATTATGCAAAAATATTATAAACATGTTATAATTTATTATGTATTATAAACATATTATAATTTATTATATATTATAAACACATTATAATTTATTACTCCCTCCGTCCCATTTTGTAAGACATGGTTTGACTTTCACGGAGATTAAGAAAATATTATTTGACTTGCTAGGTGGTAGCATGTGATTGGTTGGTTGTGAAAGTGGGTGTAAGTGGCCAAGTGGGTGTATAAAAAATGGGTAAAGTAGGAAAGTAGTGGGTGTAATAGTGTTTATTTAATAAAAAGGAAGTATAAAATAGAGAAGTAGTGGGTGTAATAGTGAAAAGTAATGTTCAAAAATAGTAAGTTTAGTAGGTTCATTCTTTTTGGGACGTCCCAAAAAGGAATGAGTGTCATATAAAATGGGACGGAGGGAGTATATATTATAAACATATAATATTATATAAAACATATTTTATCATATTATTAAAAAAAAATATTATATATTTAATTCAAAACGAAACACAAAACTTTTCACAAAAATCATATAAATGCCATATCCATTTTATATTTAAGTGAGAAATTTTAATTCCCATCACAACTACATTCCCTGTTTCCGTCCCTATTGGGGGGCGGTTCTCCACTTCCCCGTTTAGAATCCTAAGGATTCTTAATTGACTGTTTAGTTTCTGTTAATATTTACTTTTGTTGCGTGCAAAAAGTCACTTACCTACTGTACAATGGTGAAATTTTCGTATAGCCTACTGTACTATCGAATGCATCACTGTACTTTCCTTTTTTTCCATTTACCCCATCGCCGTCAGGCAAAAATTCTCTCCCGTCTATTTTACTGTTAAATTGATGATTGGGATGCACTGTCAGCTGCCACGTACATGCCACATCAGCACAGCCCTAATTTTTTTTACAAAAACTTTAAAAAAATCAAAAAAACTTTAAAAAAAATCATAAAAATTCATAAAAAATTATAAAAACTTTAAAAAAAATCCTAAAAAAATTATAAAAAATTATAATTGTTTTCAAAATTATAAAAACTTTATTAAAAAATCATAAAAACTTTAAAAAATCATAAAAACTTTTAAAAAACCCTAAAAAAATTATAAAATCCTCTATATATATTATATGCTAACATGCCTTTCCATGCCATTTAGTAATTTACTAAAATACCCTATCATTTAGTAAATTACTAAAATACCCTCAAATTTTATAAATATATTAAAAATAACGTTGTTGTCATGGATTGAACCCATGATCTCTTGCTAAGAATCAATTTCATGGTCACACCATTACCATTATGCTAGAAGCCCACTTTATGCAAAGTTTGGAACTCATCCACTAGATTCTTAAATAGTTCTTAATTCTTCATTTTATTTAACACTTACTTTAGAAATAATTTCAAAAAAACAAATGAAATAATGTCTCTTTTCATTTATTATAGGTCAAAATGAACTTTCAAGCCAATTTAGTAATTCAACAATATACCCCTCTTTATATTAATGTTAATATAATAATTTTTATTAGGAATAGATTTTATAAGCCTCCCTATGATACAAACAACTAAAATTTATGCACACAACCACTACACTATAACAATTTCTGATACCTACTTTAAAAATCATTAACTACATTTTCAAAGAACCCGCTTCCTAGATTTTACTTGATTTTTAAAATTTATGCATGACAAAACTATCAAAAATATATTTTCATCTCATTTAATTAAAATTAAAATTAAAATTTTATTATTTATATTTATATTATTATTATATTCTCATGAAATTTTAAAATTATAAAGTATTCTTTTTATATTAGGTATGTGATACAAAAATGATACAAATTCACATTGTACACGAAATGACAAAAATTCAAATTTTAATTTCTGGTACATGTATAATAGTATTTTTTGGTGAAATCATAAATCATAATATTTATTCTTGTTTGTTATGTTCATGACAAACATAGAATAAATTCACTTGGTATACGTATAGACGAGAATTTCATCCATCCCGTCCGATCACGATCCAATCCCCTTCCCATTCGGGTTGGGGATTGCGAAAATTTTTCTATCAATATGAGAAATGTGGAATATTATAAAATAAAAATTCGGGTGATGAGAATGGGATCGGCGATTAAGGTATCCCGACCTGATCCCCAATTCACGTTCCCAGCCGATTATCGGGGATTAAGGGAATATTATATTTACAAGATTATTAAAGATAAATACAATTCAAAATTTTAAAATTTTGATAAATTTAAAATTTCATAAAAAACAAAACAAAATTTTAATTTTAATAATTTTAGTTATACCTTTCATCATTTATTGTAAAAATATAATTTGAATCGCCATTTATGATATAATAATAATATTTATCATGATTTATCAAATTATTTTTATTATTAAATATATTAAGGAATTATAAATTTCAATTAAAAAATAAGAATCCTTAATTTCTCGTGGGGATACTCGTTCCCCTTTTGAAGTAGTAAAATCATCCCCATTTAGGGATCGATAAGGGTTCAACGATTATGTTCGAAATTTTAATTAAAAATAATATTTCATTTTTTTTTTTGAAAAAAATCACGATTTCTGCGGGGATCCTCATTCCCATTCGTGGCAGTAATCGGAGAGCAAAATAATTTTCGTTCAGGAACCGGGAAAGGTTCAATGATAATGTTCGAATTCGAGGATCGCCATGGACATAGCACTGTTCGATCCTAAATTGACCTGATGCCACTCCCAGGTACACAAAATAACATAAATTCATTTGTTGTCAAATTTGGACATCTAGATATAAAAAACGCTCATTGAAAATATTTATATCTCAATTAAATACTAACAAAAGAGTAGGTACATCATTTTTTTTGTCAACTTAAAAACAAATGGTAATATAACTAAATAGTTGATAATAATATGTTAATCTAACTATTGACAAATATTAGATGAGTTTAATTAAAATTTAAAAATTATAATGTTAACAAAAAAACATTCGAAAGAAGTAAATGTATAAGATTATTGTACGAGTGATTTGGCAATTAAAGATTTTTATACCTAATTAGCTCATAATCATATAGTGATAATTTCATACGAATATGTGCATGCAAAATTATTATAGTTAAAATGCAGGTCATGCATTACACGACTATCACGCTATCATAATAATTTCACTTTTAAAATTCTAAGATAAAAGTGTTTCAAAAAACTACAAAAGAAAATTATTATCGAAAAAAATTGTTCTGAAATTAGAATTATAGTGTTTTGAAATTATAATACAATACTATTTTTATCTATACTATGAATATGCCATGAAAATAAGATATGCATTCACGTGGTACACAAGACAACACACGAGTTTTTTAACCATCGGAATAGGACATATAATATAGAATATACGAAAACACGACATGATTTTTTGGTCTTATGATCAAAGGAACTAAATTTATAACCTCTAAATACAAATGGAGTTAAATTCACAACTACTGAATAAGTTATCTCTTTTTTAGTTTTTGTTTATATCTTATTTTAAATTAACTTTTATTAAATTTAATTAATATGTGATTGTTGGGGCTAGATACCATTACCTAAAATTATTGTCTACAAAAGTTGCAACTGTGAAAAATAAATGTTTTTGCTAAAACATTTTTTTTTAAAAAAAAGTTGTTGAAAAATTGGTTTTAGATTTACTAAGCTGTTTTGAACCAAGTTTTCTACAAAAAAATTGTTGTTGCGGTCTGCAACATCAATACCAAACCAAAAAGACCTTCAATGTGATTGATACTATGTACAGTATATATCTATATAAAAAATCAGAATTAGCTGATATGTTAGATTTGGACTATATGAGTTATCGATTAAATAAATGAATAAAATGCATAGTTGAATTATAATATAGTATCATAAACAAGATTATATATATATATATACTAAACAAAGATGTAAAATTATATATGACTACCTATAACATAATGATCGATTAGTGATATTTTAAGACTGTATAAACTATAATTTTTTTTTCACTGTAGTACAACATACATTTTTGTTGATTTTTTCTAATATTAATCCGGTTTTTGCCATTGCTGCCATAATACATCTCCTACCAAATATGTAATGATCCACATATCTCCTCTTGCTGGTTTACTATTACTAATGGAAATAAACTAAATAGCATATCATTATCGTGATAATCATTTAAAAAATTGCTAGAAAATAGATTAAACGACACATTATTGTTGCAATAGTATTTAAACACTAATGAGTAACTTTTATGTATCATTATTATCAGTCATTCATCTTACATTCAACGAGTATTGTTTACAAATATGATGCATAGGTCAGTCTTGAGAAATTGAAAGTTCAAGTGAATTTGAATTTTGTACTCTAACTAAAAATCAAAATCACATACATATCATTTATTTTTCGGCACTTCTTATATCTCAAACCGTTTTTAGTGCCACCATGAACGTGCCCCAAATATCATTTTTGTGCCTCTACGTACTTTTATTTTTTTTTACTTATTAGAAAAGATATGCCCCTAAATTATATCATCTTTTCGGTGCCATATTGCATGAGCGGCTTAATCTAAGGATTGCCTCTGTATGATATTCAAAAATATAGAATACAATAATATTTCAAAATTTGAACGGTTACCAACTATTGACCTTAAATAAATCAAACCATATAGAATAGATTAAAAAGAAGATATGACTAACTCAAACATGATTTATGAAAAAATTATGCAAATTAGAATGTGGCCCGTGCCTTGCACGGGCTTTCATACTAGTTTATATAAAAAGCCCAACAAAACAATGGGTGTGCAACTCACGGAGATGCAGGGTCGATTTCTTTGTCACCTGGTAAACTTGGAGCTGAAAGAGGTAGCAGTAAAAAGTTTATAGGAACTATAGTGATCATAATTTTGGGGACGCTGTTGGTTATCTTAATTTTGAAGATGTTTGCATTTTGGTTTCTTGACAATAGAAGGCAAACAAAGGTTGGGAAACGGATTCCATTCGGGAAGGATGACCAGATGAACCCACACTAAAGCGCTCTTATCAGATTATCTTTTGAAGAGATACAAGAGCTAACTTCAAACTTTGCAAATCAACTTCAAACAATGGGCTGTGGATTTATATAAAAAATCCACCCCTATCTCCTCCAACCTTTGCTTCCTCCTCGACCAACAACCTCCTTCTTCCTTCCGCCGTGTCACCGCCGCACAGCGACTCCGACCGCGGCTCCTACTTCTCTTCACTGTAAACAGCTACGACCATCCTCCCTCTCCCCTCCTCTGTTCAATTCCACAACTCGCGCCTCCATTCCACCACCTCCTTTCTTTAATAATCGCATCCACCGTGCCTCCCATCTCCTGCAAACCACCATCACTTCCTCTCCTTCATCACCGCGCCACCAACACTCAACATCCCGCTGCTCTTCTTCGTCCACCACCATTCCCTCTCCCCTTCACCACTCCGTCTGCCTCTTCCCTCCTCTGTTCATCTCGCGCCTCCAACCTCCTTCACCCCTCAACTCTGCCTCTTCCCTCCTCTGTTCAAATCCACTACCGCCCATTTACTTCAATTCATCTCAGACCACCTCCGTTCTCCTTCGTCTTCCTCCCACCAACACACTCCGTTCTCCTTCGTCTTCCTCCCACTGTATCTCCACCTCACCTCCCTCTACCTTTCTCCTCTCCCCACTTCCTTCTCCCACAACCTTAACTCCTCGCCCATTTAATGTTTGTTTAAAATTGAAGTTTTTTAGATTTTTTTAATAAAAAAAATCTGATTTTATATAATTTTTTTATGAATTTATTATTTTTTAATAAAGTTTTTATAATTTTGAAAAAAATTATAATTTTTTTAAGGATTTTTTTGAAAGTTTTTATAATTTTTTATGAATTTTTATGAATTTTTAAAGTTTTTATGATTTTTTAAAGTTTTTATAAAAATAATTAGGGCTGTGCTGATGTGGCGTGTACGTGGTAGCTGACAGTGCATCCCAGTCATCAATTTAACAGTCAAACAGACGGGAGAGAATTTTTGACTGACGGCGATGGGGTAAATGGAAAAAAAGGAAAGTACAGTGATGTATTCGATAGTATAATAGGTTATACGGAAATTTCACCATTGTACAATAGGGAAAGTGAACTTTTGCCCCTTTTGTTGCCGTTGTGTTAGAGTTGGGCTGCATGCTTTTGTTTTCCAATGTTATGGCCGCTGCTTGTTTTATTTTGGGAAGATTGAGATCATGGGCTTCCAGGAGCCCACTGGACATCCTAGACTATTTTTGTATGGGATGAATTCCTTTTTAGTAATGCTACTCTATAATCCGTATGAAGTGGTTTAATTCTATTTTATTATTAAAATTTTAAATTGGATATATATTTTTATTATTAAAATAATTTTTTAACTTTATAAATTTCATGTATATAAATATTATTATAATTCTTTATTATGAATTGTTACTTTAAAATATATATGTATATATATAAATATTACATAAAAATTGTTTTTTAAAATTATTTAATAAAAAAGTGAATTTATCTAATCATGTAGACCTTTTTTCGATTTTTATACAAAATTTTCTATATTGTGTGATGCACGGATGTTTTTTTTAATATTTTTTGTTTTATTACCCATATTTTCATATATACTTTTTAATTAGTAGAAAAATAAATTATAAACGATAATAAGATATTATTATACATGTTCGATAGTATTTTTAACGATAGTGTTTTAATTTATAATATGTTGTTGACGGGAATTGAATCTTAAACTCGTGAAAATAGTTTATAAAATAATATATATATGTTTAATTGGAACATTGTTGTTGGTGAGATTCGAACTTGAAACCTATAAAAGTATTTTAAATATCAGAAAAATAATATTTTTTTAGCATTAGATCTAACAGTTTACAATTATTTATCTTAAAATTTAACTATTATTATTGAGTATACCAAAAAAATATACCAAACCGACAAGACAACAACCAAATACACCCTATTTTACTTAGAGAAAAATGGGTTTGAGGTTGTCCTCAGGGATTTCTCCTAAGGTTATAAAAGAATTGTACTATAAAGTAAGGAATTTCTTCAATAATTTACATAAACATCCTTAAATTTGTATGAGAATTGATTTAACCTCATATAAAATCTTGATGTCAAACCTCATGCACATGAAATCCTTTTACTTATAATAATATAGCATACATACCTTTCATGTTTCAAAAAAGAACACACCAAGCAAAAGACCCACACGCGGCTTGGAGTTGGCGGGGACTTGCGAAAAAAGAACTATACGTTTGTTTGTCCTCTTAATTTTATTAACTTTTTTTTTATGAAACTTAATTTTATTAACTTATAATCCGTATAAAATATGAATTTTTTAAATTTATTTTAATGTAATGTATATATTATTTTATAAATATTATTATATATATATATTTGAAAGATTTGAACCTTAAATCTATGTATATAACAATTTTTAGTATTAAATCTAAATTAACATGTTGTCGGCGGAAATTAGAATTGAGCGTAGGATCACTTTGGGATCGGGGAGTGCGATCCCTAACCCTTATCCGCTCCCCGAACCCGCTCCGATCCCCGAACGAGAAATTTTTTGCTCCATGATCCCTGTCCCGAACGGGGATCCTCGTGAGAAATCACGAATTTTTAATTTTGTTAAAAAAATAATTTTTTTTTACATTTTCTACCAAATTTTATAAAATTAATTTGCTAAATTATGATATGTAATATATATATTAAATTCAATAACCTATTCTAAAAAATATTTTGAATTAATATTTATTTATACTAAAAGATATAATTAATTAAATCATTATAAATAAATTAAATTTTACTAATAAAATTTTGAATAAATGAAAGGAATTAAAAATTTTAAGCACTAATAATATATATAAATATATTTACTTAATATACATTAATTATTTATATATATATTTAAAAAAAATAAAATCGGGGATCGGGGCGGAGATCCCCTAATCCCCGACCCCGCCCCGATCCCGAATTATTTTTAAAATATTCTCCGCTCCCCAACCCGTATCCGAAAAATTCCCTGAATTCTCGACACGAATGGGGCGGGGATCGGCTCGGGAACGAGCGGAGCGGGTGAAATGCCCATCCCTAGTGGAAATCAAACATGCAATCTTTCTATATAACATCTTTTAGGATTAATTTTAAATTTAAATGTTGTTTATGAGATTCGAATCTTGGACCTCTCTATATATAACAATTTTTAATGTTGTATCCAATGGTCATCGTTATTTGAGTTGTAGATCTAACGGTTGTAAATGAAAGGGACAACCAAAATAGGATTAATCAAACTACAAAATATACTCCCTTTTGCTTATTATAATAGTATACTAGCATATGATCCGTGTGAGGCACAAGTTTTTTTTTTATATGTTATAAATTTTATTTAATGTTATAGTTATATTTTTTTTATAAACATTATTTTCAATAATTTTTTAAATTTTAATTTAATATCATGTTAGGATTTGTGGGTGATAGCTTAGAGACAACTTAACTATAATTTATCATACTTAGTTTTTACTATGTAGAACATACTGTCACAACCAGAGTATGTTCTTGTAACAAAATAAGTTACTGTCATGTAATAAATGTATATCTTGGAAGAAGTTCATTTGATTGTTCAAGCCTCAAGGAATACATCGGGTCGACATCAAGAATAAAAATGTTACTGTCATGACATTGACAGTAAGGTTACAAGAAAGACGGCATGTTGCAAGTCATGACAGAATATCCAATCTGACAGCAAAATTGGCGGAAGCATGAAGACAACAACATTCTCACACTTTGACAGCAAGTTTGAAATTCCTAACACCAACATTGGCGGGGATCCATACTGTCATCCAAAGAACATTGTCATGACAACAGACTTGGCGTCAAAGGTTACTGTCTCAATGGAATCATTTTGAATTGGGGATTCACCAAGTCAAACAATGTGACATAAGACATGTTCAAGAAACAGGTGTGCTGCAATATCCAAAGATTGTAGCAGACATGCAAAGACTATGACAGAAGCTTGAGAGATAATAAGACAAAGTTTACCAATTCAAGGGTATGGCAATAGCTCAAAATAGAATGTATCTAGGTTGCTTTCATATATACTGATAACTTTGATTAGATAGTGTTAGGCAGAATACACAAATATAATCAAGATTTGTATAAGAGATTAACAAGAACACACGTTTTAACAATTAAAAACTGTTTGGAATTAATAATTCCTCTCTCAGTGATGTAAACTATCACAGAGAGCTGCTTAGGTTACAATGAATAATATTTCGTTGTTCGATACCCTTCTAAGGTTAACCTAACTGTATTTATAAAACATACAACTGCTATACAATCGTAAAATTGATACTCCTATAAATCAGCTATACAATTGATATCAATCACGATTGCTACATGTCTCCTTAGTCAACACAATCTCTTTGATAGCTATCCAATCTTCAAAGATATTGCTTTCATAATTATCTTCAATTATTCTTCAATCACTGTTGACCTGTAGACGCTTCCTCTAGACAGAGTTTAACAAACTCTGTCGAGCTTCCATCCGTCAGCGTTTAACTAAACTCTGATTGCTTCCAGCTAAACTCTGATTTATCACTGTTACACTTAAACACTGATTAATACATACATCAATTATATCTAACAATCTCCCCCACTTGTTCATTAGCAAAAATGCACAAGTTAACAATAATTGATGATGTCAAAACAAAATAAACAAATGCAGTGTTTAACAAATAATCAGAGTTTAAAACTTCTACTTAAACAAAATCTACAGAAAGCAAGAAATTCTTACAGAGCATCATTCACTTAATCTATTCAACATCTGGTGTTGTTCTGAGATAATCAATCAGCAATCTTCCCTCTGCATTCTCTAGTTCTCTCTGCATAATCTCCTTGATCTCTTTTAACTTGGGATCATTCTCACCAGTCTGATAGATTGCAGATATCAGAGAATAGATTTTGTTTCTTCTCATTTCATTTCCTAGTCTGATGAAGTGTGCTGTCTTCGACTCAGAATTAAAATCAAGAACTATTATCCCCAAGTCTGTCTTCAACTTTGCACTGTCTTTCTTCATCTCAACTAGATTACCATGATCGTCTCTGTACTTTGGATCATACTGACTGTTATACTTTATGCCTCTAACTGCCAAATTATGCAGCATCTTCTTTCTCAGCACATTTGCAGCTTGATGAGTCCTTTGATTCTTAACTCGAAAAATATACAGAACATACTCTAATTCCTCCCATAGCTTCAAATCAAGATCATCCTCACCAATTTTATATACGGTTCCATCAGCCATAAAGTACAAAAGAAAATCCTTTTCAAAACTCTTCTGGTGAATCAACTATACTGATTCCAGTCTATCTAAACTTTCTTGTGTAACACCAAGACCTGGAACAACCAGTGATAAAGGATCTTGAGGACTGGAATTCATTCTCTTTTCTCTGTGTGAGCCCAAACCAGCTTTATCTCTTCTTATCTTTCCTATTAAAGCTCTGCTCTATAGAAAATTTCCTCCAGCCTCTCCAACCTCCAGAGTTTGTTCACGAATTATTGATTTCCCAAAAATTGCTTGCATTGAAGCAGACAAAGGCTTCTGTACAACTTGTGTAGCAACAGAGGTTGTATTTACTTTCTTTAATACCTTTTCTTCCTCAACAGCCTTACCCTTCATCTTCAATTTAGGTTCTGCTTCTGTTGGTTTTCTGGACACTTGCATCCTCTGATCAGTACCAACATTTTCTTTGATGATAATGCCTTTAAGAACAGGCCTAACAGCTTTTACACTCTTTTTCAACTTGCCAGTCTTCACAGCTTTCTGATGTTCTTCTTGTAAAATCTTTTCTTCAGCTTGAATGTCTGCAATAGTCACTCCCTCAACATTCTCTTCAATGAACAGTCTAGTAGCCAACTCCTCATCAGTCTGTGGATTAGCAGTTAATAATAAACTCTGAGTCTTGGAAGTACCCTGAGTATCAGTGTTTACACCACCAGACTTTGACTTAAAAGTGTTGCCAGATTGTAAACTCTTATCAATAGCTCTTGATTTTAAACTCTTCTGACCTCTTGCTCCTCCATCTCCAACATCATCCTTCCGAGTCAGAGTTTGAGACTGACTGCATTTAGACTTAGCAAATCTCTCCCCCTTTTTGACATCATCAGGAATTAGAATTGATGTAATCAGTTCCAAGGAGTTAACAATAGAATCAATCTTATCAGACAATACAGTCTGATTTTCTTCAACTTTACCTAGCCGTTCAAAAAGAGTGTCTTGAGCTTTAGAGAATTTTTAAAGCTTGAGTTTAGTCTCTCTCTCTCCATATTCATATCTCGAGTCTGAATTTCAGTTCTGAGATCAGTAATTGCCTTATGAGAATCAACAAATCTTCCATCCAGAGTTTTGACTTGAACCACAGTTGCCTTCAGACAAGAAAGAATCTCTGGATTGGAAATCTCTCTAGCAATTTGCTGAACAAATTTAGCTGCTCTTCCTTTTGGAAAAATGCAATCCTCCTTATACCAATTTTCAGAGAATGTAGCCAGATACTCTGCTTCAATGTCATTTGCATTCGAAGGTTAAGAGAAAGGTGCATGCTTGGCATCAGTTTGTACTGGAATATGTTCAGAAGAATCAGATTCTACACTTTCTTCATCTTGAACATCATCATTGGCAGCAACAGTCTCAGCCGTATACATTTCAACATTCTCTGCAACAGTCTCTTCAGTCTCTACAACTTCAACATTCTCTGCAATAATCTCAACAGTCTCTACAACATTCTCTACAGCTTTATCAGAAACAAGCTCTGTAGGTTGTTCTATTATTTCAACAGACTTTGCAATAAAACCTTGAACAACTTCTTCACCTTTTTCAACAGTTTGGTGAGAATCATATAATATCTCAGTATGAGTAGCTACTTGTTCATCAAGTACTACAGTTGCTTGATCTGCTGCACCAGTTTCTTGAGAATATGCAAGTACATGTGAAAGAGAAACTTGAATAGGATCAGAGAATGGTATGAATGTTTTAACAAAATCATCCATAGTAGGAAAACCATCTCTATTGTCCTCATCCATTTGTATATCTGCAGGTGTGTGCACAGCTTTTTCTGCAGTATCTATCTCAACAGCAGGTATCTCTGTAGGAATTACCTCTGGAGCTTCAACATTCATCTCTTCATCAGATTCAGCAATCAGCAACTTTTTTCTTTTATAGGTCTACACCTTAACTGCTACCTCTTCTGCATCAGAGGTTGACTCTTCATCTACATCAACAATTGATGGTGATGGAGACCTGTTTGCCCTTTCCTTTCTCTCCTTTCTAGCCCTCTTAGCTATAGCAGAGCTATGCCTTGAATTATGTGCAGGATGCTTTGTTCTACCTCCACGTTTAGGTTTAGTCTGAGTAGGGTTAGGTTGAGTGGTTGCTGGTGGTTCAGTTGGTGTGTGTTGTGGAGGTGCAGTGCTTGATTCATGGATTTCAGGTTGAGTGTTTAGATTTTGGTCAGTGTTTGAGGGTTGTGGAAGATCAGTGTTTAAAGGTTGATGCTCAGGCGGTTGTGGTTCTTGAGGTTGATTGAGAAAATTTTGTAGAGCAAGAGGTAAAACTAACTCAGGCACAGCCTTGGTGGCATCCTTGTTAGTCAAATCAGAGAATATTCTCTTATTGACTTTGAAGGGCTGAATCACATCATCCTCAACAATTGCAATGTTAGGCACATAAGCAGAAAATAATAGTTGACAGAATCTAGCAAAGTAGACAGTAGTAGATTCTGACATTCTATCACCTATATTCATTAAAACAAGTCTACCAAAATCGAAATTACTTCCATAGAGAAGAGGATACCCAATTTGGAGACTGTCCATAGGAATTGCATCCCAGTTAGTAACCTTCTTGCCAAAAGCCCTTGTAATACAGTCGAAAAAGAAACTCCACTCCTTCCTTAGCTTCGGCCTTTTCACATTTCCCAATCTGGCAAGAGAATCTGAATATCCAATCTGTTGCAACATCTCTCTCAGAGTATTTTCAGGAGCAACACTGTAGGAAGTATGTGTATCGAAGCCCATGGTTTCTCTGACAGTGGTTAGAGTAATAATGTACTCTGCTTCCTCATAAGTGAAAATAATAGATGAAGTCCCATTCTCTCCTCCATCATCATAAACAGAATTCTGCCAGAAGGAAGCAATCTGTGAGGCAAACAGCGTTTGTGGTTCGACCAGACCTATCTCTGAATCCCTCAAGAAGTTTTGCATCAAATGAAACGCGTCTGGAACATTTTCATTATTCAATGGGGCTTCATAGTTGTTAGAAACAAACAATAGACCAAGAGCAGAAAAAGGTTTGGTGGCCATTATAACGATTTGAGAAGAAAATAAGAAAGAAAGTGATGTGTATGAAAGGTGTTTGCTAAAATGCCCAAGTGAAAAATATGAAGTAATTGAGTGGTTGTGTAAAAAGTAATTGTGAGTGGGTGTGAAAGTGTATGAGTGAATATGAATCGTGTAAGTAAAATGATTAGATATGTAATGAAAAATTAAACCCAAACGTTTTAATATTGAAGCACGCAACCAGTTACCATGTGTGAGTGGGACACGATTCTAGAGAATTATGTGAGTGGGACACGTGGCACAAAATTAGCGGAACAGCTTTGCATGCTCAGTAAATATAGCAATAATTACTGCTACTTTCTCTCTCCCATTACTGACACACTTTAACACTCCTATACTAATTAACAGCTGTCAAAACTCTTTTTACCCCAAGTTTGAAATCATCTGAAATAAAATATACCTTAGAGTATTAGACAAAATCCATCAGTGTTTGTCAATTCTCCAACTTCATTACTGTAACCCTTTCAAAAACTACACAGGTGTGAATATATGTGTGTGTATAGCAGAGTTTACTAATCCAATTTTTAGAGCATCTAATATTTCATAAAATCCATAAAAATAAATCAGTAAACACTGGATGCACAAACTCTCATAGTAAACAATGATTGTATGATGTATGCTAAACTCTGTAGGAAGTATATTTACAGAAACTCTGAAATAACCTGTTAGATATAATTGATGTGATTTAATGTCAGTGTTTAAGTGTTACAGGGAAAAAGAGTTTAACTTGTTAATGAAAGCAGTTGTAGCAGAGTTTGAGTATACGCTGATAGCTGGAAGCGCAAACGCTGACAGAAGGAAGTGCAAACACTGCTGGCTGACAGAAGGAAGCGCAAACACTGCTGGCTAGGAGAGCAACAGAGTTTGCTAAAGTCTGTCTACTGGAAGCGTCTACAAGTCAACAGAGATTGAAGATTAATTTAAGATAAATATGGAAGCAATATCTTTGAAGATTGGATAGCTGTCAAAGAGATTGAGTTGACTTAGGAGACATGTAGCAATCGTAATTGATATCAATTGTATAGCTTAATTATATGAGAATCAATTAACGATTGTACGTAGCTGTATATCTTATAAATACAGTTAGGTTAACCCTAGAAGGGTATCCATCGTGAACGAATATCATTCATTGTAACCTAAGCAGCTCTCTGTGATATTTTACATCACTGAGAGATGAATTATTAATTCCAAACAGTTTTAAGTACTAAAACGTGTGTTCTTGTTATTTACTCATACAGTACTTGATTGTATATTGTGTATTCGACCTAACAAGTGGTATCAGAGCCAATCTGTTACTTTATTACAGTTTAAGATCCAAAACACAATAGTAATCAATGGTAGAGATTCCTCCTCCATCAGGTTCTGAGAAAGCCCCTACTACTGTTAGTAGGTATGAAACGATTAGGGTTCCTATACTCAAGCCATCAGAGTATGCAATCTGGAAGGTAAAGATGACCATGTTTCTGGAAGCCACAGATCCAGAATATCTTGATAGAATTTATGAAGGTCTTCATAAACCTACAAAGTTAACTGCTGCTGTTGCTGGTGAGGAATCAAAGGTGATTCCTAAAGAAAAGAAAGATCTAACTGCTGAGGATCTTTCATCTATTGCTAAGGATGCAAAAGTAAGGCATTTACTTCATAGTGCTTTAGACAATGTTATGTCTAACAAAGTGATTAACTGCACAACTGCAAAGGAAATTTGGGATACACTTGAGGTTAGATGTCAAGGAACTGCTGCAATCAAGAAGAATAGAAGGAACATACTCACACAGGAGTATGAGCATTTTGAGGCAAAGTCTGAAGAAACCATGACATAAACATTTGACAGATTCTGTAAACTGCTCAATGATCTATCATTGGTTAACAAAGAATATGATCTAGAAGACTCGAATCTCAAGTTTCTTCTTTCTCTACCTGAAAAGTGGGATGTGAAAGCAACCACTATAAGAGACAACTATGATCTTGCTGATACTGAGATTGATGAAATCTATGGACTGCTCAAGACTCATGAATTAGAAATGGAGCAGAGAAACAGGAGATCAAGCAGGAAGTCAAAGTCTGTTGCTCTGAAAGTTGAAGAAAAATCTTCAAAGAGAGAGGCATCAAGGAAGAAGGCAAAAGGAAAAGCCTTGGTCATTCATTCAGAAAGTGAGTCATCAAACACTGATGTTGACTCAAACACAGATGAATCATCTGATTCTGAAGATGATGAAGAGATGATGCAAATGGCTGCATTGATGGTAAAGACCTTCAAGAAGATGGGATTCAAGAACTTCAAGAAGGGAAAGAGATTCTCCAAGAATTTCTCAAAGTCTGACAGGAAAAATTTCAGCAAATCTGAGGGAAAGGACTCCAAATCTGGGAAGAAAGATAAGTCTGAGATTCAATGCTACAAGTGTAAGGAGATGGGTCACTATGCTCCTGAGTGCAAGAAGGTTAAAACTGAAAAGGCACTCTACACCAAAGGCAGAGACTGGGCAGACACCTCAGATTCAGATGAGGAGGTGAACTATGCACTCATGGCCTCTACTCAGAATGAAGATTCTGAACTTAAGGTACCTCTAACTACCTATGCTTATAATACTGATAATGTAACTAAATTGAGAATTTATCTTAAAGCATTACATATCAGTTATAGGGATCAGACTTTAGAGAATGAAAGAATCAAGAATGAGTGTTCTCAACTCAAGGAAAGAAATAAACTTGTTGAAGAACAACTTGAAAACATGAATAAAATTCAGAAAGAAAAAGATGATGCTGTTTTTATAGAACATGAGTTGCTAGGTAAGTATAAGCAACTAGAATCTGAATTGGAGGATGCAAAGCACATTATTAAAACTTGGACACACTCTGGAAAAGATACTCAAGAGGTTTTTCAATCAGACACAGTAGGTCTAGGTTATTCTGAGGATGATGTACTTAGGTTTCAGAATACAGTCAAGATTAGACCACCACTTTCTTCTAAGAAATTTGGAACATTTGTTCATGGTACTGTTAAAACTGAACATGGAGCTGTTGAAAGTGAGCCAGTAAAAACCTGTGCCAAACAGGTTAACATTGGTTCAATGACAGATAATGTTAGGTCGAATACACAATATATAATCAAGTACTGTATGAATAAGTAACAAGAACACACGTTTTAACTCTTAAAACTGTTTGGAATTAATAATTCCTCTCTCGGTGATGTAAAGTATCACAGAGAGCTGCTTAGGTTACAAGAATGATATTCGTTCACGATGGATACCCCTCTAGGGTTAACCTAACTGTATTTATAAGATATACAGCTACGTACAATCGTAAATTGATTCTCCTAAAATTAAGCTATACAATTAATATCAATTACGATTGCTACACGTCTTCTAAGTCAACTCAATCTCTTTGACAGCTATCCAATCTTCAAAGATATCGCTTCCATATTAATATTAAATTAATCTTCAAACTCTGTTGACTTGTAGACGCTCCCAGTAGACAGACTTTAGCAAACTCTATTTTCTCCATGCTAACAGTGTTTGCGCTTCCATGTATTCAGCTATCAGTGTTTACGCTTTCCTCTGTCAGCGTTTGCGCTTCCAGCAATCAGCGTATACTCAAACTCTGTTACAACTGCTTTCAATAACAAGTTAAACTCTTTTTACCTGTAACACTTAAACACTGACATTAAATCACATCAATTATATCTAACAATCTCCCCTAACTTGTTCATTAGAAAAATGTACAAGTTCACAATAATTGATGATGTCAAAACGAACAAATAAAAACACAGTGTTTAACATATAATCAGAGTTTAAACTTGACTTAGCAAAATTTACAGAAAATACGAATCACTTACAAATTCTGTCTACCTAACCTCCTCAAGATCTGGAGTTGTTCTGAGATAATCAATCAACAATCTCCTCTCAGCATTTTCAAGTTCAATCTCCATAGCTTGCTTGATCTCTCTTAAATCTGGATCATTCTCATCAGTTTGAAAAATAGCAGCCCTGAGATCATAGATCTTGTTTCTTCTCATTTCATTTCCCAATCTGATGTACTTTAATTCTTCAGACTTTACATTGAAATCCAGAACTGTAATTCCAAGATCAGTCTTCAGCCTTGTAGTTCCCTTCTGCATTTCAATCAGATTTCCATTCCAGTCTCTGTACTTAGGAACATACTTTTCAGCAGACTTTGTTCCTGTAGCAACTTTAGCTTTCAGCATATACTCCCTTATAGAATTAGCAATAAGCTGTGTTCTTTGATTTCTAACTCTGAAGATATGCAAGACATACTGAAGTTCCTCAAATAATTTTAGCTTGATTGCTTCTTCATTCACTCTATACACTGACCCATCTGCCATAAAGTATAGTAGAAAGTGAATATCTAAGCTCCTTTGATGAACTACCTGAACTGACTCCAACTTGTCTAGATTTTCTTGAGTTATACCAGAACCAAGAGATACAAGTGCAGAGGGATCTCTTGGACTGTTACTAACCCTCAAATCTCTTCTTGAACCTAAGCCAGAAGTATTCCTGCCTGGTGGCTTTCCTGAACATGCAACATTATGTTGATATCCACCAGTCACTCCTGCTTCTTCTTGCACTGGAATCTTTGGCCTTGAAAAACCAGGTAAGAGTTTACTTTGAGTCTGTACAACTTGTGTAGCAACAGAGGTTGTAACTATCATTTTGTCCTTGCTCTCTTCATCAACTTTCCCTTTTAACTTCAACTTAGCATCAAGAGAAGATTTTCTAACCAGCTTTCCAGTATTTTCTTCTTCTTCTTCTTGAATACCAGATAGTTTTTCTTTGATTACAATTCCTTTCATCACAGGCCTTGCAGACTTTGAAGCTTTAACAACTTTCTTCACTTTCTTGGACTTCACAGCTTTTAAATGTTCTTTCTGCAACAGCTTTTCTTCAGCTTGAATATCCTCAAGTGTAGCTTCAGCATTCTCTTCTCGAAAAAGTTTTGCAGCCAATTCTTCATCAGTTTGTGGATTATCAGAGAATGACAAATCCTTTGGCTTTGAACCAGAAGTACTCTGAGTATTTGAATCTAACACCAAATTCGGCTTTGACCTTGAAGACCTTCCATGTCCTTGTCTGAGATTTGCATTTCTTAAGCCCTTATCAGCATTGGTGCCTTCATCATCAAGATGATCTTTCTTTGACAGAGCCCTTATCAGCATTGGTGCCTTCATCATCAAGATGATCTTTCTTTGACAGAGTTTGATCTTTCTTACACTTGGTTTTAGAAATTCTCTCCCCCTTTTTGACATCATCACCATCTTGAATCAGAATCGAGGTGATTAACTCAAGAGAATTTGCAATGGAATCAACCTTCTCAGTCAATAAAATCTGATTCTTCTCAACTGTGTTCAGTCTGTCATTAATATTTGCTTGAGCTTTGGCAAATTGTTGAAAGAGCTTAGCATTCGCTAGTTGAGCTTTCTCCTCATGAGTAGCAACTTCTGTTCGAAGATCAACAATAGATTTCTGAGTATCATCAAATCTATTATTCAGAGTTTTGATTTGAATCACTGTGCCTTGCAAACAAGTGAAAATTTCTGGATTTTTAATCTTCTTAGAATTGGCTTCAAGAAACATTGCTGCCCTTCCAGGAGGAAAAATACAGTCTGACTTGTACCAATCAGCAGTTTGCTTGGCCAAATAACTATCATCAACTTCATTTACAGAAGGCCCAGCAAAATCTGGCTTTTCTCCTGTTTTCTGACCATCAGTTTGAAATTGTTCATTTTCAGCTCCTGTACTGTTGTCTTCAATCGAATCACTCACAGACTCACTAGTAGAGGCAACTGAAGCAATAGGTTCGTGAGCAGAAATAGGTTCTTGAGCAACCTGTTTTCCTTTATCAACTGGAGTTTGCTCTGAAGAAATAGGTTCTTGAACCGTTTCTGGCTTATCAACCTCCTCACCATGAGCAGAAACATGATTGGCATCAGAGTTCAACTCAGTGTGTGATGCAACCACAGTGTCTTCAAGAACAACAGTAGGCCCATCAGCAACACCAGTATCGATAGAAAGTGTAACCTCCATGAGTGGTGGAGTAGATGCTTCATGATTAAAAGAAATTGGAGTTTCAACAAACTCTTCCATTGGAGACAAAACATCTCTAACAGCTTCATGTTCTTGAACCTTAACAATTTCTGGTTCAGAAAGCTTGACTTCAGATTCTGGTATTATAGGTTCTATGATAACCTCTGGCTCACCAGTAGGAATATCAAAAGAGATTTTCTCTTGAGCCTCTTCAACATGCTCATCATCAGAATCAGTTAGAATAAGCCTCCTCCTTTTAGCTTGAGGCACTGCAACCTGTTCTGCATCTTCACTGGAACTTTCACTAGAACTTTCCTCAACCGATTGTGTTGAAGGTCTATTTGCCCTTTGTATGAATCGTCTAGAATAAACAGCCTTTGGAGTTGTCTGTTTAGCCCTAGAATGTTTGGTGTTGATTGCAGTATGTTTCTTCCTTTTTGTCTTTGATGGTGGTTGTGAATGAGTGGTAGTGACAGGGTTTGTTGGTTCAGTAGTCATTTGGTCAGGTTGTGTTTGAGGTTCTGTTTGTGTTTGAGGTGATATGGGTTGATCAGTGGTCGTTGGTATTGGCTCAGGTGATTGAGTAGGTGGAGATGGGATGTTTTCTGTACGATCAGTGGCTAAAGGTTCAGGCATAGGTTGTTGTTCTGGTTGTTGTGGTTGATGTGTTTCAGCTTGTGATGATGAAGAATTTTATGGCTGATTGACAAAATTCTGCAAGGCAAATGGTAATACGAGAGGAGGTATGTCCTTACCAACATCTTTGTTAGTCATATCAGAGAATATTCTCTTAGTGACTCGAAAAGGTTGAATTTCATCAGCTTCATCAATAGTTAGCCCAGAAACACATGCATTGAACAGAAGTTGACAAAATCTAGCAAAGTAAACTGTAGTAGACTCTGACAACTTATCACCCAAATTCATTAAAACATATCTACCAAAATCAAAATTACTACCATAAAGTAGAGAATACCCAATTTGTAGACTGTCCATTGGAATAGCATCCCAGTTGGTGACCTTCTTCTGGAATGTCCTGGTGATACAATCAAAAAAGAAATTCAACTCTTTTCTCAAGTTTGGCCTCCTCACACTGCCCAGCTTAGCAAGAGATTCCATGTACCCAATCTCTGTTAGCATTTCCCTCAGATTTTGCTCAGAGACAACAGCATATGAAGTATGTGTGTCAAAATCCATGACATCACGAACAGTTTGTGGAGTAATCACAAACTCTTGGTCTTCATGAGAGAAGATGATAGACGGAGTTCCATTCTCTCCTCCTTCTATATATCTTGAATTTTGCCAGAAGTTAACGACTTGGGAAGCAGATAGAGTAGCCGGTTCAACCAGCGCTTGCCCAATCTCAGAATCTCGAAGAAAATTTTGCATAAGATGAAACGCCTCTGGAGCCCGGTCATTCTCAAGTAAAGCTGCATAGTTGTTAGGCACAAAGCGTAGACCAAAGACAGTGAAAGGTTTAGTTGCCATTGAATCAAGAAATAAGCAAGAAACAACTGTGAAAAATGTTTTGCAAGAAAGGTGTTTGTGAAAATGCCAAAGTGAAAAACAAAGATGTTCTCTGGTTTGGTAAAGTGAATATGTGTGGATAAGAGTGATTGTGGCAAAAAGTAATTTGAGTTTTAATTAAAAACTAAACTCAAACGATTTTACTTGAAAACACGCAACTGTTCCCTTGAAAAGTGTAAAAGTGAGACATAATGATGAGTGAGTGGGACAGGTGTCACACATGCAACGGTTCACTTAATACAGGCGCAGTAAAAGCCATTATTACCGCTGTCGTTCCGTTTATCAAGACACGTTACCACGAATTACACTAATTAACAGTTGTCAACTACTCCATTTACTCCAAAATTTTCAAATTATCTTAATGAAAATATACCTTAGAGTACATAGCACAATCAATCAGTGTTTGTCAAATTTTCAATCTTTATCACAAAACCCTTTCAAAAATGCACAGTCGTGATTTTTGTGTGTGAGTAGCAGAGTTTACCAAATCAATTTTTATAGCATCTAATATTTCATAAAATCCATAAATCAAAACAATAAACACTGAATGCACAAACTCTCATATTAAACACAGAGTATATGATGAATGCTAAACTCTGTAGTTCCTTAATTACAGAAATCTGAATATCCCTGTTCCAGTTTATGATCATGATTATCCACGTAAGCACACAGTCATTAAAGACAAAAAGATCAGGAGATAAACATCAAAGCATCATTCAGTGAGTTACATGTCAAGGATTGTCTCACAAACTCTCACATCACACAAGTGTTTAGGTGAAGTGTTTACTCTCAGATTCAATCAGTAAAAGCAGATACTACCATAAGCTTGAATGTCCACCAAATCTACACCACTTCGATTACATATATGCACAAATCAAAAGGACTTTGTTCAGGGTTATAATTGAGTGAATTCAAACAGATGAGAAGAGATTTTTTCGAATGAGAATTTCGAACTGAACAATTTATTTGATCAAAATGTTCAGTCAAATGGTTAGTACAATTTTGTACAAGATGATCAGTATATATACCTCCCTTTTTTTTTTTTATTTACATATATATATACTGAGTAGGATATCTTTTCTTGAGAAATACTCACCTGCTTGAATTTGATTTAACAAACGAATATAACTGCTCTTAATACTTCAGTATTCAAGAAAAATGAGCAGTTAATTAGGCTCAAAAGGGTTTACTACAGGTCGTGTTTATGAACAGTGTTTATGATCAGTGTTCAAAGATGTTTTGAACAGTGTTTGAAGAAAGATGGTTAATCCTAATGCCTTTATCATCTTTATGCACACATATATCATATAGTCCCAAAATGGTTTAGTGCAAGTTCTAGAGCAACATACTTACTGATGAACATCACACAACAATAAAATCTGATTGATATATAATGTATCAATCACTTATTCGGCTCAAAATCTCACAGGGTGCAGACATGAACTGTTTCTCACCAAACTAAACAATGACATATCTCAAGTTTTAAAATTTTCACAAGTGCAAACACAAAATCATCAAGAATCAAGTATGACTTGGAAACAGAGTGTCACTAATCAGAGTTTAGAGTTCATCAATATCAGAGTTATTCATGAGAGGCAATGCATGAAGTATTCATAGATTCAGAGTTTAGGATCAAATAAACTAAGAGATGCTCTAAATATGAAACAGTATCATGCTGTGTTAACTTACTGTGCAATTTCTGATTAGATTACAGTGACTCAAAAAGAATCTTGATTTATCACTGAAAATCATGCTTTATACATTTTTCTTCATCGGTATTTTCATTCAGACAAAAATCAACTCAGAATTCACAGAGTTTAACAAACGTATTAACAGTGTATGATCCACAATCATGCTGACAGAGTTTAATTAATAAGGTTCACATAGCACTTTAGCAATTTACAGAGATATGAGCAACACATTTTATTTGAAAGAGTTTGAGTCTAACCAACATGTTTAGTCAAAACCAGATACCATCCCTAGTTCATTGACCAGTCTTGTAAATGTTGCTTCACTTAGAGGCTTTGTGAAAACATCTGCAAGTTGTTGATCTGTAGGCACAAAGTGAAGCTCAATATTGCCTTCCTCTACATGCTCTCTGATAAAGTGATACCTTATGCTGATGTGCTTGGTCATTGAGTGTTGTACTGGATTACCTGTCATTGCAATAGCAC
Organism: Kitagawia praeruptora; assembly: GCA_037693485.1. Lineage (NCBI taxonomy): Eukaryota > Viridiplantae > Streptophyta > Magnoliopsida > Apiales > Apiaceae > Kitagawia > Kitagawia praeruptora. Next base: position 102,611,060 of record CM075350.1, read on the forward strand.
TTTGATTATCACAGAAAATAGGTATTTTACTATACCTCAACCCATAATCCAGTAGTTGATTCTTCATCCATAAAATCTGTGCACAACAGCTACCAGCAGCAATATACTCTGCTTCAGCTGTAGATGTAGATATTGACTTCTGTTTCTTGCTGTACCAAGACACTAGTCTGTCACCAAGAAATTGACAACTTCCACTTGTGCTTTTTCTGTCAATCTTACAGCCAGCAAAATCTGCATCAGAGTAACCAAGTAGCTTAAAATCTGATTCTCTTGGGTACCACAGCCCTAAGGTTACAGTGCCCTTGAGATATTTGAAAATCCTCTTCACAGCTGTTAAATGTGGTTCCCTTGGATCTGCCTGAAATCTTGCACACAGACAGGTGGCATACATGATATCAGGTCTGCTAGCTGTTAAATAAAGTAGAGAACCAATCATCCCTCTGTAGCTTGTCATATCCACTGATGAACCTGTATCTTTGTCCAGTTTTGTTGCAGTTGCCATGGGAGTTGTTGCAGATGAACAGTCAAGCATGCCAAATTTCTTGAGTAGATTTCTGGTATATTTTGCTTGATTAATGAAAATTCCATCATCTGTTTGCTTCACCTGTAAGCCTAGAAAATAGCTTAACTCTCCCATCATACTCATTTGATATCTAGACTGCATGAGCTTGGCAAATTTCTTACAGAGTTTATCATTAGTAGACCCAAAAATAATGTCATCCACATATATCTGAACTAAAAGCAAGTCACTACCATTTTGGAAGTAAAACAGAGTTTTGTCGATAGTACCTCTATTAAATCCACTTTCTAGTAGAAATTTTGCAAGAGTTTCATACCATGCCCTTGGTGCCTGCTTAAGTCCATAGAGTGCCTTGTCTAACCTGTAGACATGATCTGGATATTTTGGATCTACAAAACCAGGTGGTTGTTCAACAAATACTTCTTCTTCAAGTTTTCCATTCAGAAAAGCACTTTTCACATCCATTTGAAAAACCTTGAATTTCTTGTGAGAAGCATATGCAAGAAAGATTCTGATTGCCTCCAATCTAGCTACTGGAGCAAATGTTTCATCATAGTCTATTCCTTCCTGTTGTGAGTAGCCTTTTGCAACCAGTCTTGCCTTGTTCCTTGTGATAACACCTTCACTGTCAGTTTTATTCCTGAAAACCCATTTAGTACCAACAATGGATCTGTTCTTGGGCCTTGGTACTAGGGTCCACACTTCATTTCTTTCAAATTCATTTAGCTCTTCTTGCATTGCTGTTATCCAGTCAGCATCTTTCAGAGCTTCTTCTACTTTCTTTGGCTCAGTTTGTGACAAGAATGCATGAAACAGACATTCATTTGTTGTTGCACTTCTTGTCCTTACTTTTGCATCTGGATCACCAATAATTAAATCAGGTGTATGTGACTTAGTCCATTTTCTTGCAGAAGGCAGATTGCTTCTGTCATCATGTGATCCTCCCCCTTGATCCATGCTCTCCTGATTTTCTTGGTGTCTCTCTTCATTTTCAGATGCTCCCCCTGAATATGATTGCTCAGAATTTGAATGATCAAAGTTTGAATCAACAGTGTTTGATTCAGAGTTATCAATTGAGTCACTATCAGTGTTTGAATTATCACTTTGATGTGATTCTTCATGCTCCCCCTCAACTGGTTCTTCCCTTGTTTCTGATTGAAAAGTTTCTTCAGTGTTTACCAGTAGAGGTTCAGAATTGACCTCAACAGTGTTTGTCAGATCTGTATCATCCGAGTTTAATAAATCTTCATTTGCAAAGTGCAGTTGATCATGCTCATTAACATCTTCAAGTCCAGTTATTTTCTTGTCATCAAATGACACATGAATAGACTCCATGATCACTCTGGTTCTCAGATTATAAACTCTGAATGCCTTTGTTGACAGTGGATAGCCAACAAAAATTCCTTCATCTGCCTTTAGGTCAAATTTGGTCAACTGTTCAGGATGAGTCTTCAACACAAAGCACTTGCATCCAAAAATATGAAAATATTTTAGATTTGGCTTCTTCTTCTTCACCATTTCATATGGTGTTTTACCATGCTTGTTGATCAGTGTTGCATTTTGAGTAAAACAAGCAGTTTGAACTGCTTCTGCCCAGAAATATGTTGGCAACTTTGCTTCATCTAGCATGGTTCTGGCAGCTTCTATCAAAGTTCTGTTCTTCCTCTCCACAACACCATTTTGTTGTGGAGTGCCAGGTGCAGAAAACTCTTGTTTGATCCCTTTACTCTTGCAAAATTCTTCCATAGATGAATTCCTGAACTCAGTTCCATTGTCACTTCTGATTATCTTCACTTGATGCTCTGACCCTTTGTCCAGTTGGATTATATGATCTGTCAGTGTTAAAGCTGTTTCATCCTTCTTTGCAAGAAAATATACCCATGCGAATCTGGTATATTCATCAACAATGACTAATGCATATTTCTTCTTTCCAAGAGACATCACATTTACTGGACCAAAAAGATCAACATGTAATAGATGATAAGGATCAGCAATTGAAGACTCAGATTTGCTTTTGAAAGAGGTTTTTCTCTGTTTGGCCTTTTGACAAGAATCACACAGGCCTTCTACATTCAACAATGACTTTGGTAGTCCTCTTGCAAGATCATTCTTTATGAGCTCATTGATGTTGTTCAGATTCAAATGAGAGAGTTTCTTGTGCCACTTCCAACTCTCTTCACTGGACATTCTTGTTGACAGACATACTGCTTTGCCATCAGTGTTTGTTGACAATTTTATTTCATAGATGTTGTTGTGTCTGTTTCCAACTAGAGCAACTTTCCCTGTAGATTTACTGATCACTTGGCAATATTCAGGCTGAAAATCTACATGATATCCTCTGCCACAGATTTGACTCACAGATAGCAAATCATGTTTGAGTCCTGGAACCAGAGCTACATTTGTGATGATGACATTTCCAAGATTAATATTGCCATATCCCAGTGTATGTCCTATGTTGCCATCTCCATAGGAAACTTCTGGGCCAGCCTTCTCCTCATACTCTGATAGCAGGGCTTTATTTCCAGTCATGTGTCCTGAACATCCACTGTCCACGACTAGGGTACTGACCCTGGTGCCCTGCAATCACAAACAATCACTGATTATTAGTTTTAAGGATCCAGACTTGCTTGGATCCTTTGGCTTTCTTAATTCTGTTAGCTTTTGCAGCGGAATTCACATTAACAGAGTTTAAGCTAACTTTTTCAGAATTTTCATTTGCAGAGTTTACTTTAACCCATTTCAAATTTGGCTTGGGTTCATAGTAATTATAATAAATAGCATGATAATCTCTGCAAGTGTAAATAGAATGCCAAGTACTTCCACAGTGTTTGCATAAAGTCTGTGGTCTAGTTCTCACATAATCACTCTTTACTGCAGTTTTAGAAGGCAAAGAATTAATGTTCTTATTCTTACTGCAGAAACTAGCAAGATGATTAGTACTACCACAATTAAAGCATGTTTTTCTGGGAGCTAATGAAGCAAGCATTGGCTTAATTCCTGAGGTTATGCCTATTTTTCCATTTCTGTTTTTCTTAGGCATTCTTTGTTTGTTGACAGACTTTATCTCCTTAAGCTTATGCTTGAGTTGTTTATCTGTCATTAAGCCAATGTTAGCCTCTTTAACAAAAGTTTTAGCATATGACTCTTTAACAGCCTTTTTCTGTGCTTCAGTCTTAGGTCCACCTGTTCCCATGACATTACCTTCAGATGAACAATGTGGTCTTTTCTTTACCTGATTTTCAAATCTAAGTTCATCTCCTACAGAGTAACCTAGACCTACTGTATCTGATTGAAACACTTCTTGAGTGTCTTTACCAGAGTGTGTCCAAGTTTTAATGATGTGTTTAGTATCCTCCAATTCTGATTCTAGTTGCTTATACTTACCTAGCAACTCCTGTTCAATAAACACTGCACCATCTCTCTCTTTTTGAATTTTATTCATGTTCTCTAGCTGTTCCTCAACAAATTTATTTCTTTCTTTGAGTTGAGAACACTCAGACTTTATTCTTTCATTTTCTAAAGTCTGATCCCTATAACTGATATGCAATGCTTTAAGATAAATTCTCAATTCAGTTATATTATCAGTGTTATAAGCATAGGTAGTTGGAGGTACCTTGAGATCATCATTTTCAGTCTGAGTAGTAGCCATGAGAGCATAGTTGACTTCCTCATCTGAATCTGAAGTGTCTGCCCAATCTCTGCCTTTGGTGTAGAGTGCCTTTTCAGTTTTACCCTTCTTGCACTCAGGAGCATAGTGACCCATCTCCTTACACTTGTAGCATTGAATTTCAGACTTATCTTTCTTACCAGATTTGAAGTCCTTTCCTTCAGATTTCTTGAAATTCTTCTTATCAAACTTTGAGTAGTCCTTGGAGAATCTCTTTCCTTTCTTGAAGTTCTTGTATCCCATCTTCTTGAAGGTCTTTACCATCAATGCAGCCATTTGCATCATCTCCTCATCATCTTCAGAATCAGATGATCCATCTGTGTTTGAGTCAACATCAGTGTTTGATGACTCATTCTCTGAATGTATGACTAAGGCTTTCCCTTTTGCTTTTCTCCTTGATGCCTCCTTCTTTGATGGTTTCTCCTCAACCTTGAGTGCAACAGACTTTGACTTTCTACTTGATCTTTTGTTTCTTTGCTCCAACTCCAATTCATGGGTTTTGAGCAGTCCATAAATTTCATCAATCTCTGTTTCACCAAGTTCATAATTATCTCTAATAGTGGTTGTTTTCACATCCCACTTTTCAGGTAGAGAAAGAAGAAACTTGAGATTTGAGTCTTCTAAATCATACTCTTTGTTAACCAATGACAAATCATTGAGCAGTTTACAGAATCTGTCAAAAGTTTCTGTCATGGTTTCATCAGATTTTGCCTCAAAATGCTCATACTCCTGAGTGAGTATGTTCCTTCTGTTCTTCTTAATTGCAGGTGTTCCTTGACATCTAACCTCAAGTGCATCCCATATTTCCTTTGCAGTTGTGCAGTTTATCAATTTATTAGACATAACATTGTCTAACGCACTGTGAAGTAAATGCCTTACCTTCGCATCCTTTGCAATAGATGAAAGATCCTCAGCAGTTAGATCTTTCTTTTCTTTTGGAATGACTTTGATTCCTCACCAGCAGCAGCAGCAGATAACTTTGTAGGTTTGTGAGGACCTTCATAAATTCTGTCCAGATATTCTGGATCTGTGGCCTCCAGAAACATGGTCATCTTCAACTGTAATAAAGTAACAGATTTGGCTCTGATACCACTTGTTAGGTCGAATACACAATATATAATCAAGTACTGTATGAATAAGTAACAAGAACACACGTTTTAACTCTTAAAACTGTTTGGAATTAATAATTCCTCTCTCGGTGATGTAAAGTATCACAGAGAGCTGCTTAGGTTACAAGAATGATATTCGTTCACGATGGATACCCCTCTAGGGTTAACCTAACTGTATTTATAAGATATACAGCTACGTACAATCGTAAATTGATTCTCCTAAAATTAAGCTATACAATTAATATCAATTACGATTGCTACACGTCTTCTAAGTCAACTCAATCTCTTTGACAGCTATCCAATCTTCAAAGATATCGCTTCCATATTAATATTAAATTAATCTTCAAACTCTGTTGACTTGTAGACGCTCCCAGTAGACAGACTTTAGCAAACTCTGTTTTCTCCATGCTAACAGTGTTTGCGCTTCCATGTATTCAGCTATCAGTGTTTACGCTTTCCTCTGTCAGCGTTTGCGGTTCCAGCAATCAGCGTATACTCAAACTCTGTTACAACTGCTTTCAATAACAAGTTAAACTCTCTTTACCTGTAACACTTAAACACTGACATTAAATCACATCAATTATATCTAACAGATAAACAACTTAAGCAAAATCTTAAAGAAATAAAATCTGTCAATAAACAGAAAATGCCTAGGAAAAACAGAAATGGAAAGGTAGGCATTACATCAGGAAATAGGCCAATGCTTGCTACACTTTCACCTAGAAAAACTTGTCATAACTATGGTAGCACTAATCATCTTGCTAGTTTTTGCAGGAAGAACAAAGACATTAATTCTTTACCCTCCAAATCTGGAGTGAAAAAGGATAATGTCAAACCGAGACCACAAACTCTGTGCAAACACTGTGGAAGTACTTGGCACTCAATTTATACTTGCAAGAATTATCATGATATTTATCATAATTACTATGAACTGAAACATAATCTGAAATGGGTTAAAGTAAATTCTGCAGGTACTAAGACAGAAAATGTTAGTTTAAACTCTGATAATGACAAATCCGCTGCAAAAACTAACAGATTTAATAAAGCAAAAGGATCCAAGCAAGTCTGGATCCTTAAATCTAACAATCAGTGATTGTTTGTGATTGCAGGGCACAAGGGTAAGTACCCTAGTCGTGGACAGTGGATGTTCAGGACACATGACTGGAAATAAAGCCCTGCTATCAGAGTATGTGGAGAAGGCTGGCCCAAAAGTTTCCTATGGAAATGGCAACATAGGACATACTCTGGGATATGGCAATATTAATCTTGGAAGTGTCATCATCACAAATGTAGCTCTGGTTCCAGGACTCAAGCATGATCTGCTTTCTGTGAGTCAAATCTGTGACAGAGGATATCATGTAGATTTTCAGCCTGAATACTGTCAAGTCATCAGTAAATCTACAGGGAAAGTTGCTCTAGTTGGAAACAGACACAATAACATCTATGAAATAAAATTGTCAACAAACTCTGATGGCAAAGAAGTGTGTCTGTCAACAAGGATGTCCAGTGAAGAGAGTTGGAAGTGGCATAAGAAACTCTCTCATTTAAATCTGAACAACATCAATGAGCTAATAAAGAATGATCTTGTGAGAGGACTACCAAAGTCTTTGTTGAATGCAGAAGGCCTGTGTGATTCTTGTCAAAAGGCCAAACAGAGAAAAGCCTCTTTCAAAAGCAAGTCTGAGTCTTCAATTTTGGATCCTTATCATCTTCTTCATGTTGATCTTTTTGGACCAGTGAATGTTATGTCTCTTGGAAAGAAGAAATATGCTCTAGTCATTATTGATGAATACACCAGATACACTTGGGTGTATTTTCTAGCAAAGAAAGATGAAACTTCATTAACTCTGGCAAAACATATAATGCAGTTGGACAAAGGGTCAAAGAATCAAGTGAAGATTATCAGAAGTGACAATGGAACTAAATTCAGGAATTCAACAATGGAAGAATTTTGCAAGAACAAAGGAATTAAACAAGAGTTTTCTGCACCTGGCACTCCACAACAGAATGGTGTAGTTGAAAGGAAGAATAGAACTTTGATAGAAGCTGCCAGAACTATGCTTGATGAAGCAAAATTACCAACCTATTTCTGGGCAGAAGCTGTTCAAACAGCTTGTTTTACTCAGAATGCCACTCTGATAAATAAGCATGGAAAAACACCATATGAAATGGTGAGAGAAAAGAAGCCAAACCTGAAATATTTTCATATTTTTGGGTGCAAATGCTTTGTGCTAAAAACTCATCCTGAATAGTTGACCAAATTTGATCTGAAGGCAGATGAAGGAATTTTTGTTGGCTATCCACTGTCAACTAAGGCATTCAGAGTTTATAATCTGAGAACCAGAGTGATCATGGAATCTATTCATGTGTATTTTGATGACAAGAAAATAACTGGACTTGAAGATGTAAATGAACATGATCAACTGCACTTCGAAAATTAAGATTTAATCTCTGATGAATTAAACTCTGATGAGTCTGATCTGACAAACTCTGAACCTCTACTGGTAAATACTGAAGAGACCTTTCAGCCAGAATCAAGAGAAGAACCAGTTGAGGGGGAGCATGAAGAAACTCATCAAAGTGATAACTCAAATTCTGATAATGACTCAGCTGAAAATTCTGAATCAAACTCTGGTGACTCAAACTCTGGAAGTCCAAAATCTGACAGTTCACACACTGATTAGTCACATTCAGGGGGAGCCTCAGAGAATGAAGAAAGATATCAAGAAAATCAGGAGAACATGGATCAAGGGGTAGGATCCAACTTTGAAAGAAGTCAATTGCCTTCGGCTAGGAAATGGACCAAATCTCACACACCTGATTTGATCATTGGTGATCCAGATGCAAGAGTAGGGACAAGAAGTGCAACAACAAATGAATGTCTGTTTCATGCATTCTTGTCACAAACTGAGCCAAAGAAAGTTGAAGAAGCTCTTAAAAATGCTGACTGGATAACAGCAATGCAAGAAGAGTTAAATGAATTTGAGAGAAATAAAGTGTGGACACTAGTACCAAGACCAAAGAACAGGTCTATTGTTGGTACTAAGTGGGTTTTCAGAAACAAAACTGATAGTGAAGGGGTTGTTACAAGAAACAAAGCCAGACTTGTGGCAAAAGGCTATTCACAGCAAGAGGGGATAGATTATGATGAGACTTTTGCTCCAGTTGCCAGGTTGGAGGCAATACGGATGTTTCTTGCTTATGCTTCTCACAAGAAATTCAAGGTTTTTTAGATGGATGTTAAAAGTGCTTTTCTGAATGGAAAACTTGAAGAAGAAGTGTTTGTCGATCAACCACCTGGTTTTGTAGATCCAAAATATCCAGACCATGTCTACAGGTTAGACAAGGCACTATATGGACTTAAGCAGGCACCAAGAGCATGGTATGAAACTCTGGCTCAATTTCTTTTAGAAAGTGGATTCAACAGAGGTACAATTGATAAAACTCTGTTTTATTTCAAATGTAGAAGTGACTTGCTTTTAGTTCAGATATATGTTGATGACATCATTTTTGGATCTACTAATGATAAACTCTGTAAGAAGTTTGCCAAGCTCATGCAGTCCAGGTATCAAATAAGTATGATGGGAGAGCTAAGTTATTTTCTAGGCTTACAGGTGAAGCAAACAGATGATGGAATCTTTATCAATCAAGCAAAATATACTAGAAATCTTCTCATGAAATTTGGCATGCTTGACTGTTCATCTGCAACAACTCCCATGGCAACTGCAACTAAATTGGACAAAGATACAGGGTCATCAGTAGATATGACAAGTTACAGAGGAATGATTGGCTCTCTTCTCTATCTAACAGCAAGTAGACCTGATATCATGTATGCAACATGTCTGTGTGCAAGGTTTCAGGCAGATCCAAGAGAACCACATTTAACAGCTGTGAAGAGGATTTTTAAGTATCTCAAGGGCACTATAACTTTAGGGCTGTGGTACCCAAGAGAATCAGATTTCAAACTACTTGGTTATTCTGATGCAGACTTTGCAGGCTGTAAGATTGACATAAAAAGCACCAGTGGAAGTTGTCAATTTCTTGGTGACAGACTTGTTTCTTGGTACAGCAAGAAACAGAAATCAATATCCACATCTACAGCTGAAGCAGAGTATATTGCTACTGGTAGCTATTGTGCACAGATTCTATGGATGAAGAATCAATTGCTGGATTATGGATTGAGGTATAGCAAAATACCTATTTTCTGTGATAACTAAAGTGTTATTGCAATGACAGGTAATCCAGTACAACACTCAATGACCAAGCACATCAGCATAAGGTATCACTTTATCAGAGAGCATGTAGAGGAAGGCAACATTGAGCTCCACTTTGTGACTATAGATCAACAACTTGCAGATGTCTTCACCAAGCCTCTGAGTGAAGTAACATTTACAAGGCTGGTCAATGAACTAGGAATGGTCTCTGGTTTTGACTAAAAATGTTGGTTAGACTCAATTTTTTTTTATAAAATGTGTTGCTCATTTTTCTGTGAATTGTTAAGTGCTATGTGAACTTTGTTGATTAAATTCTGTTATGCAGACTCTGTTCACATGTTTTTGTTTTCACACTGTTTAGCTCTGTCAGCATGTCTGTCTGTCATACGCTGTTAACATGGTTAATAATCTATGTGAATTCTGAATTGATCTTTGTCTGGATGAAAACACCAATGAAGAAATATGTATGAAGCATGATTCTCAGTGATTAAATCAAGACTCTTTTTGAGTCACTGTGATCTAATCAGAAACTGTGCAGTATGTTAACACAGCATGATACTGTTTCATATTTAGAGCATCTCTTAGTTTATTTGGTCCTAAACTCTGAGTCTATGAATACTGTGTGCATTGCCTCTCATGAATAACTTCTGATATTGATGAACTCTAAACTCTGATTAGTGACACTCTGTTCCCAAGACATATATACAGTTCTTGATGATTCCTTGTTTGTACTTGTGAAAATTTTAAAACTTGAGATGTGTCGTTGTTTAGTTTGGTGAGAAACAATTCATGTCTGCACCCTATGAGAATTTGAGCCAAATAAGTGATTGATACATTTTATATCAATCAGATTTTATTCATGTGTGATGTTCATCAGTGAGTATGTTGCTCTAGAACTTGTATTAAACCATTTTGAGACTACATGATATGTGTGTGCATGAAAATGATAAAGGCACTAGGATTTACCATCTTTCTCCAAACACTGTTCATAAATACCACCCTTAATAAACCCCTTTGAGCCTCATTAGCTGCTCATTTTTTAAACTCTGTCGTATTAAGAGCAGTTATATTCTTTTGGAAAATCAAATGCAAGCAGGTGAGAGTTTCTCAAGAAAAGGAAAGTTTTCTCAGTATATATACATAAAAAAATAAAAAAAAAAATGTATATATGCTGATCATCTTGTACAAATATGAACCAACAGTGTGACGGAACACTTTGGTCTATTAAATTGTTCAGTTCGCCATTTATTCATTTAATACATCTCTTCTCACCTGTTTGATCTTACTAAATTACAATCCTGAATAAAGACCTTTTGATTTGTGCATATATGTACTCAAAGTAGTGTAGATTTGGTGGAAATTCAAGCCTATGGAAGTATCTGCTTTTACTGATTGAATTTGAGTGAAAACACTTCACCTAAACACTTGTGTGCTTTGAGAGTTTGTGAGTTTATCAAATCCCTGACATGTTACTCACTGAATGATGCTTTGATATCTATCTCTTGATCTTTTTATCTATAATGACTGTGTGCTTACTTGGATAATCATGAACATCAATGGGAATAGGGTTATTCAGATTTCTGTATTTAAGGAACTACAGAGTTTAGCATTCATCACATACTCAGTGTTTAATATGAGAGTTTGTGCATTCGGTGTTTATTGATTTATTTTATGGATTTTATGAAATATTAGATGCTATAAAAATTGATTTGGTAACCTCTGCTACACACACACACATATATTCACAACTGAGCAATTTTTGAAAGGGTTTTAGTAATAATGTTGGAAAATTTGACAAACACTGTTGGATTGTGTTCCGTACTCTAAGGTAAATTTTCATTAAGATAATTTGAAAATTTTAAGTAAATAGAGTGTTTGACAACTGTTTAATGAGTGTAAATGTGGTAAAGTGTCTTGATAATAGGAAAGACAGCGGTAATAATTGCTTTTTACTGCGCGTGATTGATTATTTCGCTGCATGATTGACACGTGTCCCACTCACCCATTATTGTGTCCCACTCACACACTACTCTAGGAACGGTTGCGTGTTTTCAATGTACAAACGATTGAGTTTTAATTTTTAATTACTACTCAAATCACTTTTTGTTACTATCACTTCATATCCACTCATATTCACTTTACCAAAACACAGAACTCCTTTGTTTTTCACTTCGACATTTTCAAAAACACCTTACAAACACATCATTTTCACTGTCGTTTCTTGCTCATTTCTTGATCTAATGGCGACTAAACCGTTTACTACTTTTGGTCTTCGTTTTGTTCCTAACAATTTTGCAGCTTTACTTGAGAATGACCGTGCTCCCGAAGCGTTTCATCTTATACAAAATTTTCTTCGTGACTCTGAGATTGAGCAAGCATTGATTGAACCTGCTGTTCTATCTGCATCTCAGATTGCCACTTTCTGGCAAAACTCAAGGTATGTAGATGGAGGAGAGAATGGGACTCCGTCTATAATCTTCACTCATGATGAACAAAAGTTTGTGAGTACTCCACAAACTGTTCGAGAGACCATGGACTTCGACACACACACCTCATATGCTATTGTTTCTGAGCAAAATCTGCGGGACATGTTAATAGAAATTGGTTACATGGATTCTCTTGCAAAGCTAGGCAGTGTCAAACGGCCAAATCTAAGAAAGGAATGGAATTTTTTCTTTGACTGCATCACCAGGACATTCCAGAAGAAAGTCACCAACTGGGATGCCATTCCTATGGATAGTCTTCAAATTGGGTATTCTCTACTCTATGGCAGTAATTTTGATTTTGGTCGATATGTGTTAATGAATTTAGGTGATAAATTGTCAGAGTCTACTACAGTATATTTTGCTAGATTTTGTCAACTTTTGTTCAATGCCTGTGTACCTGGTTTAGAAATTGATGCAGCTGATGTGATTCAACCTTTTCGAGTCAATAAGAGAATATTCTCTGATATGACAAATAAAGATGTTGGTAAAGATCTACCTGAACTTGTTTTGCCACTTGCCCTGCAAAACTTTCTAAATCAACCCCAAGATTCCCAATCACCACCACAAGAACCACAACATCCAGAAACACACCAAATGCCTGAACCTTTAGCCACTGACCACACTGAAACCATACATTCTAATCCTATACCATCACCTGAGCCAACACCCACATACACTGTACCTACCACATCAAAACAACCACAACCTGAACCAATCATTGAACCAACAAACTCTGAGCCTGCTCAACCTCAACCAAAATCTAAACCAAAAAGGCAAAAGCATACTGCTCTTAACACAAAGCATTCCAAGGCTAAACAGACATCTCCTGGAGCTGTTTATACCAGAAGAGTAATTAAAAGGGCAAATAGGCCTTCATTACCACCAGTTGAGGACAACTCTAGTGAAGAAGAAGAGGTAATTGAAGTGCCTCAAGCAAAAAGGAGGAGGCTGATTCTTACAGACTCTGATGATGAGCAAGTTGTTGAAGCTCCAGAGAATATTTCTAAAGATATTCCTACTGTTGAGACAGAGGTTATCATGGAAGCTACTGTAGAAGAAACAGGTTTCAAACTCGATGAACCAGAAATTGCTGAGGATCAGACTGATAAAGATGACAGAGATGCTTTACCTGCAATGGAAGAGTTTGATGAAACTCCCATTCCATTTTCTTTTGACTTTGAAGCATCTACTCCAACACCCATGGTAGTCACCAACTCTGTTGATACTGGTATTGCAGACGGGCCTACTGTTGTATTAGAAGACACTGAGATTGCATCACACACAGAATTATACTCTGATGCACATCATGTTTCTAATCATGGTGAGGAGATTAATCAACCAGCAAAGGTTGTTTCTTCAGAGCATGCACAAGGTGATAAAGGAAAACAAGTTGCTCAAGAAACAGTTGACGCTCAAAATGAAGACATTGCTTCAGTTGCACATACTGATGTGTCAGTTAGTGATTCTTTTGAAGACAGGAGTACAGGAGCTGAAAATGAACAATTTCAAACTGATGGACAGAAAACAGGAGAGAAACTAGACTTTGCTGGACCTTCTGTTCATGAAATTGATGATAATTATTTGACCAAGCAAACTGCAGATTGGTACAAATCAGATTGTATTTTTCCTCATGGCAGAGCAGCTACCTTTCTCAAGGTAAATTCTTCAAAGATTTCAAATCCTGATATTTTCACTTGTCTACAAGGAACAGTGATTCAGATCAAGTCTTTGAATCACAGGTTTGATGACAATCAGAAGGCAATTGTTGATCTTCGAACAGAGGTTGCTACTCATGAGGAGAAATCTCAAAGAGCTAATTCTAAGCTATTTCAACAATTTTCCAAAGCTCAGGAAACTTTTAATGACAGATTGAGCAAAGTTGAACAGAATCAGCTTTTGTTGACTGAAAAGGTTGATTCCATTGCAAACTCTCTTGAGTTAATCACCTCTATTCTGATTCCAGATGGTGATGATGTCAAAAAGGGGGAGAGAATTGCTAAAACTAAGTGTAAGCAAACTCAAACTCTGTCAAAGAAGGATCATCTGGATGAAGAAGGTGCAAATTCTGATAAGGGGTTAAGAAGTGCAAATCCAAGACATGGACATGGAAGGTCTACAAGGTCAAAGTCAAATTTGGTAGCAGATACAAATCATCAGAGTACTTCTACTTCAAGGTAAAAGGATTTGTCATTCACTGACAATCCACAAACAGATGAAGAGTTGGCTGCTAAGATTTTTCGTGAGGAAAATGTTGAGGCTACACTTGAAGATATACATGCTGAAGAAAAGCTGTTGCAAAAAGAACATTTGAAGGCATTGAAGTCCAAGAAAGGAAAGAAAGTTGTCAAAGCTTCAAGGCCTGCAAGGAAAGGAATTGAAATTAAAGAGAATTTATCTGGTATTCAAGAAGAGGAAGAAGAAGAAGAAGAAGGGAAGTTGGTAAGAAAATCTTCTCTTGATGCTAAGTTAAAACTGAAAGGGGTGATGGGTGAAGATAGCAAAGGTAAAAAGACAGTTACAACCTCTGTTGCCACACAAGTTGTAAGTGATTCTATACAGACTCAAAGCAAACCTTTACCTGGGTTTTCTAGACCAAAGATTCCAGTCCAAGCACAAACAGGAGTGATTGGTGGTTATCAACATAACATTGCTTGTTCAGGAAAGCCACCAGGTAGAAATACTTCTGGCTTAGGTTCAAGAAGAGATTTGAGAGTTAGTAACAGTCCAAGAGATCCCTCTACACTTGTCTCTCTTGGTTCTGGTATTATTCAAGAAAATCTGGACAAATTGGAATCAGTTCAGCTAGTTCACCAAAAGAGCCTAGATATTCACTTTCTGTTGTACTTCATGGCAGATGGAATAGTGTATAGAGTGAATGAAGAAGCGATCAAGCTCAAGTTGTTTGAAGAACTCCAGTATGTTCTGCATATATTCAGAGTCAGAAACCGACGAACAGAGCTTATTGCTAATTCTATAAGAGAATATATGCTGAGAGCTAAAGCCTTTACTGGATCGAAGACTACTGGAGAGTATGTTCCTAAATACAGAGATTGGAATGGAAATCTTATTGAAATGAAGAAGGGAACTGCAAAGTTAAAGACTGATCTGGGTATTACAGTTCTTGATTTTAATTCTCAATCAGAGGAAGTCAAGTTCATAAGACTAGGTAATGAGATGAGGAGAAATAAAATCTACGATCTAAGAGCTGCTATCTATCAAACTGATGAGAGTGATCCAGAGTTAAAAGAGATCAAGGAAGCTATGCAGAGAGAACTTGAAAATGCTGAGAGAAGACTGTTGATAGATTATCTCAGAACAACTCCAGATCTTGAAGAGGTTAGGTAGACAGAATTTGTAAGTAATTCGAATTTTCTGTAAATTTTGTTAAGTCAAGATTAAACTCTGGTTATATGTTAAACACTGTGTTTTTATTTGATTGTTTTGACATCATCAATTACTGTGAACTTGTACATTTTTCTAATGAACAAGTTGGGGGAGATTGTTAGATATAATTGATGTGATTTAATGTCAGTGTTTAAGTGTTACAGGGAAAAAGAGTTTAACTTGTTAATGAAAGCAGTTGTAGCAGAGTTTGAGTATACGCTGATAGCTGGAAGCGCAAACGCTGACAGAAGGAAGTGCAAACACTGCTGGCTGACAGAAGGAAGCGCAAACACTGCTGGCTAGGAGAGCAACAGAGTTTGCTAAAGTCTGTCTACTGGAAGCGTCTACAAGTCAACAGAGATTGAAGATTAATTTAAGATAAATATGGAAGCAATATCTTTGAAGATTGGATAGCTATCAAAGAGATTGAGTTGACTTAGGGGACATGTAGCAATCGTAATTGATATCAATTGTATAGCTTAATTATAGGAGAATCAATTAATGATTGTACGTAGCTGTATATCTTATAAATACAGTTAGGTTAACCCTAGAAGGGTATCCATCGTGAACGAATATCATTCATTGTAACCTAAGCAGCTCTCTGTGATATTTTACATCACTGAGAGAGGAATTATTAATTCCAAACAGTTTTAAGTACTAAAACGTGTGTTCTTGTTATTTACTCATACAGTACTTGATTATATATTGTGTATTCGACCTAACATAACCTATACCCCTATGTACAAGACTATCCGAGTAAGCACACAGTCTAGATAGACAAAAAGATCATTAAATAGACATCAGTGTCACATTCAGTGAGTAACATGCTATGGATATAAAAGCTCACATAACTCTCAAATCACACAAGTGTATAGGTGAAGTGTTTTCGCTCAAGTTCAATCAATAAAATCATGTGCTACCATATGCTTGGTTGTCCACCAAATCTCCACTACTTCGAATACATGTATACACAAATCAAAAGGACTTTGTTAAAGGTTGTAACGTGGCTAAGATGAAGGGAAGAAAATTGAACAAAATATCAACAAGTGGCTAACTTGACAACTTAATAGATCAAAATGTTTATTTCTAAATCAAGCACAATTCTCTACTTGATATTTATATATATATATATATATATATATATATATATATATTCCCATCAAATGAATCCACCTTAACAAAGAAATCCCCACATTGTTCACTTCACCAATTCCCAAATGAAATAGACTGCTCTACTAGTAACTCAAGAGAATAATAAACAAGTAGGCTCAAGAATTTAGAGTGGTGATATTCAAAAAATAACGGTTAAAAGGCTCAAAGGGGTTCACTAAGGATTTAATTCACGGGCAGTGTTTGGATAAATGTGGTGAATCCTAGTGCCTTTATCATTTTCATGCACACACATAACATGTAGTCTCAAAATGGTTTAAAACAAGTTCTAGAGCAACATATTCCATGATGAACAACACACATCAATAAAAATCAATTGATATAAAATGTATCAATTACTAATTAGGCTTAAGATCTCACAGGGTGAAAGCATGCTTCAGTACTCACCAAAATAGACAAAGACACATCTCAAGTTTATAATTTTCGCAAGCACAAACAAGGAATCATCAAGTACCATGTCAATTTCTTTGGGGATATACTGTATACAGCATCTGACTTAAACAGAGTTTAACTAACAGAGTTTAGAAGCCATCAACATCAGAAGTTATTTATGAGAGGTAATGCACACAGTTTTTACATACTCAGAGTTTAGGATATATAAACTAAGAGATGCTATAAATATGAAACAGTATCATGCTCGTGTTAATTTTATGCACAGTCTAAGATTAGATCACAGATAACTTACAAAAAATTAATGATTAATAACTGAGAATCATGCTTCATACAGTTTTCTTCATCGGTGTTCATATCAAACAATAACATTATCAGAGTTTATCAGAGTTTATTCAACATGTTAACAATGTTTGACCGACAGAACATGCTAACAGAGTTTAACAGTATACGAACAGAGTTTGCATAGCAGAGTTTAAAAACAGAGTTCACATAGCAGTTAACACATCACAGAAACATAAGTGATGCATTACATAAGTAAAATTTTGAGTCTAACCAATATCTCTAGTCAAAACCAGAGACCATTCCAAGTTCATTTATCAGCCTTGTAAATATGGCTTTGATAAATGGATTTTATATCCATTTGGAACGTTTCATATCGGCTTAAATTGGTGTACTTGGACTCAAGTTTGTGGTATTTTTGATGTGTTTTGCTTAAATGTGCAGGTTTGCAAGAATGTCGATTAGGGATGAATTTTCCGTCGTTTGGAGTTGATTTATGATATGGAATGAAGAACGGCGTCTTAATATCAACTACCATAAGGATTCACGCTAAAGAATTGAAGAAAGGGAAGTGGCAAAAGAATTGGAAGAGAAAACGGATGAGGAATGAGCAAATTGTGGAAAATTCGGATGGTTGCGCAGTCTACATTGTTTTGGCCATATCTGGAGTTCTAGAAGTCCGTTTTCAGCGATCTTACTGTCCACGCGAAGCTTGGGAAATTTTCTTGAAGTCTAAAAGAAAACAAACAGAAAGTTTATTCGCCTTCAGCGCGTAAACGTGCGCCTGCAGCGCGTGGTTCAGAAGTTTTGCGCGCCTGGAGCGCATAGCACGCGCCTGTAGCGCGTAGAATCGATGGAAATTCCTGAAATTGTCCGTTTTGCCCCTATTTCGAATTCTAGTTGTATTTTTGGTACCCAAACCTATTTCTAATTGTATTGTAGGTCGTTTTTCTTGTTGGGCAAGATATCTAGGCCTATATAAACACATCCTACCATTGTAATTTAGAGAACGATTACATATCAATTACTTAGGTTTATTTGTATCTTTTCATACTTTGTTTTTATCATGGTTTCATCAGATCCCATGATGATGAGTGGTTCGATTATGAACTAATCGTTGTCATGGGATTCTAACGGATTTATTTATGAAGCTTTAGTATCTTGATGCTTTAAAGATCTGTGTGTGATGTATATCTGATATCCTCGTATGGTTGTGCTTAATTGTTAGATGCGTAGCTAACATCTAATTTGTTAATCTCTTGTGAAGTGAAAGTGGATCTTGAGATTTAGAACTTGCCATACTAGCATAGGTTCATGATTGTTTATCAACATGATTCGTAGTATGAGATGAGAATACTTATATTGCCCTATGTGATCATTATGGATAACTTGCTTGTGACGGCCCCAAATCCCTTAATCCAAATTAACTAGATAATGGTAAAGCATGCATATTAATTAATTAGACATTACCAATCCCACGCCTAGATCGCCAACATGTAAGAGTTTGAAACAATATAAACTACCAATTCAAAACAATTTATTATTAAAGTCACAAATTATTCTAAATTCAAAGGATTACAGACTAAGTTCAAGGTTCTAGCAAAATAAGATCCATCAGATCGTCACTCCCTTCTACCTGGAACTGCCTCCTATAGGCTACACCTGAACCACCACAATTCTTACGCGCAGTCTCAAGAGTCCTTACCATCTTCGAGTTTCACTGAAAGGTTAAGGAAAAAATATCATTGAGCCAATTGCTCAGCAAGTGCATAAATCAACAATATAAGACTGGCAAAATAATCAAATGTAAAGCAAGATATTTCAATCTGCAACTGAAAGGTATCAACTGAATCAATATCAAAAGTAAATGAGTAGGAATTGGAATATCTGATAAGACGCTACGAGCAACGCTGGGTGATCAGCCCACAACAGAGCTCCGAACCCGCATATCCAATACGGTGTTCATCAAATATAAGGGGATCCCAGGCACACATTGGCCTATAATAATAATATAATTTGGACCGGCGCCTCGGTCAAAGTAACATTCCATCCAATTCCATTAAGGTCAAATAAAAGTCTGTCAAATTCAATTCATCTCAAAGAAACAAGAATATCAATGTCATATCAAGTTGCTAATAAGCATGAATAGGATTCTCGGATTTCAAATGAATGATTTTCAGATTTCGAATAAATGACAAGGCAAAGTGAAGAAAGTCAATCATTCTAAATTCTTGGGAGTTGGGATTCTGTTTAGTATAACTTGATTAAGTCAAGAAAGGTTAATTCAAGAAAGTTAATCACGAAAGGTTAATCAGGAATCAACAATTGTTTTTAGTTAGAAACGAGTTCAAGTACAAGAAGATATTTAAGTAGTTGGTTCAAGAATTCAAGAATTCGATAAGGTTATGAAAAGGTTTTCCAAGAAATATGATTATCGATTAGCAAGTCAAGTCAAGTTCAAGGGGTGTGAAATCAATCACAAGGTATATGACAATAATAAGGTCGGAAAGAACTAGTTTGTGACAAACTAACAATTCAATATCTCATGGCATTCATCATATGGTAACAACAAGGTAGGATAGTACACTTGCCTTAAATCACGAGATTGCACTAGATAGCGTCCTCTTCGATCGGTTCCTTGCCAGGCCTCCTACTCGGACATATAATAATAATAATAAACAATATCTTATTTTCCCCTCATTAGTTTACATATCACAAGACAATCCTAATAATGCTAACGCCCCATCGATAACTTTATAACTATTTACACATATATATTTATATACATGTAATCACATAAGTCACGTAAGTCACTTAGCACATATAATGTAGTATGGCATAGTACTATAATGACACTACGACTTAACATTGGAGATGTGCCTTAGAGTTTTGAAATCGTACTTATATATTTTTAGAAATTTCGGCGGCATCTCCTTTGTATAGTCGTCAACCATACCGGACTATAACCGGCTCAAACAACACAAGGCAAACACCAAACACACCCAATGCCTACAACTCCATCAACAAACCACCGCTACTAACCACAATTCACAATCAACTTACTATCCTCAAGATGACTTACTTATGACCATATCATTCAATATTCAAATTCACATAACAATTAATCATGTAAACAATTTAATTCATGCAACAATTAAATCAAGAAATTCACATAAGACTCAAGCAATTAACTCTCAAGAAATCACACAACCACACTACACTCTCTCTTCTTCTCCTTCCTCCTTCCTCTCGGCTCTCTCTTTCCCTTCTCTCTCTCTCTCTCGGCCTCTCGGCCTCTCTCTCTCTCTCACTCTCTCTCGGCTTCTCTCTCGGCTTCTCTCTCTCCCTCTCGGTCTCTCTCTCCCTCTCCATCAATCTCTTTCTCGGCCTCTCCCTCTTCATCACCAACAATCACACACAACCCTCACAATGACTAACAATTACTTACACTCACAATTTGAACAATAATCAAGAATTTTCACAACCCAACCTCATTAACTAACAAATTCATACTAAAAATCAAATTATAAGTTGAACCCATCAAACTTCATATCATATAATCACCAAAATCATAAACCCTTTTTAATTTACACATACTAACAATCATCAATTTACAAAACAAACATACCCACATCATATAAACTCATAAAAACTCAAACCCATCATCAAACTTAACTTAAAAACTTGTAAACACTAACATGCAATCACATATCACATAGTAATCTCGAAAAATCAATGAATTAACACTTGCATGCAAACCCTTGGCTCACTTTCGATCATGGCCGAAGGTTTGGGGTTCTCCGGAGAGCCCGAAAATTCGTGGGTCTCTACCAAGGAGTATACCCAATCACAAACACCCACAAAACTCACCTTTGAAGCTTGATTTTCGAAAACCCTAGTTTGAAAAGTGGTGAAAATCGAAATTAAAAGACATGGGGTTGTAGAGGATGAAGAGAGGAGTAATTTTATATATAACACTTAATGGTTTTGATGGAGAAATTACCTTGAGAATGGAACTTGAGCTTCAATGGAGATGGAGGGTTTTGAGAGAGAAGAGATGAGCAAGGGGGGGGGTCTCGGTTTAAATGAAAAAGAAAGGGGGGTGGGGTGGTTTTGTTCAAGCACTCACACACTACACACAATTAAAAATGTATTTTAATGATGCATCTTTTAATTAAATAAAAGACTAGTAAAAATAATCCTAATTAAAAGATATTTTTGGATTCAAGAATAATTTATTGACACATAAAATTAAAATATGCAATTCTCTTCCTCAAAATATTTTTAAAACATTTTTAAAATCATTTTGTTAAAAGATTTGGATTTTACAAGTTTTAATATTTTAAAAAGAATAATAAATAGAAAAATCCTTGTAAAATATTTTAATTCAAAAATAAATTAAACTTTTATTTTTAAAAAGTCTTTAAATACATAAAGATAATAAAACACGAGATTTCATGATTTTTACTAACTCCAAGAATTTTATAAAAATGTTTAAGCAAATAAAAATCATATTTTTGTATTTAAAAGATATGCAAAATTTAATATGATTCCTCGTCAACACATCTAGCAGTTAGACACATAACACATATCCAAAATCACAAAACAAGTAATGACTCATCAATTAAGCACATGATCATATTTTTAATGCCAAATAATATAATTTATAGAGTACGAAATTCCCAGATATTACATTGCTCTTCAACCGCTATGTTTTCAAATTCTATAGACATATAGGGTCTAAGCATAATTGGTGTCTATTCATCTTCTATCTCTTTTGTGGATGTATGTTTAGTTTGGTATTCGTATGCTGACAGGTAGCGTGTACTTGTTTTGTGTTATCCGATCAGATATCATAACCATTGCATATAGTGATTAAAGGCGTCAGATCTAAGTGAAGTATTTAATGAAGTTAGGATCCCATGTTTTCTCTTGCATAAGTAATTTGATTTAAATTCTCGTTAGTTAGTTAATTCTTAGTTTGTTAATTTGTTTTTTTAGTTAATCTTAGTTAATTAAAACCCAATTTGTTAATTGTCTTAGCAGTGCATAATAACCATACATTGTTGCATAGGTACAAACTGAATTAAAACCATAACCAGATCTCTGTGGGAACGAACTTGACTTCTATTTGTATTACTTATGACCACGTACGCTTGCGTGATTTAGTGCAAACAAGTTTTTGGCGCCGCTGCCGGGGATCATCAGTGTTTTATTTTTGGGTTATGTGCTTGTCAATAGTGGTCGTTAGAGTTCACTGACTCGGATTGCTTTTTCTCATCTATTCTTATATAGTTCGTTGGTGTTTCAGGTACTTGTCAGAGAGCGTTGACATTGAAGATGGATTTTCTAACTTACTATGAAGTTCAGCAGGTGGCTAGTGTTTGTGGTATCAGTGCTGGAGCAACCAAAGTGGTATTCAACAGCCTCAGCAATGTGAGCAGTGTTTGGGCGTTCATGATCCCTCACAGTATTGTTACTATGAAGGAGTTGATCTATATGTCACTTATGAGGAACAACCATATTTTCAATACCATCCTCAACAGTACCAGCAAGATGTTCCAGATATGTCATATTTCTTTGGTAGTGAAGAGTTTCAACATCAGCAACCTACTCCTAATTTTCAGTCAAATGAGGTTATAACTATGGAGGAGCTTAGGATGCTTGCAAAGAGTAATGAGGAGTCTCTCAAATCTTTGGAGATACTAGTTGCTCGAGCTGTGAGTGCCTTGGAACAAGAGAAATAGCAATTAATATTAGAGGCAATTCCAGAAAATAACGGTGACTTGGAGCAAGGTACTGCATGCATAATTGAGGAAGACAAATTCCAAGGTGAGGTGAGTGTTCCCAAGCCATGTGAAGAATTTGATCATGCTAGTGTGGTGGATGATTTGGAAAGGGCACACTTTGAGACAGACACTGATGAGCTGCACAAATTTCAAGAATTGGTATGTACGTACCAAGAGGCTGATGAACATGGAAAAGATGCAGGTCTTCTACTTGTCTCAGAGTTTAAAGATGAAGATAGCGCATTAGAGCCAATGGAGGAAGTTCTCTTTGAGGAACCAAAGGCTTCAGCAACTTACATTTACCCTCCTCCATTATATTCAAGCGAAGCTCGCAAGTGTGTGTTGTTCTACAAATTGATAGATTTTGGGTCAACAGATGCATGCATTGGAATAGGACATAGTTGTTACACGAATAGGCCAAATGAGGAGAAGGGGCAAAAAGTATGCCGCCGTGATGACGATGAAGTCTCACGAAGAGAGGAACTTGCAAACTATTATCATCCTTAATGGAGGCTTGGAAGAATGTCAAGCTTATGACGTTAAAGAAGCGCTTCATGGGAGGCAACCCATGTGGTTCTAATGTTAGGTATGTTTCTAATTTTCCTCCTATTTACTTCCATTCAATGCGGACATTGAATCTTTCAAGTTTGGGGGTGGTTTGAGGGATAAGTAGTGTATAGTAGTTGTTTGTAGTAGTTATTGTGTTCATGTAGGATATCATGTTTGCATTTTAGTTGTAATTCATGCATGTTTGTTCATATTATTATCATGTGAGTCCATAGTAGTTTGCATTTGCACCCATGCTTGATAGGAATTTTGTGTTGTTGACGCTTTTGATTGAGAAGTGATATGCTTTGTTCTTATGCACACACATACACTAGTAAGTTGAAGCTAGTAGACTTATTGAATGTTGTAAGTGATTAGAAGGACATGAATATGTGCAAGATGATTTAGTTTGCATGCTTTGAATACAAGTCGGTGCATTAGAGAGATTTTTGCTTGGGATTGAGTATGTTTTTCCACCAAGTGAGTTTTTGAGCCTTATTGCATATTTGTTGCAAATTTATTCGTTTGCTTGAGTGTCCACGGATTGTTTGCATTGCTAGCAGTTGTTTGAGGTTTTTCTTGAAACGCATGACGTTATTTGACGATTAAAATGATAAAGGCATTTAGGAATAACCACATATTTTCCCATATTACTACACCATATTTACATGATCAATTAGTTAACCCGTTGAGCTTAATCCTATTTTTTTGGTGACATACCACATTACTTGCCTAGACCTTTTCTTGTATTGGCCTTACATTAATTTAAACCCATATTGTCAAAGGCTAGTAGGGTGCTTAAGGGAGTAATAAGGTGTGCAAGAAAGGGTTTATTGTTGGTCATAATTTTGGGGGGAAATATTGAATATTGGGTTTGGTTGTTTACTTGATAGTCGGCATGTGTAATAAAATTGTGGGATCATTGTTATTGTTTATATTATTGTTTGTGTTATATTTAGCTCTCGGGAAAAAAGAAAAGAAAAAAAGAAAAAAAAAAGAAAAAAAAAGGAAAAAAAATGAAGAAAAAGAAAAAATATATATATGAGAGCATGTTTATGTTTGTTGCGATCCTATTTCAATCGACTAGTCGAGTGTTTGTTTTAGTAAAAATTATGCGGAGGGGAAAATAAGGTGTTGTTATGATTTATTATGGTACTTACTAGCTTTTGACACTTCACCTGTTTTGGCTTATTTGACATACCTTGTCCCTAGCCCCATTACAACCCAAATAAAGACCTTTTGATTATAGTCATTGATGTATGTTGTGTTAAGAGTTAGATTGATACCAAATGTCAAGCATGTTTATGATTTTGTTGGAATTGAGTGATACACTTACCCTTGTTCTTGAGAGAGTATTCTTTTGTGAGTGGATTGTGAGTGTTTACTTGTTTTTGCGTATGAGCTCCCGAGTTGTGTCTCAAAGATGTACTCTTGTAGGCTTAGAATGTTTACTAACTTATTCTTACATTTGACATGGACTTGTGAGAACTTATGCATGTTCATTGAGTAGACTATGTGAATACTTGCACTTTTGACACCAAGACATTGCGTATTTACTTTGATTCTTAAGTTGATATGGCATGAGAGGATTT
The DNA here is from genome assembly GCA_037693485.1 of Kitagawia praeruptora. NCBI lineage: Eukaryota > Viridiplantae > Streptophyta > Magnoliopsida > Apiales > Apiaceae > Kitagawia > Kitagawia praeruptora. The sequence goes on from CM075350.1 coordinate 102,636,209, forward strand.
GAAGGTATGGTAGGATATTAGTACTAGATTAATTGCATTTTCATTTAGTTGCATTCATGCATTGCATTGCATTAGGTTACATGGATTTTGTGGGTACATTCGTTATAGGCCCTCACGAGACCTTACTCGTCCACTAGGGCTACCTAGGGGTTTAAAGGGCTTGCATATGCCAAATGCAACCGTGATCACCTACGGAAGTGGTACTAGTTAGTTAGTTAGTTGTAATTGTTTATGCTTGAGGACAAGCATCGGTTTAAGTTTGGGGGTGTGATAAATGGATTTTATATCCATTTGGAACGTTCCATATCGGCTTAAATTGGTGTACTTGGGCTCAAGTTTGTGGTATTTTTGATGTGTTTTGCTTAAATGTGCAGGTTTGCAAGAATGTCGATTAGGGATGAATTTTCCGTCGTTTGGAGTTGATTTATGATATGGAATGAAGAACATCGTCTTAATATCAACTACCATGAGGATTCACGCTCAAGAATTGAAGAAAGGGAAGTGGCAAAAGAATCGGAAGATAAAACGGATGAGGAATGAGCAAATTGTGGAAAATTCGGATGGTTGTGCAGTCTACATTGTTTTGGCCATATCTGGAGTTCTAGAAGTCCGTTTTCAGCGATCTTACTGTCCACGCGAAGCTTGGGAAATTTTCTTGAAGTCTAAAAGAAAACAAACAGAAATTTTATGCGCCTGCAGCGCGTAAACGTGCTCCTGCAGCGCGTAGAATCGCTGGAAATTCATAAAATGTCCGTTTTGCCCCTATTTCGAATTCTAGTTGTATTTTTGGTACCCAAACCTATTTCTAATTGTATTGTAGGTCGTTTTTCTTGTTGGGCAAGATATCTAGGCCTATATAAACACATCCTACCATTGTAATTTAGAGAACGATTACATATCAATTACTTAGGTTTATTTGTATATTTTCATACTTTGTTTTTATCATGGTTTCATCAGATCCCATGATGACGAGTGGTTTGATTATGAACTAATCGTTGTCATGGGATTCTAACGGATTTATTTATGAAGCTTTAGTATCTTGATGCTTTAAAGATCTGTGTGTGATGTATATCTGATATCCTCGTATGGTTGTGCTTAATTGTTAGATGCGTAACTAACATCTAATTTGTTAATCTCTTGTGAAGTGAAAGTGGATCTTGAGATTTAGAACTTGCCATGCTAGCATAGGTTCATGATTGTTTATCAACATGATTCGTAGTATGAGATGAGAATACTTATATTGCCCTATGTGATCATTATGGATAACTTGCTCTTCAACCGTTATGTTTTCAATTCTATAGACATATAGGGTCTAAGCATAATTGGTGTCTATTCATCTTCTATCTCTTTTGTGGATGTATGTTTAGTTTGGTATTCGTATGCTGACAGGTAGCGTGTACTTGTTTCGTGCTATCCGATCAGATATCATAACCATTGCATATAGTGATTAAAGGCGTCAGATCTAAGTGAAGTATTTAATGAAGTTATGATCCCATGTTTTCTCTTGCAGAAGTAATTTGATTTAAATTCTCCTTAGTTAGTTAATTCTTAGTTTGTTAATTTGTTTTTTTTCGTTAATCTTAGTTAATCAAAACCCAATTTGTTAATTGTCTTAGCAGTGCATAATAACCATACATTGTTGCATAGGTACAAACTGAATTAAAACCATAACCAGATCTCTGTGGGAACGAACTTGACTTCTATCTGTATTACTTGTGACCACGTACGCTTGCGTGATTTAGTGCAAACAGGCTTCACTCAATGGCTTGGTGAAGATGTCTGCAAGCTGTTGTGTGTAGACACAAAATGAAGCTATATGTTTCCTTCCTCTACATGTTCTCTGATAAAGTGATACCTTATGCTGATGTGCTTGGTCATTGAATGTTGTACTGGATTACCTGTCATAGCAATAGCACTTTGATTATCACAGTATATAGGAATCTTATTGTACCTCAATCCATAATCCAGCAATTGATTCTTCATCCATAGAATCTGTGCACAATAGCTACCAGCTGCAATATACTCTGCCTCAGCTGTAGATGTAGAAATTGATTTCTATTTCTTGTTGTACCAAGAAACAAGTCTGTCACCAAAAAATTGACAACTTCCACTAGTGCTTTTTCTGTTTATCTTACAGCCTGCAAAGTCTGCATCAGAGTAACCAAGAAGCTTGAAATCTGATTCTCTGGGATACCACAGCCCTAGAGTAATGGTGCCCTTGAGATATTTGAAAATTCTTTTCACAACTGTAAGATGTGGTTCTCTGGGTTCTGCCTGAAACCTTGCACAGAGACAGGTTGCATACATGATATCAGGCCTACTTGCTGTTAGATAAAGAAGAGACCCTATCATTCCTCTGTAGCTTGTCATATCTACTGAAGCCCCTGTATCTTTGTCCAACTTTGTTGTTGTTGCCATGGGAGTTGATGCAGATGAGCAGTAAAGCATACCAAATTTCTTGAGAAGATTTCTGGTATATTTTGCTTGATTTATGAAAATCCCATCATCTGTTTGCTTCACCTGTAGGCCTAGAAAATAACTAAGTTCTCCCATCATACTCATTTGATACCTGGACTGCATTAGCTTGGCAAACTTTGTACAGAGTTTATCATTAGTAGACCCAAAAATTATGTCATCAACATATATTTGAACCAAAAGCAATTCACTACCAGATTTAAAGTAGAACAGGGTTTTATCAATTGTACCTATGTGAAACCCACTTTCTAGAAGAAATTGAGCCAGAGTTTCATACTATGCTCTTGGTGCCTGCTTAAGTCCATAGAGTGCCTTATCAAGCCTGTAGACATAATCTGGATATTTGGGGTCCACAAATCCTGGTGGTTGTTCAACAAACACTTCTTCTTCAAGTTTCCCATTCAGAAAGGCAATTTTCACATCCATCTGAAATACCTTGAATTTCTTATGAGAGGCATATGCTAAAAACATTCTTATTGCCTCCAACCTTGCAACTGGAGCAAAAGTTTCATCATAGTCTATTCCTTCCTGCTGTGAATAGCCTTTTGCTATAAGCCTGGCCTTGTTTCTTGTAACAACCCCCTCACTGTCAGTTTTATTTCTGAAAACCCATTTAGTACCAACAATAGATCTATTCTTTGGTCTTGGTACAAGGGTCCAAACTTCATTTCTCTCAAATTCATTCAACTCCTCCTGCATTGCTGTTATCCAGTCAGCATCTTGAAGAGCTTCTTCTACTTTCTTTGGTTCAGATTGTGACAAGAAAGCATGAAATAGACATTCATTTGTTGTTGCACTCCTTGTCCTTACTCTTGCATCTGAATCACCAATAATCAAATCAGGTGTGTGAGATTTTGTCCATTTCCTAGCTGAAGGCAAATGACTTCTCTCAGTGTTTGATCCTCCCCCTCGATCCATGTTCTCCTCATTTTCTTGTTGCCTTTCTTCATTCTCTGAGGCTCCCCCTGAATTTGACTGCTCAGAGTTTGAACTGTCAGATTTTGGACTTTCAGAGTTTAAGTCATCAGAGTTTGATTCAGATTTTTCAGCTGACTCACTTTCAGAATTTGAGTCATCACTATGAAGTGATTCTTCATGCTCCCCCTCAACTGGTTCTCCCCTTGTTTGTGGCTGAAAAGTTTCTTCAGTGTTAACCAGTAGAGGTTCAGAGTTTAGCTCAACAGAGTTTGTCAGTTCAGCATCATCTGAGTTTATTTCATCAGAGTTTAAGTCTTCATTTTCAAAGTGCAGTTGATCATGTTCATCTACATCTTCAAGTCCAATTATTTTCTTGTCATCAAATGACACATGTATTGACTCCATGATCACCTTGGTTCTCAGATTATAAACTCTGAATGCCTTAGTTGACAGTGGATAACCAACAAAAATTCCTTCATAAGCTTTTAGATCAAATTTTGTCAACTGTTCAGGATGAGTTTTCAGCACAAAACACTTGCACCCAAAAATATGAAAATATTTTAGGTTTGGCTTCTTTTCCCTCACCATCTCATATGGTGTTTTTCCATGCTTGTTGATCAGAGTAGCATTCTGAGTAAAACAAGCAGTTTGAACAGCTTCTACTCAGAAATAGGTTGGCAATTTTGCTTCATCAAGCATAGTTCTGGCAGCTTCTATCAAGGTTCTGTTCTTTCTTTCAACTACACCATTTTGCTGTGGTGTACCAGGTACAGAAAACTCTTGTTTCACTCCTCTGTTCTTGCAAAATTCTTCCATTGTTGCATTTCTGAATTCAGTTCCATTATCACTCCTAATTATTTTGACTTTGTGTTTTGATCCTTTGTCCAGCAGCTTCACATGCTCCATTAGAGTGCACCCAAGTATATCTGGTGTGTTAATCAACAATGACTAAAGCATATTTCTTTCTTCAAATAGACATCACATGTACTGGTCCAAAAAGATCAACATGTAGAAGATGATAAGGATCAACAATTGAAGATTCAGACTTGCTCTTGAAAGATGACTTCCTCTGTTTGGCCTTTTGACAGGAATCACACAAACCATTAACATTTAATAAAGATTTTGGAAGTCCTCTAACAAGATCCTTTCTAATCAGCTCATTGATGTTGTTCAGATTCAAATGAGAGAGTTTCTTATGCCACTTCCAACTCTCTTCACTGGACATTCTTGTTGACAGGCACACTGCTTTGTCATCAGAGTTTGTTGACAACCTTATTTCATATATATTATTGTGCCTATTTCCAACTAGAACAACTTTTCCTGTAGATTTACTAATGATTTCACAATATTCAGGCTGAAAATCTACATGATATCTCTGTCACAGATTTGACTCACAGATAGCATATCATGCTTGAGTCCTGGAACCAGAGCTACATTAGTGATGATGACACTTCCAAGATTGATGTTGCCATATCCCAGAGTATGTCCTGTGTTGCCATCTCCATAGGAAACTTTTGGGCCAGCCTTCTCCACATACTCTGACAACAGGGCTTTATTTCCAGTCATATGTCCTGAACATCCACTATCCACGACTAGGGTACTCTCCCTTATGCCCTGCAATCACAAACATTTACTGAAGGTTAGATTTAAGGATCCAGACTTGCTTGAATCCTTTGGCTTTCTTAACTTTGTTAGCTTTAGCAGCGGAATTTACATTATCAGAGCTTAAGCTAACATTTTCAGTGTTTACACTTGCAGTATTAACCTTCACCCATTTCAAATTGGGTTTAAGTTCATAGTAATTATGATAAATAGCATGATAATCCCTGCAAGTATAAATAGAATGCCAAGTACTTCCACAATGTTTGCAAAAAGTCTGTGGTCTAGTTCTAACATTATCTTTCTTTACTTCAGATTTGAAAGGTAAATAATTAATGTTTTTATTCTTCCTGCAAAAGCTAGCAAGATGGTTAGTGCTACCACAGTTATGACATGTCTTTCTTGGAGCAAAAGTAGCAAGCATTAGATAATTACCTTGAGAAATGCCTACTTTACCATTTCTGTTCTTTCTAGACATTTTCTGTTTCTTAACAGATTTTAACTCCTTAAGCCTATGCTTGAGTTGTTTATCTGTCATTAAACCAATATTAACTTGTTTAACACTAGTTTTACTGGTTCTTTCTTAACAACTCCTTTTTCAGCTTCAGACTTAGATTCATTTACTCTATGAACAAATTTTGTAGTAGAAAGATGTGTTCTAATTTTGACATGATTTTGAAACCTAAGTTCATCTCCCTCACAGTAACCTAAACCAACTGTGTCTGACTGAAAAACCTCATTAGTGTCTTTTCCAGAATCAGTCCAAGTTTTAATTATGTGATTTTCCTTCTCCAATTCAGATTCTAGTTGCTTATATCTGCCTAGCAACTCCTGTTCTAGATAAACAGCATCATCTCTTTCTTTCTGAACTTGTTGCATGCTTTCTAGTTTCTCTTCAACTATTTTATTTCTCTCTTTAAGTTCAGAATTCTCAGATTTAATTCTCTCATTCTCTAAAGTCTGATCCCTATAACTGATATGCAATGACTTAAGATAAAATCTCAATTCAAATTTATTATCAGTATTATAAGCATAAGTAGTTAAGGGTACCTTGTTTTCAGACTCGTCTGATTCATTTTCAATAGAAGCCATGAGAGCATAGTTGACATCCTCATCTGAGTCTGAAGTGTCTGCCCAATCTCTGCCTTTGGTGATGAGTGCTTTTTCAGTTTTACCCTTCTTGCACTCAGGAGCATAGTGACCCATCCCCTTACACTTGTAGCATTGAATCTCAGACTTATCTTTCTTCCCAGACTTGGTATCTTTTCTCTCAGACTTTCTGAAACTCTTCCTGTCTGAATTTGAATCTCTAGAGAACCTGTTTCCCTTTTTAAAGTTCTTGAAACACATCTTCTTAAAAGTCTACACCATCAAGACAGCCATTTTTCTCATTTCTTCATCATCCTCAGAATCAGATGATTCATCAGTGTTTGAGTCAACATCAGAATTTGATGACTCACTTTCAGAATATATAGCTAAAGCTTTTCCCTTAGCTTTCTTCCTTGATGCTTCTTTCTTCAAAGGTTTCTCTTCAACCTTAAGAGCAACAGACTTTGCTTTCTTGCTTGATCTTCTGTTTCTCTTTTCCATTTCCAGTTCATGAGTTTTGACATAGATTTCATCAATTTCAGTATCAGCAAGATCATAATTGTCTCTAATAGTGGTTGTTTTCACATCCCACTTTTCAGGTAGAGCAAGAAGAAATTTAAGATTTGAGTCTTCTAGATCATACTCTTTATTTACCAATGACAAATCATTGAGCAGCTTACAGAACCTGTCAAATGTTTCTGTCATGGTTTCTTCAGACTTTGCCTCAAAATGCTCATACTCCTGTGTGAGTATGTTCCTTCTATTCTTCTTGATAGCAGCAGTTCCTTGACATCTAACTTCAAGGGCATCCCAGATTTCTTTTGCAGTTATGCAATTAATCACTTTGTTAGACATAACATTATCTAAAGCACTATGAAGTAGATGTCTAACCTTTGCATCCTTAGCAATAGATAAAATATCCTCAGGAGTCAGATCTTTCTTTTCTTTTGGAACTGTTTTAGCCTCTTGACCAGCAGTAGCAACAGATAGCTTGGTAGGCTTATGAGGACCTTCATAAATTCTGTCAAGATATTCTGGATCTATAGCCTCTAGAAACATAATCATCTTCACCTTCCAGATAGCATAATCTGTTGGCCTCAGAATAGGAACCCTAATAGTCTCATAATGACTCACAGTAGTAGGAACCTTCTCAGAACCATAATCTCTGCCATTGATTATAGTTGTGTGTGGATCTTTAACTGTATTGAGTAACAGATCTGCTCTGATACCACTTGTCAGGCCGAATACACAAATATAATCAAGATTTGTATGAGAGATTAACAAGAACACATGTTTTAACAATTAAAAATTGTTTGGAATTAATAATTCCTCTCCTAGTGATGTAAACTATCACAGAGAGCTGCTTAGGTTACAATGAATAATATTTCGTTGTTTGATACCCTTCTAGAGTTAACCTAACTGTATTTATAAAACATACAACTGCTATACAATCATAAAATTGATACTCCTATAAATCAGCTATACAATTGATATCAATCACGATTGCTACACGTCTCCTTAGTCAACACAATCTCTTTGATAGCTATCCAATCTTCAAAGATATTGCTTCCATAATTATCTTCAATTATTCTTCAATCACTGTTGACCTGTAGACGCTTCCTCCAGACAGAGTTTAACAAACTCTGTCGAGCTTCCATCCGTCAGCGTTTAACTAAACTCTGACTACTTCCAGCTAACTCTGATTTATCACTGTTACACTTAAACAATGATTAATACATACATCAATTATATCTAATAGATAGCAATTTAGGTAAGTCGCATGGATATGCAAATTGTAAGGAGCTGCCACTTGAAAATGACAGCAATTTCACAACTCGTGATGACAGTGATGGTAGAGAGAAGGGATATATATGTAGATTTACCTATCATTCATTCTATACATCTCTCATAAGAACACGAAGCTGGAGAAAACACTTTTTCTCTAGGTTGTAGCAAAACATTGCAAAATAAATAAAACATTTATTTTGTGAGAAACATCTTGAGTTACTACTTGTGTTTGCATTTCTTCACTGATAAATTAGAATCTTTATTGCTGTTATTGAAGTAGAGATTTAAATTTATCGGTATTTCATTCAACCCCCCTTTTGCAATACTCAGGGACCAACAACTGGTTTTAGAGCGACAAATTGATATATCTGAGATCATGACGAGTATACAGAAATCAAGTGGTATCAAGATTCCAGTATTTGATAAAGAGAACTATAAATTTTGGAAAAGAAAGATTTTGTTACTTATACTTTGGAATCCTCGAGAATGGCCCCTTTGTGCCTCAAAAGGAAAGACCAGTCTCTATAGTTGGAGACACTGTTGTTCCAGCACACTGGGTTGCTAAAAGAGCTTCAGAATACACTGATTCTAAGAAAGAAAAAGTAGCCCTAGATGATTACCTGTAATTCATCTTGCTTGACTCTCTCATCTTGGACAAAGCCATGTGTGGAAATGTCATGGGATGCTTATCTGCCAAAGAGATGTGGAACAAGATAGAGCTGTTGTGTGAAGGAAGTGAAGAGGTCAGAGAAAATCAAAGACAAATTCTTGTGTCACAGTATGAAGCCTTTATGGCTAAGCCTGGTGAAGAGCTTACACACATGTTTGAAAGATTCAGTACCCTGATAGCTGAACTACAGATTCATGGAAAGTTCTATGAAAGAAAAGAAGTCAAGTTCTTGCTCACTCTGCCTGATATCCTTATATATAATACGCGTCAGAGGGATCTTATCAATAATTTTGGTTTGGTCACTTTGGTTTAGTCAATGTACCGCCAAAATAATCTCAACCGTCGAATATAATATTTTTAAAAATAGACGATCAAGATTATATCATATTAAAAAGAAAATTATAATCTAAAAAGGATATAATTAAAAAGGATGTATTATAACTGAATTTTAAAAAGAAGTTATAATCTGAAAAGGATATTGTTGGTCCTGGAGTATTGCAGAAGGGGGGGTTGAATACAATACTGATAAAATCGAATCTTTAAATCAACAACGAAGATAAAGATTATAGATTATCAGTAGATGTATGCAAGCAATAAGTGAAACAAGATTTCTCACAAAATAAATGTTTTATTTATCTTGTGCGAAGTGTTTCTACAACCTGGAGAGAGTGTTTCTCCAGCTTCGATATCTCAAGAGATACAAATTGCTTCGTGTACGTACATGAATAGAAAAGAATCTAAGATGTATCTAAGTAGACTAAGATACTCTGTTGTCTCTATCGCATGGGGTGTTGAGCTGCTGTCATTTTCAAGTGGCAGCTCATTACAATTTGCACACCCATGTGACTTTCGTAAATTGCTATACAGACAGGATAAACCTTATAAGTAAAGCAACCTAGATTCTTTCTATTTCTAGCTAATACAATTCTAGTAGATGTGGATATTACATGCTCCTCAAATTGACCAGCCTTGTCTTGTGAATCTCTTAAGCTTCTGTCGTAGTCTTTGCAGGTCTGCTACAAATGATATAGTGTTGCAGCAAATCTGTTTCTTGAACATGTAACCTGTCACGGGCTTTGACTGAGAAAATACCCAATTCAAATAATTCAAGGTGACAGTAACCTTAACCGCAGAGTCTGCTGTCAAAGGAATATTCAGTGGTTGACAGTACGAGCTCCTGCTAATGTTGCTGTCAGAACTCCATACTTGATGTCAAGTGTGAGAATGTTACTGTCCCATGCTTCAGCCAATGTTGCTGTCAGATGTAGCCTTGTCGTGACTTTGCAACATTTTTCTTCTATAACTTTACTGTCAAGAACATGACAGTAACTTTTATTCTTGCTGTCTTCTGGATGTATTCCTTGAGGCTTGAACAAATGTATGAACTTTTCCCAAATCATACAATTATTACATGACAGCAATTATTCGAATACGAAGACATACTCTGGCCGTGACAGTATGTTCAACTTAGTAAAACTAAGTACATGGAAATATAGTTAAGTTGTCTCTATGCTATCACCCATAAATCCCAACAATCTCCCCCAATTTGTTTTTATGGACAATAACAACAAATTTACAATCAAAATGTGCTGACAACTTAACTAACATAGATCAGAATAGTTGAGATACCATATATGATAAATGTTAAAGAAAAATCCAGAACATGAAGCTTATGAATTAACTGCAAATCAATTGCTCCTATTGAATGAGCAAATCAGAGTTTAACTTAGCTTGATTTTGGTAGTCTCCAGTTGTTCAGATTTTTCCCTCTCTTCTGAGAGCTTCATTTCTTGCTTTCCTGAGGTCTTCAACTAAAGCTTTTTCTTCTGGTGATCTGGCATCATCTTCAATGTCTTCAATGTACCCTTATATCACTCGAGAAGGAAATACTTCAGCATCTTTTAGATCAAACCAAGTTTCAAAATCATAAGTGTATGTTCCGAACTTCAGAATTCCTTGGATGAACTTGAACCTCCTTCCAGGAAAAGCATTTAAGGATTCTCTTCTCTTTCTGTCTAGCTTTGGATCTTCATCTCTTCTTTGATCAAATATAACCTTTAGTTCCCAAACAACTAGCTTTTCGAGCTTATGAACAGATCCAACAACTTTCCAGTAGAGATCCTTCAGTATACTGGTCCTCAGCTTATGAAAACTATCAACATAGATTTCTTGATTATCATCCTTGATTCTCAGAGGATTATCCAGTACACAGGGCTGATAACCTGCTTCCTCAATGAATAGCTTGTTGATTTTCTTGTAGCTTTCCTTCAGTTGAGCTTCTAGATCTTTAGCACTTTGTTTGGTAGATGTGGCAGGTTTGGCAGGTTTGGTAGGTTTGGTAGATTGGGATGATTTAGCTTTAGCAGCCTGATAAACTTGTTCTGCTTCATATTCAGCCATGCTAGCCTTTTTAAAAGGACGACGTGCTTCTGTAAGGTCCACATTAGGCATTGGTTCCCCATCAGAACTAACTTCAAGGTCTGCATCATCATGTGCTCTCCAGTCACCATACTTCTCATAAAATTCAGCATATCTTTGAGCATAGTATTCTTTGACATGCTCTAAGATACTGCTGGAAACATCTTGGTCTGTTTCCATGAGAGTGATCATCCTTTCCAGAACGAAGAAATCAATTCTCCTCCTTACCTTTACCGTTTTGCATGAGAGATCACGCATGCCTACCACATGTGAAATTATCTCCATAGTGAAGTTTGGTTCTACAGTTATGCATGTAGTTCCACAGTCCTTGAGATCATACTTGCGTACGTTTTTGTTGACTGGGTCCAGTTCTGTTAGGAATATGTTGTACTTGATGATAACTTCACAATCAAAATTGTATAAGTCATGTTTTGTAACTGTCAACGGATGAGACATTATAACTCTATCCATTGACAGGTAGCTCATCAACGGATGAGATTTTGTAGCATACTGTAATATCTCTATTTATCAGTTGATAGTGTTTTTATTCAGAGTCATGTTGACCATCAACGGATAGGCAGAATAGGGTAGCCAATTGTAAATAAGCTATGCTATGTAATTCTGTCTAAGTGAAAGTGTATCAACAGATGAGAACAGGACTCTATCAACGGATACAACTCAAATCTACAATATCAACGGATACAGCTCAAACTACCATCAACGGATGACAGTGTACAACATCAACAGATAATCATTGACACTTTCTTCTATGCTAGCTGGGAATTAGCAGTTGATAAGGACAGGTTTGACTGACAGATCACATGGGTTGATAGTAGGTATAAAAAGCAGTATGTCAACCATACTTTGGAAACGCAGAAGAAAGAAGCATTCCATTTACACAGTACATACAAGAAAGGTGCAGGGGACATATCTGTTCACAAGGACAACCTTTCGGCTACATGTGGATTTGGAGTGGAGTAGCAAGTCAACTTGAATTAGATTAATATTATCTTATTCTTGTAGTACTTGTAAACTTGGGATATATAACCAAGTGTAACAACTTTTTAAAAACTAAGAAAATAGATACATTTGCTTAGGGTTTTATTGAATATCCTTAGAAGCAAAGAGTTGTAAAACAGAAGTTGTGTACATTTGTATCACAGATTTTTCTTCGAATAAAAGTCTCAGGTGGTACATTTAACCACCTGATTTTTATGTGTTTGTGAATCATTTCTCATTCAGCAATTATCTCCTTATAGATTTCTGTGGTTCTTATCAGAAATTTATAAATATCAAGAATTATATTCAACCCCCCCTTCTATAATTATACAAGTGTGTAATCTGGGAATAACAATTGGTATCAGAGCGAGATTCTAACATATTTAAAGTTTAAAGATCAACACACTTCCAACATGTCTAAGAAGGATTATGGAGTAAAGATACCAGTTCTTGATAGAGAAAATTACTTTCACTGGAAAGTAAAAATGCGTCTACATCTCATGTCTATTGATGAAGGTTTTATAGATTGCATTGAGAAGGGTCCTCATGTTCCAATGAAGACTGCGTCAAGAGTTGGCCTTGCTGCAGATGCACCAGACACTTACATTCCCAAACCTGTTTCTGAGTGGAGTACTGAAGACATCGCAGAAGTCCACAAAGATAAAAAGACCATGAATATTCTGTTTAATGGCTTAGAAACAGACATGGTTGACAATGTTATCAACTGTACTACCTCCAAGGAAGTATGGGACATTGTTCAAACCCTTTGTGAAGGTACAGAACAGGTAGGGGAGAACAAGATGCAACTACTGATCCAACAGTATGAGCACTTCCATTTCAAGAATGGAGAGACATTGAATGACACATTTAGTAGATTTCAAAAGCTACTGAATGGCTTGAAACTGTATGAAAGAATCTACCAAGTGAAAGATTCTAATCTCAAATTTCTGAGATCACTGCCCAAAGAGTGGAAGCCAATGACTGTTTCTCTAAGAAACACTCAAGAGTACAAGACATTTACTCTTGAAAGGATCTATGGAACTTTAAAGACATATGAACTAGAAATGGAGCAGGATGAAGAGATTGAGAAGGCCAAAAAGAAAAGTGGGTCAGTTGCACTTGTTGCCAACTTGGAGCAGAAGGAGGAGAAGAGGACTGAAGCTGCTAAATCTACACCAAACAGGGAGGTTTGTGAAGGCAGAGCAGAATCAAGCAAAAGCAAGGAAAAAGTGTCTGAAGAATTGAATGTCCTTCAGCATGATGAATTGGATGAGATAGATGAGCATTTAGACTTTCTATCTAGGAGATTCTCTAAGCTGAAATTCAGAAGAAACTCTGGGGTGGCCAAGCCATTTAACAAGGATTTTTCCACAAGCAACTATGTGGATAAATCCAAAATTAAATGCTACAATTGTGGAATTGCTGGTCACATGATAAGTGAATGCAGGAAGTCTAGATCTGAGAACAAGGGAAAGCCAACTGAAACTGTTGACTACAAGAATAAATATTTTGATCTTCTCAGGCAAAAAGGAAAGGCATTCATGACCCAAGAGTATGACTGGGCTGCTGATGGAAATCATTCTGATGATGATGCTGAGTTTGTCAACCTTGCATTGATGGCTGATTCTGAGCAGGAAGCAAGTTCAACTAGCAATCAGGTATTTTCTACTAATCTCTCTGAGCTCACCAAAGAGGAATGCAACAGTGTTATAGATGAAATGTCTACTGAACTATATCACTTGAGTGTTACTCTTAAATCACTTACTAAAGAGAACAATAGGATTAAAGAGACTAATCTATTTTTAAGTGATAGAAATGCTGCTCTAGAAATTCAATTTCTAGAATTTGAGAAAATGAGAGTTGATTGCAATGATGCTAAAAGTGAACTTGAAGCTGTGTTAAAAAGAGAACTAATTTTAAGAGAGCAGCTTGAAAAAGAACAAGGGATAATTGCTAAATTTCAAAGCTGTAGGAATATTTCACAAAACATAATAGAAGTCCAGGGAATAGAATCGTTTGTGAAAGATACCTAGACTAAAAAGAAAAAGGAGCTAGAACCTGGCCTTGAGGATCTAGAGACTATTTGTGAATCAACGGATAGTGATCATCCGTTGACAGATGAACCATCAACGGATGAGAGGTATCCGTCGACTAACAAAAAGTCTGTTAGTAAGAAGGAACTCAAGAAACTGGATATTAAGTATGGTCCAGTAGCCAAGAACTTTGTTTCTGGTGAAAGTAGCCAAGCCAAATCAAGTGAGAAGGCTAAAGCAGGAGACTTTCACAACAAAAAGGCTGTTGGTAAATCAGATAATGAAAAGGTTGAAATTGAGGGTAAAAAGAAAAAGAACAGAAATGGTAAGATAGGCATCAACAAGAAAAACAATTACTCTCCTGACAAGTTTGCTCCTAGGAAAACTTGTGGTAATTGTAATAGTGTCAATCACCTATCTTCTAATTGCAAGTCTGTTAAAAGGACTCCTGTTCATGTACCTCAATCTATGCCAAGTATGCCTACAATGCCTGGTTTGTATCAAAATGCTAGTTTTTCAAATCCATATGTGAACATGCCATGTGTGTCTAATCCTTATTTTCAATCTGTGAATATGCCACAAATGTCATGGAGCATTCCTAGCATGAATAATATGTATGCGAATTTTCCACAAATGCATGCATCAAATATTTATGCAAATGAGCATCTGTCAAAACCTATCACTCAAGCATCTACACCTAAAATGAAGATTGCTAAGAGTGCAAAACCAAAGGCTAACAAGAAAGGACCCAAGGAAACTTGGGTACCAAAATCAACTTGATTTGTATTTTAGAATGTGTGCAGGGAAATAGAAGGAATCTATGGTACCTAGACAGTGGATGCTCTAGGCACATGACAGGAGATTCAACCCTGCTCACAGAGTTCAAGGAGGCAGCTAGCCCTAGAATTACCTTTGGAGATGACAACAAAGGATATACTAAGGTATATGGCTTGATTTCAAAGGACAATGTCATCATTGAAGAAGTGGCTTTAGTTGAAGGTTTGAAGCACAATTTGCTGAGTGTAAGTCAGATTTGTGACAAAGACTATGAAGTAAAGTTCACAAAAGAAGCATGTGTTGTTTCTGCCAAGGAAGACAACAATGTGGTATTGACAGGCTTTAGAAAAGGAAATGTTTACCTAGCTGACTTCAGTTCAGTATGCTCAGAATCAATCACTTGTCTCTTCAGCAAAGCAATCAAGGATGAGAGTTGGCTATGGCATAAAAAGCTGTCACATTTGAATTTTAAAGTTATGAATGATTTGGTAAGAAATGATCTGGCTAGAGGAATCCCTCAATTGGAGTTCATCAAAGATGGATTGTGTGATGCCTGCCAATTAGGGAAACAAAAGAAATCATCCTTCAAGAGCAAGACAGAGTCATCCATTGTTAAGCCACTTCAATTGCTGCATATGGACTTATTTGGTCCAGTAAATGTCATGTCCATTTCAAAGAAGAAATACTGTCTGGTGATTGTAGATGATTTTTCTAAGTTTACATGGACCTTCTTTCTACACTCCAAAGATTGTGCAAGTGAAATCATCATCAATCATCTCAGACTAGTAAACAATGGTTCTGAAGTCAAAGTACAAAGAATCAGGAGTGACAATGGCACTGAATTCAAAAATTCCACAACGAAGATTTTCTGTGAAGAGAATGGAATTGTCCATGAGTTTTCTGCTGCTAGAACACCTCAACAAAATGGGGTTGTTGAAAGGAAAAACAGAACTCTCATTGAAGCAGCTAGAACAATGCTAAGTGAATCAAGATTGCCAACATATTTTTGGGCTGAAGCTGTCAACACTGCATGTTTCACTCAGAATATTTCCTTGGTCAATCAAGCTAGAGGAATGACTCCTTATCAGTTATTTACCAACAAGAAACCAACTTTAGCTTTTCTTCATGTCTTTGGATGTAAGTGTTTTGTGCTAAGGAATCATGGAGATAACTTGGGCAAATTTGAAGCAAAGGCAGATGAAGCTATCTTTGTTGGGTATGCAGCAGGGAAAGCTTATAGAGTCTACAATCTAAGAACCAACATTGTTATGGAATCTGTACACGTTGTGTTTGATGATCAAAAGATTCTAGGTCTAAATGATGAAGGCTTCCATGAAAAGTTGAAATTTGAAAATGAGGTAGAAGGAAGAATGTACATTGATGATGATGAGGAAAATGAAGATCATGACCATAAAAATTCACCTAGAGTTGTTGGTCCAACTAGAAGTGATGCTAACACTGGAAATGAAGCATTCGTTGACAGTCATAGTGGAGCATCAGATGCATCCGTTGATAGGCATTCTCATGCATCCGTCGATAGACAAAATGGAGCATCCGTTGATAGACAAAATGATGCATTCGTTGACAGTCAACTTCATAATTCCGCAAGGACAACAAACTCAGGGGGAGTTTCTCAAAGTCAACACTCAATGACCAATCAACAAGATCATGCTCATTTAGATGAAGCAACCTCATCTAGATCAAACCTTCCACCTTCAAGAAAATGGACTAGAGATCACCCATTTGAGTTAATCATTGGTGATTCAAGTTCAAGAGTTCAAACTAGGAGGGCCACTCAAGCAGAATGCCTATACAGAAGTTTCCTATCTCAAGAGGAACATAAGAAAGTGGAAGATGCCCTTCTAGATCCAGATTGGGTCTTAGCTGTTGGGACAATCGGATCGTGGCCCTACGATTTTTGATACAATAATTAAACGAGTACGAATACAAAAGTCACCTTGTTAACGGTTGATTCCACGCTCTTCTATTGTATTCCCAAATTCCCTTGAGCGAAGGTTGGCCTTCGTCTTCTCAAGTTAACCTCTCTTCTTGCTCCTAGGTGGCTACAAATAGGGATCATGGATAATTAGGTTGGGCCTTCTAATTACATCTTGGGCCTAGCCCAATGTAATTAAATATTAATTCAATCCACTAAAGAATTAATATTTGCACTACCTTTCCTAATACCGCAACTTAATTATTTAATTGGGTTCCAATATTATTTGCTTATTAAATTCCCCATGTTTAAAATAGCGCATGCCCATTAATTAAATAAATTACTGATAATTTATTTAATTAATATCTTTTATCCTTGATTATCCACTCAACCTTTATTTAATTATGCCGGAAGAAATCCACCTGCAGGGTTTCACATAATTAAATCTTTTTGAGCTTTCAAGGGGACATCATTAACCCGAATATTATCAGGACATGGATTCCTTCTATAAATAATATTCACCATGTATATAATTCCATCACCCAAAATATAATGATATAATTCAAAAGAATTATTTCATATATAAATCAAAGCATGTAAATAATATACACGTGTCAATTACTATATCCGGATTAAGAACCTAAGCATTAATAATAACATAGAATCTTAGTTCTCCTTCTTAATCAGTATAAGGGAACAATTCTAAATTTGATCCTGTTCAATATACACAAAGTATACTAGTATTATTTATTAGTCAATATAAACTAATCTAAATAATACTACAGCCATACCAGTGGATTGTCCAATACCACCTGTGCTGTGAACCTTATTATATTATATAAACCGTATTTAACAATCTAATATTCTATATCCCATTTGATACTAGATTGTCCACAATATATAATATTAGACAACATGTAAACATTTAAATGATTCTCAATAAAACCGGGGCAGAAATAAATGTATATACTTAAAATAAATATTTTCAGTATACACTAACATTAGCAATGCAAGAAGAGCTAAACCAATTTGAAAGAAATAAAGAATGGAAGCTTGTGCCCAAACCTGATGATAGAAGTGTCATAGGTACCAAATGGGTTCTCAAGAATAAGACTGATGAAAATGGCATAATTGTGAGGAATAAAGCTAGATTAGTGGCAAAGGGCTATTCTCAAGAAGAAGGGATAGATTTTGATGAAACTGTTGCTCCAGTGGCAAGACTTGAGGCAATTAGAATCTTCCTAGCCTATGAAGCACATGCCAATTTCAAAGTCTATCAGATGGATGTCAAAAGTGCCTTTCTAAATGGGGAACTGGAAGAAGAGGTATACGTCCATCAACCTCCTGGCTTTGAAGATCCAGAATTTCCAGAATATGTATATCTTCTCATGAAAGCACTTTATGGTTTGAAGCAAGCACCAAGAGCCTGGTATGACACTTTATCTCAATTTCTTTTGGAGAATCACTTCACTAGAGGTACAGTAGATAAAACCTTATTTCATAGAAATGTCAATGGTTCTTCAATACTTGTTCAAATCTATGTAGATGATATTATTTTTGGGTCTACAGATGAGAAGCTTTGTAAAAGGTTTGCCAAACTTATGCAAAGTAGGTATGAAATGAGCATGATGGGTGAATTAACTTACTTTCTTGGTTTACAAGTGAAGCAAGTTAATGAGGGCATTTTCATAAGTCAAACAAAATATATTTATGATCTTTTAAAGAAATTTGACTTAATGGATTGTGCCTCTACAAAAACACCTATGGCCACCGCAACTAAGCTTGAGTTGAATACTAAGGAAAAGTCTGTGGACATCTCAAGCTATAGAGGCATGGTAGGCTCACTTCTATATCTAACAGCTAGTAGACTTGATATAATGTTTTCCACTTGTCTTTGTACTAGATTTCAAGCTGACCCTAGAGAGTCTCACTTGATTGCTATTAAGAGAATTTTCAGGTATCTCAAGGGAACACCAAACCTTGGCATTTGGTACCCAAGAGATTCTGGCTTTGATCTAATTGGCTATTCAGATGCAGACTATGCAGGTTGCAGAATTGATAGGAAAAGTACTACATGTTCCTGTCAATTTCTAGGAAACAGGCTTGTGTCATGGTTCAGTAAGAAACAGAACTCAGTCTCCACTTCTACAGCTGAAGCTGAGTACATTGCTGCTGGAAGTTGTTGTGCACAGATTCTTTGGATGAAAAATCAACTTATTGACTATGGTCTAAAAGTTGAGAAGATTCCAATTTTCTGTGACAACACAAGTTCTATTGCCATCACAGAGAATCCAGTACAACATTCGAGAACCAAGCATATTGACATCAAATACCACTTCATTAGAGAGCATGTGATGAATGGTACAGTAGAAATGCACTTTGTGCCAAGTGAAATGCAGCTTGCAGATATCTTCACAAAACCTCTTGATGAATCATCATTCACAAGATTGGTAGGTGAACTAGGTATGCTTAATTTTTCATAATTCCTAGTGATATCTAATCATACTGAATTGCAGCTAGAAATGTGTTTTGATTTACTTGAGAATTAAAAACTCTCAGAAAAATTTTCTGCAGAAATTTTGTCTAAGGCAAAATTTGCTTATCAACGGATATCCTTTTATCCGTTGGTAGTATAAACACATTACTAGATTTTCGTATGTCAACGGATAACAGGTTGTCCACGTCATCGGTGGATAAACTATTTCTCAACCGTCCATTCTATATCCGTTGATATACATTTTTTTAATTATAGCCGTTGGTGAACGTGTATATTTAGTCATGGCTGTACTTCTTTTCTTTTCATTTATTATCTGACAGTTACTTTTGTCCAACGGAGTAATTACTTTTAATTATTTCATTTTTAACTCTTGAAAAATATAAAAGGCTGTCTTGTGCTCTCACATCTCACTTTTATTCATTTTCAAGAATCTCATAAGTTAACTGCATCTTCTTCACTAAAACTCTCCGCAACAAAAGTTCAAACGCTTCAATGGCGCTATTGTTAAGATGATGTCTTCCATTGGGTTTACCTATGAGAAGAACAATTTCGCGGCCTTTGTTGATACAGTGAATGCTCCAGAAGCTTATCACACCATGATGAATTTCGTGAAGAAATGCAAACTGTCATAT
Organism: Kitagawia praeruptora; assembly: GCA_037693485.1. Lineage (NCBI taxonomy): Eukaryota > Viridiplantae > Streptophyta > Magnoliopsida > Apiales > Apiaceae > Kitagawia > Kitagawia praeruptora. Next base: position 102,656,040 of record CM075350.1, read on the forward strand.
GCTATGACTGCCACCACTCCTCTAATCCACGAGGTAATTGAAGAGGTGTGGGCATCTGCATTATGCCCTTAGTACTGAGAAATTAGGGAAAATTGTTAGGAAAGGGATGGTTAAAGAATGGAGTTATTTTTGTGATGCCTTCATTAAAAAATTTTCAGGCAAAATTAGTAATTTTGATGCTGTTACCCATTCCATGCTAGTTATGATGTGTATGCTTTTGACTGATAAATTCTATAATTTTGGCACACTAGTCATGTACTCCCTCCGTCCCTAAATATCATTCCTGTTTTGACTGGACACGTTTGCCAACGCACACTTTTGATCGTTAATATCTTCAATTTCGTATTAGTTTTAAATATAAAAACTTCACTGTATTAAAGTACTCATAAATACGAATCCAACAAGATCACTCATGACTATATTTGGTCTTATAGATTAAACGTAAATTAGTAATTTGTTTCATGTTATGAACAATCCCGACATTTCAAATAAGAATAATAAAAAGAGACGGAGGGAGTATGAGATAGCAGCAAAATTAGGTAAAAAGGAAACTAGGAGCAAGAATATCTATTTTGGTAGATTTTTGATGCTCTTAGCACTGCATGTATCTGAGAATGAGCTATCCATTGCTAACCCGGATAGCAAGTTCAATTGTTTTGTTCAGGAGAAAAGAGTCTTAAGTGATTTGATTCGAATGAACTTAAATGCAGAAGTACAATTGGTATATCTACCAATTGTTCAGGTAACTATTTCTAACCCTGAACCTCCTATCTCCAACCCCCAAATTTCTTTGCCTTCTAGTGTCACAATGGAGTCTGTAGTTGTGACCAAACAGGCTCCTACCAAAGTGACCAAATCCAAAGTTTCAAAACCACAATCTAAAAAGCAAACCTCAAGTGTCTCTCAAAAGACACCTGTTGTAAAACCTACCAAAACTCTTGAGGGGAGTGTGAAGGTGGTAGTGAGTGGTGAGGGACAGGGTGAACATCAAAGAAGCCCTAAGGATAAGGAAGGTGAGGCAGGTGCAACCAACATTTCAGTCTCTCAAAAGACTGTTAATGAACCTACAAGCCAAATTCTAGTTACATCCTCTCAAAAGGGTGTGACTACTGAATCAAGTTCCCCACAAGGAACACTGCACAAAAGGGTAAGGGACACTAGCCCTCTCTCAAAAACCTATGGTAGAAGAGTAAAATCCAAAACCATTGGGGCATCACAGGGTGCACACACAGTACAGGAAACTGTACCTTCTCAAACTCAGGTTGATATGGCTCCAATAAATGTGGAGTCACAGCCCCTTGATCTTAACATTCAAATCGATACACATTTCAATCCACCATCACCAACTCCATCTCTGGATGTGGATATACTATCTACATCAATTCCTGATTCTCCATCTTTAAGATTCTTGGAGAAGCCCCACTCTGCAATTGGTGGTCATCATCTTCTAGATGATTTGTTGGGCCATCAATCTTCCATTCCTGAATTCACAACACCATCTGTGGCCTCATCTTTAAAATCAATCTCCACAGATTCAGTGTTGGTTTTCACTTCAACGGATACTATCTTTCCTTCATCAACGGATATCCTTCATCCGTTGACAAGTGTTTCTCCATCAACGGATGCGCCTAAGTCTAGCCATCCGTTGACAGCTATAACTACTCCATCAATGGATATTCCTTATCCGTTGATAACTCACTCTACCACTGCTATATCTGACATTCCTGTGTCAAGTGTGGAGGAGTTATCAGTAGTTGAAACACTTTTAGGAACGAGGGAAGGGAGTGAGAGGCTGCCTTGTGAGCAGGCAAAAGGAGAGGCAAATAATGAGAGGCTGACCATTTCTTCAGGTCAGGCAAAAGGAGAGCAAGAGAGTTCCACCTTAGTAGGTGAAGGTGAGGGTGTGAGAGGTGTGAGCCAGGGGGAGCCCCTGATGCAAGAAAAGAGAGATGAGTGGAGAGAAGGGACTACAGGAGAAATAAGGCAGGAAGATCCAGCCATTGCAAGTGAGTTAATGGAGGTTAATGAAGCATCTAAAGAGATGGAATTTCGACAAGAATATCAGTCAATCATTGACTCCATCTCTTTGGATCCTGAAACCTTTACTCATCCTATTTCTGCCTATCAAGTCATGGCACAATAGGGCAATGTGGAGGCAGAGGAGGCAATGCACCTATTGCACACCTCACAATCTCTACAAAGAGCAAAGGAAGCTTTGACAGATCTTCCTTCAGATGCTGACAGTGAAGAGTTTGGCACTAATGACAGTGATAGCACATCAAGTGATGAAGAAGTCAATGTGGAGGATACTCCAGAATGGCTATTTTCTTCTACCACTGTGGTTGGTGACTTCAATGTGGAGATTATGAAGCAATATCAATCTGCTATAGCTGAGCACCAGAATGCAGATCCATAGAGGAAGGCTGTCCTTCAACAAATACTGGCCTCCCTCAAACTTCACAAGATGCATATGGTTATTCAAAGAACACAACAGGAGGAGGTGCAAACTGCAATAAGGGAAATGAAAGTAGAACTAGATGCCAGGATTGAGGCACTAGCCCCTACTACCACTCAGAAGGTGCTGTCTAGCAAATTATTGAAGGAAGATAGTCTGGCCAAATCTGTTAGGCATCTTTCCTCCAGAGTGGATAGTATGGAATCTCAAATGCAGACAGTCATTGCCAACCAAGCCAAACAGACTGAGCTACTGGAAAGGCTACTTGCAGCCTCACCTCCAGCCCTTGATGCTAACAAAAAGGGGGAGAAAAACGTAGAAGAGGTTGTAGCTACTTCTAGTCAAATTCCATCTTCCAGTAGCAAGATAGCATAAATTGAGGGGGAGAAACAACCAATTATAGTGGTCAATCCAACAGAGTTCTCTATAGAGGCTTCCCCTGTGAAGAAGAAACAAATGGTGTTGCCTGAGATTCAGAGTCTATCAGAAATCTCAGATGGTGAAAGGCAAGCCAGAATAGAAGCCTTAGCAAAGATCAACAAGGAGGCAAATGAAAGAATTCTGAGGATAGAGAGAATGATCAATGCATCAATTGTATCAACTCTGTTCTCTACTCAGTCCTCAGCTCCAACAACATCAACCACAATTCTGAAGGTGCTCACTCCAGAGATTGTGGCTCCTACATTCTATGATGCTGAACCATCTTATGTCAAAGAATTTGAACCATACATAAGAACCAGAGCCTACTCTCCACCAAAGGCAAATGGGAAGAACAAGTTACAATTGGACTTTCCATTTCCCAAGGATGATGATGAGAAGTTAATGGGAAAGACAATCAAAGAGTTCAAGGAAAGACAAATAAGAGTGTAAGAGATTGGATGACTGTAATAATAAGGAATGGAAAAGTGTTAAATATATCCAACAGCCATCCTAGATTTGTTGAAGCAAAAAGAGAGGAGACCTCCAAACTTCTAAGGGAAGATCATCCAAGTGAAGAAAATTAATATGAAAACTCAGATGAGAAGCAAGCCAGGCTGGCTTAGGAGTTAATAGATGAGGTAGAGGATGAAATGAGGGAACCTGAGGAAGTCCCCAAATCCAAAACTAAAAGGAGAGTGAAATCAAAGGCAAGGAGGCCTATCTTTCCAGAAATTGAAAGAAGAGAAACTGTTGGCTCATCACAATCTATTTCTGCACAAGTATTCGACCCAGCTGTGAATTTCCATGGTGACCCTATAATCCCTAAAGAGGAACCAATGAATCTTGACTCCATTGAGGTTCCTTCATTCTTGCTGAAGCCTCAACAGAAGCCTAAACAGAAGAAAAGGATACCAAGGAAGCAACCTTCAAAGGAACCAATTCAAGTTGCTAGGGTACCTGCTATTGTCAAGCAGCCAATCTTGGAAAACAAGGATGATTTTATCTATTAGGCAGATATTGAAGAATACTCTGTGTTAACTCGAATAACTTGTAGAAGGGGGAGGGGGGGTTGAATACAAGTTATATAATCATGTCTGATTTTTGCTTGGTTATATGAACAAGAATAAACGAATGAATCAAACTCTGTTTGTATTAATAAGATCAAATACAAACTCTACCAAAGGTGTACAATACCTTTAGCAGCTGCTGACAAAAGAAAACTCTCTCTCTGTTTGTTTCGAACTTTCGAATACAAACCTTATACAGAGCTACGCACATTCACACTTCGAACTAACTATTTTTACAATGACATAGAGAGAGTATTTATAATGCTACCTATCAACTAATCATAGAAAGATAATCTATACATGACAATGTTCTGCCGTCCAGTTGATAGTTTCCATCAATAGAAAATTCTTTCCTTCATAAAATCTTCTTGCTTGTTCCTCAAACAAAGATCCTGTTTTATAGCACTTGCCAGTTTTTGTAGCATCCATAATGACATCATCAGTAACACGACTGATATCAGGATTCCATCTTGCATCAGGATTTGACCATCCCATCAGTACTTGATCAGTACTTGACTTGACGTATCAGGATTCAATCTCAGTTCCTGACATGTAGTACTCGATGCACTATTCATTCTTGACTAAACTTTACAGATAACTATCTAACACATATTTTCTATACAAAGTGCTAAATCCTTTATAAATCAGGATATACAAGAAGTATAAGTAAAATTCTATTCTTAACATCACAACTCATGAATTATTCCTAACAATCTCCCCCTATTTATGCTTTAAAATCTGAAGCATAAATCTGAGTTGTTGATGTCAAAACATATAACAATACAATCAGAATAGAATTTATGAATTCAAAAATCATGAAGTTAAGAACCTCCTTTTTCAGATATAAACATAGTATCCAGTACTTAAAAGAAAGAATTCAACTATTTGATGCTTCTTTTCCTTTACCACTTCCACGATAAGATTCACCTCTGTCATCCTTAGTTCCTCTTTTATTTCTCCCAGTCTGTTTATCTCCTCCCTCAGTCTGTTGCCTTTTAACTATTTTTATCTCCCCCTTTTTGACATCAGCAACATTAATTCCAAGAGATTCAGTAACAGAACAAATGAGATTCATCAGAACTGCTTAATTTTCCATAATAGTGACTTGGTTATCTTCAAGTGTTTGAAGTCTTGATTGAATTTCAACTTGAGATTTCTGAATGTTTTGTAGAACTTCAGAATTGACTTCAATGTTGGAAGTGTTTGGAATATCTTCAGATTCAAGTCTTGTAGAAGAAGTTGCCTGTGTAGAATGATATTCAAGTAATAAAACTCGATTAGAGTTACAAACATCTTCATCTTTCTGATCTGAAGTTTCAATATGATCATCTTGTCCTTCACCAGTATTCTGTGTACTAACATCTACAAAACCTGACTCCTCCTTAGATTGATCAGATACTGTTGATGTCTCAATTCTGGCTGATATTGGTAGTACAAACAAATGAATACTAGGATCATTACGAATATCTTCTGGTACTGATGTTGTAGAAGTTTGTCTTAGCCTTTCACCTCTTCTGTTTATAATTCCTGCAAGCCTTTCTTTTTGCGTCTGAGCTTTAACTTCTGGCTTTGAGTTGTGCTTTGCTAAGTCATTCTTCTCATACATCTTGATAAAAGAATAAGTACCAGCATCCATACCAAGATTATCATACCAAGATTCAGGAAAAACCTGATCACAGAAATCAAACGATGGTGGTTTCCTAATTTATCTCCCTCACTATGGAGTTGATCATCCATACCCTCATTCTCACTTTGACTATCTAAAGTCAACACTCTTTCTACCTCTCCTTTTGCCTGGTCAGGAGCCAGCCTCTCTGATTGTGGATCAATATTATCCATCTTTTCAAGTGTATCACTCAAATTTGGATAAGTGCTCTCATGACCTACAGAAAATAGAGTTTAGAAGAAGTTTTTATACCTGAACTCGCATGGAGAAAGGGTTCCTCATTTGGCATGGGGCTTGAGGTTTTCTCCAAGGAGTGAGCTGCTATAGTCTCTGAACCCTCACAAACATCTTCTTTCCTTCCAGAGACTACAGGCTCCAGTATACCACTTTCAGGTTCTTTACTAGACTCTGATGTCTTCAGTAATACTTCATTAGACACCATAGTTAGTACATCACCGTCTTTAAGTGTTGTTTGCTGAGACTCACCCTCAAGGTGGATAGACTCTGACTGAATAATATTTGTTTGATCTTCAAGAAAACCAGTCAAAGTTATTCCTCCCATATCATAGGGTTTCTCACTTGCAATATCAGTCATCACAAAAGACCTTTCAACATCAGCTATCACAGCTCCTGAGTCATCCAACCTCTGACTAGATGGTTCTTGTGTTGCAGTGACTGTGATCTGATCTTTCCTACTATCCACCACTGGTGCAATAGTATCTTCTGTTGATTGCATTCCAATATCTACTTCCTCCAGTTGTTCACCTTGAGCTGAAGCATCTTAAATAATGACATCCTTGTCAAATAAATATGCATGAAGTGATTGAAGTGCAACATGCTTCGAGAGTCCAAATTTCTTGACTAATTGTCTTCTGACAGATAAATAGAAATACATCTTCATTAAGTCAAGTCTTTGATGTAGAAGTCCATATTCATCTGGAAATAAAAGTTTTGGTACTTTTTCAACCAGAAAATCTAGAACAGGCCTTGACAACTTCACTTTGAGAGAAATTAGTCCCATAGCCAGTCTATATGATAATGTAGTTTCCCATGAAGAATCAATATCCAGATCTCTATAGTCATTTGCTGATTTGATTGTAGGTTCATTTGTAGAGACCTGCATAATATTAGTTGGACTAGACTCTGTGTGTAGGTGATAATTGAATCTTTCTCCTTGTTCTCCTAGTATAGTGAGCAAAAGATTTATCCTGAGAAGACTCAAGAGGTGTAGACACAGAATTGATCTTGGGATGAGATCCTTTTTCAATAGACACAGTCTTTTGAGAGACAGTATCCAGTAACTGTTTTCCATTTTTAAGTACTACAGTCTTTTGAGAAACTGCAGCCTGGCTGTGACTAGGTGCTTCATCTCTCTGTCCTAGCTTAGAAAGTCGAACTGCAGCCTTCAATTCTTCTCCCTCAGCAAGAGATATATTATCATCATCTTCACTAGAACTACTACTACTTGACACAACAAATCTTCTTTTCCTTACAACTGATGTCTTTTGAGAAACACCAGAGGTTGGTTTCTTTGAAACAATAGGCTGTGGATTCAAATGTTGTTCTTGATTTGTTTTAGAGACTATAATGTTTTGGGCTACTTGGGTAGACACAGGTGGGTTCTCCTCCAAATGAGATTCCTGAGCCATTTCACCATAAAAGAAAGAAGAATTGTAGAGAGTAGGAAGATGAGTTTTAAGAATTACCTGAACATGATGTGGATAATGAATTGCAGGTATTTCATCTAGATTCTTTTCATTGTCCTTCTTTATAATGTGAGAGAAAATTCTCTTTTGCTGTACATAAGAAGAAACACAATGTTCTCTACCAAATCTAGCTTCAATATCAGGAATAAAATAGTTAATAAACATTTGCATAAATCTATGATAATAAACCATTTTCCTGTTTTGATCTCTTAACCCAAGTTTAATACTCATCTGATTTAAGATAATGTGACCAATGTTAATTATTGTCATAAAGCAAACTGTAAGCAATATGTGAAGTAACAGAAGTAATTTGATCAAAAGAACTACATTTACCAGTAAAGCATTTAGCTAATTGATCAAAGAAGAAAGACCACTCTTTCCTAAGACAAGATCTTCTTAACTGGCTCATGTTATCTAAAGGTCCATTATAATCTAATGCAGATAACATAGTTCTAACATCATCATCAGATGGTACATTCTCATAATTCAAACTGACAGGTAAGTGAAGTACTGAATTAACAACAGATTCAGTAATATCAAAAGAATCTTGTCCTAAGTGTAGAACAATCTTACCTGATTGACTCTGAGTAGAATCAATTACCTCAGCATTCTCCCAAGCTTGTGTAACAGCTGCTTGATTAATCTGTGGAGATGCTGTCATTGCATAACTTAATGGTCCATACGCCAGAAAGTCCATGATTAGGTGAAAATCAGTTGACACTCCTTCCTTGTTGGTGATAGCTGCTACATGATTGTTCGTCATAAAATCAAAGTCACCAAACTTGAAGGTTACTGATTTAGGTAATCTTCTTTGAGCTGCCATTTTTTATCTGAAAAGAACTTGAAAAATTCTTAAAATGGATTAGTGATTTTGAAAACTCGAGAGTGTTTTTGCTTTAGAGAATGTGAAATTAGAGAAAGCAATTACACGATTAGAGTTTCAAAACAAATATATTTCACAAATCTTTCAGACCACTATCCCACGTCGACACGTAGATTGACAGGTGTCAGTCCCTGAAAAGTGCGGTTACCCACGATTTTTGGAAAATAAAATCCAAAATTGATTTTCATGAAATAAATCAGGGTATTATCAAGATAAAAATCAATACTGATCAGCTTCCTTTTCCTGTTGTGACCTCCCATCAAAATAATCACAAAATGCAATGTGATTTAAAAAATAATAATTCTCAAATCTTGATGGTCACACTTGAAATTCTGATTAATATCATCCTGATTCCAGAGACTTAAATGGAGTTTCCACGTGGCATTTTTTTCTTTTCCTTTATCTGAAAAAGAAATAAACAATTAATCTGAACAAAATCAATTGGTTAGATATATTCGACATTTCTTGAAAATACAAGAAATACAGTCACACGCGATAATTAGCGTCTGACTTCATTGATAGTTCCAAGTGACTGTTCAGCTTCTCACGCCATTCTATAAAAGAAACAGACGCCTTATGCCATTCTCCATAAACCTTTCAATTTCTTTTCTTCTCAACAATGATTCTCAAACCAAAACTCCATTTGAACCCATTCTTTAGGTTTTTCACAGTCGATGAACACCCTGTTCTTGATCATCTCTTTGAATAGACGACTTTTCTCATCGAACTAGTCATGGATGGAGTAGTTTTAGATAATATCCAGAGGTTTCTTCTAGAACATCCATCTGTTGGATACAATCTTCCCCTAACCTCCTCAAAACTTGAGGATGAAGAATTTGGCCGAGAGTCTGAGGTTGATCTTGATGGGGATGCTATACATTTAAGTTAGCTACTCTCATTCAAGTCGCCCAGACAAGGAATCCAAGAGCAGACGAGGCTGTTCAAATCCCCTGATGGATTTCTTGAGATGCTCCTTGTCCTGTATCTCAGAATCCATATCATTAGACAAGTATAGGATTATCAGTAGAAGTTAGACAAAAAGATGTTGTATTTCATTTCCATGTATGTAATGCTTTCAATTAATGAAAATACAATTTCTTATTATCTACTTGTCTCTATTGTTTATTGACTGATTTGAATGATGTATAAATTATCAGTATGCAAATATTAAAACTTGCTAGCATAGACTTAACACATCATAGAATTAGATTACTACACAAAGTAAACTTCAGGATCTGAAACAATTTTTCACAATCATGATACTGACACAATACTGATGACGTCAGCATCCTGATAACAATTCTAATCCTGATGATTATTAACAAGTCTATCATACTGAAATTTATCAAGGCAAAGTGTTATAGCTAAAGCATTTAACAATCAAATATAGATCCTGACAAGAATATCAAGTCTATAAGCTAAAAACAATATACCTTGCTACTTTTGCAGATGTTAAAGATCTAGAAATTTAACATTCCTAACTCACTTACTAATCTACTGAATGTAGCCTCATCAAGTGGTTTAGTTAGAATATCTGCAAGCTGTTTGTCAGTAGGAACAAAATGAAGTTCCACAGTACCTGTAACACCCCCAGATCCAGGGTCAGGGATCTGGTCGTTACGGTCTCAATATCCATCCATAAAACCAATCATAATTTAAATTACAACCATGTGACCCAAAACAACAGCATAAAACACACCCGTTATAGTCCCAGAGATGAAATCAGAGTAACCAACAATATTATTAATCACAAGTTTGAGTTCTTACGACCCAAAGAATTACAATTACATACTCTTTGCCATCCATTAATAGATACCATAATATAAATACATTTGAGGCTCAATTGCTAACAACTAGCCTACCAGTAGTTGCATCCTCAACAAAGGTAGCCAAGACCTTAGCGGTAAACCTCTGACGGTTGACACCTGCTTACGCTGTGTGCACCTTGCGCGGCCATCGGATCTAGCTGTTGTTGTGATATAAATAAATAAAGCAAGGGTGAGCAATGGCCCACCAAAATATAATTGAACAGTGATAATGTATAACAGTCCAAAATATCTTTGAAACCATATGCCATGCATTAACGATGTAGTACCAATATAAGGTATGAGATGAAGTTACAAGGTAACTCAAAAATATATTTGCTTTGAATAAATATCTGCTATGCAAAAGATAAGCAAGATATTCTCAATTATCATAAAAGAGGAACTTGCAGGAAAAATATTGCAATTCCGGTTTCAACACTTTTTCACCTTGCCAACACCAACAGTGTTGCCGAAATTTCTCACTTTTAAAAGATGAACTAATACGGGAGGATTGCCGCGCCAGATGCCCTGACGTTTACGATGATCAGTCGTATGTCATGCATCTCATCAGTCGTTCTCTACATGTAGAAGGTAGCTCCGACGGATTTACTTATCTACCGCCCTCTGGAACTCCTCAGCCAACGGTTGGGCTATTGCTGGACCGGCGCCACTCGGCCACTTACGCGTCTCCTAGTTCGAATATCATCCATGACTCTGAAACGTAAAGTTCGTTCCCCTTTTCCCCAAGTGTAACACTTGTTGATAGGACTCCACAAAGTAGTCGTATCTAATTGGAAAGGAAAATTCACCAATATTTCCCAAGCTGATGCTTGTTAATGGATATAAACTTGTTACATCAATCATACCCCTCGAGCGTTGAGGAGGTAACCAAAAGACTCATATCGATGCTTGAAAGAATCAAGATGTGAGTGACAAGATAGTTTTAGCAAGTATAGGACCGGGCAGCCCAATAAATAACATCTCTCAAGTGAGGTCCCCTTATATATGTTTGGAAGTTGAGCGAGTATTTAAATCTTCTTTAAGATAGATTTAAATAAAAATAGAGTTTTGGAAACCTCCCCTTGATAAAAATAGTCATAAACTACTCCAAAATATTTTACACCATATCTGAAGGTGACATATAATCCTTGAATAATATGAATCATTATAAAAGAACTTAAAAGGATTTAAATAAATATTCCAAGAATATTTATTAACTCAATATTAATTAAGGAATATGAATAAATCATAATATTACTCGTAAGTAATCCTCGAATGAATATTTAGAATTATTTATTAAATAAATCTCTTCTTAAATGAATATTTAAAATAATATTCATTGAATAAATAAACTTAAATAAATATTTAAAATAATATTTACTGAATAAATCAAACCTTAAATGAATATTTGAAAATAATATTCATTTAACAAATAACATTCCAAATGAATATCCAAATAATATTCATTAAACAAATAATATTCTAAATGAATATCCAAAATAATATTCATTAAACAAATAATATTCTAAATGAATATCCAAAATAATATTCATTTAACAAATAATATTCTAAATGAATATCCAAAATAATATTCATTTAACAAATAATCTTCTAAATGAATATCCGAATAATATTCATTTAGTAATCAAAACTTTAAAGGAATATTCGAAGTAATATTCCTTGAGTAAATAGAACTTCCAATGAATATTTTAAAATAATATTCATTAAGTAAATCAAACCTTAAATGAATATTCGAAAGTAATATTCATTAAATAAATAAAGATCAAATGAATATTCCAAATAATAATAAGTAAGCCAAATGAATATTTGGGAATGATATTCGTCAACCAAATAACTCTAATGAATATTCAAAATAATATTCATTAACTAAATAACTCCAATGAATGATCAAAATAATATTCATTAAATAAATGACATTCTAAATGAATATTAAAATAATATTCATTAAATATTCCTTCACTGAGGTAATACTCAAATAACGTTCCTCGAAAGATTCGTAATCGAATAAAAATCCTCGAAATAATACATTTGTCGCTGGGATCCCTCCGGGTTTCCACGACTATTTATATATTACAAAATATCGACTCCCGGTCTATATTTGAAGTATGAATATCATACGCCCTTCGCTAAGGGTCTTAACCAAACAATCCGGCTTATAACTGATATTTCATATATAGTCTATAAGCCGATATCAATTCAGGGAACAAGTAATTCAATATTAACTTGAAAGTAGGCATGCATTCTATGGCATATGTATAAAACAATCATCATATATATTATCACAACAACAGTTCCAAGTATCGGAAACTTGCCTGGAAATCGAGTGTGGTGGAAATCGAGTGTGGGTAGTGGTAGCGTGTCCCGGGTCAGCTCGACGATCTATAAACAATCAGAATATTTAAGATTAATCACTTAACGCTTCTTAAAAGGCTAAGTATAAACTCCACTTAAATCGAAACATGCTTTCGAGTTATCTCGTTACGTCTCTTTTAGTGTAACTCTTTTTATTGCCGATACGATCCGACATTCGTTCATTATCAAGACATGTCATCATGCTTATACTTGGTATATACTTAAGTCGTACAAGTTCTAAGGTCGGTCGTTTACGAATCAAGATTATACCTCGAGTGCTATCGCCCGTTTTCTAAGTTATAACCAAAGTCATACCATTAAGGGGTTCGTTCGCGTTTAACCTCGATTCAAACATTTTTATAAAATCGGAAAACGATCCATTCGACATGTGGTTTTCTCCCACACCTTCCTTTTTACCTATAATATTTAATTAATAAGATTCTCCACTGATTTCGTGTTATTAAAGGGATCCAATTTCAGTTACGAACTTTCGTTTACGGTTTCGAACCACTTTTACGAATTTAATCATAACTCCTAAACCGTAAGTCCATTTCATACGAACTTTATATCAAAACGAAGATTATAACATAATCTAGCTTATCATGGCAGAAATGGAAGCTTAACAGTGAGTTAAAGCTACTGTGATGCACGGTTACTTAAGGTTAAACGAAAATCGGGCATTACGACGGCTATAACTCGGACATTTCAAAACTCGAATCAATCCAACCAAGCCACCCCGGGCACCTAAACAACTTATCATCATATAACTCATCTCATAAGTCCAATAGCTACTGATTTTACCACCACTATCAACATGCTTCTTAAATCACATAACTAACTACATAATCATGCTTATAATCATCATCAATATCATACTAATCTAAACCCAATCAAGACAATCATAAATCTCAAATTACAAGCTAGGGTTTTGGTGATATATACCTTCCATGATGTGTGTGAGACCTTGCTAAGCCTTGTATAGTCCTTGTATACCCTTAACCAAGCTTAGATCATCCAAAAAATCAAGATCCAAGAATTTGTTCTTGAAAATCACTATTCACCCTCATCTTTAATGATTTTTTTGAAAATGGAAAAAGAAGAGATTGAAGCTAGGATTTTGAGGAGATCATTTATATGAAATGTAAGTCTTACCATAAAAGTTTGGAGATCAAATGATGGTTGCAAGTAGGGTTTTGATTTTCCAATTAATGGAAAAGCCGAATGAAAGAATGGTGGTGGTGGTGACTTCCTTTTTGTTTTTCTCTCTTTTCTCTCTTTTTGATTAGTGGTAAAGTGAAATTTGTTGGATATTTTGATGTATTATAGCTGCACTTACACTCTAATTACAAGTGTCAAGTAGCCTTGGTGAGTGGGAGAAAAGAGATGACATGTTGCCTTGTTGTTTACTTCTTAATCACACACCTTATCACTTTTCTTTTTCTTTTCTTTTCTCATTTCTTTTCCACCAATCTAATATTAGTAAACCCTAGATGATCATGTGGTGTTTCTCATCTCATTATATATTTAATCCGTAATTCATTTCGTGTTCGCTTTATCGCTTAATCTCGTTATAAAGTTCTAGCGATTTCTAAAACGCTTATCATTCTAACTCGAGGATTTTCATTCTAATTTCTCAAATCATAATTAAATAAAATCCTTAATTCCTTGACATAATAATTCTCTTATCTTGTTCGCATTAATATGCTCTTTACTGCTCGATCAGATTTTCCTTAAAAAATAAATTTTGGATTTTCTGAAATCCGATCACGTTTACATACACTTATTTGCTTCGTAGATCGCTAATACGAACTCAGAAATCCGTTCCGAATACCGGGTATAACATTATTATAATAATATTCCAAATTCCACCAAAATCACTATTTATCACTTATTTTTATTTAATTCCTATAATTAGGAAAATGAACCTGGTTCACCTTCGAGTGTTCCTTAACCTTTTTACGGAACCGCTGGGTTTATAATAGATATTGATTTGGATGACATGAGGGTATCTATTTCTCTCTAGGGAATCTTATCTTAACTTTCTAGGAGATAGATTATTCTAATCTAAGTTATCACCCAATAGCATCCTTCAGGCCATATAATCTTGGAATATATATATCCTGTCATTATTCATTCTTTAAAGCCAGTATTACAATGTAGTTGTAACCACTGTTCACTCTTACATCAATGCATAATAAAAGTTTTAATTCTACCCAAAAATCTGGGTTCTTACAGTCTCCCCTCCTTAAAAGGATTCCGTCCCGGAATCAGGTAGAAGACAAATGGGGTACTTGTTGGTCATTTCGCTTTCCAATTCTCTGGACGATCCTTACACATTCCAATCTTTCTAAAGCACATCATACTGGTGTTACAACACACCCTTTATCCGTTCTACCAGTTCTTTGATACTTTCGCATAACACATCATCCGGTATACGCTCTTGTCCGTTCTTATACTATTAACTTTATTGGTACGTGCAGTGACTTCGGTATCACTAACGCGCTACGAAGTCCGGAGATAACCTCACTCGTAATTTTGCAATTCCTAATCGCTTTAATCTTCGCAATCTCGATGTATATATATTTAGGTGAAAAAAAAAAAAAATTATCGAGAGATCACTGTGATCAATGAACATTTGTTATATTGCATAGCTAGTACAGAAGGGGGCCAGCCTTTAGTACTTGACAAGCAATTAAACAATTAATGGCATTCCACTTAGACTCCTATCACACAGACAGAGAGTCACGTAGCATTACCTCCCCTCCTTAAAGGGTTGTTCTTCTCAATTTAGAAGAAGATGAATAAGGGAGAAGAAAAGAACGAATTTCAAAGAATCATATATGAAAGTTTTCATGATTGTCAAAATATCATACTTAGAATTTACCTCTGAACTATAGAGGTTTATTAGAGAAGAGAAATAATCATATTCGTCTCAAATTCCACTTTTTCGTAATCTCACATATCACATGCCCCTGCTATTCTGTCCATCATTCTATGGACCTATTCTCTTGCTTGATATTAGCACCACTTACTTTTTGGAAAATCCTTCAACCTCTCAGGTTAAATCTTGGATTTCCCGCTTGACATTATTATTACTCACATTTCACGCCCCGACACTGGCTCTTTCATACTCATAATTCTAACACTATCAGGTTGTCATTCCGAGTGCTCGTTAGGAAAAACCCATTCATCAATCCATTCATAACATTTCTTGCTTCACATTCCATAATTATTTCCCATTCTTTTCTTTATCAATCACATCCATCTTATCATCTAGTTCTCATTCACTTCTGTTATTGAACTCCACCGTCACCTTATTAGGGGAACGCGTGTTACCTTTATTCAATATACGTGGCACATTTGTGGTCAAACTTTCCTTTGTTCAACCATCTAGATTTCACTTTCTCATTCCATGAGTCTCTTTTATTACTCAATCAAACTATTCCATATTTCCTCGGATTTTCCAAACTTAAAAGGAGTCAATTTGTATGTCATTCATGCTCCTAATTCCAACTTTCCGTTTTGGCCAATACCCTTACCTTGCCAATTCCATACTCTTCTCGCTTCATTACTGGAGCTTCTCATGAGTCTGCCTATCTGACTCTCTTATTAATTCCCAATTCTATTTCCATCTCTATCAGTCTCTTGTCTTTATTTCTACTATAATCATTTTATGAACCATCATAACCTAATTCTTCATTTCAAATATCCCGTCGATCCAGAAATTACACCATCTGAAATAAACCTGGATGATTTCTCTAACTTAGATTCACTTCGACATTTCCACAGTCGTTACCACCTAATTTCTCAGAAGGATCACCATCGCTTATCGTTTACTTAGTGCTTTAACAACTAAGCATCATAATTGTCAATTCAAGATCCTCTAGGAAAACAAAATAATCACTATTCCCTATCCATAGGGAATGCTTCCTGAACTTGACGTAGATATTACATGAAGCAGATAAAATTGCAGGAAAGCTTCCAGCATCGCAGCTGGAACAGGCTGGTGAGATTATTAATCATATATCTCCGGTAGAAGACTAAAAGCTTAGCGGTTTGCTTAATCGCTTGCCAATCTCATAATTCTCTATCTTGTTTGCACAGAAATACACCAACATAAACTTGCTTGTCATTCATCATCGTGCCATTTGGCTTATCAGTATTTGTACCATCTCTGTTTTTTTGGTCATCTACTACCAATTCCTTGTTACTTAACTTTCCCCCCACTCATTTCAAAGGAAAGGCGAGTCTCTTGGGGAATTTGGTCTGGCCTGTCGTAGAGCCTCCTAATGTCGATGATGTGCTACTGGCAACATCAGGAATCGAATCTTTACTTAAACTATTACTATAGTTGATCCTGACACAATCATTAGACGGGATGTAACTTCCTCTACCACATTATGACCATCGAGGTCCTTACATTATCATTCTATTTCTTTGGTATGAGCATTTATACTTACTCCCCTATACTTAAAGTGTCGGCCACCTCGTTGGCCTTTCCTGATTATAATAATTTCTTGAGATCCCTGTTTTCTGGATCTATTCCAACTCAGGGTGGAAGCATTCTCCCTTAAATTCTGCTGAATGAGAGAAAACATCTATCAGTCTTTTCCAAAAGTCATTGCTTCCACCTTTCTAGTGTGAACTTTACTACCAGTACTCCCAATCATACCTAGGATATTTCCTTACTTAAATCCCTTCTTGTTTTAGGATAATCTCAACCTTATTGGTTCAATCCATACTTTCTCATGGTTTCACACCTAATTCCTCTGGCCGTATTGTTACTATGTCATACATTCCTTACCAAACTTCCCTTTCTGAAGTTCAGATCATTACCTCTTCCCTTATAGGGTTCCTTAGGTCATCCTCATCATTCATCCTATATCTTCTGGGTACAGGGTATATCGAACATCATTAACCAATTCTATAACGATTCTGTCTATGTACTTTTTGAGACTCCTTTCCACAAATCCTTATAGGTTATTGATACCTTGGTCGATTCAACTTATATCGTCTGATTTCACAGTGCCTATTGTTAGGGGTGATGCTATTCTTTGTGCATCCCCCAGGGTTCGTCTTAATATATGGACATTCTATGCTCAATTCTAGTTTCAAGGAATACTTATATCCTGTACTTGGCAATTCAATCATATATCCTTAATAAGGGTCTCTTTTAATCATTCTCATCTTGATAGTCTATAGGTAGACTAATGCTAACCTCTTCTTTCAAACGAATGTTAGTCTATATGACCTTCCAAAAGACAACACATGTCTATCTGCTCTTTCTTACAGAACTTGGTAATGGTAGCAAGGATGTTCTGGAAGATATTGGTCGTGTTCAACGTGAATCTCTTAATGCCTAATGCTCCTCTTGAGGACACTAAGTTTCAGATAACATTTTTGCATCATACTGCACCATCTCTGACAATCCTCATAACCTTTACTGGTCACCATCCTCATTCCTAACACATCCATGGTATTTATAAAATCCATTATCATGTATCTCAATTCGTTTTATATCAAAAGTCCTTGCGGTTGGCGCTTGATTAGAAGCAACCCCGATTTATCCTTTCATTGCTGGTCTAGTTAATTGTTAATCCTTTGTGACTTGGCCTCAACTTGCCATACTAAAACATGTGAGCTTAGGGGTCGGCTAATAGCATTACTTTTCTAGCAATTGCTGGCATATTGCCTTCTACTTTGATACATTTTGATCTTTCCAAAGCTTTACTCCATATAAGTCTCACTCGACTTCTCGGTACCGTCTCCGGTCACCTTCCCTTCACTTTTATTCTTTCAGTTAATCTTATCAATTCCACGTACCACAAAAGCTTAACACTTCTGGCATAACAACCTTTTCATTTAAGTCAATCCCAGAATTTCTCCGTCCGGCTTGTTTCTTAATTACATTCAACTTCATAATTTTATCCCTACATTCAACTGTAATAATCGGGGTATGTCTACCCACCTGTATAGCGGCTACTTTACCCAATCCACAGGGTTCGCTCCATTTTCCACTCTCTCCAATGACGTCTTTTGATAATCAGAAAGACAAGGTTTGCCAAAATTCGTTGAATTCCTTTCCAGAATTTGGGAAAATTTCCGTTAATCTATTCACCCACTAGTAACATGCCACATCTTCCCGATACATATTTGTCCTATTAGTCGATACTACCAAATACAAGTCTTCTTAACAACTAGTCTCAGAAGGAACACTACCGTCGGGGTTAGTCGTTCCTCAACCTTGGCACTACCAAGGCCATCCGAATCCGATGAACTGCGCTGTCTAAATGTATTCGAAATTACGCTGTCGTGCTGCATAAGCGCAGACCTATACCTGTATGAGTTGCATCATAATATCTCCCAAAGTTTCCTTCTTCCATTAGGCAACACCAACCCTGGTCATCATCAACTTTACCTTTAGCTCCAGGAAGATCTTCTCACGTTTATCTTGTCCATTCAAACTTTTATTCTTATAATAAGTCGGGTTACGGGACTACACTTTCTGTAAAGTCCTGAGCAAATCTTTGGTAATACCTTGTGAATTTTATGAAATTTCTCACCTTTGCCAGTGTGGTTGGCCAATCTTCATTTGAAACTGTCTTTAACTTGGTAGGGCCGACCAACACTACTCTTATTGATCATGTGTCCTATTGCTGGACTTCATTTTGCTAAAACTCTTATTTTGAGAACATGTCCTACACTTGTTCTATCAGGTTGCACCTAGAAGCATTCTCAATTACATCTCGACCACTGCTCACCTTGCCTAATCCATTTATGATTCGGTGTCAAAATAAACTTAAGGTAACTACCATAATCCATCCAAGGAAAAGAAGGAATTTAATATTCCTTTGAATCACATGCTTCTAATGTTTCTGGTCCATCCTTCCACTGGATTGAACTAAACTTATACTTGGTTTCTTGTCGATAGCCTCATTACTAGTTTACCATAGACTCACTGGTCTTTTAGTCTTGTAGGTTCCGAGATCATTGCCTCGCTTACTACTTCCTTATGTAACTTTATCCATTCAGGCCATTTCTTTCCACTATCTTTACTTTCTTAGCTAATCCATTCATAAAATGGACATCTCACTGGATAAACCACCTCATCAATCTGAATTGACTTTACAAATTATCACTTATAAAATCTGCCTTCTCATGGCGAATTATCCTTAACCACATTCACACTAATTCATTTATCTGAAGATATGGCACTTGCCACCTATGTCTTAACTGTTCCTAGGGACTCTGCTCCCCGTCCTCTATCTGTGTCTTTGATAACCATGTGCCACTCTAACTCTTTTCTCATTAATCGGTAGGTCTCTAAGGATTTTGGTTTTTTTTTTTATCTATCCCCATATAAGATCTCAAGTAATTCCTCAAATCCATCTTACCTGCTGGTACTTCATCTAGCAGTCCCGCTATGAATCCAATACGCATCTTTAATTCTCTTAATAATATCTCAGCTCTTTATGCTCACTTTTCTGAGCACTATACCTTAACTCTTACAGTCTCTCTGGCTGTAGCCCTCATTCCTTAAGTGTAAACTCCTTATACTTATCAATATTCTCCTCCTCTGCTGGAACCTCTTCCGGGTCCTCAGTAGGGTACTCTATCGAATCCACCATCCGATCTTCAGCATCAAAACAAGCATCATTGAGTTACTTCTCGTAATCCCCAAGGTCTATCGCCTTACTAGTCGATACAAGAACGAGCTAAGTCACTATCATGATACTTAATAGTTCCCATAAGGGTTTTATACGTCAGTACTACATTAAGTAGTCCGACTATGAACTTGGCAAGAGTTCTTATTATCTTAATGAATTTATTGTTTTAACGTCGCATCATCTCTGGGATATATAACGCTCTCTCTGATACCATTTCTGTAACACCCCCAGATCCAGGGTCAGGGATCTGGTCGTTACGGTCTCAATATCCATCCATAAAACCAATCATAATTTAAATTACAACCATGTGACCCAAAACAACAGCATAAAACACACCCGTTATAGTCCCAGAGATGAAATCAGAGTAACCAACAATATTATTAATCACAAGTTTGAGTTCTTACGACCCAAAGAATTACAATTACATACTCTTTGCCATCCATTAATAGATACCATAATATAAATACATTTGAGGCTCAATTGCTAACAACTAGCCTACCAGTAGTTGCATCCTCAACAAAGGTAGCCAAGACCTTAGCGGTAAACCTCTGACGGTTGACACCTGCTTACGCTGTGTGCACCTTGCGCGGCCATCGGATCTAGCTGTTGTTGTGATATAAATAAATAAAGCAAGGGTGAGCAATGGCCCACCAAAATATAATTGAACAGTGATAATGTATAACAGTCCAAAATATCTTTGAAACCATATGCCATGCATTAACGATGTAGTACCAATATAAGGTATGAGATGAAGTTACAAGGTAACTCAAAAATATATTTGCTTTGAATAAATATCTGCTATGCAAAAGATAAGCAAGATATTCTCAATTATCATAAAAGAGGAACTTGCAGGAAAAATATTACAATTCCGGTTTCAACACTTTTTCACCTTGCCAACACCAACAGTGTTGCCGAAATTTCTCACTTTTAGAAGATAAACTAATACGGGAGGATTGCCGCGCCAGATGCCCTGACGTTTACGATGATCAGTCGTATGTCATGCATCTCATCAGTCGTTCTCTACATGTAGAAGGTAGCTCCGACGGATTTACTTATCTACCGCCCTCTGGAACTCCTCAGCCAACGGTTGGGCTATTGCTGGACCGGCGCCACTCGGCCACTTACGCGTCTCCTAGTTCGAATATCATCCATGACTCTGAAACGTAAAGTTCGTTCCCCTTTTCCCCAAGTGTAACACTTGTTGATAGGACTCCACAAAGTAGTCGTATCTAATTGGAAAGGAAAATTCACCAATATTTCCCAAGCTGATGCTTGTTAATGGATATAAACTTGTTACATCAATCATACCCCTCGAGCGTTGAGGAGGTAACCAAAAGACTCATATCGATGCTTGAAAGAATCAAGATGTGAGTGACAAGATAGTTTTAGCAAGTATAGGACCGGGCAGCCCAATAAATAACATCTCTCAAGTGAGGTCCCCTTATATATGTTTGGAAGTTGAGCGAGTATTTAAATCTTCTTTAAGATAGATTTAAATAAAAATAGAGTTTTGGAAACCTCCCCTTGATAAAAATAGTCATAAACTACTCCAAAATATTTTACACCATATCTGAAGGTGACATATAATCCTTGAATAATATGAATCATTATAAAAGAACTTAAAAGGATTTAAATAAATATTCCAAGAATATTTATTAACTCAATATTAATTAAGGAATATGAATAAATCATAATATTACTCGTAAGTAATCCTCGAATGAATATTTAGAATTATTTATTAAATAAATCTCTTCTTAAATGAATATTTAAAATAATATTCATTGAATAAATAAACTTAAATAAATATTTAAAATAATATTTACTGAATAAGTCAAACCTTAAATGAATATTTGAAAATAATATTCATTTAACAAATAACATTCCAAATGAATATCCAAATAATATTCATTAAACAAATAATATTCTAAATGAATATCCAAAATAATATTCATTAAACAAATAATATTCTAAATGAATATCCAAAATAATATTCATTTAACAAATAATATTCTAAATGAATATCCAAAATAATATTCATTTAACAAATAATCTTCTAAATGAATATCCGAATAATATTCATTTAGTAATCAAAACTTTAAAGGAATATTCGAAGTAATATTCCTTGAGTAAATAGAACTTCCAATGAATATTTTAAAATAATATTCATTAAGTAAATCAAACCTTAAATGAATATTCGAAAGTAATATTCATTAAATAAATAAAGATCAAATGAATATTCCAAATAATAATAAGTAAGCCAAATGAATATTTGGGAATGATATTCGTCAACCAAATAACTCTAATGAATATTCAAAATAATATTCATTAACTAAATAACTCCAATGAAAGATCAAAATAATATTCATTAAATAAATGACATTCTAAATGAATATTAAAATAATATTCATTAAATATTCCTTCACTGAGGTAATACTCAAATAACGTTCCTCGAAAGATTCGTAATCGAATAAAAATCCTCGAAATAATACATTTGTCGCTGGGATCCCTCCGGGTTTCCACGACTATTTATATATTACAAAATATCGACTCCCGGTCTATATTTGAAGTATGAATATCATACGCCCTTCGCTAAGGATCTTAACCAAACAATCCGGCTTATAACTGATATTTCATATATAGTCTATAAGCCGATATCAATTCAGGGAACAAGTAATTCAATATTAACTTGAAAGTAGGCATGCATTCTATGGCATATGTATAAAACAATCATCATATATATTATCACAACAACAGTTCCAAGTATCGGAAACTTGCCTGGAAATCGAGTGTGGTGGAAATCGAGTGTGGGTAGGGGTAGTGGTAGCGTGTCCCGGGTCAGCTCGACGATCTATAAACAATCAGAATATTTAAGATTAATCACTTAACGCTTCTTAAAAGGCTAAGTATAAACTCCACTTAAATCGAAACATGCTTTCGAGTTATCTCGTTACGTCTCTTTTAGTGTAACTCTTTTTATTGCCGATACGATCCGACATTCGTTCATTATCAAGACATGTCATCATGCTTATACTTGGTATATACTTAAGTCGTACAAGTTCTAAGGTCGGTCGTTTACGAATCAAGATTATACCTCGAGTGCTATCGCCCGTTTTCTAAGTTATAACCAAAGTCATACCATTAAGGGGTTCGTTCGCGTTTAACCTCGATTCAAACATTTTTATAAAATCGGAAAACGATCCATTCGACATGTGGTTTTCTCCCACACCTTCCTTTTTACCTATAATATTTAATTAATAAGATTCGCCACTGATTTCGTGGTATTAAAGGGATCCAATTTCAGTTACGAACTTTCGTTTACGGTTTCGAACCACTTTTACGAATTTAATCATAACTCCTAAACCGTAAGTCCATTTCATACGAACTTTATATCAAAACGAAGATTATAACATAATCTAGCTTATCATGGCAGAAATGGAAGCTTAACAGTGAGTTAAAGCTACTGTGATGCACGGTTACTTAAGGTTAAACGAAAATCGGGCATTACGACGGCTATAACTCGGACATTTCAAAACTCGAATCAATCCAACCAAGCCACCCCGGGCACCTAAACAACTTATCATCATATAACTCATCTCATAAGTCCAATAGCTACTGATTTTACCACCACTATCAACATGCTTCTTAAATCACATAACTAACTACATAATCATGCTTATAATCATCATCAATATCATACTAATCTAAACCCAATCAAGACAATCATAAATCTCAAATTACAAGCTAGGGTTTTGGTGATATATACCTTCCATGATGTGTGTGAGACCTTGCTAAGCCTTGTATAGTCCTTGTATACCCTTAACCAAGCTTAGATCATCCAAAAAATCAAGATCCAAGAATTTGTTCTTGAAAATCACTATTCACCCTCATCTTTAATGATTTTTTTGAAAATGGAAAAAGAAGAGATTGAAGCTAGGATTTTGAGGAGATCATTTATATGAAATGTAAGTCTTACCATAAAAGTTTGGAGATCAAATGATGGTTGCAAGTAGGGTTTTGATTTTCCAATTAATGGAAAAGCCGAATGAAAGAATGGTGGTGGTGGTGACTTCCTTTTAGTTTTTCTCTCTTTTCTCTCTTTTTGATTAGTGGTAAAGTGAAATTTGTTGGATATTTTGATGTATTATAGCTGCACTTACACTCTAATTACAAGTGTCAAGTAGCCTTGGTGAGTGGGAGAAAAGAGATGACATGTTGCCTTGTTGTTTACTTCTTAATCACACACCTCATCACTTTTCTTTTTCTTTTCTTTTCTCATTTCTTTTCCACCAATCTAATATTAGTAAACCCTAGATGATCATGTGGTGTTTCTCATCTCATTATATATTTAATCCGTAATTCATTTCGTGTTCGCTTTATCGCTTAATCTCGTTATAAAGTTCTAGCGATTTCTAAAACGCTTATCATTCTAACTCGAGGATTTTCATTCTAATTTCTCAAATCATAATTAAATAAAATCCTTAATTCCTTGACATAATAATTCTCTTATCTTGTTCGCATTAATATGCTCTTTACTGCTCGATCAGATTTTCCTTAAAAAATAAATTTTGGATTTTCTGAAATCCGATCACGTTTACATACACTTATTTGCTTCGTAGATCGCTAATACGAACTCAGAAATCCGTTCCGAATACCGGGTATAACATTATTATAATAATATTCCAAATTCCACCAAAATCACTATTCATCACTTATTTTTATTTAATTCCTATAATTAGGAAAATGAACCTGGTTCACCTTCGAGTGTTCCTTAACCTTTTTACGGAACCGCTGGGTTTATAATAGATATTGATTTGGATGACATGAGGGTATCTATTTCTCTCTAGGGAATCTTATCTTAACTTTCTAGGAGATAGATTATTCTAATCTAAGTTATCACCCAATAGCATCCTTCAAGCCATATAATCTTGGAATATATATATCCTGTCATTATTCATTCTTTAAAGCCAGTATTACAATGTAGTTGTAACCACTGTTCACTCTTACATCAATGCATAATAAAAGTTTTAATTCTACCCAAAAATCTGGGTTCTTACAGTACCATTCTCAATATGTTCTCTAATAAAATGATATCTGACATCAATGTGCTTAGTCCTTGAATGTTGAACTGGATTTTCTGTAATTTTGATAGCACTGGTATTATCACAAAACATAGGAATATTACTAAGTCTCATACCATAATCCATCAACTGATTTCTTATCCAAATGAGCTGTGCACAACAACTGCCTGCTGCTATGTACTCAGCTTCTGCAGTTGAGGTTGAGACAGATTGTTGCTTCTTGCTTGCCCAAGAAATCAATCTGTTTCCCAAGAATTGACATGTACCTGTAGTGCTTTTCCTGTCTATTTTACACCCTGCCTAATCAGAGTCTGAATAGTCAATTAGGAAGAAATCAGATTCTCTAGGATACCACAAACCAAGATTTGGAATTCCTTTGAGATATCTAAAAATTCTTTTCACAGCAATTAAATGAGATTCCTTATGCTCACTTTGGAATCTAGCACATAAACAGGTAGAAAAAATTATATCTGGCCTACTTGCAGTTAGATATAACAATGAGCATATCATGCCTCTATAACTAGTATTATCCACACTCTTTCCCTTAGGATCAGAGTCTAGTTTAGTGGTTGTTGCCATGGGTGTTTTTGCAACTGCACAGTCTTGAAAGTCAAACCTTCTTAAAAGATCTTTGATATACTTTGACTGATTAATGAAAATACCAGTCTCAGTCTGTTTGACCTGCAAGCCTAAGAAATAATTTAATTCACCCATCATACTCATCTGATACTTAGACTGCATAAGCTTGCTAAACTTAGTACACAACTTTTCATTAGTAGAGCCAAATATGATATCATCAACATAAACTTGAACTAAAAGCAATTCACCTTTTATCTTTCTAAAGAATAGAGTTTTGTCAATTGTACCTCTTGTGAAGCCATTTTCAAGAAGAAATTTAGACAAAGTCTCATACCATGCTCTTGGTGCCTGCTTTAGTCCATAGAGTGCCTTGTCAAGTTTGTAGACATGATTTGGAAACTTTGGATCAACAAATCCAGGTGGCTGTTCCACATATACTTCCTCATCAAGTTTGCCATTTAGAAAAGCACTCTTTACATCCATCTGGTATACCTTGAATTTTGAATGAGCTGTAAATGCAAGAAACATTCTGATTGCTTCCAATCTTGCTACAGGTGCAAAGGTCTCATCATAATCAATGCCTTCTTCCTGAGAATAACCCTTGGCCACCAGTCTTGCTTTGTTTCTTACAATCATACCAAATTCATCTAGCTTGTTTCTGAAAACCCATCTTGTACCAACAATAGATCTATCTTTAGGTCTTGGTACCAGTTTCCAGACATTGTTTCTCTCAAACTCATTTAACTCCTCCTGCATTGCAATTACCCAATCAGGATCCTGTAAGGCTTCTTCAACCTTCTTAGGTTCATTCTTTAAGAGAAAGCAACTATACAAGCATTCATTTTGAAGATCTTCTAGTTCGAACACCACTATTTGGATCACCAATAATCAAATCTTCAGTATGATCCTTTGTCCATTTTCTAACAGGTGGTAGATTGACTCTGCTAGTCTCTCCCCTTAAGTTAGTGGTATCTCTTGTAGAAGAATTCTCTCTGCCTTCAATAACTCCCCTTTGATCAATAGAATCAGTAGATTCCATATTGCTGCTAGTTACTGATCTTTCCTCAGTAGACTTTGAAAGATCAGTTCCTGATGGAGTAGACTCTGAATAACTAGTTTGCTCCTGATGATCACTGTGTTCTCTTTGATTTATTTGCTCCCCCTCAACAGTAGCATTCCTTTTAGAAGCAATAGAAATTCCTTCTGGAGAACCTTCATCATCACTGGAGAGTATCTCAGAATTCTTCAGATTTTCAAATTCCAATTTGTCATGGCTCTCATCAGTTTGCAGAAGTCCAAATTTCTTATCATCAAATGCAACATGAACTGATTCCATAACAATGTGAGTTCTGAGATTATAAACTTTGAAGGCCTTAGATGCTGAATATCCTAGAAAGATTGCTTCATCCGATTTGGCTTCAAATTTTCCAAGTTGTTCTGGATGAACTTTTAGGACATAGCATTTGCATCCAAAGATGTGAAAGTATTTCACACTTGGTTTATTTCCTTTGATCATCTCATAGGGAGTTTTTCCATGACTATTTACCAAGGTACAGTTTTGAGTGAAACATGCAGTGTTAATAGCTTCTGTCCAAAAATAGGTTGGAAGTTTTGCATCTGCAAGCATGGTTCTTGCTGCCTCTATGAGAGTCCTGTTCTTTCTTTCCACTACACCATTCTGCTGGGGTGTACCAGGTGCAGAAAACTGTTGAGTGATTCCATTGTCTGCACAAAAATCCTTCATTGTAGAATTCTTGAATTCTGTACCATTGTCACTCCTAAGTACTTTGACTTTGTACTCAGAGTTATTCTGAATATTCTTGACAAGTTCAATGATTTGCTGAGGAGCTTCATCCTTCTTTTGTAGAAAGAACACCCATGTGAACCTTGTGAAATCATCCACTATTACTAGAGAAAATCTTTTCTTGCTGATAGACATAATGTTTACTAGACCAAATAGATCAAGATGTAGCATGTGAAATGGTTCAGTAATTGAATTTTCAGTCTTGCTCTTGAAAGTGGTTCTTCTTTGCTTTCCAAGCTGACATGCATCACAAAGTCCATCTTGCACATAATTTACCTGAGGTAGGCCTCTCACCAGATTGTGCTTAACAAGTTGATTAAGCTTCTTGAAGTTGAGATGTGAGAGTTTCTTGTGCCAATTCCAGCTTTCATTACTTGTTGCTTTGCTATAGAGACATCTAACAATTCCTTTAGATGTATCACTTAAGCTGGCTTCATATACGTTACCATGTCTTTGACCAGTTAGAACAATGTCTCCATTCTGCATATTCAAGATTTTGCATCCTTCTCTGTCAAAGATTGATTTGTAACCTTTATCACCCAGTTGACTTATGCTTAAAAGAGTATGTTTCAAGCCTTCAACCAGTGCTACATTTTCTATGATGACATTCCCCAAAACAATTGAGCCATATCCCAGAGTTTCTCCTTTGTTGCCATCTCCAAAGGATATTACTGGGCCAGCTTTCCTCTCAAACTTTGTAAGCAGGGACTTCTTTCCAGTCATATGTCCAGAGCATCCACTGTCTAAGATAATTGAATGCTTCTTTCCTGTGCCCTTAACAGAGGATGGAGAAGTGTTCTTTGGAGATCCAGGTTTGTCTGAAACATTTGCCATCAGTGCAATGTTGTCATAATCCAATTTATCTTCAGAATCACTGGAATCAGCCCAATCCTTCTGTGTGACCATAAGTGCATTACCCTTTCCTAAATTCCTAGGCTTCTTACACTCACTAGCAAAGTGTCCAAGATCGCTGCAGTTAAAGCACTTGATCTTGGCCTTATCAAGCTTGACAATTGTACTTTTGCCTTTGTCACTCTTCTTCTTCTCCTTCTTTTGAAAAGGTCCTTTGCTAAATCTTTTCCTGTTGAATCTTCCTTTCTTGAAAGCTTTAGCAAACATAGCAAAGAGTTCCTGCATCTCAGATTCAGAATCATTGTTGTCAGAGTCCATATCAGTAGTCTCTGACTCAGAACTTTCTTTGCTTTTCTTCTTCCTTGAGTTCTTTACAGCAGGCTCATCATGTTGTTCCTCTGGAAGCTTCTTTAATTCAGATTGAGCAGTGAGTGCAACAGTCTTCATCTTTCCTTCACTCCTGCTCTTCTTCTACTGCTTATCAAGTTCATAAGCTCTTAGTTTTCCATACACTGCCTCTAATGATATCTCATCCAGATCATTAGCTTCCTCAATCGCAGATATCTTCTCATTGTAGAAATCAGGCAAAGCTTTCATGAACTTTGTATTTATATCCTCCAAGTCATAATATTTACCATGCATGGCCATCTCATTGATGAGTTTTGTAAACCTATCAAAGGTATCAGTAAGTGACTCACCAGACTTGGATTCAAAGTACTCATACTGTTGTATAAGTAGTGTCCTCATATTCTTCCTGACAGGCTTAGTTCCTTCACAATGAACCTTAAGATTGTCCCATATATCTTTAGCAGTTTTACAAGAGAGAACATAGTTAGTGAGAACAGAATCAAGACTGTTGAATAATATGTTTCTCACTTTAGCATCTTTAAGAACATTTTCCTTGTCCTTATCTGACCACTCAGATTTTGGTTTCTCTGCTGTATGTTCTGGAACAACCTCACCATCAACAGTTGCTTGTCCAACAACCTTCGTTGGGATAAAAGTTCTATCTCTGATTCTGTCAAGATAATCAGGATCTGTTGCTTCCAGATGATGCAACATCTTTACTTCCCATAGAGTATATTCGTTTCTCTTGAGCACAGGAATCTTAGTATTCCCATCCTTGTAACCAGACATGATTGCAGATCTTTATGATTATTCGAAATCAACCTGCTCTGATACCAATTGTTAACTCGAATAACTTGTAGAAGGGGGGGGGGGGGTTGAATACAAGTTATATAATCGTGTCTGATTTTTGCTTGGTTATATGAACAAGAATAAACGAATGAATCGAACCCTGTTTGTATTAATAAGATCAAATACAAACTCTACCAAAGGTGTACAATACCTTTAGCAGCTGCTGACAAAATAAAACTCTCTCTCTGTTTGTTTCGAACTTTCGAATACAAACCTTATACAGAGCTACGCACATTCACACTTCGAACTAACTATTTTTACAATGACATAGAGAGAGTATTTATAATACTACCTATCAACTAATCATAGAAAGATAATCTATACATGACAATGTTCTGCCGTCCAGTTGATAGTTTCCATCAATAGAAAATTCTTTCCTTCATAAAATCTTCTTGCATGTTCCTCAAACAAAGATCCTGTTTTATAGCACTTGCCAGTTTCTGTAGCATCCATAATGACATCATCAGTAACATGACTGATATCAGGATTCCATCTTGCATCAGGATTTGACCATCCCATCAGTACTTGATCAGTACTTGACTTGACGTATCAGGATTCAATCTCAGTTCCTGACATGTAGTACTCGATGCACTGTTCATTCCTGACTAAACTTTACAGATAACTGTCTAACACATATTTCTTATATAAAGTGCTAAATCCTTTATAAATCAGGATATACAAGAAGTATAAGTAAAATTCTATTCTTAACATCACAACTCATGAATTATTCCTAACACTCTGGCATGAATCTGTATCTGGATGAATTGTTAGAAGTAAGAGGAATTGACAAATATAAACATTTGCCTGAGAGATTGGTCTTTGTATACAAGGGAGGAAAGGAAAGAACATGGCCACTACAGAGGGTTCTTGGAAAAAATTATCTGACCTTAACCAAAGTGTTCTCTGCAATCAAAAGATACATAGGGTTCTCCAAGATAGCAAAAGGGGAGATACTGGACAGAATAGAACAAATAAGGAGAGAATGGAACTCACCATCAAGACTACCAAGGAAGATGAAGATTCCATACAATGGACAGAAAATCCACCTTCAACCCTTCTAGATGTTGGAGTTCAGGGATGAAGATGGTAACAGGAGATTCATCAGGTTAGAAGACCAACTATCAAAGGCTAGCTCTCAATACCTGAGATGGTTACAACAAAAGCTAAATCCAAAAGTTATTGAAGAAGATGCCTTCTATAGGCAACTCCAAATGCAGATTGAGTCCAACTCTGCCAATGAAGGAAAATCAAGGGTGATGCCAACTAGAGAGGAGAAACAGTATTAATCTGCTCAGTCTAGAGGAGCACTTCTCTGTAAATTTCTCAAACCTTCTGTTTTTAATTTTTGTAGCTTAATACAATTTTTGCATAGTTCTATATATATCCTTAGGAATGTTTTGTTATCATCAAGGTCCTAAATTTATGCTTTATTGCCATCAAGTATAAATTGGGGGAGATTGTTAGGAATATGTTGTACTTGATGATAACTTCACAATCAAAATTTTATAAGTCATGTTTTGTAACTGTCAACGGATGAGACATTATAACTCTATTCGTTGACAAGTAGCTCATCAACGGATGAGGTTTTGTAGCATACTGCAATATCTCTATTTATCAGTTGATAGTGTTTTTATTCAGAGTCATGTTGACCATCAACGGATAGGCAGAATAGGGTAGCCAATTGTAAATAAGCTATGCTATGTAATTCTGTCTAAGTGAAAGTGTATCAACAGATGAGAACATGACTCTATCAACGGATACAACTCAAATCTACAATATCAACGGATACAGCTCAAACTACCATCAACGGATGACAGTGTACAACATCAACGGATAATCATTGACACTTTCTTCTATGCTAGCTGGGAATTAGCAGTTGATAAGGACAGGTTTGACTGACAGATCACATGGGTTGATAGTAGGTATAAAAAGCAGTATGGCAGCCATACTTTGGAAATGCAGAAGAAAGAAGCATTCCATTTACACAGTACATACAAGAAAGGTGCAGGGGACATATCTGTTCACAAGGACAACCTTTCGGCTACATGTGGATTTGGAGTGGAGTAGCAAGTCAACTTGAATTAGATTAATATTATCTTATTCCTGTAGTACTTGTAAACTTGGGATATATAACCAAGTGTAGCAACTTTTTAGAAACTAAGAAAACAGATACATTTGCTTAGGGTTTTATTGAATATCCTTAGAAGCAAAGAGTTATAAAACAGAAGCTGTGGACATACCTGATTTTTTATGTGTTTGTGAATTATTTCTAATTCAGCAATTATCTCCTTATAGATTTCTGTGGTTCTTATCAGAAATTTATAAATATCAAGAATTGTATTCAACCCCCCCGCCCTTCTACAATTATACAAGTGTGTAATCTGGGAATAACAAGTTCCACTGAGACAGATGTAATGCTCCCATCAATTGACTTTTTCAATAGCTCAAAACTATTTACTTTTCTCTTATCAATGGGCTTCTCTGTCAAGACTGCTCCATGCTTCTTTTTCCTTGCTACTGCAACTGTCTTCCCTTTTATCTTGGTTGTACGATAGGCTTGTGCTCTTGTCTTTCTTCTGTTAGATGTGAAATTCTTGACAAGCTTTCGTACCTTGATAGTTTCTTCAAGTTGATCCTTGACAGCATCTTTCATGACAGCAACTTTGACATCTTCTTCTGTTTGGCTCTTGAAAGCATCTTTCACTTGGGTGTCTTCAGCCATTCTGACAGTATCCTTGTTGACAATATCTTTTTCAACATTAAAGCATTCAACTACCAGTCTCAAGATACTTGCCTCCAAGGCTTTAAGAATTTCTAACTCCCCTTCATCATTGACATCATCTTTCAGTACTGGGAGTTTCTTGCTCTTCTTGGGTAGCATCCATCTGAGTTTGTGTAGCAACATTCTCAGATGCTTCTCTGCTAGAACTCCTGATTTCTCCAGATCCACCATTTCCTCCACTTTCATCCTCATCATCATCCAAAGTATCATCATAGTTGTAGCTTCCTCCCATCTTGGCATTAGCATCAGAGATCAGCTTCTTTATGATTGAGCTAATTTCTTCATCTCTTTTTGCTAACAGCCTGTAAATATCTTTGACAGCTTTAACCTTATCACTGGTGATACTGGATTTGAGAAGTTTCTTTAGCACTGTCATGATTGTTTCAGTGCTTAGTCCTGAGACCTTATCCAATGGTAAGAAATCCAACCTTTTTGCTCCTGTCTTTGTGATCCTTCTGAAACATACACCATAAGGATTTTGAATCACCTCAGGGAGTTTGTCTTCAACCATCCTTTTAATTTGTGCTATCAGACTATCATTGAAGGTTGTTGAATTTCTGACTACCAGGGTTCCAAGGACTTGGAGTACTCTAGCATGCAAACTTTGTAAAAGTTGCATTGTGATGAATATGGTCAAACGATTCTTCATATAAACCTGAACAGCCCACCTTTTTTCCAAATTGATTCTCACAGAGATACTTATTACTTTGCTCTTCAGTGTTGATGCCAATTTTGTATAAGCTCCCCCTGCTTCACTAATTGATCCATCCACCAACTTACTGAAATCTTCATCTTTGTTATTCAAAGTACTCTCCATGTGATCAACCATTATCAGTTCTGCATCTTTAAGGGCATATTCACTTCCATCTGACCAAGTAGTTCCAGTAGATATGTTCACATACTCAGGCATTTTGCCTTTGCCTTTACCCAGAGCATTTTGAATTTCTTTTTCTCTCCATTCCTTCTGCAACTTCTGGAATGGAGCTTCGACTTCCTCAGGATTTGGCTCATTGATTTTCAGTGGTGGCAATACTGTTCTTTTAGACATTTGAGTCCCCTTTAATTGCTCCAACACTTCCTTGGATAACAATACTGCCTCACCATTTATTTCTCCTTCAAACAATTCACCATCTCCAGCTGCCTTTAGTTCTTCACCAAAGTTTCTTTCTTCTTTCTCTTGCTCCCCCTCACTTTCATCTCCATCTTCTTCCAAAACTTGCTCCCCCTCACTTCTTGGCTCCCCCTGCCTTGTAGCTCCACCTTGTTTCTCCTTCTCTACTAGGTTTGCTTTATTCTGATCTACCACCTGATCTACCACTTTCTCTCCCTTACCCTCATTCTGATCTACCACTTTCTCCCCCGTAGTTGAGTTGGCAGCACTAAGGATGGCAGAGAATGAAAGAAGAGATTGATGAATATTTGCAAAACCAGTAGCTACCATAGTGGATAGATCATCAAGTTTAGCTTCCATGGTGCACATCTGCCCTCAAGGGCTTCCAACCTTGATTCAGCTTGTTTAGAAGGACCACCAGTTCTCAACCTTTTTGTATATAAAGGAAGAAACTGGGGCAAGGAGGCTATGGGGTTTCTCACACACTCATTGTTTTTTGAGTGATCTTATCACTCCTCACAGAATGACTCTCAAGGCCTAGTGCCTTTGTGTGTGGGGTTTTCTCAATTTCACTCTGGACATGCTCAAGTCCCTCACCTTTTTCCAGCTCGTTTGGCTGCCTCTCATTTTTATGCACACCTCTCTTTTCATTTATCTCTCTTTTTCTTTTCACTCCCTCACTCATCCTAGATGCATGGGTATGAGCAGTACTTGCATGCATTTTAGTTGAAGAAGTAGAAAGTTTAGATTGTACCTTCAAAGCAGAGATAGTTATTTGATCATCATCTGAAGCATCTTCAACAATGACAGTATCATGATCAGGCTGTGTAGAGGTGACAGCATCTTTACCCAAAATGTTACTGTCCACAGGTGGGTTGACAGCAACTTTTGTGGTGTCTTTGACACCAGCTGAGGCTGTGACAGCAAATTCCTGAAGGTCAGTTGCTCTTTGGAGTTCGACCAAGATGTTGGCTGTTTCATTTTCTGGTAGAGTACCATCTTGATCTAGCTCAATGTTTGAGTGAGTGGTGTCCATTTCACTTTGAGAAATGGGTTCTTGTGGACCACTTGATGGGGGCTCATCCATGACTTGAGATGGATGATCAAAACCTAAAGGGCTTGGACTGTCCCCTTCTCTAGGTTGTTGATAAGAAACAATTGATGGATTAAAGAATAAAGAAGATGATGGTATAGAAGAGATTTTTGGCTGTTCCACAGGGGTAACTTGTGGAACATCAAGAGTAGAAGTTTCATGACCCTCTCTGTGCCCTATCTCTGTGTGCATTTCTGCATATATAGGCTCCTCATGAGTGAGTACATGAGGTTGTGCTGACTCTTTATAGGATGCCTTGGGAGACATGCCAGTTTCAATAGATACTTCTTGTTAAGAAGAAGCACCTAGGGATGTGTTTGATTCCCTTTTATCCTCCACAGCCTTTTGTGAGACTATGGGGTGGCTGACAGTGGCTTTGGCCCTCTTAGCTCTCTTCTTCTTACGCTCAAGAGGAACCACTGTGGGTTCACTTTCACTAACATCCTTATTTGCTGCATCATGTGCAGAATCTCCCTCAACTTTCTCAGAACTACTACTAACACCAGTTTCCAAGGGTCTTTTCTTGGATTCTTGCAAAGTTGTTTTGGTGGTCTTTGGTTGTCTAGATGATCTGATAGGAATGTATGGAGTAGAATGTGGGTTAACTGAATTTGGGTATAATTCATCTTCATTCTCAAGGGAGAAAACACCGTACCCAGAGGGTAGTGCTACATCAAGATGAGGCTCTTGATCAGCCATGTGCTTGGTAAAACAGAGTGGAATAAGTGCATTTGAATTTTGTGAATTGAGTGATGTGTGTGTATTTCTTTTCAAAACATTGCATTCTATAGTGAGAGATGCATTATCATCAATACCACATAATGAATTCAGACACATAGTAAGAAAGCGAGGATAGACATGTACCTTCCTGCTTAGAGCTGACTTGAGTTAACTCATAAGCAACTTTCCTGCATCCACTTTGTATCCATGGACAAGAGAGTGAGTAAGCTTCTTGATATAGGAGGGAATTCCATTCCAGCCAGAGGTTTTGGTTGAGAAAACCTTCACCATGACATCAAAAATCATGCTCCATTCTTTCCTCAAATGATTTCTGTCCATTTCACCAGTCGAGTACCATTTTGATGTACCCTCTTCAAGAACAGGACTAGAATACCCAATTTTCAAGAAAAACTTCTTTAGGGTTTCATCACTTGCAAGTTCCTTGTATGATTCTTTAGCTTGCAGTCCAGTTCCCAAAGCTTCGTTGATGCCTTTGATTGTTAGAGTGCGAGTAACTCCTTTGATTGTGCAATTTATGGTGTCATTACTTGCACCCCCTGGAACATGGGCAGTGTTCCAGAATTCTTCAAGTCTTTCTAGGTTCAAGGATGGTGTAGATGTTATAGCATGACCCAGATAGGACTTGTTGATAAAGGATACGAGTCCTTTAAAACCTTCACAGCATCTCCAGCAGTGAGAATACCAGCAAAGTTTGTTTGAGAAGAGGATTGTTTGGGTGTCATTTCTTGCTTTGAGCTTTGGAGAGAGATTTTTCCTTTTGAGAGAGAGAGATTCTGTTGAAAGTTATGTATTTGTGTGTTTGACAGTTGCTTACATGAAAATAACAAATATATTACTGAGAAAGGGAAAGTAGCAATGTCTTAGCCCATTAATCAGTCACGTGGTGTCGTGGGTAGTTACTTTTTAGTGGCTGTAAATCGTGGAGGTAAAATCCCAATTAATTCGGTCCACTAATCTTGACAGTAACATGTGCGCTGTAACAAATTCATTAGTAATTTTGAGAGGATGACAGCAGGTTTTGCTTGACAGTAACATCGTCGCAAGAACATACTGTCATCATTAAGCAATTTATACAATTTCCTTTAAATTTCATGACAGAGACTTTTTCCATTATGTCATCTAAGAAACTTGCTGTCAAGGCACATCGTGACAGCATCTTCACTTATTGACAGCAACTTAAGCGAAAATAATTTATATCATGAATTTTAATCGACTTTGCCTATTGCTTAAGCGAAAATTACCAAATAGCATTTTAATCGATTTAGGCACATATTTGTTAGTTTTAGCACACATCCACAAACATCCATACACACAAACAAATAAACAGACACATGCATTACCCAGCAGATAACCAAGGTAGGGGAATCTAGCAGAAAAAGCATGAACAGTGCAAAAGATGAAAAGATTCTTTTTATTAAACGTTAAAAATAATATACATCCTCTTCATCATCAGAAGCAAGTTCATACAGTTCCACTTGAACTGTTTCATCAGTTAGCCCTTCTGCCTGAAGAAGAACCTCGACGAACACTAGCATTTCCAACAAGTCTTCAAGATCCTTCTCGACCTTGTCCTTGGCAGCTTTCTCTTTCTCTGCCAACTTTTCTTCCAGCACTTCATCCATTACCTTGAAGAGCTCATCTTTTTCCTCTTCGTGACCTGGTTCACACCAGACTTTTGGCTTCTGAGAAATGACATCCTTGTTCTCCATTGTAGATATCCTCCTTTTCTTTCTCAAGGCATGAGTGATTGAGTGTGAAATGATATTTAGTCTCGTGCACATTTTATAGGACCCTAGGTGACGTTCCAGATTCCCAAACTCTTCTTTTTAATAAAGTAATTAAACTTTAAGTTAAAAAGACTGACAAATACCCGGGGTCATTTCAAATGACACGAATACTCATCACTAAGCACGCATATGAAATAAGTTAATGTCACGTGACTACTCATTACATAAATTAAAACAGGCATATGATTTAAATTTAGCATAGTCATAGCAGACATGCTGCCAAATAAACAAGTAGCACATATGACAGTAACTTCTCATGACAGTAACATTGAAGGTTACGGTCCCAAGCTGCAATTTTTAACCACATTGAAAATGTAAAAACTAGTAAGTTAACATACCAGATATAGCATTCCCAATTCACTTACCAACCTGTTGAAGGTTGCTTCATCTAGTGGCTTCGTAAAAATGTCTGCAAGTTGCTTTTCTGCTGGAACATAAATCAGCTTCACAGTTCCCTTTTCAACATGCTCTCTTAGGAAATGATGTCTGATATCAATGTGCTTTGTCCTGGAGTGTTGAACTGGATTGTCTGAAATAGCTATGGCACTAGTGTTATCACAATAAATAGGAATATTGGACAACTCTAAACCATAATCCATTAACTGATTTTTCATCCAAAGAATTTGAGCACAGCAACTTCCAGCTGCGATATATTCAGCTTCTGCAGTTGAAGTAGATACAGAATGTTGCTTCTTGCTGAACCATGACACTAAACTTCCACCAAGAAATTGACAGCTTCCTGTTGTACTTTTCTTGTCAATCTTGCATCCAACATAGTCTGAATCCGAATAACCAATCAATTCAAATCCAATATCTTTAGGATACCAAAGGCCTAGGTTTGGAGTACCTTTGAGATATCTAAAGATTCTCTTGATTACTACTATGTGTGATTCTTTTGGATCAGCTTGAAACCTTGCACAGAGACATGTAGCAAACATAATGTCTGGTCTGCTAGCAGTTAGGTATAGCAACGATCCCACCATGCCTCTGTAGGTACTAGAATCCACTTTCTTTCCTTTAGGATCCAAATCCAATTTGGTTGCAGTAGAGATAGGTGTC
This sequence comes from Kitagawia praeruptora, assembly GCA_037693485.1. NCBI lineage: Eukaryota > Viridiplantae > Streptophyta > Magnoliopsida > Apiales > Apiaceae > Kitagawia > Kitagawia praeruptora. The sequence continues at coordinate 102,694,165 of CM075350.1, forward strand.
TTGGCAGGTGATGCATCTTCCATGTTGAACTTTTTGAGAAGTTCTTTGACATATTTCGATTGGCTTATGAAGATGCCATCATCATTTTGATGAATTTGTAGACCTAGGAAAAATGACAATTCTCCCATCATGCTCATCTCATATTTGCTCTTCATAAGAGATGAAAACTTTTCACACAGCTTCTCATTTGTAGAACTAAAGATTATGTCATCAACATAAATCTGAACCAGAATGATGTCCTTGCCATGGTGCTTGTAGAACAGTGTCTTATCCACTACACCTCTTGTAAATTGATTCTCAATAAGAAAAGTAGAGAGAGTTTCATATCAAGCTCTAGGGGATTGCTTTAATCCATAGAGTGCTTTGAACAGTTTGTAGACAAAGTCATACAACTCAGCATCCTCAAATCCAGGTGGTTGTTCAACATACACTTCCTCTTCTAATTCTCCATTAAGAAAGGCACTTTTGACATCCATTTGGAACACCTTGAAGTTACAGTGTGCAGCATAGGCTAAAAATATCCGAATAGCTTCAAGTCTGGCAACAGGTGCAAATGTTTCATCATAGTCGATCCCTTCCTGTTGACAGTAACCTTTAGCTACTAGCCTTGCCTTGTTTCTTGTCACATTTCCACTTTCATCCAACTTGTTTCTAAAAACCCACTTTATGTCAACTACTGACTTCCCTTTGGGTCTAGGGACCAGCTTCCATACATTGTTTCTCTCAAATTGGTTTAGCTCTTCTTGCATGGCTATCACCCAATCTGAACCCAATAATGCTTCATCAATTGACTTTGGCTCAGTTTGAGATAGAAAACATGAGAACATGCTGTCAGTAGAAACATTTCTCCTCGTCCTTATACCAGTAGTGGGATCACCAATGATTAGATTGCTAGTGTGATCTCTGTTCCACTTAATGGTTCTGGGCAAGCTTCTTTCTTGATCTGCTTGATCATTTCCTCTTTGAGGAGTTGACTCTCCACCATTAATGTTTTCTCCTTCATGTTCTTCAACATCTCCAGAATCATTCTCATTCTGATGATTAGCTGATATAGTTTGATATTAAGCTGGAGTTTGAGTAGCATCATTGGTGTTGACAGCATTTCTTTCAAACTCAATATCCTGAGTACCAATAGGTTCATCAGTAACAATTTCTTATTCTTCCAAATACCCTTGATTTTCAAATCTAAGAGGCTCCATTTGACCATCCTCTTGCAGTCCTTGGAATTTGGTTTCATCAAATGTGACATTCACACTTTCTTTAATGACTTTGTGATCAATGACATAGACTCTGTAGGCAGTCATTTCCAATCCATATCCCATGAAAATGCCTTCATAAGCTTTAGCATCGAACTTTCCTTTCCTTTCACGGTTGTCAATCATCATGAAACACTTACTTCCAAATACATGAAAGTACTTGACAGTAGGTTTCTTTCCTGTTAACAGATAGTAAGGAGTGTTTCCATGAGTCTTGTTGATCAAGGTTCTGTTCTGTGTGTAGCAAGCTGTATTAATAGCTTCTGCCCAGAAGTATGTTGGTAATTTAGAATCATTCAACATAGTTCTCGCAGCTTCAATTAGAGTTATGTTCTTCCTTTCTACAACTCCATTTTGTTGTGGTGTCCTGGCAGTGGAGAATTGTTGGACAATGCCTTCTTCCTTGCAGAAGTTTCCTAATGTGGCATTTCTGAACTCAGTACCATTGTCACTTCTCAGATATTGAACTTGAGCATTGGGGGTTCTTTCAAGAACTCTTATGTGATCAATGATTTCTTGAGCAGCTTCGTCCTTTGTCTCTAAAAACTTCACCCAAGTGTACCTTGAGTAGTCATCCACCATTACCAGGGCATATCTCTTTCTTGCAAGAGATTGAACATTTACTGGACCAAACAAATCCAAGTGAATTAATTTGAATGGCTCAGTGTTGGTATTCACTTGTTTTGATTTGTGCACAGATCTTTTCAATCTACCCATTTGACAATCCTCACATAGTCCTTCTTGACAGAATTCCTGTTGAGGTAGTCCTCTCACCAAATCCTTCTTCATCAGAATATTCATATTCTTGAAATTGAAGTGTGAGAGCTTCTTGTGCCAAAGCATGCTTTCACCAACTGATGCTTTACTATAAAAACAGTAAGCCTTGTCTTTATTGACAAAATTTAAGTCTGCACAACAAACAAGCTTCCTTTCCTGACTCCTTTCAAAGAGAGGCTTCGATCTTTCTTGTGATAGATATTACAAACCATCATATCAAAATCAACCTTAAATCCCATGTCACTAAACTAGCTGACACTGAGTAGGTTGTTCTTCAATCCATCAATAAGAGCAATATCTTCAATGACAACATTTCCAATTTCTAAACAGCCATATCCCATAGTGTAACCTTTGCTGTTATCTCCAAAAGTTATGATTGGGCCGGCTTTCTCCACAAAATGTGATAGCAGGGCTATATCACCAGTCATGTGCCTGGAGCATCCACTGTCGATGATCCACATGACCTGCTTCTGCTTCTTGCCCTGCAAGACAGATGATTTTAATTTGCATCTGGTACCCAAACTCTGTTGGGTCCTGCAGTTACAGCATCATTGTTCAAATCATTCTGCTTCACATTTAAATCAACACTAGAATCCTCATGTTTGACTTCTTTTGCTGTCCACTTGGTTCTAGAGTTAGACTTGGTCTTTTTCTTAGTGGTAGCAACCTTTTTACCAATATAAGCAGGCACAGAAGTCTCAGTAGTTTCTAAATAGGAGCATCTTTCAGTAGACAGAATAGGCAGATTGAAACAAGTACTCATAACAACAATTTTGCATGGCATACAGTCAATGTTATTACAGACGTCCATACTTCTTTGCATAATGGGGGTTCTATGTAAGTTACCGCTAACATTGGACGTATTAACCTTATCCTGTTTGGGTTGCTTACAAACAAATGTTAAATGATGAGATGATCCACAATTATTGCAAAGCTTCCTAGGGGCATCCTTAACATGACTATATCCATTATTCTTATCAATCCCTAACTTGCCATTCATATTCTTAGGCTTGTAGACATTTACCTTGACAGTATGTTCTGAAGTTGCTGTCGAGCCACCCTTGACAGTACCTTTCTTCGCCTCTATCTTGACAGCAGGTTTGAAAGTTGCTGTCTTGGGTTCTCTCTTGACAATATCTTTTGAAGTTTCTGTCTCATCCTTGCTGTCAGCTACTTTAGAACATTCTGTCTGATTGCTTGGTAGAGTTTCTATCACGGGAGACTTGACAGTATCTTTTCCTTTGCTCAGTGTGCTGTCAATGCACTCATCTTCATCAAGTAGCTCTTATTTGATGAACAAGGAGGTTTCATCAAAATCAGCTTGAAGATTTTTGAAAATCGGTTTGTAAACTTTTTTGAGAATATGAGGTTTGACAGCATCACTATCATCAAGACCAATTGCCTTTCCATGCCTTCTACCATACTCGAAACCTATTCATACCTTCTGATTCTCAGTGTGATTATCATGATATTCCTGGATTAACTTAGAAGAGTTTCTAAAAGCTTTGAGTTTAAACTCATTTTCTGCAATTTGACTCCTGAGAAATTCTTCTATTTCCTTAGCACAGACAATATCATTTTTCAACCTAGCATTCTCTTGAGCTAATGAATCTAGGAGACTGGTTCTTAGCAACAACATTTCATTTTCAGATTTTAGAGTTTCATTCTGTTTAGTTAACCTAGCAATTTCTTCGTGAGCAGCAGATAAACTAACATGAATGTTAAACATCTCAGCACTTAAATCTTCAATGGTATGCTTGTACTCAGTTTTAGACATATCAAGTAAAACTAGAGATGGTACCTGATTTGATGAACTTGAAGCTTCTTCATCAGATTTAGCCATGAGGGCTAGGTTCACAAACTCCTCTTCTTCTTCATCTCCAGAATCATCCCAGCATTTTCCTTCAGCCACATAGGCTTTCCCTTGATTCCTCTTAAACTGATTTCCAGATCCTTTTCCTTGATTCTGTCTTGGTCTTCTGCACTCAGTAGCAAAATGACCTAGCTCATTGCAGTTGTAACATCTGAACTTCGACCTATCCACCAACCCTGTCTTGTATCCTCCTCTTGTGGCTCCACTAGTGGCCTTTGAAAAACTTTCCTTGTTGAACTTAGATGATTGACCCTGTGGCTTGTATGACTTGTCCCTTCTAAACTTGATATTCTTGATTCTCTTAGCCATATAAGCCATGGTTGGATTATCCATGCTTTCAATCTCTTCTACTGTGTAGAAGTCTTCATCTTCAACATCTTTCAGTTGCAGAACCACCTTCTCCTCGTCATCCAACACCTCCTCAATCTTCAAAGATGGCATCTGTGTTGGTTGTGAACTTTGTGATGGTTCACTTAGACAAGCTACTTGTGGTTCATGAGCTATAATGGCTCCTGACATGTTTGCTAACTTTCCTTTGGTTCCAGTTTGAATAGCTCTCTTTTGAAAAAGCTCGAGTTCATATGATTTGAGCACACCATAGAGAGTTTCAAGAGAGACATCACTCAAGTTTCTTCCCTCTCTTATGGCTGTGACTTTGTGCTCAAGATGCTCAGGGAGAGTGAGCAGAAATTTGATGTTAATCTCCTTTCTATCATAGAACTTTCCATGAATTTGTAACTCAGCTATTAGCTTACTGAACCTCTCAAACATGTGTGTAAGTTCTTCGCCTGGTTCAGCCATAAAGGCTTCATATTGTGATACAAGAATTTGTCTTTGATTCTCGCGAACCTCTTCACTTCCTTCACACAGCAACTCTATCTTACTCCACATCTCTTTTGCAGATGTACATCCCATGACATTACCGCACATGGCTTTGTCTAATGTAAGTGAGTCGAGTAAGATGAGTTGTAAATAGTCATCCAAGACTACTTTCTCCTTTTCGGTTTCTGTGTACTCTGAAGGCTTCTTTGCAACCCAATGGGCTGGAATGACTTCATCATTCACAGTAGCAGCAACTACTTCCTTTTGAGGTATGAAGGGGCCGTTCTCACGAATTCCCAAATACAGTGGATGGGTAGCTTTGATAAATAACAAGATCTTTCTTTTCCAAAAATTGTAGTTCTCTTTATCAAAGACTGGAATCTTGATTCCACTTGATTTCTGAACACTCGTCATGATCTTGAGATTTGTGTATCAATCTGGTCATTCTGATACCAGTTGTTGGTCCCGGAGTATTGCAGAAGGGGGGGGGGGGGTTGAATGCAATACTGATAAAATCGAATCTTTAAATCAACAATGAAGATAAAGATTATAGATTATCAGTAGATGTATGCAAGCAATAAGTGAAACAAGATTTCTCACAAAATAAATGTTTTATTTATCTTGTGCGAAGTGTTGCTACAACCTGGAGAGAGTGTTTCTCCAGCTTCGATATCTCAAGAGATACAAATTGCTTCGTGTGCGTACATGAATAGAAAAGAATCTAGATGTATCTAAGTAGACTAAGATACTCTGTTGTCTCTATCGCATGGGGTGTTGATCTGATGTCGTTTTCAAGTGGCAGCTCATTACAATTTGCACACCCATGTGACTTTCCTAAATTGCTATACAGACAGGATAAACCTTATAAGTAAAGCAACCTAGATTCTTTCTATTTCTAGCTAATACAATTCTAGTAGATGTGGATATTACATACTCCTCGAATTGACCAGCCTTGTCTTATGAATCTCTTAAGCTTCTGTCGTAGTCTTTGTAGGTGTGCTACAAACGATAGAGTGTTGCAGCAAATCTGTTTCTTGAACATGTAACCTGTCACGGGCTTTGACATAGAGAAAATACCCAATTCAAATAATTCAAGGTGACAATAACCTTAACCGCAGAGTCTGCCGTCAAAAAATATTCAGTGGTTGACAGTACGAGCTCCCGCCAATGTTGCTGTCGGAACTCCAGACTTGCTGTCAAGTGTGAGAATGTTACTGTCCCATGCTTCAGCCAATGTTGCTGTCAGATGTAGCCTTGTCGTGACTTTGCAACATTTGTCTTCTTGTAACTTTACTGTCAAGAACATGACAGTAACTTTTATTCTTGCTGTCTTCTGGATGTATTCCTTGAGGCTTGAACAAATGTATGAACTTCTCCCAAATCATACAATTATTTCATGACAGCAATTATTCGAATACGAAGACATACTCTGGCTGTGACAGTATGTTCAACTTAGTAAAAACTAAGTACGGGGAAATATAGTTAAGTTGTCTCTATGCTATCACCCATAAATCCCAACAGATATAAAAGATTGTATTAGAACTTAATTTTATTTATTTATTTATTTATTTATATTAAAAAGGTTCATATTTACTATTTAGGCGCTATCTCGAAATATAGAAATCAGATTTAAATGATTTTACAGTCCACGCGAAACTCATAAAATATATCTTTAATTTAGTGATGATTTAACAATTATTAGCCAAATGAAAATACTCAGAATCTCAAAAGAATATATAATTATGAATTTTTACATTGATCCTATTTAGTGTAGAATACCTACATTAATAATCCTATTCAATATAGAAAACCTAATTATGTGTGATTTAAATCATTGACAAGCACTTTTTCGTATTTCAATATAAACACACTTTTTAGTTTACATGTTAAAATATTAAATATTTTTTATGCTAGATCCAACATTTTTTATCTATTTATTTTAAGATATAACAATTCTTATTTATTTTATCGTACTGAGGACCAGACTAACAACTACTAAAGTTTTGGACAAAATCCCTCCTACACTATTATTAAAACTGTATTTGGTTGTTAGTACAACTATCTTCAAATAATAAGAATGTTATTTGATAATCAAAACAAAATATAAGTTGATTTCGTAAATAGAATAGAATTTTCAATATAAAAAATCGTCAATTTCATCTCTATTTTGTTTCTTGGTAGTTTTAATTGGAGAAAATTGTTAAATCATCACTAAATTAGAGATTCTTTTATTAATTTCACGTAGATTGTAAAATTATCCAAATCAAATTTTAAGAATTTAAGATAAAACACATAATAAATTGAACGTGTAAAATCTAATGTATATATTAATTTCATAACAACAATTTGATATATAAACTAATAACAAATAAATAATAAAAAAATATAATAAATATTAGAAAAAGAGCCTTGCATTGCACGAGTTATAAGCAGTTATAAGCTAGCAGATATTGAAAAAACCGAAAGCTTGAAACTTGTTCGATTCGTTCCAAAAAAAGTCAAAAAGGCCTGATCTCGTTTGGGTCTCGTTTGGCAAATTTTAAGGCCGGTTTATAAGTTAGTTATTTTGATTTTTTTTTTATATTTTCATACTTTTTTTAGAAAAAAATGTGTATGAGTAATTTAATATTCGTTATCTTGTAAAAATAAGTTATTTATTTCAGAAAAAAGTACATATTTCTTAACTTTTTTCCAGAATAAGTAACTTATTTTAAAAAAATAAGATTTTCCAAGCGGGTCCGACCTGACTCGAAGTTTGAAAAACCCGGATAAAAAATTGATATTTGAAAATTTTGGATAAAACCTGAAACCTGGATAAAAGTTCGGTTTGGCTCAGATAAAAGAATGATTTTTTATTGATAAAATCTAAAAATATATATAATATATTTAATAATTTGAAAAATATTACTCTCTTCATCCCTCGTATTTCTTTACGGTTTTTTACATTGATCAACACGCATTTATGCTGTGTTCCCGAAATTAATAGGGAAAAGAAAAGAATGGAAAATGATTTATTTTCTTTTCTTTTGAAATCTTTCAAGAAGTGGGAAGAAAATTTTTGAGACAAATATAAAGAGAATTTCTTCCTTAATCTTTAGATTTCTTTTCTTTCCAAACATATTATTCTGGAACAAGTTGTGAAAATTATTTTTTATCTTTTTTTTCTTTTCTTTCCAAAAATTGTTTCTGGAATACAGGTGTATATAAAATATAATTCACTCATAAATAGGGAAAGGAAAAAAGCAGGAGGGAAGATTAATTATTTATTTTCTTCTTCTTTCGTAAGTTAATATACAGCTATGTCAAGCTAAGCTATCTAGTACTCCCTCCGTCCCATCCATTTCTTAACATAAAATTTTCACTTGTGTAGCACGTATTTTAAAATTCTTATAAAATATAGTTCTATAACTTATTTTTAAAATTTTCTTTTTTTGTATAAAAATATGAAACGGTTCAAATCATTTTATCCATATGAGTGTTCTTATATAGATAAATTATTCATTTTGAAAGCATCTCTATATTAATATTCATATTGTGTGGATTGTTCTATTTTATAAAGAAAAATAAATTCAAAAATAAGTTATTGAACTATTCTTAAAATTCATATTAAATTATGTGCCGAATCCCGTTTCAATGTTATCTATTGGCCGGGACGATGGGAGTAGTGTACGAGAATAAGATACCATAATAATTCCATGAGCTGTAAGACGAAAGTACAAAACGCAAACATTGCATTGCATCTTCCAAATTGCTATGTGATGATGGTATATTTAATTAGTTAGTACAAACAAATCCATCTAGAAGCGTCCTAGATGCATAATAGTTACCAAGTACGTAACACATAGATTACAATTTTTATATTTCTGATATGATATTCCTAGTCATCAAATCCTTCACATTTGCACGTACAATTGTAACCATCTTAGAGTGAGCTGGCAATTAATCCCTTAATCGCGGCCCTTAATCTGATTCATTGTATGTTAATTCATGTCTTATTTTAAGGTTAAATCTTAAAAGGAAGTACATCATCTTTGATTCTACTATCAAATCAACACCTTTTGGATTCTACAAACAGCCATATGCTTTACAAGATCTTGAACTCCTTAATAATCCACTAAGCTGCTTAAACTTTATTAACAGTAATTTGTTTATTTAATTAAGTATACCATCATTACCTATAAATAGCATTATGTACATAGAGTAATGACTCTAACCAAATTAAATCACGCCACAACATTCTCACTTATCTTACTTAACTATTCACCATACCACGTGTCCAAGTGTGACTCATTGTCCTAATCTTCTTTGTAATTTTTATAGTGCCCATTACCTTAATTAGCATTCCTGGAAGCTTCTAATTTAATGTTTAAAGAACTAAACATCACTATTAACAAGTAAAAATCTATAAAGTATACTGCCAAGGGTTGTGTATGTAACATGTGTGTTGGTCTAATTGGAGCATAAGCCGTTGTCAAGGGAAACAATTAGAACCACCCATTAGCTTAGTAAGCTATAATCAAGATTTAATAATCTTAATTACCCTTCAAACTTGTGATGATTAATGTATTTGAAATTCAAGGAACGTATCTTGGTGACATAATGTCGGACACACAAAAGAAGGACATAGATTCGAATGACACACATGCTCAATGTTGGATGGTTAAGAGTGAAATTAAGAGAATAAGATGTGATTAAATTAATAGAAAGACTGATTTGGTGAAAGAGTTGGTGGTAATGAATCATCATGCATGGTGTAGTGTTAAGAAAATGACACTGAATTGACTGATATGTTGCAGAGTATTTAAGTCATGAAAATGCATGCATTTGTCATGCAAATTGGAGACAATTCACACATCAATAGGAAGACAAGTGAAGTTAGTTTGGTGAATAATTATAATAATGACTAGTTTGATGAGTTGGGAAGGCAGTGGTAGTGAGGAAGGTTGGAGGAAAGGTCCATGGACTCCTGAGGAAGATAAGCTGCTTAGTGATTATATTAACTTGCATGGTGAGGGACGATGGAGTTCTGTGTGCAAGTATTCAGGTGTGTTTTTGTTAAAAGCTTTGCGCGCCACACGCACACGGTTTTAAGTTCTCTGTCATCTTGATTTGTTACTGTCATTTATGTTATGATTATATATATAGCTTCTTTTCGAAAAACCAAACATACACAGTGTATCCTACTCGTGGAGTAGCATCCGAAAATAGATAACATGTATATATGCTGCCCCGGACTTTGAATTGGTTATCTAAAATTGCTAATGTGTTTAAATTGTCAACTTGTGAAGGGCTTAATAGGAGTGGAAAGAGTTGCAGACTAAGGTGGGTGAACTATCTAAGGCCTGGTCTTAAGAAAGGAAATTTGACACCCCAGGAGGAAGGCATCATCATTGAGCTACATGCCTTGTGGGGAAACAAGTATGCACAACATATCTAATATTGTTTTGGTTAAATACTTGTATGTTTGCTAGTTTTTCATTTTATATTTTTGTCCCAAGTACTGCTGCAACAACTTATTCTTATTGCATGTATGGACAGATGGTCTACCATAGCTAGATACTTGCCTGGAAGAACAGACAATGAGATAAAAAATTATTGGAGAACTCATTTCAAGACCAAGGCAAAGCCATACCAAAGGCAGGCAAAGCGAAAAGCCCAAGGACTTGGCCTAAAGGACCATCAGGTCCCAGCCCAACAAACAGCAGAAAATGTTCATCAAATGAAAATGGACATAACAGTCGCACATGCTGATGATCACAAAGAGGTTAACACGACTGAGAAAGTTGATATAATTACAACGCCGCCACAAGGCAATCAAGAAATGGGGTTTGTATATCCCTTGATAACTAATCATCATCAGGCTTCATCACCTATGATTAATTATTACATTAATCAAGAAATTGCATCTTGCTCAGACACCATAACATTGGATGACTTATGGGGTAGCTTTTGGAACATGGATGATCCACATAACGGGATCCGTTGCTAGCGAAACAACTTGTACAATAGCAAGCTAGTAGTACAAAATTATTTCTGCACTTGTTCTATGTAGCTGCTGATCCTAGCATTTTATGCAATATAGTTAAAATTACATTTGATTGTAAGCAAAAGTGGCATTTGCTATTCTTATTAATCTATGTTTTGAGATATATATATATAGGGTTGGACTCCATAGCAAACACCTTATATAACAAACAACAAAGAACACCTCATACCTAATAGATCCATTGCTCCTGGCGGGGCCACCCAATACAAAAAATTCTTATTTTTTTAGGTTTTATCCATCCAGAAAAAAAAAAATTGAAAATTTACTGTTCATCGATGACGTCATGATGACGTCATCAGTGACGTCATCGATGAACAGTAAATTTTCATATTTTTTTTTTTTGCTGGATGGATAGAGCCTAAAAAAATAAGAACTTTTTGTATTGGGTGCCCCTGGCGGGGCCAATGGATCTATTGGAATAAATGATTTTATAATGTTCTTTATTGTTTGTTATATAAGAGTGTTCTTTATGGAGCAAAGGCCTATATATATATATTTATTTTGCAGTTTTTTGGTTGCATAACATGTGAAATCAAACACCATCCAATATTGCCCTTCTATGAAGAAGTATGAAGAACATATATACTGATCATAGGTTAAAACTAATAAGTGCCCAATTCCTCATATTTTGTGCATGAAATGTAGGCTTTATGGAATTCAGAACTGAATACCCAGTTAGCATCAATGATCAATCCAACAGCAAGGGCATGTTTTCACTATTTATGTATTGTATTAGCAACGCAATTTTTTCTTTTTTGACAATATTAGCAAACGTAATTTAATTGTGATATGATATGGAATTGATATATGTAGCTTCTCATGATTGGAAAAGGAAGACAATTATTCTGGGCAGAGAATGGGTGAAAAGAAGGCCCAAAAGCAATGGAAGAATTTCAAAAAAAAAAAAGTAATATAAAAAAAAATGGCCCATGCAGGTCTCGAACCTGCGACCTTCGCGTTATTAGCACGACGCTCTAACCAGCTGAGCTAATAGGCCAGGTACTTAAAAATCCTCGTAAATGATATAAGATCGTTATTCGATGCATAAGTTGCCATGCCACCACCCAAGGCATCGTTAGCTGTAAACAAGACCCAATTGACCAACTGCACATGAAATGAATTACTCCAAATTTATTTATACAGTAGTAGCGTAAGTAGATATCAGTGAGTTGTTCTGGCAAAAGAAGAAGATATCAGTGAGTAGTCCGCAATACATAAATAAAACTAGTGGACAAAAGAGTGTACATGTTAAAGTGTTTATATACGTAACATAAAGGATCCAAAGTTAGTGTATGAATTATGAGGGGCAGAGGCAGAGCAAAGATTCGGAGTTGACATGTGTCAAACCAGCGAACCAGGGGTCGACAGCTAGCCCCAGATCACGCTCCTTTCCGATTCATATGCATCGTCCGTACGTCCCCACCCCCTGAATATGCAACAGTTGCATCAGGTTTTGGTTTTTATACCACTACACACCCACTCACACACACATATTGCAATATACAAGCACATCCCAGTCTTATTAAATACCTCACTGAACTAATCACTCCTCATTTATTTGCTGTAAAGTGTAAACTTCATCTGAAATTTACACACACATATACATGAAAAGCATAATTTATCCAAGAATCTGACATCTTATAGTTGTATGTATAGGGGGTAGGGATGATAAAATGAGTTACTCGATATCAATCAGACATGTGCTATATAATACATCTTATAAAAAATGAGTAGCAATCAAATTTAAACACAACAGTCGGATTTATTCAATCCGGTTTATCCAGGTCAATTTAAGCTCAAAACTAGAGCTGTTAACGAACCGAGCCGAGCCGAGCTTTGAGCTAAACGAGCCGAGCTGAAATTTTTTTCTTAACGAACCGAGCCGAGCCGAGCTTTGTTAACGCACAAAATGTTTGTTCGAGCTCGAGTTCGTTAAGAAATCGAGCCGCACACGAGCTTTTATCGAACGTCCTTAACGAGCCGAGCCCTTAACGAACCGAGCTCTTAACGAGCCGAGCTCTTTAATAATAATAAAATATTATAATTTTATATATAATATATATAATAAAATATATAAAAAAATAAAATATTATTATTTTATACAATTTTTTACGAGCTTTTAACGAGCCGAACCGAGCCGAACCGAGCCGAGCCGAACTCGAGTCGAGCTCGAGCCGCACACCCTAAAGCTCGGCTCGAGCTCGTTAAGCTTAACGAACACTTTTTTGTGTTCGAGCTCGAGCTCGAGCTCGAGTTCTTAACGAACCGAGCCGAATCGAGCCCTTAACGAGCCGAGCTCGAGCTTGCTCACGAACAGCTAGTTTCGTTAACAGCTCTACTCAAAACCATCGATATACCATTATACCATCGACTGACATTGATCCATAATTCATGTGTGATGTCACGTGTGTTGGGTTCCAGATGACATGTTAGCGCCACTGTGGTGATGTGTCACCGACATGTGAATGGACCTCTGTACATGTAGCACTACCACGTCACTATTTATGTCAAGCAAGCTTCATGTTGGGTATTTTACACTAATCAACGCAACAATGAGGCAGTGATATATATTAAAACAAGAACATGCAATTAACCAATTAACAAAACAAATCACGAAGGCATAAACAAGAGTATACTCAGTAACTGTAATTAACAAGAAAAATAAGAACACTTATCTCTCACAGTAGCTTAAGCCAACACACAAGAGAGAAAGAACACAGCTGAGTCACCAAGCCCTTCGGGAAGACTTGGCTGTTCTTGAAGAGAATATTGCTCCACTTACGTTGTGATTGGGTTGCAGCAATATCACTTCCAGGATAAAACAACATCGATCAAAGGGCTCACAAATACACCAGTGATCAACAACGACCAGCACCTCAGTTCGCCTAAGAACTATGTATTTCTCCTATATGTATCGTGAGAGAACAGAGAAAGAAGAAAATGAATAGTGTTTCTATCCTTAGGACGTATCTCTTCACCTCTCGTTTATTTACTTTTGTATTGTATATATAATACCAAAAATAAACGTAACTGATACTCCATAAAAGGAAAGTAAATATTCTGATTTAATTGCATTAACTGCATCAGGATTTATTTTCAGTTACATAACATCAGGATTTGGTCATCAGTAATATCAGGATTTGGTGTCCATCAGGATCAGGATCCAGTGCTTGTCAGGAAATGATATCCATCAGGATTTAGCCCATCAGGATCTGATGTCTGACCAAGTCCATCAGGATTTTACTCCAAGTACTGATCCAAATTTCCATCAGGATTTAATCCAAATACTGATCCAAATTTTCAGTACTGTTGCAACAAATAAATCTGAAACCTGTTAAAATAAACCAATAATCAATTCTTCTTTCAACTCAATTTATTTATGGATTCCACTAAGAAAATGTCTTAGATCCAAACATGAAAGTTTAAGTCCTCATTATAAGTAACAACCTTCACTTGTTAGTTTCCGGAAATTACATCAAGAACATATTATTAATATGCCTCAAACTTTCCATTTTCTAACAATCCCCCACGAATCCATACAGAAATGCAAATACATATCTATCCTCATCATGACTTGTTTTTCAGAGTAGGTACCCTTCCGGGTTTGAACCCTCCTAAGTCCTCTACTTCGATGGCTACCAGATTCGGATGGAATATTTTACCTTGAATCTTTATCCGTTTGGTGTAACCACACTCCATAGACGACGACAAGTCAAGGCTATGGTGCTAATCTACGGCTTTGAGACGTTAATGGTCATGTCTCGATCCTGTTCGTCGAATGTTTCAAGGAATAACCCTTTCCTCTAATTGCGACCACACAATTACATTCGCTTAGCTGGGCATCTCTAGAGATGTACTGCTAGCATCTCGTCATATGACTTGACCCCATTCAGAGTTCAAATAACTCTTGCTATTCTGGCAGTTACAGTACCTTATAGGTTTACAAGGGATAGACTCCAGATACATGAGTATCAATCTATGTAGTTAAAGGTACAACCAATTCACCCTTACAACTTGTTATTACCACATTGAATATGTTAGATATTGATTCAAGTGATGATCAGGATCTGGGCATTACTGATCAGATACTGATGCTGACGTCATCAGTAATACAACGTCAGTATTGGACTATTATCAGGATTAGAAGCTGGTCAGTATTTCGTGAAGATTCTCATCAGACCAGAGATCAAGGAAGATTGATATGTCGGTTCCTAGATTATAGGAAGGCAGCTATCATACAAGATATGCATTCAGAGATATGTAATTGATTTAGAATATCTTATAATTGATAGTGTAACTGTGTACTCTATATAAACACAGTTTAGGTTTTACATTATAGTAATCGCTTACACGATTTATCTTGTAACCTAGCAGCTCTTAAGAACATAAGAATTTCTTAAGAGAGTTTTGTAACAGTTTTATATCAGAATTAATAAAGCTGTTATTGATTCATACTTGTGTTATTTGTTTAAGTCGAAAATCTTATACAATTGTATTCAACCCCCCTTCTACAATTGTTATTTACTGGGCAACAATTGGTATCAGAGCTAAACTGATTAATATTAATCAGAAATGATCTTAAGATGTCGACAAGCAAGTATGAAAGCATCAAAATTCCAATTTTCAAGAAAACTGAGTATCCA
Organism: Kitagawia praeruptora; assembly: GCA_037693485.1. NCBI lineage: Eukaryota > Viridiplantae > Streptophyta > Magnoliopsida > Apiales > Apiaceae > Kitagawia > Kitagawia praeruptora. Next base: position 102,709,582 of record CM075350.1, read on the forward strand.
ACATGGAAAGTGAAAATGATGATGTATCTGGAAGCAAGTGATCCCGACTATCTTGATAGGATCAATGATGGACCATTTCTTCCAACAAGACTAGTTGCAAGAACAGAGACTGTTGTTGAACACTATGTCATTAAGGCAAAGAGTGAGTGGACGACAGAGGAAAAGGCTCAAGTACTCAAAGATGCAAAGGTAAAAAATATTTTGCATAACAGTCTTGATAATGTCATGTCTAACAGGGTAATAGCATGCAAGACTGCAAAGGAAATTTGGGATACTTTGGAAACTCAATGCCAAGGTACTGAATCTATCAAAAGAAACAGAAGGGCTCTGTTGATTCAGGAGTATGAGCAGTTTGATGCTAAATCTGATGAAAGCCTTACTGATATGTATGATAGATTCTTGACTTTACTGAACAATCTATCACTAGTTGGCAAAGAGTATGATCCAGAGGACTCAAATACCAAGTTTCTCAGAGCCCTAACTGCGGAGTGGGATACTCAAGCTTCAATCATAAGGCATCAATATGATTTAAAGATGCTGTCTCTTGATGAAGTCTATGGAATGTTAAGAACCCATGATCTTGAGGTTCAACAGAGGAAGAACAAGAAAAATGTCAAAGCAAAATCTGTTGCTTTGAATGTTGAATCCAAATCAAAGGGAAAAGCTGAGGAGGTTTCTAATAGAAAGAGTAGAGTTGAAGAGTCAATTCCTGATGACTCATCATCAGATACTGATACTGAGTCTGATCCTGATACTGATGATGACTCTACTGATTCTGATATGATGGAAATGGTTGCTATGATAGTCAAGGGCTTCAAGAAGATGAAGTTCAGAAAGGCTAGGAAGCAAGGGAAATTTCAGAAGAAAACCTTCAATGCTGACAAAGACAGGTACAAGAAGAAAGAAGGTAAAAGCAGCAAATTTGACAAGTCAAAAATCAGATGCTATAACTGTGATGGAATGGGTCATTTTGCAACTGAGCGCAAGAAGACCAAAACCAAAGCTCTCATTTCTTCAAGCAAGGATTGGATGGACTCATCATCTGACTCTGAAGAAGAGAAAGTGAATTATGCTTTGATGGCTAAAACTGATGAGACTTCTGCTGGTGAAAATAAGGTATCTGAAGTTTTCTTTGATTTTGATATTAATAATGTCTCTGAGCTAAGATCTTTTTTAAAATCTCTGCATATTAGTTTTAGGAGTCAATCTCTTGAAAATACTAGAATAAAATCTGAAATGGCAGAGGTTGTTAAGAGAAATGATCATCTAGAAGCTGAGTTAATTTTCTTGCAGGAAGTTCAAGCAGAATGTGATAATGCTAAGCACATGAAACTTGAAACAGAGTTTAAATGTAATGAACTTGAAATGCAACTTAAAGAGGCAAATGAAAAACTCAGAACCTGGACACATTCTGGTACAAAAACTCATGAAATTATTACTGATAAAAACTGGAAAGAGTGTCTAGGTTATAAGCCAGAGAATGAGAAAAAGGACAAAGAAAAGGTTGTTTCATCTAATCCAGGAAGAGTTATAGTTGATGACTCAACAAATCCAAAAACCTACAGATATGTTACAGACAGTACTAAAACCAAATTAAAACCTGTTAATTATGTGTATCCAGAAATTCCCAAATCTACTTCAGAAAAGGGATCTACTTCTACACATCATTCTGAGTCTAGAACTGTCAAAAACAAAAATGTAGGTCTTTTGTCCAAGAAACAATTAAGGGATAGAATCTGTGATGTAAAAGATAGGAAGAGAGTTCCAACTGTCAAAAGGAACAGGAATGGTAAAGTTGGAATAAACAAGGAGAATAATTATAAGTATATTCCAAATGCACCAAGAAAAGTTTGCTTTAACTGTGGTAACTCTAATCATCTTGCTATTGATTGCAGGAGGAGTAAAAAGAAGCCAACTGTAGTTCCTAAGTCTGACATTAGGAATAAATCAGTATTTTATAAACCACAGAATTCTTGTTTCCATTGTGGCAGTAAATGGCATTCTATTTATACATGTGAAGAATACCATAATTTGTACTATAATTATTATGAGCCTTTGCCTAAGTTCAATAAAAGTGCAAATTTTGAAAAAACAAAGAACTTGAATACTAATCATGCATCTGTTAAGAAAAAGATTAATTCTGATGGACTTAATCCTGATGAAGGTGTCTTTACAAGAAAATCTTCTGCTGCTAAAAATGTTAAGTTGCATGAAAAGAGAACCCAACAAGTGTGGGTTCTTAAAAATTCTAACTGAGTTCTTTGTGATTCTGATTGCAGGGTAAAAAGAAAAATGTGTTAGTCATGGATAGTGGATGCTCTGTGCACATGACTGGAGACAAAACCTTGCTATCAGAATTTGAGGAGAAGGCTGGCCCAACTGTGTCTTATGGAGATGGCAACATTGGACAAACTTTGGGATATGGCAGTATTGTAATTGGAAATGTCATCATTGAAAGAGTAGCTCTGGTGAAAGGACTCAAGCACAATCTGTTAAGTGGTAGTCAAATCACAGACAGAGGTTATCGTGTCAATTTCAATGATACTCATTTTGAAGTTATCAGCAAATCTTCAGGAAAGGTTGCATTAACTGGTCAAAGACATGGTAACATTTATGAAGCCAACATTCACACCAATACTGAAAATCCAACTACATGCCTCATCAGTAAAGCTTCTGTAGATGAAAGTTGGAATTGGCATAAGAAGCTTTCTCATCTCAACTTCAACAATATAAATGAGTTGGTTAAGAAAGACTTGGTAAGAGGATTACCAAAGGCACTATATACTCCTGATGGACTCTGTGATGCTTGTCAGAAGGCTAAACAGAGAAGGACATCATTCAAGAGTAAATCTGAATCCTCAATTGATGAACCATATCACATGCTTCACCTTGACTTGTTTGGACCAGTGAATATTATGTCCATCAGTAAGAAAAGGTATACTCTAGTAATTGTTGATGAATATACTAGATTTACCTGGGTTTATTTTCTGCACAGAAAAGATGAAACTGCTGAAATACTGCTGGACCATGTAAGACTTATTGAAACTGGCACAAAATATAAAGTCAAGATTTTGAGAAGTGATGATGGGACTGAATTCAAGAATTCAGCAATGGAAGAGTTCTGCAAATACAAAGGAATAGTTTAACAATTCTCTGCTCCTGGCACACCTCAGCAAAATGGAGTAGTTGAAAGAAAGAACAGGACTCTTATTGAAGCTGGCAGAACTATGTTGGAGGAAGCTAAACTACCTACATATTTCTGGGCAGAAGCAGTCAACACAGCATGCTACACTCAGAACATCACCCTAATCAACAGACATGGTGTAACTCCTTATCAGATGATCAAGGAAAAGAAGCCAAGTTTGAAGCATTTACATGTGTTTGGCTGCAAGTGCTTTGTTCTAAGACCTCATCCTGAACAGCTAGGAAAATTTGAGACAAAAGCTGATGAGGCCATCTTTATTGGCTATCCAACAACAAGAGCCTTTAAAGTCTACAATCTAAGAACAAAGACAATCATGGAGTCTATTAATGTATCTTTTGATGATAGAAAGATAACAGGAATAAAAGAAGACTCTCATGATAGTTTTATTTTTGCAAATGAAGCTACCAAGAATTCTGATGAAGTCATGTCAGATACTGATACTCTGTCAGATCCTGACGATCGATCAATTCCTGATCGAACACCTGTTACTGATGATGACTCAAATAATGCAAATGTTGAGGGGGAGCAAGAGCAAGACATCACCAGTACTGATACAACTCAAACATCAAGTAGAGACTCATCAGAAACAGATTCAAGTGACAATCCTGACAGTATATTAGAAAGAGATAGTACTATCTCAGGGGGAGCTTCTAGCAATTCTAGTTCTTTTGAAGATAACACCAATCCAGGGGGAGCATCCAGTTCAAGAAATGACTTACCATCAACAAGGAAATGGACTAAAAGTCATACTCCTGATTTAATCATTGGGAATCCTGAAGCAGGTGTTAAGACAAGAAGTGCAACTCAGAATGAATGCTTATATAATAACTTTCTGTCAAAGGAGGAGCCTAAGAAAGTTGAAGATGCACTTAAGGATGCTGATTGGGTGACAGCTATGCAAGAAGAACTGAATGAGTTTGAAAGAAATGAATTCTGGAAACTTGTACCAAGGCCCAAGGGTAGGTCTATTGTGGGTACTAAGTGGGTATTCAGAAACAAGACAGATTCAGATGGTACAATTGTAAGGAACAAAGCAAGACTAGTAGCAAAGGGGTATTCTGAACAGGAAGGAATAGATTATGATGAGACTTTTGCTCCTGTTGCAAGACTAGAGGCCATCAGAATTTTTCTGGCATATGCAGCCCACAAGAAGTTCAAAGTATTCCAGATGGATGTAAAAAGTGCATTTCTCAATGGAGAATTGGAAGAGGAGGTATATGTTGAGCAACCTCTTGGCTTCATTGATCTCAAATATCCAGATCATGTCTATAGACTGGATAAAGCACTTTATGGACTAAAGCAAGCTCCAAGAGCCTGGTATGAAACCCTAGCTCAATTCTTACTGGAAAGTGGATTCAATAGAGGTACAATTGATAAAACCTTGTTTTATTTGAATCATGGTAAGGATTTGCTGTTAGTTCAAATATATGTTGATGATATCATCTTTGGGTCAACTAACTCTAAGCTGTGTGAGAAGTTTTCAAAGCTAATGCAGTCTAGATATCAAATGAGCATGATGGGAGAAATGAGCTATTTCTTAGGTCTGCAAGTTAAACAGACTGATGATGGGATTTTTATCAATCAGTCAAAGTACACAAAGAATTTACTGAAAAGGTTTAACATGCAAGATAGCTATACAGCTTCAACTCCTATAGCTACAGCTACAAAGCTTGATCCTGATCAAGGAACTGAGGTAGATGTAACCAACTACAGAGGGATGATTGGCTCACTCTTATATCTAACTGCTAGCAGACCAGATATCATGTATGCAACCTGTCTATGTGCAAGATTTCAAGCAAATCCCAAGGAACCACATCTCATTGCTGTGAAAAGGATTTTCAGATATCTTAAGGGCACTTCTTCTCTTGGCCTTTGGTATGCTAGAGAATCAGACTTTAGTTTATGCGGTTACTCAGATGCTGATTTTGCAGGATGCAAAATAGACAGGAAAAGTACTTCAGGCAGTTGTCAGTTTCTTGGAGGAAGACTAGTTTCTTGGTTTAGTAAAAAGCAAAAGTCTATCTCCACATCAACTGCAGAAGCTGAGTACATTGCTGCTGGAAGCTGTTGTGCTCAGATCATGTAGATGAGAAATCAGCTAATGGACTATGGTTTGTCATTTTCAAAAATACCTATTTATTGTGATAACCAAAGTGCTATTGCTATGACAGGAAATCCAGTTCAACATTCTCTTACAAAGCACATCAGTATCAGGTATCACTTCATAAGAGAACAAGTACTGGAAGGGACAATTGAACTTCATTTTGTTCCTACTGATCAACAGTTAGCTGATATATTCACCAAGCCACTACCTGAGACTACTTTTACAAAGTTGGTGAATGAACTTGGAATGGTAAATTATGGCAGTACTTGAGAGAAAGAAGTCATCAGATACTGACGACTTGCAAATACTGATGGAAAGTCAATCCTGACAGTGGTCAACGTCGAATCCTGATGCAATGATTCGATCATCAGTATTATGTTCAGAATCTAACTGTCTTCGTTTTATCTCAATTTCTTGATTCAAGCTATGATTAATGTTATTAAACTCCTGATAATGTGATCACTTTAATTAGTCCTCATATTTATTTCTCAGATAACATGATAAATCAGGAAAACATTGAATAGAATAGAGAGACTAAATTTTTCATTGATAATAAGAAAAAGATTACATTCAGATTACATCTTTTTGCTCTCTATCTACTAATCTATTTAATAGGAAATAAAAGACCAATCCACTCCATTGTTAGTAGCCATCCCAGATCCCATCTTTGCCACTTTGTTTGGGTGGAAGTTGACAAGGATAAGGTTATTTTTGGTGACATATTCATTAACAATGGTTGATGGAGTTGGATGAGGATGCCTTAGATGAAAGCCATGCTAATGTTGCTTGAAGGGCAGCATCAATGTCAATCACTTTTGCAGGTTTTTCCTTCTCGATTTCCTCGAGACCTGCATCCATCTGCAACCAGAGAGTCTCAAGTTGTCTTTCCCAGTCGAAAGTATCAAACTCTTCACGAGTATAGCTAAAGATGTCTCTTTTCTCTAAGAGATGGAGATTCTTCTCTATGATGGTAAGGTTCGACATTGTTTTGCTGTGAAGGGTTTTTCTTATTTTTTTTCAGGAGAGAATGAAGGGTTAAGGAAGTAAGTGGACAAGTCTCTAAGATTAAATAGAGAAGGGTGGAACAAGAATATGAAACGATTCATATTTCTGGTGTAAGTACCAGGTATTATTTGATTGTGATGTTTTAAATTTCTTTATTTAAAACAAAATTACCATGTTTTATTTTAATCACAATCTTATTTCTCAAATAATACAAGCGCGTGTGTTTCACTCGATCATTACATATAGTTACAGATGTAAGTCGTGACGCGTGCAATCATCACCACTCTCTCACGTAATTTGGTCCATTACTCCAGTATAAACGAATGGTTTACTAACACCTGTTTTTGAGAAATCGTAAGTATTGTCCAAATATCAATTTAGTTTTCTAATTGATTTATTATTCTCAAAACCATCAGTAAAACATCGTCTCTCTATCTCTGCACTCTCAAACCCTAATTTCAAAATTAGCGCAATTCTTGTGTTTGAAATTCCAATGGAGAATTTATCTTTCATGAACAGCAAGGTGGTAATCAATGGAGTTACTTTTAACACAAATAACTTCACTACAGTTCTAGATCATCAGGACTTGCCCAATGATTTCCACATTATTCAGGACTTTTTGGCCTCAAGCCCAATCAATTATGCTCTAACCCAACCTGCCAAGATATCTTTTAAGTCTGTAATGCAGGTTTGGAACACAAGTGTCTTTGGGAAAGGACTTCCATCAGAAAAGCCTCAAATGAGTTTTGAGTATAATAATGTTACATACTATGTGACTCCTGAGATTGTCACTGAAGCTCTACACTTACCATCAATCATTGGTAAGCCAGTATTCAAAGTTCCTGATTCAAGACTCCTTGAGTATGTTGTAAGTTTGGGTTACAATGGAACGCCAAAGAATTTTGGAGAGCTCTACAGGACAAAGCTTAAGAAGGAATGGAATTTCTTCTTCGACACTATCAGCAGATGTTTCTTGAATAAAGTGTCAAATTTTGATGTTTTACCCACAGGTTCAGCCAAAATTGGGTATTCTCTAATTCATGATCTCTCATTTGATTATGGGTCTTTTATACTAAAGGCATTAAGTGAAAGAAAAGCAGATAAATGTGGTTATGTTTGCTTTCTTAGATTTTTCCAATTAATATTCTCTCACTTATGTCCTCATGCTGTTTTTGAGAATGATACAATTTTGCCTATATGTAAAATCTCAGAAAACAATATAAAGAGTCTAATCAATTCTGATAAGGCAAATAAGTTTGATGGAACTCCATACATTCCTGATGAAGTATGGTCTCTTTTAAGAAAGAGAATGCCTATTCAATATAGCCCAGCAACTGGTGCTATGGGACAGGACCTTACACATCCTATTCCTAACACAAGCACACAACCTAAACACTCTTCTAAACAGTCAACCACCTCTGGTGTCTCACAAAAGGCATCAGTTGTAAAATCAAAGAAATTAGCTAGATCTGATGTGTCTGTGAGGCAATCAGGATCAAAGGATTTCTCCACTCCAACTCACTCTCAAATGAAGTCACAAGGGGGTGAACAAAGGGTTCTGGAAACATCTGGTCTGAATAAAGAAACAGGAGTAAAGAGGAAAGTTAGTCAAAAAGTTGATTCTGATTCTGATTCTGATGATGACACAATGCCTATATCAGTCTTGATGAAGAAAAAGGAGATTGATGTTGTTGATACAAGAGAAGTGGCTATCTCTGAAAAGCCGAAGAAAAGAAGAAGATTAATTAGCAAAGGCAAATTTGTTGTTCACACAGAATTACTGAATCTTACTGATGCTATGGAGAGCAATCCTGATGTATCTATTAATCAGGATGGATCATCAGTTCCTGACGCTACTGCTAATCCTGACATCTCTACTCCTGATAATTCACCTATGAAGACTGTTGAGATCTCTGATTCTCCAGCATCTGCATCTCCAAAGAGAAGAGTTATTGAGATGTCTGTTGATCAAGTAAATGCTATTGCTGCTCAGTTGGGTTTCAAACCTTCACCACTTGAAAAGAAAACTGCTGAAGCAAACGTTTTTCATAGACAGAAGAAACAGAGGACTACTATGTCATCTCTGAGAGGATCTAGCCCACAAGAACCTGAACTTCAAAGGAGTTCAGAAGCTATTGCAGATCCAGTCACACAAGAACCACCTACTCAAAGTGTAGGTGTAGACATTTCTGAAGGAATAGTCACACAAGAACCACCTTCTCAAAGGGAGGGTGAAGACAAGAATATTCCTGCCCCACAAGAACCATCTTCTCAAAGTGAAGATGCTGGCAAAATCACATCAGCAGGGGAGTTTCCTGACAATGCTCAAGGGGCTTCTGAAATTGAAATTGAACTAGCTAGAAGTCTGGCAGATAAAGCTACTCATGATTTGCACATTGCTGAATGTGATGAAGTGATCGCTGACACTGCATTTGAGGGAAGCACACAAGAACCTTTGACTCAAAGTGTTGAAGAAGCTTCTCAACCTCAGACTACACAAGAACCATCAGTAGCTAATACTGATGCAAGTCATGCTATAGTTGCAGTGGTCGATCCTGATGTAAGTACTACTGATCCACTTATTCCATTGCTTATTGAGCCAATTTCTGCAAGGCCAATGGACTCTTTAACTACTTCGTCAGGTAACATCTCTATCTCTACTTCCTTTACTACTGATAGTATGATTACAGATAGACCTGATAAAAGGGATACCTCTATTTGTATGACTTCAGACCACTCTTCTCAGCCACCTCTTATTTCTTCACATTTAATGAGTCAGAGCCTTTCTTGTGAGATTGAGAGTGAACATTTAGAGAAAAAGAAGAGTGATGAGAGGCAGTCTCCTGAACTGGCAAAAGGAGAGGTAGAACAGAGTGAGAAGTTGTTAACTTCTAGTGAGGTAGAAGTTGCTATTGAAAGTAACTTAGGTAACATTGTGAGAAGTGATGAGATCACTTTAAAAGAAATGAGAGATTTAGGAAATGTTACTAATCTATCTGCAGGACATCAGGCTTCACCAGCTGCATCTACTGGTGCTTTGAAAATGAAAGGTGTTATGCATCCTGATGATAATGTTGATGATAAATTTCCTGAGGCTGGTGATAGCTCAGATGATGATGGTGATCATGCTAATGCTGATCCTGAGACAATTCAAATGCAGGCAGCAATAAAAGCAAGTCTCCTTTCTACTTATGGGTCTTCGAGTAGGTACATGCAGTCTGTTACTCAAGAAGAATTCAGAGGGGAGTACAGTTCCATTCTTCCTTCTGATACTCGAGCTGCAAGGGGATATGAATGGGATACTGAGTGGAATCAGCCGAATGCTGAGATGAATTTTCAAAATGCTCTTTTTCATTCTGGTCATATTGCCACGAGGATGCCTACTCCTGAACTCAAGGCTCTTCTCAAGACTAATGCTCTTCTAGCAAAGGGATTGAAGAGTGAGATTGACTCTATGAAGGCTGTTACTGATAAATTTCAAGCGGGTATTCAAACATCTGTTTCTATATCTGCTACTGCTTCTCAAGCACGTCTTCTTGCTGATGATATTAAAGAACTTGAAAAGAAGATGGATTCCAGAATGACTGTCTTGGAATCAAAAGTTGATAATATTGATGAACCCCTCAAGCTTATCTTATCTTTCTTCATTGAAGAAGATGCTGATGTCAAAAAAGGGGGAGAAGATAGTCAAAACAAAATGCTCACCTAATCCAGTTGTACAAAAGGATGATGATAATTCTGGAAATGATGGTGGTGCTAAGTCACATAAAGTTGAAACCTCTGATGCTGCTTTAGTAACAAAGAGATCTAATACTCAAACTAGGTAGTCAACTCATGTTTCTAGATCTGGTAAGAAGACAGTGACAACAATGGTGGAATCTCAGAATCCAAAAGAAGAACAGTTCGTGACACCTGGTCAAACTCTGTCAACTATTCCTGAGGATGATGTGTATGTGGAACAGGATGAAGATGCTACTAATCTGTTTCATGAACTTGACACTGGGGATGGTCGTGTTCTTAAACTGTTTCATAAAGACAAAAGAGTTCAACAGTATCATGCTGAGAAGGCACTTATCTTATCTACTGGAGATAATCCAAACATGACTACTGATGAGTTCTTAGAAGAACAGAACAGGATTCTTGGAGAGATTGCAAAACAAAATGAAGCTCCTGCTGCAAGAAGAGGAAGAGGCAGAGGAGGAAGATACAGAAGTAGAGGAAGATTATCTGCTCAAACAAGTAAAAGGCAAACAAGATCTAGTGGAATCAAATTAAAAGATGTTTCTGAAAATGAAAAGAAGAAAACTCCACTATCTCTTGCACTAACTCCGGACAACATATTCAATGCTCCTGAAGAAATTGAAGAGGAGATATTGCCTTTAAAAAGAAAGAGCAAGGTTGCTGTTCAATCTACTGCATCTAATGAAAAGTCAGTCTTTGGTTCAATTCCTGATGTTGTTTCTGATTCTGAAGAAGCTGAAATTTTAAAAGAACTTAAGATTATGATTCTTAAGGTTATGGTTGAATTTCACAATATGGAGGTTATTGAAGATACACTGAAGTATGAGCACGAGAACTTCAGAATATTTGAAAGAGAAAGTGAAATCAGAGCTAAAGTCAGAGAAGCAGAAAGGATAACAACCAGAGAATACTTGAAAAATGTTCATAAATCTAACAGGAAGTTATGGTATGATGAAAGTAAATCTGTTCCTGAACATCAGCAGTATTAACCAACAGATGAGAAGAAGAAGAGTAAGAAAAAGGAGAAGAATGAGTGTGATTATAGGAAACCGATTGTTTTCAAATCTGCAGGACTGATAACAGAGTCTTCTTTGATTAATGAATCTTTATCGATTGTTAAATCAAAGTCTACTACATTTATTGTTGAAAATCCACCAAAATGGGTAAGTATGCAGTCTGGTTTGAAAGGATTGGAACCTGGCACAAGAGGAGGCATTGGGTATGATAATGCACAGGTTGTTTTCATTGTTCAAACTGATCAACATGCTCTAGTTGACAAGATTGGTGATGAGTTAACTGTTGATCATCTCTGGAAACTTGAAGCTGTTGCTATCATTGCTGATTGTCATGCTGGTGCAAAGAAAATAGAAAAAATGTTGTACTTCATGAAAGATAGAAGTGTAAAGAAGATTCCTATTCATGAGTTATTGTGTAAATCTGCAAAAGAGCTGAAATATGTTCTGTATCTTCTCAGAAGTAAAAGAATCAATGTCAAAGAAAGAGAAGTTTACTACAATTGGTTTGTTATGATTTACAGGACAATTAGACAGAGATTTATGGATGAAGGAACGAGGTATGATGGCAATTATATTCCTATGTACTTAAATTTAAGAGACATTGAGGTTGAAATGAAGAAAGGTACTGCTGTTAGAGAAGTGTATCTAGGTATGAAACAATTGTCTCTAAATCCAGATGGGAAGGAAATTGCTTATGTGTTGCTAGGTGATTTAGATCTTCCAAGAAGCTTAATTCAGAATCTCAGGGCAGCTATCTATCAGATTAATGAGGAAGATGAAGAACTCAAAAATCTGAAGAAGAAACTGATTCAAATTCTTGAAAGCAAGGAAGAAGAATTGATATCTGACTTCTTGAAGATGAATCTGTTTTATCAAAGAATTTCTGAAACTGTTCCTGATGATTTTTAGAAGGTATTTTGTTTTGAGTTTTTGACATCTTTGAATCAAGGAATTTGTTCTTTGTTTCATAAAGAACAAATTGGGGGAGATTGTTAGATATTGATTCAAGTGATGATCAGGATCTGGGCATTACTGATCAGTTACTGATGCTGACGTCATCAGTAATACAACGTCAGTATTGGACTATTATCAGGATTAGAAGCTGGTCAGTATTTCGTGAAGATTCTCATCAGACCAGAGATCAAGGAAGATTGATATGTCGGTTCCTAGATTATAGGAAGGCAGCTATCATACAAGATATGCATTCAGAGATATGTAATTGATTTAGAATATCTTGTAATTGATAGTGTAACTGTGTACTCTATATAAACACAGTTTAGGTTTTACATTATAGTAATCGCTTACACGATTTATCTTGTAACCTAGCAGCTCTTAAGAACATAAGAATTTCTTAAGAGAGTTTTGTAACAGTTTTATATCAGAATTAATAAAGTTGTTATTGATTCATACTTGTGTTATTTGTTTAAGTCGAAAATCTTATACAATTGTATTCAACCCCCCTTCTACAATTGTTATTTACTGGGCAACAAAATACACTTTCAAGGGATCTCTTTTCATGTGTATTGGGTTCCCGCTGTAGATGAATTATTATGGGCTATCAGTCCCATCCCCAACCTAGACTTAAGGACTACAGCATGCTCAAGCCCCTTAGTCAAAGGATCGGCTAGGTTTTCTTGAGTTCCAACAAACTCAACAGCAATAATCCTTTCAGACATTAAACCCCTTATAGACTTCAGTCTAACTTGGATATGTCTCTTTGTTTTCACATTATACTTCTTGCTATTTATCTTGTCGATAGTTGTACGGCTATCACAATGAACAGCAAAAGCAGGAAGTGGACGACTTACTACAGGTAACATTGACATGAGTCCATGTAACCATTCAGCCTCAGTCCCCGTGGCATCTAATGCACACAACTCAGCCTCAAAAGTAGACCGAGTTATAATAGTCTGTCTAGAAGACTTCCAAGATACTGCTCCACCCGCTAGGGTAAACAGGTATCCAGTCACTCCATTGGAACCAGACTTCTTAGCTATCCAACTTGCATCACTATATCCCTCTAGCACTCCAGGAAACCTCCTGTAATACAGACCAAGATATATGGTGCCTTTTAGATATCTAAGCACTCTATCAAGAGCATCCCAATGAGTCTTGTTTGGACAGCTTGTATATCTTGCTAACTTAGACACTGAATATGAAATATCTGGCCTAGTTCCATTAGCAAGATACTGCAAACTCCCAATAATCTGAGAATACCTTAACTGAGACACAGGAACTCCTGAACTATTCTTGACAAGGGCAATTTTAGGAGCATACGGAGTACTTGCGATTCTACAATTTGAATAACCATACTTCTCAAGTATAGATTTCTCTATATAATGAGATTGTGACAAGGTTATTCCATCAGTTGACTGAGTCAACTTGATTCCAAGAATCACACTAGCCTCTCCCATATCCTTCATTTCAAAGTGCCTTTTCAAGAAACTTTTTGTCTCGTTAATAATCTCAATATTGGTTCCAAACAACAAAATATCATCCACATACAGGCACACAAAAATACATTCATTTCCTTTAACCATGTAATAGACACACTTGTCACTTTCATTAACTACAAATTCTGACTCTAAAACAGTTTCATCAAACTTTTTATGCCAGTCCCTAGGAGCTTGTTTTAAGCCATATATAGACTTGATTAACTTACATACTTTCCTTTCATTACCAGAGGCAACAAATCCCTCAGGTTGATCCATATAAATCTCTTCTTCAAGTTCACCATGAAGAAAAGCTGTCTTTACATCCATTTGATGGATGATAAGACCATGTACAGAAGCCAATGCTATAAGCATTCGGATTGTTGTCATTCTAGCAACTGGAGAGTATGTGTCAAAGTAATCAATGCCTTCCTTTTGCTTAAAGCCCTTAGCTACCAGCCTAGCCTTATACTTATCTATTGAGCCATACGGGTTCATCTTCCTTTTGAAGACCCATTTACATCCTATAGTAGAACACCCAGGAGGTAGATCAACCAACTCCCATGTTCTATTAGAAACAATAGAGTCAATTTCACTTTTTATAGCACCTTTCCAGTACCTAGATTCTGAGGAATCCATGGCCTGTCTGAAAGTTAAAGGCTCATCCTCGATATTGTAAGTGATAAAGTCACTTCCAAAATCCTTGACTACCTTAGCACGCTTACTCCTTCTAGGTTCCTCTACTTCATCAGGAATAGAGCTACTATCAGGATCTGCCCCCACATTTGTCATCCTTTCCACATGATCAGGAATGGACCTCGATGTGTGAGTGGGATCATCATCAGGAATCCCCTGAGGTATACCAGTCTTCATAGGGAACACATCCTCAAAGAATGTTGCATCACGAAATTCAACTATGGAATTAGCCACTATTCCATCTATGTCAGATTTTAACACTAAAAATCTCATAGCTGTAGTGGTTTCCCTATAGCCCAGAAAGATGCAATCAACAGTTTTCGGCCCTAGTTTCTTTCTCTTGTGTTCAGGGACAAGTACCTTTGCAAGGCATCCCCACACACGAAGATATTTTAAACTAGTCCTTTTCTCTGTCCATAATTCATAAGGTGTCTTGTCCATATGTTTCAGAGGTACTCTATTCAGAATATGGCAAGCCGTATTCAGAGCTTCTCCCCACATGTACTTAGGCAACCCAGAATTAATCAGCATACTATTGATCATATCCTTAAAGGTTCTGTTCTTTCGTTCTGCCACCCCATTAGACTCAGGTGTGTATGGTGGAGTTACCTCATGAACTATACCATTGCTCTTGCAAAATTCATTAAACGAGTTACTCGTATACTCACCACCTCTATCTGATCTCAAACGTTTAAGTACTTTACCAGTTTGTGTTTCAGCTTCAGTTTTGAACATAATGAATTTATCTAGTGCTTCATCTTTATGTTTAAGCAAATAAACATAACAATATCTACTACAATCATCTATAAAGGTAATGAAATATCTATTATGTTCCTTGGTCAAAACACCACCAAATTCACATATGTCTGTGTGCACTAAATCTAACACATTCGAATCCCTAACCACATTATGAAAGGGTTTCCTAGTTTATTTAGCAGTCACACATACTTGACATTTAGATTTCTTATCAATGGCATGTTTTGGAATCAACTCTAAATTCATCATATTCTTTAGAGCACCAAAATTCAAGTGACCAAGACGTGGGTGCCACAAATCAGATGATTCAACACAATTAACAGAAGGAACAACATTATTATTAATAAAACTGCCCAAAACAGGCTCAACATTTATTAAAAATAATCCATCCGACAAGTAACCTTTGCCAAAAAATACACCAGTATTTGTAATAACTACTTTATTACATCTCAAAGAAACTTCAAAACCATTCTTAGCTAAACAACTTCCACTTATTATATTTCTACGAATATCAGGAACATGATGCACTCTAGTGAGGGATAGAACACGCCCAGAAGCGAACTTCAGGTCCACGTTTCCTATTCCAAGTACTCGAGCTACACTCGCATTCCCCATCGTCACAGTCATTCCATGAGTCTGTTGATAAGATACAAATAGAGTAATATCAGTAAAAATATGTACATTAGCTCCAGTATCAATCAACCATTCATGAGACGAATAGGTGGAAAGAAGTACAGGGTTGTAGGTCACATACCCGTTGTCAGTTTCAGAAGCAACAGCTTCACCAACAACCATGTTAACCATAGACCCACCAGTGGTTGCAAGCACAGTGTTAGCTTGTGCTCCCACAACAGGTTTCTTAGCTTTCTTTACAGGACAGTCCTTGCTCAAATGACCAACCTGTCCACAAGACCAACATGGTTTGTTTGCCTTTGGTTTCTTAGCCTTGTTCTTGTCCTTAGACTTAGTGTTTTCCTTCTTAGTGACAGACTTTCTTTTCTGTCCTACAGTCACTACATTCACCTTCGAACTCCCAGCATGTTCAGTAGGCATCACATGTCCTTGCTTGGACTTGTGTTGCTCCTGTACAGAGATGTCCAACATCAGGTTTGTCCAAGTGATCTCTCCTTTCTATCTTTTCAGGGGGAGTGCAAACTCTTCCCAAGACTTAGGGAGCTTTTCAATTACAGACATAACCTGAAACTTTTCAGGAAGGTCCATACCAGACTCCTTCAAAGCATGAACTAATATCTCAAACTCATGCACTTGCTCAGTCATGGATTTAGTATCCACCAGTTTAAAGTCAAGGAACCTAGCCACAGAATACTTTTCCAACCCTTGCGAGTCAGTATTATGTGTCTGGTCAAGCTTCTCCCATAAGAGCTTAGCAGTGTAGGAGTCAGATGAATAAACATCGAATAGAATGTTCGCCAAAGCTGCCAGAATTGCAGCCCTAGCCACCCCATCCTTTTCCTCCCACATGGTATAAGCCTTAACAGTTTCAGCTTTCTCCTTAACCACAATTGGTTTCTCATACTGCACCACTGGCCATAGACCCTTTACCGTTAACCACAGTTTCATCTTTTTCTGCCAACGAAAAAAACCAACACCCCCACCGAATTTATCAGGCATACCTGATATATCGATAGGTTGTGGGAAACGGTACGTAGTCCAATCAATGGTGGGTATAGTAACACCAGACCCAGAGCTAGTCTCAACAACAGGAGATTCAGTTTCGTTAACCATCTTGTTAATTAACAATATATAACACAAATATTCTCTTCAAGATTGTTGGGTATTTTACACTAATCAACGCAACAATGAGGCAGTGATATATATTAAAACAAGAACAGGCAATTAACCAATTAAAAAACAAATCACGAAGGCATAAACAAGAGTATACTCAGTAACTGTAATTAACAAGAAAAGTAAGAACACTTATCTCTCACAGTAGCTTAAGCCAACACACAAGAGAGAAAGAACACAGCTGAGTCACCAAGCCCTTCGAGAAGACTTGGCTGTTCTTGAAGAGAATATTGCCCCACTTACGTTGTGATTGGGTTGCAGCAATATCACTTCCAGGATAAAACAGCACCGATCAAAGGGCTCACAAATACACCAGTGATCAACAGCGACCAGCACCTCAGTTCGCCTAAGAACTATGTATTTCTCCTATATGTATCGTGAGAGAACAGAGAAAGAAGAAAACGAATAGTGTTTCTATCCTTAGGACGTATCTCTTCACCTCTCATTTATTTAGTTCTGTATTGTATATATAATACCAAAAATAAATGTAACTGATACTCCATAAAAGGAAAGTAAATATTCTGATTTAATTTCATTAACTGCATCAGGATTTATTTTCAGTTACATAACATCAGGATTTGGTCATCAGTAATATCAGGATTTGGTGTCCATCAGGATCCAGTGCTTGTCAGGAAATGATATCCATCAGGATTTAGCCCATCAGGATATGATGTCTGACCAAGTCCATCAGGATTTTACTCCAAGTACTGATCCAAATTTCCATCAGGATTTAATCCAAATACTGATCCAAATTTTCAGTACTGTTGCAACAAATAAATCTGAAACCTGTTAAAGTAAACCAATAATCAATTCTTCTTTCAACTCAATTTATTTATGGATTCCACTAAGAAAATGTCTTAGATCCAAACATGAAAGTTTAAGTCCTCATTACAAGGAACAACCTTCACTTGTTAGTTTCCGGAATTACATCAAGAACATATTATTAATATGCCTCAAACTATCCATTTTCTAACACTTCAATCGTTTTTATGATCGATTTTGTTAAGTAACCAATTGTTCTAAAAAAATTTTAAAAGATGTATTAATTATTATCTGGGGCACCGTTAAAAACGAAATCGTAGGAACACATTTTTTCTTTTCTTTACGAAGGAGCAAAATAAAAATTACAATATATAGGAATACAAAACAAATTAGTTGATAAATACATGAAAGATTCATGAAAGATTTTGTTAATAAAAGACTAAATTGCATTGTAGTGGCCAAAGTATTTTCATTTTTGCAAGGAGATGGCTAAATTTTAATTCTTGCCAGCGTAATGGCTAAATTTTAATTTTTGATGCGAAGAAGGTGCTCCGTCCTTCCTTCCGTTTGGTCAAACGTTAAAGATTAATAGCAGGGGGTATTTTGGCCAATTAACTCTCCAACGGCTCTTTTGCGTGTATATGTTGTATATAATGCCCAGCTGAGATCTTCTCTTGCATATGCTCTCAAATTTCTTAATTATAAACTAAAATCTCTCAATTCATGGCTCTAATGTGTTCTTGCAGAAAATGAGTTGTTGAGAGGACAGCTTGGACGGAATTAAATGCTGGGCGGAGATTTTTGGGGTGTGTTAATGGGTGTAATGGTTATGGGTATTTTAAGTGGGTTGATCATCCCTTTTCCCAGCGCAACCAAGGTGTGATAAATAGGCTCTTGAGACGGATTCGAAACAATGAACAATCAGATCTTGTTGCTGAAAGGATGCAGCTGCTAGAAGATGACATAGAGAAATGGAAGAGGCAAGCAAAAAGATGGAAGTACTTAGCTTTGAGTGTTATATTCATTTTTTTTTGTTTTTTGTTTGAAGAAAACTGGTTATGTGGACCTCAATGATGAGATCTAACTATCTGTAGTTTCATATATTATTGTTTTGAAGTTAATCAGTTTATGTAATTTGATGATGAATGTAATTAGCTAATGGCAGTTTATTTTAGTACATTTATAGTCATGTTTAACCATACCAAAAAGATACCACAAAATATAGCTTGCAGTGCATAAATAGGTTGAACAAAGTACTACAAAAGTTTAACAAAATAGGTACCAAGTTTCACAAAAGATTCCATAATAGGTTCCACAAAGTACTACCAGTACTAATTAGCTAATGACCTTACAAAAGGTACCAGTAGTTGCAAGCATTACAAAAGCAAAAACATTGAAACTGTCATGGTGCATTCTTCTGAGCCCCATTTGCACCTGCTTGGCCATGATTTGCACCAGCCCTTGCTTGGCCATCATTTTGAGGTTGTTGCTGCCCATCATTTTCAGGTGTTGTTTTCTGAAAATGAAATTCATATCACAAATTAAGACAGATTACAGGTCATAGCATTAAGACAAGCTCATTGCAATTCATTCCAGAAATTCATACCTTAGCTTTACAGGTCCTAGCATTATGACCTTCTTTACCACAAGTCCCACATTTAACCTTTGTTTTTCCTACCTTCAATTGTATTCCTTGAGCCGCAGCATTTTGCACTTCATCCTATTCTCACTCCAAAAAATAGGATTCCCAACTCAAAAACAGGACTCCCAACTGTCTCCTCATCATATACAGGATACCTATTCTCACCAATATGTTCATCATCAGTAGAATTTTCTGCCATTCTCTCATCCTCATTATTTGCATAAATACTGGAATGATCACTGCCATCTTGAAATAATTCTTCATCATCTAACCTATCTTCATTGCCTCCTAAGCTGTCCACATTAGCATCAAACAGAAGATCATCATCACTGTCATCTTTATTCGAATTATCTGAATAAAAAGTTTCAACATCACTTCCATCTCCCTCATCACTGTCATCTCCCTAATACTCAGTACCATCAGGATTGTCTCCCTCATCTCCATACATCTCCCTAATTTCTTCCTCCTCATCTCCATACATCTCCCTCATTTCTTCCTCCTCTCTAATTTCATCTTGAGTGCTTTGCATAAAATCAAAATCCCTATAGTCAGGCTCAGGTTGACTAAATACATATGCATTGTCTGTTGGGGTGGTTGCATAAAAGTTTCTTCAACATAGTCTACATTTTGTGTGTTTAACTCAGGTTGTGAAGAAGATAGTGGTAAAAAACAGTGGCAAATATGTCCACATATCTACCTTTCACTAAAGCACCTATATCTAGCAAATCGGCATCATTTTCCAACTCAAAACAACCTTTGTCCATGGTTGTCCCTGGTAACTAGGGCTGATTATTCGGTTATAACCGAACCGAAATACTGAATACCGAAATAACCGAAATACCGAATAAGCCAAAAATCATAACCGAATCAAGAACCAAAATAATTTCAGTTATTTTACCGAACCGAAATTTTTATTTCGGTTAAAACCGAATACCGAAATAAATAACCGAATTATAAAAAGAAAATGACTTTTCTAGAAATCAAAGACTTGATGGCTAGGGGTTTGATCAGGACGGTCTCTGTCCATTCATGCCAGTAGATATATACCAGGGCTACAAACACTTAAGTGTGATAAAGTTCAGAGGCTGCAGATTCTGAAGAACAGTATTTCTGAGAAGAGTCCTCGTAAGTGGGCATGTGAACACCGGGAGCATTTTTAGAGGACTTCCTAGTTTCGTAGTACCAAGAACACCAGAGTCAATATAATGACTCGAGTTATTGAATGAAAGATTACCAGGCATGTGCTTGTTTATTGAGTTTTCTGAAACATAAGACTTGTCTGGAGAGTCTGAAAGATTACCAATAGAATAATTGCTTAAGCTTATGCGGAGAAGAGGGCGCCCCTCATCATTCTGTCCAGCCCTTGGCCGAGTCCCACAAACTCTATAATAGCAATAAAATAGTACTGCTACAATTACGAATGTAACAGCTGCAGTTACTGCTATAATATTATAAATTATATTATATATATATATATATTATATTTTATATATTTCGGTAATTTCGGTAATTTCAATAAAAAAACTAAAATAACCGAAATACCGAATAACACAAAAAACCATATCTGAATTAAAACCGAATTATTTCGGTTCGGTTAACCGAACTGAATTATTTCGGTTATTTCGGTTCGGTATTCGGTTAACCGAACCGAATGCTCAGCCCTACTGGTAACCTATATGAGAAACTATAATAACCCCCCAAATTACCAAGTTCTCTCATCATTCCATTTAAATCTAGCAAGCTAATTTCATCCACATTGCAAAAATTGAAATAGTCAACACTCCCACCAACATAAGACACTGGATCCTTCTTCAATTCTCCACCATGATATAATTTTACAGTAAAGTTATCATTATCTGTCAAAATGGCCAAATTTAAACAATAATCAAACAACAGGGCATTTATGAAACAATTTTTTTTAAAAAAAATGAACATATAGGTTATGAAATAAAACAAGGAAGATCATATTAGACGCAAGGAAGATCATATTAGACGCAATAAAACAAAAACCCTAATTTTGGACCACCTATGAGCAGATGTTATGAAATAAATCAAGCACTTAACACATACACAAAAATGAACACATACATACTGAAATCAAACACAACAGGTGTAAAACCCCTCTAATCTGGTAGCCATATATTGAGAAGCACCCATCTATATACATATGAATATACACAAGAACATGCAAGTTAGGGTTTTTCATACCAGAATATGCAGGATGCTCATGTGGTTTATACACCTCAGCGTCCTCCTTTAGTCACAAAAACCAGCTCATCTTCTTAGCCATATATTGAGAAGTACCCGTCTATATACATATGAATATACACAAGAACATGCAAGTTAGGGTTTTTCATACCAGAATATGCAGGATGCTCATGTGGTTTATACACCTCAGCGTCCTCCTTTAGTCCCAAAAACCAGCTCATCTTCTTCTTCGCAGCTCTTCAATTAGGGTTTGTGATCGCCTCTTTGTCACTAAGTGGGTGTAAAGATGGAGGGAAGCGGCTTAATCTAATCGATATAATACTGATGGTTGTAAAATTACCTAAATACCCCACAATAATACACGATTGTACGTATTTCACTAACGTCATCAGTGTCGATTTAATGGAAGGGAGGACGGAGCACCTTCTTCGCGTCAAAAATTAAAATTTAGCCATTATGCTGGCAAGAATTAAAATTTAGCCATCTCCTTGAAAAATGAAAATACTTTGGCCACTACAGTGCAATTTAGTCTTAATAAAATGATTAGAAGAATAATTTTTTTTAAGATAATATATGATATATATCTGATTTGTAAACCTGTTGGGCACAAAATCTCGAATTGTTTGGGATTTATAAATTCTGGGGACCTACCTGGTCGATTTTAATGGTTGGATTAAAAACACTACACTACCATTCTTTCAGGATGCCAGCACACTTTTTTTCCCGATTCTGAGTTATACGTGAAGCTACACAGGTAACAAATATTCACTGCGAGTCAAGAAAAGCATTCCCATTAAAAATCAAGTCAACAAAAGCACTAACATAAATCCCACATACATAGAACACCACTTTCGAATTCATTACTATATTGATACTAGAGAATTGAACCCAGAGGTGGACCTAATTCCGCGTTCTTATACGCTTATACGGTGGACTTAACCCCACATTCTTATATTCAACCTATGACTTTAAAAATGGGCTAAATGGCAATTAGCTCACTAAACTGACTAAAAACTTTCAGTTAGGTCATCCAACTCAAAACATTTTCAATCAGATCACTTAACAAATAAAAACTTTTAATCAGGTCATAAAATATGTTAAATTACCCGATTTTAACGTGTTTAATGACCTGATTTTAACGTGTTTAATGACCTGATTGAAATTTTTTAACGTATTTTATGACCTGATTGAAAGTTTTTATTTGTTAAGTGACCTGATTGAAAGTTTTTTGAGTTGGATGACCCAATTGAAAGTTTTGAATCAGTTGAGTGACCTAACTGCCATTTAACCCCTTTAAAAATACGCTTAAAGTTAAGCATGGTACGTAAAATACAAGGTCAAGCAAAGTTCGAAATCTTTTTAGGGACGGGTAATCCGAGTATAATATAAGATTTTAGGAAGTGATTTTGGTTACTTAATATAGGTTCGGTTTCATGCCAATTTTAATATTTTTATAATTTATTATATACATAAAAGGTAATATTTGTACAAAAAATGGGTGCCGTAATCCACATTTCAACCAAAAAAATAGTTTTCGGATAAAGGACAGTGTTAGAATATAATACAAGATCCTAAGAAGTGTTTTCTTCTAACCCTTAAAATTTTAGATGAATTAGTTATTTGTTTTTCAACCTGGTTGCATGATCAGTTGGGGGGTTTATCCCGATTACGTATTAATGAAATTCGCTTTAAATTTGGCAAAAATAAAATATCCATCCATCTGATTCTCAGGTTTAGAACTATATTTGCACTAATCCTCGTGAAAATAATGATGGGACGTAAATATTTTGAATTACATGACAGAGTTGAATATATTGTTGTTATTTCCCATTTGCATACCTTAAGATTGTACAAGGTGGGTTGAATACAATCTTGTAAATTTCTTTCGATTTTAAAATAAGACAACGATTAAGTTTCAATGGAAACAGATGGATAAATTGAAAACTAAAACGTAAAGCAGATAGAAACGAAAAAACACACAACACACTTAAAAAAAATTTTGCTCGACTCCACCTGATGGTTTTATTGAAGAAAACTTCTCTGTGTAAACGAGTACACAGCTACGAATACAAAGCTAAATTGTTACAAGAGAACCTAATGCTTTTTGCTTTTTAGCTCAGTGTTTCTCTTCTTACTTAGCTATGCTACACTTGAAGTATATATATACTTCAAGTTTACAAACCCTATATAATAAACGAATCTACACTTGAAGTATATATATACTTCAAGTTTACAAACCCTACAAAATAAACGAATTTAATAAGTCAAAGTATTCTGCAGGGTTGCTGTCACTCCTTTTTCTCCATGTGATACAATTTGTCTGGTTGTCTTGGACGGATATGCACTAGATTTACCAGCTAGATTGTTTGTGAGAATAAGGAATGTTTCTTTTTCTTCTTCGTTTCCAATACTGGTTTCCATACCTCTTTTAAGTTTATCAACCCATGTGATCTGTCAGGCATGTCAAGTCGCCATCAACCTCTAACCCCAAGACATTTTGGTTGAAGCATTTTATCCATTGATGTAGACATGGATCGACAGGTTAATAGATGCTTGTTGAGAATACCATTTCTGTTGACGTAGAATCGTTGATCACCACTTCACTTATACAGAATTACATAGCATAACCTATATACAATTAGCTACCCTATTCTGCATATCTATTGATAGTCAATATGACTTAGGAATTCTAGTAACTATGGTATTAACAAACAATTTGAAACTTAAAGACAAGGTATGCTACAAACTTATCAGTTGATAAGCTGCGTCATCAACGGATGTGCATGGCTTGGATATCCATTATCCGTTGATAAGTTACAAAACTTAATCTTGTATACATATATTTTTCAAGGTGTTTTATGGATGTATATCATCAAGGACAACATAATTCCTAATAATCTTCCCCAATTTATGACTGATAGAATTGCAGCCATAAATTAAAGGCCTTGATGATAACAAAACACCTTTGCAAAGATCATGATATTCTATAAAAACATATGAAGTATACAAGTTACAAAATTTTTGAAGAAATGAACTGAGTCAAGTAAGAGAATCATACTTCCACAAGGGATGCTCCTCTAGACTGGACATATCATTGCTTTCTTCCCCTTGTAGTCCTCATACCATGGATTTTCTCTCTGTTTACCTCAAGCTGATTTTCCAAAGATCTGTAGATGATCTTTTCTTCTGAGTGGTTTGGATCCAGCATTGACATTAAGTGTTGCAAGTACTCATTGCTAGCTTTCTCCAATTGATCTTCTATCCTCACTACGTCAAATTTTGGCTTCCGTCACATCAAATATGTGTGGCTAAGAACTTTCCGTCACGTTTTAATTTTTCAGCCAAGTGTGACCTAAGGTCTCGTCATTTTATGCCCCCCTACGGCCACACCCCAGCTGTGTGGCTGTAACTCAAAACAGAGTGACTAAAGCATACCACCCCTTGGGTCTGACAGCCCCCATTTTAAGCTCAAAAGTGTGACTAAATACCAGCTTGCAGCCACAGGATGTGTCGTGGCTAAAGAGAAATAATAACGTGGCTAAATACCAACAATCATCAAAGGCTTAGTTTTGGTCGCACTATTTATTGGTAAATCGTGGCAAAAAACTTGGGTATGGCCACATTTTATAATTTTTGTGTGGCCATTTCTATGTTTTATATACTATTAAACAACTGCTTTTAGTCACTAATAATTGTAGTAACTATCCCCGAATATAATATAATATGTAGTGTGGCTGAAGTGTGGTACTAGCCACACATACTTAACCACATTACAAACAGGTTTCATTTGTAATATAAATGACCACGGCCGTACCAAAAGGCCGATACAAATGACAATACCAAAAGGCCACAATCCAATCCAAAAAGGCCACAATATATGCAAACAACTAAAATGCCAAAATACAAGTAAAAAAAATGCCAAAATACAAACTAGTCCATATTAATCCATAAAATCCATACTAAATCCATGATCCATAACAACGATATGGAGTATAACTCCACATATGGAGTATAACTCCACAATCCATAAAAACCACATACCATAACCAGAGTACAGAAAATTAACAACTTATCGAAAAGTTCAGAACCAGAAAACCACATTAACATGAGTAAAATTCAGTTTACAATTACACCACGGCCAGCTTCCGCTTCTTCCTCAGCTTGTCTGCCTTATTCGCCTTAGCCTTTGAATGTGTTACTGGGGAACCAGTAATGGTATTACATCTCTTCCCCTTCTTAGCTTGATCTGCGCTACGTTCCTCCTTAGCTTGAGCTGCGCTATGTTCTTTCCCTTCCCCATTGGCAGTTGGAGTAATTGGTACCTAGAGTAAAACAGGAAAACAAATACGATGATCATTTCAACAGCACTCAAGTTACGACCATTTAACACAAGTAATGTAATTCTATAGATAAGAAAGTTAAGACCGTTGGACAAGTAATGTTATTTAATTAAAGCTCCATCAGTTTAAACAAAATTATAAAGCGGGAGAATAAATGCACACAACCAAAATGGAATGCAAAGTAAGAAACGTACTTGATGATCAATTATCTTGATATGGTTTTTGGGCCAAGCCACAAAAGAACCCAAAGCATCCTCAACTGTCCGCATATCACCGGCTTCATACGGTAAGAATGCTGCCCCCTTAACAACTTCATCAACAGAAACTCTATAGCAATCATCTTGTAGGGGGACTCCATGAATGGTTTGTCCTTGATGGTCTGAAAGGAAAGTCGTACCATGTGCAACCAGGTTGTTCAAATTCAACGTATACAGAGTACACTTCATTGCCTACAAAAGTTAGTGGCATAATTAACATCATAAAGGTAAAGTGAATTAATATAGGTACGCATTTAGAAATATAATGCATACCGATTGGACAATAGTTGAGGTTTGATTTGACTGAGATGGCATTTGACCAGAGATAGTGCTAGGCTGAGATAAACTAATCTTCTTCCTGGTTCCAGATCTAATCACCTTTTCCTACAAAAGTAGTAGCATAATTTCCAACATATTAAAGTTGGAAATTAATCTCAATATACATGTGCATTTAGCAATATTGTAAATATATACCTGGTGCACAATTGTTGGATCTTCTTGTGATTTAGTGGTACGCGGAGATATATAAACTTTCCTCCTGGTGGTGATCACCTTTTGCGCCATTATGGATGTGTCGGCAGTAGGAGTCACTTGCTTTTCCACAGATTTAACCTACAATTTAA
Organism: Kitagawia praeruptora; assembly: GCA_037693485.1. Classification (NCBI taxonomy): domain Eukaryota; kingdom Viridiplantae; phylum Streptophyta; class Magnoliopsida; order Apiales; family Apiaceae; genus Kitagawia; species Kitagawia praeruptora. The sequence continues at coordinate 102,736,175 of CM075350.1, forward strand.
GAAATTTGGACAAGAAATCAGCAATTACTTAGAAAAATTTAAAACGAAATTAAATTAGCCATTACTTACAGGTGTTAAAAACTCTTTCGATGCTGGGATGGTAACATTAATGCAGCTGTCCCTCGAACCATTCCCACTTATCGGTGTTCCCTACAGAATGTAACGTCAAATGGGAAAGTCAAGCGATAACACAAGTTTTGTAAACTATGTTTTGGAATATAAACAAAAGATAACTAAATTCAAACACAAAAAACTCCAATAATTTACGTAGTGCTTACATCTTGTTTTGTTGCTGAAAGCAGTCCTTGCGAATCCAATTGAGCCATGACTTTATTCAGTTTATTGTTCGTTGCCTCCATCTGCAACGACAGGTTCTTCAGTTCTTCATCCTTCTTCTCACGCAGCAGTTTCTCATTTTCCAATTGAAGCTCCAGAATCTTGATTTTATCTTTTCCTGATGTCCTTTGCCGAGGACAATGCCAGTACGTACTGGGAGTGACTCCACAACCAACACCTCGCAAGTATGAACCCTGCTCCCTACCAAAAACCACTATAAGAGCATCCTCGTCCGGCCCAATCTTGATTGTTCCGTCCTTTATCTGTGCTTCAATATCCATCTGTAAAGAAAAAAGTGAAGAAAATTAGTAACAAGGACATGTTCTTCACTTTAGGATATACTAAGTCTCATATTTAAACCTACTAAATAATCTGCCATTTTCTTCACTTTAGGATCTACCAACTCTCCATCTTTGTTTTCCCTCCCCTTCCTCCACATAAAAGCACGGGTGGGGACGTCATCAACTGCAATTTCTTTTTTTGAAACCTTACATAATGCAACGATGACACAATCAGACAGGGAAAAACCAAAATAATCACTAGTAACACAAAAAAAACACATCTGAATTAACAATTTTTCTTTGAGACGAGGGTATCCTCCTCGTCCCAAGCGATGATCAAAACGGGACCGTGATCGCGCTATTTTCGTAGTTTTGGAGACATCCTGAACCCACAAGATATGCTATTATCAGACTTTGTTTTTTTTTTCAAATCAATATGTAGCAAAGAAATCAATGTAGAAGAACTCGATAAATTGTATGAGGAGCTTTGTGTTACACTGTGCTTGATGGAGAAATACTTTACCCCATCCTTTCTTGATGTTATGCTTCATCTAACTGTGCACCTTGTTAGAGAGGTAAAATTATGTGGCCCAATATGCTTTCGGTGGATGTATCCCTTTGAGAGGATGATGAAAGTTATTAAAGGGCATGTGCGGAACAAAGCTTACCCAGAAGGATGCATTGCTGAGGAGCATATTGCAGAAGAAACAATTGCGTTCTTCAACGAATACAAAAAATGCATGACCTCTATTGATATTCCAGAACACCAGCACAACACATCTGAAAATGGTAATGGAGAGGGAATTCCCTTGTCAGCTGGTAAACCAGTTGAAGTTTCTCAAGATCTCTACATGAAAGCACATTTCTATGTATTACAAAATACGCCTGAAGTTGTGCCGTATATCGAGTAAGGACTCCTACTGAACATGTTTATTTGTGTTTTTGTTTTATTTAACAGTAGGATCATATTTAATACTCATTTTTGTACTTGCAGACAACACATGACATTTTTGAAAAACAAGCATCCTGGTAAACGACAAGCATGGCTGGAGAAAGAGCATAGCACAACGTTTGGTCACTGGTTACCCAATAAGGTAATATTTAAATCAGCATGATCTTAGTTTTTTCTCAATTGTAATTGCTGCAAGATGAATCTCATCCTTGTTATTGTGTAATTTAGGTTGAAAGCGAGTTATCGATCTCCCAATAAAGTGTATCAGAAACAGTGAAGTGGATCTCACATGGAGCACGCAGAATCGTGAACAAATACGATGTATATGACATCAATGGCTATACATTTCGTACAAAAATCCGTGATGGCAGAATTCACCAGAACAGTGGGGTTTGTGTTGAGGCAACTGAGATGCACATTTCTAAAGAAGTAGTAACCTATGGAAACAACTTTTATTATGGGGTTCTACGAGAGATATGGGTACTTGATTATCATAGTAGGAAAATTCCTCTTTTCATGTGTGACTAGGTTGACAATAGAAATGGTGTCAAACAAGATGGCATGGGTTACACGTTGGTCGAACTTAACAGATTAGGCCACAAGGATGATCCGTTCATATTGGCCTCACAAGCACGACAGGTGTTTTATGTAGTAGACCAGCTGGATAAAAAGATGTCTATTGTCCTGATGACACCTCCCAAGAATTATAGAGATCTGTACGATGATGTCAATGAGGATTTCAGTACTGTAATTCTTCCTCACAATGATAATATATTACCACCTGTAGATCCACGTGACTTGGGTAATGAATCTCGTGATGATTACTTTAGACAGGACTGTAAGGGTATTATTATACGTAATGGTAACTGAATCCGGTAAATATTATCATTATGTTTGTCAGTTTCCACGTTTTTTATGTAATGCTAAATTCTATTTGTTTGGTTAAATTCTATGCTCCATTTTAATTCCTGTTTTTTTCTCCAGGTGTGTGCAAAGAAAAAGGCCTGATCATGATGTCGTCTTCAAATTCCTACAGCTCAAACCAAACTCGAAGTGATCTCTGCTACTGTGGTCTTCCTGCTCGGATTAGAACATCAAATATACTTGACAACCCTGGAAGAAGATTTCGGGTGTGCCATAGATCAAATTCATTGGTAAGCTCATGTTTATCAGTTTCATCTGTTTAATTTAATTAACAGCTTTTAATTTGAATTCCCTTTTCAAGTCTTCTGGACCCAAATGTTCATTTTGGGAATGGATTGATCCTGAACCAGTTGTCATGAAGATCAAGATCCAGAAAGAACTTGATGATGTGAAGACTGAGCTGCAAAACTGCATGTCAACAGTTGAAGATCTTCGAAAGGAGGTTGATGTCATACGTGGGAAGTTGTATAATGTTATCATTGTCTTGGTCATTTTCTTTGTTTTTTATTTGATGAAGAATTAATATGTAATGGTGAATTTGAATGTTGGCCGAAGGGCATGGAATTTTTAAGGTCATCTGGTATGCAACTTGGATATATCAAGTTTGTGTTGGTCATCTGTGGTATATCAGTTTGTGTTTGTCATTAGTTGGTTAATCTGCTATACTCTTCATGCATGTCCAGTTGGTTAAATATTTAGCCACACACAAATGTAATAATGTGACAGAAATGTTGCTGAAAACAGAGTACGTACTCTGCTTCAAGGTATTCCTGAAAACAGAGTACCTTTTAGTCACACAATAATACAGTCACTAGTTTTTTGGTTCCTTAAGCAAACAAAGGTCAGACAAATGCAGAAAACTCTACTTTTTAGTCACAATACACCTGTAGTGACCATAGGTTATTTCCCATTTAGCCACATCACATAACATAACAATGACCGTTTCCAAACATTTAGACACAGCAAATAAGCGTCACTAATTTTTGTCACACTGCTATCTCTCAAGTATGACTATAACTCCTGGATTTGGTCAAAGTCAACAAAAAAACATTCTGTTTTATCTCTCAATTGTCACGCATTTTTAAAGTTGTGACTGAATCTTACAAAATTTGTATTTCTGGTCACTCGAAAAAGTATTGTGTGGCTAAAACTTGAGAAGATGACCTTTAGTCACTCGTTTTTCCCAAAGTGTCACAGCCCTTACTGTACAAAAGAGTGACGGAAGCCCAAATTTGACGTAGTGCCTGAAAAATCTTCTACAATTGTGTTCATCGACAGTGAGTGAAGTAAGTATCCTGGTATAACATTTACATCGTTGTATAGACTGCTCTGTTTTTGTACTTTCTGTTTCACTTGCCTTTATTTCTGCTCTGTTTCTTTGTTATTGTTCTCATCATAATCATGTAAAATTCTATCTAGGCATCATATATTTATATTTCTGCATGGTCTCTAATAACATAATAGCTACTGACTTTCTTTCTATAAAATATTCTATAGATATATAACATGGACCGCCTTACGTGGATGTATAAAATATCACGAACATCCCATGAGTATATTAGTCTTGTTAATGACTTCATTGAATTTGTGGAGAAAAATCTTAAGAAGACCGAACATGGAAAAGAAAGGATGACATGTCCATGTCGCGATTGTTATAATTTAGAAAAGTATTCTAATGTCGATACAGTGCGTGAACATTTATTTCGACGTGGTTTCATGGATAATTAAACCAACTGGATCTGGCATGGTGAGGGAATAAATTCTCGAAAGGTAGAATTATTTAGTGGGAATTCTTAAAGCTGTGGAGGTGGTAATCCTACCAATAAAAAAGATGGTGAGGAAAATGAAATATTTGATGAGATGATAAAAGATGTTGAAGAAATTTTGATGCACCAACCGAAAATTCTTGAGAGCTTGGTCGATGATTCTAAAAAACTTCTTTATCCTGGGTGCAATGATCAGTTAACTAGGTTATCAACAACCTTGAAGTTGGGTAATCTCAAAGTAAAGAGTGGGTGGAGTGACAAGAGTGCATGGAGTATGTACAATAAGCGTGACTACAAACGTAGCCAGGAAGCATGTGATAAGTGGATTTTATATTCACTTGGATCGCTTCAATTCAGCTTAAATTGATTGTCTTGTACTCAAGTTTGTTGTAGTTTTGATGTGTTTTGTGTAGTTGTGCAGGTTTGAAAGAATGTTGATTATGGTTGATGCTTCTGTCGGTTTTGGAGGTTAAATTGATTAAAATTCGGATTTCCGGGAAGGTTGCGCAGTCTACACTGTTTTGGCCATATCTGGAGTTCTAGAAGTCCGTTTTCAGCGATCTTACTGTCCACGCGAAGCTTGGGAGATTTTATACAACATTGAACAGGTCTTCCACGCGCAGGCTACACATGTTTGGCGCAGGCATCGTGGCAAGCAGACTGATGGGAGCAGGGAAATTACTATTTTGCCCTTTTCAAGTTCTAATTGTATTTTGGGCAGTTTTTAGTACCTTAATCGAATTCTAATTGTAATAGAAGGTAATTTATTGCTGGACAAGACTTCTAGAGCCTATTTAAACACATCTTACCATTGTAATTCATATCGTTTTAATTATTGTAACATAGAATTGCAAGGGAGAAAAGTGGAGAAAGATTCAACGCTCGGTGACAAGCACAGATCTAGGTCTACTTCATCTTTTGCATACCTTGGATTATATATTTGTTTTCTCAACTATTTGTTTTAATAATATTATTTCTTTTTTCTTTCATATCTTGTTTATTATCATGTTTTCATCAAATCCCATGACGATGAACGTTTCAATTATGAGCTAATCGTTGTCATGGGATTTTAACGGATTTATTTATGTAGCTTAGTAGTTTGATTGCTTTAAAGATTTATGTGTGGTGAATTCTTGATATCATTGTATGGTTGTGCTTTATGAATTTAGATGTGTAGCTAACATCTAATTTATTAATCTCTTGCGAAATGAGAGTGGATCTTGAGATTTAGAACTTGCCATGCTAGTATAGGATAGGTTGATGTTTTAACATCATGATTTGTATCGTAAATAGAGATATTATGCTGCCCTATGTGATCTTAATAGACAACTTGTTTTAACATCATGATTTGTATCGTAAATAGAGATATAGGATCTAAGCATGATTGGTGTCTATTCATCTTCTATCTCTTTTGTGGATGTATGTTTAGTTTGGTATTCGTATACTGAGAAGTAGCGTTTACTTGTTTCGTGTTGTCTGATCAGATAGCAAAACCATCACGTGCATTGATTAAAGTGTTAGATATAATTGATGTGATTTAATGTCAGTGTTTAAGTGTTACAGGGAAAAAGAGTTTAACTTGTTAATGAAAGCAGTGGTAGCAGAGTTTGAGTATACGCTGACAGCTGGAAGCGCAAACGCTGACAGAAGGAAACGCAAACACTGCTGGCTGACAGAAGGAAGCGCAAACACTGCTAGTTGGGAGCGCAACAGAGTTTGTTAAATTCTGTTTAATGGAAGCGTCTACAGGTCAACAGAGATTGAAGATTAATTCAAGATAAACATGGAAGTAATATCTTTGAAGATTGGATAGCTGTCAAAGAGATTGAGTTGACTTAGAAGACGTGTAGCAATCGTAATTGATATCAATTGTATAGCTTAATTATAGGAGAATCAATTAACGATTGTACGTAGCTGTATATCTTATAAATACAGTTAGGTTAACCCTAGAAGGGTAATCATCGTGAACGAATATCATTCATTGTAACCTAAGCAGCTCTCTGTGATATTTTACATCACTGAGAGAGAAATTATTAATTCCAAACAGTTTTTAAGTACTAAAACGTGTGTTATTGTTATTCTCTCATACAGTACTTGATTATATATATTGTGTATTCGACCTAACAATTGGTATCAGAGCCAATCTATTATTTTATTACAGTTTAAGATCCGAACATAATAGTAATCAATGGCAGAGATTCCTCCTCCATCAGGTTCTGAGAAAGTTCCTACTACCGTTAGTAGGTATGAGACAATTAGGGTTCCTATACTTAAGCCAACAGAGTATGCAATCTGGAAGGTGAAGATGACAATGTTTCTGGAGGCTAAAGATCCAGAATATCTTGACAGAATTTATGAAGGTCCTCATAAACCTACAAAGTTAACTGCTGCTGTTGCTGGTGAGGAATCAAAAGTGATTCCAAAGGAAAAGAAAGATCTAACTGCTGAGGATCTTTCATCTATTGCTAAGGATGCAAAAGTAAGGCATTTACTTCACAGTGCTTTAGACAATGTTATGTCTAACAAGGTGATTAACTGTACAACTGCAAAAGAAATTTGGGATGCACTTGAGGTTAGGTGCCAGGGAACTGCTGCTATCAAGAAGAATAGAAGGAACATACTCACACATGAGTATGAGCATTTTGAGGCAAAGTCTGAAGAAACCATGACAGAAACATTTGATAGATTCTGTAAACTGCTCAATGATCTATCATTGGTTAACAAAGAATATGATCTAGAATACTCAAATCTCAAGTTTCTTCTTTCTTTACCTGAAAAGTGGGATGTGAAAACAACCACTATAAGAGATAACTATGATCTTGCTGATACTGAGATTGATGGAATCTATGGACTGCTCAAGACTCATGAATTGGAAATGGAGCTGAGAAACAGGAGATCAAGCAAGAAGTTGAAGTCTGTTGCTCTCAAGGTTGAAGAGAAACCATCAAGGAAGAAGGCAAAAAGAAAAGCCTTAGTCATTCATTCAGAAAGTGAGTCATCAAACTCTGATGTTGACTCAAACACAGATGAATCATCTGATTCTGAAGATGATGAAGAGATGATGAAAATGGCTGCATTGATGGTAAAGACCTTCAAGAAGATGGGATTTAAGAACTTTAAGAAGGGAAAGAGATTCTCCAAGAATTACTCAAAGTCTGACAGGAAGAATTTCAGCAAATCTGAGGGAAAGGACTCCAAATCTGGGAAGAAAGATAAGTCTGAGATTCAATGCTACAAGTGTAAGGAGATGGGTCACTATGCTCCTGAGTGCAAGAAGGGTAAAGCTGAAAAGGCACTCTATACAAAAGGCAGAGACTGGGCAGACACTTCAGACTCGGATGAGGAAGTTAATTATGCACTCATGGCTTCTACTCAGAATGAAGATTCTGAACTAAAGGTACCCCCAACTACCTATGCTTATAATACTGATAATATAACTGAATTGAGGATTTATCTTAAAGCATTACATATCAGTTATAGGGATCAGACTTTAGAGAATGAGATAATCAAGAATGAGTGTTCTCAACTTAAAGAGAGAAACAAACTTGTTGAAGAAAAACTTGAAAACATGCAAAAAATTCAGAAAGAAAGAGATGATTCTATTTTTATAGAACAGGAGTTGCTAGGTAAGTATAAGCAACTAGAATCTGAATTGGAGGATGCAAATCACATTATTAAAACTTGGACTGATTCTGGAAAAGACACTCATGAGGTTTTTCAAGCTGACACTGTTGGTTTAGGGTACTGTGAGGAAGATGAGCTTAGATTTCTAAATCATGTGAAAGTTAGGCAAACTCTTCCAACTAGAAAATTTGTTCATGGTACAGTTAAAACTGAACATGGAGCTGTTGAAAGTGAGCCAGTAAAAACCTGTGCAAAATAGGTTAACATTGGTTCAATGACAGATAAACAACTTAAGCAAAAGCTTAAAGAGATAAAATCTGTCAACAAACAAAAAATGCCTTGGAAAAACAGAAATGGAAAGGTAGGCATAACATCAGGAAATAGGCCAATGCTTACTACATTTGCACCAAGAAAAACTTGTCATAACTGTGGTAGTACTAATCATCTTGCCAGTTTTTGCAGGAAGAACAAAGACATTAATTCTTTACCCTCCAAATCTGGAGTGAAAAAGAATAATGTCAAACCTAGACCACAAACTCTGTGCAAACATTGTGGAAGTACTTGGCACTCAATTTATACTTGCAAGAATTATCATGCTATTTATCATAATTACTATGAACTGAAACCTAATTTGAAATGGGTTAAAGTTAATTCTGCAAGTGCTAAGATTGAAAATGTTAGTTTAAACTCTGATAATGATAAATCCGCTGCAAAAGCTAACAGATTCAATAAAGCAAAAGGATCCAAGCAAGTCTGGATCATTAAAACTAACAATCAGTGATTGTTTATGATTGCAGGGCACCAGGGAAAGTACCCTAGTCATGGACAGTGGATGTTCAGGACACATGACTGGAAATAAAACCCTGCTATCAGAGTATGTGGAGAAGGCTGGCCCAAAAGTTTCCTATGGAGATGGCAACATAGGACATACTCTGGGATATGGCAATATTAATCTTGGAAGTGTCATCATCACAAATGTAGCTCTGGTTCCAGGACTCAAGCATGATCTGCTATCTGTGAGTCAAATCTGTGACAGAGGATATCATGTAGATTTTTAGCCTGAATACTGTCAAGTTATCAGTAAATCTACAGGGAAAGTTGCTCTAGTTGGAAACAGACACAATAACATCTATGAAATAAAATTGTCAACAAACTCTGATGGCAAAGCAGTGTGTCTGTCAACAAGGATGTCCAGTGAAGAGATTTGGAAGTGGCATAAGAAACTCTCTCATTTAAATCTAAACAACATCAATGAGCTGATAAAGAATGATCTTGTAAGAGGACTTCCAAAGTCCTTGCTAAATGTAGATGGCCTTTGTGATTCATGTCAAAAGGCCAAACAGAGAAAGGCTTCCTTCAAAAGCAAGTCTGAGTCTTCAATTGTTGATCCTTATCATCTACTACATGTTGATCTTTTTGGACCAGTGAATGTTATGTCTCTTAGAAAGAAGAAATATGCTCTAGTCATTGTTGATGAATACACCAGATACACTTGGGTGTACTTTCTAGCAAAGAAGGATGAAACTACATTAACTCTAACAGAACATATAATGTAGCTGGACAAAGGGTCAAAGAATCAAGTGAAGATTATCAGAAGTGACAATGGAACTGAATTCAGGAATTCAACAATGGAAGAATTTTTCAAGAACAAAGGAATTAAACAAGAGTTTTCTGCACCTGGCACTCCACAACAGAATGGTGTAGTTGAAAGGAAGAACAGAACTTTGATAGAAGCTGCCAAAACCATGCTTGAAGAAGCAAAATTGCCAACCTATTTCTGGGCAAAAGCTGTTCAAACTGCTTGTTATACTCAGAATGCCACTCTGATCAATAAGCATGGAAAAACACCATATGAAATGGTGAGAGAAAAGAAGCCAAACTTGAAATATTTTCATATTTTTGGGTGCAAATGCTTTGTGCTGAAAACTCATCCTGAACAGTTGACCAAATTTGATCTGAAGGCAGATGAAGGAATTTTTGTTGGCTATCCACTGTCAACTAAGGTATTCAGAGTTTATAATCTGAGAACCAGAGTGATCATGGAATCTATTCATGTGTCTTTTGATGACAAGAAAGTAACTGGACTTGAAGATGTCAATGACCATGATCAACTACATTTTGAAAATGAAGATCTAATCTCTGACGAAATAAACTCTGACGGATCAATTCCAACAGACTCTGTTGATACAAACTCTGAACCTCTACTGGTAAACACAGAAGAAATTGTTCAACCAGAACAAAGGAGAGAACCAGTTGAGGGGGAGTATGAAGAACAAAATTCTCATGATTCACATTCTGAAAGTGAATCACATGAAAAATCTGGATCAATCTCTGATAATTCACATTCTGAGCAGTCACATTCAGGGGGAGCCTCAGAGAATGAAGAAAGACACCAAGGAAATCATGAGAACATGGATCGAGGGGGAGGATCAAACACTGAGAAAAGTCATTTGCCTTCAGCTAGGAAATGGACCAAATCTCACACACCTGATCTAATAATTGGTGATCCAGATGCAAGAGTTAGGACAAGAAGTGCAACAACAAATGAATGTCTATTTCATGCATTCTTGTCACAAACTGAGCCAAAGAGGATTGAAGAAGCTCTTAAAGATGCTGACTGGATAACAGCAATGCAAGAAGAGTTAAATGAATTTGAAAAAAATGAAGTTTGGACACTTGTACCAAGACCAAAGAATAGATCTATTGTTGGTACTAAGTGGGTTTTCAGAAACAAAACTGATAGTGAAGGGGTTGTTACAAGAAACAAAGCCAGACTTGTGGCAAAAGGCTATTCACAGCAAGAGGGAATAGATTATGATGAGACTTTTGCTCCAGTTGCCAGGTTGGAGGCAATAAGGATGTTTCTTGCATATGCTTCTCACAAGAAATTCAAAGTGTTCCAGATGGATGTGAAAAGTGCTTTTCTGAATAGAAAGCTTGAAGAAGAAGTGTTTGTTGAACAACCACCTGGTTTTGTAGATCCAAAATATCTAGACTATGTCTACAGGTTAGACAAGGCACTCTATGGACTTAAGCAGGCACCAAGAGCATGGTATGAAACTCTGGCTCAATTTCTCTTAGAAAGTGGGTTCAACAGAGGTACAATTGATAAAACTCTGTTTTATTTCAAATCTGGAAGTGACTTGCTTTTAGTTCAGATATATGTTGATGACATTATTTTTGGATCTACTAATGATAAACTCTGTAAGAAGTTTGCCAAGCTCATGCAGTCCAGGTATCAAATGAGCATGATGGGAGAGCTTAGTTATTTTCTAGGCTTACAGGTGAAGCAAACAGATGATGGTATCTTTATCAATCAAGCAAAATATACCAGAAATCTTCTCAAGAAGTTTGGCATGCTTGACTGTTCATCTGCAACAACTCCCATGGCAACTGCAACTAAATTGGACAAAGATACAGGGTCATCAGTAGATATGACAAGCTACAGAGGAATGATTGGCTCTCTACTCTATTTAACAGCAAGTAGACCTGATATCATGTATGCAACATGTCTGTGTGCAAGATTTCAGGCAGATCCAAGAGAACCACATTTAACAGCTGTGAAGAGGATTTTTAAGTATCTCAAGGGCACTATAACTTTAGGGCTGTGGTATCCAAAAGAATCAGATTTCAAACTACTTGGCTACTCTGATGTAGACTTTGCAGGCTGTAAGATTGATAGAAAAAGCACCAGTGGAAGTTGTCAATTTCTTGGTGACAGACTTGTTTCTTGGTACAGCAAGAAACAGAAATCAATATCCACATCTACAGCTGAAGCAGAGTATATTGCTGCTGGTAGCTGTTGTGCACAGATTCTATGGATGAAGAATCAACTGCTGGATTATGGATTGAGGTATAGCAAAATACCTATTTTCTGTGATAATCAGAGTGCTATTGCAATGACAGGTAATCCAGTACAACACTCAATGACCAAGCACATCAGCATAAGGTATCACTTTATCAGAGAGCATGTAGAAGAAGGCAACATTGAGCTCCACTTTGTGTCTACAGAACAACAACTTGCAGATGTCTTCACCAAGCCTTTGAGTGAAGCTACATTTACAAGGCTGGTCAATGAACTAGGAATGGTCTCTGGTTTTGACTAGAAATGTTGGTCAGACTCAAAATTTTTCTTATATAATGTGTTGCTCATTTTTCTGTGAATTGTTAAGTGCTATGTGAACTTTGTTGATTAAACTCTGGTATGAATACTCTGTTAACATGTTTGTGTTTCAACACTGTTAAACTCTGTCAGCATGTCTGTATGTCATACGCTGTTAATATGTTTGATAAACTCTGTGAATTCTGAATTGATTATTGTCTTGATGAAAATACCAATGAAGAAATATGTATGAAGCATGATTCTCAGTAATTAAATCATGACTCTTTCTGAGTCACTGTGATCTAATCAAAGATTGTGAAGTAAGTTAACACAGCATGATATTGTTTCATATTTATAGTATCTCTTAGTTTATTTAGTCCTAAACTCTGAGTCTATGAATACTGTGTGCATTGCCTCTCATAAATAACTTCTGATATTGATGAACTCTAAACTCTGATAGTAACACTCTATTCCCAAAACATATACATGGTTCTTGATGATTCCTTGTTTGTACTTGTGAAAATTATAAAACTTGAGATGTGTCATTGTTTAGTTTGGTGAGTACCAATTCATGTCTGCACCCTGTGAGAATTTGAGCAAAATAAGTGATTGATACATTTTATATCAATCAAATTTTATTGTTGTGTGATGTTCATCAGTGAGTATGTTGCTCTAGAACTTATTTTAAACCATTTTGAGATTGCATGATATGTGTGTGCATGAAAATGATAAAGGCATTAGGATTTACCATATTTCTCCAAACACTGTTCATAAATTCCACCCTTAGTAAACCCCTTTGAGCCAAAATAACTGCTTCTTTTAAATCCTGATATATCAAGAGCAGTTATATTCATTTGAAAATTGAAAAAGCTTACAGGTGAGAGTTTCTCTACAAAAGAAAGTTTACTCAGTGTATATACATAAAAAAAATGTATATATACTGATCTTCTTGTACAAATATGTACTAACAGTGCAACTGACACTTTGCTCTATTAAATTGTTCAGTTCACCATTTATTCATTTAATCCATCACTTCTCACCTGTTTGATTTTACTAAATTACAACCCTGAATAAAGTCCTTTTGATTTGTGCATACATGTACTCAAAGTAGTGTAGATTTGGTGAATAATCAAGCATATGGAAGCATCTGCTTTTACTGATTGAACTTGAGTGTAAACACTTCACCTAAACACTTGTGTGCTTTGAGAGTTTGTGAGTTTATCGAATCCCTGGCATGTTACTCATTGAATGATGCTTTGATATCTATCTCTTGATGTTTTTGTCTATAAAGACTGTGTGCTTACTTGGATAATCATGGACATCAAAGGGAATAGGCGTATTCAGATTTCTGTATTTAAGTAACTACAGAGTTTCGCTTTCATCACATAATCAGTGTTTAATATGAGAGTTTGTGCATTTAGTGTTTATTTATTTACATTATGGATTTTATGAAATATTAGATGCTCTAAAAATTGATTTGGTAACCTCTGCTACACACACACATATATTCACAACTGTGCATTTTTTGAAAGGGTTTCAGTGATAAAGTTGGAAAATTGACAAATGCTGTTGAATTGTGTTCATTACTCTAAGGTAAATTTTCATTAAGATAATTTGACAATTTTGGAGTGAATAGAGTGTTTGACAACTGTTAATGAGTGTAAATTGTTAAAGTGTCTTGGTAATAGGAAAGACAGCGGTAATAATTGGTATTTTACTGCGCGTGATTAAGTGATTCGCTGGATGATTGACATGTGTCCCACTCACCTATTATTATGTCCCACTCACACATTACTCTAGGAACGGTTGAGTGTTTAAATGAACAAACGATTGGGTTTTGATTTTTAATTACAACTCTAATCCCTTTTTACTCTCACTTACACATCTACTCATATTCACTTTACTAAATCACAGAGTTATTTTGTGTCTTTCACTTCGACATTTTCACAAACACTTTTCAAACACACCAATTTCACTGTCATTTCTTGCTCTTTTCTTGATCTAATGGCAACTAAACCTTTTACATCTCTTGGTCTTCGATTTGTTCCTAACAACTTTGCAGCTCTACTCGATAATGACCGTGCTCCAGAAGCGTTTCATCTTATACAGAACAAACAGAAGAGATTGGTAGTTACCAACATAGCATAGCTTGTTCAGGGAAGCCTCCTGGCAGGAATACTTCTGGCTTGGGTTCAAAAAGAGATTTGAGAATTAGTAACAGTCCAAGAGATCCCTCATCACTTATCTCTCTTGGTTCTGGTATTATTCAAGAGAATCTGGACAAATTGGAGTCAGTTCAACTGGTTCATCAAAAGAGTTTAGATATTCACTTCCTGTTGTATTTCATGGCAGATGGAACAGTGTATAGGGTGAATGAAGATGCTATCAAGCTCAAGCTGTTTGAAGAACTTCAGTATGTTCTGTATATATTCAGGGTCAGAAATCGAAGAACAGAACTCATTGCAAATTCCGTAAGAGAATATATGCTGAGAGCCAAAGCTTTTACTGGATCAAAGACTACTCAGGAGTATGTGCCCAAGTACAGAGATTGGAATGGAAACCTTGTTGAAATGAGGAAGGGAACTGCAAAGCTAAAGACTGATCTGGGTGTTACAGTTCTTGATTTTAATTCTCAATCAGAGGAAGTAAAATTCATAAGACTGGGAAATGAGATGAGGAGAAATAAAATCTACGATCTAAGAGCCGCTATCTATCAGACTGATGAAAGTGATCCTGAGTTAAGAGAAATCAAGGAAGTTATGCAGAGAGAACTTGAAAATGCAGAGAGAAGATTGTTGATAGATTATCTCAGAACAACACCAGATCTTGAGGAGGTTAGGTAGACAGAATTTGTAAGTAATTCTGATTTTCTGTAAATTTTGTTAAGTCAAGATTAAACTCTGCTTAAATGTAACACCCCCAGATCCAGGGTCAGGGATCGGGTCGTTACGGTCTCAATATCCAACCACAAAATCAACATAATTTAAATTACAACCTTGTGACCCAAAACAACAACATAAAACACACCCGTTATAGTCCCAGAGATGAAATCAGAGTAATCGTCAATATTATTAATCACAAGTTTGAGTTCTTACAACCCAAAGAATTACAATTTTACAATTACATGCTCTTTGCCATCCATTGGTATATGCCATATATATAAATACATTTGATGCACTAATACTAAAAACTAGCCTACCAGAGGTTGCATCCTTAGCAATGGTAGCTATGACCTCAGCGGTTAATCCTCTG
Source organism: Kitagawia praeruptora (assembly GCA_037693485.1). Lineage (NCBI taxonomy): Eukaryota > Viridiplantae > Streptophyta > Magnoliopsida > Apiales > Apiaceae > Kitagawia > Kitagawia praeruptora. Next base: position 102,751,412 of record CM075350.1, read on the forward strand.
ACGGCTGACACCTGCCTATGCTGAGCACGCCTTGCGCGGCCATCTGATCTAGCTGTTGTTGTGATATAAATAAATAAAGCAAGGGTGAGCAATAGCCCACCAAAAATATAATTGAACAGTGATAATATACAACAGTCCAAAATATCTTTGAAACCATATGCCATGCATTAACGATGTAGTACCAATATAAGGTATGAGATGAAGTTACAAGGTAACTCAAAATATATTTGTTTTGAATAAATATCTGCTATGTCAAAGATGAGCCAGATATTATCAACTTTTCATAATAGAGGAACTTGCAGGAAGAATATTGCAATTCCAATTCAAACACTTTTCAAACCTGCCAATAGTGATAAGGTTGCAGGAAATTTCCAACATTGAGAGATGAAATAATACTGGAGTTTGACGCGCCAGGAGACATAGCATTTACACGATGATCAGTCGCACGTTATGCTCCCCACCTCTTGTTTACTACATGTAGAAGGAAGCACCGACGGATTTACTTGTCTACCGCCCTCTGGAACCCCCCGGCCAACGGTTGGGCCATTTGCTGGACCGGCGCCACTGGGTCACTTACGCATCTCCTAGTTCATTTCACATCCATAACTTTGAAACGTGAAGTTCCTCCCCCTTTCCCCAAGTATATTACTTGTTGATAGGACTCCACAAAGTAGTCGTATCTAGTTGGAAAGGAAAAATCACCAATATTTCCCAAGCTGATGCTTGTTAATGGATATAAACTTGTTCCATCAATTCTTACCCCTCGAGCGTTGAGGAGGTAACCAAACAGACTCATATCGATGCTTGAAAGAATCAAGATGTGAGTGACAAGATAGTTTTAGCAAGTATAGGACCGGGCAGTCCAATAAATAACATCTCCAAGTGAGGTCCCCTTATATATTTTTGGAAGTTGAGCGAGTATTTAAATCTTCTTATAAGATAGATTTAAATGGAAATAAAGTTTTGGGAACCTCCCCTTGATAAAAATAGTCATAAAATACTCCGAACTATTTTACACCATATCTGAAAATGAAAGATAATCTTTGAATAATATGAATTATTATAAAAAGAACTTAAAAGAAGTTAAATAAATATTCCAAGAATATTTATTAAATCAATAATAATTAAGGGATATGATTAAATCATAATATTGCTCGTAAGTAATTCTCGAATAAATACATAGAATTATTTACTAAATAACTCTCTTCTTTAAATGAATATTCAATATAATATTCATTAATTAAATAAACTCAAATAAATATTTAAAATAATATTCATAAATAAATCAAACCTTAAATGAATATTTGAAAATAATATTCATTTAATAAATAATATACTAAATGAGTAGCCAAATAATATTCTTTTCGTAATCAAAACTTTAAAGGAATATTCGAAACAATATTCCTTAAGTAAATAAAACTCCAAATGAATATTTTAAAATAATATTCATCAAGTACATAAAATCTTAAATGAATATTTGAAATAATATTCATTTAATAAATAAATCCCAAATGAATATTCAATTGATATTCATTAAACAAATAATATTCTAAATAAATATCCAAATGATATTCATTTAGTAATCAAAACCTTAATATTCGAAATAATATTCCTTGAGTAATTAGAACTTCCAAAGAATACTTTTAAAATAATATTTATCAAATACATAAAACTTAAATGAATATCCGAAAGTGATATTCATTTAGTGAATAAAATCCCAATGAATATCAAAGTAATTATTCATTAATAATCAACTCTAATGAATATTCAAAAATAATATTCATTTAAGTAATTAAAGCTCGAATAAATATTAAAATGATATTCAGCAAATAAATATTCGCGAATGAATATTCAAAATAATATTCATATAGTACCTCTCGATTAAGATAATATCCAAATAGCATTCCTCGAGTAATTTCCAAGTAATCAACACTTTATGAAAATATAAATAATGTTTACTAATAACATTCCCCAAAATGAGTACTACTCTGCCGCTGGAATCCCTCCGGTTTCCACGGCTATCTATATATCACAAAATACTGACTCCCGGTCTTATATTTAAAGAATGAATATCATACGCCCTTCACTAAGGGTCTTAGCAAAACAATCTTGCTTATAACTGATAATTCATATCTAGTCTATAAGCCAATATCAATTCAGGGAACAAGCATATCAATAGACTTGAAAGTAGGCATGCATGTTATGGCATAGGTATACAACAATCATTATATATATTATCACAACAACAGTTCCAAGTATTGGAAACTTGCCTGGTAATCCTGTAGGGGTAGTGTGTCTCGTGTCGATCCAGTGATCTATAAATAGTCACAACAACCGAGGTCAATCACTTAACATTTCGAAGGTTAAGTATAACTTAACTTAAGTCATGTAAGTTTAGTCCAAAACACACCTCGAACCCACCCTTAATGTCAGATTTTTCGTATATCTTACTTAATCAATTATAACCTCGTTCTTTGCACCAATACGTGGTCTTGATAATTCTTAACAAGTTTCGTGTTTTAGTCGACTCGAAATTCCCTTTTTAACTTAGCCAAAAAGGGTGGCCAAATTAGTACCCCTAGGGTTGACTTTTCCGAGAATCACTATTTCGAGACTCGTACTTCAACACTTTTAATAAATCACTGGAAGCGTATTTAATTACGAAACCACTTATAAAATCATCTTTGGTATTTGTAATATTTATCATAAAATTTCCAATTCGAAGCCACGAGTCTAAATAGGTGAAATGTATTTTTGAAGTTCAGTCGACTACGGATCTTTACTATTCACACCTCTTTCACTAAAACGTTCATAACTCGGTAACCGTTAACTCAAATGACGCACCGTTTTCGCATACATGATCTAGAGAATGTATAGAAGATAGCTAACTCAAAATTGGACTTAGATCAGAAGATTAATTTTTCGGAATTTTGCCAAAACAGGGCAGGAGGTTTTAATGAATAATGTTACCTCCGAAAAGTGGTTTCTTCGCACTTATCCTCGATTCGAACATTTTTATAAAATCGGAAAACGATCCATTTTACTTGTGGTTTTCTCTCACGCCTTCCTTATGACTTATAATATTTAATTACCATGATTCGTCACTGACTTAGTCATGTTAAGGGATTCCAATTTCAGTTACGAACTTTCGATTACGGTTTCGAACCTCTTTTACGAATTTAATCATAACTCCTAAACCGTAAGTCCATTTCATACGATCTTTATATCAAAACGAAGCTTATAACATAATCTAGCTTATCATGGAATAAATCGAAGCTAATCAGTGACTTATACCTACTGTCAAACTCGTGTTCTTAAGGTTAACGAAATTTCGGCATTACGACGGCTATAAATCGGATATTTACCAAATTCCAAAACTCCCAATAATCATGATATCTACTCCAAACAACATATACATGATTTATATCCATGAACTGAGGCCAAGCAATGCCTTTCCGTTCACCTAGGCTATTTTTAACATTTATCAAAACTAAACCATAATCATGCTTGTAATCATGCTTATAACTTACTACTAACATAACTAAGTTTAAATCCATCAAGAACAAGCATATACCCAAAGTAAGATCTAGGGTTCATGAGGTTTATACCTTCCTTGGAGAGTGTTAAAGCCCTTGCTAAGCCTTGTATAGTCCATGCCTATCCTTAACCAAGCTTGGATCATCCAAGAAATCAAGAAAACCAAGATTTGTTCTTGAAAACACTATTCACCCTCCTCTTAAATCATTTTTTTTGAAAATGGAAAAAGATGAGTTTGATGCTAAGATTTTGAGGAGATCATTTTTATGAATTATAGGACTCACATAAAAATTTTCAAGATCAACAAATGGTTGGAAGTGGATTTTTGGTCTTTGAATTAGCCAAAAGGCCGAATGGATGTTCTTGGAGGGGGGGGGGAGTGTTTGCTTGGTTGATTTTCTTTCCAATAATGCATGAAGTGATGTTTGTAGATAATATCTCATCTTGGAGTTGCTTTATTAAAGTGGTGATGCAAGGAGTGATGAAATGGAGAGACAAGTGTTGAGATTGTGGTGGTTTAAGGCTAACCAAATGGTTTGATTGCTAAGTACTTGGTTGATCACTTTGATTCTAGTTACTCTTATAACTATGTTGGTTACTAGATATTTTCTAGTGGCTTGCACAAGACTCTTGCTTCCTCTGCTTGTTTCTTTGTCCGTTTATTGCTTAATTCGTTGATCGTTCGAGGGAATAACTCATTCGTTTCTAGTTAGGGTTTTACCGAAAACCTTCTTAATAATTATAATACCATCCTCCATCTTACTTAATACTTCTCGAATTTAAATTCCTTAAATCCCTTAAATAAATCCTTAAGTCTGGCAGTGTCCAGGGAATTCTCGGAGAAAATGAAAGTGCTCTGTTTCTGAATTCGACAGCTTTTACATACACTTATTTTCCTCCTGGATCACTAATACGAACTCAGAAATCCGTTCCGAATACCGGATATAGCATTATTATAATAATATTCTAAATTCCACCAAAATCACTATTCATCACTTATTTTTATTTAATTCCTATAATTAGGAAAATGAACCTGGTTTACTCTCGAGTGCTCCTTAACCTTTTTACGGAACCGCTGGACTTATAATAGATATTGATTTGGATGACACAAGAATAATCTTTCTTGGAATAATATAACTTATATCCTTAGGAGATAGATTATTCTTATTTATGTTATCAACCAAAAGTATTCTTCATGACATATGATCATTTAAATCTATACTCATTCACATTCTTTGTTAATACCTTGTAGTCGGAGTCACTGTTCATTCTTTCATCAATATATAAAAAGTTTTAATTCTACCGAAAATTCGGGTTCTTACATTAAATGTTAAACACTGTGATTTTATTAGATTGTTTTGACATCATCAATTACTGTGAACTTGTACATTTTTACTAATGAACAAGTTGGGGGAGATTGTTAGATATAATTGATGTGATTTAATGTTAGTGTTTAAGTGTTACAGGGAAAAAGAGTTTAACTTGTTAATGAAAACAGTGGTAGCAGAGTTTGAGTATACGCTGACAGCTGGAAGCGCAAACGCTGACAGAAGGAAGCGCAAACACTGCTGGCTGACAGAAGGAAGCGCAAACACTGCTAATTGGGAGCGCAACAGAGTTTGTTAAATTCTGTTTAATGGAAGCGTCTACAGGTCAACAGAGATTGAAGATTAATTTAAGATAAACATGGAAGCAATATCTTTGAAGATTAGATAGCTGTCAAAGAGATTGAGTTGACTTAGAAGACGTGTAGCAATCGTAATTGATATCAATTGTATAGCTTAATTATAGGAGAATCGATTAACGATTGTACGTAGCTGTATATCTTATAAATACAGTTAGGTTAACCCTAGAAGGGTATTCATCGTGAACGAATATCATTCATTGTAACCTAAGCAGCTCTCTGTGATATTTTACATCACTGAGAGAGGAATTATTAATTCAAAACAGTTTTTAAGTACTAAAACGTGTGTTATTGTTATTCTCTCATACAGTACTTGATTATATATATTGTGTATTCGACCTAACATAAAGGCATCAACTCTAAGTGAAGTATTTAATGAAGTTAGGATCCCATGTTTATTTTCATATAAGTAATTCGATTTAATTCTCTTAGTCAATTAATTCTTAGTTTTATAATTTACATCTTAGTTTAATTTAGATAATCAACTCTAAAATTGTTTTTTGTCTTAGCAGTGAATTAAAACCATACATTGTTGCATAGGTACATCTATTGATTGAAACTTAACCAGATCTCTGCGGAACAAACTTAAATTATATTACTTGTGACCACGTGCGCTTGCGTGATTTTGTGTTAACAAGTTTTTGGCACCGCTGCCGGGGACCATCGGTGTTTTATTTTTAGTTTATGTGCTTGTCAATAGTGGTCATTAGCGTTCACTGACTCGGATTTTTTTTTATTTAGTTTGTTTGTTTCGTGGTGTTTCAGGTACTCGAGTTTGTATGCGAACACGTTTGCAAGCTCGTAAGGAAGAACTGGCGGAAGACGATCTTGTAGAGAATAAGGAAGAGGAATCTGAAACTACAGTCGAGATGGGTGATGCAGCAACAGTTAAGGCTTTGAAGGACTATTCTCAGCCGAAGATTAATGACATCTAGTCTAGTATTATCAGGCCGGCCATTACAGCTAACAATTTTGAAATCAATCCGGGCACTATTCAGATGGTACATAATTCAGTTCAGTTTGGGGGTGCTCCTACGGAGGATCCTAACATGCATATTCGGGACTTTATCAAGATCTGTGACACCTTCAAGTTCAATGGTGTGTCGGATGATGCTATCAAATTGAGACTTTTCCCATTCTCTTTGAGGGATAAGGCTAAGGGCTAGTTATACTCTCTACCAGCTGGTTCCATTACTACGTGGGAGGATCTTGCTCAGAAGTTTCTTACTAAATTCTTCCCTATGGCGAAAACTGTAGCATTAAGGAAAGCTCTAACTCAATTTGCACAACAATATGGTGAATCTTTGTGTGAATCTTGGGAACATTACAAGGAGATGCTACGAAAGTGTCCTCATCATGGAATGCCTGATTGGATGGTTATTAATGGCTTCTATAATGGTCTGGGAGCACAATCTAGACCTTTGCTAGATGCAGCATCAGGAGGAGCTCTATGGGCAAAGAGCTATGCGGAAGCTTATGAATTGATTGAGATGATGGCTGCCAATGAATATCAGAATCCAACCCAGAGACTATCTCAAGGCAAGCTAGCAGGTATTTTGGAAGTTGATGCAGCTATAGCCATTGCAGTTCAATTGAAGGCATTGACTATGAAGGTGGATTCTCTTACAAATTATGGAGTCCAGCAGGTTGCTAGTGTTTGTGAGCTATGTGCGGGCGCACATGAGATAAGTCAGTGTGCTATCACTTCCGAGTCAGCACAGTTTGTTAGTAACTTTCAGAGACCTTCTGTACTAGCTCTAGCCACCTATCATCCGAACAACAGGAATCATCTGAATTTCAGCTGGAGCAACAATCAAGGTGCTTAACAACCTCAACCTTATCAGCAGTTTCAAGGTCAACAATATGGAGCTTAGCCATACAATTCTTCAGGTTTTCAACAGCAAGGACAACAATATCATCAGCAGTATGCTCCAAGGCAACCATTCCAACCTCCAGGTTTTCAGCAACAACCTCAGGCTAATGCATGGCAATCTTCTAACAAAAAATCAGAATTGGATGAGTTGAGGTGGATGGTTAAAAGCCAGGCAGTTTCTCTCAAGACCTTGGAGAACCAGATGGGGTAGCTTGCAAGTGCCTACTAAATATGCAACAAGGAACTCTTCCTAGCGATACGGAGGCTAATCCAGGCAAGAGGGATGGTAAGGAGCAGGTCAATGCAGTTACTTTGAGATCTGGAAAAGTCACGAGGGATCAAAAATTAGCAGCTAAGGAAGACGAAGAAATCAAGAAACAGCAGGTGGAGGCGTCTGCAGATAAAGAAAAGGCAAATTCTGAATTGGTAGCTGATCAGTTGGATGGCGAAGCGGAAAAAGGCAAAACCTTTGCTGAAAAATCTACTCCAAAGCAGTCTACAGAGAGCAATCAGATCTATCCACCCCCTCCATTCCCAAAAAGACTTCAAAAGCAAAATTCTGCTAAACACTCTCCTCCGAAGCAGAAGTGGGTGAATCAGATCTATCCTCCTCCTCCATATCCTCAACGCTTGTAGAAACAAGATCATGAAAAATAGTTTAAAAAATTTATGGATGTCTTCAAGAAACTGTCCATTAACATTCCTTTTGTTGAAGCATTGGAGCAGATACCGAGATATGCAAAGTTCATGAAGGATATTTTGTCACGGAAGAGAAGGTTGGAAGAATTTGAAACAGTGGCATTGACAGAAGAGTGCAGTGCGGTGTTGCAACAGAAATTGTCTCCTAAACTTAAGGATCCATGAAGCTTTACAATTCCATGCACCATTGGGAAGTTGTCTTTTGACAAATGCTTATGTGGTTTGGAAGTTAGTATTAATCTCATGCCCTTGTCCATTTTCAAGCAACTTGGTCTACCGGAGCCGAAACCAACCAACATCTCCTTGAAGTTGGTTGATAGGTCGATCACTTATCCGAGGGGTATAGTAGAGGATGTCTTGGTGAAGGTTGATAAGCTCATATTTCCTGCCGATTTTGTGATTCTAGATTTCGAAGAAGACAAGAAGATTCCTATAATCTTGGGAAGGCCTTTTCTAGCTACGGGTCGTACTTTGATCGATGTGCAAAAAGGAGAGCTTACAATGAGGGTGCAAGATCAGAATGTCACCTTTAATGTGTTCAAGGCCATGAAATTTCCGACAGAGGATGAAGAGTGTTTCAGTGTGGAAATGGTTGATACGGGTCAGAGAAAGAAGTTTGATCAGTTGTTGAGCGAAAAGTCGGACACACACATGCTAAAGCATCACATCAGTGATTCCATTGACAGTTCTTCAGTTCGAGATCTCTCGAATGTCAAGCTCGAAAAACTTCCATCCCATTTGGAGTATGTCCTTCTGAACGATGAGTTGGTTATTTTTAAAGTGTGTCAAGATAATGTATTAAGAAGGTGGATCATGGATGATGAGGTAGAAGAGTGTTCTTATCAATCAACTGTGACGCATAAACACCTTAGAGGTGTGAAGAAGAAAAAGAAAAAATCGATTGGAGGAAGAGTCAAAGTGAAGTTGGATTTAGAAAGGATGTGGGAAGATAGCACGAAGGTTGTCAAACAATGGGTGAATGGTCCTTCTACTAAGGACAAGTCGAATGCGATCTTCGAGCCACCATGATTTGAATCATATTTGTCCGGCTAAATGACGTTAACGACAGCGCTTCGTGGGAGGCAACCCATGTGGTTCCGACGATTAGGTATGTTTCCCACTATCCCTCGTATTTACTTCCATGCAATGAGGACATTGAATCTTTTAAGTTTGGGGTGATGGTTTGGGGGACAAGTAGTATATATATATATATGTTAGTAGTTATGTGTGTGTCATTGTGTTCATATAGATATCATGTTTTGCATAATAGTAGTAATTCATGCATGTCTGTTCGTATTATTTATGTTTGTTTCATATAGGACATTCTGTTTTTTTTTTCGTATACCATGTGAGTTCATGATAGTTGCATTTGCATGGCATGCATATTTCATAATCCTTTAGGATGAGCTAATTCTGATTGGTAGGTCGATGTCTAATTGAGTGTGGTAATGATGAGTAGAGGGTTGATTACTTGATTTATAGTTCCCATGAAATTGACTTGAATGTTTCAGAAACACAATTTTTTTCCACAGTCTCGTCGTTTGCTTTTGGGCTAGGTTGAGGTCATGCTTGTTTGGATGCTTTGAGATTTAATCACTTGATTATATTTAGAATTTTCTTTATTCCATTGATGGCGTAGGAGCACTAAAGTCTAAGTTTGGGGGAAACCAGGAATTTCATGCTAGTTGTTAATAATGGCTATGCGTCAATTGGCTAGTAGCCGGCTCATATTTATATGAGTAGTCTAGGGTTGGAAATGAGAATTCTCATTCCAGATTGCATGAAGAAAGAAAAAAAAATCAGAAAAAAAAATGAAAAAAAAAGTCAAAAGTTCAATTGTTAAATGCAGAATTAACCACGAGTGAGCTCTTTAATACTCGAGTAATTAAGTCTGAGTGGACTTAGTCCTAGTAACCTAAAGCCCTTGTGGTTTGGGATTGCTGACCTAACACTCGCTACATGGGTATTATTGTATAAGCCTTTTGGGGTCTCATTCATTGCACGGTTAAATAAGCATGCATATTATATATAGTATTATGTGTCGTAGTGTAGTAATAAAGCATGAATTCCTGGCTAACTTGAATGAGGATGGAGGTGTTTCTAAGTTATGAAGTGTCTACAGTCTATTCTATTTATAAACCTATGATTGTCTTGGCGAAGAATAGGTATGATTTTTGACCTAGTGTTGGGAGTATTTCTGATGAGCATCGCACACACGCACATTTCTGTCATGTATTGTTAGTATACGGGGACTTAGTCGAGCTCTATTTTCATTTAGTTGCATTCTTTGAGATATTTGCATGCTAGTTGGTTTTGGTTAGTTCGAGGGAGTCATTACATTTTCATTTAGTTGCATGCATTGCATTGTTTTTGCATTATTAGTTAAATGGATTTTGTGGGTACATTCGCCATAGGCCCTCACGATACCTTACTCGTCCACTAGGGCTGCCTAGGGGTTTAAATGGCTTGTTGCATATGCCAAATGCAACCGTGATCACCTACGGAAGTGGTACTAGTTAGTTAGTTAGTTGTAATTGTTTATGCTTGAGGACAAGCATCGGTTTAAGTTTGGGGGTGTGATAAGTGAATTTTATATCCACTTGGATCGCTTCAATTAAGCTTAAATTGATTGTCTTGGACTCAAGTTTGTTGTAGTTTTGATGTGTTTTGTGTAGTTGTGCATGTTTGCAAGAATTTTGATTATGGTGATGCTTCTATCGGTTTTGGAGGTTAAATTGATTAAAATTCGGATTTCCGGGAAGGTTGCGCAGTCTACACTGTTTTGGCCATATCTGGAGTTCTAGAAGTCCGTTTTCAGCGATCTTACTGTCCACGCGAAACTTGGGAGATTTTCTACAACATTGAACAGGTCTTCCACGCGCAGGCTACACGTGGTTGGCGCAGGCAGCGTGGCAAGCAGACTGATGGGAGTAGGAAAATTACTGTTTTGCCCTTTTCAAGTTCTAATTGTATTTTGGGCAATTTTTAGTACCTTTATCGAATTCTAATTGTAATAGAAGGTAATTTCTTGCTGGTCAAGACTTCTAGAGCCTATTTAAACACATCTTAGCATTGTAATTCATATCATTTTTATTATTGTAACATAGAATTGCAAGGGAGAAAAGTGGAGAAAGATTCAACGCTCGGTGACAAGCACAGATCTAGATCTACTTCATCTTTTGCATACCTTGGATTATAGATTTGTTTTCTCAACTATTTGTTTTAATAATATTATTGCTTCTTTCTTTCATATCTTGTTTATTATCATGTTTTCATCAAATCCCATGATGATGAACGGTTCAATTATGAGCTAATCGTTGTCATGGGATTCTAACGGATTTATTTATGTAGCTTAGTAGTTTGATTGCTTTAAAGATTTAAGTGTGGTGAATTCTTGATATCCTTGTATGGTTGTGCTTTATGAATTTAGATGCGTAACTAACATCTAATTTGTTAATCTCTTGCGAAACGAGAGTGGATCTTGAGATTTAGAACTTTCCATGCTAGCATAGGATGGGTTGATGTTTTAACATCATGATTTGTAGCGTAAATGTTAGTTACAGAGGCATGCCTGTATACATCTAATAACAAGCCTAATTGTTTGTAATGCTTTGCATTATTACATGACCTCTTAACTGAGGGAACCTCTAGTTGTAGAGTTTCTGTTTGTATTGTACTTGTAGTAGGCATCAAATCCAAGTTGTGTAACTGTACTTATAGAGTCTAGAATAATGCTTGAAAGAAGTTCCAAGGTTCATGCCTCAAGCAAGAAGATAAAGACTGTCAAATAATCACAGTTGGGATTTGAAGAAATGAAGAATTTGCCTAAGTACCAATTCGAGAAGTATATTTGTCTATTCGAGAAGTCCAGCATTCGAGAAGTCCAGCATTCGAGAAGTCAGGGATTCGATATCTCAAGACACTATTCGATATCTTTGAATACACTATTCGATATCTCAGAGATTCGATATGTCTACTACTCTATTCGAGAACTCAAGAAGTCAACAAGTCAAAGTGGTATTCGAGTTCTCAAAGAGTCAACAAGTCAAAGTTCCATTCGATATCTCAAGGACTCAGAAAGCTATTCGATATCTCGAGGATTTGACAAGTCAAATGTTCTATTCGACAACTCAAGGAATCCTGATGGAAAAGAGCTATTCGAGAAGTGGTTCGACATGTCAATATAACAGTGTTCGAGAACTCAGAGTTATCGATCAAGTCAATTCTAGTTCTCGAATCATCTACTTAGTCACTTCTCGAATACATTCTTGGAGACAAAATACTGAAGAAATTGTACAAGTCAGAAACCTGCAACAAGCCAATGCACTTTATGGACCACAATCTGTAACGTGCTCTAGAAAGCCTACAAGGAAGCTTGGAGAGATATAGAAGAGACAAGGGGCTAAAGAAGTGGATCTGAACAGGCTTTGCAAAGTCAAATCTGTAACCGTTTGGACACTTACTCAAAAAGGATAGACAGACTAGAAAGTAATTTGTTCAGCTACCTTATTTGTAGTAAGTAGGGTGTATCCATGTTCTATAAGGATACAGCCTCACTTTCTTAGTCATTAACTTTGTGAGTCAAGTTTTTCATACACTGTAAGCTATATCTCTCTGAGAAAAACGAAGCTGAGAATACTATCATTTGTATTCACAGATTGTAGCAACCTTTATCTAATAATACATTAGATTAAAGTGATATTGTGTCTTGTGTTGTTCTTTATCTGCACCTTTACTCTTGCACACACAAACACTTACTTGATACATAGACTCGAACAAGAAAAGTTCAAGAATCCATTCACCCCCCCTCCTCTGTATTCTTTTACTGTATTCAATACTCAACAAGTGGTATCAGAGAGGGCTGTTTATTCAAAAACAGAAAAACGATCATGAGTTCGAATACACCAAATACTACAGGAACGGTGAAAGTCCCTAAGTTTGATAAAGAAAACTTCAACCTCTGGAAGATAAAGATGATGTTGTTCATCAAAGCCTCTCATCCTTTGTATCCTGAGATTCTCAAGAATGGTCCTTTTGTTCCACAACAAGAGATACCAGAGAAGACTGTTGGAACCACAACTATGCCAAGATCTTATGAGGCCAAGGATCCATCAAAATGGACAGAATCAAAAAGGGAGAAGGTTGCTCTTGACAGCCACCTCATGTTGCTTATCATTGATTCCATGGACATGTCAATGTTTGCAAACATTGCATCATGTACATCTGCCAAAGAAATGTGGGATCACATTGAGGTGTTATGTGAAGGAACTGATGAGGTTAAGGAAAACAAGAAACAGATACTGGTCACACAGTATGAAGCTTTCATGGCACAGCTCAAGGAAAGCATTACTGAGATGTTTGAAAGGTTTCACAAGCTAGTCACTGAGTTGTAGATGAATGGCAAGGTTTACAGCACCAAGGAGTTAAATATGAAATTTCTGCTATCTTCACCAAATCATCTAGAGCAAAGAGTCATTTCTCTAAGGGAAAGAGATTTGAACAAAGTCACCTATGATGTGCTCTATGGAGTCTTAAAGACTCATGAGCTTGAGTTGCTTCAGAAAAGGGCTATCCAAGCCAACCAAGGTAGAATGATAAACACATCATGTGCCTTGATTGTCAACAAATCTATTCAAGACCTAGAAGCATCTACAAACCAATTAAGGATTGAGGAGGTAGTAGAAGAGGAAGAAGCTGAACCTGAGGTAAGTGAACCTGTTGAGGAGAAGGAGGAAGATGAATTCTATACTCTTGAAGAACTGGATGGGATGGAAAACACTTCATATGCTTTTATGGCCAGAAAATTTCCAAACATCAGATTTAAGAGGAACCAACCCTTCAAACCTAAAACCCAAAACCATTCATTCAACAAGAGCAAGGCACCTGTGAAACCTAACAAGAATAAGTTTAAAACCAGCCATGTGGATAGGTCATCTGTAAGGTGCTATAGATGCAATGACCTAGGGCATTTTTCCAATGAATGCAAGAAGCCTAAAAAGAAGGATAGAGATTATCTTGAGCTCGAAGCTAAGTATGAGGCCCTTCTGAAAAAGCAGACACAAGGTAAGGCCTACATAGCTGAAGGGAAGTGTTGGGATGATTCTGACAGTGATGGAGAGGAACAATAATTCTGCAATTATGCCTTGATGGCCAATTCCAAGGATGACACATCTCCATCAGATCCTCAGGTACCATCTCTCACTACTATAGACATGTCTGTTTCAGAGTATAAATGCATGATTGAACAACTATTTGTTGAGATATTTAACATTCATACTAGTATGACTGCTGCTAATGAAGAGATTACTAAACTGTCTACTAGAAATGAAATGTTAACCAAAAAGAATGAGGAACTTGAGCTAACTGCTATGCAAGTAGAAAACCTTAAGAAAGAAGTTGAATATCTGCAGAATAAGGTTTTGTGTGCTAGTCAGGTTGAAAAGGCTCTTAGGGATGAATTAGCTGAAAATGAATTCAAACTAAAAACTTTCAAGAAATCATCTGGTCTAGTGCAATCCTACTGTGAGAAAATTGAAGCTAATCCCAAGGCTGCTATTGGACTTGACTATGACACTCTTAAACAGAGAAAAGGCTATGCTGTCATTGAAGATGACACAGTTGTTCATAAGGAAGTGCCTCACATTTTGAAAAAAACTGAAAATCAAATTTTTAAGGAATCAACATTTGAAATTGATGAGGATGCCTTACTCATCAAACAAATGTTGAATGATGAGGATGAGGCACAATCCAATGAACAACAAGCATCTTTCAAGAGTGAGAGTGTCAAGCCAAAAGCCAAGGAGCTAGTAGTTGATAGGCCAAGACCTAAGAAGTTTGTTAAGTTTGTTTCAGCTGGGAAGAGTGAATCAGAAAAGAAAGTGACTAAGAAGAAACAGAACAGAAATGGCAAGTTAGGGATTAACAAGGATAACAATTATGCTTATATGCCTAATGCCCCTAGGAAAACTTGTCAGAACTGTTTCAGTACCAATCATTTAATTCATGCATGCAAGAAACCTGTTGGTAGTGTGTCCAAACCTTTCTATGATTGTTCTGTGCCTCTAAGACATAGAGATGCACCATTTTGTGATAAATTTGACTGTATGCCATGCAATATGAATGTTATGACTAGTTATTTCAATCTGAGAAGGCAATTCATTGATGGTTGTATCAGTCACAATTCTCACACACACTACACAAGGTCAAAGTCTTCAAGTCCTCCTAAAGCTAGGAAGGTACCTCTGTCACCTAAGTCTGAAACTTCAGGTTCTAAGACTTCTAACAGTGATAAGAAGACTAACACTAAGAAAGTTGACAAGCATGTTGTTTATGATAAAACTGTTTCTAAGTCACATGGACCCAAACTTGTTTGGGTACCAAAGGAAAAGTAATACCTTTGTGTTTGCAGGGCAAAGAAAGTGAAAAGAAGGTCATGTGGATTTTGGACAGTGGATGCTCAAATCATATGACTGGTGATATGGCCCTGCTATCACAGTATGAGGAAAAGGCTGGCCCAATGGTTGCTTTTGGAGATGACAGCATGGGTAACACATTGGGATATGGCAAGTTGAAAGTTGATAATGTCATCATTGAAGATGTAGCACTAGTCAAGGGGCTCAAGCATAATCTGCTAAGTGTTGGTCAGTTTACTGATAGGGGATTCAAGGTGGATTTTGACAAAGATGAATGTTTGATCACCCACAAGAAGACTGGTGATTTTGCTCTATCTGGAGTAAGAAAGGGAAGCCTGTTTGTAGCCAATATGGACTCTGCAAACAAGGACAAAATTTGTTGCTTTTATTCAAAAGCATCAAATGAAGATTGTTGGCTGTGGCACAAGAAATTATCACACCTGAACTTCAAAGCCATTAATTCTCTAGTCAAAAGAGAGTTAGTGAGAGGCATGCCTACACTTGAATTCTGCCAAGAAGGAGTGTGTGAGGCTTGTCAAAAAGGAAAAATGAAAAGATCAAGCCACAAGTCAAAGACAGTGACATCAATAACCAAGCCCCTACAACTCATTCATATGGATTTGTTTGGGCCTGTCAATATTATGTCACTAGGAAGAAAGAAGTATGCCTTGGTGATGGTTGATGACTTTACAAGTTATACATGGGTGGAATTTCTGGCATCAAAAGATGAGGCTCCACAAGTAATCATTGAGCATATAAAGAAAGTTGACAAGGAAGCAAAGGCCAACAATGCAAGTGTGACTGCATTGAAAAGTGACAATGGAACAGAGTTCAGAAATGCCATACTTGAAGCATTCTATAAAGAGAATGGCATTTCTCAGCAATTCTCAGCTCCAAGGACTCCACAACAAAATGGAGTTATTGAGAGAAAGAATAGAACTCTAATTGAGGCTGATAGAACAATGTTACTTGATGCAAATATGCCTACATGTTTTTGGGCTGAGGCTGTGAGCACTGCATGTTATATCCAGAACAGAACTCTCATAAAAAAAAACACTGGAAAGACACCTTACAATTTGATGACTGGAAAGAAGCCTACTCTAAAGTATGTTCATACTTTTGGAAGCAAATGCTTTGTATTGACGGATAATTCTGAATATGTTGGAAAATTTGATGCAAAAGCATTTGAAGGAATTTTTCTTGGCTACTCTATAGAAAGAACTGCATACAAAGTTTATGTCATCAGTCAAAAGAAAATTATGGAAAGCACAGATGTGACATTTGATGACAGCAAACTACCTGGACTAGAAGAAGCCAATGATGAAGATAAAGATCCATTGAAGTTTGATAATCTAGATGATTCTGATGAAGAGATTGAAACTGAAGTTGAAACTCGAGTTCAACAAACTCAAGTGAATGATGATACAAGAGAAGAATTTGTGCCAATCAATAGTGAAGAAACAAGCATCCAAGACACACCTGTGAGTAGTGGCAACTTCACAGGGGGAGGAAATGAGAATGACCATGATGTGGATGATGAAGCAACATCAAGAATGAGAAATCAGGCTGAGCACACAAGGAAATGGGATAGATCACACACTGCAGAGCAAATCATTGGAGATCCTAATGCAGGAGTAAGGACTAGGAGAGCAACTCAGAATGAGTGCCTCTATGGCTGTTTTTTATCAAAAGTTGAGCCTGAGAAACTTGATGATGCACTGTTGGATCCAGATTGGATTATTGCTATGCAAGAGGAGCTGAATCAATTTGAAAGGAACAAAGTATGGGAACTTGTGCCTGCACCAAAGAATAGAACCATTGTTGGAACAAAATGGGTTCTAAAGAATAAGATGGATGAAGATGGTGTAATAGTAAGAAACAAAGCAAGGTTGGTTGCAAAAGGATACTCTCAACAGGAAGGCATTGATTATGATGAGACATTTGCTCCTGTTGCTAGATTGGAAGCCATCAGAATATTCTTGGCATTTGCTGCTCATTCAAACTTTAAAGTTTATCAAATGGATGTCAAGAGTGCATTTCTGAATGGAGAATTGGAAGAAGAAGTTTATGTGCAACAACCACCTGGCTTTGAGGATCCACACTTCCCAGAATTTGTCTATAGATTGCTTAAGGCATTGTATGGACTTAAGCAGGCTCCAAGAGCATGGTATGATACCTTATCACAATTTCTTCTTGAAAATCAATTCACTAGAGGCATATTAGACAAGACACTGTTTTACAAGAAGCATGGTGATGATATTATCCTAGTTCAAATTTATGTGGATGATATCATTTTTGGCTCTACAAATGAGAAGCTGTGTGAGAAATTCTCCAAACTCATGCAGAGCAGATATGAGATGAGTATGATGGGAGAGTTGACATTCTTTCTTGGGTTGCAAGTTAGTCAGAGAAAGGATGGTATCTTTATCAGTCAGACCAAGTACATCAAGGATCTATTGAAGAAGTTTGACTTGGAAGATTGCTCACCTGCAAAGACACCCATGGCCACTGCAACTAAATTGGATGAAGATGCTAAAGGCAAGAAAGTAGACATCTCAGTCTACAGAGGCATGGTTGGTTCTCTACTCTACCTCACTGCAAGTAGGCCAGACATCATGTTTGCTACATTTTTATGTGCTAGATTTCAATCAAACCCAAAAGAATCACATTTGATTGCTATAAAAAGGATCTTTAAATATCCGAAGGGCACTCCAAACTTGGGACTATGGTATCCTAAGGACACAGGGTTCAATCTGGTTGATTATTCTGATGCTGATTATGCTGGATGCAGAGTGGATAGGAAAAGCACCTCAGGTAGCTGCTAGTTTCTTGGACAAAGGTTAGTCTCTTGGTATAGCAAGAAACAACAATCTGTGTCAACTTCTACAGCTGAGACTGAATACATAGCTGCTGGAAGTTGTTGTGCTCAAGTGTTTTGGATTAGAAATCAACTTAGAGATTATGGACTTGTGTTGGAAAGAATTCCAATCATGTGTGACAATACAAGTGCAATCTCTATAGTTGCCAATCCTGTCAATCATTCTAGGACAAAGCACATTGACATCAGATATCATTTCATAAGGGAACATGCAACTAATGGAACCATTGAGTTGCATTATGTTTCTACAGATAAACAACTAGCTGACATATTGACTAAGCCACTAGATGAAGCCACCTTCACAAGGTTGGTTAGTGAGATTGGAATGCTGAATTCTTCAGATTCTGGCTAAGTGAATATATCATCTAGATTGTTGCAGCAGTAAACACTTACTTTATCTAAATTCTCAATATTTTTAGAGTAAGTGTTGGCTGAAATATGATTTATAAATATTTCAAATCTGTTGCATATTTGGAAAATCATATTCTCTTGTTAACTTGAAATTTCTATGAAATTTTAAGAAAATCACTGTTTAATTTGCTAGAATATTCGTGAATGAATATGGCTGGTAAATTTTGAAAAGATAGTGAAAATTGAGTTTCTATGAGTATAATTTGACAAGTCAGATTTCTCAAGTGATTCACTATTCGACATCTCTAACAAGTCTCTTTAGAGCACTCTTGAGTTCTCGAATAGAGTCTTTTAGAGTTCTCGAATAGAGGTTTTCTTGACTTCTCGAATATAGTGTTTTAGTTCTCGATTTACTGAGTTCTCGAATACTATATTTGAGTTCTCGAATCATTTGAAAAGGCTGATTTCTCGCTGAATTTTAACCGATTTTGGATTTTTATTCAGAATTCAGAATTACTCATAAAAACATATTTTACCTAATTTAGATTTACGTCTAAGTTAGATAACTGCCAGCTGTGAGTTATAACCTGCTTGAGTTATCGAATAAGCCTTTCTTGACTTCTCGAATAGTTGTTTTCTACTTCTCGAATGCCTGACTTGTCGATACAGAACATACATCTAATCGACAATTCAAGTACTTCATACTTTTACAACTTCACATCTATTCGATTCATTTCATTCGATTTCTCAAGCATCCAAACTCCCAAAACCTCTGAAACCCTAATTGCAAAAGCTAAATTTCTTCTTCAACCTTCGATTTCTTCTCTCTCTCTCTCACACACAAATGGCAACAGTAAAGTTCAACACCAATTTCATTGCTCTAACTAGTGATGTTGAAGCACCCAACGCCAATTTTAAGTGCTTTGTGAAGTGGATGTCTGAATCGTACATCAAGAATGCTCTATCTGTTAACCCAACTCTGTATCTCGACATTCTAGAACAGTTTTGGCAGTCTGCTACAGTGGAGGTGGTGGCTCTTGACTCTGCAATATCCTCGTACATCATCTACTGCAAGATTCAAGACAAAAATATCACTATCACCACAGAGGATATGAATGAGGCACTTGGGATGGGTACCAAAGGAGAGGTGTATGACCCACTTGCTACAAATGCTGAATTGGAAGACTTCTTTGATTTCATCAAATATGCAAACAGAATCAGTCTTGGGCACTTGAACAGGAAGCATTTGAGGAAGGAATGGAGTTATGTGTTTGCTACACTTCTTCAAGTCTTCACTGCAAGAAAATCCAGCTATGACCAAATCAGTACTCCTGCACAGCAAATAAGCTATGCCTTAGCTTATGGAAAGAAGATAGACGTTGGTCTCATCATTCTGCAGGAGCTGTATGGGAGACTTGGTAAGAATTCAGCCAAGAGAGGTAATGAAATTTTCTTCCCTCGTTTTATTCAATCTATCCTTAATTTCTTAGATGATAAATTGATTGAATTAGATGGGATGAATAAAAATAGAATAGGCTATCCTAAATCCATGACCAAACTCATTTTTGGTAATTTGGAGACTAGGAATGATATGGATGTAAGACTGATAAGTGGATTTTATATCCACTTGGAACATTCTAAATCGGCTTAAATTGATTGTCTTGGGCTCAAGTTTCTTGTAGTTTTGATGTATTTTGTTTAGTTGTGCAGATTTACAAGGATGTTGATTATGGTGGATGTTTTTGTCGTTTTTGGAGATTTAATTTATTAAAATTCGGATTTATTGGGCTGCACGCGTGAGATTCACTGTTTGGGCCATATCTTGAGTTCTATAAGTCTGTTTTCAGCCCGTAAGCAGTCCACGCGAAGATAACGAGATTCTCTATCATTCTAAGGTAGTCCAGAAGCCCAATTACGTCTGGAACGGCTCTGGAAAACAGAAGAAAAGTCAGCTACGAATTTCCCTTTAAAACAGAATCAGTTTAGGAAACGTCTTTTGCAGAAATTCTGTTTTAACTCTATTTTGGGTATTTTCTTGCTGGGCAAGACTTTTAGAGCCTATTTAAACACATCCTACCATTGTAATAGATATACAGATTATCATAGCATTATTATTGTAAACAGCTGAGATCTGCAAGAGAGAAAAGGAGAGAAGGGTTCAACGCTCGTGACAAGCAAGGATCTAGATCTACTTCATCTTTTGTATACGTTGGATTATAGATTTGTTTTCTCAACTCTTTATTTTTATAATATTTTTACTTCTTTCTTCCATATCTTGTTTTACATCATGTTTTCATCAAATCCCATGACGATGAACGGTCCAATTATGGGCTAATCGTTGTCGTGGGATCCTAGTGGATTTATCTATGTAGCTTAGTAGTTTGCATGCCTTAAAGATTTGTGTGTGGTGTATAATTGATATCCTCGTATGGTTATGCTTAATAGATAGATGCGTCGCGAACATCTAATTTGTTAATCTCTTGTGAAGTGAAAGTGGATCTTGAGATTTAGAACTTGCCATGCTAGCATAGGTTCATAATTGTTTATCAATATGGTTGTGGTGTGAAATGAAAATACTTATACTGCCCTATGTGATCTTTATGGATAACTTGTTCTTCAACCGTTATGTTTTCAAATTCTATAGACATATAGGGTCTAAGCATAATTGGTGTCTATTCATCTTCTATCTCTTTTGTGGATGTATGTTTAGTTTGGTATGCGTATGCTGACAGGTAGCGTATACTTATTTCGTGTTGTCCGATCAGATATCAAAACCATTGCACATAGTGATTAAAGGCTGCAACTCTAAGTGAAGTAGATGATGAAACTAGGATTCCATGTTTATTCTCATATAAGTAATTCGATTTTTATTCTCGTTAATTGTTTAATTCTTAGTTTTATAATTTGCACTTAGTATAAATTAGATAATCAATCCCAATTTGTTACTTTTCTTAGCAGTGAGTTAAAACCATACATTGTTGCATAGGCATATTTACTGAATTGAACACCATTCTAGATCTCTGTGGGAACGAACTTGATTTAATCATATATTACTTGTGACAACGTGCGCTTGCGTGAAATTAGCATAACAAGTTTTTGGCGCCGCTGCCGGGGATCATCGGTGTTTTTATTTTAGTTTATGTGCTTGTCATCAGTGGTCGTTAGCGTTCACTGACTTGGATTCTTATTTAGTTTATTTGTTTCGTGGTGTTTCAGGTACTTAAGTTTGTATGCGAACACGCTTACAAGCTCGTTTGGAAGAACTGGCGGAAGACGATCTTATAGTGGATAATAAAGAAGAGAAATCTGAAACTACTGTAGAGATGGCAGATGCAGCAGCAGCTAAGGCTTTGAAGGACTATTCTCAGCCGAAACTCAATGACATTCAGTCTAGCATTGTTAGACCAGCTATTGCAGCAAACAACTTTGAGATCAAGCCGGGCACAATTCAGATGGTGCAAAATTCAGTCCAGTTTGGGGGAGCTTCTACGGAGGATCCTAACATGCATGTTCGGGACTTTATCGAAATCTGCGACACTTTCAAGTGTAATGGTGTGACGGATGATGCTATTAGGTTGAGGCTTTTCCCATTCTCTCTGAGGGATAAGGCTAAGAGCTGGCTACACTCTTTGCCACCTGGTTCCATTAATACATGGGAAGATCTTGCTCAGAAGTTCCTTACTAAATTCTTCCCTAGGGCGAAAACTGCAGCAATAAGGAACCAGTTGACTCAATTTCAACAGCAATCTGGTGAGTCATTATGTGAGGCTTGGGAACGCTACAAGGAGATGCTAAGGAAGTGTCCTCATCATGGCATGCCTGATTGGATGGTTATTAATGGATTCTACAATGGGTTGGGAGCACAATCTAGGCCTTTGCTAGATGCAGCATCAGGTGGAGCTCTTTGGGCAAAGAGTTATGATGAAGCTTATGATCTTATAGAGATGATGGCTGCCAATGAATATCAGAATCCAACCCAGAGGCTTTCTCAAGGCAAGGTAGCAGGAGTTTTGGAAGTAGATACAGCTTCAATGATTACGGCTCAGTTGAAGGCTCT
The DNA here is from genome assembly GCA_037693485.1 of Kitagawia praeruptora. Classification (NCBI taxonomy): domain Eukaryota; kingdom Viridiplantae; phylum Streptophyta; class Magnoliopsida; order Apiales; family Apiaceae; genus Kitagawia; species Kitagawia praeruptora. The sequence continues at coordinate 102,773,903 of CM075350.1, forward strand.
TGCTATGAAAGTGGATTCTCTTGCTAATTATGGAGTTCAGCAGGTGGCTAGTGTTTGTGAGTTATGTGCGGGCGCACATGAGACGAATCAGTGTGCTATCTCTTCCGAATCAGCACAGTTCGTGAGTAATTTCCAAAGACCTGCTGCACCAGTTCCAGCCACTTATCATCCTAATAACAGAAATCATCCTAACTTCAGCTGGAGCAACAATCAGAGTACTCAGCAATCTTATCAGCAAGCGAAGCCGTACAATCAAGGCTATCAACAACCTTATAGGGCACCATATCAACCTCCGGGATTTCAGCAGCAACAACCTCAGACTCATGCGGGGCAATCATCTAATGATAAATATGATGAGATGTGGATAACATTAAAGAACCTACAAGCTGGTCAGAAGCTCTTGGAAACTCAGATAGGACAGATTGCAAGTGCTTTAGGTAGTAGGCCACAAGGAACTCTTCCTAGTGATACAGAAGCAAATCCAGGTAGGAGGGATTTCAAGGAGCAGGTGAAGGCCGTAACTTTGAGATCGGGAAAGGTTACATCAGATCCTAAATCAACCGCTAAAGAAGATGAAGAAGTGCAGAATCAGCAAGTGGAAAAATCTGCAATGCCTGAATTTGAAAAATCTGACTTAGTAGCGGATGAGCTAGATGGTGACAAAGAGAAGAGCAAAGAACCTGTTAAAGCTTCAGTGGATCAGTCTACTCAGATCTATCCTCCTCCTCCATATCCTAGAAGACTCCAGAAGCAGAATTTGGATAAAAAGTTTGCTAAGTTCCTCGAGGTGTTCAAGAAATTGCATATTAACATACCTTTTGCGGAAGCTCTTGAACAGATGCCAAGTTATGCCAAGTTCATGAAGGGAATTCTCTCTCGTAAGTTGAAGCTCGATGCATTAGAGACTGTTGCCTTAACGGAAGAGTGTAGTGCCGTTCTGCAACAGAAGTTACCTCCAAAGCTAAAGGATCCGGGTAGTTTTACTATTCCATGCACTATTGGTAATCTATTCTTTGAGAAGTGCTTGTGTGACTTGGGAGCTAGCATCAATCTCATGCCCTTGTTAGTTTTCTTGCAACTTGGTCTACCGGATCCAAAGCCAACTAACATCTCGTTACAGTTGGCCGATCGTTCAATTACTTATCCTAGAGGCATAGTGGAGGATGTTTTGGTGAAAGTTGATAAACTCATCTTCCCTGCTGATTTTGTTATCTTGGATTTCAAGGAAGATAAGAAGATTCCCATAATCTTGGGAAGGCCATTCCTAGCTACGGGTAGTACCTTGATCGATGTGCAGAAAGGAGAGCTCACCATGAGGGTACAAAATCAGATTGTCACCTTTAATGTGTTCAATGCTATGAAGCTTCCATCTGATGAAGAAGAATGTTTCAATGTTGATTTGGTTGATTCCGTGGTAGCCAAGGATCTTGATCATTTGTTGCTAACAGATTCTTTGGAAAAAACATTGAGTGGGAACTCTGAGGTGAAAGATGAAGATGAAGTGATGCAATTTCAGATGTTGAATGCAAATTCGTGGAAGAGAAAATTTGACATGCCTTTTGAGTCTCTTGGGTTAAAGGAGCTGGAAAAGTCACAAGTCCGTCTTAAACCATCTATTGAGGAGGCTCCTACACTTGAACTCAAACCTTTGCCTAATCACTTGAGGTATGCTTTTCTTGGTGATACCTCTACGCTACCTGTTATTATTTCTTCTAATCTGTCAGATATCGAGGAAGAAAAGCTCTTGCGTATTTTGAGGGAGTTCAAGTCAGCAATTGGTTGGACGATAGCAGATATCAAGGGAATCAGCCCTTCTTATTGCATGCATAAAATTCTGCTAGAAGAAGGAGCTAAGCCTACTGTTGAACATCAAAGAAGACTCAATCCGATTATGAAAGAGGTAGTGAAGAAGGAAATTCTAAAGTGGCTTGATGCGGGTATTATCTATCCTATCTCAGACAGTTCTTGGGTGAGTCCGGTTCAATGTGTGCCAAAGAAAGGAGGCATGACGGTTGTTGCTAATGAGAAGAATGAGCTCATCCCTACTCGGACAGTCACGGGGTGGAGAGTTTGCATGGACTATCGGAAGCTCAACAAGGCCACGAGAAAAGACCACTTTCCTCTTCCTTTCATTGATTAGATGTTAGACAGGTTGGCTGGACACGAGTATTATTGTTTGCTTGATGGTTATTCTGGTTATAATCAAATTTGCATTGCCCCGGAAGATCAAGAGAAGACCACATTTACATGTCCTTTTGGCACTTTTGCTTTTCGACGAGTCTCTTTTGGACTTTGTGGTGCTCCTGCTACTTTTCAAAGGTGTATGATGGCTATTTTCTCAGATATGATTGGCACTAATGTGGAGGTTTTCATGGATGACTTCTCAGTTTTTGGTACTTCATATGACGAGTGCTTGCATAATCTTGGCCTGGTATTAAAACGTTGTGTGGAGACTAATTTGGTTCTTAATTGGGAAAAATGTCACTTTATGGTGCAAGAAGGAATTATTCTTGGGCACAAGGTATCTAGCAAGGGGCTTGAAGTGGATAGGGCTAAGGTGGAGACAATCGAAAATCTTCCTCCACCTATCTCTGTTAAAGGAATTCGCAGTTTTCTTGGTCATGCGGGATTCTATCGGCGATTCATTCAAGACTTTTCGAAAATCTCTAAACCTTTGTGCAACTTGTTGGAGAAGGATGTTCCTTTCAAATTTGATGATGAATGCCTTGCAGCTTTCGAGCTCTTGAAGAAGAAGTTGACCACTACACCAGTCATTACCGCACCCAATTGGGAGGAACCGTTTGAGCTAATGTGTGATGCTAGTGACTATGCTGTTGGAGCTGTGCTTGGGCAAAGGAAGGACAAAATTTTTCATGTGGTTTACTATGCTAGTAAAACCCTCAATGATGCTCAGCTTAACTATACCACTACGGAGAAGGAGTTGCTAGCAGTTGTCTATGCTTTCGAGAAATTCGGATCTTATTTGCTTGGTACGAAGGTGATTGTGTATACGGATCATGCTGCTATTCGATATCTCATGTCGAAGAAGGATTCAAAGCCTAGATTGATTCGTTGGGTGCTTCTTTTGCAAGAGTTTGATGTGGAAATCAAGGATAGGAAAGGCACGGAAAATCAAGTGGCGGATCATCTCTCACGCTTGGAGGATCATGGTATGGATTCGCTTAACAAATCTCTTATTAATGAATCTTTTCCAGATGAGCAACTTTTTGTAGTGCAAGATGAAGAGCCATGGTTTGCAGATTATGTGAACTATTTGGTGAGCAATGTTATTCCTCCGGGGTTTTCGAGTGCTCAAAGGAAGAAGTTTCTACATGATGTGAAGTGGTACCGTTGGGATGAACCGTTTTTGTTTAGATAAGGAGCAGATCAGATGATCAGACGATGCATTCCGTATAGTGAGACGGAGAGTGTTTTGAGAGATTGCCACTCAACTGTGTATGGTGGTCATTATGGTGGAGAAAAGACAGCAGCTCGTGTGCTTCAAGCAGGTTTTTATTGGCCTACCTTGTTCAAGGATGCTCATCAGTTTGTAATGAGTTGTGATCGATGTCAAAGGGTCGGCAATATTTCTAGAAGGAACGAGATGCCTCTTAACATGCTTCTTGAGGTAGAGATCTTTGATGTTTGGGGAATTGACTTCATGGGACCTTTTATTTCTTCATGCAATAATCAGTACATCTTGCTAGCTGTGGATTACGTGTCTAAATGGGTTGAGGTGAAAGCTTTACCAACCAATGATGCTAAGGTAGTGCTGAATTTTCTTCACAAGCAAATTTTCACGCGTTTCGGGACACCACGTGCTATAATCAGTGATGAGGGGACGCACTTCTGTAATCGTCAGTTTACTACATTGATGGCGAAGTATAATGTGACACATCGTGTTGCCACTGCTTATCACCCTCAAACTAATGGTCAAGCGGAAGTTTCTAACAGAGAGATCAAGAGAATTCTGGAGAAAGTGGTGAATCCATCTCGTAAGGATTGGTCATTGAAGTTGGATGAAGCTGTGTGGGCGTACAGAACTGCCTACAAAACTCCTTTAGGTATGTCTCCGTTCCAGTTGGTTTATGGTAAAGCATGTCATTTGCCTGCAGAATTAGAACACAAGGCATATTGGGCATTGAAGAAGTTGAATTTGGATATTAAGGCTGCGGGTGCAAAACGGTTGCTTCAATTGAATGAACTTGAGGAATTTCGTGAGCAAGCTTACGAAAATAATAAAATGTATAAGGAGAAGGTCAAGAGGTGGCATGATAAAAGGTTGAGGCCCAAGGCATTTTTACCGGGACAACTAGTGTTGCTATTTAATTCTCGCCTCAAGCTTTTTCCGGGAAAACTCAAGTCGAGGTGGTCGGGTCCGTTTATTGTTAAGACGGTGTATCCTCATGGAGCTATTGAAATTTATGAAACAACACCGGATCATACTTTCAAGGTTAATGGACAGAGGTTGAAGCATTACTATGGAGGTTCGTTTGATCGCGAGAAGGTTTCCGCCATTTTGGCGTCGACGTGAATTATCGGAAGAATGTCAAGCTAATGACATTAAACGAGCGCTTCGTGGGAGGCAACCCGCGCTTTAGTTTCGGAAAAAAAAAAGAAAAAAATATATATTTTTTAGTGTTGTATGAAAAAAAAAAAAAAAAAAAAATCGGATTTTTTGAGCAGGTTGCAGCCCTGTAACGCAGGCTGCACCTGCGTTTCTGGAACAGGGGCAGGCTGCAGGTGTGTAACGCAGGCTGCGTCTGCGTTACTGGAATTAAGGCAGATTGCGGCGCTGACACGCATCTTGCGGTGGCGTGTCTGGAACAGGGGCAGGTTGCCCACACGCGGGCAACTTGCGCGTGAGGCTGTTGGAAAAAAAAAAAAATCAGCATGTACTGTAAGCTCTGTCCGTGTGTTTATGCATATATAAAACGAAAAATAAAATCTTTCACCCCATGTCTTATTTATACTCCCATCTTTTCCCTAAATCTTTTCCTATTTCAATTCCAAAACCCCTCATCTCTCCTAAAAAAATTTCAAATTCCTATTTCTTTTCTAATTCTTTTTCTTTTATCCATTAAATATTTTTCTATCCTATATCAAATTCCAATTTCCACCCAAATTTTTTCCTTTTCACATTAAAATTCTTATATTAATCCTATCACTCCATGGCCTATATATACCCATACATACACACCCAATTCATTATCTTCCTCCTCTACATCTCTTAAAAATTCAAGTTTGGGGGAAAATTAGTACAAGTTCACCTCTTTGATTCGTAGTGGGATTTCTTTTCTCTATTTTATTACGAATTTGTGTTCTTGTAAATTGGGATTTTATATTATTCTTGTTACTTGGGTATTTTTGGTGGGATTTTTCTTGGTGGTTTTTGGTGGGATATTTCTTGGTGGTTGTTGGTGGTGCTATTGTTGAGTGGGGTTTTGATTATTATGGCGCCTAAGCGAATGAGGGGTGGTTCTATTAGGGTGGAGAGATTTTCTTCTCCGGATGCGGAGGTTGAGTTTAATCGGTTGTTGTCAAGGTCGGTGGCAAAAGAAAGGGGGTTTTTGCCAACTCGTCATTATGGGTTGGTTGATGTGATTAGTGAGTTACGTTGGGGAGAGATTTGTAAGGCGCCTGCTCCGGTTCCGTTGAATATTGTTAGGGAGTTTTATGCGAATGCTAAAGGTGAGCCGGAAGGGGTGTCTGTGGTTCGAGGTAAACAGGTGGATTACAGTCCAGATGTTATTCGTCCGATTTTGGGACAACCACCTAAGCTTGTGGGGGTTGAAGATTGGGCAAGGAAGACTAGTGAGGATGTGGATATGGAGGCGATTATTCATGAGTTATGTGTTCCTGGTACAGTTTGGAAGTATAAATTGGGAACTACTGAGCCAATTAATTTTCCGTCTTCTGCGATGAATAAGTTTGCAAGAGCATGGTATTTATTTATCTGTGCTAATCTTATGCCTACTTCTCATACGGGGGAGGTAACAGCTGATAGAGCGATTCTTCTTTGGGGCATTCTAAAGGGAAAGTACATTGACGTGGGATATATTGTTTATCAGAATATTATCAGGTTTTTAAAGTCTAATGCACTGTCATCATTGCCCCATGCTTCTGTTATAGCTGGATTATGTAAAGATAGTGGTGTTATATGGGGGGCGGAGGAGGATTTGCAGTCATCTTTGGCTCCCATTACTGATGTGTCTATTGATCGAATGCCTGACTGGCAAGGTGGGGTTCCACATCCGAGGGGGCTTGGTTATATTGTTGATGATGTTGATGCTAGTGGTGGTGGAACGGGCGTTCCGCCACATGTTTCGAGGGCACCGAAGGTGGCTAGAGCAGGTTCTTCGCAGAGTCAGGTGGATGTGTCCGTTTTTGAATCTTATTTTCGTCGAATGACTAGGCGGATGGATGCTATACATGCTAGTAATCGAGAGTATGCTGAGGATATGGCTGCAGCCTTGAGAGATGTGGGGATTCAGGCAAGGTGGCCAGTCTATGGAGCTCGTACGCAATATCCACCGCCTGACTCATCCGAGGATGAGGACTCCGATGGTTAGGTATGTTTTCTACTATTCTTCGTATTTACTTCCATTCAATGCGGACATTGAATATTTTAAGTTTGGGGGTGGTTTGAGGGATAAGTAGTTGTTGTATTATTTGTTCATGTAGGATTTCATGCTTTGCATCTTAGTAGTAGTAAATTATGCATTTATGTTCGTGATATCTACGTTTGTTTCATATAGGACATTCTGTTTTATGTTCGTATATCATGTGAGTTCATAGTAGTTTGCATTTGCACCCATGCTTGATAGGAATTTTGTGTTGTTGACGCTTTTGATTGAGAAGTGATATGCTTTGTTCTTGTGCACACACATACACTAGTAAGTTGAAGCTAGTAGACTTTTTGAATGTTGTAAGTGATTAGAAGGACATGAATATGTGCAAGATGATTTAGTTTGCATGCTTTAAATACAAGTCGGTGCGTTAGAGAGATTTTTGCTTGGGATTGAGTATGTTTTTCCACCAAGTGAGTTTTTGAGCCTTATTGCATATTTTTTGCAATTTATTCGTTTGCTTGAGTGTCCACGGATTGTTTGCATTGCTAGCAGTTGTTTGAGGTCTTTCTTGAAACGCATGACATTATTTGACGTTTAAAATGATAAAGGCATTTAGGAATAACCACATATTTTTCCATATTACCACACCATGATTACATGATCAATTAGTTAACCCGTTGAGCTTAATCCTATTTTTTCGGTGACATACCACATTACTTGCCTAGACCTTTTTCTTGTATTGGCCTTACATTAATTTGAACCCACATTGTCAAAGGCTAGTAGAGTGCTTAAGGGAGTAATAAGGTGTGCAAGGAAGGGTTTGTTGTTGGTCATACTTTTGGGGAAAAATATTGAATATTGGGTTTGGTTGTTACTTGATAGTTGACATATGTAATAAATTATGGGATCATTGTTATTGTTTATATTATTGTTTGTGTTCTATTTAGCTCTCGAAAAAAAAAAAGAAAAAAAAAAGAGAAAAAAAAATATATATATTATGAGAGCATGTTTGTGTTTGTTGTGATCCTATTTCAGTCGACTAGTCGAGTGGTTGTTTAGTAAAAAATTATGTGGGGGGAAATATGGTGTTGTGTACGAATTATTCTAGTTCCTACTAGCTTTTGACACTTCACCTGTTTTGGCTTAATTGACATACCTTGTCCCTAGCCCCGTTACAACCCAATTAAAGACCTTTTGATTATCGTCATTGATGTATGTTGTGTTAAGAGTTAGATTGATACCAAATGTCAAGCATGCTTATGATTTTGTTGGAATTGAGTGATACACTTACCCTTGTTCTTGAGTGAATATTCTTTTGTGAGTGGATTGTGAGTGTTGCTTGTTCTGGCGTATGAGATCCCGAGTGTTGTCTCAAAGATGTGCTCTTGTAGGCTTAACATGCTTACTAACTTATTCTTACACTTGACATGGACTTGTGAGAACTTATGCATGTTCATTGAGTAGACTATGTGAATACTTGCACTTTCGACACCAAGACATTGCGTATTTACTTTGATTCTTAAGTTGATAGGGCATGAGAGGATTTGAAGGTATGGTAGACTAGATTAATTGCATTTGCATATTAGTTGCATTCATGCATTGCATTGCATTAGGTAAATGGATTTTGTGGGTACATTCGCTATAGGCCCTCACGAGACCTTACTCGTCCACTAGGGCTGCCTAGGGGTTTAAAGGGCTTGTTGCATATGCCAAATGCAACCGTGATCACCTACGAAAGTGGTACTAGTTAGTTAGTTAGTTGTAATTGTTTATGCTTGAGGACAAGCATCGATTTAAGTTTGGGGGTGTGATAAGTGGATTTTATATCCACTTGGAACATTCTAAATCGGCTTAAATTGATTGTCTTGGGCTCAAGTTTCTTGTAGTTTTGATGTATTTTGTTTAGTTGTGCAGATTTACAAGGATGTTGATTATGGTGGATGTTTTTGTCGTTTTTGGAGATTTAATTTATTAAAATTCGGATTTATTGGGCTGCACGCGTGAGATTCACTGTTTGGGCCATATCTTGAGTTCTATAAGTCTGTTTTCAGCCCGTAAGCAGTCCACGCGAAGATAACGAGATTCTCTATCATTCTAAGGTAGTCCAGAAGCCCAATTACGTCTGGAACGGCTCTGGAAAACAGAAGAAAAGTCAGCTACGAATTTCCCTTTAAAACAGAATCAGTTTAGTAAACGTCTTTTGCAGAAATTCTGTTTTAACTCTATTTTGGGTATTTTCTTGCTGGGCAAGACTTTTAGAGCCTATTTAAACACATCCTACCATTGTAATAGATTTACAGATTATCATAGCATTATTATTGTAAACAGTTGAGATCTGCAAGAGAGAAAAGGAGAGAAGGGTTCAACGCTCGTGACAAGCAAGGATCTAGATCTACTTCATCTTTTGTATACGTTGGATTATAGATTTGTTTTCTCAACTCTTTATTTTTATAATATTTTTACTTCTTTCTTCCATATCTTGTTTTACATCATGTTTTCATCAAATCCCATGACGATAAACGGTCCAATTATGGGCTAATCGTTGTCGTGGGATCCTAGTGGATTTATCTATGTAGCTTAGTAGTTTGCATGCCTTAAAGATTTGTGTGTGGTGTATAATTGATATCCTCGTATGGTTATGCTTAATAGATAGATGCGTCACGAATATCTAATTTGTTAATCTCTTGTGAAGTGAAAGTGGATCTTGAGATTTAGAACTTGCCATGCTAGCATAGGTTCATAATTGTTTATCAATATGGTTGTGGTGTGAGATGAAAATACTTATACTGCCCTATGTGATCTTTATTGATAACTTGTTCTTCAACCGTTATGTTTTCAAATTCTATAGACATATAGGGTCTAAGCATAATTGGTGTCTATTCATCTTCTATCTCTTTTGTGGATGTATGTTTAGTTTGGTATGCGTATGCTGACAGGTAGCGTATACTTATTTCGTTTTGTCCGATCAGATATCAAAACCATTGCACATAGTGATTAAAGGCTGCAACTCTAAGTGAAGTAGATGATGAAACTAGGATTCCATGTTTATTCTCATATAAGTAATTCGATTTTTATTCTCGTTAATTGTTTAATTCTTAGTTTTATAATTTGCACTTAGTATAAATTAGATAATCAATCCCAATTTGTTACTTTTCTTAGCAGTGAGTTAAAACCATACATTGTTGCATAGGCATATTTACTGAATTGAACACCATTCTAGATCTCTGTGGGAACGAACTTGATTTAATCATATATTACTTGTGACAACGTGCGCTTGCGTGAAATTAGCATAACAAAGACTTAACATAACTCCCCATATGGAGAGTTTGTTTAGAACTTACCCCCACAACATGCCAACATTTGCCTCTAAGTCTGAGTTAGCTAAGCCCAAGCAAGTAGAACAAAATGCTAACCCAGGGCTAGCTAACCAACCCTCTCAACCAAACACTCTACCAATCACTGAGCCAACTACATCATCCTCTCAAAAGGGTGATGTTAGTAAAAAGAAGAGAAAGGAAGTAATGTCTACACCCTTAAATATTCTATCTGAAGCAGCATTAGCTGTTGAACTAGGTCTAGAAAGTGAGGAACCAGAGTCACCCTTACAAAGGTCAAAGAAGAAGAAGAAAACTAAGACCACCTCTTCAGTCACACAAATGGCTGAAGTTGTAAAATTAGGGGCAAACAGCTCACTAGATGTGTCCTCTCAACAGGGTGCATCTATAGAATCAAGCATCCTCCCCAATGCACCTTCTTGTATTGAGTCAGCACATGGGAGTGATAAGGCTGGCACTACACTGAGTGGAGAGCACATCACACTTGAAACTCCCTCTATCTCTCAGGGGAAGTTGCCAAAATCTACTCTACATCACACTACTCTTCCAGAATCTTCATCTCAAATTTCTTTGCAGCCTGCAACTCAAGCAATTGAGGAGCAAGGCATTGATCATCAAGAATTCTTTTCTCTTGATGAGCCAATGAACTCAAGTGACTTGGTGCATGACACCTTGTTCACCACCCAGGACCCACATTTAGATGGTGAGGGAATACATGCTGGGGCATCTCCTAATGACACCATCACACACACAGAGGTTCCACTAGTTTTCACTAGAGACTCTGTATCTGTGTCAACTGCTGGTGTAACTCATCCCACTTCTGTAGAGACACCAATAGTAGAATCAATCCATCCAGTTACAGAAGTTGCATCTGTAACTGAGGAGTCTAGCTTGCCTAGCTCTAGCTCTGACTTTATGTCACAATGGCTGAAGCCTATGCACCATGACAGTGCTTCAGGATCAGGGTCTGTTCCACAACAATTGACGGTTGAAGCAATTCAAAGCTTAATTGTGGATCAGATCCCTGAGTTCACAAAGATTTCACAGCACCTCCTCACTGCCAACCTGCCCAATCCTGACTATGAAGCTATTCTCTTGTGCCATAAAGAGGATGTGGAGCAACAACAGGCCAAAATTGTGGATGAGTCTGAGAGAGAAGGCAATATAGATGCCTGGCTTCAAGGAAAATATGACATTCCTCTCTCAGAAGGCCTACAGTACCTCAGAGAAGAGTACATCACTTCACTAGGGTCCAATGCCAAATCTCTCACCCCTAGTGCTGTGTATGAAGCAGTCAATGACAGTTACAAGGGAATTCTCAAGGCTGCACACTACCTTGGCAAGGGTCTAAAGACAGAAGTCACAGAAGTGTGTACTACCACAACCAAGGAGGTGCATGAGTTAAAAAGGGCTTTTGATTCCAAATTCCCTCAACTGGAGACTGTGGTCAAGGAAATTCTAGCCTGCAAGTCTAGCTGTATCAAAATGGACAATGGCTTGGCCCTTCTCAAAGATACTGTCACAGGGCTGGGGCATAAGTTTCAATCTCTGTCTGATCAAACCACAGACTCAAATGCCATGCTGAGAACAATGTTCAAGAATAAATATGGGGATAAGCTGGTAACTGAGGTCCCTGTTCATGACATGACCATGTATGAAGTCCAAAGACTCAAGGATCAATCACTCTCTGGCTTCAGGGCACATGAGCTATTCACTAAAGTGGATACTCTTGAAAAAGAGGTGGCTACTCTCACTAAGTCCAATGCTCATCTTACAGACAAGGTTGCACTTCTCAATGATCAGTTGGACACTCAAGCAACCACCACAGCTGATGTTCTTCTGCATCAACAATCTATGTTGGCTGCTATGATGAAGCATATGGGTCTCCCTCTACCTGAAGAATCTTCAAACCCAAAGGTCAATTCTAAAGCCTCTGTGCCTGACAACAAGCCTAAGGGGGAGAAAAGGTTAAGAAACTCAAATCCAAAGGGGGAGAAACCTAAGGAGAAGGGCATACAGATAAATGAGGGTGGTCACCAAAGAGCTTCAAAATCTATAACCAATGTGCCAGGCAAAGGAAAAACAAAGGTTGATGAGCCTCCTACCTCACTGCTAGTTATTACTCTACCAACTGTGCATGTCATTACTCCTGGTGGTCAGAAGCAATCTATCACAACCACAGTGGTTGCAGGGAGTATGCCATCTGACAAACCTCCATCCTCCATATCTGAAAGTGCCAAGCCTATAGAAGTCAAAGTAATTACTGAGGCCAAGCTACAAGAAGTTGCTAACTCAAATGTTTATCATGATAAAGCCTTCTTAGAGTTTCTGAAAGCCACAAGGGAACAGGCTGGTGACACTCAGTTCAATCTGAGGGAGTTGAAGGAGCAGATTGACTACATCACTGTCATCCCCAAGAAAGTCAATAATCTATGGTTCAAGGAGATAGTGATGATATCCAAATCAAAGATATGGCATCTAACATACAAGACTCTACAAGCCCTAAAACACTCAGAGATAGATGCCATACTTGAGTTTATTGAGAAGAGAAATGAGAACAACAAAAGTCTGTTTGATGATTTGAGGAATGGCCAACCTTCAAGGCTGCCAGAAGTGATCAAGAAGCCATGGACAATCATCTATCAGTCTGGCACCAAAATTGAAGACATCAAGCAATTGGTCATTCCCCATGATCTCACTTCTCGAAATCACAGACTGGTCATTGCTATCATTGATCAACTACAGAAGAAGGTTGGAACCAGAAATGCTGAAGAAATTGAAGCACTGTACATTCTCAGATCTTTTATAGCAACTGGTGAAACTCCAGAGAGGGCTCAACCTAGGAGAAATAAGGATTATGACTGAAGACAAAAGTGATGGGAGGAGGAGACATCACAGGAGAGATAAGGGTGATGAAGATGAGAAGAAGAAGAAGAAGAAGGATGACAAGAATAAGAAAGATGGTGATGACCAAGGAAAAGTCTATGAGAGGAAGATTGGAAAACAGCAAGCCTTAGGCATTGCTAGCAGTTCCTCACCACAACACGAGACTCTGAGTCTAGGGTGAATACTGTTAGTAATGACCTACCAAAATCTGATTCAATGGCTTCTGCAACTGTTTTGCCACCTCAAGAAGAGAAGAAGATTCAAGCCAAGAAACCATGTGTATGTTTCAGAAAGCAAACTGCTAATGGAACACTATTATGGTCTACCAACAAAGGTCAAAGATTTCAGCCAAGCAACCATGTAAAAAGGATCAAATTCAAACAAGCTGCAAGGAAACCAAGGCTATCCAAATCAAGGACTCTGACAATTTATCCAGGATTGAAACTCCAACCACTTGATGAAGACTTTGATATAGACCAACTGCAATTCCTAAGAGCTCAGAGAATCTATCATGTTGCCATTATTGATGATTGCCTAGAAGTCAAATATACTGATGGAAGAGAGGAGAAATTCAGACAAGGGCAGTGTCAAAAGTATGGCAAGTTGGATGACATAGAAAGGATGATTGCACTGTTGGATGCTAATGACAAAGTGGAAAGGGTTTGGAAACTGGAGCTAGCTGCTTTTGTAAAGATGAAAAGAGATCATGATGAAGAGATAAGGAAGGGATGCCTTGAGAGATGGATAGAAAGGGAGAAGGAAATTGATAGACTGGAAGCTGAAGCAGAAAAGCTAAGGGCAAAAGGATTGTGTAGAGTTCAGTTCAATCCCTATTTGGTAAAGTATAGGAGAAGAAATGGGGAGCATGTCAATATAAGAATGGACCTACTCAATCACTATCCTGCCAACATTCTGAAGCCAGTACTTGAAGATTTCAAGAATTCTATTATGCTTGAAGAGTTGGATGCCTTAGCTGAGATCATAAAGGCCATGGATGAGAATGCAAGAAAGGAGAAAGAAAGAAGACAGAAAGCATATGATGATCTACAAGCCAAGGCAATGGAGATGGAATCAAATGAGAATGGCTAGTATTTCATCATACTGTAAGATTGTTTACCTTGTAATTTCATTCATGTGCTCAATCAATCTACATACCTGTACTTTTAAAGTTTTATCTTTATGTATGTTAGGCTTGTTATCAGACATGAAATTGTGACTAAGGGTCTCACTCACAATTTGGGGGAGATTGTTAGTTACAGAGGCATGCCTGTATACATCTAATAACAAGCCTAATTGTTTGTAATGCTTTGCATTACTTACATGACCTCTTAACTGAGGGAACCTCTAGTTGTAGAGTTTCTGTTTGTATTGTACTTGTAGTAGGCATCAAATCCTAGTTGTGTAACTGTACTTATAGAGTCTAGAATAATGCTTGAAAGAAGTTCCAAGGTTCATGCCTCAAGCAAGATGTTAGATATAATTGATGTGATTTAATGTCAGTGTTTAAGTGTTATAGGTAAAAAGAGTTTAACTTATTGGTTGAAAGCAGTTGTAACAGAGTTTGAGTATACGCTGATAGCTGGAAGCGCAACTGCTGACAGAAGAAAGCGTAAACACTGCTAGCTGAACACATGGAAGCGCAAACACTGTTAGCTTGGAGAGCAACAGAGTTTGCTAAAGTCTGTCTACTGGAAGCGTCTACAAGTCAACAGAGTTTAAAGATTAATTTAATATTAATATGGAAGCGATATCTTTGAAGATTGGATAGCTGTCAAAGAGATCGAGTTGACTTAGAAGACGTGTAGCAATCGTAATTGATATCAATTGTATAGCTTAATTTTAGGAGAATCAATTAACGATTGTATGTAGCTGTATATCTTATAAATACAGTTAGGTTAACCCTAGAAGTGTATCCATCTTGAACGAATATCATTTTTGTAACCTAAGCAGCTCTCTGTGATATTTTAACATCACTGAGAGAGGAATTATTAATTCCAAACAGTTTTAAGAGTTAAAACGTGTGTTCTTGTTATTTACTCATACGGTACTTGATTATATATTGTGTATTCGACCTAACAAGTGGTATCAGAGACAATCTGTTACTTTATTACAGTTAAAGATCCAAAACACAATAGTAATCAATGGTAGAGATTTCTCCTCCATCAGGTTCTGAGAAAGCACCTACTACTGTTAGTAGGTATGAAACAATTAGGGTTCCAATACTGAAGCCATCAGAATATGCAATCTGGAAGGTAAAGATGACCATGTTTCTAGAAGCTACAGATCCAGAATATCTTGATAGAATTTATGAAGGTCCTCATAAACCTACTAAGTTAACTGCTGCTGCTGCTGCTGGTGAGGAATCAAAGGTGGTTCCTAAGGAAAAGAAAGATCTAACTGCTGAGGATCTTTCATCTATTGCTAAGGATGCCAAAGTAAAGCACTTGCTTCACAGTGCTCTTGACAATGTTATGTCTAACAAAGTGATCAACTGCACAACTGCAAAGGATATATGGGATGCACTTGAGGTTAGATGTCAAGGAACTGCTGCAATTAAGAAGAACAGAAGGAACATACTCACACAGGAGTATGAGCACTTTGAGGCAAAGTCTGAAGAAACCATGACAGAAACATTTGATAGATTCTGTAAACTGCTCAATGATCTATCATTGGTTAACAAAGAATATGATCTAGAAGATTCAAATCTCAAGTTTCTTCTTTCTCTTCCTGAAAAGTGGGATGTGAAAACAACCACCATAAGAGACAACTATGATCTTGCTGATACTGAGATTGATGAAATCTATGGACTGCTCAAGACTCATGAATTGGAATTGGAGCAGAGAAACAGAAGATCAAGCAGGAAGTCAAAGACTGTTGCACTGAAAGTTGAAGAAAAACCTTCAAAGAAGGAAGCATCAAGGAAGAAGGCAAAAGGAAAGGCCTTGGTCATTCATTCAGAAAGTGAGTCATCAAACACTGATGTTGACTCAAACACAGATGGAACATCTGATTCTGAAGATGATGAGGAAATTATGCAAATGGCTGCATTGATGGTAAAGACCTTCAAGAAGATGGGATTCAAGAATTTCAAGAAGGGAAAGAGATTCTCCAAGGATTACTCAAGGTCTGACAAGAAGAATTTCAAGAAATCTGAGGGAAAGGACTTCAAATCTGGTAAGAAAGATAAGTCAGAGATTCAATGCTACAAGTGTAAGGAGATGGGTCACTATGCTCCTGAGTGCAAAAAGAATAAAACTGAAAAGGCACTCTACACCAAAGGCAGAGATTGGGCAGACACCTCAGATTCAGATGAGGAGGTGAACTATGCACTCATGGCCTCTACTCAGAGTGAAGATTCTGAACTAAAGGTACCTCCAACTACTTATGCTTATAATACATATAATATAACTGAATTGAGAATTTATCTTAAGGCATTACACATCAGTTATAGGGATCAGACTTTAGAAAATGAGAGAATCAAAAGTGAGTGTTCTCAACTCAAAGAAAGAAATAAACTTGTTGAGGAACAACTTGAAAACATGAATAAAATTCAGAAAGAAAGAGATAATGCTGTGTTTATAGAACAGGAGTTGCTAGGTAAGTATAAGCAACTAGAATCTGAATTGGAGGATGCAAAGCACATTATTAAAACTTGGACACATTCTGGAAAAGACACTCAAGAGGTCTTTCAATCAGACACAGTAGGTCTAGGTTATTCTGAGGATGATGTGCTTAGGTTTCAGAATACAGTCAAGATTAGACCACCTCTTTCTACTAAGAAATTTGGAACATTTGTTCATGGTACTGTTAAAACTGAACATGGAACTGTTGACCATGAGCAAGTAAAAACCTGTGTCAAACAGGTTAATATTGGTTCAATGACAGATAAACAACTTAAGCATAAGCTTAAAGAAATAAAATCTGTCAACAAACAGAGAATGCCTAGGAAAAACAGAAATGGTAAGGTAGGCATAACATCAGGAATTAAACCAATGCTTGCTACATTTGCACCTAGAAAAACTTATTATAATTGTGGTAGCACTAATCATCTTGCTAGCTTTTGCAGGAAGAACAAAGACATTAATTCTTTACCCTCCAAATCTGGAGTGAAAAAGGATAATGTCAAACCAAGACCACAAACTCTGTGCAAACATTGTGGAAGTAGTTGGCACTCAATTTATACTTGCAAGAATTATCATGCTATTTATCATAATTGTTATGAACTGAAACCTAATTTGAAATGGGTTAAAGTTGATTCTGCAAGTACTAAGAATGAAAATGTTAGTTTAAACTCTGATAATGCTAAATCCGCTGCAAAAACTAACAGATTCAATAAAGCAAAAGGATCCAAGCAAGTCTGGATCCTTAAAACTAACAATCAGTGATTGTTTGTGATTGCAGGGCACCAGGGTAAGTACCCTAGTCGTGGACAGTGGATGTTCAGGACACATGACTGGAAATAAAGCCCTGCTATCAGAGTATGAGGAGAAGGCTGGCCCAAAAGTTTCCTATGGAGATGGCAACATAGGACATACTCTGGGATATGGCAATATTAATCTTGGAAGTGTCATCATCACAAATGTAGCTCTGGTTCCAAGACTCAAGCATGATCTGCTATCTGTGAGTCAAATCTGTGACAGAGGATATCATGTAGATTTTCAGCCTGAATATTGTCAAGTCATCAGTAAATCTACAGGGAAAGTTGCTCTAGTTGGAAACAGACACAATAACATCTATGAAGTAAAATTGTCAACAAACACTGATGGCAAAGCAGTGTGTCTGTCAACAAGAATGTCCAGTGAAGAGAGTTGGAAGTGGCACAAGAAACTCTCTCATTTAAATCTGAACAACATCAATGAGCTAATAAAGAATGATCTTGTAAGAGGTTTACCAAAGTCATTGTTGAATGTAGAAGGCCTGTGTGATTCTTGTCAAAAGGCCAAACAGAGAAAAGCCTCTTTCAAGAGCAAATCTGAGTCTTCAATTGTTGATCCTTATCATCTTCTACATGTTGATCTTTTTGGACCAGTGAATGTCATGTCACTTGGAAAGAAGAAATATGCTCTTGTCATTGTTGATGAATACACCAGATACACATGGGTGTATTTTCTAGCAAAGAAAGATGAAACTGCATTAACACTGGCAGAACATATAATACAACTGGACAAAGGGTCAGAGAATCAAGTGAAGATTATCAGAAGTGACAATGGAACTGAATTCAGGAATTCAACAATGGAAAAATTTTGCAAGAGTAAAGGAATTAAACAAGAGTTTTCTGCACCTGGTGCTCCACAACAAAATGGTGTAGTGGAGAGGAAAAACAGAACCTTGATAGAAGCTGCCAGAACCATGCTAGATGAAGCAAAAGTGCCAACATATTTCTGGGCAGAAGCAGTTCAAACTGCTTGTTTTACTCAAAATGCAACACTGATCAACAAGCATGGTAAACCACCATATGAAATGGTGAAAAAGAAAAAGCCAAATCTAAAATATTTTCATATTTTTTGATGCAAGTGCTTTGTGTTGAAGACTCATCCTGAACAGTTGACCAAATTTGACCTAAAGGCAGATGAAGGAATTTTTGTTGGCTATCCATTGTCAACTAAAGCATTCAGAGTTTATAATCTGAGAACTAGAGTGATCATGGAGTCTATACATGTGTCATTTGATGACAAGAAAATAACTGGACTTGAAGATGTTAATGAACATGATCAACTGCACTTTGAAAATAACGATTTATTAAACTCGGATGAAACAGATCTGACAAACACTGTTGAGGTCAATTCTGAACCTCTACTGGTAAACACTGAAGAGACTTTTCAATCAGAAACAAGGGAAGAACCAGTTGAGGGGGAGCATGAAGAATCAACATCAAAGTGATAATTCAAATACTGATAGTGACTCAGTTAATAACTCTGAATCAAACTCTGTTGATTCAAACTCTGATCGTTCAAATTCTGAACAGTCACATTCAGGGGGAGCATCAGAAAATGAAGAAAGGCACCAAGAAAATCAGGAGAGCATGGATCAAGGGGGAGGATCACATGATGACAGAAGCAATCTGCCTTCTGCAAGAAAATGGACTAAGTCACACACACCTGATTTGATTATTGGTGATCCAGATGCAAGAGTAAGGACAAGAAGTGCAACAACAAATGAATGTCTGTTTCATGCATTCTTGTCACAAACTGAGCCAAAGAAAGTAGAAGAAGCTCTTAAAGATGCTGACTGGATAACAGCAATGCAAGAAGAATTAAATGAATTTGAGAGAAATGAAGTGTGGACCCTAGTACCAAGGCCAAAGAACAGATCCATTGTTGGTACTAAATGGGTTTTCAGAAATAAAACTGACAGTGATGGTGTTATCACAAGGAACAAAGCAAGACTGGTAGCTAAAGGCTATTCACAGCAGGAAGGAATAGATTATGATGAGACTTTTGCACCAGTTGCCAGATTGGAGGCAATAAGGATGTTTCTTGCCTATGCTTCTCACAAGAAATTCAAGGTTTTTCAAATGGATGTGAAAAGTGCTTTTCTGAATGGAAAACTTGAAGAAGAAGTATTTGTTGAACAACCACCTGGTTTTGTAGATCCAAAATATCCAGACCATGTCTACAGGTTAGACAAGGCACTCTATGGACTTAAGCAGGCACCAAGGGCATGGTATGAAACTCTTGCTAAATTTCTACTAGAAAGTGGGTTTCACAGAGGTACTATTGACAAAACTCTGTTTTACTTTCAATCTGGTAGTGACTTGCTCTTAGTTCAAATATATGTTGATGACATTATTTTTGGATCTACTAATGATAAACTCTGTAAGAGGTTTGCCAAGCTCATGCAGTCAAGATATCAAATGAGTATGATGGGAGAGCTAAGCTATTTTCTAGGCTTACAGGTGAAGCAAACAGATGATGGAATTTTTATTAATCAAGCAAAATATACCAGAAATCTTCTCAAGAAATTTGGCATGCTTGACTGTTCATCTGCAACAACTCCCATGGCAACTGCAACAAAACTTGACAAAGATACAGGGTCATCAGTGGATATGACAAGTTACAGAGGAATGATTGGTTCTCTACTCTATTTAACAGCTAGTAGACCTGATATCATGTATGCCACCTGCCTGTGTGCAAGGTTTTAGGCAGATCCAAGGGAACCACATTTAACAGCTGTAAAGAGGATTTTCAAGTATCTCAAGGGCACTGTAACTTTAGGGCTGTGGTACCCAAGAGAATCAGATTTTAAGCTACTTGGTTATTCTGATGCAGATTTTGCAGGCTGTAAGATTGACAGAAAAAGCACAAGTGGAAGTTGTCAATTTCTTGGTGACAGACTTGTGTCTTGGTACAGCAAGAAACAAAAATCTATATCAACATCTACAGCTGAAGCAGAGTATATTGCTGCTGGTAGTTGCTGTGCACAGATTCTATGGATGAAGAATCAATTGCTGGATTATGGGTTGAGGTATAGCAAAATACCTATTTTTTGTGATAATCAAAGTGCTATTGCAATGACAGGTAATCCAGTACAACACTCAATGACCAAGCACATCAGCATAAGGTATCATTTTATCAGAGAGCATGTAGAGGAAGGCAATATTGAGCTTCACTTTGTGCCTACAGATCAACAACTTGCAGATGTCTTCACAAAGCCTCTAAGTGAAGCAGCATTTACAAGACTGGTCAATGAACTAGGGATGGTATCTGGTTTTGACTAAAAATGTTGGTTAGACTCAAACTTTTCTAATAAAATGTGCTGCTCATATTTCTGTAAATTGCTAAAGTGCTATGTGAACCTTGTTAATTAAACTCTGTTATGCATACTCTGTTCACATGTTTCTCTTCTCACACTGGTAAACTCTGTCAACATGATTGTTGGTCATACACTGTTAATATGTTTGATAAACTCTGTGAATTCTAAATTGATTTTTGTCTGAATGAAAATACCAATGAAGAAAAATGTATGAAGCATGATTCTCAGTGAATAAATCAAGATTCTTTCTGAGTCACTGTGATCTAATCAGAAATTGTGCAGTAAGTTAACACAGCATGATACTGTTTCATATTTAGAGCATCTCTTAGTTTATTTGATTTTAAACTCTGAATCTATGAATACTGAGTGCATTGCCTCTCATGAATAACTTCTGATATTGATGAATTCTAAACTCTGATTAGTAACACTTTGTTTCCAAGACACATAGTTTTTGGTGATTCCTTGTTTGCACTTGTGAAAAATTTTAAAACTTGAGATGTGTCATTGTTAAGTTTGGTGAGAAACAGTTCATGTCTGCACCCTGTGAGATTTTGAGCCGAATAAGTGATTGATACATTTTATATCAATCAGATTTTATTGCTGTGTGATGTTCATCAGTAAGTATGTTGCTCTAGAACTTGCATTAAACCATTTTGAGACTACATGATATATGTGTGCATGAAAATGATAAAGGCACTAGGATTTACCATCTTTCTTCAAACACTGTTCAAAAATTCTACCCTTAGTAAACCCCTTTGAGCCTAATTAACTGCTCATTTTTCTTAAACTCTGTAATATTAAGAGCAGTTATATTTTTTTTTTTTTTTAAAAAATTCAAATTCAAGCAAGGTGAGTGTTTCTCAAGAAAAGAAAAGTTTACTCAGTATATATATATATATATATATATATATATATATATATATATATATATATATATATATATATATATATATATATATATATAGTAAGGATCTAGGGAAAACCACGTTTAATGGAAAACTTAGAAAACTAAATTGAAATATAGCATATATGGTATGCAAACTAATCGTTGGGAGATGAAGAAAAATGTGGTGAAATTAGATTTTAAAAAAATATCACCGATTGACGGGAAAAATCAAATTAAAAATGGAGGGGATTAGGTGTGATTCTGTGTGTGAGGGTGTATTTGATTAGTGTGTGGGTGCCCCTGGCGGGGCCATTGATCTTAATACATCTAATGGTTAGGATTAGTACCTTAGTTTTCTTCAAAAAATAAGTTCTCTTTTGAGCACTTGCCTATATATATATATATATATATATATATATATATATATATATATATATATAAAGGTATATATACTGATCATCTTGTACAAATGTGTACTAAAAGTTTGACTGAACACTTTAGTCTGTTAAAATTGTTCAGTTCGAAATTCACTCATGCTAAAAATATCTCTTCTCACCTGTTTGATCTTACTACATTACAACCCTGAACAAAGTCCTTTTGATTTGTGCATATATGTAATCGAAGTAGTGTAGATTTGGTGGAAATTCAAGCTTATGGTAGTATCTGCTTTTACTGATTGAATTTGAGAGAAAACACTTCACCTAAACACTTGTGTGCTGTGAGAGTTTGTGAGGAAATCCTTGACATGTAACTCACTGAATGATGCTTTGATGTTTATCTCCTGATCTTTTTGTCTATAATGACTGTGTGCTTACTTGGATAATCATGAACATAAATGGGAACAGGGGTATTCAGAATTTTGTATTTAAGGAACTACAGAGTTTAGTATTCATCATATACTCCGTGTTTAATATGAGAGTTTGTGCATTCAGTGTTTATTGATTTGATTTATGGATTTTATGAAATATTAGATGCTATAAAAATTGATTTGGTAAACTCTGCTACTCACACACAAAAATCACAACTGTGCATTTTTTAAATGGTTTTTGTGATAAAGTTTGAAAATTTGACAAACACTGATTGATTGTGTTACGTACTCTAAGGTAAATTTTCATTAAGATAATTTGAAAATTTTGGAGTAAATGGAGTGGTTGACAACTGTTAATTAGTGTATTTAGTGGTAAAGTGTCTTGATAAATGGAACGACAGCAGTAATAATGGCTTTTTACTGCGCGTGAATTAAGTGAATCGCTGCATGTTTGACACGTGTCCCACTTTCACCCACTTACTCATCATTATGTACCACTTTCGCACTTCTCAAGGGAACAGTTGCGTATTTTCAAGTAAAAATGTTTGAGTTTAATTTTAATTACTACTCAAATTACTTTTTGCTACAATCATTACTCACCCACTCATATTCACTTTACCAAAACACAGTTCTCTCTTGTTTTTCACTTTGGCATTTTCACAAACACCTTTCTTGCATATCATTTTTACTGTCGATTTTTGCTTATTTCTTGATCTAATGGCAACAAAACCTTTCACTTCATTTGGTCTACGTTTTGTACCTAACAATTATGCAGCTCTACTTGAGAACGATCGTGCTCCAGAAGCGTTTCATCTGATGCAAAACTTTCTTCGCGACTCTGAAATTGGGCAAGCGTTGGTTGAACCTGCTACTCTATCTGCTTCTCAGGTTGTCACTTTCTGGCAAAACTCAAGGTATATAGAAGGAGGGGAAAATGGAACTCCGTCTATCATCTTCTCTCATGAAGAACAAGAGTTTGTGATTACTCCACAAACTGTTCGCGAGACCATGGATTTCGACACACATACTTCGTATGCTGTTGTCTCTGAGCAAAATCTGAGAGAGATGTTAACAGAGATTGGGTATATGGAATCTGTTAGAAATGATTGATGAGAACAGTGTTTGGAAGCTATAGTGACAAAACAGAGTTTAGCTGGAAGCAGTCAGAGTTTAGTTAAACACTGACTGGAAGCGCAACAGAGATTGTTAAACTCTGTAACGGTATTGTCTGAAGAGTCAACAGCGTTTGAAGATTGATACAGGATAAATTTGGAAGCAATATCTTTGAAGATTGGAAAGCTGTCAAAGAGATTGAGTTGACTTAGAAGACTTGAAGCAATCGTGATTGATATCAATTGTATAGCTTAATTATAGGAGAATCAGTTACTGATTGTACGAAGCTGTATGTTCTATAAATACAGTTAGGTTAACCCTAGAAGGGTAATCGATTGAGAAATTCATTGATTGTAACCTAAGCAGCTCTCTGTGATATTTTACATCACTGAGAGAGGAATTGTTAATTCCAAACAGTTTTTAAGTATTAAACAGTGTGTTCTTGTTAAGTTACTCATACAGTATTTGATTAACTATTGTGTATTCGACCTAACAAGTGGTATCAGAGCCAATCTGTTACTTTATTACAGTTAAAGATCCAAAAACACAATAGTAATCAATGGCAGAGATACCTCCACCATCTGAGAAAGCCCCTACTACTGTTAGTAGGTATGAAACAATTAGGGTTCCTATACTTAGGCCATCAGAGTATGCAATTTGGAAGGTGAAGATGACCATGTTTCTGGAGGCTACAGATCCAGAATACCTTGATAGAATTTATGAAGGTCCTCACAAACCTACAAAGTTATCTGCTGCTGCTGCTGGTGAGGAATCAAAGGTCATTCCAAAAGAAAAGAAAGATTTAACTGCTGAGGATCTTTCATCTATTGCAAAGGATGCAAAAGTAAGACACTTACTTCACAGTGCATTAGACAATGTTATGTCTAATAAAGTAATTAATTGCACAACTGCAAAGGAAATATGGGATGCACTTGAGGTTAGGTGTCAAGGAACTCCTGTAATCAAGAAAAACAGAAGAAACATACTCACTCAGGAGTATGAGCATTTTGAGGCAAAGTCTGAAGAAACCATGACAGAAACATTTGACAGATTCTGTAAATTGCTCAATGATTTGTCATTGGTTAATAAAGAGTATGATTTAGAAGACTCAAATCTCAAGTTTCTTCTTTCTCTACCTGAAAAGTGGGATGTGAAAACAACCACTATAAGAGATAATTATGAACTTGGTGAAACAGAGATTGATGAAATTTATGGACTGCTCAAAACCCATGAATTGGAATTGGAGCAGAGAAACAAAAGATCAAGTAGAAAGTCAAAGTCTGTTGCACTTAAGGTTGAGGAGAAACCATCAAAGAAGGAAGCATCAAGGAAAAAGGCAAAAGGAAAAGCTTTAGTCATACACTCAGAAAGTGAGTCATCAAACTCTGATGTTGACTCAAAAACAGATGGAACATCTGATTCTGAAGATGATGAAGAGATGATGCAAATGGCTGCATTGATGGTAAAGACCTTTAAG
Source organism: Kitagawia praeruptora (assembly GCA_037693485.1). Classification (NCBI taxonomy): domain Eukaryota; kingdom Viridiplantae; phylum Streptophyta; class Magnoliopsida; order Apiales; family Apiaceae; genus Kitagawia; species Kitagawia praeruptora. Next base: position 102,798,732 of record CM075350.1, read on the forward strand.
AAGATGGGATACAAGAACTTCAAGAAGGGAAAGAGATTCTCCAAGGACTACTCAAAGTCTGACAAGAAGAATTTCAAGAAATCTGAAGGAAAGGACTTCAAATCTGGTAAGAAAGATAAGTCTGAGATTCAATGCTACAAGTGTAAGGAGATGGGTCACTATGCTCCTGAGTGCAAGAAGGGTAAAACTGAAAAGGCACTCTACACCAAAGGCAGAGATTGGGCAGACACTTCAGATTCAGATGAGGAAGTCAATTATGCACTCATGGCTACTACTCAAAATGAAGATGATGATCTCAAGGTACCCCAACTACCTATGCTTATAACACTGATAATATAACTGAATTAAGAATTTATCTTAAAGCATTGCATATCAGTTATAGGGATCAGACTTTAGAAAATGAGAGGATAAAAAGTGAGTGCTCTCAACTCAAAGATAGAAACAAACTTGTTGAGGAAAAGCTTGAAAACATGAATAAAATTCAGAAGGAGAGAGATGATGCAGTGTTTATTGAACAGGAGTTGCTAGGTAAGTATAAGCAACTAGAATCTGAATTGGAGGATACTAAACACATCATTAAAACTTGGACACACTCTGGTAAAGATACACAAGAAGTGTTTCAGTCAGATACAGTAGGTCTAGGTTACTCTGAAGGAGATGAACTTAGATTTGAAAATATGGTTAAAGTTAGACCACATCGTTCATCTGAAGGTAATGTCATGGGAACAGGTGGACCTAAGACTGAAGCTCAGAAAAAGGCTGTTAAAGAGTCATATGCTAAGACTTTTGTTAAAGAGGCTAACATTGGTTTAATGACAGATAAACAACTCAAGCATAAACTTAAGGAGATAAAATCTGTCAACAAACAGAAAATGCCTAGGAAAAACAAAAATGGAAAGGTAGGTATAACATCAGGAATTAAGCCAATGCTTGCTTCATTACCTCCTAGAAAAACATGCTTTAATTGTGGTAGCACTAATCATCTTGCTAGTTTCTGCAGTAAGAATAAGAACATTAATTCTTTGCCCTCTAAAACTGCAGTAAAGAGTGATTATGTGAGAACTAGACCACAGACTTTATGCAAACACTGTGGAAGTACATGGCATTCTATTTACACTTGCAGAGATTATCATGCTATTTACTATAATTACTATGAACCCAAACCAAATTTGAAATGGGTTAAAGTAAACTCTGCAAATATAAACTCTGAAAAAGTTAGCTTAAACTCTGATAATGTGAATTCCGCTGCAAAAGCTAACAGAATTAAGAAAGCCAAAGGATCCAAGCAAGTCTGGATCCTTAAAACTAACAATCAGTGATTGTTTGTGATTGCAGGGCACCAGGGTGAGTACCCTAGTCGTGGACAGTGGATGTTCAGGATACATGACTGGAAATAAAGCCCTGCTATCAGAGTATGAGGAGAAGGCTGGCCCAAAAGTTTCCTATGGAGATGGCAACATAGGACATACTCTGGGATATGGCAACATTAATCTTGGAAATGTCATCATCACAAATGTAGCTCTGGTTCCAGGACTCAAGCATGATTTGCTATCTGTGAGTCAAATCTGTGACAGAGGATATCATGTGGATTTTCAGCCTGAATATTGTCAAGTGATCAGTAAATCTACAGGGAAAGTTGCTCTAGTTGGAAACAGACACAATAACATCTATGAAATTAAATTGTCAACAAACACTGATGGCAAAGCAGTGTGTCTGTCAACAAGAATGTCCAGTGAAGAGAGTTGGAAATGGCACAAGAAACTCTCTCATTTGAACCTGAACAACATCAATGAGCTAATCAAGAATGATCTTGTAAGAGGCCTACCAAGGTCTTTGTTGAATGTAGAAGGCCTGTGTGATTCTTGTCAAAAGGCCAAACAGAGAAAAGCCTCCTTCAAAAGCAAATCTGAGTCTTCAATTGTTGATCCTTATCATCTCCTACATGTTGATCTTTTTGGACCAGTGAATGTTATGTCTCTTGGAAAGAAGAAATATGCTCTAGTCATTGTTGATGAATATACCAGATACACATGGGTATATTTTCTTGCAAAGAAGGATGAAACTGCATTAACACTGACAGAACATATAATCCAACTGGACAAAGGGTCAGAAAATCAAGTGAAGATAATCAGAAGTGACAATGGAACTGAATTCAGGAATTCATCAATGGAAGAATTTTGCAAGAGTAAAAGAATCAAACAAGAGTTTTCTGCACCTGGCACTCCACAACAAAATGGTGTAGTGGAGAGGAAGAATAGAACCTTGATAGAAGCTGCCAGAACCATGCTGGATGAAGCAAAATTGCCAACATACTTCTGGGCAGAAGCAGTTCAAACTGCTTGTTTTACTCAAAATGCAACACTGATCAATAAGCATGGTAAAACACCATATGAAATGGTGAAAAAGAAGAAGCCAAATCTAAAATATTTTCATATTTTTGGATGCAAATGCTTTGTGTTGAAGACTCATCCTGAACAGTTGACCAAATTTGACCTAAAGGCAGATGAAGGAATTTTTGTTGGCTATCCACTGTCAACAAAGGCATTCAGAGTTTATAATATGAGAACCAGAGTGATCATGGAATCAATTCATGTGTCATTTGATGACAAGAAAATAACTGGACTTGAAGATGTCAATGAACATGATCTACTCCACTTTGAAAATGAAGATTTATTCTCTGAAAAAGTAAACTCTGATCAGACTGATCTGACAAACTCTGTTGATCTAAACTCTGAACCTCTACTGGTAAATACTGAAGAAACTCTTCAATCAGAAACAAGGGAAGAACCAGTTGAGGGGGAGCATGAAGAATCACATCAAAGTGATAATTCAAACACTGAAAGTGACTCAGTTGATAATTCTGAATCAAACTCTGTTGATTCAAACTCTGTTGATAATTCTGAGAAGTCACATTCAGGGGGAGCATCTGAAAATGAAGAGAGGCACCAAGAAAATCATGAGAGCATGGATCAAGGGGAGGATCACATGATGATAGAAGCAATCTGCCTTCTGCAAGAAAATGGACTAAATCTCACACACCTGATTTAATTATTGGTGATCCAGATGCAAAAGTAAGGACAAGAAGTGCAACAACAAATGAATGTCTGTTTCATGCATTCTTGTCACAATCTGAGCCAAAGAAAGTGGAAGAAGCTCTTAAAGATGCTGACTGGATAACAGCAATGCAAGAAGAGCTAAATGAATTTGAAAGAAATGAAGTGTGGACACTTGTACCAAGGCCCAAGAACAGATCCATTGTTGGTACTAAATGGGTTTTCAGAAATAAAACTGACAGTGAGGGTGTTATCACAAGAAACAAAGCAAGACTGGTTGCAAAAGGCTATTCACAACAGGAAGGAATAGACTATGATGAAACATTTGCTCCAGTTGCTAGATTGGAGGCAATCAGAATCTTTCTTGCATATGCCTCTCACATGAAATTCAAAGTGTTTCAGATGGATGTGAAAAGTGCATTTTTGAATGGAAAACTTGAAGAAGAAGTATTTGTGGAACAACCACCAGGCTTTGTAGATCCAAAATATCCAGACTATGTCTACAGGTTAGACAAAGCACTCTATGGCCTTAAGCAGGCACCAAGGGCATGGTATGAAACCCTTGCCAAATTTTTACTAGAAAGTGGGTTTCACAGAGGTACTATTGACAAAACTCTGTTTTACTTTCAATCTGGTAGTGATTTGCTTTTAGTTCAGATATATGTGGATGACATCATTTTTGGATCTACTAATGATAAACTCTGTAAGAAGTTTGCCAAACTCATGCAGTCAAGATATCAAATGAGTATGATGGGAGAGCTTAGTTATTTTCTAGGGCTACAGGTGAAGCAAACAGATGATGGAATTTTTATAAATCAAGCAAAATATACCAGAAACCTTCTCAAGAAATTTGGTATGCTTGACTGTTCATCTGCAACAACTCCCATGGCAACTGCAACAAAATTGGACAAAGATGAAGGGTCATCAGTAGATATGACATGTTACAGAGGAATGATTGGTTCTCTACTCTATTTAACAGCTAGTAGACCTGACATCATGTATGCCACTTGTTTGTGTGCAAGGTTCCAGGCAGCTCCAAGAGAACCACATTTAACAGCAGTAAAGAGGATTTTTAAGTATCTCAAGGGCACTATGACTTTGGGGCTGTGGTATCCAAGAGAATCAGAGTTTAAACTACTTGGTTATTCGGATGCAGATTTTGCAGGCTGTAAGATAGACAGAAAAAGCACCAGTGGAAGTTGTCAATTTCTGGGTGACAGACTTGTTTCCTGGTATAGCAAGAAACAGAAGTCAATATCTACATCTACAGCTGAAGAAGAGTATATTGCTGCTGGTAGCTGCTGTGCACAGATTTTATGGATGAAGAATCAACTACTGGATTATGGATTAAGGTATACCAAGATACCTATTTACTGTGATAATCAAAGTGCTATTGCAATGACAGGTAATCCAGTACAACATTCAATGACAAAGCACATCAGCATAAGGTATCACTTCATCAGAGAGCATGTAGAGGAAGGAAACATTGAGCTTCACTTTGTGTCTACAGAACAACAACTTGCAGATATCTTCACCAAGCCATTGAGTGAAGCTACATTTACAAGACTGGTCAATGAACTAGGAATGGTCTCTAGTTTTGACTAGAGATGTTGGTTAGACTCAAAAACTCATTGCTCATGTTATACAAATTGTTAAGTGCTATGTGAACCTTAGTATTAAACTCTGTTCTGCTTGCTAATGATTAAAACTTGTTAAACTCTGTCAGCATGTCTGTCTGTTAAACACTGTTAATATGTTGGATACACTCAGTGAATTCAGAATTGATTTTTGTCTGAATGAAAACACCAATGAAGAAAAATGTATGAAGCATGATTCTCAGTAATTAAATCATGATTCTTTCTGATTCACTGTAATCTAATCAGACTTTGTGCAGTAAATCAACACAGCATGATACTGTTTCATATTTATAGCATCTCTTAGTTTATTCAGTCCTAAACTCTGAGTTTATGAATATTATGTGCATTGCCTCTCATAAGAAAATTTCTATTATTGATGAACTCTAAACTCTGATTAGTGACATTCTGTTTCCAAAGGTATGGTTCCTGATGATTCTTTGTTTGTACTTGTGAAAACCATAAAACTTGAGATGTGTCATTGATTAGTTTGGTGAGTTCAGATTCATGTCTACACCCTGTGAGAGTTTGAGCCAAATCAGTGATTGATACATTCTATATCAATCAGTATTTATTGTTGTGTGATATTCATCAGGAAGCATGTTTCTCTAGAACTTGTATTAGACCATCTTGAGACTACATGATATGTGTGTGCATGAAAATGATAAAGGCAATAGGATTTACCATTCCTTCAAACACTGTTCAAAATTCTTTTGAACAATGTACAAACACTGTTCATAAATACCACCCTTAGTAAACCCCTTTGAGCCTAATTAACTGCTCATTTTTCTTAAACTCTGAAGTATTCAGAGCAGTTATATTTTTTTTAAAAAACAATCAAGCAGGTGAGTGTTTCTAAAGAAAAGAAAAATTTACTCAGTATATATGCTAAATAAAAAAAATAATAAAAAAAAGAAAAAGAAAGGCATATATACTGATCTTGTACAAATATGTACTAACAGTGTGACTGAACACTTTGCTCTTTTAAAATGTTCAGCTTGAAATTCACTCATGAATAAAACATCTTTTTCATCTGTTTGATCTTATCTCATTACAACCCTGAATAAAGTCCTTTTGATTTGTGCATACATGTACTCAAAGTAGTGTAGAATTGGTGGACATTCAAGCATATGGTAGATTCTGCTATTTCTGATTGAATGTGAGTGTAAACACTTCACCTAAACACTTGTGTGCTTTGAGAGTTTGTGAGTTTATCAAATTCATGACTGTTATTCACTGAATGATGCTCTGATTTCTATCTCTTGATCTTTTTGTCTTCAAAGACTGTGTGCTTACTTGGATAATCATGGAACATCAAAGGGAATGGAAGTTTTCAGATTTCTGTATTACAGTAACTACAGAGTTTAGCATTCATCAAATAATCAGTGTTTAATATGAGAGTTTGTGCATTCAGTGTTTATTGATTTTTGTTATGGATTTTATGAAATATTAGATGCTTTAAAAATTGATATTAGTAAACTCTGCTTCACACACACTCATATTCACAACTGTGCAATTTTTGAAAGGGTTGTTAGTGATAAAGTTGGATAATTGATAAACACTGTTGAGTTGTGTTAAATACTCTAAGGTAATGTTTCATTGAGATGATTTGACTATTTTGGAGTAATTGGGGTAGTTGACAACTGTTAATTAGTGTAAATATGTCAAAGTGTCGTGATGATAGGAATGACAGCGGTAATTATTAAGTGATCCACTGGTTGTTTGACACGTGTCCTATGATATTGTCCCACTCACACATTACTCTACAATCAGTTACGCGCTTTTACTGAATAAACGATTGAGTTTTAGTTTTACTCTAATCGTTTTTGTTCTCTCACTTCACATCTATTCATATTCACCCACTCATAGTTACTTGCATACTCATTCACTTTCAAAATTCTCATTCATTCTCACTCACATTTTGATAAACACTTACAATGCATACACATCTTTTCTCTAAATATCTTCATATCATATCTTCTAATGGCAACCAAAGCGTTTGATGCAGCAGGATTAGTGTTTCTTCCTAGCAACTATGCAGCACCACTGGAGAATGCAAATGCTCCAGAGGCGTTTCATCTGTTTCAAAATTTCTTGAAAGACTCTGAAATAGGGAAGGCGTTAACTGCACCACCAATACTCTCTGCTTCACAAATCGCTACCTTTTGGACAAACTCTGTGTATGATGATGGAGAAGAATCTGGCACTCCAACAATCACCTTCACACATGCTGAATCAGAGTATATCATTACTCCAACTACGGTTAGGGATGCTCTGAATTTTGAGACACACACTTCTTACAGTGTTGTTGGTCATGATCGTTTGAGGACAATGTTGCAGCAAATTGGTTGTGCAGGAGATTTGAATAAGATTGGATCTTTGAGAAGGCCACTTTTGAGAAAGGAATGGAGTTTCTTTTTCGACTGTATTACAAGAGCTTTTGGCAAGAAGACAACAAACTGGGATGCACTTCCTCTTGACACTCTCCAAATTGGTCATGCTCTACTATATGGAGGTAATTTCGATTTTGGTAGATTAGTGCTAATGAATCTGGGAGAGCGTTTGTCTGAGACTACTTCTGTTTATTTTGCTCGTTTTTGTCAAATGCTATTTACTGCTTGTATGCCTAACATTCCAATTGATGAAGCTGATGTGATTCAGCCTTTTCAAGTTGCTAAAAGAATGTTTTCTGATTTGACAAACAAAGATGTCACTAAACAGCACATACCTGATATGTTTATGCCACTAGCCTTACAGAACTATGTAAACCAACCTCAAGATTCTCAATCACCACATCACATGCCTGAACCACATCACATGCCTGAACCAACACCCACAACACCCACAACCACTGTACCTACTACATCTCATCAACCACAACCAGAACACATAAACTCTGAAACCTTAAACTTTCCAACAATAAACTCTCCACCATTAAACTCTGAAACCTTAAACTCTGAGCCAGCATCTACTGAACAACCCAAATCCAAACCAAAAAGAAAAATACACACCGCCCAAAACACTAAACACTCAAAGGCTAAACAGACATCACCTGGAGCTATTTATACTAGAAGAATGAAACAAAAGGCAAACAGACCTTCACTTTCACCACCTAAAGAGAGCTCTAGTGAAGAAGAAGAGGAGATTGTAATGCCTCAAGTCAAGAAGAGAAAATTAATTCTTTCAGATTCTGAAGATGAGAATGTTGTTGAAGCTCCAGAGGTGGTTTCACTGCAAACACCTACTGTTGAGGTTGCAGAGAATGTTGCTATACCTGCAGAGGATATTGTGACTGAAAATGTTGAAGCACCTGCAGAGGATAAAATGCCTGCAGAAGAAAACAACAGAGATGGTTTTTCACCAATGGATGATATTCTTGACTCATTTGAACCATTCTCTGATCCTATCTCACCTGTTGTTCATTTTGAAGCAACTGGTACAGTTGTTCAGCCTGTAGCATCACATACAGAGTTAATCTCTGAAGGTTATCAAATTCCTGACAAGGGTGATGAGGTTGATCAAGCATCTAAAGATGCAAACTCTGTTGAACCTATGCAAGATGAAGCAACAAATACAAACTCTGTTGCAGAGCCTGTGCAACATGAGGATAATATTGAAAAGGTTGCAGAAGTTGTTGCAGAAACTGTGGCTGACACAGCTCAGCACAGTGATTCTTTCAAAGATGCTCAAGCTAAAGATGCAAGTGCTGAAGATGAATCTGACAGCAGTGCAAACTCTGATTCTTTTCTGAGTGCACCAGCACAGACTGAAAATAAACATACACCTTTTGATCAGCCTTGTCCATCTCATGCAATTGAAGAAGAGTATCTTGCTAAATCTGCTGCTAATTGGTATAAACAAGATTGTATTTTTCCAAAAGGGAGAGCAGCTGATTTTGTTAAACAGGCTGCTAGTCAAATTTCAAATCCAGAGATTTTATCATGCTTAAAAGCAACTGTGGTACAAGTCAAAACTCTGGATGGAAATTTTGCTGATACAAAGCAAGAAATTGCTTCTTTGAAGACAGAGATACAGTCAAGAGAAATGAAGATGGAAAGAGAGTCAAAAATCAAAGCTGCACAGCTTTCTAAAGTTCAAGATACTCTCTTTGCCAGGCTAGGAAAGGTTGAAGAAAATCAAGCTACTTTGTTGGCTAAGGTTGATTCTATTGCTAACTCTTTGGAGCTTATTACATCTATACTCATTCCTGATGATGTCAAAAAGGGGGAGAGAGTTGCTAAGTCTAAATGCAAAGTTTCTCAAACTCTGTCTCAAAAGGATGATGCTGGAGATGGAGGGGCAAGTGATAAGAGTAAGGTGTTAAACTCTGAAAGGCAAACTCTGATATCTAGCAAATCTCTTAAGTCACAGTCTGTTGGAATAAACACTGAAACTCAAGGTACTTCAAAAACCAAGAGTTTGGAATTAATATCAAATCCAAAGACTGATGAGGAGTTAGCTGTTAAGCTTTTCATGGAGGAGAATGCAGAAGGAGTTACTATAGAAGATGCTAAAGCTGAAGAGAAAAGTCTACAAGAAAAGCGTTTGAAGACTTTAAAGTCTGATAAGTTGAAGAAGAGAGAGAAAGTGGTTAAAACTGCAAAGCCTGTTCTTAAAGGCATTGAAATCAAAGAGAAGTTAACTGGCATTCAAGAAGAAGCAGAAGAAGAAGATAAAGAAAAGTTGATCAGAAAGTCTTCTCTTGATGCTAAATTGAAGTTAAAAGGGGTAATGAATGAGGAGAACAAGGGCAAAATGATTGTTACAACCTCTGTTGCCACACAAGTTGTACAGACACAAAGTAAACCCTTACCTGGTTTTTCAAGGCCAAAGATTCCAGTGCAAGAAGAAGCAGGAGTGACTGGTGGATATCAACATAATGTTGCATGTTCAGGAAAGCCACCAGGCAGAAATACTTCTGGATTAGGTTCAAAAAGAGATTTGAGATTTAGTAATAGTCCAAGAGATCCCTCTGCACTTGTATCTCTTGGTTCTGGTATTACTCAAGAAAATCTAGACAAGTTGGAGTCAGTTCAGCTAGTTCGTCAAAGGAGCTTAGACACTCACTTTCTGTTATACTTTATGGTAGATGGGTCAGTGTATAGAGTGAATGAAGAAGCAATCAAGCTAAAATTATTTGAGGAACTTCAGTATGTCTTGCATATCTTCAGAGTCAGAAATCGTCAAACACAGCTTATTGCTAATTCTATAAGGGGGTATATGCAGAAAGCTAAAGTTGTTACAGGATCAAAGTCTGCTGAAAGATATATTCCTAAGTACAGAGATTGGAATGGCAATCTGATAGAGATGGAGAAAGGGACTTCGAAGCTGAAGACTGATCTTGGAATTACTGTTCTGGATTTCAATGTAAAGTCTGAAGAAGTGAAGTACATCAGGTTGGGAAATGAAATGAGAAGAAACAAGATCTATGATCTCAGAGCTGCTATTTTTCAAATTGATGAAAATGATCCAGATTTAAGAGAGATCAAGGAAGCTATGGAGATTGAACTTGAACATGCTGAGAGAAGATTGTTGATTGATTATCTCAGAACAGCTCCAGATCTTGAGGAAGTTAGGTAGACAAAAGTTGTAAGTTTGTTAAGTAAAAGTTTAAACTCTGTTTGTATATTAAACACTGTAAACTTTGTAATTGTTTTGACATCATCATTTATTGTAAACTTGTACATTCTTGCTAATGGACAAGTTGGGGGAGATTGTTAGAAATGATTGATGAGAACAGTGTTTGGAAGCTATAGTGACAAAACAGAGTTTAGCTGGAAGCAGTCAGAGTTTAGTTAAACACTGACTGGAAGCGCAACAGAGATTGTTAAACTCTGTAGCGGTATTGTCTGAAGAGTCAACAGCGTTTGAAGATTGATACAGGATAAATTTGGAAGCAATATCTTTGAAGATTGGAAAGCTGTCAAAGAGATTGAGTTGACTTAGAAGACTTGAAGCAATCGTGATTGATATCAATTGTATAGCTTAATTATAGGAGAATCAGTTACTGATTGTACGAAGCTGTATGTTCTATAAATATAGTTAGGTTAACCCTAGAAGGGTAATCGATTGAGAAATTCATTGATTGTAACCTAAGCAGCTCTCTGTGATATTTTACATCACTGAGAGAGGAATTGTTAATTCCAAACAGTTTTTAAGTATTAAACAGTGTGTTCTTGTTAAGTTACTCATACAGTATTTGATTAACTATTGTGTATTCGACCTAACAGAATCTCTTGCAAAGCTGGGCAGTGTGAGGAGGCCGAATCTGAGAAAAGAGTGGAACTTTTTCTTTGACTGTATCACCAGGACATTCCAGAAGAAGGTCACCAACTGGGATGCTATTCCAATGGACAGTCTGCAAATTGGGTATTCTCTACTCTATGGCAGTAATTTTGATTTTGGTCGTTATGTGTTAATGAATTTGGGTGATAAGTTGTCAGAGTCTACTACAGTTTATTTTGCTAGATTTTGTCAACTTTTGTTCAATGCATGTGTACCTGGGTTAACAGTTGATGAAGCTGATGAGATTCAACCCTTTAGAGTCACTAAGAGAATATTCTCTGATATGACTAACAAAGATGTTGGTAAAGACATACCTCCTTTTGTATTGCCTCTTGCCTTACAGAACTTTGTAAATCAACCACAAGATTCTCAATCACCACAAAATGACCCACATCAACCACAACAACCAGAAACACAACATATACCTGAACCTTTAGACACTGATCGTACTGAAACCATACCATCTCAACCTATACAAACACCACCAATAACTACTGTTAATCCTACATCATCTCAAACACTGTTAGGTCCAAAGGTGTTGTAGAGGGGGGGGGGGTGAATACAACTTTTCGATTATGAGAAGCAATAAATACGATGCAATAAATGAACACACAGATTCAAGGAATATATTTCTTTATATATAACTTGAAAAGGTTGCTACAACATTCATTACAAAGTATAACAGAAGTTCAGAGAGAAGTGAATGATTCTAAGCTCTGTGAATATACTCTCTCTCTTTCTCTTGTGTTTTTCTCAATATTGCTCACTAACTAAAACATTACACAAGTGCTTCTATTTATACTACATGTAATCTATGACCTGTAGTCTTCAAAGACTAAGATGTACGTGGCCCAATGATGTTCACATAAATCTTGTCTTATCTTGAAAGCTTGGAAATCTGCCAATCAGAAGATGCCATGTGTCATGTTGAAGCTGCACTCTAAGTAGAACTTCTACTTGAGAATTTCTACTTAGCCATCTCGAAATTCTAAGTAGAATTTCTACTTGAGAATTTCGACTTAGCCATCTAGAACATTTAGTACTTAGAAAATATTCTGGTCTTCAACTTGAAACTTCAATGCACATCTTGAGCTTGTGATATCTTCATATCTTCTTTGTTCTTCTACAAGCTCTTGAATATGGATCTTTATTACTGACATAAACTTGCTATCAATGTCCTGACACTTGATGCACTGGTCTGGTTCATAAGTGACTAGTCTTGATAGTGTTTCTGCTTCTTGAATAAATTACCATATTCACTTAGTAACTTGGCTTTCCAATATTTGCTTTCCTTCTTGTTCACTTGAAATCAATTGGTCTTGTTGATACTGATAGTTATGATCTTGATTCTCGAATTCTCAAATCACTGAGGCCTGAACAACTTTGACTTGAACTTCTCTCAATGATTTCTTCTTGGCTTGATCATAGTTAACATGTTCAATTGTATCAATTACCTTGTCTTCATTTAGTGTTGATTCCTTGTGACTTCTTGTTCTTGATTGTCTTCTGGTTAAGTATCTTTTCTTTTAATTGAGTTACATTAGTTATAGTGTTACAAGTTAATACACTCTGCCTTTCAATCTCCCCCAATTTGATTGTCTAACAATGACATTCAAATTAATGAAGGATAACTCAACTAAACAAGAGACGAGAAAAGATAATTTACATTACAGTCTTGAAAAATATACAATTTACAAGTACATGAAAACAATACAAAGAACTTAAACTAGAAACAGAATTCGAACCTCGAATTAAAGATCATTTGAATGATTCCTATCACCTGGATTATTTCATATCTTTTGGTCAAACTTATATCACCTTATTGGATTCATTCTAAGATGAATTTTCCTCAAGTGAGTTAAAGCAACCGAAAGACATGAAGTTTTTCCAACTTCAAGTTCACACCACTCTGACCTTTAACCCTAATTCCGTTTCCTCTTCCTAGCTTCAGCAGCTTGGTCCTTTTCTTCTTTTTGCCTTCTGCGCTTCTCCTCCTGCTGCTTTTGTTTCTTATATACTGGATTATGAAGTTGCGTCCACCTAGTATTCAACAAACTTACTGCTTCCATCTCTAGAGGGTTCCTGGGTTCTGGGTAAGGATGTTTGAAAAGCCTTCTGAGTTTGTCCACCTCCTGAGTAGTTCTGATCTCTGGAATGTCCTCAAATTTCTTCATTATAAGCCGAGGTTTCCTATGAGTTTTATCAGCTTTAAACTGACAGTAGATCATTTTGGGATAGCCTATGACACAGTTAGTATTGTGGACACTAGCCGCATCTCGCTCCAATCGCTTCATTTCCACTACTACATCAGATAGGTAACTCACGAGTCTCTGCTTTTCTGTCACATACTTAACTTCCACATCTTCCCATTTGAACACATATAACACTTTCTCTAGAAATGCAGCATCTTGAGTCTGTTGCAGCCATTGTCTACTCATATGCAAGAGTGTTTGCTTCTGGTCTGCATCTATGAATACTAAGGCATCAGCTGTATTATCAGCAAAAGAATGTATCCAGTATACGCTGTCTCTTCCTGGAACACCAACTGCCTCCCTTATCTCTCCTTGTTCCAGTTCTCCAGTAGGAAGATTCAGAGCTTCATCAACGTTCTTCATTGCTTGAAGAATATTCCAATTCCTCTCTATAAGCTCTGGTTCAATCTTCACATTATCAAGAGGGTTCGGAGCAATGACATCACACTTCCACACCTCATTGCTCTTCTTTAGTATGACACTTTCAATGGTCTTCACTGTTTTATCCTTAAGCACAGAAGCGAATCCCTTACCCATCATCTGCCTACAGACGGCCTTAAGAGATTCCACTAAAAGTTCCATTAAGTCCTTTTCCTCCAGGCTCACCCTCTTTAATTTACTGTCAACCACCATCCGGACAACATTTGGATATGCTGAGAATTCTGGACCCTTGTCCTCTGCTAGCCGCATTAACTGATCCCTATACAGAATGCTTAGATTCTCAGAATGAGAGTATTGAATTTTTGTTGCTAGCAAGAACAACTCTGATGCAGATCTTCTCGTCATGAATTGATCATCCACATACATGAAAGACATTGGGACTCCTTCTGTGAAAGACAAAATAACCTGCCACTCCTTTTGCGTTGAATTGTATCCAACCCTGACTTTAGAAATTAATCTCTTTAAAGCATTTATGTAGTCAGCAGCCATTGGATTCTGCAAATTTAGTTGGTAGAACAGATCATCTGCTTCCTTGTTATGCTCTCCTTTTGTACATGGTCCCATCAAAATCTTTCTTGCGTCATCCCATTTCTGTCCTATCCTTCTATTATCCAGATTGATTTGAGGATCAGCTAGCCTTGCAAGCTCATAATCGTACTGCTTTCCTTGTAGCTCCGCTTTCTTTTCCTGAAACGCAGCACGATCTTGCATTGCCTTCATTTTAAAGTACTCAGCTTGATCTAAGGCTAACTGTTGAGCTTCAAGGGTTTCTTCATCAACCGTAATTTCTTCAGGCTTTCCGACAGACATCCCAGCACCGCCACCTTGATCTTTCAATGATCTCTTTATAGCATGTTTCAAAGGTGCGTCTTCCATATCAGAATCTGAATCAATTACCTCCTGTATTTTTTCTTGATGACTTAGGTCAATGAATGGTTCATCTTGCTCAACCATTATTGCCTTACCCTTTTTCCTCCTCAGAGCCTCTTCTTCAACAGACGGCTCAACTTCAATTTCTCTGACAAGATCAGCATTTTCTTGAATTTCTTCGATTTGAACTCCCTGCTGTCTCGTCTCCTTTATACTCTCCCCCTTAGGTGAGTTATCCTGAACTCCACCCTGGTCTCCAGATCCACCAGCTGTATCAAAATCTTCAAACCCGGAACCATAGGCTCCTGCTCCACTAGCACCACCTGTACCAGCATCGGGGGGAGGTTGTTGCGGCGCGAAACATTCCTGGGGCACAAAACTTCTGATTGCGAACATAACTCTGCTTATCTCCACAGCCAGAGTATCCATTGTAAGCTCCATTGCTCCCATCCTGTCATACAGGGTGTTTCCCAAGACACCAGCAGCACGGCCCATGTCATTTACCTGATTTGTCAAAACAGTAAAAGCTGAAGCTTGAATTGCCATTCGTGCTGCGTAGTCGTCAAGTGCCCTTTGATTATTTCCAACATTCATCCCTAACTGCCCCATTGACTGCCCAAACTCCTTCATTTGATTTTCCATAAAAGACAAACGAGATTCAAGATTTTCAGAATTAAGGGACGGTGTTTGGTTTAGGTAACCTCGCTCTAATTCTCGTTCTGTTGGTATTTGGCGCTCGGTTTCGGGCCTTAAAAATGAAGGTCCCTCTCTCCCTAACCTCTCACACACACTCCCTGTCTCACGCTCGTGTATGTCTTCAATAATTGATCCAAAATATGAAGAAGTACCTGCAGAAACTTGATAAGAAATATAATTTGCAGTTATGGGATCAAATACTGTTTGTTCCTGAGTTGGAATCTCAGGCTGAGAGGCTACAAAGTGTTCTTGTACAACATCAGAACCGATCCTCTTTGTAGCATCAGTACATACCGGTGAAGGTACGGTTGAAGTTTTTAAAGCTTCATGTCCTCTTGAAGCAACAGTATCTTTAAGAGGTACAAAATCATCATCAAAGTCAAAATCCCTATGTGCAGATTGTTCAAGGGGTGAACCACTCGCGTGAGGTGGAGTGGTTGCGTGTGACACTCTAGGGTTTGACTGAGGTTTAGAAGTAGCAGCATGAGAAATTTTGGCTTTCTTTCGAGTAAGAGGCTGCTCTTCAGGGTCACTCTCCTCATCATTTCCTACATCTATATGTGCTGGCTGTTTAGATTCCGGTGACTTAGGTGACAAGGAATTAGAAATATAGCTCTCACCCTGGGATAGATCCTGCGGGCTAGCAGTCTCTTGGGTCTGGGAATCAGAAACATAGGAAGAGGAATGAGTAGAGTGTCGAGAGAGATTACCTGATTCATTACCTTGTTCGTCTCCGCTTTGTTCATCAGGAATCGCTTCAAATGCCTCAGCATGAGCAGACCGATTCTGAGCATGTGATGAAGCTTGCGAGAATTCCATCAAGGTGGTAACCCCCTCATCATATGTAAGCCACTTTTGTAAGGTATCAGGAATAGACATCGGTTTTCCATGATGTTTATCCTGATTTTCAACTGTTGAAAGTGACTTAGTGCCCATCCCTAGCGGTGCAGATGATGGACCACTGGCAAAACTCCGTCTAACAGCAAGAGCATCCTTCGGTACTAAACTATTGATCAGCATCTGTAGGAACCGAGGAAACCAGCAGACAACATCTGTGGTGTTGAGGTCTCTGCTTGCAGGAGATCCCATCACGGCCACTATCTCAGAGAGAACTATTCGTCCATAATTTATATCCAGCTCTCTTGCTAGGGCAATTCCAAGGTTTTGCATGGGAATGGAAATTTGATGGTAATCACTTTCTCGTGCCCGAAAACATCTTGTGATGGCCTCGAAAAAGTAATTCCATTCCACATGAAGAAATTGTTTTTGGATGTTTCCAGTGATCCGGCCAGTCGGAGGATAACACCCTATTTCTTCAAAGAATTTGAGGCGATCTGCAGCTGTAGGTTCTTGATCATAAGCATCTTTAATGGGGAATCCAAGAACTTTGTTGACAATTTGTTCAGTCACCACATATTCCTGACCCGCTAAGGTAAACCTGAAACCAAAGGGGGTTGATTTGCTCCCAAAAGAAACCGCACTAGTCCATAATTGCTGTAAAGCATCATGCACTAGTGTAGGTTTAGCAGTAAAAGCATCGCTAGCTTTGGAATACAAATTGAGAAATCGTATCCAAGACTTAAAGCGCGGGAGTTGATCACCAATTTCCGTAGAAATATTATAAAAATTGTTTTTGGCAAGTGAAAATTGGTGAGCCATTTTAATTAAAAGTTTTTCTTTAAAAGATGTGAATTTTAAATTTTAATTTTGGAAAAACAATTAATTAAACAATTAACCGTGAGAACCCTTTTAATTTATCAAGAACACGAAAGTTTTTTTTTTTTTTTTTTTGAAAAATCAAACTACGGGCTCCAACAAACAGTTAATGGAAGGCAAATTTCGAACCACTAATTAAATCTGCTTTAACAGTGAAGTGTTTGTGTGTAAAATCGTTTTTGAACAGATCTGGTAACTTTTGTGTGTATATACGTGTGTATATATATATCAAGAGGGATGAACCAACAAACACACAAGAACAGAGATTAATAGTAACACACAAGTGATAGCAGTCAAAAAATGGGCATTAATTCGTTGTCCGTATGAGATTTGACACAAAAATCACGAATCAATGGTTGAGAATATGAAATCGCCTGTATGTATGTGTGCGGCTGTAAAACTCTATTAGGTAAAAGTGAAAGAAAAACATCGAGTTAAAGATGTATATATAGACATTACTGAGAAATGACTAAAATGTCCCTGTTAAAAAATGTGAAAAACATTAAGTACATACAGGGAACACTCAAGTCGAAATTCCATCTCGAAGTCTATCTCGAAGTCTATCTCGAACTTTCTAAGTCGAACTTCGAGATAGAGTTCGAGATAGCTGTTAACTCGAAAACCTTTACCATTTATCTTGTAAATGACTATGTAAACAGCACACACCAACCTTACTATGGAAACCTATCTCGAAATTCAAGTAGAAATTCGAGATAGACTTCGAGTTAGGAGTTAATTCGAAAAATCCCTTTAAAACCAACTGAGAGCTCTATCTCGAACATCAAGTCGAAATTCGAGTTGAGTTTCGAGATAGAGTCAACTCGAAATTATTCAATAACTCGAAGTTATTCTCAGTTTATTTCAAAATATCCCCAATAATGGAAACCACATCTCAATTTCGAGATGAAGTTCGAGATAGACTTTATCTCGAATATTTTGAAAAGTAAATAAATAGGCACACTGGTAACTCTAAGTCGAAATCTAAGTCGAATTTCGAGTTGAATTTCGAGATAGAGGCTAACTCGAAATTCTTCCCAGACTTAGAATTTTCAAAACTTCACTCTGGAAGCTCAAATCGAAATTCAAGTCGAATTTCTAGATGAGTTTCGAGATAGAAACTAACTCGAAATTTTGAAGATACTTGGATTAATTTGACAATTTTTCTTTGAAAAACACAACAATTAATTTTGTCAAATTAATATAAATATCAATTCAAGGATTTTAATATATGACATAATTAAAACATTCCTTGATAATTCTAAGGCCTCTAATTACATGAAAAACACAGGTAAATTCATCTAAAAATCATGCAAAATTTAGAATATTATGAATTTAACTCCCCCTATGTTCATGCAATCTAACAAGCATAAATTCACAGATTTGTGCTATAAAAGACACTTAAAACACACTGAATTCATGCAAAATCACACTATATGCATCCTATAATAATCATTAATTAGGCATTTTAAAGTCTAAACACATAATGATTAAATAGCTTGCATATACCAACATAACCATGGATTTTGCAGATAGAAGGCTTTACTAACTTGTGTTAAGCATTCCCAATTCACCAACCAACCTATTGAATGTTACTTCATCAAGAGGTTTGGTGAATATATCTGCAATTTGTTGCATTGTGGGCACGAAATGTAGCTCCACAGTCCCCTCCTCGACATGTTCTCTTATGAAGTGATACCTGATGTCGATGTGCTTGGTTCTTGAGTGATCTACAGGATTGTTGGTTATGGCAATGGCACTTGTGTTGTCACACATAATTGGAATTTTCTTGTGCTCCATGCCATAATCCTTCAATTGGTTCCTCATCCACAGTATTTGAGCTACACAGCTTCCAGCAGCAATGTACTCAGCTTCAGCAGTAGAAGTAGATACTGTATGTTGCTTTTTACTTTGCCAGGACACCAATCTTCTGCCAAGAAATTGACAAGCACCAGATGTGCTTTTCCTATCAATCCTGCAACCTGCATAGTCTGAATCCGTATAGCCAATTAGATTAAAACCTGTATCTCTTGGGTACCAAATTCCTAGATTTGGTGTGCCCTTGAGATACCTAAAAATTCTTTTGACGGCTATGAGATGTGATTCTCTAGGATCCGCTTGGAACCTTGCACATAAACAAGTCGCGAACATTATATCGGGTCTACTTGCAGTTAAATAGAGAAGTGAGCCAATCATACCTCGATAGCTTGTGATGTCAACTGGTTTACCTGTTTTGTCTTCATCAAGCTTCGTGGCTGTTGCCATGGGAGTCTTGGCTGCTGATGCATCTTCTAGATTATACTTCTTGAGTAAATCTCTGACATACTTGGATTGACAGATAAAGATACCATCTTTTCTCTGACTGATCTGTAACCCAAGGAAGAAGGACAGCTCTCCCATCATGCTCATCTCGTATTTGTCTTGCATTAGCTTAGCAAATTTCTCGCACAAGCGCTCATTCGATGACCCGAAGATAATATCGTCCACATAGACTTGAACAAGTATTAGATCATTCTTCACATTCTTATAGAACAATGTTTTGTCAATTACTCCCCTAGTAAAACCACTTTCAATTAAGAATACGGATAGGGTTTCATACCAACATCTTGGGGATTGCCTGAGGCCATAGACAGATTTGAAGAGAAGATACACAAAATCTACAAGTTCTGGATCAATGAAGCCAGGCGGCTGTTCCAGATACACTTCTTCTTCTAACTCTCCGTTCAGGAAGGCACTTTTCACATCCATCTGGAAAACCTTGAAGTTCTTATGTGCTGCAAATGCCAAAAACATCCTGACTGCCTCAAGTCTTGCAACTGGTGCATAGGTCTCATCATAATCAATTCCTTCTCGCTGAGAATAACCTTTTGCAACCAAACGAGCCTTGTTTCGTGTTACAAGTCCGTTTTCATCCATTTTATTTCTGAATACCCACCTTGCTCCAATTACTGATTTGTTCTTTGGTCGGGGTACCAGCTTCCAAACTTTCTGCCTTTCAAACTGATTGAGTTCCTCTTGCATTGCAATCACCCAATCAGCATCACCAAGAGCTTCTTCTATTTCTTTAGGTTCAAGCTTGGATAAGAACCCAGAAAATAAGCAAATATTATCCAGGTCAGCTCTTGCATTTCTTCTAGTAGACACACCAGCATCTGGATCACCAATAATTAATTCAAACGGATGGTCTCTATTCCATACCCGTTCTCTTGGAAATTGTCTTGATGATTCAGCATGACTTTCTGAATTGTGGTGCTGACTACTTTGATCACTTTCACTAACTCCCCCTGAGTTAGTGCCAGCTCCTACAGAACTAGAGTCAACTCGATTCGAGCCTTGAACAGTAGTCCTTGAGCTGCTATTTACTCCCCCTGAGTTGTTGCCGGTTCGTACTGAAGATGTCTCTCCTGATCTTGTAGAATTAGCTTGTTCACTAGACTCAGGTTCTTCACGTACACTTGGAACATTTAATGGGACAACCAACTCAGGTTCATCTTCAAGTTCTTCTAAGTCCAGATTCTGAAATTTTAGGGACTCAGGTTCATTAGAATCTCTTGAAATTGATGAGAGTTTGGTATCGTCGAATCTGACGTTGTAGCTTTCAGTCACTTTTCGATCATTTACTAAGAACACCCTATAAGCTGCTACCACATCTGTGGAGTTACCAACAAAAATTCCTTCACGAGCTTTTGCTGCAAACTTGCCTAGATTTTCATCATCTATAAGTACATAGCATTTTGCTCCGAAGACATGAAAGTATTTGATTGTTGGTCTTCTTCCGTTCATTAACTCACATGGTGTCTTTTCTTTATCTTTTATGATCAAGGATCGATTTTGAGTGTAACACACGGTACTCACTGCTTCTGCCCAGAAATACAGAGGAAGTTTCGAATCATACAACAAAGTTCTTGCTGCTTCAACCAATGTTCTATTCTTCCTTTCAACTACTCCATTTTGTTGTGGAGTTCTCGGGGCTGAATACTGACGACGTATTCCTTTAGATACACAGAAGTCATTTAGCACTGCGTTTTTGAATTCAGTGCCATTGTCTGATCTAATCGTCTTCACAGTAAGTGTTGAAACATTCTCAATTTGAGTGATGTGATCAATGATTAAGAAAGGTACTTCGTCTTTCGTCATTGCGAACAATACCCATGTATACTTGGAGAAGTCATCCACGATTACCAATGCATATCTTTTCCTAGACAGAGATAGGACATTCACTGGGCCAAACAAATCCATATGAAGAAGTTGCAGAGGCTCAGTGATACTAGAAATTTCTTTGCTTTTATGCGAGGCTCGCTTCGACTTTCCCATTTCACAGGCTTCACAGAGTCCTTTCGGAGCGAACTCCATTTGAGGTAGATCTCTCACCAATTCTCGCCTCGCGAGAGCATTCATCGTTTTGAAGTTTAAGTGAGATAATTTTTTGTGCCATAACCAGCTTTCATCATCTGAAGCTTTGCTGTAGAAACAGGTGACTTCATTCTGATTTGCTGAATCCATGTCTGCAACAAAAAGATCTGCCTTTCGAACTCCTCTCAAAGCCAATGAACCTTCCTTGATGTGAGTGATTGATACACCTTTCTTGTTGAAGACAATTTCGTAACCTTTGTCACAGAATTGACTGATACTCAACAAATTATGCTTTAAACCCTCAACATAGGAAATATCTTCAATGATGACATTGCCAGTTTTCAGTTTGCCATATCCCTTTGTCACACCTATGCTGTCATCTCCAAAGGTAACATAAGGGCCAGCTTTCATAACCAACTCTGTAAGCAGGGACTTGTTTCCAGTCATATGCCTCGATGCTCCACTATCTAGCACCCATATAACTTTATTTCTCTTTTGCTTAATGCCCTGCAATGATAGATTGATTAGACTTTCTTCGGAACCCAACTTTGATTGGGCCCGGCTTTTCGATAAGATTTAGAATCAACAGATTTAACAACTGGAGATGCACTTTTCTTAACATAACTAGAGCTTTCGACTTCCTCCTTTCCTTTCTCAGACTTGACATATTTATCAGTCCTAGGAGAAGGTTTGTCACTCCTAACTTTAGGAGGACTGACAGTCTTAGCTCTCCCAAACTTCTTTTTGATGTTTGAACTAGCAGCAGTATTTGAGCATGACTGGCTAGATGCATTCATTAAATTCACAAAAGTTTGCATGACGTTAAAAGTGCATGGCATACAATTAGGTTGACCACACTGTGCATGATTCTGATGCAGATTATTCATTGTATGTGTGACAGGCATGGTATGTGCAGCAGGAACATTTATGTTAGCTTTACATGCATAAGAAAGATGTTCAGTAGATTTGCAGTGATAACATGCTTTCTTTATTCTTTCAGCCTTAACCTCTTTTATACCTTTCTTCCCTTGTTGTTTAACAGCCTTAGCTCCTATTCCTAGTCTAGATTCATCACTAGGGAAATTGATTTTAACTTGTTTAATAGGAGTTATAGGTTGTGCTTTCTGACGATCTTCCATCTCAATCTCATATCTAGCTATCAATTCAGTCTCTTCTTCTTCTATTCTAGGAACAAGGTGTTTGTAGATGGGTTTGACAGAAGATTTAAAAATGCTAGGTGTTTCCTTTTTAAGGTCACTGGAGCTAGGATCAATAGGTCTCTTCCCTTCTTTATTAGAAAGGTTAGAATAATCAAGTCCTACACCTACTCCAGTTATCTTCTTAAATACGTCATTATCTACATACACTTTACTAGCAGCTAGTTTATAAGCTTCACATTTAGTTTCTAACTCAGCTAGTTTGTTCCTTAAACATGATTCTATTTCTGCCTTAAGGACGAGCTTGTGTTCCAAAGATTTAATAAAATCTCTTAGGGAAGTATCTACAGTGCAAGCAGCCTCTAACTCTTCCACTTTTGCCTCAAGCATTCTGCTTTTGGCGACAAGTGTTTTCTGTTCCTTTTGAGAAGTGTCTAGGCTTTTGCACAACATGTAGATCTCTTCGCTAAGAGCCCCGTTCTGTTCCTTATAATCATCAATAGACATTTCTACTTTAAGGGTTAGAACTGGTACCTCTGGTTCCTCTGATGTCTCAGCCATGAGCGCAAAGTTTGCTACATGAGTAACATCTTCCTCATCTGAATCATCCCAAGCTCTTCCTTCTGTTACTACTAAAGCTCTTTTACCATGTTTTTCTTTCACCAGCGATTCATACTTGCTTTTGAGGGCTTCAAATGTCTCTTTTGGATAAGTCTGTTTAGGCTTTTTGCAATCTGAGGCAAAATGTCCAGGTTCACCACAATTATAGCAATTGAACTTCATCTTGAAATCCAACGGAGATTTGTAGCTTGTACTCTTGCCTTTGCTTTTGTAGCCTGATGAACTACCACCACCCTTAGCAGCCCGATAATAAGATGAAGAATTTCTTTGTGGTCGGTTGCTCTTTCTGAATCTCATATTGCTGAACTTCCTTGCCATGTATGCCACGACACTATCGTCCATGTTGTCCAGCTCTTCTTGGGTGAAGTAGTCATCATCACTGTTAGATGCACACTCGTCATCATTATCAACTTGATGCGGTGCAGGTGATGATTTAGGCTTTGCTGCAACCATTGCCTTCTTAGACTCTTCCTCATCAGCAACTAATCCTGATGCAGTTTCTTTTCCCTTTGAATCATTGTCCCATGCTTGATCTTGAAGAGTTTCCAGCTCATAGGTCTTCAGAATTCCATAATATTCTTCCAGAGAAGTTGTATGCAAATCTCTGGTTTCTCTGATTGCGTAGACTCTATGTTCAATGCTCTTTGGCTGGTTCCTCAAATATCTTGTATTGGTTTCAACCATGGGGAGAGTAACACCTCTCAGATTCAAATCCAATACCAACTGACTGAATCGTAGGTAGACATCTGTTATGCTTTCTCCTTTTCGTATTCTAAAGGTGTCATACTCCATCTTGAGTATAAGTGTCTTGTTGCTTCTGACCTCTGCAGATCCTTCCATGACAACTTCTATTTTGTCCCAAATCTTCTTTGCTGTATTCAAACCCTTGACTATGTTGAACATTTCATGATCGAGAGATTCCATCAAGGTTTGTCTTACAGAAGTGTCATAAGCTATTTGCTCCTTGTCAGCATCCGTAAAGTCCGCTGCCTTTTTAGGCTCAGACCGAGCAGGTATAACCTCCTCTCCTTCCGTACGCTCAGGAATAGCTTTCATTGGAACGAACTTACCCTTTTCAAGGACTTCCAGATACTCAGGGTTAATAGTCTCTAAGTAGAGTCTCATTCTGAAAACCCATTCTTCATAGTGATCTCGGTTGAACATTGGGATCTTGAAAGAATTTTTAGGAGCCATTTCAAATCTTGTCACTAAAAAGTTCTAAGTACCCAAGACTAGGCTATGTAGAATATCTATGTAGAACTTCTGCCAAGTCGAAATTTTTCTAAGTAGAAATTTTGCTCAAGTCGAAATTTCTCTAAGTAGAAATTTTCCAAGTCGAAATTCACCAAGTAGAAATTGTCCAAGTCGAAATTCTATGTAGAAAATCTCAAGTAAAAATTCTATGTAGAACTTTTTGTCCTTAGAATAATTTTCTGCAGATTACTTTAATATTGAATAAACAATATCACCTTTTTGACTTTTGATTACTTTACACACCGAAAGTGACTAACCCACCTGCTAAGCACTGAGTACACTTTCTTTTGCTTTCGGCCAAGGAATAATAATCAAATCAAAAGTACAAAAACACCTTTTTGACTATCTTATTTGTTTGAAAAAGGAGATCAAAAAGTTGTTGGGTTATCTTCTTTGACAAGAACAGATGATGAATACTCAAGAACACCAAATATCAATGAACCCAGATTAATTCACAAAAATTAATTAAAATACACCCAAGCCAAATAATCACACCTGGAGTATTTAAATAATTTTTCCCGGATGAGTTTTCACTAGAAATGAATTAAAGCACACTTTTCGAAAAAATGAAAAGTAGATCTAGAAAATGAAAACTCACGATTCTTCTACCAAACACAAGGATCTATGTTTTGTATGTTAAACATCCGCTCTGATACCAATTGTTAGGTCCAAAGGTGTTGTAGAGGGGGGGGGTGAATACAACTTTTCGATTATGAGAAGCAATAAATACGATGCAATAAATGAACACACAGATTCAAGGAATATATTTCTTTATATATAACTTGAAAAGGTTGCTACAACATTCATTACAAAGTATAACAGAAGTTCAGAGAGAAGTGAATGATTCTAAGCTCTGTGAATATACTCTCTCTCTTTCTCTTGTGTTTTTCTCAATATTGCTCACTAACTAAAACATTACACAAGTGCTTCTATTTATACTACATGTAATCTATGACCTGTAGTCTTCAAAGACTAAGATGTACGTGGCCCAATGATGTTCACATAAATCTTGTCTTATCTTGAAAGCTTGGAAATCTGCCAATCAGAAGATGCCATGTGTCATGTTGAAGCTGCACTCTAAGTAGAACTTCTACTTGAGAATTTCTACTTAGCCATCTCGAAATTCTAAGTAGAATTTCTACTTGAGAATTTCGACTTAGCCATCTAGAACATTTAGTACTTAGAAAATATTCTGGTCTTCAACTTGAAACTTCAATGCACATCTTGAGCTTGTGATATCTTCATATCTTCTTTGTTCTTCTACAAGCTCTTGAATATGGATCTTTATTACTGACATAAACTTGCTATCAATGTCCTGACACTTGATGCACTGGTCTGGTTCATAAGTGACTAGTCTTGATAGTGTTTCTGCTTCTTGAATAAATTACCATATTCACTTAGTAACTTGGCTTTCCAATATTTGCTTTCCTTCTTGTTCACTTGAAATCAATTGGTCTTGTTGATACTGATAGTTATGATCTTGATTCTCGAATTCTCAAATCACTGAGGCCTGAACAACTTTGACTTGAACTTCTCTCAATGATTTCTTCTTGGCTTGATCATAGTTAACATGTTCAATTGTATCAATTACCTTGTCTTCATTTAGTGTTGATTCCTTGTGACTTCTTGTTCTTGATTGTCTTCTGGTTAAGTATCTTTTCTTTTAATTGAGTTACATTAGTTATAGTGTTACAAGTTAATACACTCTGCCTTTCAAACACAAACTGAAACAATGAATCCAACACCAACAAACCATGTCACTACTACTCACCCACAACCACCATCTAAGTCAAAAAGGAAGAAGCATGCTGCAATTAACACAAAACATTCTAAGGCTAAACAGACATCTCCAAAGGCTATTTATTCCAGAAGATTCAAAGAAAGAGCAAATAGACCTTCAACACCACCAGCTGAGGACAGTTCTAGTGAAGATGAAGAACTGATTCCAGTACCTCAAGTTAAGAGGAGAAGGCTCATTCTTACTGATTCTGATGATGAGCATGTTGATGAGGCTCAAGAGAAAATCTCTATTGATATTCCTACTGGTGAGACAGAGGTTATCATAGAACCTATTATAACAGAATCAGGAGCAAAGATTGCTGAACCAGAATCTGCTAAGGTTCAAGAAAATGAAGATGTTAGAGATGCTTTGCCTATAATGGAAGAGTTTGATGAAACTCCAATTTCTTTTAATAATGAAGCATCTACTCCAACACTCATGGAGGTTACACATTCTGTTGATACTGGTGTTGCTGATGGGCCTACTGTTGTTCTTGAAGACACTGAGGTTGCATCACACACTGAATTAAACTCTGATGCCCATCATGTTTCTGATCATGGTGAGGAGATTGATAAACCAGAGAAGGTTATTTCTTCAGAGCAGATTCAAGCTGATAAAGGAAAACAGGTTGCTCAAGAACCTGTTGTTGCTCAAGATGAAGACATTGCTTCTGTTGCCCCTACTAATGAATCAATGAGTGATTCAATTGAAGATAAGCGTACAGAAGCTGAAAAAGCACAAGCTCAAGCTGATGGTCAGAAAACAGGAGAAAAACCAGATTTTGCTGGGCCTTCTGTCAATGAAATTGATGACAATTATTTGACCAAACAAACTGCTGATTGGTACAAGTCAGGTTGTATTTTTCCTCCTGGAAGGGCAGCTATGTTTCTCCAGGCAAATTCTTCGAAGATTACAAATCCAGATATTTTCACTTGTTTGCAAGGAACAGTGATTCAGATCAAGACCTTGAATCATAGATTTGATGATACTCAGAAATCTATTGTTGATCTTCGGACAGAGGTTGCTACTCATGAGGAGAAATCTCAACTAGCTAATGCTAAGCTTTTTCAACAATTCTCCAGAGCTCAAGCAAATTTTAATGACAGACTGAGCAAAGTTGAACAGAATCAGCTTTTACTGACTGAGAAGGTTGATTCCATTGCAAACTCTCTTGAGTTAATCACCTCAATTCTGATTCAAGATGGTGATGATGTCAAAAAGGGGGAGAGAATTGCTAAAACCAAGTGTAAGCAAACTCAAACTCTGTTAAAGAAAGATCATCTGGATGATGAAGGTGTCAATGCTGAAAAGGGCCTAAGAAGTGCAAATCCTAGACAAGGACATGGAAGGTCTACGAGGTCAAAGCCGAATTTGGTGATAGATACAAATATTCAGAGTACTTCTGGTTCAAAGCCAAAGGATTTGTTATTCACTGACAATCCACAAACAGATGAAGAATTGGCTGCAAAACTATTTCGTGAAGAGAATGCTGAAGCTACACTTGAGGACATACAAGCTGAAGAAAAGCTGTTGCAGAAAGAGCATTTAAAAGCTCAAAAGTCCAAGAAAGTGAAGAAAACTGTTAGAACTTCAAAGTCTTCAAGGCCTGTAATGAAAGGAATTGAGATCAAAGAAAAATTATCTGGTATTCAAGAAGAAGAAGAAGAAGAAGATAAAGGAAAGCTGATTAGAAAGTCTTCTCTTGATGCTAAGCTGAAGTTAAAGGGGGTGATGGGTGAAGAGAGCAAGAATAAGATGATAGTTACAACCTCTGTTGATACACATGTTGTACAGAAGAATGAAGACACAACCTCTGTTGCTGCACAAGTTGTGACCACACCACTATTGTCTTCTCAGTTGAAATCAAAGTTTGGAAAAGGAGTTCTTCATGATTCAAGTCTAGCAGCTACAGCTCCAGTTACAGCTCCAATGGATTTCACTGATGGTAGAGCCTTATCTGGTAAAATCGGATACAACAAAGGAGGCATAGGCTCACATAGGGATAAAAGACAAAATGTTACTCCCAGAGATCCTTCTTCACTGTCTGTTCCAGGTCGTGGTGTCACTCAAGAGAGTTTAGACAGACTGGAGTCAGTACAGCTTGTCTATCAGAAGAGTTTAGGAAAGGATTTTCTGCTATATTTCATGGCTGATGGAACAGTGTTCAAGATTGCTGAGAATGATATTGATTTAAAATACTGGGAAGAACTAGAGTATGTTCTGTATCTTTTCAGAGTGAGAAATCAAAGAGCTCAGTCAGTTGCAAATGTGCTTAGACAAAAGATGATTCAGAAACTTGCACGAAGAAATATGAAGTACAACAGCAAGTATGTTCCGAAGTACAGAGATTGGAATGGGAATCTGATAGAAATGGAAAAGGGGACTACAAAGCTGAAGACTGATCTTGGAATTACTGTTCTGGATTTTAATGTGAAGTCGGAAGAAGTGAAGTATATCAGATTGGGGAATGAAATGAGAAGAAACAAGATCTATGATCTCAGAGCTGCTATCTTTCAAACTGATGAGAATGATCCAGATTTAAGAGAGATCAAGGAAGCTATGCAGATTGAACTTGAAAATGCTGAGAGGAGACTGTTGATTGATTATCTCAGAACAACTCCAGATCTTGAGGAGGTTAGGTAGACAGAATTTGTAAGTAATTCGAATTTTCTGTAAATTTTGCTAAGTCAAGTTTAAACTCTGATTATATGTTAAACACTGTGTTTTTATTTGTTCATTTTGACATCATCAATTACTGTGAACTTGTACATTTTTCTAATGAACAAGTTGGGGGAGATTGTTAGATATAATTGATGTGATTTAATGTCAGTGTTTAAGTGTTACAGGTAAAAAGAGTTTAACTTATTGGTTGAAACCAGTTGTAACAGAGTTTGAGTATACGCTGATAGCTGGAAGCGCAAACGCTGACAGAAGAAAGCGTAAACACTGCTAGCTGAACACATGGAAGCGCAAACACTGTTAGCTTGGAGAGCAACAGAGTTTGCTAAAGTCTATCTACTGGAAGCGTCTACAAGTCAACAGAGTTTAAAGATTAATTTAATATTAATATGGAAGCGATATCTTTGAAGATTAGATAGCTGTCAAAGAGATCGAGTTGACTTAGAAGACGTGTAGCAATCGTAATTGATATCAATTGTATAGCTTAATTTTAGGAGAATCAATTAACGATTGTATGTAGCTGTATATCTTATAAATACAGTTAGGTTAACCCTAGAAGTGTATCCATCTTGAACGAATATCATTTTTGTAACCTAAGCAGCTCTCTGTGATATTTTAACATCACTGAGAGAGGAATTATTAATTCCAAATAGTTTTAAGAGTTAAAACGTGTGTTCTTGTTATTTACTCATACGGTACTTGATTATATATTGTGTATTCGACCTAACACAAGAAGATAAAGACTGTCAAATAATCACAGTTGGGATTTGAAGAAATGAAGAATTTGCCTAAGTACCAATTCGAGAAGTATATTTGTCTATTCGAGAAGTCCAGCATTCGAGAAGTCAGGGATTCGATATCTCAAGACACTATTCGATATCTTTGAATACACTGTTCGACATCTCAGAGATTCGATATGTCTACTACTCTATTCGAGAACTCAAGAAGTCAACAAGTCAAAGTGGTATTCGAGTTCTCAAAGAGTCAACAAGTCAAAGTTCCATTCGATATCTCAAGGACTTAGAAAGCTATTCGATATCTCGAGGATTCGATAAGTCAAATGTTCTATTCGACAACTCAAGGAATCCTGATGGAAAAGAGCTATTCGAGAAGTGGTTCGACATGTCAATATAACAGTGTTCGAGAACTCAGAGTTATCGATCAAGTCAATTCTAGTTCTCGAATCATCTACTTAGTCACTTCTCGAATACATTCTTGGAGACAAAATACTGAAGAAATTGTACAAGTCAGAAACCTGCAACAAGCCAATGCACTTTATGGACCACAATCTGTAACGTGCTCTGGAAAGCCTACAAGGAAGCTTGGAGAGATATAGAAGAGACAAGGGGCTAAAGAAGTGGATCTGAACAGGCTTTGCAAAGTCAAATCTGTAACCGTTTGGACACTTACTCAAAAAGGATAGACAGACTAGAAAGTAATTTGTTCAGCTACCTTATTTGTAGTAAGTAGGGTGTATCCATGTTCTATAAGGATACAGCCTCACTTCCTTAGTCATTAACTTTGTGAGTCAAGTTTTTCATACACTGTAAGCTGTATCTCTCTGAGAAAAATGAAGCTGAGAATACTATCATTTGTATTCACAGATTGTAGCAACCTTTATCTAATAATACATTAGATTAAAGTGATATTGTGTCTTGTGTTGTTCTTTATCTGCACCTTCACTCTTGCACACACAAACACTTACTTGCTACATAGACTCGAACAAGAAAAGTTCAAGAATCCATTCACCCCCCCCCTCTGTATTCTTTTACTGTATTCAATACTCAACAGTAAATAGAGATATTATGTTGCCCTATGTGATCTTAATAGACAACTTGTTCTTCAACCGTTATGTTTTCAAATCTTATAGAGATATAGGATCTAAGCATGATTGGTGTCTATTTATCTTCTATCTCTTTTGTGGATGTATGTTTAGTTTGGTATTCGTATACTGAGAAGTAGCGTTTACTTGTTTCGTGTTGTCTGATCAGATATCAAAACCATCACGTGCATTGATTAAAGGCATCAACTCTAAGTGAAGTATTTAATGAAGTTAGGATCCCATGTTTATTCTCATATAAGTAATTCGATTTAATTCTCTTAGTCAATTAATTCTTAGTTTTATAATTTGCATCTTAGTTTAATTTAGATAATCAACTCTCAAATTGTTATTTGTCTTAGCAGTGAATTAAAACCATACATTGTTGCATATGTACATCTACTGATTGAAACTTAACCAGATCTCTGCGGAACGAACTTAAATTATATTACTTGTGACCATGTGCGCTTGCGTGATTTTGTGTTAACAGCATGCGATTACTTGGAAAAAAAATTGATTGCCAATAAAGGGAGGCATTTAATTCTAGCTCCTTACTTCCAAGAGTAAGAACGAATTGAAATTTTATTGTACATACTACTATATGCTACAAGTGCATATTTTAACTGAATTTAATAGTAATGTATATACTATATAATATAATGTATGTGTTTTTGTTGTAGCAACCACTGGATGTTGCTCCTTTTCAGTCTCAAAGAAAGTATTATTTATGTGTTTGATTCTTTGAAAAGAGCAAGGGATATACGCTTGAAGACACCCGTGCAAACGTAAGTTAAATATGAATTTACATTTAATGTAGTCCACCTTTATTAGAGATGTGAAATGTGACGTAAACTTATTTCACAGTGCATTTAAAATATACACATTAAACGGTGGATTGAAGAATAATAGAAAAATATTTCTCATGATTCACAACGAGGTTCAGGTATAACCTACTTGAAATATACATTTAAATTCGTCCATTGATTTATTTTTTGTATTTAATATATTTGTTGGTTTTTTGGTAGTGCCCTCAACAACAAGGAGGTACGGAGTGTGGTTTTTATGTTATGAGGTACATGCATGACATAATCATGCATTCTCAGAAAAAACTAGTTAGCATTGTTTTACAAATATTGGACAACCTGATTTTTTAAAAATATGTAATCTTAATATATTTTGAAGGTTCTTGGTTCAAGAAGGTATACGAAAAAGGAAATCACTGACATACGAGAGCTCTGGGCAAAATATTTTATCCGAGAATGTCTATAATCAGGTACTAAAATATTTTATAACATTTGACTTGTTCTATAGTATTTTTAGGCTGACTTTTATTCACTTTGTACCTATGAAAATCTACTTACAGAGAAAAAGCTAAAGTGAATCAAATAGCTGTTTTAGGTGATGTGTAGGAAATTTGATTCAGATTTAAGAATAATCATATGTAGGCCTCTGCAGTAATTTTACGAGTTCTTATGATTTTGGTAACATTATAGTAATTTGGTGCTTGCATGTGATTCACTTAAAAACTTTCTAGCTCCCTGATGGATACTGTTTTCAGATGATTTAGTTAGCTTGAGGGTAGCTTTCACGTAACTTATTCTGGAATCTGTCCCTGGGATAACATTCCTCTAGTATGAGGTTATTATACTTTCTTTGCATTTTAGAAGTGATAATATTCTACTACCCTCGCTCTTACCTCCATTATAGTCAGTTGTTTCCTTAACTTTCTCAAAGGGATCTAGTGCTATAACGAATTGCTATTACTTGTACAGTGTACATGCTTGTCATTTCATTGATATCATTAGAAAAGAAAATATTGAATCTAAAAAATGTATTTCAATTTGAATACAATTGAAATTTCGACAAAATACGAAATGATGTACGTTCATGCTGCAATTCTTCTCACTATCTTTTCTATTAAAATCCAATTTTTTCAAGTACACCTATCTACCTTTTTGTTGACAGTGTAGTGGGGAGATATCTTATAATGGCCATAAACTTGTGCTGACTGCTTTTTAAGTGATGCAAGCATGTCGCTTTTGAGTCACGATCTATATATATACAAAAACTGCAACTACTTTTAATTTGCGTTCTTCCTTTGCAACAACTTCTGTTCTTTCTTTCACAGATTATTCAAGCATGGAAATCTTGTTTGAGGCGGATAGGAGTCTGGAAGTCGATAATGGAGTTGGCGAGAGCATATGAATATGCAATGTCGGTGTTAATATTCATGCCCGTACTTGTTTATCCTGGTTCCCATTTATCTCGAAATTCCGAACGAGTTTGCTTTTAATCAAGCTTTTAGCAGAGGTCTCCAAATTTCTATGATTCTGGCAGGAAAGAATGACTATAAAGCATCCAGATGAACTTTGTAGTTAAGTAATGATATGTAAACTTGATAGGAATTTTTTTAGTATTTTGAACATTAATGTACTTTTTAATTCCAATTGTATACTTTTAATTTAAATTTTATCTTAATCAAATTTCTTTTATAATTTATATTTTCTATTAGTTCAGGTTAAATCTGTGTTATAGTTGATGTGTATTCAGGTTAAAAGTAAAGCAGATTTAAAAAAATAGATTAAAATAAAACATTAAAAAATCAGTTTTTTTATTACATATAGAGTTGGTTGTTTGTCCAGGCGACGCTATAGAAACAAATAAAAAGCGTCGGTTGTTTATCCGGGCGACGCTATAGATACCAAAAAATCAATTTTTTTAATACTTATAGCGTCGGTTGTTTACTGATGCGACGCTATAGATTCCAATAAAAAGCATCGGTTGTTAAGAACACCGACGCAACAAGTACCCCAAAAGCGTCGCCTCCCACTAACCGACGCTACAAATAGGGGCTTAAAGCGTCGGTTATCCGCTTTTTCGCGATGGCTTTTAAACCGACGCTAAAGGTTTTTAGCGACGTCAATTTGACCGACGCTATAGGCGTAGACCTATTGCCACGCTTACATGTACTACGCCATTTAACCGACGCAATAGGTCAATTTGACCGACGCAATAGGTCCAGTTTGTACTAGTGGTTATATCTTGAATTCTTAAAATTTGATTTTGACGATTTTATAGCCCACATGAAATTAACAAAATAATCTTTAATTTAGTGATAATTTAAAAATTGCTTTCCAATTAATACTACACGGGAGAAAAAAAAGAAGAAATTGACAATGTTTTACGTTAAAAATTTTATTCAATTTATAAAATCTACTTATAATTCGTTTTGATTATCAAGATACCCTTATTATTATTTGAATATAGTTATACTAACAACAAAATACGGTTTTAATAATAAGTATAAGAGTGATTTTGTCCAAAATTTTGACAACCGGTAATCTATATTCAGTACAACAAAATAAATAAGAACCGTTACATAATAAAATAAATAGATAAAAAATGTTGAATCTAGCAAAAAAAATATTTTACCTTTTAACATGTAAACTAAAAAGTATATTTATACTGAAAGACGAAAAAGTGAATGTCAATGATTTAAATATCTATAATTTCGTTTTCTATATTGAATAGGATTATCAATGTATGTCTTCTACACTAAATAGGATTAATGTAAAAAATCGTAATTACATTCTTTATTGAGATTTTGAGTGTTTCCATTTCGATAATAATTGTTAAATCATCCCTAAATTAAAGATAATTTCATAACCTTCGCGTGGGCTATAAAATCATCCAAATCTGATTTCTAGATCGTGACATAGAGCACAAAAAATAAATTTAAAGTTTTTTTAATATTAATAAAAAAATAAATATATTTCATTTGTATCCTTTTTTAAATATATCTTTTTCATAATGTAATTTTCTTTTCAAATTTCAATTCTAATATAACCTTTTTTAATAATATCATTTTTAGATAATAATTTTCTTTTTAATATGATATAATTTTGATCGTCTATTTTTAACAAAATTAGATGGACGATTGAGATTAATTTAGTAGTATAGTGACGAAAATTATGGAAAAGATCCCTCTTATGCTAACTATATATAAAGATATAATTAGCTTATAAATCGTTTGATGTATGAATTTTTATAAATTTAATATAATATTTTTATAATAAAATTAATTTTTTATCTAATTTTCTAATTTATTAATTATTTTAAATTAAATTTAATATATATTAGTTAAAATCTCATGTATTGTTTAGAACTAATAATATAAATTATTAACTTTAATTTATTGTTAACGGGATTCGAACCTTGGGTATTTATTAAATCAGCACAATCATAGAAAATTTCTTAAGGATCTAACGATTTTCATCGATTTAATGGAAATCTAACAGTTACCATTTTTTATATGGTCGAACCATTAAATCAAATTACGAACAATTATCCCTTAACCTATACAAAACTAGTTGTGTATATATATATATTCACTAACAAAAACTTATTTCGCATTGATAAAATATTACTCCTTCCATCCCAACCGGTTCTTTACATACGGTTGGGACACGGAGACCAGTATATATATATATATATATATATATATATATATATATATATATATATATATATATATATATATATATATATATATATATATATATATATATATATATATTTAAGTAGGTAAATTGATGAAAAGTGGGTAAAGTTGTGGGACCTATCAATATTTAATAATAAATTTGAGATAGTTGAGGAAAGTAGTGGGTGTGATAGTGTTTTTTGTTATTAAATATGAGATAGTGGGGGAAGGTAGTGGGTGTAATAGTGAGAAAACTTACTATTTTTTTAATGTAAAGAAATGGATGGGACGGTCCAAAATAGTAACTGTAAAGAAATGGGTGGGACGGAGGGAGTAATAAATAATTTAAAATAAAACTTAACATGTATTGAATAATATCTAGTCTTGCACGGCTCCTTTTCTAATATTTATAATTTTATTAATTTTTTAAATATTTACATGTTATTAATTTACATATAAAACTACGTAGAAATAAAAGAGAGAAGAAATTGATGTTTTTTTACGTTAAAAATTCTGTTCGATTTAAGAATTCTACTTATATTTCGTTTTGATTATCAAAATACCCTTCTTATTATTTGAAGATAAATCTACAAATAACCAAATATAGTTTTAATAATAAGTGTAATAGTAATTTTGTACAAAATTTTGGTAGTCGGTAGTTTGGTCTTAGTACGACTATAAATAAGAACTATTAGATCATAAAATAAATAGATGAAAAATGATGAATCTAGCATAAAAAGAATTTTATTTTTTAACATTTAAACTAAAAAGTTTATTTATAATGGGATACGAAAACGTGCATGTCAATTATTTAAATCATATAATTTGGTTTTCTACATTGAATAGGATTATCAATTAATGTAGATCTTCTACACTGAATTGAATAAATGTAAATATTCGTAATTATTTTTTCTCTCGATATTCGATATTCTGAGTATTTCCATTTCGATAAATTGTTAAATCTTCACTAAATTAAAGATAATTTTGTGAGTTTCGACTTTCGCGTGGGCCATAAAATCATCCAAATCTTCTAGATCTCAAGATAGAGAGCCCAAATATTAAATACGTTCTTTTTTATTAATAATAAAAAAAAGAAATTCAGTTGTATCCTTTTTTAATTATATCCTTTTTTTATAATTATATTTATAAAATTAAATTCTAATACATTTTTTTAAATTGTATCATTTTTAGATTATAATTTTCATTTTAATATGATATAATCTTGATCGTCTATTTTTGAAAATATTAAATTTGACAATTAAAATTATTTTGATAATATAGTAATCAAATCAAAATTATGAATAATATTTTTTTTACGTTTATTATATATAAAAATATAATGTGATGCGAAAAATAAATACAATTACACGACTCCGTTCTTATCCATTACTGTTCATTTATATACCAACAAAAGTCTTCTCGGAATGACGCGCAAAATTCGCTGTTGACTCTAAAATCATTCCACCGAGTTGTCTTTACGCAGGGCTGCACATGGTTCCGAAAACCGATCAAACCGACCCAAACCGATCCTATTTTTAACCGATCAAATTGAACCATCCAAAACCGTGGGTTAAAAGGGTTAATTTTTAAAAAACCCGAATTAATTGAGTTGGGTAAGGATTTAACAAATTTTAACTCTTACCAAACCCAACCCAACCCGTTTACATAAAATGTAAAAAAAAATTACATATTTTTTGTATATTTTCTGCGTATTCTTTACAAATTTCTGCACTCTATAAATTTTCTGCACTATATAAATTTTCTGCAACACTTTATGCAACATTCTGCAACATTTTCTGTAAAGTACCGAATTTTTCTGTAACGTACGAGATTTTTTACAAAGTTTTTTCGATTAACAAATTTAACCCGACCCAACCCGAACCAAACCGAACTAATTGGGTTGGATCGGAATTGAGTTACAGATTTTTTTTTCAATTAATAGGTTAATTTCTTATAAAACCGAACTAATTGGGTTGGGTCGAATTTTGACGAAAACCCGACCCAACCCAACCCAACCCATGTGCAGCCCTATCTTTACGTAACGTACTTACGAATTTTGTGTCGCACTGTCACTTCTCATTTAAATTTGTGAATGAAGTTCTTCATATTTCCAGTTATGCAAGGTTAGCCGATAATTTGTACTTCCTCCGTCCCAGCCAGTTCTTTACATGGCGGCTGGGCACGGAGGTCAAGGATAGTAGGTGTAAAATGGGTGTAATATTGTTAAAATAAATGAGGTAGTGGGTGTAATAGTGATTTTATTGTTAAAATAAGTGAAGTAGTGGGTGTAATAGTAATTTTATTGTTAAAATAACTTAAGTAGTGGGTGAAATAGTGTAAAGTATTGTTAAAATAAGTGAAGTAGTGGGTGTAATAGTGTTAAAACTTACTCCCTCTGTCCCTTAAAACTCTTCTCACTTTCCTTATCGGGACATTCAAAAAACTCTTCTCATTTCTATTTTAAGCCATAAAATAACTATATTCAATATCCACTACTCCACCCACTACTCCTTAAAATAATATTAAGTACCCACTATTCCACCCACTAACCCTTAAAAACAATATTCAATACTCACTATTTCGCTCACTACTCTTTAAAAACCCTTTTTTCTTAAAACCCGTGTTTTTCCCCAAATGAGAAGAAAATTAAGGGACGGAGGGAATACTATTTTGGGTAATGTAAAGAAATGGTGGGACGGCCCAAAAAGGAAATTGTAAAGAAATGGATGGGACAGAGGGAGTATGAAATACGGATTATGATTAATTATTTTAAATTTATAGTTTTAAGATTATTTTTAAATAAAATAATTTAACATATTATTTCAATTAAAAAAATTTAATGACATTTATTCCCTTCGTCCTTTTCGTTTCTTATCATTTCAAAATAGAGTGTTGGCACATATTTTAAGGTGGATTTAAGGATAGTTTCATATTATTTTTGAAATTTTCATTTTTTGTATAAAAATAGAATAATCCTATTTTTATACCAAAAAAAAAAAAAGAAAAGTTTAAAAATAAGTTATGAAACTATCCTTAAAATTCATCTTAAAATGCGTGCCAAAAAATGACAAAAAAAGTGTAAAGAAATAGATAGGATGGAGGGAGTACTTACTTTGATATTATTTTTTTAAAAAAAATTCATGTTTCAGTTGATAACGATTAAATTATAAATAATATTTATAGGATTTGAATTAATAAATAGCCAAACACTAAAAGAGAACTTGATAATCATTATTAGTCGTATTACTTATAAATCAATTCTCCAGATTCAATTTATTTTTAAATTATTTTTGTAAGGATAATGTTGAAATAAAAATTACACTATTAGTTCAATTAATTAAAATAAGGAAATTTAATCAACAACTCATTTATTAAAATATTTTATTTTTATTAATATTTTTAATCTCGCATAACTTATGGTTGATTTTTCAATTTTTTTCAATCTTTTTTCATTCAAAATTAATTTTTTTTTTATTAAACTAATTTTAAAAAAAATGATCCTCGAATAGGTTTATACTGCAGAACCTATTTTGTTTCATAGTAAAATACAGTATTTTGCTACTGAATTTCAAAGTTATGCACACGAACTTAAAAGTTTTATAACTGAACTTGTTTTTTTTACGAGTACTTAATTTTTTAACAACATTATGTTGCTGAACACTATTATATCTTTTTGCATTTATATCATAATTTTAAATTTTTATAACTAAACTTAAAAGTTAGGCACCCGAATTTTAAAATCAAACACATTAATTTTAAAGTTCTACAACTTAACTTACTTGTATTTGAATGTTTTGCTATCAAAATTTTAATGATTTACAGTTGAACTTAAAAGTTATGCACCCGAATCTTAAAATCAAGCACATTAATTCTAAAGTTCTACAACTGAACTTACTTGTATTTGAATGTTTTGTTGTTGAACATTGAATCACATATTATGTTTATACCATAACTTGAGTATTCTCACAAAAATTGATGAAAATATTGAAAATTTTGTGATGATAATGGTGGATTTTGTGATTGATGTTGGTGTATGCACTAGTACAGAAATGTCTTTTAGCATCGCACTTTTAGCGTCGGTTATATAGAGAGCCGTGACCTATACATACTTTAGGCGTCGGTTGCTGGCTTAACCGACGCTTAAGGTCATTTGTGTTGGACCTTTTGCGTCGGCCATGAAACAACCGACGCCTAAAACTATCCCTTTAGCGTCGGTCTTTACTCAACCGACGCCTAAAACCCACCTTTAGCATCGGTCATGAACAACCGATGCCTAAAACAGACCCTTTACTGTCGGTCATTACTCAACCGACGCCTAAAACCAACTCTCAGAACTAATGGATCTCTGGATAAGTGAGTTTCCATGCTGCTTTTCCACCAGTGGTAGTTGTGTGTGCCATGGAGAAGTGGAGGCCTAAAATCAGATTTTCCTTCGGGATAGTTTTCAGCCATTATGATCGAATACTTTCCTGTTACAGAATTGTTAGTATACCAAATCTCTGATACCAAATGAAAATGCACACCTAGAGGGGGGTGAATAGGTGTAAATGGATAACTATGTATAACTAAAACTGATTTTAAGAATTACCAGAAACAGCTTACTGATTACGTTTTAAACAGAAACAGTATGCTGAATACACAGACAACAAGTACAGTAAAGTGCAGAAACAGTAAGCTATATGCAAGCAGTAAGTAAATAGCAGAAAATAAAGAACACAGAGACTTTTAGCCAGGTTCGACCCCTAACCCCTATGGTCTACGTCCTGGTCCCTTACCAACTTGGTAAGAGAATATATTATTGATCACTGAAATAAAACCAATTACAAGATACAATAATATATCTCCCTTAATTCCCAGCTGTTGACAAATGGCGAGCTGAACTCCTGTTTCTGAACTTGCTCTCTAAGCTATACTTCCCAAGTATACTTCTCTAGCAACGTTCACCAAACCCTAGTTCCCTAGCCAAACTGTCCAACAACTAATCCTTACAATTCGAACAATACAATCAATAGAGAATACAACTCAAACTATGATCTCTCTATAATATAGTACGTATGAATATACTAAGAGCTCGAGAGAATGAAAGATATAGCAATGAAAAACCGAGTTGTTTGAAATCTTGTGTGCTTGAATATTTTCTCTGAAGTGTTGTCAACGAATGAACACAAGAATAAACTATATATAGCCTCACAAACAACGTTCGGAAAATCAATCAATCATTATTCGAACGATTTAGAAATCAATTTCTAACGTTCAAATGATCACAGAGATTTTACCAACGTTCTTGTGAACGTTTGACAGAGGGTTTGGAAGAGATGAATCGTAGAAAACTTAACCCTTCTGATTTGTATAGATAAAAACGCGTATAGGAGATTTTTTAGAAAGAAATCTTTTAAATAAGGAAACTCCTATAAGTTTTGTAAAATTAATTTAAATAAGGATATTTGAAAAGATTTGAGCTCTAGAATATATTGTGTACGTAATATATAATAAAGATATCTTACAATATATTTCCTGAATAAAATCCATGAGAATTAATCTTGATATATGTCTTCAGGATCTCTGTCAGTTGCGAATGGCTTGCTATTTGAGTCTGCCAGTTGTGAAAGTCTGCTGTTTGAGTCTGTCAGTGAAATAGCTTGCTGAACTGTTTCTGTTATAGCACCAGATAGCTTGCTGTTTGTATATTCTCTGTAAACAATCAGTACACTTAATATACCCTGCAAAACCAAGTTAGTACAACCATAACACAGTGTTTTATATCAAACTACAAGCAAATAGCTTGCTGAAAGTGATCATCAAAACCATAGGAGTATCAATCTCCCCCTTTTTGATGATTACACAATATTTAGGAGAAATAAGAACTCCCCCTAAATCCCTGCATATTAGTACATTTTGATATAAAACAGATTCAAGATAAACAAGCATAATAATTATATCCAAATCGAATATCTTAACCAAACGGTTCTCCTAAATTTCTCCCCCTTAATCCATCAAAAAATCAACAAAAAGAACATTAGACCAGGTCTGGAATAAGCATAGAGAAATAAATTTAAAAAATTAAATCATGGTAATGGCATATAAACAATTCAGATACAAATGGTAAGCCAACGTTACCCATTCTGTGCTTGTCAGCTTGCTGACTACACAGTACACATGCCAAGTTCCATTCGAATGGCGGCAAATCTTTCTTCAGCCAATGGCTTTGTGAAGATATCTGCTAGTTGAACTTCAGTTGAGACAAATATCAACTCAATCTTTCCCTTTGCTGCATTATCTCTTAAGAAATGGTGACGAACGTCAATATGCTTCGTTCTTGAGTGATTCACAGGATTCTTGGAGATATTGATAGCACTCGTGTTGTCACAATATATTGGAATTTTGCCACACTTGATATTGAAATCCCTTAGAGTCTGAATCATCCATAAAATTTGAGAACAACAGCTACCAGCTGCTAGATACTCTCCTTCGGCCGTTGATAGAGCCACAGAAGCTTGCTTTTTGCTTTGCCATGAAACCAAGCTTTGTCCAAGGAATGTACAAATACCACTTGTACTCTTTCTATCAGTTTGAGACCCTGCATAATCTGCATCACTATACCCAACGAGATCAAAAGTATTTGTGATAGGATAGAACAAACCAAGATTTATAGTACCACTTAAATATTTAAAAATTCTTTTAACCGCATTTAAGTGAGACTCTTTAGGGTTGGATTGAAACCTTGCACAAACACAAACACTATACATGATATCAGGTCTTGAGGCAGTTAAATATAATAAACTTCCAATCATACCTCTATACCTTTTGACATCCACATCCTTACCATTCTCATCTGCAAACAGCTTGCTGTTTTGAGTCATAGGAGTTGTTTTTGCTTTGACATCTTCATAACCAAATCTTTTGAGCAGATTCTTTGTATACTTTGATTGATGCACATAAATACCATCATTGGTTTGCTTGATTTGGAGACCCAAGAAATAGTTGAGTTCCCCCATCATGCTCATGTCAAATTCATTGTACATGCACTTAGAAAACCACTCACACATAGATTCATTAGTAGCACCAAATACAATATCATCCACATATATTTGTACAACAAGAATATCTTTACCATTTTGCTTTGTAAATAATGTTGGATCGATATTACCTCGAGTAAATCTATTTTTGAGAAGAAACTTACTAAGCCTCTCATACCACGCTCTAGGGGCCTGTCTTAAACCATATAATGCCTTCTTGAGCTTGTAAACATAGTCATGAAACTTCTCATGTTCGAATCCAGGAGGCTGTTTGACATAGACTTCCTCATCCAGCACGCCATTTAGAAATGCACTTTTTACGTCCATTTGATATAACTTGAATTTCTTGTAGCATGCATAAGCAAGAAGCATTCTGATTGATTCTAACCGAGCTACAGGTGCATATGTTTCTTCAAAATCAATTCCTTCTTGTTGATTATAGCCTTGAGCCACGAGCCTTGCCTTATTTCGAGTCACTGTTCTAAATTCATCCACTTTGTTCTTGAACACTCATTTGGTTCCTATGATAGAAGCATCTTCTGGTGGCTTTACAAG
Organism: Kitagawia praeruptora; assembly: GCA_037693485.1. NCBI lineage: Eukaryota > Viridiplantae > Streptophyta > Magnoliopsida > Apiales > Apiaceae > Kitagawia > Kitagawia praeruptora. Next base: position 102,841,390 of record CM075350.1, read on the forward strand.
TTCCCAAACATCACATCTCTCGAATTGATTGAGTTCCTCTTGCATTGCCATGATCCAATTTTCATCTTCTAGTGCTTCCTTGATATTTTTGGGTTCTTCTTGAGCTAAAAAGACAGCATAAGCACAAAAGTTTGCTTTTCCTTTTCTTGTTGTGATTCCATCTGATATATTTCCAATGACAAGTTCTGGAGGATGATTCTTTACTGTCCTTGTAGCTTTTGGTAGAGAATGTTGAGCAATTTCTTCATGTGAAGTGATTCTGACCACTTCAGCTTGCTGTTTTGAATTTCCAGCTTGCTGTTTTCCATTCTCAGTAGTGTTGTTGGCTTGCTGACTTCCAGTTTCAGCAGAATTGTTGGCTTGCTGATTTCCAGTAACTTGATGTTGTATATTATCAACTTCACCTGCAAATTCTTCCTCGTCTCTTGGCAGATCATTGTTAGGTTCTTGAAAAGTAACATCAATAGATTCTTCAACTATATGTTTATTTAAGTTATAAACTCTATATGCTCTACTAGTTAAAGAATAGCCAAGAAATATAGCTTCATAAGATTTAGCATCGAATTTACCATCATTATCAATTGTCTTGAGCACAAAACACTTTGAGCCAAAGATTTTGAAGTAACTAATGTTTGGCTTCTTTTTCCTCAACAATTCATACGGAGTTTTGTTCAAAATAGGCCTGATTATGACTCTGTTCAACAAATAGCACGCTGTATTCACTGCTTCTGCCCAAAAACTTCTAGGCAGCTTGCTTTCTTGCAAAAGAGTCCTTGCTGTTTCTTGTAGTGACCTGTTCTTCCTTTCTACCACTCCATTCTGTTGTGGAGTCCTTGGTGCAGAAAATTCATGTGTAATTCCTCTTTCTTCACAATAAGCAATGAAGTCTTTGTTGAGAAATTCACCTCCTCTATCACTTCTTATACCTACAAGCTTTGTATTCAACTTGTTCTCAAGTAATTTGATTAGCTTCTTAAACTCATCAAAAGCACAATCTTTAGTACGAAGAAATAATACCCATGTAAATCTAGAATAATCATCTACAATCACAAAACCATATTGTTTACCTCCAATACTCTTGTAAGCTTCTGGACCAAATAAGTCCAAATGCAGAAGCTCTAAGGGTTTAGAAGTAGATACCATTTTCTTTGATTTGTGAGTACTTCGAAGCTGTTTTCCCAATTGGCAAGCTGAACATACTTCTGATTTGACATACTTTAGCTTGGGCAGCCCTCTCACTAGTTTCTTGCTTGATAACTTTCTGAGCAAATCCATGTGTGCATGTCCCAATCTTCTATGCCAAATATATGGGTCATTATCCACTGCAGCCAAACAGCATGCTGTTTCCTGCATCTCAAAGTCTAATACATATATATTTCCTTCCCTTCTAGCAACTAGGGGGATTTTGTTAGTGCCAATAGTAATAATAGCTTTATCAATGCCCAATTCAACATGATGTCCATCATCAAATAATTGAGTGACACTAAGCAAATTATAAGTAAGACCTTTGACATATTGAACTTTATCAATTGAAATAATACTATTACCAATAGAACCGGTACCAAGGATTTGAAGAGTTTTGCTATTCCCAATTGTCACTCTTCCACCCTTTTTCATTTTGAGATTCATAAACTGAGATTTGTCTCCACACATATGTCTTGTGCATCCACTGTCCAAGATCCATTGCTTTGACTTGACCTTAGCAGCAAGGCACATCTACAAAACAAACAAAAATACCTCAATGTTTTGGTACCCATATAGGTTTGGGTACAGGTTGGTTAGTAGCAAGAATATATAAAGCATTTAAATCAGATTTCTTGATCCATATTTGGACCACTTTTGGGGACTGATCATTCAGTTGGTAAGATGTTTGTCTCCTGCTATTTGTATTCTGGTATGCTGTTTGTCTCCTGCTATTTGCACTCTGGTATGCTGTTTTCTGTTTGCCTGATCCATTCTGGTATGCTGTTTTCGTCTTATGATATACTTGAACCACACAATTCTTTTCCAGATGTCCTTTTCCACCACATTTGTTGCATGTCTTCCAAGGCATAGCATAATTGTAGGGAATGCCATTCCTTCCATCATATTTGAGCACCTTATCTTTCTTGTTGAAATTCATGCCAACTCCTTCTCTGACTAAGGGGACCTTTGCCTTCTTCATCATTGTCTTTAAAGTGTCTTCACCTTGAACAAAAGTTTCCATGCCCTTCTTGAGATCTTTGACTTCTGTTTCTAGGAGATTGATCACTTCAGCTTGCTGTTTGATGAGTTCAGCTTGCTGAACTCTCTTTTCATCAGTTTTTGAGGATTCGGCTTGGCTAGATTCCTTCATTTTGTATGATTCCAATGCTTTAGCTTTAGTTTTGACATCAGACCTTAGCTCTTTGATTTCTTCAGTCAAGGTCTTGTTTCTCTTTTCAAGTAACTTGACATTAGCCTCTAAATGTCTGTTCTTAGTATTGAGTTCCTTGATCTCTGTAGCTTTACTGAATGAAGTTGAATCCCATTCTTCCATTTTTGGCAACAGATCTTTTACCATTTTGGATAAATAGGCATTCTTATCAGTCAGCTTGCTGATTTCAGCCTTTAGTGCCATGTGTTCTTCAATTGTAACACTATTTTGTTCCTGCATGGTTATTGAATCTAACAAAGTATCATCTGAAGAAATATAATCATTAAAAGAGTTTACCTCACTCTGATCTTCTTCAGAATCAGTTTCAGCATACACTCCTTCTGAATTTCCAAGAGCGGATTCATCTTCCATTCCAACAAGTGCTAAGTTCACCATTTCTTCACTTGAGTCATCACTGGAATCTGAATCATCATCACTCCAAGTCAGTAGAGCCTTTGATTTCTTCTTATCCTTGAAAACAGTAGGCTGTTTTGACTTCAGTTTGTAGCAGTTCCTTTTATAATGACCTGGCTTGCCACATTCGAAACAAGTTTCCTCCTTAGAGTCTTTTGAGCCTTTCTTGTTGTTGTAGTAGCCACCTCTTTCCCTTTTCATCATATTCTTCTTTTCTATCAGCCTCTTGATCTTCTTTGAAATAAGTGCAAGTTCCTCATCTGAATCAGATTCATCATTAGAGTCAATTGGCTTGCTATTTTTAGAATGGAGAGCCATATTCTTCATCTTTTCTGTTGGAGCTTTAACACTTGAACTTCCCACCTGATTTCCATTTATCTTGCTTTCAAATTGTTCTAGCTCAGCAAATACAGCCAAGTGATCCATAGTATCAATAAGTGGTGAGGATTCCAAGGCAGTAACTTTGGCTTCGTAGATAAATGGTACTGCACTTAAGACCTTCATATTGATTTCATCTTGTGGTATAGATTTTCCAAGCCTCTTCAGTGAGTTAATAGTAACTTGAAACCGTGCTTGACTATCCTTGATAGTTTCCCCATCATTAAGCTTGAAGTTTCCAAAATCATTCATTAGCTTGCTAAGTTTCACCTTCTTTAGGGACTTCGAACCTTCATGATAAGTCTCCAAAGCATCCCACATTTCTTTGGCTGTTTTGAATGAAGATACTTTGTCATATTCAGCTTGATTCAAACCATTCATAAGAGAACTCCTTGCCTTTCCATTGTAGCCAATCTTGATTAATTCATCCGGTGTAAGATCGTCTACATCCTTTGGCTTGCCATCCTTGTCAAGAAAGACATATGGACCCTTTTGCACAACTCTCAGAACTAATGGATCTCTGGATAAGTGAGTTTCCATGTTGCTTTTCCACCAGTGGTAGTTGTGTGTGCCATGGAGAAGTGGAGGCCTAAAATCAGATTTTCCTTCGGGATAGTTTTCAGCCATTATGATCGAATACTTTCCTGTTACAGAATTGTTAGTATACCAAATCTCTGATACCAAATGAAAATGCACACCTAGAGGGGGGTGAATAGGTGTAAATGGCTAACTATGTATAACTAAAACTGATTTTAAGAATTACCAGAAACAGCTTACTGATTACGTTTTAAACAGAAACAGTATGCTGAATACACAGACAACAAGTACAGTAAAGTGCAGAAACAGTAAGCTATATGCAAGCAGTAAGTAAAGAGCAGAAAATAAAGAACACGGAGACTTTTAGCCAGGTTCGACCCCTAACCCCTATGGTCTACGTCCTGGTCCCTTACCAACTTGGTAAGAGAATATATTATTGATCACTGAAATAAAACCAATTACAAGATACAATAATATATCTCCCTTAATTCCCAGCTGTTGACAAATGGCGAGCTGAACTCCTGTTTCTGAACTTACTCTCTAAGCTATACTTCCCAAGTATACTTCTCTAGCAACGTTCACCAAACCCTAGTTCCCTAGCCAAATTGTCCAACAACTAATCCTTACAATTCGAACAATACAATCAATAGAGAATACAACTCAAACTATAATCTCTCTATAATATAGTACGTATGAATATACTAAGAGCTCGAGAGAATGAAAGATATAGCAATGAAAAACCGAGTTGTTTGAAATCTTGTGTGCTTGAATATTTTCTCTGAAGTGTTGTCAACGAATGAACACAAGAATAAACTATATATAGCCTCACAAACAACGTTCGGAAAATCAATCAATCATTATTCGAACGATTTAGAAATCAATTTCTAACGTTCAAATGATCACAGAGATTTTACCAACGTTCTTGTGAACGTTTGACAGAGGGTTTGGAAGAGATGAATCGTAGAAAACTTAACCCTTCTGATTTGTATAGATAAAAACGCGTATAGGAGATTTTGTAGAAAGAAATCTTTTAAATAAGGAAACTCCTATAAGTTTTGTAAAATTAATTTAAATAAGGATATTTGAAAAGATTTGAGCTCTAGAATATATTGTGTACGTAATATATAATAAAGATATCTTACAATATATTTCCTGAATAAAATCCATGAGAATTAATCTTGATATATGTCTTCAGGATCTCTGTCAGTTGCGAATGGCTTGCTGTTTGAGTCTGCCAGTTGTGAAAGTCTGCTGTTTGAGTCTGTCAGTGAAATAGCTTGCTGAACTGTTTCTGTTATAGCACCAGATAGCTTGCTGTTTGTATATTCTCTGTAAACAATCAGTACACTTAATATACCCTGCAAAACCAAGTTAGTACAACCATAACACAGTGTTTTATATCAAACTACAAGCAAATAGCTTGCTGAAAGTGATCATCAAAACCATAGGAGTATCAAATATGCCATAAGCAACAACAACTATAGTAGCGATATTTATGTGCATTACGACATGACGTAGAGATTTAAATATAGTTTAACCACATATGCATTGACATTTACCTAGCATGTTACTTGTGTTTGAAGCAGAAAAGGCCTACTGTATCTTTCAGCTCCCATCTTGGTATTTCATCTAGTTGATTTTTGTGAGATAAATCACCTTACATCTATAATTTTCTTCCACAGCTTCATTGCTTAGGTGTGCTCTTGGATCTTCAGAAGAGCAATCCCTGCAACAATATCAAAGACAAAGAATCCCTTGCTTTAAATCTTGTGTTTGGTTGAAAGGCATATGATGTAGCCTATTTGTATTTCGAGGATACAACTCAACTTGAACAAGATTGTAATAGTAAATAGTATATAGACTGTCACAAAGAATCTCAGATTGTATTATCTGTCAGAAGAAAAAGATCAAGGTCAATCTACAGACTTGAAGAATTACTGCATTGAAAGAAGCTCAGTCATCTGATCAAGCCTCAGTGAAGTATTCGTTAAAGAAGTGGATTCGTTTAAAGTGATAGAGATTTCAACAGTGACAGAGACAGTACAGAAGATTAAAGAGAGAGAGGAGAAAAGAAAAAGAACCAGATTTTAAAGTCAATATATGAAGAACAGTCATTGCGGTTAGTCACTCATGAACCAGACAGTACATCGAGTGTCAACATTAAACAGTGGTTGTTTATCATTAACTTCAGTGGTTCAAGCTATCAAGACTGGTATGTGAGAAAATCATTGTGCAAGCAACAGGAGTGCTAAATTATTTAATCACAAAGATTTTATTATCAAGTGGACTGGCTACGAGGAAAAAGAATTATCATAAAGAAATTCTAAGTGATATATTCTTAATGCTGAAACCCCGGTTAGAATTGTTGTATTTTTTGCTAAGCAAAAGGAGTCCGGTTTCACATCCTCAAGAGACCGTAGCTTACACCTGGACGGGTTATGAGAAAATAGAATTATCACAAGAATATTGAAAGTGATATATTCTTAAAGCTGGAACCCCGGTTGGAATTGATATATTTTTTGTTAAGCAAAAGGAGTCCGGTTCCAGACGCTCAGGTAACCGCAGTTTAGAGTTTAATTATAATTTTATATTAATAAATATTTTATTTATTTAGAAAATTATATTTATAAATATCTAATAATATTAGATATTTATTTTTATAATTTCTGAATTAAAATAATTATTTATTAATTAAAGATTATAAACTATGCGGGTTAAAAAGCATTTCTACGGAGCCCATTTCATATAAAACAAAATAGGCCCCAATTCATTTTCAATTCGAGCAAGTCACCAGGTTTGTTTTGGTTGATTTAGCTTTAATGAATTAAAATGCAAGTGAATTGCATATTGAAAAGCATCTGTTAAAGCCATCACGTGAAGGTGTCGGCCGCCTGGCTCACGCCCCACGCAGCGCGTGACTTCCACGCGCCAGCACAACAGCAAAAAAAGCCCGTGCGTGTTCTTCACCTGGATGTCCTGAGAGTGGTCTTCGTATGTTCAGCTTAGCAATATTACAACAGTTGTTCCACAGAAATGATTCAGCCGAGTTTTTAATTCCCCAATTGTCTTGGCGATTGTCTTGGTAAGCAAAACAGATTGTCTTGGCAGTACAAAATCAATTGTCTTGGAAAGCTTGATTGTCTTGGAACAATCAAAGATTGTCTTGGCGATTGTCTTGGCAGTACAAATCTGATTGTCTTGGAGATTGTCTTTGATGTACAAAATGAAATGAAAAGTGGCAGGGGATTTGCTTGTATTAAAGATCAATACATGCGGCTCAACACAACAACACACACAACATTATATCTTTCAACCAAGAAAAGCTTTCTCTCTCATTTTCTCTCAAGAACACAAGAGCTAGAAAAATTCATAGAAAATCAAGTTCATCATATTTGTAATATCTGATCCGATAGAACTTGTTTATTTGTATCTCTTGTACTACTAGCGAGTTTTTACTCCTAGAACTTATCTTGATTTTTATTAACAAATCTAGAAAAGTTCATGTCGAATTTTCTAATTTGTTTTTATCAACTTGATAATTAATCTGTACTGAAATTGTAACACCCATCAAGTTAATATATTTTTATATTCAACTTGAAAATTGTTTCAATTTATTCCGCACAAATTTGTTCAAGTCAAATTTTATTTAAAGGACAAATTTTGATAAATTGGTATAGATTGTATTCAACCCCCCCTTCTACAATCTTATCGGACCTAACAATTGGCATCAGAGCCTATTGATTGATACACAAATCAAGATCCTATTTTTATTCAATCAAAAATTTATCTCGAATTTTTAACTCACTTAAAAATTCATCATGTCTTCAAAAGCCATTGTTAAGATTCATATATTTAATAAGGATAATTATGATATGTGGAAAAATAAAATGGAATTGTTTCTTGATGTTACAAATCCAAATTATTTATCAGTTTTGAAAAATGGACCAATAATTCCTATGCAACATGATGCTGAAACGATTACAAATGGAGTTGTAACAATACCTGCAAAAGATTATCCAAAGGACCCTAAGAACTATACTCCTGATGAAAAGGAGGATGCTGGATTGGACAAAAATCTGAGACTCATTCTAATAGATTCCCTGGATGCTGTGATGTATAGTCATGTGATGAATTGTAAAACTGCTAAGCACATTTGGGAAACTATTGAGACTATTAATGAAGGAACTGATGAAGTCAGGGAAAACAGACTTCAAATTTTGACCTCTGAATATGAACACTTTAGAGCTGGCCCTAATGAAGGCATTCAGGAAGTGTTCGAAAGGTATAACAAAATAATAAACAACTTGCAAGTTCATGGCAAGCAATATACTCAGAAGGAGATCAACATGAAGTTTCTACTGACTATGCCTACTCACCTGGAGCATAGAATTACTGCCATCAGAGAATCCAGGGATTTAAATAAGATTGCTCTTGACAGGCTGTTTGGTGTTCTGAAAACGTATGAATTAGAACAAGTACAGCAGAAGGAGTTCTCTGGCAAAGGGAGAGTGGCAAGTTCTTCTACAGCTCTGGTAGTTGAGGTTCCTAAGGAAGTGGAAGATAAAATTGTTCAACCTAAAAGCTTCAACAAGGAACAAACTGAAGTTGAACATGGCCAAACACCAGCTACTCAGGATGGTGAAGAATTTTATTCACTAGAAGAGCTGGATCAACTAGAAGATGAATCTATGGCTATGATGGTGAGACAATTCAGTAACTTCAGATTCAGGCGAAATCCAAAGTTCAGGTTTAAGTCTAATAGCAGATTTCAGAGAGGAGGTTCTTCATCCTCTAGTAACAGGGGAGGTTACAAAACTGGTACAGTTGACAGAAGCAAGATCCGTTGCTTCAACTGTAATGAGTTGGGACACTTTGCTACTGAGTGTCAAAAACCCAAGCAAGCACAGAAAAAGGACTATGCTTCTGAAAAGAAGAAAACTGGAAGAGCTTATGTAGCTGCCGGTAAAAGCTGGGATGACACAGACAGCGAAGATGAAGAATATGGAAACTTTGCGCTGGTGGCAAATGCTGAGTCATCAACTTATTACACCACACCGGTAATTCTTACTGATGAAGAGTTAATTCGTAGCTTACGTAGTTCCATTGGTTGTGCACAGAAAACAATTGAAAGAATAACTCTATTAAACAATAAACTTGAAAATGAAGTGTTAGAGTTAAAAAAGGTGCCTGATAATAATGAACAACAAATAAAAGAAATAGCTCGTCTTAACTACAAAGAAAAGGGTCTAGGAGAATACATGGTAAAACAAGTTGATAGGATTGCTGAACAAGACATCAGGATTAGAGAACTTGAAACACAGATTAGAGCTTGTTATAATTCTGTTAAAGTTTCCAAAGAGCACTTCAACAAACAAGCTAGAGAACAAACTGTAGGAATAGGGTTTGGTTACAAAGAAGCTGCTGGTTCTTTGGGCAATCATTCTGCTAATCCTATTCCTGCTAAAGAAAGAGGTATACCACACGTTCTCAAGAATGTTGAAAAACCCATGTTTAAAGAATCTGTTTCTGAACCACCAAACATGTATTCTATTGTGATTCAAGAAGAAATGAGAAATGAGGACAGTGCTAATGGCATAGTCCTTGATAATGATAAATCTGTTAAGGCACCTACAACCAAAAATGTTAAATCTAATAAGGTTGTTTCTATGAAACCAGTGAAGTTTGTTCCCAGTTCATCTAAAATTGAGTTAGGTGATAACAAGTTGGAGCAGAATGATAACATGTCTAACATGAATACCATGCCTGTTATTGATACTTCTCATAAAGCATGTGGTGTTGTGAATTGCATGTCTTGTGCATTTAATGTTATGTCTGCTTACTTTAATGGTAATCATGCATGTGCTAGTAAGACTGCTCCTCGACAACACATGAATAAAAACAAAAGTGTCAGATCAAAGACTGCTAGTCCTCCTCATGTTAGGAGAGAGACATTTGTACCTAAGCCTAAACAAAGTTTTACTAAGGCTGTTTATAAGGTCAAATGTCCAGTCAATGAAACAAGTGTTATTGTTGCTAAACAAACATGGATACCTAAAATGAAACAAAAGATTGTTAAATCTGTTTATAGGGTAAAATGTTTGTTGACTAATGGTAAAATTGGTGTTAAGGTAAAAAATGTTGTTTTGCCTGACAAAGGCCAATTCTTTAAGTATTCTGGACCCAATCAAATTTGGGTTCCGAAGAAGGTTTAATCCATTTGTCATTGCAGGGTGTTGAACAGGTTGAACGAGTAACCTGGATCTTGGACAGTGGATGTTCAAGGCATATGACTGGTGACAGAACCCTGCTGACAAATGTAGTGGAGAAGGCCGGCCCAGTAGTTACCTTTGGAGATAACAACAAAGGTAGAACTGATGGATATGGCAGACTTGAAGCTGGAAATGTTATCATTGATGAAGTTTCTTTTGTGAAAGGACTTGAGCACAATTTGCTCAGTGTTAGTCAATTCTGTGATAAAGGATATGAAGTTCATTTCAACAAGAAGAATTGTTTAATTTCACACAAGAGAAATGAAAAGCCACAACTGACAGGAGTTAGAAAAGGCAATCTGTACGTAGCCAATATGAACTCAGGAAGCACTGCAGAAATTACTTGCTTCTACACTAAAGCATCTAATGACGAGAGTTGGCTATGGCACAAGAAACTTTCTCATCTTAATTTCAAAACAATGAATTCTCTAGTTAAAAGAGAATTGGTGAGAGGTTTGCCTTCAATGGAATTCACTCAAGAAGGACTTTGTGATGCATGTCAAAAAGGCAAGCTAAAAAGAGCAAGTCACAGGAGCACTAACACATCTTCAATAACTGAACCATTACAATTACTTCATATGGATTTGTTTGGTCCAGTTAATGTGATGTCTATGTCAAGGAAGAGATATGCTCTAGTGATTGTTGATGATTTTTCGAAATACACATGGGTCCTGTTTTTGAATTCTAAAGATGAGACTCCACAACTGGTGATTAATCACATCAAATTAATTGAGCGAGATTCTACATATCCAGTGAGAGCTATAAGATCAGACAATGGAACTGAATTCAAGAATGCAGTTCTAAATGACTTCTGCACTGATAAGGGTATAACCAGACAATATTCAGCTCCAAGAACTCCTCAGCAAAATGGGGTAGTGGAAAGAAAGAATAGAACCTTGATTGAAGCTGCACGTACTATGCTAAGTGAATCAAGGCTTCCATTGTACTTTTGGGCTGAAGCTGTCAACACTGCGTGCTATACCCAGAATCGAACTCTAATCAATAAAGACCATATGAAGACACCCTATGAAATTATGGCTGATAAGAAACCATCACTCAAATACTTTCATGTATTTGGAGCAAAATGCTTTGTGCTTAAAGAAGGTGATGATCAAGGTGGTAAATTCGATACCAAAGCATTTGAAGCAATTTTTATTGGTTATTCAATGAGGGCATACAGGGTGTATGTGATTGATGAACAGAAGATGATGGAAAGTGTCAACGTAACATTTGATGACACTAAACTCCCTAGTATCCAAACTGAGGATCCATCTGAAAAGCTATCTTTCGATGACATGACAGATACAGATTCAGATGATGACAATTCACCTGAGATTTTTGCTGATGCTAATGACAACGATGATGATCAGAGTAATGGTGGTGAAAACAATGAGAATAATGAAGATACACCTGACACTCCTGAACAATCATCTAGTCAACCTGGCAACAACTCAGGGGGAGACAATGAAGGGTCAACTGGTCACACTCAACATCACAATGAAGAACAAGGCGAATCATCAAGATCTAATCTTCCCAGACAGACTGTTTGGAATAGAGCTCATCCTTTTGAGCTAATCATTGGTGATCCAAATGTTGGTGTGAAAACTAGAAGTGCTACTCAAAATCAATGTAATTATTCAGGGTTTCTATCTGAAATGGAACCTAAGAAAACTGAGGAAGCTCTTTCTGATCCTGATTGGGTGATTGCTATGCAAGATGAACTCAATCAATTCAAACAACAAGAAGTATGGAAGCTGGTACCCAGACCCAAAGACAGGAAAGTGGTTGACACAAGGTGGGTATTCAGAAACAAGCTAGATGAAGATGGTACAGTGACGAGAAATAAAGCAAGACTGGTAGCAAAAGGTTATTCACAAGCTGAAGGCATTGATTATGATGAAACCTACGCTCCAGTGGCAAGACTTGAGGCTATCAGAATATTCTTGGCATTCGCAGCATTCTCAAACTTTAAGGTTTATCAAATGGATGTCAAGAGTGCTTTTCTGAATGGTAAGCTAGATGAAGAGGTATATGTAGAACAGCCCCCTGGCTTTGAAGATCCAGAATTCATGGATTATGTCTACTTTCTCTTCAAGGCTATTTATGGTCTTAAGCAAGCACCAAGGAAATGGTATGACACTCTCTCTGAATTTTTACTTGAAAATGGTTTTGTTAGAGGTGTCATAGACAAAACTCTCTTCACAAAGAAACATAAAAATGATACAATATTAGTTCAAATCTATGTGGACGATATAATATTCGGGTCTACTAATGATCTTCTTTGCAAGAAATTTGCTAAGTTAATGCAGGGTAAGTTTGAAATGAGCATGATGGGTGAGCTGAAGTTCTTTCTTGGATTGCAAGTAAGTCAAAGGACAGATGGAATATTTATCTGTCAATCCAAGTATGTCAGAGAGCTCCTCAAGAAATATCAAATGGAGGACTCATCTTCAGCAAGAACACCATCATCTACAGCTGTTAAATTTGGAGCATGTGAAAATTCTGCTAAGGTAGATATCACAAGCTACAGAGGTATGATAGGCTCATTACTTTACCTCACTGCAAGTAGACCAGATATTATGTATGCTACATGTTTGTGTGCAAGGTTCCAATCGGATCCTAGAGATGTTCATCTCATTGCTGTAAAACGAATCTTGAGATATCTTAAGGGTACGCCTAACTTAGGCATCTGGTACCCTAAAGATTCTGGTTTTAATCTTATTGGATATACAGATTCAGATTATGCAGGAAGTGTTGTAGACAGAAAAAGCACATCTGGGAGTTGTCAATTCCTAGGTGGCAGGTTGGTTTCCTGGTACAGCAAGAAACAGCAAACAGTTTCCAACTCAACAGCTGAAGCTGAATACATAGCTGCTGGAAGCTGTTGTGCACAGATTTTGTGGATTAGGAATCAGCTAAGGGACTATGGCTTTGTACTTGACAAAATTCCTATCTTGTGTGACAATACAAGTGCCATAGCAATCTCCAACAATCCTGTGCAGCATACGAGGACAAAGCACATTGATATCAGGTATCATTTCATTAGAGAGCATGTCATGAATGGTACCGTGGAGTTACATTTTGTACCCACGGAAGAACAAACAGCAGATATTTTTACTAAGTCTCTTGACGAATCCACATTCACCAGAATTGTTGGTGAATTGGGTATGTTAAATAGTCCTAGTAATTAAACTAGTTAATATCTGAGGTTTGCTCTTTAATAATTTATAAGTGATTATCTTTGTAATTATTTGTTATTAAAATCACTTGTATAATTATTTTATCAACTTATTTTCTTGCTTGTTAATTCTTAAATCATTGTCATTATCTTCTTAATATATTCCTACTTACTTTTTTTAATTTTAGAATATTTTAATTTTCTCTAAAAATATTTTTCTCAAATTTTACAAGTTGAAATTAATGAGAAATCTATTTTTGTTGAAAATTACTTTTGAATATTTGTGTTGATTTAATAAGTCATATTTTCTCTTTAAATAATTTTCTATAAGAAAGTTACTTTATTAAGAAAATATATAGATTTATTAATTTACTACAAATATTTATGTAAATAGTTAATATTTTATTTAATATTTTGTAGTGTTTGTCCTTTTGTTATTAATGTTTGATTTCGTAAAAAGGATAACCTATGATATTTTTAGTATTTTCTTATTTTCTATTTAGCTATTTTTAAGTAGTTATATTGTTGTAAATATTTTCGTAAATTATTTTCTTTAATTTTTAATATTCTGTAAATATTATTAATACAGTTATTTTTGAATTAAAAAATAATAAAAAAAAAAATTGTAATTTTCTTTTCTTTTTGGTTTTTATTTAATATTATTTTTATGTATATTATTTCTTATTTTGTATATTATTTGTCATGTGTATATAAATAGTTTGTATAGTTTTTCAGTTTAATCACAATACTTTCAAAACTTACAAACAGGTCCCTGTACTTGGTTCTTTTATGTCAATTCAATTGTTTAGGAACTAACGTTTGATTTTCAGGATCTAACAATTGGAAGACAAGATATATCAATTGCTAACAATTTCTAATAGTTGGTATCTATCTTACAGGACCTAAAACATGATGAAATAGTTTTGTTTGTATTGGTTTGAACATTAACTTGCATTAATTCGATTAATTTTTATTAATTGGATTTTTGTCTATGTTTTTGTTTAGTAAAACCGGCTCAAGATCTATATCTTTCCCAACTTAAAATTTCTTTCTATAGTTGTGATTGTTTACATTGTAAATCTTTTGAAATCATAACTGTATATCATTCTATCCCTATTGCTCATATTCTGTGATGCAGGTTCATCTACATGGAATTTTGTTTTCTCACATGTTTAGTCATGAGGTTGTAAACCCAACAACTTTTATCCCAGACTACAGTCAAACTCAAACACATTCTATCTTACACCCTAAATGGAAGTAACCTATCAGACTAGAGGTCACCAGGGAGTAACTGCACATGATGCAGCAAATAAGGATGTGTGGGATATTCAGTTGGAGAGTCACTACCTTATACACTAACCAAAATATTTCATATGCACAAAGTGAGAATGCACACACTAAGGATGAATTGACGGAAACCTGTAATCCAACCATTTTACGGTTAGGATTATAAGTTAAAGGTTCTTTAATGAACTAAGTGTATTCACAGACATAAGAAGGAAATCTTGATCTCAATGCTAAATTTCTAGATCATTGTTTACCTTCTCAGAATTCAAATCTGAAAACCCTAAAAAGGGAAAACTAGCAACTTGTAGATTATGACTCAGATTCGTCTGACGAGTCCAACGAGGATTTGGGATTTGCGAACTCCCATTGCACCACCACTGACCTCTCTTGAAGAGGCTAGGGTGATTTTTCCTTGCAGGTACACTAATGGATGTTGGAGCTATGAGTGATATGAGTGATACACTAGTGAGCAAGAGTGTAAACACAGAGAGATGTGAGACACTCAACACTAATGAGTGGAGACAAGAGTGAAACACTTGTGAGGTACACTAAACACTATCACACACTCACAGTGAGGAAGAAAATGAAACTTCCTTTCTAACAAAGAATTCTATAATTGGTACAACTACTTTGTCAACTAGTTGATTGGAGGATTCCTCAACTAAGGGGGAGAAGTAAAGGGGTACAAGAAAAAGGAGATTAAGTTAGAAAGGGGGAGCATTTACAGACTGTGCTTAGGAGGAGAAGCGAGTCAAGTTACTAAGGGGGAGATTTAGATGGAAAAGTAAGGGGACTTTCAGTTGAGATGAAAGTGGAGATATAAGGAGAAGATTACATCACAATACTATTCTATTAGTCTTTCAATGTACTATGTATAAAGGCTAAGTGGAAGAGTAGTAGATTTTCCAGAAGTTACAGAAATGGTATTGATTCACCATTTCTGTAAGTCAGAGAAGGGAAGTGATTGTAAATCAAGAACTGCTGATAATCACCAATGTAAGATATGAAGGATCATCAGGCAGAGATATGAAGAATCAGAAATGAAGATGAGTTATCTATTGAAGATCAGTTCAGTGCTAGAGGAACAATCATCTATCATTTCATCAACTGAGGATTCTGGAATTGTTAAATTCAAACCAGAGAAATTTTTTAATGTACTATTTGCTAAGCTCCTAAATGCTTAATCTTTTTCTTGTTTAAGTGAGTTAGTTGAGTTATCCTCTAGGTATTTGCTTGTTATTGTCTAACAAACAAATAGGGGGAGATTGAAAGGCATATGATGTAGCCTATTTGTATTTCGAGGATACAACTCAACTTGAACAAGATTGTAATAGTAAATAGTATATAGACTGTCACAAAGAATCTCAGATTGTATTATCTGTCAGAAGAAAAAGATCAAGGTCAATCTACAGACTTGAAGAATTACTGCATTGAAAGAAGCTCAGTCATCTGATCAAGCCTCAGTGAAGTATTCGTTAAAGAAGTGGATTCGTTTAAAGTGACAGAGATTTCAACAGTGACAGAGACAGTACAGAAGATTAAAGAGAGAGAGGAGAAAAGAAAAAGAACCAGATTTTAAAGTCAATATATGAAGAACAGTCATTGCGGTTAGTCACTCATGAACCAGACAGTACATCGAGTGTCAACATTAAACAGTGGTTGTTTATCATTAACTTCAGTGGTTCAAGCTATCAAGACTGGTATGTGAGAAAATCATTGTGCAAGCAACAGGAGTGCTAAATTATTTAATCACAAAGATTTTATTATCAAGTGGACTGGCTACGAGGAAAAAGAATTATCATAAAGAAATTCTAAGTGATATATTCTTAATGCTGAAACCCCGGTTAGAATTGTTGTATTTTTTGCTAAGCAAAAGGAGTCCGGTTTCACATCCTCAAGAGACCGTAGCTTACACCTGGACGGGTTATGAGAAAATAGAATTATCACAAGAATATTGAAAGTGATATATTCTTAAAGCTGGAACCCCGGTTGGAATTGATATATTTTTTGTTAAGCAAAAGGAGTCCGGTTCCAGACGCTCAGGTAACCGCAGTTTAGAGTTTAATTATAATTTTATATTAATAAATATTTTATTTATTTAGAAAATTATATTTATAAATATCTAATAATATTAGATATTTATTTTTATAATTTCTGAATTAAAATAATTATTTATTAATTAAAGATTATAAACTATGCGGGTTAAAAAGCATTTCTACGGAGCCCATTTCATATAAAACAAAATAGGCCCCAATTCATTTTCAATTCGAGCAAGTCACCAGGTTTGTTTTGGTTGATTTAGCTTTAATGAATTAAAATGCAAGTGAATTGCATATTGAAAAGCATCTGTTAAAGCCATCACGTGAAGGTGTCGGCCGCCTGGCTCACGCCCCACGCAGCGCGTGACTTCCACGCGCCAGCACAACAGCAAAAAAAGCCCGTGCGTGTTCTTCACCTGGATGTCCTGAGAGTGGTCTTCGTATGTTCAGCTTAGCAATATTACAACAGTTGTTCCACAGAAATGATTCAGCCGAGTTTTTAATTCCCCAATTGTCTTGGCGATTGTCTTGGTAAGCAAAACAGATTGTCTTGGCAGTACAAAATCAATTGTCTTGGAAAGCTTGATTGTCTTGGAACAATCAAAGATTGTCTTGGCGATTGTCTTGGCAGTACAAATCTGAT
This sequence comes from Kitagawia praeruptora, assembly GCA_037693485.1. NCBI lineage: Eukaryota > Viridiplantae > Streptophyta > Magnoliopsida > Apiales > Apiaceae > Kitagawia > Kitagawia praeruptora. Next base: position 102,858,530 of record CM075350.1, read on the forward strand.
TGTCTTGGAGATTGTCTTTGATGTACAAAATGAAATGAAAAGTGGCAGGGGATTTGCTTGTATTAAAGATCAATACATGCGGCTCAACACAACAACACACACAACATTATATCTTTCAACCAAGAAAAGCTTTCTCTCTCATTTTCTCTCAAGAACACAAGAGCTAGAAAAATTCATAGAAAATCAAGTTCATCATATTTGTAATATATGATCCGATAGAACTTGTTTATTTGTATCTCTTGTACTACTAGCGAGTTTTTACTCCTAGAACTTATCTTGATTTTTATTAACAAATCTAGAAAAGTTCATGTCGAATTTTCTAATTTGTTTTTATCAACTTGATAATTAATCTGTACTGAAATTGTAACACCCATCAAGTTAATATATTTTTATATTCAACTTGAAAATTGTTTCAATTTATTCCGCACAAATTTGTTCAAGTCAAATTTTATTTAAAGGACAAATTTTGATAAATTGGTATAGATTGTATTCAACCCCCCCTTCTACAATCTTATCGGACCTAACATTGGTCTTCAGTTGCAATCCTTATTTTTAATTATCCCCATCATATCCAAGCTTTAGTTTCCTTTATAATACAGTGAAGAGATTCGAGGGGAGATTCTATTTGTTCTCTACAAGATCTTAGCCCTTCAGAACACGTTTAAAGATGATAATGGCACTGATGCTTTCATTACATGTGGTTCCAAACTCTTGCGTTTATCGCTGGAAGCCCTCATGAAAACTGAGTCTGATGATGTTCGCTTGAATTGCATAGGTTTGTCCATTTCTCTTGCTCTATATCTAGTAAATATCTTTCATATAAATGTGTGATTATTCTTCTTTCTTACCCTTATGAAGTGGAAGCATAATTAAACAAATAAAACTGCCAAATGATAATAATCCAGCATATAACATTGTTACATGTTTGCAATTGGAAAGTTCCTATTTTAGTTATGCATCCAATCTTATATTGTTAATTTGTGGGGTTACATATTGGTGATCTGTGTTGCATGGTTTGTACTTTTAGCACATAACATGATGTTGGGACGTGAGATGGATAATATTCAAATGTATCTTTTGATATGTTAAATTATACCTAACCGCAAGCGCACGGTGTCTATTGCTAGTACAGATGGCAAGCGGGTCGAATCCACAAGGAGACAGGTTCTACTAATTCCTTTTCAGTTATCGCTAATTGTTTCAAGGGCAAACGATTATGTGAAATTATTAATTAACTAATTAAACTAAATTAACACTAATTAAACAGATGATAAACAAATTATTTAAAACCTAGGGCAATCAGGTCCACCATGCTTACACAATTGGCTCTTAAGCTAAAGCAATCAATGTGATCCTATAACTAGAGTATGTTAATCTCTCTCAAGCATTAACACTCTCGAAACATTCAACACAATTAACCACTTTTAGTAATTCAATCAATCAGGTAATTAGAGTCAAGTTAATCTCTTTCAAGAATTAACGCTCTCAGAAATCCAATGATGCTTTCGCACTCAAATTCAATTCTGCTAATCGTATGTGTGCCTCTAGTAAGTAAATCTCTCGATCCATACCCCTATTTGCATATAATTAATCCATGATATCGGCCGATTACACAAATTAATGATTAAAACATATCAATCAGAATTAACCATAACCAATCAAATCACTATGAAAATCATGCCAATATTAGTGCAAACATGGCTTCCCTTTAAGCCATAGAAATAACTACTCGCTAATAATTAAACAAGTAAAACAACTAGTAAAACAAGAAAACATAATTAAACTAATAAGAATTGAGAAGAAATTCAGATAAGAAAACCTGCAATCATCAATCCTGTCACAAGAATGAAATTCATGGTCTCCTCTCCAAAACCCTAGCTCCTAAGAGTAGGAGCACGTATGTATCTCCCCCTAAAATAATACCCTAGATGTGTTTATATAGGCTCTAAAAGTCTTGCCCAATAAAAGTATTTTAATACTCTAAATCAATTACAAGTAGGATTCCATAACTGAATAGGATTCCTTAATTAAAATTCGTAACTTCTTTTTCTCCTCTGTTTCCGGCCTCTTCCAGTTCGATTTTGCTTATTGGACCACCTCTGAATTAAAGAAAATTCCACAAGCTTCGCGTGGACAGTAAGATCGTCAAATTCTGACTTCTGGAACTCAAGATATGGCCCAAACAGTGCAGGCAGCCTGTATAGCCCAATATTACGAATTTTCTCCTATTTTATCTCCAAAAAAATCCAAATCAATGCAAAACACAGTAAATATGAGAATAAAATCATCTAAAATATATATAAAAATATACTCTATCAAACATCCCCACACTTAGCATTTGCACGTCCTCGGGCAAATAAGTGAAATAAAAACTAAGTCCTAACAAACATCACTTTCGTAGATGACACGATTGCATTGAGCATATGCAACAAGCCGTTAAACCCCTAGGCAGCCCTAGTAGGACGAGTGTTGTCTCGTGAGGGTTTATAGTGAATGTACCCACAAAATTCATCTAACCATGCAAAAGATCAATGCTAACACAACACCACACACACAAGTCCTCTCATGCCACATCAACTTAAGAATCAAAGCAAACATACGATGTCTTGGTGTCGAAAGTGCAAGTATTCACGTAGTCTACTCAACCAACATGCAGAAGGTCATAAAAATTCATGTCAAGTGTAAAAATCGTTGGTAATCATGCTAAGTCCACAAGAAATACATCTTTAAGTCTAAACCCGGGATCTCCTATGCCAAAACAAGTAATAACTCACCTTTCACTCAAAAACGAATATTCACTCAAGAACAAGGTTAAGTGTATCACTCAATTCCAACAAAATCATAAACACAACTTGACACTCGCAATCAATCTCACTCTCAACACAACATACATCACTGATGACAATCAAAAGGTCTTTATTCGGGTTGTAGCGTGGGCTAGGGATAAGGTATGTCAAGAAAAGCTAAAACAGGTTAAATGTCAAAAGCTAGTACCCAACAATATAATTCAATCCATTCCCTTTCTATTAAAACAAATACTGCCCCACACTTGGATTTTTCAATAACTCTTACATAATAACTTGACTAGTCGAATGAAGAAGGATCATACAAACATAAAAATGCTCTCAAATTTATTTTTTTTTCTTTTTTTTTTTTCTTTTGTTTCTTTTTTTTTTTTTTTCCTTTTTTTTTCTTTTTTTTTTCTGAGAGCTAAGGAATAAGCACAATGATCCATAGATATTTTTATGAATTTCGACTAGCAAGCATCAACCCAAAATTAATATTCCCCAAAAGTATGATCATCAATAACCCCCCTTTTATGAACACCTTATTACTCCCTTAAGCACGATACTAGCCTTTGACCATTTAGGTTCAAATTCAATGTAAGGCCAATAGAATAAAAAGGATAATGGCAAGTAATGTGGTGTGTCACCGAAAGAATAGGATTAGGCTCAAAGGGTTAACTAATTGATCATGTATAAAAGGTGTGGAAATATGGGAAATATGAGGTTAAACCTAAGTGCCTTTATCATCTCATCACCAATTAATGTCATGCATTTCAAGAAAGATCTCAAGTAAGTGCTAGCAATGTAAACAACATGTGGACACTCAAGCAAACGAAAAATCATGCAAAAGATATGCATATAGGCTCAAAACTCACTTGGTGTGACAAAACATAATCAATCCCAGGTAACAAGACTCTCTAACGCACCTACTTGTACTCAAAACATGAAAACCAAGTCATCTTGCACATATTCATGTCATTCTAATCACTTACAACATCCAATTAAGTCTACCAGTTTTAACTTGCTAGTGTAAGTGTGTGCACAAGAACAAAGCACGTCACTTCTCATACAAAAGCGTCAATAAACACAAGATTCCTACGCATGCATGGGTGTATCAAGCAAAATACAACAACTAATCAAATTGCATGGCTAGAATTATTTTTGGTATTTTTAATTTTTTAAATTTTTTTGGATTTTTTTTTTTTTTAAACAAGTAATACACTACGTTGAGAACACCTCCCCACACTTAAGCGGTTCATTGTCCCCAATGAACTAATGAACAAGATACAAAACTACAACTAAAAACAAAATAAAACCACTCTAAAAAGAAAAGAAAAAAAACTCCCCTGGAATCAAGGTGTCGGGTGTGAAAACCATCCCTCCTTTTGCTTAGGAGCCACCCACGCACCACCAACAACCACCAAGAAATTTCCTGCAAAAACCACCAAGCAATATCACTCCAAAAATACCCAAGTAACAAGAATAATACAAAATCCCCAATTTACAAGAACACAAATTCGTAATAAAAAAATAAAATAGAGAAGAAAAATCCCAACTACGAATCAAAGAGGTGAACTTGCAATTAATTCCTCTGTAGAATTGAATTTTTAGAGATTTAAAGAAAATAGAAGAGGAATTGGATTTGTATGAAAAGGTGGGTATATAATAATAATAATAATAATAATAATAATAATAATAATAATAATAATAATAATAATAATAATAATAATAATACAAATAATAAATATAGTAAATAATAATAATAATAATAATAATAATAATAAATAAAATAACTAAATAAATAATAATAATAATAATAAATAATAATAATAAATAATAATAATAAGAAATAAGAATTAGAATAGATATAGGTTTAGAATTTTGGTGGAGAGATGGGAGGTTTTGAAATTGAAATAGGAAAAGAATTAGGGGTAAGAGATGATTAAATAGGAGTATAAATAGAATGGGGTGGGAAGAAAATTTTTTTTTTTTTATAAAAATATACAACAACAGCGAACAGGAAAGCAAACAGCGGCTGACAAATTTTTTTTCTCCTGGAATACGCGCAAATTGCGCGCGTTGGAAGCAACCTGCTCCGCCAGCAGACACGCATCCGCAGCCTGCGCGTCAGCTGCGCACTCTGCCTTGAAGACAGTAACGCAGGAGCAACCTGCGTTACTAAGCCGCAACCTGCCCTGAAAGCAGTAACGCAGGAGCAACCTGCGTTACACACCAGAAATTCGATTTTTCATTTTTTTTTTTTTTTTTCTTCCTCTTTTTTTTCAACAACACTCAATTTTTTTTCTTTTTTTCAACAAGGCTTGGGTTGCCTCCCAAGAAGCGCTTCTTTAACGTCAATAGCTTGACGTCCTCAGAAATACTCCGATGGAGACGGAATATCCAATTTCTCGATCATAAACTCGCCACCACAAAAAGTATCAAGAGTGTTAGTGGTTGTCTTTATCCTGCAGAAAGTCTCCAAACAAGCATTAGTAAAATAAAATATGTCATTAATAAGCAATAGAGAGAGTGCTTGTGTAGTTTTGGAAAACTTTGTGATAAAACAGCGATAAAATTCAACACCATGAAAATATTGAACTCCCTTGACATAAGGTGGAGGTTCTGGTGGTGGCTTTTCTTCACTCCTCACTTTCACTGTAGTCATTCGGACATCTTGGCTTATCACATCATTGATTAATAAGACACTTCCATCTTCTCCCTCTTCTCGAGCTTGAAACGTATGAGCCACTTTGTATGGATCCTCAACCAGAATTTGAGAAATATCTTCTTGGACAATATTTGTTATCACATCAACCTTGAAATAAGTAGTCTTCAGCAAAGAAGCCTTGTAAGTAGAGGCTAGATCGAGAGCAAATTTATCAATACATGGTAGCTGAGGCACAGGTTGTGGAAGAGAAACAACAACCATCTCTGTATTGCTTTCCTTTGTAGCCTCATCATCAGTCACATTGTTCTCAATAGCAGCAACATCATTGATCTCGTCATCGGTGGCATGCTCCTTCTCTTTATCAATGGCCTCATCATCAACATACATGGAGAAACTATCATATTCCTGATCGCTTGTGAGATTGATAGCAATCAGGTCCTCTTCGGATCGGATAGATGATGAAGGTAAATAGTCGAGCTGCCCTGTAGTAGAAGAGTTAACCAACTCTACAATTTGAGATTCAATCGCCAAACTTTGAGTTTCTAATCCTTTGATCTTCTCGGCTTGTTCTTCAGAACTCTTTAGCAGTTTATTCAAGATATCCCACATCTCATTTGTCTGATCAGCTTGCACATCTACACTGGGTTGAGAAACATGTAGATCTTCTTGTAGAGGAGGATATTGATATTCTTGCTGTGGCGGCTGCTCATATGACTGATAAAATTGTTGCTCAAACTGTTGCTGATTATGATATGAAAAATTTTGAGCACCATTGTCCTGGTAGTAGAAATCTGGTTGATTCACGCATTCTTGATCAAAAGTGTTTGAATACTGATTGTACCCATATCCTTCTTCAAAAGAATTCATTTGTCCCAACTGAGCATTCTGAGAATTATAGACATTGTAATAGCATTCCAAACCATAATGACCCTGGACACCACAAATTGGACAGAAGTTGTAAGTTTTAGGGGCCACTTGTGACATCTCATTGATACTCATTGGACGCATAATGGGCTCTGTAGGGTTGAATGAGGCAATTTCTTGAGTGCGTGCCTCCAACATGGAAGAGAGTAGTGCAAAAGTATCAACTTCACCCATTGCAAACCTGTAAACTCTCAACAAAGCCAAGAAAACGTAAAATCTGCCTCAATTGGAACTAAAGTTCCAATGAGACAATGGAAACAATCGAAACAACTAAATTAAAATCAACAGAAACTCGCCGTCTCCCCGGCAGCGGCGCCAAAAACTTGATATGTTAAATTATACCTAACCGCAAGCGCACGGTGTCTATTGCTAGTACAGATGGCAAGCGGGTCGAATCCACAAGGAGACAGGTTCTACTAATTCCTTTTCAGTTATCGCTAATTGTTTCAAGGGCAAACGATTATGTGAAATTATTAATTAACTAATTAAACTAAATTAACACTAATTAAACAGATGATAAACAAATTATTTAAAACCTAGGGCAATCAGGTCCACCATGCTTACACAATTGGCTCTTAAGCTAAAGCAATCAATGTGATCCTATAACTAGAGTATGTTAATCTCTCTCAAGCATTAACACTCTCGAAACATTCAACACAATTAACCACTTTTAGTAATTCAATCAATCAGGTAATTAGAGTCAAGTTAATCTCTTTCAAGAATTAACGCTCTCAGAAATCCAATGATGCTTTCGCACTCAAATTCAATTCTGCTAATCGTATGTGTGCCTCTAGTAAGTAAATCTCTCGATCCATACCCCTATTTGCATATAATTAATCCATGATATCGGCCGATTACACAAATTAATGATTAAAACATATCAATCAGAATTAACCATAACCAATCAAATCACTATGAAAATCATGCCAATATTAGTGCAAACATGGCTTCCCTTTAAGCCATAGAAATAACTACTCGCTAATAATTAAACAAGTAAAACAACTAGTAAAACAAGAAAACATAATTAAACTAATAAGAATTGAGAAGAAATTCAGATAAGAAAACCTGCAATCATCAATCCTGTCACAAGAATGAAATTCATGGTCTCCTCTCCAAAACCCTAGCTCCTAAGAGTAGGAGCACGTATGTATCTCCCCCTAAAATAATACCCTAGATGTGTTTATATAGGCTCTAAAAGTCTTGCCCAATAAAAGTATTTTAATACTCTAAATCAATTACAAGTAGGATTCCATAACTGAATAGGATTCCTTAATTAAAATTCGTAACTTCTTTTTCTCCTCTGTTTCCGGCCTCTTTGGCTCAGGAACAAGAGAGAAAATTCTCTAAATAACTCACTTTTATTCTCAAATTCAATGTGTCTTACAATGCTCTAAACATGCCTATTTACACTAATGCTAGAGGTCCTTACATGCAAATATTGAGGTCCTTAAATGCAAATAATTAATGGTAGGTGGAGTAGGTGGTGTTTTTGAATGGTAGGTGGAGTAGGTGGAGTAGGTAGAATTAGGTAGAATTTGACTTCTAAAAAAAAAAAAACATGGGCTGCTAGTATGGCTTCTGGAATCATACTCCCCGGGTTGGAGAGAACTCGACCTCGAGTTTTAATATTCTTCGTTGTCCAAATAAGGCGAAAGATCAGCAACATTAAAAGTAGCAGAAACACCATATGTTCCAGGCAGTTCTACTTTGTAAGCATTGTCATTGATTTTCTGCACAACTTTGAATGGTCCATCAGCTCTAGGTGACAACTTGGCATTTGGTTGATTAGGAAATCTCTCTTTTCGTAGATGAATCCAGACCAAATCTCCAACTTTAAAAATCTGTTGCTTCCGATGTTTGTCTCGCTGATTTTTGTATCTGGAATTTTGTTTCCGTATCTGCTCTCGAACTTGTTCATGAAGTTTCTTGATTTCCTTCGCTCGACTATCTGCATCAGAACTGAATTGTTGTTTGTTGGTTGACGGAGTCAAATCAAGTGGGCTAAGTGGACGGGTGCCATATACAACTTCGAAAGGGCACTTTCCCGTGGACTGATTAGTTGAATTATTGTAAGCAAATTCAACTTGAGCCAGAATAAGATCCCACTGCTTCAAGTTTTTACCAACAAAACTTCGAAGTAGATTTCCCAACAGTCGGTTGACAGCTTCGGTTTGTCCATCAGTCTGAGGATGGCTCGCACTACTGAACTGCAGCTTAGTTCCCATCTTCTTCCATAAAGTTCTCCAAAAATGGCTTAAAAACTTCACATCTCGATCAGAAGTGATAGTTTTTGGAATTCCATGAAGACGAACTATTTCTTTGAAATACAAATCAGCAACTTGAACAGCATCATTCGTCTTTTGACATGGAATGAAATGGGCCATCTTTGAAAATCTATCCACCACGACCATAATTGAATCCTTCTGACGTTGACTTCGTGGAAGTCCCAAAATAAAATCCATAGTAACATCTTCCCATGGTGATTCCGGTACGGGAAGTGGCATATATAAACCAGTGTTTTGGCGTTTGGATTTAGCCAAATGACATATTCTGCATCTTTGAATATGCCGATTTATATCTCTTTCCATTCTTGGCCAATAAAAATTTTCCTTTACCAGGGCCATAGTTTTATCTCGGCCAAAGTGACCTGCTAATCCTCCATCATGGGCTTCCCAGATAATGGCTTCTCGTAGTGAACATCGAGGAATACACAAAGTCTTCTCTTTGAATAAAAATCCTTCATGCTTGTAGTAATCTTTGGAGGATTGCACTTCAGTAGTAGTCCAAATTTTCTGGAAGTCAGGATCATCTGGGTACAACTCCTTTATCATTTCAAAACCAACTACTTTTGTTTGTAGTGTAGACAGTAGCGTATGGCGCCTACTGAGAGCATCTGCAACAACATTTTGAATTCCAGCCTTGTGCTTGATTAGAAATGGATAAGACTGTAAAAACTCACTCCAAGAGGCATGTCGACGGCTAATCTTCTGTTGAGAGTTCAAATATTTTAAAGCTTCATGATCAGAATAAAGAATGAATTCTTTATTTAATAGGTAATGACTCCAATGGTGCAAGGCTCGAACAATTGCATAAAACTCCTTGTCGTATGTTGAATACCGAAGTTTAGCATCGTTAAGCTTTTCACTGAAGAAGGCTATAGGATGACCTTCTTGACTTAGAACAGCACCAATTCCAGTGTGGGAAGCATCACAGCTAACTTCAAATACTTGATCAAAATTGGGAAGGGCTAATACTGGTGCTTCAGTTAAACATTTCTTCAGCTTGTCAAAACTTTTCTGTGCAACCTCGGTCCATTGAAACTTGTCTCCTTTGATACAATCTGTGAGGGGAGCGGCAACTGTGCTGAAGTTTTTGATGAATCTTCTGTAAAAAGAGGCTAATCCATGGAAACTTCTGACCTCATGGATTGATTGCGGAACTGGCCAGCTATTGATTGCTTCTATCTTTTCTGGATCAACTCGTATGCCTTCGGATGTGATGATGTATCCAAGAAAAGTAACTTCATTTGTCAGGAAAGCACATTTCTTCAAATTGGCATATAGCTTTTGTTCACGAAGAGTCTGTAACACTTGTCGGACATGTTCCAAGTGTTCCTCCTTGTCCTTACTAAAAATCAGAATGTCATCAAAATAGACGACGACAAATTTACCAATAAAGGGTCGAAGGACTTGATTCATAAGTCGCATGAATGTACTTGGCGCATTGGACAACCCAAAGGGCATAACTGTCCATTCATAAAGACCATCTCTTGTTTTAAAGGCAGTCTTCCATTCATCTCCTGGTCGAATTCTGATCTGATGGTATCCGCTTCGAAGATCAATCTTTGAAAAGATAGTGGAACCATGTATCTGATCTAGCAAATCATCAAGTCTAGGAATTGGAAATCTATACTTGATGGTAATTTTGTTGACAGCTCGACTATCAACACACATTCTCCAACTTCCATCTTTCTTAGGGACTAGAATGGCAGGAACCGCACAAGGACTAACACTTTCCTGTATTAATCCTTTTTTTAATAATCCTTCAACTTGATTTTGAATTTCAGCATGCTCCTGAGGACTCATTCTGTATGCGGGTCGGTTTGGAATCGTTGCTCCCGGACTGAAATCAATAGCGTGTTGGATGTCTCGCATGGGGGGTAGTCCAGATGGAATGTCTTCTGGAGCCACATCGGGAAACTCTTCAAGTAGTGGTTTAATTTCGACTGGAACATGAATCTCCTTATTTGATTCGAATAATATAAATAAGCTCATGGTTTGAACTTCCTCTATAGCTTCCTCTAGTTGTTTCTTCGTGACTAGGGACACTAATGGTTTGGCTTCCTTCTTGTTTTTATCAAGCTCACTCGGTGGCAGAGTAGCTAACTTGATTTTTACTCCATCCTTGACAAAAGAGTAGGTGTTTGCATAACCGTCATAAAGTACTTGACGATCATACTGCCATGGCCTACCTAGAAGAAGATGACAAGCATCCATAGGCACAACATCACACCATACTTGATCCTGGTACTTCTGACCAATAGAGAATGTCACTAGGCAACGCTTGTCAACTTTGACTGTACTTCCTTTATTGAGCCAATGCAAACTGTAGGGGTGTGGATGAATCTGGGTTGGTAGATCCAATTTTTCTACCATGTAACTTGAAACGACATTTTCACAACTCCCATTGTCTATGATAACATCACAGACTTTTCCTGCAGAAGTGCAACGAGTGTGGAAAATATTGCGTCTCAACCAAGGTTCTTCCTTATTGGCCATTGTGTTTAGGCTTCGTCGGATTACTAAGGACTCACCCTGATCAGCAGCAGTAATTTCTTCATCGTATATTGGATCTGCGTAATATTCTCCTTCAGTGTCTTCTCGAGTCTCTTCTTCCTCATAAACTTCATAGGCTTCTCCTTTGATAATTGTGATAGTTCTCCGGTTTGGACAGTTTGAAGCAATGTGACCAAAACCTTGGCATTTAAAGCATTTAATGGCCTTGTTTTTGTTTTCTGTAGAAATGGTTTTAGGAGAGGGTTGGGTGGAAGAGCTGGCTTGGTTGGTAGGTGGCTTCTGATTATAAGGTGGTTGGTTTGCTGGAGAGAAATTTCTATTGGTAGATCTTTTGGGTAGCTGCTTCTCTACTCGCGTAGCAAGACGAATAACATCTTCTAACGACCAATATTGTTGAAGTTCAACACGATCAGCAATATCAACATTTAATCCTCCGAGGTATCTAGCAATAGTCTGCTCCTCTTTTTCTTGTATATCACACTGCATCATCAACTTCTCAAATTCTCTTGTGTATTCTTCGACTGATAAATTCTTCTGACGAAGATTTTGCAGTTGGATAAACTTGTCTTGGTAGTAGTGAGGAGGGAGAAACATTCGGGTTAATTCCTTTCGCATTTTTTCCCAAGTTTTGATCTTGCTTTTTCCTTCTCGGTCTCGCCTTTTTTTAAGATTTTCCCACCAAATGGAAGCATGTTTCCTTAATTTCACAGCAATAATCTTCACCTTTTTTTCTTCGTGAATATCCTTATATTCAAACACCCTTTCGACTGTTTGAAGCCAATCGATGAAATCATCCGGTTGCAGTCTTCCTTCAAAGTTAGGAATGTCAACTTTAATGTCATCATGTCTGACTTGTGGCTTTTGAGGTCGACGATTTCTAGGTGTTGAAGAATCACTGGAAGATTCTTCATCTTCTGGTTGACGCTCGTTTAACAAGACTTGTTGGGTTTGCAAAGCATCTTGAAGTTCTTGAATTTGTCTCCGCATGTCCGCCATTTCAACGTCTCGCAGAGGTTGTCTTCGTGGAGGCATGTTGAAAAATAAATTTTCAGTGAACAGTGCCCGTGAACAGTGCTCGTGAACAGTACCGTATGAACAGTACCGTATGAACAGTACCCGTATGAACAGTGTCCGTGAACAGTGCTCGTGAACAGTACCGTATGAACAGTACCGTATGAACAGTACCCGTATGAACAGTACCCGTATGAACAGTACCCGTATGAACAGTACCGTATGAACAGTGTCGTCTTCTCCGGTGATGAACAGTGTCGTCTTCTCCGGTGATGAACAGTAACCCTGCCTGAACAGTGTCGTCTTCTCCGGCGATGAACAGTGAACAGTGAATAGTGAACAGTAACTTCCGACCGAAATAGTGACCGGAATTTCTGTTTTTTTTCACTCAACTCCGGGATCTAAAAACTTGCTCTGATACCAAAATATGGCTCAGGAACAAGAGAGAAAATTCTCTAAATAACTCACTTTTATTCTCAAATTCAATGTGTCTTACAATGCTCTAAACATGCCTATTTACACTAATGCTAGAGGTCCTTACATGCAAATATTGAGGTCCTTAAATGCAAATAATTAATGGTAGGTGGAGTAGGTGGTGTTTTTGAATGGTAGGTGGAGTAGGTGGAGTAGGTAGAATTAGGTAGAATTTGACTTCTAAAAAAAAAAAAACATGGGCTGCTAGTATGGCTTCTGGAATCACTCTTCCAGTTCGATTTTGCTTATTGGACCACCTCTGAATTAAAGAAAATTCCACAAGCTTCGCGTGGACAGTAAGATCGTCAAATTCTGACTTCTGGAACTCAAGATATGGCCCAAACAGTGCAGGCAGCCTGTATGGCCCAATATTACGAATTTTCTCCTATTTTATCTCCAAAAAAATCCAAATCAATGCAAAACACAGTAAATATGAGAATAAAATCATCTAAAATATATATAAAAATATACTCTATCATCTTTCCAGAAGGTAGTGCAAGGGTATCAAAGTTAATACTAGAGGCAGCTGAAGTTAATACCAGGTTGGAGATGCTACTATGAACCTGTGTTTAGTTTTCTATGGGTTTGATAGCTAGTTGGATTACTCTGTTGATCTTTCTGGGTGACAGAACTATTCTATTCTACTGAATACGTGGAGAGAGCAGCATCTAAAAATTTATATAGTGGTCATTAGGTAAAGCAATTGTTTCTTAACATGTGATACCTGCTCAAGTTCTAATTCTTACACTTGTTTCTTTATCTGCTAATATCGATTCCTTATATCTGTATTCAATGCATTCCATGTACTTAAGTTTAAAATATTCTTTTACATTACTGGACTTTGCTGATTTGGCAGGCATGGAATGCTCAAACCACCACTGATCTTTATTGTTAATCATTTCACATACTTTTCAGGTCAGGATCTATCCTGTTGACTTGATCAGTGTCAAGTTATTTGCCCAGAGGGTTATGGACCTTGCAGAGTACAGGAAGAAACTGTACGACTATCTGGTTGCAAAAATGAGTGATATAGCACCTAATTTGTTGTTGGAGCCCGTTTAATATCTCATGCTGGCAGTCTTACAAATCTGGCGAAGTTCCCTTCTTCTACCCTTCAGATCCTTGGTGCATAGAAGGAAATTTTCAGGTTATCTGTTTTAATTTTCTACTATTTGGTCTTTATGTCACAAAGTCACTTATTTTCCTCTTTATCTTTCTTAAGTCATATTGTTTTATGCCATAAGTAATTCTTCATATGCGAATACCCTCTCATGTGTTGCTTCTTCTGCAGCATCAACTCAAACAGCAGATTGAATGCCTTGTCTCAGATAAATGATCCAGATTTTTTAAACAGACATTGTCTCTGTGGATTTGTGAAGGATATCTTGATGAAGCTTCATGAAAAGTATTTGGCTCATGGCTTAATGGAATGGAAGGAGGACCTCTTGTTCAATCAACGAGCTTAAGGATGATTACATATATATATATATATATATATATATATATATATATACTTTAAGAGTTTGATATATTTCTTGTTTGTTATGTTTATTTGTGGTTGAGGTTTGTTATATATAGCATCTGTTTGGGGTGTATTGTGATTATGTATCATGTATAGATTGATTTTATATATAATTTGGTGTTATGGCATGGGCTAAATTATTTCTGAAATTGTATTGTTTCATAACAAAATTGCAATTTTTAATTTTTTTTTTAAAAAAATTGACTTTTAGTGTCGGTTGTTTAAATGACCGACGCTTATAACCAGACTTTAAGCGTCGGTTGTTTAAATGACCGACGCTTATAAAAGACTTTAAGCGTCGGTTCTTTAAATGACCGACGCCTATAACTTACTTTAAGTGTCGGTTGTTTAAATGACCGACGCCTATAACCTATCTTTATGTGTCGGTTATTTAATTGACCGATGCCAATAGTAAGACCATATGCGTCGGTTCTTTAGGTAACCGACGATATTAGCAACTTTAGGCGTCGGTTGTTTAAATAACCGACGCTATTAGTATATTATATGCGTCGTCCAATTAACCGACGCCATAGGCCTATACCTATAGTGTCGCCTTCATATACTACGCCCAATAACTGATGCCTAAAGCCTATTTTAACCGACGCTAAAAGCCTATTCTGTACTAGTGATGATTATAATTGTCATTAAATATGAATTATCTCCAAGTTATATATCTTATGTTTTTGGACAATTTTCCCTTTAATCTATATGTAAGAATCTTAGATTCTTCGTTTAAGGGTTCTCCACGTAACATGACCCAATATTTATAAGTAACTATAATGTACGTTAACCAGCTTAAAAGTATAGAGTTATGGTAATATTATCAATTATATTTGTTATTAATTTATTATAGATATTTTTTAAAAATTAATTAATGGAGCTCAAAGTTGTATATAATATTATATTTATTTCGATCTTGAGTTAAAAGATTCCTAATACATAACTTCACTACTGAATAAATTAAATTAATATTTAATATTTAATTAATTAATTTAATATTTAGTAATATATCGTGATATGCATGACATGATATACCATATCATTAAGATGGAGTTTTGGCTTTTAATAAAGAATATAGATAAATATATTCAACTTTGAGTTCATAAGGTCATTGTTTTATGGTTCAGACCAAGAATCCTTTGGAAGGATTTGAAGGGCGAGAAGGCGGCCGAATTCAGGGAGTCCCTGTCCAACGAAGGTTGTTTTGTGCATGGTGGAGATGCTAATAGTAGGTGGACCAACGTGGCGAAGGCTATTCGGTGTGTGGGCGAGAAGGTGGTGGGGGTTTCCTCAGGAAGGTTCAGTGGTAATAAGGAGTCGTGGTGGTGGAACGAGGAGGTTCAAAAGAAAGTAAAGGCTAAACGTGCGCTCTTTAAAGAGATTTTGTTCATGTGTGCAGGGGCGGAGAGAATTCTGAAGATGGAAGCGTACAAGGTGGCGAGACGAGAGGCAAAAAAGGCCGTGGCGAAAGCCAAGGAGGAAGCCTATGAGGGGATGTACAAGCGCCTAGATACCAAGGAAGGAGCGAATGCTATCTTTAAACTAGCTAAAGCTAGGGAGAGAGGGCGGCGCGACCTGGATTCTGTTAAATATGTTAAGGATGATTCAGGCCGAGTGTTATTGAATGAAGAGGCTATCAAGGAGAGGTGGAGTTCGTATTTCCATAAACTGTTCAATGAGGCTAGGAGGAGTGGTTCTGGGGTGGAGCAAGAGGTCCCTACGTCGTCTGTGCTTTCTATCGATTCCTGTGAGCAAATCAGCGAGGAGGAAGTCAAGGGTGCCCTTCTTAAGATGGCTAGAGGGAAGGCGGTTGGCCCGGATCAGATCCCAATCGAGGCGTGGCTTTGTCTGGGTGAGGTTGGCGCCAAATTGCTAGCAGACCTGTTCAATGATCTCCTCTTGGGTGCTAAGATGCCAGCGGAATGGA
The DNA here is from genome assembly GCA_037693485.1 of Kitagawia praeruptora. Classification (NCBI taxonomy): domain Eukaryota; kingdom Viridiplantae; phylum Streptophyta; class Magnoliopsida; order Apiales; family Apiaceae; genus Kitagawia; species Kitagawia praeruptora. The sequence goes on from CM075350.1 coordinate 102,874,638, forward strand.
GGCGTAGTATCGTGGTCCCTTTTTTCAAGAACAAAGGCGATGCCCAGAGTTGTAGTAACTACCGGGGTATTAAATTACTCAGTCATACTATGAAACTTTGGGAGAGAGTGGTTGAAAGTCGGATTAGAAGAGTAGTTGAAATCTCAGAGAATCAATTTGGTTTTATGCCTAGGAGATCGACGACCGAGGCCATCCATCTCGTCAGACGCCTTATGGAGAAGTTCAGGGAGCGTCGCAAAGACCTTCATATGGTGTTCATTGATCTTGAGAAGGCTTATGATAGTATCCCCGGTGTAGCCATTTGGAAGAGTCTTGAAGAGAGGAGAGTGGCGTCGCCGTACGTTAGGGCGATTCAAGACATGTACTCCCAAGCTAGTTCCTGCGTCCGGACCCCAGTGGGCGACTCTCGTTTTTTCCCTGTGGAGATAGGGCTCCATCAGGGGTCGGCCCTTAGTCCTCTTCTTTTCGCTCTTATCCTTGATGTCATGTCGAGAGGGATTCAAGATTCCGTCCCTTGGTGCATGCTCTTCGCTGATGATATCGTGTTAGTGGCGGAGTCGAGGGAGGTGAACGAGAAGCTGGAGCTTTGGAGATCTACTTTGGAGTCCCAAGGCTTACGTATGAGCCGATCTAAAACCGAGTATCTATGGTGTAACTTCAGCGGTGAGGCCAGCAAGGAAGGAGTGGAGGTTAAGATTCAAGATCAGATCGTACCTAGTACGGATAAGTTCAAATATCTAGGGTCGATCATCCAGAAGGAAGGTGAGGTTGAAGACGATGTCAAACATCGTATCAAGGCTGGGTGGCTAAGGTGGAGGGCAGCGTCAGGGGTGATGTGCGACAAAAAGGTCCCTTTAAAGTTGAAAGGGAAATTTTATAGAGCGGCAATCCGGCCTGCATTGCTCTATGGTTCTGAGTGTTGGGCGGCGAAGAAGGCACTCGAAAGCAAGTTGGAAGCGGTCGAAATGAGGATGTTACGTTGGTCGTGTGGGCGCACGAGGTTAGATAGAATTCCAAATGGGGTGTTTAGGAGCGAGCTTGAAGTGGCGCCTCTTACTGCGAAAGTCAGGGAAGGGAGGTTGAGATGGTACGGTCACGTCCGTAGGAGGCTGGCTGAAGCCCCTGTGAGGAGGGTCGAGAGTCTTTCGGTGGTTGGGGTGAGGAGGAGAGGCAGACCGAGGAGAACGTGGGAAGAGCAGCTTAGGTTGGATCTGAAAGCCTTAAACTTGGATGAGACCATGACCGCTGACAGGTGCTCTTGGAGGCGTCATATCAGAGTGGTGGACTCTCTTTTAGGGAGCGGCTCTGTTGTAGAGAGTCTCAGAGTTGGGTTGTCTCGGTTAGCTTTATCTTAGGAGTTCGGCTTTTTCGTTCTCATTTTTCGTTTTTATTGTCTACTGTATACCGGTTTTGCAGTAGCAGGGAGATTGGATCTGTCTTATCTCTGTGCGGAGCTTACTGGGTATGTGTGACTCAGTTGGTTTGGTCTGTTGTCGTTTACTTGTGGCTGTTGTCGTTTACTTGTGGTGTATTATGCAAGGGGTGCGACCAGAGCTATCCTCACAGGCTGGTAGAGCGGAGCGCATCAGGACCTGCGTAACATAACTCTAAGCAGGCGGGCAGGTCCCATGTGGAGAATGCCATGGGCTGAGGTATTGCTTTGATCTTTTTCCTACCATTTGGATTCCAGTGTATATATCACCCACCGTATTTGTCGTGCACATAGCCGAGGGTCTTCACAGAAACAGTCTCCCTGCCTTAAAAAGCAGGGGTATGGTCTGCGTACAACCTACCCTCCCCAGACCCTGCTCTGAGCGGGATATACTGGGTATGTTTGGTTTAGTTTGGTTTATTGTTTTATGGAGAACCATCTTATATGGAGAACTATAGAGAATCACTAATTTTTTATTCTGAAGTAGAATCAGAGTTCTAATTTTTTGGTTCTATAAAAAAATCAATTTTTTTTTCTATAAAAAAGTACAAATTTTTTGATTCTGTTGTAGAACCAAATGCTAACGTGGCACTGATGCTGACGTGGCCGTGGTGACGTGATGGAGGCGTTTTTTTTTTAAAGACTCTTTGAAAAAAGTTTAAACAAATATTATTAATTCTGTTATAAAATTAAAAAAAAAAAAAAGATCATTCTCCATAATTCTCTACACCGCTACTCAAGTCCATAGTATGTACTAGTTCACGACTATAGCACAAAACATATATCCAAGGCGCTGGTCATATTTGATCAAACAGGGTTAGGGACTAAAATTATTTTAAGACAAAGTTTTAATAACCAGTGTTAGACCGACACGTGTGCATCTATTAATAGGTTAATGACGACGTTGTGATACATGAACTGAACACCAAAACAAAACCACATTAATACCCCAACAAGGACAAAGCCATAATGGAAGGCAGATAATCTCACGCGCTGCCCTTACGTGATTCACCTGACTTGTAGTACCCCTTACTAACCAACGCACGTAAGTTCCACGAGTTCCATAAGGTAGTATGGAATATCCAAGAGAAAATGGTTAATTGGAGGGGATGGGGGGTTGAAAGTGGAAAGAACACCAACCCTAAGTTGTGGACTACAGTGCATCCTCTTATCCCTAGGGTTATTATTGAGATTCCATTAAAATAAGTTTGTAACCAAAACAAGCAAGCAAGATGATGAACATAAAGATAAAGTAACCAAGAACATAAAAAGCAGTCTCTCTCTCTCTCTCTCTCTCTCTCTGGTGTGTTAACTTTCTCTTTTTTCCTCTCTAGGGTTTGTAACCAGGTTGCTATATATCTTTCTTACATACTTTTGGTCACATATAGATTTGGGTAGGAGGGGGGTGAATTATATATATATATATATATATAAAGATGGGAAGGGGAAGAGTAGAGCTGAAGAGGATAGAGAACAAAATAAATAGACAAGTAACATTTGCAAAGAGAAGAAATGGACTTTTGAAGAAAGCATATGAACTATCCGTACTTTGTGATGCTGAGGTTGCTCTTATCATCTTCTCTAACCGTGGCAAGCTCTATGAGTTTTGTAGCACTTCCAAGTATATATCCTTACATCCCATATCATCTGCATATCTTTCTTTCTTTCCTCTCTCTTTATCTCTCATCTCTAATAATAATCCTCTTGTTTTATAATTTTTCCTTTATTAGGGTTTATCTATTTTTTTATATTGATTTGTTTGTGCAATCCAATAAACTACTTTTGGTGGTTAATTATTAAATATTATAAACTATAAATACACATATTTAATTGGTTTTGTGGGTGAGACTTGGGTACAAGATCAAGTTTTGATGTGTAAATCTTATAGTAACATAAAGCTTGTACTTTTGTAGATCTTCATCTCACATCTCTATATTTGCTTCTTGAAAAAGAAAAAGTCATATTTTTGTGTGTATGTACAAGTAGACATCTCCAATTATACAAATGAGGGAGGAGATGTAGCTTTATTTTCAGATCTATATTGGGTTCAAATACAAGTATATATATATGTGAGACTGGATTTTAATTTCTAGCTACACTTTAATTTCTGCTTTCACTTGTCTCTTTTAAACTTCCCCTAATCTCATCACTGCATATAATAATTATTTATATAGCTGGTCACCTATATGTATGTATTCTAGAGTTTAGTTTGTACCCAAATTTAATTAGTTTTTTTGGTACAATGGTTCAGCTCAGCTGTGTTTCAAAAGTTTGATTATCTTCTTGTTGCAAAGAGAGCTAATTTTATGGTATTGTTTGGGTGATGGAATTATATATAGCTCTAGCTAGACAGACAATGAATATGTATCTTTTAGAGTAAAAGTATTTGCATTTGAATTAACTGGGTTGATGAAATGTCCCAAAGTTAACTTATTCAGTGAATGTAGAGATATGAGTAAGCATATATCTCTAAAAAAAAATTACTTTTATACAAGTGAATATTTTTTTATATGTTGATCGATAGAACAGTACTAACACATGTTACTGGTACTATATATCTTTTGTTTTGTTTTGTTATTAATACTAAAATATGTAATACAATTTAAGTTATAGAATTATCATGATTGAATCTTTAGAAAGTAAAAAGTTTAATGAGGGCCTGGTTGTTTTCACTGATAAGCATGCAACCAATATACTGGCATATATCTAATACTGATCCTCCACTAGAGCATAGCTATAAGGATTCTTTCTGAGCAGATGATATTTATTTAAATAGGTATATAGGACTTTCTAATCTATTTTCAATCTGCTTCATGATGAAAAAAGGACATCACCATGAGTTTGCGCACCCCTACATCTTCTCTCTTTTCTCTATGTTCTTAAATCTTGATTGAAAAAAGAGGATGAAATTGAACTGATTATGCAAACTGTCTATCACAAAAATTTATGTTTTTTCAAGATGTGTTTGCACATACATCTATTTTATAGGAAACTATACACATTTAGTCATACAGAGCAGTTTAATTGACTAAAACAACTCCAAACCTCATCTATGCCTTACATTTCTGAGTGTTTAGTTACTACTTTTTAACTAAGAAAGGTGTAGTTGACCTAGTAATTTTAGGTGCCCAACTCATGATTAAACGATTATGGTTCGACTCTCTTATTTAACATGTTATGGTTCTGTACTGGAAACCGTCTTTCGATCTCTATTCCTGTGAGTAGAGTTAAAGTTGTGTACATTCTATCTTCCCCACCCTTCTCTTCGAGCGAGATAAGTGATTATGTCCTCCTTTCGGCCTCCGTCACTCAGTTACATGAAGATGAAAGTTATTATGGCTTATACATAGATGAAAATGTAACTGTATTACTGTAACACATCCATAAAATCTCTCTATGAACAAAGTGATTCAATGAAAAGTACTGTCATAGTATCCTATGGATATTAACCATGTATATTAATTATTTGCTGGACATTAAAGTTCAACTCATTCACTTTGATTCCATATATAACACACACACACATATATATATATAGCTAGCTAAGTATCTGTGGTGACATCCTTATTTTTACGCATGGTTCCCAGGTGCAAGTTAACCAGCTTTATGTATGCTTAAATATTTAGTAAATAGTTGTCTTTTATATATATCACATATGGTTTGTCCAGCATTTTATTTATGGGTCCATTTCTTTTTATTGTTGCTTCCATTTTATATATGCCAACACCTACAGGAAGTGTTTTTCCCTAGCTCATACCGAAAATATCCTATAATATTTGAATATGGAACAGGAGACAATTGAACCAGATAACTGTATGTGTGATCTAGATGTTGATTGTTCGAGTATTAGATTGTATCGGTAACTAGAGGTTGAGGGTTGACCAAGAAAACATTCTCTAAATATTGTCATCAAATATGTGTTTACACAAAAACTACCTTTGAAGTATCAAAATTGCAAGCAGTGAATTGATGGTATTACTTAGTTTATATGTGTTTCATTGTTATTTACAGAATTGCAGATCAAATATACATATGTTCCTAGTACTCTTTACCATCAACTACCTAGCTAACCAATTTCTCTTTGTTGACAAAACCCCAGCATGCTCAAGACACTTGAAAGGTACCAAAACTGCAGTCATGGGACACTGGAAGTTAATCGGTCAGCCAAAGATTTAGAGGTAGCTTAACTGATGTAGCTTTATCCCTGAGATTTGTTATCAACATAAATATATACGGTATTTGTAAATATGCACTTGTTGAAATATACAATGGGACAGAAGGGCAACTGGCAAGCAATTGGGCTTCCTTCTGGAGAGTATCTTTATTGCAGCCAGTTGCACTTCGTTTTGTAATTTTCTCAGAGTGTTTAAGTCAGTTTGTTCCTAATCTTTTGCATGAATCACTACTTGTTATGTTCTTAGCAAAGCAGCTACAGGGAATACCTAAAACTGAAAGGCAAATACGAGTCCCTACAACAATATCAAAGGTAATCATCAATTAGCCATCACACACATATATGTATTTATTTATTTATTTCTGCTAAATCATCACACATACATACATGTGTATGTGAAGTACAAAGTTAGTTTAGCTTTACTCTTTTCTCTAGTTGGTTTAATTTCTAATCTTGTACAAATATGGTTTTTAATTATGATCATTAATTATGTCGTCTACTCTGAGTTTTAAATTATATATATATATATTGCAGGCACCTTCTTGGGGAAGACCTAGGGCCTCTAAATATAAAAGACCTCGAGCATCTGGAACTACAACTGGATGAATCCTTGAAGCATATTAGGTCTACTAAGGTAAAGAAACTCAACAATAGGGGCGTGCTGCGTGTGCATCAAGTTCTGATCTATTGAGTTCATCATCATACATAAATTACCTTGTCATGTTGAATAGCAAAATTTTGTTGCATTATTTAGCAATAATGAAAGATACTGTACGTCAACATTGTTATTGTGTCTCCGTTGTTTACATTTATATGGATGGCATTGTATTTGTATATATGCTGTGCCTGCAAGTGTTATCCTTTTGGAATCTGAATTAGTGATCCCTGATTTTGAGAGCAAAAAGCTTAGATTTGTTTTGACTCTTCTCAACTTCTTTGCAGACCCAATATATGCTTGACCAGCTTTCTGATCTTCAAAATAAGGTATTTTTACCTACACATATTTTCTATGACATTTGAATCTTCAATACTCTTCTATGTTTACCTAATTAAGATTTTTATTTTAAATAATGCATTATTCCAACTGCAGGAAAGAATGTTGCTCGAGACTAACAGGGCTCTGGAAGGAAAGGTACGTAAAGGAATTCATTTTTATGCAAATTATTGCTCCATTTGGTTGGAATGATTGAAATTAGGTGTGAATGGAATTATTTTTTTTTGCTAAGCATGATTATTATTTATCCCTACATTTCGTGCATTACAAATTTAAACTAGAGTTTAACTTGGGAACAAGTGACTCGTCAATGTTTCTATGAGCAATTCTATCTCTAGTTTGTATCTTGAAACGAAAGGGAGCGTAAGTATGAATCTGCTTTGCAATTGCCTACCTATTTTGCTGCAAAATGCCGTTAAGTAATTGTTCTTAAGCCAGTGCCATATATAGCTCAATGGCTGCTTTTTTTTATATATAATCCTAAATTAAAGATGCTGCATTCGTTGTTGAATCATAAATGAAGCCGACTCTAAGGGCCTGTTTGGATATTGGGTTGGGGAGGGATGGGTTGGGTTGGGTTATAATGGGATGGGTTAGGTTGGGAAGGGATGGGTTGGGTTGAACCCTTACCTTGTTTGGATGTAAGGGTTGAGTAATGAAGGGTTCAACCCTTACCTTATTTGGATGGAGGATTAGGTTGGGAAGGGTTATATAATATAATTAATTATTATTTTTTTGGAAAAAAATATTTTCAAATCAATATTTTTGAAAAAAATATTTCTGAATCAATATTTCGGGGGAAAAAATTTTCGAACCAATATTTTGGGGAAAAAAATTTCTCAATCAATATTTCGGAAAAAATAACTTCAGAACCAATATTTTGAGAAAAAATATTTCCGAACCAATATTTCGGAAAAAAAAATTTCTGGATCAGTATTTCAGGAAAAATATTACCGAACCAATATTTCTGAAAAAAATATTTCTGAACGAATATTTTAGAAAAATATTTCCGAAAAAAATATTTCTGAAATATTAGTTTGGAAAAAAATATTTCGGAAATATTGGTTCGAAAAAAAATATTTCAGAAATATTGGTTCGGAAATTATTTTTTCCGAAATATTGGTTCTGAAAAAAAATATTTCCGAAATATTGGTTCCGAAAAAAATATTTCCGAAATATTGGTTCGGGAAAAAATATTTCCGAAATACTGGTTCCGAGAAAAATATTTCCGAAATATTGGTTCGGGAAAAAATATTTTGGAAATATTGGTTCCGAAAAAAATATTTCCGAAATATTGGTTCGGGAAAAAATATTTCGGAAATATTGGTTCCGAGAAAAATATTTCCGAAATATTGGTTCGGGAAAAAATATTTCGGAAATATTGGTTCCGAAAAAAATATTTCCGAAATATTGGTTCGGGAAAAAATATTTCGGAAATATTGGTTCCGAAAAAAATATTTCCGAAATATTGGTTCGGGAAAAAATATTTCGGAAATATTGGTTCCGAAAAAAATATTTCCGAAATATTGGTTCGGGAAAAAATATTTCGGAAATATTGGTTCCGAAAAAAATATTTCCGAAATATTGGTTCGGAAAAAAATATTTCGGAAATATTGGTTCCGAAAAAAATATTTCCGAAATATTGGTTCGGAAAAAAATATTTCGGAAATATTGGTTTCGAAAAAAATATTTCCGAAATATTGGTTCGGAAAAAAATATTTCGGAAATATTGGTTCAGAAAAAAATATTTCCGAAATATTGGTTCGGAAAAAAATATTTCGGAAATATTGGTTCGGAAAAAAATATTTCCGAAATATTGGTTCGGAAAAAAATATTTCGGAAATATTGGTTCCGAAAAAAATATTTCCGAAATATTGGTTGTTCGGAAAAAAATATTTCCGAAATATTGGTTCGGAAAAAAATATTTCCGAAATATTGGTTCGGAAAAAAATATTTCGGAAATATTGGTTCCGAAAAAAATATTTCCGAAATATTGTTTCGGAAATATTTTTTACCGAAATATTGGTTCGGAAATATTTTTTCCTGAAATACTGATCCAGAAATATTTTTTCCCAAAATTTTGGTTCGGAAATATTTTTTTCGGAAATATTGGTTCAGAAATATTTTTTCCCGAAATATTGGTTCGAAAATATTTTTTCCCGAAATATTGGTTCGAAAATATTTTTTTTCCGAAATATTGGTTCGGAAATATTTTTTCCCGAAATATTGGTTCGAAAATATTTTTTCCCGAAATATTGGTTCGGAAATATTTTTTTCAGAAATACTGATCCAGAAATATTGTTTTATTGTTGTTATTTATTAGGAAGTATTTTTTTTATTATTGAAATATTTTTTTCAACCCTGTCCAACACCCCAAATCGGGGTGTTGAAATGCTCTCTCATTTACATTATATTAGAACCCTCTCCTAACCCCTCACCAACCTCTATAAACCCAACCCTCCATTTTAAATTTCTATCCAAACAAAGGTTGTCAAATTTGAACCCCTCCCAACCCAACCCATCCCTCCCCAACCCCCGATCCAAACAGGCCCTAATGGTAGTGCTCCTTGTTACACTAGGCTTTTACGATATGTCATCTTCTAAGTTGCAAGAGAGATAAGTTGTCTTGCATCAAATTAACTTTTATTAATGGTGACTACTTACAACTACAAGTGCCGTTCAGATTTTAATAGGACATGTACATATATATGTTCCTTGATTATACCACTTCGCCACCAACAATATATCACAATTTATTCTGAAACTGTTTCCCTCCTTGATACATTACTTTCCTGCACTTGGGAAGCTATATATGAATGTACATTTATAATAATATTGTGCCAACTTTTAAATCTAGTTCCTGTGTGTAGTGATCATGGGTAGTTGTTATTTCATATTACTCCAAATTTTGTTTTGCAGCTGCATGAATATTACTCGGAGGCTCAGTTAAGACAATTATGGCCCGGTGGTGAAGAAAGTGCCTCATATGGCCAGCAACAACAGCAACATGGGCAGTCTCAGGGATTTTTCCAGCCACTGGACTGCAATTCTACATTGCAAATTGGGTAATACTTACATTCTCATTGTAATTCAGCTAGGCCATTTTTCTTGTTCATATATTTTTTTTGGTTCCAATTATTTCTAAAATATCTCTGGATACGTTCAGGTATAATGCTGTAGGTTCGGATCAGATGAATGGAACTAATGGTCAAAATGTGAATGGAATAGTTCCCGGATGGATGCTCTAAAGATCAATTATCGATCTTCTCCGTTCAGTATAACGTTTGTGTGATCTGAGTATCTAATAATATTTGATAAGCAACCGGCATGAAGGATTTTGTACCATGCTATTTGTAATTAGGTATATGTTGTGATAGCAAAAAGGTTACATCAGAGACAGCAATGGCTGGCTTTCATGGGCAATGTAACATGCATGTGTATGTAATGGTCTGTAAGCTCATCAAGTACTGTAGAGTGGACGATAAGTGACCAAGATTGCTCAGTTCTCTGCTTATATGCCTTCATAACAATTTCATGTATAAGAAGATTTGACTTAATCGATCGATCATATATACATATATGAGTATCAGTAATTGTGTTACGAGTTTATGACCTTGTTCTTGTTTTTGTTCGTCCATATGTAATGCTGGTTCCGAATAGAATTTTAAATGAAGTCCTATTGTCTACATAGCAAATGGTAATGTGATGTCCTTTTAGGGCCATTGAGTACCTAAATAAAGTCCTTTAGTTAGGTTTCAACCAGATTTTCAACTACTACTTTTGCTACATTGCCCTACTACATTTATCAACAGCAAAATCAATTGCATACCTAATAATTTAGTGCATTCTGAGAAAACTAATTATCCCACTTACACAAAAAAAAAAAATCGCAACTGTTTCATTCTAATTTCACCTAAATTCATTCCATTACGGAAGATAAGAATATTTTATATATATATATATATATATATATATATATATATGGTTGGACTCCATAACAAACACCTTATATAACAAACAACAAAGAACACCTCATATCTAATAGATCCATTGCCCCTGGCGGGACCACCCAATACAAAAGGTTCTTATTTTTTTAGGCTCTATCCATCAAGCAAAAAAAAAAAAAAAAAATTGAAAATTTACTGTTCATCGATGACGTCATCAGTGACGTCATCATGAACAGTAAAATTTTCAAAAATTTCTTCTTTTTTTTTTGCTGGATGGATAGAGCCTAAAAAAATAAGAACTTTTTGTATTGGGTGCCCCTGGCGGGACCAATGGATCTATTGGAATAAATGATTTTGTAGTGTTCTTTATTGTTTGTTATATAAGAGTGTTCTTTATGGAGCAAAGACCTATATATATATATATATATATATATATAGGGGGCTACTCCAATACAAACCTCCTTAAAATACAAACCTACAAACCAAGCATAATCTAATATTTCAAGCTAATCTAATGACCAAACTAGGGGTACCCCAATACAAAAAATGCTTAAAATAATTGGCTCTATCCAACAAAAAAAAATAAAATAAAAAAAAAAAATTCACTGTTCACGTGATGACGTGGCAGTGGATTTCACTGGTTAACGGTGCTTCGCACCTTCTTGTACGGCGCTTCGCGCCTTTATCATTCTAAAGTTGTAAGGAATGGCAATCAATGGTAAAGGCAATAGACGATTGACGGGTGTGTCGAGAGCCTTCGGCCCTCATGACTACCTAACTCATCCGTTTACTGTCTTAAATGCTTCGCATTTCCACGGCAAGATTTTTTTTTTTTTTTTTGAAATTTTTTTATTTTTTTTGTTGGATAGAGCCAATTATTTTAAGCATTTTTTGTGAAGGTACCCTTGGCGGAAACCTTAGAATAGATGAAATATAATTAATTTAGTGTTGGTTTGTAGGTTTGTATTTTAAGAATGGTTTGTATTTGAGCACTTGCCTATATATATATATATATTGGGTATTTTAATTTGATTATTAAGAAAATACAGAGGTTGCACAGAAAATGCCAAGTGAAACCTATGAACTAATCAGCTACTACTATTAGGAATAGTAAAAAGAAATGAAGACAATACAAAGTCAAAAATTCAATTAATGTATCTACTACAGTAAAATGAAGGAATAAAGAGACTAGTGTCACCGTAGCAACTAGCAATCAATAACAGTCATTAATAGTTTAATACAACTATATAGCATTTCCACTTTTCAGTCAAAATTTACATGTGATATTGATACAAACAGACGAACAGTATCAGTTCGTCAAGGCCAAGGGATCATTTAGACCATACATACATCTGTAAATATTTACAAATGGCAAAAAAACACACATGCACCATTCACTGGCCCTTTTTATGTTATTTCAGCCTACATTTCCCTGAATGTGTTACAATGATAAGTTGAAAACTTGGACAAGAAACTCCAAGACAGCATTAGCGAGAATTTACCTTTTCCTTCCATCTTTTTTGGTGAAGTAACCTCTATAAACACTAATTATACTCTCTGCTGTCAAATTATGTCACTCCTTGGTTCGATTTCCTCCCCTTTGCGGTGAACAGGGAAAGCAACACACTCCGGAGAATCGGTACTTCTGATGGAGAGTGCAAAAGGAACTCTCAACCTGCTTTATATGATATATAATATTGTTACAAACAGTATTTACAAACACTCAGACAAATTTTGTATAGTATCCGGGTTCTTTACTATGACCAGTTTGGTTTTTGTGCATCTCCATCTACGACGTGCACATCTGTAGCATCAACTCGTCTCATCGAACTCCATCGTCTACAGAAGTCAATCAGAACAATCATGTTTAGAAAAGCTAATACATTCATTTAAATAGCAAGATGCTTAATACCATTGTCTGCAAGTAAAAGGGATTGGTATACAATGCTTAGTGTGTGCATACATCTTAATTGTCCATCAATAACTAAAACTGCTAACTACACCCTACTAAATATTTGGCTTGAACTCTATGCCCCCATAATGGTACATTTAAATAGGCATCCAGGTTGTTCAAGTTTGATTTAAAGTGGAACATGTTTTCCAATATGTGCCAGATCCAAGGGCAATGTTTAAAAGATAAATTTTGCAGCTCTTGCATTACATAGGTGAATTCTTGCACTGCTGTTCGGCAATTAAACCCCAATGTGTCGCTACACTACTTTTTTTTTATGAACACGTGCAGTCAATGGAACACTTTTTTTTTTTGATAGTTAAACAAACGCACAACCAGGAGTCGAACTCTTGACCTCTCTTAAAGAAGCCAAGAACTCGACCACTGCACCAACCCTTTGTTGGAGTCAATGGAACACTTGACAGAGCTTCACTCCCTCAGTGATTCACAGTGATTCAAAAAATAGTCAAGTCCAAATTCAGTGGTAGTTGAAGCACAGCCCTCGTTTTCTCTTTCTTAATTTTTTATTTTTGCAACAGGGAAAAAAAAAACCCAATACAGCGAGCCTACGTGTAAAGACTATACCCGCCGTCTCAGACAGCACATATACTTATGTAGACAACCGCGATAGATGACCTCTTTACAGTTTTACCACAAAACTCAATACAGAGGACTTACTGGCCACTTCCGATCTCTGTTTTCACCGCAACTTCTCATGGACAGCAGTACTGAATACTTAATATGGACGATAACATAGTCAAGAATGTTTCTCTAAATCACGCTTTAAACTAGATACTTGCAAAAACTCAGTAAAGATAATGTTTTTTGTCCTGAAGTGTGTGTGTGTTTTTGAACAGAGTAAAGTGAGAACATATATATATAGGGTCTTGTTCAAATAGAAACCAAATTAGAATAGAAACTAGAAACTAAACCCAAATTAAATATTTCACGCTAATCTAATGACCAAACTAGGGGTACCCCAATACAAAAAATGCTTAAAATAATTGGCTCTATCCAAAAAAAAAAAATAAAAATAAAATAAAAATAAAAATAAAAAAATCACTGTTCACGTGATGACATGGCAGTGGATTTCACTGGTTAACGGTGCTTCGCACCTTCTTGTACGGCGCTTCGCGCCTTTATCATTCTAAAGTTTAGTTGTAAGGAATGGCAATCAATGGTAAAAGCAATAGACGATTGACGGGTGTGTCGAGAGCCTTCGGCCCTCATGACTACCTAACTCATCCGTTTACTGTCTTAAATGCTTCGCATTTCCACGGCAGGGATTTTTTTTTTTTTTTTTTTTTTTTTGTTGGATAGAGCCAATTATTTTAAGCATTTTTTGTGAAGGTACCCTTGGCGGAAACCTTAGAATAGATGAAATATAATTAATTTAGTGTAGGTTTCTAGGTTTCTATTCTAATTTAGTTTCTATTTGACCAATGGCCTATATATATATATATAGGGTCTTGTTCTAATAGAAACTAAATTAGAATAGAAACTAGAAACTAAACCTAAATTAAATATTTCAAGCTAATCTAATGACCAAATTAGGGGTACCCCAATACAAAAAGTTCATAATATTCTAGGCTCCATCCAGCAAAAAAAAATAAAAATACTGTTCACTGCTGACGTGGCAGTGCCGTCAGCGTGAACAGTATTTTTATTTTATTTTATTTTATTTTTGCTGGATGGAGCCAATAATTTTAAACACTTTTTGTGAAGGTGCCCCTGGCGGGGCCATTAGAATAAATGAAATATAATTTATTTAGTGTTGGTTTCTAGTTTCTATTCTAAGATTGGTTTCTATTTGACCACTAGCCTATATATATATATATATATATATATTTTTATCAATGGCCAGATATCACTTATAAGAACCCATATGATGCATAGACACGTAATTGTTAGAGAGTAAATGATGCCACAAAAACTTTAGTTCTAGATAATCTGCATACTTCAAAAGATAACCTTCAGGTAGAATATGCCCGACCGTTATACAGTGACTTTAAGTAAATAAAACTATGAAAAAGTAGAAAAAAAGTATCAATTCCACAAAGACATATTCAAACAGTATGTTAGTAAGGCGTCATTATACCCATGGCCTAAATAATATCAAATCAGATTATATATACAACGAAAAGATGTAACATGCAAATCAATCAATAATATACACGTAAAGTTAAAATAAGCTAACAGAGAAAGCAATACCGTGCCACAAACGGGACAGCTATCACTTCTTTCCATCCATTCATATATGCAACCAAGGTGGTAATGGTGAGAGCATTTTGTAATTATCTTCGGATTTTCAGTAGTGTATTCTGCAAACCAAAAAAGATTACAACATCCATTTAACTGACATTCTGAAGTGCTGGAACAAATCAATTATAATGCAGAGCATGCTACTGAATTTAAATGGAAAACAATAAGCATCATAATAATCAGCTTAAAATTGCTGGAGGACTTGCAAAATATATTGCTAAGTAATTCTCTGCATGTACACCATTGCATTAATCATATTACTTTCTATTTGAAACACTAATAAGGGCAAGAATACTTTTGAATTTTTTCAAAGGAATGACAAAGTTGAAATTTTCATAGACATATGGAGACATTAAACAATTTTCCGACAAATACTTCTAGAACTTTACCAAACCAAAATAAACTCATTTTTGCCGCTAAACCTTTATTATTAAGAGCATTTTTTCTGCAAACCAAAAAAGATTACAACATCCATTCAACTGACATTCTGAAGTGCTGGAACGAATCAATTATAATGCAGAGCATGCTACTGAATTTAAATGGAAAAGAATAAGCATCATAATAATCAGCTTAAAATTGCTGGATGATTTGCAAAATATATTTCTAACTAATTCTCTGCATGTACACCATTGCATTAATCATATTACTTTCTATTTGAAACACTAATAAGGGCAAGAATACTTTTTAACTTTTTCAAAGGAATGACAAAGTTGAAATTTTCATAGACATATGGAGACATTAAACAATTTCCGACTTATACTTCTAGAACTTTACCAAACCAAAATAAACTCATTTTTGCCGCTAAACCTTTATTATTAAGAGCATTTGAAGTGTATTCTGAATGACATTGGAGCCATATTCTGATGTTCAAGTGTCAAACTTTAAACACAATCCATTAACATTTGAAGATTTAATCATTACAGATTTCACCCTACAGGCTACAACCTTTCATTTTTATAAAACATGACAACCGATTAGTGTTGTAGTAAGGGGTACAGTTTATGGTCAATATAAGAAACTTTAACAGACTTGCTGGCATAGATAGAAAAAAATATTGACATGTGGAGTTCTTGTCAATAAGCAACAAAAACCACGAACATATACTACGTAAATCAGTACTAACTATCAAAAGAGCTAACATATAATAAGTTAAAGTATAAACAGGTGCAGCATACGACCAACACCGATAACAAAAAATTGTGTTCAGAATTTTAATTATGCGTACCGGTCCCAGAATTCTATCAGAGATAGAATAACCAGCAATGAATATGTAATGTAAGGTATGGGGGGAACAGGTTTGCAATCACGATGATGCTTAAATAGCGTATTTGGCTTGAATAAATTTGCACTTCGCAATATACCTTCAAGACAAGTTGGGCAAACATCTTCATCTTCTGAAGAAGAATATATATGTGCAAATCCAGTTCCAGACATTCTTCCCATTGATAGCCTCACAGCAGACTTGGGATCATATTCTTTTGATCCCTCCTCACAAGTCGACTCATTCCATTTGCTTGCAGCAACTAAAGGTTCTGAATCTGCATCACTGTCACTCATTCTAAGTGGATTAGATTCCTCCTGCGAGTGACTTGTGCCTTTCTCCCTTCTTGAGACCAGTCCATCTCGCTGCAAGCGGAAGTACCTAGTGTCCGCATCGTAAGGCAATGGCCTAGGAGGAGACCGGTACATGTCAGATAAAGAATTTTCAGATGTTGTCGAACTGAAAGACCCTGTTCCCTGAGTGACTGAAGAGTTGGTTTGTTCCTCCCCTCTCTGAAATATAGACACATACTACACAATAGAAAGAAACATAACCAAGTTTCTTAAGAAGAGAGCTACTATTAGTAGTTTTTTTTTTACTACAATGTACAATAAGCAAACCCTAGCAAGTTAATTTCTCCCAGTATGACATACATATTACTCAAATCAATAAAAACAAAAAAAACCTAAAGTTCAAATGTTCAATACTGCATCGTTTACCAGAAAGAAAGTATGCTCACTAACAAAATTTTGAAGCAGAATATATGAAATATCTCCCGGGGGGGGGGGGGGGGATATTGCTCTATTTGAAATATATGACTACCTTTCCGAACTCGTGGAACAGAAGATTTTTAAGAAACCCGTGGAGAATAATAAATAAATAAGAGCAATTCCTAATCTACACGGCTTAGCCTATGGATATCCCTCGTCCTTAGTTACCAAATGTCGGGAGTTTGAGCCAATGTGTACGTGAGTATTTAAGTTTCTTGTAATTGACCTTGCCCAAATAGAAAAAAGCGATATTTATGTACACATTGAACCTTACCAAAACCATCGCAAAGATCATTTTTTTTCTACATCATCCACATATAGCGGGGCACCAAAAGTATATTTTTCCTTCAACTCTGAAAATAACATATTCCTCCAAAATTTATGTTCTTGAAGAAGGCAAAAATAATAAGTTTGATACCTTCTTGTACTACATCTTTCAAGATAACAAGTCCTATAAATCATCTTTACTATTCAATATGTTTTAGGCTACATGTAAAACATGTTGGGTTCTATCTATGATGTCATATTACGTTCGCAATAAAAAATTACAAGCACATTCCTAAATATTAATATTGTACTGTTTATAAAGCATAAGTTTTGTTTCTTAATTTACCATTAAATACAAGATAAAATTAACACTCTTAGAATTATGCGGTACTACTATAGACATGATATTGGACGGAGTAATGAACAAATCCAATTTCATTAGGTTCTTCACTAAAACAAATTGAAGAGAGTATTAATGTGTGGCAATAACTAAAATATCTAGAGCTACAAAACAAAAACAAAAACATACCACATGTACGCAACCCTGCATAAAGCAACGAAGACATACGCAATTCCTAAAAACTGAACTGTTTAAATTAGCATAATCTTCGCACTCATCGCGTAGACAGCAACAAACAGCACCCATGGTGTTAATTCTGTTATAATTAAAAATTTTCGAATTCAAACTGCGCCTTTATCTAATCAACAAACCCCAAATGCTGGAGCACTGTATCTTGAAAAAGTTTAATTGCAGAACGTCGAAGTTAAATATAGTAACAATGAGAGAAGACTCTGGGCTCGCCGAACTTAGAGAGGCTCCACCAGCCAGTAGTCTCTCCCTCCCTCCCAAACAAACTTGAAGCCAAGCCCAAGTTTTTACCTGAAAAGTATCAGAAATTTAAGTATTTGAAGCATCAATGATAGCATATAACCTTCAAATATAACTGAGTCAACCATTGGTTTTGCAAGCATATAGCCAAAAACCACCATTGACTCATTCTTTTTTATTAAACAGTCAGAAAACGCATGCTTTTGTCAGCCAAAACTATGCAATAAGCTCAGACTAAAAAATCACACAACACTATCTACAAATCATGATCAACTTAGCATAAGTGCATAACATAGAGAGTATCTAATCCACAAATAAGATTAATTTGAATCATCAAGATAGTAGATTACATAAAAAGATCGATTTTTTTCTTCACATTCCCTCTAGAATCAGATAAAGAAGTGTAAAGTGACAAGTAATTTCAAAAGTATAAACAACCCACTAAAGCTTTTCATTCAATATAAAACATACACAAGAACAAACCAAGAAACCCCATTCAAGATAATCCAAATAAACAATTGAAATTAACCTAATAACCAAAAGCATATAAATTTATCTACCGACAAGGCGACAATATACAATTCCATAATAAAACAAAAAAAAAACCATGTCAGATTAAAACAGTGGTCAGAAGCTTCTAAAACAATAGTACAAGACAGATTATTAGAAAATGGTGCATATATATACACACACGGAAATAATATTGGGGAGAGAGATTGAGAGAGAGAGAGAGTACCTTCAGAGCTGAAGAGAGAGAAAGAGGGAGAAAATTGCAAGAAATGGAGGAAGCTCCAGAATCTCTCTCGGGTGGGTGTTGGATATCTCGGCGAGAAAAGCTAATGAAAACGCGCAAATAAAGCAGGTGTGATTAGTCTATTTGGGTTTGGTGGTGGGTGAAAAAGAATAATCTTAATCTCATTTTTTTCCTTAGAGTATTTTATTACCTTAAAATTAATTAATCCCACCCATCTTTAATTTTTTTGACGGAGTTGTTGAATGTATCGTATAAGACCAAGTTCAATAATATCCAAATGCGTTTTTTTATAAATATCTACTATATATATAGGCATTTGCTCCATAAAGAACACTTTTATATAAAGAACAATAAAGAACACTATAAAATCATTTATTCCAATAGATCCATTGGCCCCGCCAGGGGCACCCAATACAAAAAGTTCTTATTTTTTTTAGGCTCTATCCATCCAGCAAAAAAAAAAAAAAAAAATTAAAAATTTTACTGTTCATGATGACGTCACTGATGACGTCATCGATGAACAGTAAAATTTTCATTTTTTTTTTTTTTTTGCTGGATGGATAGAGCCTAAAAAAATAAGAACTTTTTGTATTGGGTGGCCCCGCCAGGGGCAATGGATCTATTAGATATGAGGTGTTC
Source organism: Kitagawia praeruptora (assembly GCA_037693485.1). Taxonomy (NCBI): domain Eukaryota; kingdom Viridiplantae; phylum Streptophyta; class Magnoliopsida; order Apiales; family Apiaceae; genus Kitagawia; species Kitagawia praeruptora. The sequence goes on from CM075350.1 coordinate 102,893,918, forward strand.
TTTGTTGTTCTTTATTTAAAGTGTTCTTTATGGAGTACAACCCATATATATATATATATATATATATATATATATATATATATATAATAGAACAACATGTACCATTTTATTCTTACTATTTTATATTTATGTCCTCGTGTAATTTCACTATTTCACCCTACAAAAAATAAATAATCTTTACATTGTTGAGAAATGAACCTATGACATCCCAATTATATAATGCACTTTTAACTCAACCATTAAATCAAATACATTTATGTGCAACTATTATAATTCATTAGCTATATATAGCAATGCTTTCTCTTTTTTTATTAAGATCAAGTTTCGACTTTTACATAGATATACCTTGTACAATTATAACTTACATGAATGAGAATATGGTAACATTATGATATACAATATTGCTAATAAATTAAAAATCCAATTTATAAAACCATTAGTGACTTTCAGTGTAACAGTGCCTATTTCTTAAAAAATAAAAATAATGCTTGTTCATAATAAAAAATAATATTTTGTGGTTAAACTTGAATGAAAAATAATCCAGCCAAATAATTTTAATAGAACTGAAGTTAAAACTCGATAAGAATCTGATAAACTCGAAAATTTGATAAGAACCGGACAAGCTCGAAAACTCGATCTGAACCTCATAAACTTGAAAACTCAAAAACTCGAACATTCGGTAACTCGAAAACTTAAAAAATCGATAAGATTTAAAAACTCGATAACACCTCGATCTCGACTCGTATAGTAAACGAGTCAAGTTCGAATATAAATTTTAGGTTCGATAATTTTTGAGCTTGACTCAACTCGATTCAAATTACACTCCCACACAAATATTCCTATGTTTACTCTATTAATGATATTTATATAATTTATTAGTTGTAATTATATTTTTTAAATTAAAAAATTGCATTAATTCTGCAAAAGAGTGAAATAATATATTCTTTACGACTGAGTATAATTTTCATATAAATGAAATTTAGCACATACATAATTAAGTTCTACATATTCATTGAAAGGTGTTACGGTTGCAATTACTAAGTAATTGAAACGTTTGTATATACTTTTTGACAATAAAGGGTCGGAAAAACAACGTTGAAAATACCTGCTCACTAGGAAATACAACAAGTATGTATTTTTTTACCAACACACAGTATAAAAAATTGTATTGTGGAGATTTCATTAGGGAAAAATGTGATTTCTAACAAAATTCTCAATAAATTGGGACTTCGAAGTGCCAAACAAAATTTTGAAATACACAATATATTTCACCTTAAACTAGAGTGAAGAATCACCAGCCCTGAATCGATTTCAATCAAATATATTGTTGTATAATTAGAGATATAAGAAAGATGGTAATATAAAAAAATTCTAAAAGTTATAATACATATGAGCATGATTAATACAAGCTACAAATTAAAATCTTGAATCATAATAACTAAATCGCAAATAAAAGAAATCTGATCAAATTACAATAAAATTGTTAGTAATATTCACATTGTCGTGAATCAAAACCCCCAAAAATCAAATACTATAAAAATATTAGTTGATCTTCACACCATCGAGAATCGAAACTCTAACATCTCAGTTCTGAATAAAATGAATTTAAATTCACGGTTGAAAATATTGAATTAGATGACTATCTTAGCAGATAGTATAAATCTTAGACAAATCCTGTTGAAAATGAAACTCTCGAGAAAAGAGTTTGTTTAGCTAAATTTAGGCAACACTGCTACAAATTGAAAGGTATTCACGGCCACAAAATTTAACTACTAAAAGCCAAAATATCGCAATATTTTACATTTTAATTAGTATCATTTCACATTTATGCCTTCCAGTTTCCTATGATTTTACTATAAAACTCACCTAAAATCAAATGCTATGAAAACGTTAGTTAATCTTCACATTGTCCATATCAAACCCGTGACATCTCAGTTATAAATCTAATGAATTTAAATTTATAACTAAAATCGATGAACTAGATAACTAATTGATTGGAAATTAGAATTTTTTGACCCCAACCTATTAAAAAGTAAGAGCACTTGAAAAAAGAGTTAGTTAATCTATATTTACGTAACATTAAAACAAATTTAAGTATATTCATGATCATAACTATTAAAACCAAAATCTTGCAATAAAGCTAGAATATCCCCGTGTCTTGCACGAGTAACAAAGCTAGTTATAAAATAATAAGTTATAGTGATTTAGGACATGATTTTACATTTCAACTCCAACAATAATCTCTATACTCCTTCTTTATTAATATTATAATAATAAATTTAGAAAAAGAAGGGGGTGTTTGGAAGTTAGAGGTTTGGGATAAAATTAGATGTTTGGGGGTAAATTAGAGGTTTGACCAAATGAAACCTCTAATGTGAGTGTTTGGTTGTTAGAGGTTTGAGTTAGAGGTTTAGGATCAAAAAGCTAATTTTGAAAAGCTCATTTTAGGAGCTTTTTCAATTAGAGGTTTGCTATGTGTCACAAAAAGTTATTCAAAAAGCTATTTACCAAACATTTTTATTCAAAACAGCTAATTTCAATCCGCTAGTCAAAACAGCTAATTCAATCCGCTAGTCAAAACAGCTAATTCAATCCGCTATCAGCTAACAGCTATCAGCTAATTGCCAAACAGGGTCAAGGACAAGAAGTGTAATGAAGAGAGATAAAAGAAGTTAAAAGGAGAGAGAAAAATAAATTTTATATTAATAAAAATAAAATAAAAGATGATTAGTGATTGCCTAAAAATAAGGTATGAGATAGATGTCCTAATGATTTAAGGGATGACTGGGGGCACTGTTGGAGTGTCATTTTTTATCATATTCCTTATATTTAAACTTAGAACATTATATAAGAGTAAGTCCACTGCAATGTTATACTGGGTGCTATTGGTATATTATAACACTAAGTGCTAAAAAAACTCATTTCTAAAGGGTGCTATATTTGGATGCATCCTTGGTGTTATTGCTATATCATGCATCTTTGGTGCTAAATTTGAAATCATGGTATTATTGCTATATTATGCATTTTTGGTGCTAAATTTGAAACCAATGATGTATCTATGCCACATCATCAATTAATTAGAATGAGATGAGTTTGTTGAAAATATAGAAATTAAAATAGTTAGATAAAAGTTAAAAATGTTAGTTAAATTTGAAATAGAACTAATTTTGGATGGTGAATTTTATTTTAGCATCAAAATTTACTTTTTGGTTCTATATTATAATAATAGCAATAACAACTTAGTATTTAACATTGGACTTGCTCTAACGGAGCTATTGGACTTGCTACCTATTGGTAGAAGAGTAGGGGCAGGGATGGCAGGAAAATTTAATTTGGTGGATACTTAATTTATTTTGATTTTATTAGATTTTATCGAATTCCTAATTTTAGATTTGGATATGAATTTGAATTTACTTTTTTAATTCAAAAAAATTTGGATTTTAATTTGGATATTAGGCATTTTGATTTAAACTCGACCGGAAATTTAATAACTCATCCAAATTCAATCCAAACCCGAAATTCGAAAAGCATCCATATCATATACTCCCTTAGTCCACGATTTCTTTACATGATAGTGACGGGGGCTCGGCACGCATTTTAACGCTCCTAAAAAGTATAGTTACATAATTTATTTTTAATTTTTTTTCTTCTAAATAAAAATTTAAAGTTTAAATTTTTATTCAAAAAAAGAAAAATTTAAAAATAAGTTATGGAACTATACTTTATAGACCCCTTAAAATGCGTGCCAAGCAAGATTGAAAAAATGTAAAGAAATGGGTGGGAGTGAGTATATTATATATAAATATATTTTATTAATTTTTTAACTTCTAATTTACACGTTTGATTTTAATAATTATAAAAGGATTTTAATTATATGAGAAAAGTTCTATGGAGTATTGTTTAATTGGAGTACGTTGGAGTACATATACGTTCTGCATTTAAAATAATTTATTATTTATTATTTTGCAAACCTTGTAATATGAATATCATAATTTCATTGATAATTTTGAAAATCATGTATATTTTGCAATATGTTCATCTTGAAAATCCTTTATGTTTTGCAGTCAGAACATATATGTTTTGCAACCTAAATGTGTTTTGCAGAACAATTCATTTTGCAATATTTTGTTACCAAAACATACAAAATTTTCAAGATTTTCGATGAAATAATGATGTTCATGTAATAAGATTTGCAAATTAATAAATTTTGTAAAATTTTGAATGCAAAATGTATATGTACTCCAAGTACTCCAATTAAATGAGTACTCTTTATTTATTATTAATGATCTATCTATCCATAATTCAATATCTAGTATTTAATTAAATTGTTACCAATTCCATCTTTCCTAATTCTTATCCTAAAATCTTATATTTTCAACTCGAAAATTAAAATTTTAAATTTTTTATGATTCTTGACGATTAATAATATTTTTAGTTTATAAAACTGAATATTTAAAATTACTGTTCCATGACTTACATAAATTTTAGGTTGAAAGTGAATAATGGTACATCTTTTTTTAGTTGTTAAGAATTTCAAATTTTGGATTTAAGATAAATTCGAATCCAATTCAAAATTATGTGGACCGAGTTTGGATTTTGATTTTAAAACATGATTGAATTTGAATTTGACAAATAAATTTGAATTTAAATTTGAATATTTTACGAACCAAACTCAATCCAATCAGTTGCCATCCCTAACTAGAAGTGCATCACCCGTAGGGATGACAATTTATACCGACCCGATTGATACCCGATCCATTTCGACCCGAATGGGTCCAATCGAACCCGAAATTTTCGGGTTTGGGTTTGATTTTTAAACCCGAATCAATTTCGGGTTGGGTTTGGGTTGTGGCAATATCGACCCGAACCCGACCCGTAAACCCGAAACTTATCAAACCCGATCCGAATCCGAACCCGACCCGAAACCCGAATTAATATATATTAATATTTCTATTATTTTATACATAATATTTAGCATTTAATATATATTATCTATTATTATATATATTTAATATGTAATAAACATTAAAATATTTTATATATTTATGTTTTATATTATTTTTAATATAAAAAATATTCATTTTTTATTTATTTTTTTCGGGTTTCGGGTACCCGAAACCTGTTTAGTATCCAACGGGTTCGGGTTTGGGTTTATAATTTCGGGTTTTTTCGGGTTCGGGTTTGGCAAAACCCGTTTCGCCAAACCCGATTGCCATCCCTACTCACCCGCGAATATCATAAAAAATTCTTAAAATCTATGAATAATTTCTATTTCAGTAAACAATCTAACTGTAATTATACCTTTTTTTTTAATTTTCTAGTGTGTGTCCAAGACCATATGCTAAGAATTCGTGTTAGTTTAGTTGTTAAATTTTGATTGGTGTGGATTTCATTAATAATGATGGCTTCCCTGCATTCACGTAAATATCCATCATTCAAAATTTGACAACTCATTAATCACGAATTCTTAGCATGTGTACTTTGGCACACACTAAAAAAACCATTTTTTTTAATAACTAAAATGGCAAGAATGAAAGGAAGCGTAGCAACAAGAACAAACTATTTTATACTCCCTCTGTCCCGTTAGGTTCTTAACATGTGGATTGGGCATGGAGACCAAGGATAGTGGGTGTAATATTGTTAAAATAAATGAAGTAGTGGGTATAATAGTGATTTTATTGTTAAAATAAGTGAAGTAGTGGGTGTAATATTGTAAAGTGTTGAAAAAGTGGAATGGAGTAGTGGATGTAATAATGTATTTTATTGTTAAAAGTTACTCCCTCCGTCCTATCCATTTCTTTACACTTTTTTTGTCACTTTCTGGCATGCATTTTAAGGTGAATTTTAAGTATAGTTCCATAACTTATTTTTAAAATTTTCTTTTTTTTGTATAAAAATAGGATTGTTCTATTTTTATACAAAAAAAGAAAATTTCAAAAATAAATTATGGAACTATCCTAAAAATCCACCTTAAAATGCGTGCCAAACACCCTATTTTCTAATGATAAGAAAAGGAATGGACAAAGGGAGTACTATTTTTAGTAATGTAAAGAAATAGTAGGACGTTCCAAAAAGAAAATTGTAAAGAAATGGATGGGATAGATGGAGTACTTTTAATGAAAGCCACGTTCACGTAATCCAATGTACTAATCTAGGATGGCAGGATGCCATAAAAGAACGGACACAAATTTATTGAATACAAAAATAATTCAATCTTAGATCCTGTTTTACAAATCTTAAATCCAATTTATAAGTTATTTATTTTGGACTTTTTTTAGAGAAAAATGTGTATGATGAGTTTAATATTTGTTATCTTGTAAAAATAAGTTACTTATTTTAGAAAAAAATACATATTTCCTAATTTTTTTCCAGAATCTATACTATTATATAAAAACTGATACATTAAAAGTTTGGTTGATTGATTGGTTGGTACCTATTAAAATAAGATTTATCAAACGAACTCTTAACCTGATCAAAAACGACCCCTCGATATTAAAAAAAAGAAAAAGAAAAGGACCCCTGCCATTTTTAATTATATTTATTGAAGGCAAGGCCCCCGTTTAAAATGACATGTAACATGTTGATGGTCCCGGAATAGTTGCATTTACCTGGGAGAACTATGTTTGCTAAAAATCTTAACAATGGCATTTAAAAAAAATTATACGAAAACTTGCAACACATCTTAAAGTACGAATATCATTCTTTATACATCTGATCACGGAAGATAACTAACTCCAGGTTTCAAAGAAGGGATCCGGTCCCTGGCAAACGCATGCCATGGACTGGTTATTTAGCATACGGTTTTTAAGTCGTTGGATCAACTCGTTGATCCAATAGCTCTGATTTAAAAAAAAAAATCGCACCGTACCGTATAAACTTTCTACGGTACGGGCAAATTACCAAAATATCCTTACTGTTCACGTACCGCAGAAACTTTCTGTGGTACAGTGAACAGTAAATTTTTTATATGAAAACAGGAGGCATTTTGGTAATTACTCCGTACCACATAAAGTTTATGCGGTACAGTACAGTTTTTTTTTAAATAACAGCCGTTGGATCAACCATCCAACGGCTGAAAAGCTATATGTTAAATAAGAGGTCCCTGACATATGTTTGCCGGGACCGGGAGCCTTCCAAGAATGTAACAAAGTTCAAACTACCCGTGACTACGCAGTCCCTTCCGGCATATTTCACTGTTCACATTGTTGTGAAACATGTCCATGTTGGTGCAAATTTATATTGGGTCCTAACATACTATTGTCGTATTTCTTGATTTTTAATAATTTACTCATAGGATTAACACTTTTTTATGTAAACAGTAAATATGACTGTCTATGTTAAAGCAATTTTTTCAAAATTTTCATCTTTCCGTTATAAAAAATGGGGTATAAATGATGGAAGCTGGTTCATGACAATCGATTGTCAGGGATCGATTATTTAACAATCAGTTTCTAAACCGTTGGATCGTTGATCCAACGACTCCCCTGGATTACAAAAAAAATTCCCTGTCCGCGGAAATTTCCCGCGGAGCATAATTTTTTTTTAACCTCAGCCGTTGGATCATTCGCGAAAAATTTCCGCGAAGCGTAATTTTTATTTTTTTTAATCTCAGTCGTTGGATCATTGATCCAACGACTGAGAAACTGATTGTTAAATAACCGGTTTCTGATAAACGATTGTCAGGGACCGGGACCCATAAATGATTGGCAACAATCTATTGTCATATATAATTGGTGGTTGAATCGGAAAGGGTATAACCCTTTTAGTTGAACATAACTTTTAGTTACTGTATTTTTTATTCTAGACTTTATTGCACTTTGCACCCTTGTACTTAGGCGAAATTGTACTTTGCATCTTACTGTTTCAACAATTGCAATTTGCACCCCTACTGTTTCAATCCCGCTACATTTAGCACCCTTGTCACTCAATTCCGTCAAATACGACCGTTACCGTCTATTTTTCTGAGGGTATTTCAGTCATTAACTAATATATTAAACTTAATTATTTTGAAAAAATTAAGAAACACAATTTAAAAGTTGATTTTTTTTCTAAAAAAATGAAAAAAAAACACAAAATCTTGAATTTATATTCGTTTGTACTTTGAAAATTATAACAAATATCGTTTATATTTTAAATAATATTTTACAAGAATTTAGTTATGTAAATATTTTAAAAAAAATTTGAAATACAAATTATATTTTAAAAAATCTGTAAATTATAAATAAAATTTTGGTAAATCTTAAAATCTTAAAATTATAATATTAATTGAAATTATTTAAGCTTAATAATTATTATTGAGTATAATGACCAAAATACCCTCATTTTGACTAACGGTAACAGTCAAAGTTAACTTAAAATCGTTAAAGGGGTGCTAAATGTAGCGGGCTTGAAACATTAGGGGTGCAAATTGTAATTTCCGGAACAGTAAGATGCAAAGTGAATTTTCGGCTAAGTCTAGAGGTGCAAAGTGCAATTAAGTCTTTATTCTAATACTGTATTTTTTATTCTAAAGTCTCATTACATCGGGTGTTGCCGTGTTGGTCCCTACTATCACAATTTGGAGTCAAAAGGCCCTAAATCTCACAACCCACCAAAATGGCCCTTTATATCACAAAAAAATGCAACTTAATGTTGGATTTCTTAAAAACGCAATGGCGTGTGGCGTTTTTGCCCCCTTTTATTTTTTAAATCGTGAATTTTTTAAAAAAAAAATTAGTAACGCAACTTAATGTTGCGTTTTTAAAGAAACGTAAATGAATCATGCGTTTTCAAGGTTTGACCCTGCGGGGCCCAACAGCATAAACGCAATTCAAATATGCGTGGCTAAAAAAAAAAAAAAAAAAAAGAAAACGCAACATTAAGTTGCGTTAATACCCCAAAATCAGCAACGCCACACGCCATTGCGTTTCTTTGTGATAAAAAGAGCTTTTTTTTTCAATTTATGATAATTAGAGCATTTTACCTCCAAATTGTGATAAAGAGGGCTTTTATTCCATTTGATCCTTGTTGAAAGTAAGTATAGATTTTATTTTGGATCTCCAACTAGTGCTAGACAATCAGTAACAATTTCATTATTAAATATTTTAGTCCAAGGTCGTTTTAAATCCCCATTCTAAATTCTCCTTTGTCTGAATTCAGACAAAGTTAACGTATTCCGTGGAGAATCAAGAAGTGTCCAAGAAACAGTGTTCTAAAAATCGTAATCGCCGCCTAGGCGCTAGGTGGCCAGAAAACGTCTGCAAAAATCGATAATTCGGCAATCGTAATCCGATTAATGTGCCGATTAATCATCGCCGCCTAGCCGATTAATCGCTAAAATGTAAGCTCACTGCCTAGCGATTTTTAGAACATTGCCGAAAAATGGCAAAAGCGTTCTTCTTGTAATTCTGTTAGAAAGAGTCCAGAGTTTCGTACTAGAAAATGTCTAGAAGTTATCTTGTGATCAGCACACAGAACAGATAAAAATTGCTGTAGTAAATTTGTATGTATGCTACTCTTTGCTGGTTGGAGTTTGTCTTGAAACTTGTGGGCTGTGGTCACTAGAACTCTATAAGGTTCCCGTGATCAAACGGGGACCCAATTTGTGTTTCTCTATACAAAATCAATCGCTTGTTTTTTTTTTTTTTATGGGATGGACAAACTTCACATTCACATTATGTAGTTATCCTTTGCCTGATTGACATTACGATGATAATGATGTGGAGCATTAGTGAACACCCAAGACTTAGCTTCCCTATATCTTTATTCTCTACTAAACTTTATATATACTTCACAATTTGTATGCATTAAACAAAGTGTTTCATAGTCATGAGAGTTTTAACAATGTCTTGGCTTTTGGCTCTGACACTCTTTTGTTTAGCATCTGCTACAAATGCAATAGCTACTAGTAAAACACAGCTTCCTTCTGCAGTTGTTGGCACTGTCTACTGTGACACTTGCTTACAAAGTGACTTCTCCAAGTTCAACCACTTCATTTCAGGTCATTTTCGCAATCTTTTCATCTCAAGTTCTCTCAATCTACATCATCTCCATCAATTTTTGTAACTTTAGTCTTTTAGCATGTATCTAATTTTATTGCATGTTTAGGGGCATTGGTTGCAGTAGAATGTGATAGCACGGACTCAAGCCCAAGATTCCGAAAAGAAGTGAGAACAAACAAGCATGGAAAATTTAAAGTAAATTTACCATTCTCAGTTACCAAACATGTCAAGAAAATCAAGAAATGCTCCGTGAACTTGGTTCGCAGCAATGATGCCAACTGCGCGGTGGCATCAACAGCAAGAACATCTTCGTTGCATCTCAAATCAGTAAGAGCAAGAACCCAAATTTTCTCAGCTGGTTTTCTTACATTTAAAACCCTAACACAACCAAACATATGTAACCAAAAACCACAAATTTCAAATAATACACCTTCACGGCCACCAAAACGAGCAACTCGTAAAAAAACAAGCAAGGACTTGCTAAACCAAAAAACATTTTTCCCATTTCCACCTCTGATTCCAAACCCCTTTCAGCCACCACCAGGAATACTTCCTCCAATCATTCCTTCACCTCCGCCTTCAATATTTCCTCCGCTTTTCCCATCACCTCCGCCTTCAATATTTCCTCCTATTTTCCCACCCCCGCCACAGCCACCGCCTTCGATATTTCCTCCAATTTTCCCTACACCACCTGTAGCACCACCTGTAGCACCACCATCAATTTTCCCGCCAATACCGGGATTTACTCCTCCAGTGGTGAAGCCACCACCGCCACCAGTCTTCCCATTTCTTCCACCAGGATTCCCTGGAGTACCACCAGTCTTCCCATCTCTTCCACCAGGATTCCCTGGAGTACCACCTGTAGCAAGTTCAAGTCATTCAAAGGAGACAAAACATACTTAATTAAATAAAAGTCACATGCATTTTCCATGTACATTATAATAAGTACTCCCTTGTCTGTTAAAAGTTTGTGATGATTATGCTATGGTCACTGTTACATGTCACAGCAACATATATGGGTATGTTGAAAAAGTATGTAGTTCGAGGCTTTAAGCAAAGGAATGCATTACTAATATTCTTGGGCTTGCCACAATCGGGTCCTAAACAGAGCAACACGATTTGATAAATATTTGAGTTCGTTCAATTTTCAAACTACCTACAGTAAGAATAGACGTAACTGCTGATAAAAAGTATTTGAAGCTGAACTTTCTAATATTCGATCAATCGGATCATGTGACTTTTAAATGTTTGTAGTTCATGTTCTTTCGTCCAAATACTACCAAAATAATGTTGATGTATATATACTGACACGAGTGACTTCTGAGCACTGGAAAAATCAAAGACACCGTTGATCTAAAAAATCGAAAAATGTTCCTACTCACTCAGAACCAAATCTTCACTGATAAATTTGTATTATATTTTAAGAACCAAACTCGAACCAATTATAATTTGTGAAAAACATGAACCAAAACAATGATATAGCTAAAAGACAAGTGGTTTTTAGTCCGAAGGCTTTCAGGATTGGGTTTTGGTCCCTAACAATCGTTTTTCAGGGACCGGTTATTTAACAATCGGTTCCTAAACCGTTGGATCAACGATCCAACGACCCCCTGATTAAAAAAAAGCCTATTCGCGGAAAATTATAGCGGACAGTAATTTTTTTTTTAATCAACGATCCAACGCTTGTGGAACCGATTGTTAAATAACCGGTCCCTGACAAACGATTGTCAGGGACCAGGACCCTTCAGTATTTCAGTCGAAAAACCCTGCTGTTACGAAATTCCTGACAAATTAACCCATTCCGGTGACACATACGAAAAAGTAATTCACGCTCAACTTAATTTACAATGATCCTACCGTTGTTATCGTGGATATTCAATTTCTCTCAGTAACAAAAGATTGAATTTCTGAATGCATGCATACGAAGAACATGCTCGATCCGCATCTTAAAGCACAGATATTTTTATGTATCTGATTTTAGGAAGATCCTTTTTCAAAGTATGTCTATGCAGCTGGAACCCATGACTATGCATTCTCTTCCAGCTTCTTTCACATATAATGTTTTGTTAGTCGTCCTTACGATCCACTTGACAGTAGCTGTACACAAGGTCGACCTCGGACTACATGACAACACATAAATTGTCAATGAGACTGATTTTGGATATTATTCTCCATGAAATTGATGACAAATCCTAGCATGCCTACACTGTTTTACTAGAACATAAGTGAAAAGATGATCAAATGATCAGTTTTTAGCACAGATTGAATAGCAATGTAGAAGTAATTATTTGCCATGTTAGAGAAGAAATGCAGATTAAACAAACAATCCCATGCAAAATCACATTTCTGTGTGTACCAGAAAGAAAATGTGGTTATCCCATGGAATAAAAAAACTAGTAGTAACATAGTTTAACTAAACTTCTCTGGGACTTATGTGGAATGTCTCTTGAAAATTGTGGCCACTATAAGGCTCTCGTGAACCAAAAGGGGACCCTACGTGTGCTTCTCTAGACAAATCCCCAGTCGCTTTCTTGTTTGGTTTATTATGGGACTGACAGACTTTACATTCACATCCTGTAGTTAGTTTGCCGTTGGAATTTTGCCTTTGCATGATTGACATTATTATGATGATAGAAGGCTAGTGAACGCTTAAATCTATCTCTGTGTTCTATAAGAGAGAGTACACTTCTCTACAAAATTTATATGTGCTTCATATTTGTATGCATTAAAATACAGAAACATCAAAGTTTTTACAATGTCTTGGCTTCTGGCTCTGGCATTCCTTAGTTTAGCATTTCCATCATATGCTAGGGCTACAAGGAAAACACAGCTTCCTTCTGCAACTGTTGTTGGCACAGTTTACTGTCACACTTGCTTACAAAATGATTTCTCCGAGTTTAATCGCTTCATTTCAGGTTTATATTACTAATTTTTTCATATCAACTTCTCTATCTACATGATCTCAATATATTAATCTGAATTATTTTGAGTCTATGTGTTTAGGGGCATTGGTTGTGGTGGAATGTGATGGCAGAAAACCAAGCTCGAGATTCCGGAAAGAAGTGAAAACCAACAAGCATGGACAATTCAAAGTAAATTTACCGTTCTCTGTTACCAAACATGTCAACAAGATCAACAAATGCTCTGTGAATTTAGTTCGCAGCAATGATGCCGACTGCGCAGTGGCATCAACCGAAAGAACATCTTCACTTCATCTCAAATCAATAAAAGCAAGAACCCACATTTTCTCAGCTGGTTTTCTCACATTTAAACCCCTAACAGAACCGAACATCTGTAACCAAAAACCAAACATCAACGGGAACTTAAAGGATTCGAAAACATCATTTCCTCCTCCACTTCAGGATCCACCTGCATCAATTATACCTCCAATAGACGATCCAGGCCAATTTGCACCACTTCCCATACTCCCAAGGCTTCCTCCTTTACCGCAACTACCAAATCTTCCACCTATACTCCCACCAAAACAAGCAACTCATACAAAAACCAGCAGTGACTTGAAAAACCAAAAACATTTTTTTCCTTTTCCACCTACAGTTCCAAACCCCTTTCAGCCACCTTTAGTTCCAAACCCCTTGCAACCACCACCAGCAATAGTTCCTCCAGTCATCCCTTCACCGCCGCCTTCAGTATTTCCTCCACCGCCTTCAGTGTTTCCTCCTGTTCTTCCAACACCACCACAGCCACCGCCGTCAATGTTTCCTCCAGTAATCCCTGCACCACCAGTATCACCTCCATCAGTTTTCCCACCGGTACCAGGATTTAGTCCACCAGCTTCACCACCACCAGCGCCGCCAATCATCCCCTTTCTCCCACCAGGATCCCCTGGAGTACCACCAGCAGCAACTTCAAGTCATTCAAAGGATACGAAACATCCTTGATTAACTGAAAGTCACATGTTCCTTGTACATTATGCTGAAAAAATAAGTACCGGTTCTTCAGCTTAGTTTCTTATGAAAAACCATGGGGATTTTTACATGTTATAGCATTAATAAACCTATATAGTTAAATTTACTAGAGGGTAATTTATTGCTTAAATCCTCGTTCTACATGATATTTTTTAGATAATTCTGGTTCTACACTATTATCTAGCATAATATATATATCAGGTCTAAAACATGAATCTCAACGATTGATATACCTTGTATTTTGTAATACCATAATTATTTTTTTTTAAAGCAGAGTTTTGTAAAACAAGCAAACAACCACATCACAAAGGAATTAGGCTTGTTTTGCATGGCAGCCTGACGAGCATAACATGAAAGCGATTATAAACATGTTGTATTGAAGCTTACTTTAAATTACAATTTATGTGCTATCGTTTTTAAATCTTTTTCTGGAGTACTTGGACACTTTCTTGAAAATCTTACTTTTTTTAACAAACACACAAAAGACTACAAGTGCTTATAATCTAATACCCTTATCTGGCATATACATCCAAAGGAAGGCACAAGAGAAATACATCTTTTGTAAGTACAATGGAGATTTCAGTGCAAAAAGTATGAGACTACAGAATTAAACCCCATCTTTGCAATCTGCATAATTGGCAGGCCAGGTTTTTCAAACGAGTTGGAAAAAGGATCAAATTGTTTGGTATCAAATTTCGTTTTTTTGACATAGAAGTATATGGAAGAAATCAAGTCTGTTTGTTCACAAATTGTTCAGATCACAACAATAATCTTGCATATAGTCCCGTTGTAACATTCATCAGTGGTGCTCGGGTTTGATTGACTTCCCAAACAGGTTTTTTTTTTTTGCTTTCAAAATTGTGACATGCCAGCAACAAATTATGCTATGTATCAAAAAGTCTAAACAGTTCAAAGCAGACCCTTTGAATTTGCATGTCTTGGTTGAATAAGTGCTTGAATATCTCAAATACTTATCTGGCTAAAATAAGCACTCAATCTAATTGAGGGGCTTATGCATCTCAAAGGAGTGATTCTTCTTGTCAAAAGAACCTTGTGATCCGCTAAAAACAGAAGTGACAGAGAACCTACTTATCCTTCAAAGGCTGATGATGTGATTAAAGAAGTGAATTCATGTGATGAGGATGCAATCAAAGGGAGGGACAGAAAACCTACTCCGGGACGTCTAGACAGTGATACCACTAACGATTTTGTTTTATAATTCACTTTACTTTAAATGCACATGTGACTGGTAAGTTTGATCTGGTCCCTAAAAATGGTTATGCGTCATTCAAGTTCCTTTCATCCATGCCGGGAAAGGTGAGGGACATTTTACCGTAGTGGCTATGACTGCGACTACAAAACTCTAAGATCCCATACTAAAACAATCAAGATGGTGGTAAATTTTCCATGCATTTCCATTTTCCCTTGTGCCAAAAATCAATTTGAAAGTGTTCCACAAGTCCTACATTGAAGTGAACAAGGAACTGACAGAACCTGCAGCTATGCAACTAAAACGGCGCTAACGATCAATGTTGTACTAGCTCTACAATACCTAATTTTGTAACTGAGATCATCCTTTCATGTTGATGATAAGAGAAGAGAATGACCACTCTGAGTCTCTGACTAGTTACGTGAACTGAAGCAGATATAAGTGCTACGACTGGATTTCTGCCGGACCTGCAAATGAGAAGAATGCGAGGGTTTGGCCCCCCGATTCACCTCCGGTGTGAGAATAAGTAGTCGGTTTTTTGGTAACGTAATTTAGAACGCAGAGTGTTTATGTTGTGTGTAATTGTGTATGAACGATCAAATCAAACCTGACTTAACTTATTTCCTTTCATTCGACGGTTACAGGGGGAGTTGACCACGTTTTTGGTTGTGTCCCACGTTCTAGGGAAGTGCAACAATACGACCGTTATACCCTAAATGGGCCGGTCGAATGTGAACTTTCATTCGGAATCGGATTTTGATACTGGGCCTTCGGCTCGGCCCAACAAGGAAATGGGTCTCCAACATGTCCCTGGGCTTCGTTCGGAGTTATCCTCAGGACGGAGGCCAAAGCCTGAGCCCACCTTCGGAATTCATTCTTCGGACACCTCATTTGGATAAGAAGGACGATGGACAAGGCCAGGACGTCTCCTAGGAAGCCGTGTCCCTTTATGATTGACAGCTGTCTGACCTCGAGATCCGCGCTTTAATCTCCGCCGTTGAATTCGAAGCGACCCTTGTCCAAACGGCGCGTCTCTGTATTTAAGCCTTCCAAAACCCATTCACTTTCACTTTTACGTTTACAAACTGTACAATTCTCAGAGCAAAAATCTCATTTCTCAGAGCTTTCCGCAGGCAACAATTGGAAACGTCATTTTATCGTCGGTTATCTTCAGTTCTCCAATTCCGGTCGACGTCTACGTTCAAGCGATTTATCCTCGAGAACTCAGTCTCATCAAGAATCTTCAAACTAGTAAGTGACATCTTCCCCTTTGCTTCTTTACTGTAATTGTCCTGTACAACATATATTCATGTATGTATCTGTATGTATGTATGCATAAAATCACCTGTGTTCTTTAGACGAAATACTCGCATATCCAAAACATTTTAGGTTCTTCTTGATGTACCATTTTACTCTTGTATTAGGATTTCGCAAAGTATTGGAATTTGTCTAAAAGTGGTCTGGGCAAGAACATCCTTCGGGATCTTCGAACCTTGAGAACAACCTTCGAACCATCCCGATCTCTTGTAATTCCCCTCAGAATGTCCTAGTTCCCGTAGCTTTTAGGCCTTCGAACTCCTTCACCTTAGGTTGTAGGATGCCCCGACCGATCCTGGCTCACTGTACTCGGCCTTTTCTCCTTTTATTTTCTTCTTTCTTGTCCAAGTACAAGGTTAATGTCTCTTCATTTCCGAATGCAGGGACATGGATCGGTCGACCGAAGGTGCTGGTCCTTCGGAGGTTTCGCCCTTCAGTGACGCCAAACTATATCCAGTCGCTAATTTTCGGTCGCAATTGACCGAAGAACACATCGAAGGTTTCCATTCCAAGTACTTAGTGGAGAGAAATGTCTGGTACTTCTTCGCACCGCGAAAGAAGGACCGCATCTGGCACAACCCCGAGATTCCACCTCTCTGCGGGGGGAGTGTGGCGACTGGTATATCCGAAATAGCGTTCAAATGCGGCTTTCGGCTACCGATGTTGTCGATCCTGAAGAAGTTGCTGAAGCAGCTGGGGATAGTTGTAGGGCAGTTGGATCCGAACATCTTTTTCCACATCAACGCCTTCCAAGCTCGATGCCTAGCCAAGAAGATGACTCCAAGGACAACTTTGTTCTGGCATCATTATGAGCTCCGAAGGAATACAAAGAGCAACGGCTACTATACCATAGCTCGTCGAACCGGTAGGGCCAACTGGGCTCAAACGAACTCCAGCAATAAAGGGGCTCATGAGAAGTGGGCTTTTATCTCGGGGCCGAAGATGGAGAAATATGGTCGATGGCGGGATCTCGACCCGTCCAGGTTGAAGTATCCCGAACTCCTGCAGGCGGACAAACATGATTACCGTCTGCTCTGCGAGCTTGAAATGGACAAGGTTCCGCTATCGGACGGCATGAATAACGACTGGTTGGTCGCCCTTTGGGGTAATGGTAACATCCATCTTTGACTTGTCATAACATATTTGTTTTCAGCCTTTAAGTACTGCATTTTATCTTATGCTGTAAATATTTTAACCTTCTGTTCTTTCGTGCAGTGTCTTCTCTTCAGGAGATTATTGAGCGTAAACGCAAAAAGGCGGCCCAACTTGCTTTAGCTGCTACGGCCGAAGCCGAGGCTGCCACTCAGTAGGTCGATGGGGATGGGAAATCGGTTCCCGATCAGAGAGAGACGATTGAAACTCCGCCTGTTTCTTCTCCTCCTCGGGATCTGGGGACGAATGATGCAGACCTGATCACCTCGACCGACTCCCGAAAGAGAGGCCGATCGGGAGATTCTGGTCTGAAAGTATACTCTCCCCCTTGGGGAGTTATTGAGACAGATCAAATCATTGTCACTGCTCCGCAGTTATCTACCATTGTAGGTCCCGACCTCTGCCGGGGTCTCATCCTGCCAGCCGATAGGCCAACGTTCGCCAAGGTGAACGACCTTGAAGCTTGTACCGAGATGTTGGCTTTGCTCTCTATGGGGAGCTTTTTTCTCTTTGGTATCATCCATTTTACTCGTCTTCAATATTTAATTCTTTTCCTCTATTTGTTTCCAGGGTGTCTCTAGGTCGGCTGTGTTGCCGAACGGATGGAGGGGATCCAGACCAAGCTGAAGGCGGCTGGTCAACTGGAAACTCGGGCAGTCAAGGGGGAAGAGGAGCTCTGTAATGCCACCAACGATCTAGAGAGGGTCACCGGCCAGGCTAACTCCTTGAAAGCCGAGAATGAGGCTCTGAAGGAGAAGCTGGAGGAGATGGACGCTCTGAAGAAGCATGTTGAATGGAGAAACCAGCAGCTCAAGGCCTCCAGGAAGATCATCCGGAAGACCCAGAAAAAGCTGGAACTGACCGAAGAGAGGTGTTAACAGATGGGGTATGACGATGCCCTGGTGAAGGCACACTCTCTCGATTTCGATCATACTCAGATGATTGATGTCGAGTTGGGTATGACCGATCCAGTTGGCAAGATAGAGTCTGATGAGCCTCTGGTAGTTTCTTCGGGTGAAGATGAGCCTCTCTCCGAATAGTTTCCTTGAATTTAATCTTATTTTGTTGTCCTTCGGGCTTGTAATGTTTAACTTTGCCTTCGGGCCTTTTAAATTTTGCCTTAGCATAATTATTTTTATTTATGTGTCGTCGGCTTCGGCCTTAACATAGCTTCTGTTTCTGTTCATGCATCTTCGGCTTTTATTTGCCCTAGCATGATTATTTTTCTCTTTACGCATTTTTGGCTTCATCTTGCCTTAACATAATTATTGCTTATTTTTATGCGTCTTCGGCTTCATTTTGCCTTAGCATAATTACTTATGTTTTTAT
Source organism: Kitagawia praeruptora (assembly GCA_037693485.1). Lineage (NCBI taxonomy): Eukaryota > Viridiplantae > Streptophyta > Magnoliopsida > Apiales > Apiaceae > Kitagawia > Kitagawia praeruptora. The sequence continues at coordinate 102,912,832 of CM075350.1, forward strand.
GCGTCTTCGGCTTCGGCCTAGCATGTATGTGCATTTTTGGTCATAACCTAGCTGCCCCCCCCAGTATTTAAGGGGTTTTGTAAATGATTAAGGTCCCATTCGGTCGGCTGAAAAATATTTCCTCCCGGCCTTAATTAATGTCAAAGCAACTTAAATACTAAGACATTTTTGTAGGGGTCCAAATTTCATTCGGTCGGCCCCAAATTTGGATTCGTCAAGTATTTGTAGCTTTAATCATAACGTACTTGAACAATAAAAATAAGTTAAAGGGCGCATGTTTTATTTGGTCGGCCCCAAACATGGGTCCGTTATGCTTAATATTGTGTACTTAACCTTTTGGCTACAAATGTACTTAGCTTAATAATAGCAGATAAAAGATGGAGCAAAACAATCTTTTCATTAATCATGCAACTCTTACATAGATTTGATTACAGATTGATGCTAGCTTAGGGAATTCAGAATAAACTTGCATTAAACAAAGTACTGAAGTAAAAAGCAATAAAATTCGTCCAGTAAGCTTACTGGTAAAAACGGCGAAGGCGAGCGGCATGCCAGGTGTTTTTGATTGGGCTGTCGTTTGACTGAGCCAATTTATAGGTGCCTGGCCGAACCACTTCAATTACCACGTAAGGTCCCTCCCCGTTCGGCATGAGCTTTCCTTGTTTAGTCGGCATAGATGTTGCTAACTCCCGTAGGACCAAATTGCCTACTTGGAAAGTCCTCTTTTTAACTCCAGAATCATAGTACTGTGCTGCTTGGAGCTGGTACCTTAAGTTTCTTTGGTGGGCTGCCTCCCTTTCTTCTTCCAGTAAATCTACGCTCGCCCGGAGTCCGAACTCATTCGTTTCCACATTGAAGACTTGTGTTCGGTAAGACTCTAAGCCAACCTCAACAGGTAGAAGGGCGTCTGTTCCAAAGGCCAGTTTGAAGGGCGTTTCCCCGGTTGAAGATCTTGCGGTGGTTCGGTAGGCCCAAAGGACCCAAGGTAACTCTTCGGCCCAAAGACCATTGGCTTCTCCTAGCCTCTTCTTAATCCCGTCGAAGATAATTTTGTTGGCCGCTTCGATCGCCCCGTTTCCTTGGGGATGTCCGACTGAACTGAACTTCTGTCTGATTCCGAATTGAGCTAGAAACTTTCTGAACTTACTTCCGATGAACTGAGTTCCATTGTCTGATACACATACCATGGGAATGCCAAACCTTAAGATCACTTGCTCTAATATGAACTTCTTCGCTGCTTCTTCGGTAATGGCTGAAAGTGGTATGGCTTCTATCCACTTGGTCATATGGTCGATCGCCACAATGCAATACTTTGCTTGTTTAGTACTGGTAGGTAGGATTCCAATGATGTTAACCGCCCACATAGCAAATGGAATTGGGCTAAGGACTGAAGACATCTCTTCGGGTGGTTGCTTGGTATTGTGCTGAATAGCTGGCACTGTCTGCACTTCTTTGCATATTCAGATGCATCTTCTTTCATCTTCGACCAGAAAAATCCTTGCCTGAGAATATTGAAGGCTAGAGATCTTCCTGCCAAATGTTCTCCGCAAATTCCCTCGTGAACCGTCTCGAGGTCTAGCTGCTGTTCATCTTTGTCCAAACACCTAAGCAATGGCTGACTTGCCGATCGTCTGAACAAACGGCCCCCAACCAGAGTATAATTTCCCGAACGATATTTCACCTTCTGTGCTTCCCTTCGGTCAAGTGGTAGGTTGCCCTTCTCCAAGAATGCCCTGATGGGAGTCATCCAATTGACCCCTTGGTGAATTTCCATACACTGCTTCTTGTCTATCGAAGGCGTCTTTACTTCGGTCAGATAGATGGACCCATTCAGGTTCTGAGTTTCTGCCGAATCTAGCCTTGAAAGAGCGTCCGCCCGACTGTTGTTCTCTCTAGCTACTTGAGTTAATTCAAAAGATTCAAACATCAAAGATTGCTCACGTACCTTAAGGGCGTAGGCCTTCATTCTAGGATCTTTTTGCCCATACTCCCCTGAGAACTATTTTACCACCAACATCGAATCACTGAACGCCCTGAGGTGTTTAACTTCCAAATTTTTTGCTAAGTCTAATCCTGCCAAAAGCGCTTCATATTCGGCTTCATTGTTCGTCAACGGGAAAGTGAACCTGATAGCTTGACAGATTTCAAAACTTTCTGGGCTTGTCAGAATTAAACCTACCCCACACTTTTCCTTGGCGACTGACCCATCCACAAACAATTTCCATTTTCCTGGTGCCTGAATTAGCTGCTCTTCGGGAGCCAAGTCATTCGGCCCCGAGAATGAGCATTCCACCATAAAATCCGCTAGTGCTTGGGCTTTGATCGAAGTCCTTGGCGTATACTCCAAATCATCTCCCCCAGTTCGATCGCCCAAGCCACTACTCTGCCTGATGCCTCTGGCCTTTGAAAAATTTTCTTTAACGGCTGATCTGTTACTACCTTGATCGTCCTTCCCTGGAAATAGTGCCTTAGCTTTCTTGCGGCCATTACCAACCCATAGGCGAACTTCTCTGCATTCGGATATCTAGTTTCTGCATCTTTAAGAATATGGGAAACATAGAACACTGGATGCTGGTTCCCTTCATGTTCTTTCACTAACACGGCTCCAAGGGTTCGGTCGTTCACAGCTAAATATAGCTGCAAGGTTTCTTTCGGATCAGGCCTCATTAAGAGTGGGGCTTTCACTAAATATTCTTTGACCTCCTCAAAGGCCTTCTGGCAGCTGGGCCCCCACTCGAAATTCTTGGACCCCCGAAGTACTTCAAAGAATGGTAATGCCTTTTCGGCCGATCTGGAAATGAACCTCCTTATGGCTGCTAACATTCTGGTCAGCTTTTGAATATCCCTGATTGTCTTTGGCGCTTCCATGTCGATGACTACTTTGATCTTTTCTGGGTTTGCTTCAATTCCTCGTGCACTGACCATGTATCCCAGAAATTTTCCACTATTTACTCCGAACGTACACTTGTTCGGGTTGATCCTCATGTTATTTCTCCTAAGTGTTTCGAAACACTCCCTCAAATCCTCAGCATGATCCCTAAAAAGGGATTTAACAATCATGTCATCTACATAACATTCCATGTTCCGTCCAATCTGTGCCTTGAACACTTTGTTAATCATCTTCTGAAATGTTGCCCCGGTGTTCTTCAGGCCGAAAGGCATCTTAATATAGGCATAAGTGTCGTTCGGTGTGATGAATGCTGTCTTTGGAACGTCCTCAGCATTCATGGCAATTTGGTGGTATCCTGAGAATGCATCCAGAAAACTGAGTATTTGATGCCCCGAAGTGGCATCTATCAGTTGATCAATATTCGACAAAGGATAGTGGTCCTTCGGACAGTGCTTATTCAGATCGGTGTAGTCCACACACATTCTCTACTTGCCATTCGATTTCTTTACCACCACCACATTCGCCAGCCAGTCAGGGTAGTCTATCTCTTCAATGAACTTTGCTTCCAGCAATTTTTCCACTTCAGCTTGAATTACTTTCTGCCTTTCCATGGCGAAATTCCTCTTCTTTTGTCTCACAGGTTTGGCCTCGGGAACTACATTTAAACAGTGTTTGGCTACCGAAGGGTCCAATCCTGGCATATCTTCGGGATTCCATGCGAACACATCATGGAACTCCCTGATGACTTTGATGACTTTTTCTTTTAGCTTCGGTTCTATGTTCTTTCCAATTTGGATCATCTTTCCGGACTGACCCACGTATAGCTCCACTTTTTCGGTTTCAGCAGCCGGCTCGGCGATCGGGCTCGACAGGTCGGCCCCGAATTTTTCCAACTCTAAGTTCAGTAGTTGATGGCTGCCCCCAGTGTCATTTTCACTTCTTTTCCTTTTTCTAACTTCATTCATTTCGACATCTTTATCTTTCTCTAGATCTTCCAGCATGATAATTCGGGCGGCCTTTTGGTCGCCTCTCATCTCTCCGATCCCATGTTCGGTCGGGAACTTCAATTTTAGGTGGGAAATGGATGACACAGCCTGAAAAAGAGACAAGGCTGGCCTCCCCAGAATCCCATTATATGGGCTGTCCACCCGAACGACATAGAACTTTGCTTCTTTAACCACAGTGTACGGAGCCTTGCCCAACAGAATGTTCAACGTGATCGTGCCCTCGATCGGTACAGGTTGATTGCCGAAGCCATAAAGTGGTGCCTCATGGCACGGCTCCAGCTGCTCTCCACCCAAATTCATCTTGCAATATGTTCGGTGATACAGTATGTTGACCAAACTTCCTTCATCGACCAGCACTCTCCAAATCTTGTTCTCCCTGATGACGGGGTTTATGACAAGAGGGTCTTCGTGCGGCCATATCACATCTTCAAAGTCATCTTTCGTGAATGATATCGGAAGTGGTTGTTTGGCTGCACTCGACTGGTAGAGACTATAGATTTGCCTGGCATACTTTTTTCGGTCTGTCTTGCTATCCCGATCGAGTATTGTTCCTCCGGATATTGTTTTAACTTCACCTCGATATTTCTCTGAACCTTCGGCATCTATGGTGTCTCTTTTCTTTTCCTTGTCATCTAGCCTGTCTCTCAGGTCTCCAACGAACTTGGTCTGTTCTCCATCTTTTATCATTTTCTCAATAAATTTCTTCAAGTAGTAACATTCATCAGTATTGTGACCTTTATCTCGATGATAATCACAATATTTGTTGTCGCTCCTTCTGCTTTCAGGGGTCTTTAACTTGGGTGGCCTAACGAACCCCGTTTTTCCCTTTATCTCGTGGAGAATCGTCGAGATGGGTGTGTTAAGTGGTGTGAACACAGTACTATCTCTATCTCTTCTTCGTTCGGCCCCTTTATCAGGCCTCGTATCATTAAGTCTGCTCTTAATGTCGCCACGACCCCTTCGGCCGTCCCTTCTATCCTCCCTTCTATCATCCCTTCTATCATATCTATCATTTTTCTTGCTCTCCTTGTAACCCCCAATGGATTCTAACTTTCTTCTAATAGCCTCCCCTCTCAAATATATATCATTCAAAGATTTAGGAGGCATATCGTAAAGAGAAGATCGAAGCTTCTTACCTTTAACAGGGTCGAGGCCGGCTGCAAGGAATCCAGCTGCCTTGACTTTATCCAAGTTGGTGACCATTCCAGCTTCTTCTTTAAACCTTGCCAAGTAGTCACCCAATTCTTCGTTCGGTCCCTGCCTGCAGTGGATCAGGGTTTCGGTATCCTTCTCTCTTCGGCACAAGTGGGAGTAGTGCCTCAAGAATTTCTTCTTTATCTGCTCATACGAGCCTATCGACCTAGGTCTGAATGACCTGTACCACATGGATGCGTTCCCCTTGAGGTATGTCTTGAACATCTTCCAAAGCATCACATCACAATGCCCCATACCAGTCATGAGTGATTCATACTTCTCACAATGGTCTCCGGGGTCTCCTTTCCCATTGAATTCGTTCATCTTTGGAAACTGCCTTCCCGGTGGGGGTCGAAACTGTTCAACATCCTCGGTCACCACTGGCTCGTGGCTGACCCTTCTTTCTCCAAACATAGCCTTCTCAATCCTACGGATACGGTCATCCGTATGTGGACCTTCTTCCTCCGAATCAGAGGAGTACACTACCCTCGACCGAGTTCTCCTAGAATTTGATTCAGAGTCCCCTTACTCATCTTCATTAATTCTAGTCCTCGGCCTTTTATCCCTTCGGTCGTCCAGCTCCGTGTCTTCGGCTTCTAAAGCCTCTCGGAATGCTTTCTCTTGCAATTCGATCTCTTCCCTTTGGAGCTTTAGGGCTTCTAGCCTCAAACGGTCGGCCTCCCTCTTTTTGGCCAGATGTTCGGCCTCCCTGCTGCTCTTTTCTTTCTCCATCTCTTTCCGCCTCCCCTTGGCTTTTTGTTCTTTTCTCCATTTCATGAGCATCTCACGTTGTTCTTCGGGAGATGGTATATCCCCTTCTTCGTCAAAAGTCAGGAGCCTTGGGGTAATGAGAGGGGTGGTGCGATTGTTTCCAGCCACGGTGTTATCATCAGCTACTGGTATTTCGGCTTCGTTCGCCATGATTGACTGTAGAACTCAACACAAACGTATCTCTACGTTCCCACAGACGGCGCCAAATGTTACGACTGGATTTCTGCCGGACCTTGGTTCGGTCGGAACTGCAAATGAGAAGAATGCGAGGGTTTGGCCCCCCGATTCACCTCCGGTGTGAGAATAAGTTAGTCGGTTTTTTGGTAAGGTAATTTAGAACGCAGAGTGTTTATGTTGTGTGTAATTGTGTATGAACGATCAAATCAAACCTGACTTAACTTATTTCCTTTCATTCGACGGTTACAGGGGAGTTGGCCACGTTTTTGGTTGTGTCTCACGTCCTAGGGAAGTGCAACAATACGACCGTTATACCCTAAATGGGCCGGTCGAATGTGAACTTTCATTCGGATTCGGATTTTGATACTGGACCTTCGGCTCGGCCAACAAGGAAGTGGGCCTCCAACAATAAGTAATATGCAGTTTTTTTTTTGAGGAATTAATATGCAGTTGATTTCAAATAACTATTCTTCTTTATGTTATCTTCAGTAACGTAAACATTTTATGTAAATCATTTAGATATTATCTTGGTGTCTCCATATGTTGGACTAACTCTACCATAGCATTAAGGTTTGGGAAAAACTGAAAGCGTAATCAATGAGATCGTATATAGTACTCCCTCCGTCCCATTTTATATGACATGATTTGACTTTCATGGAGATTAAGAAAATACTATTTGACTTGCTAGGTGGTGGCATGTGGTTGGTTGGTTGGTTGTAAAAGTGGGTGTATAAAAAATGTGTAAAGTAGGAAAGTAGTGGGTGCAATAGTGTTTATTTAATAAAAAGAAAGTATAAAATAGAGAAGTAGTGGGTGTAATAGTGAAAAGTAATGTTCAAAAATAGTAAGTTTAGTAGGTTCATTCTTTTTGGGACGTCCCAAAAAAAAAAATAAGTGTCATATAAAATGGGACGAAAGAAGTACTTTTTTAGCACTCTTTCTCGCTCAAGCAAGTTAAAGTAAAGAGCTGTTGGAGAGACTGGAACCATAAACATCTTTTGTACAAAAGCTCTCATATCATGTTAGACGACCACCAATTATTCTATATCAAAAATGTGCATTCTAACAGTTGCACCAAAGTCTTTTTAGTCTTTCAGCATTTTGTGTAATGGTTCTTGGTAGGGCTGAGCAAAAATCCGAAAAAATCCGAATCCGAATCCGAATCCGATAAAAACCGCTAAAAACCGATCCGTATAAATCCGATCCGAAACCGAAAAATTAAAAACCGAATCCGAATCCGATTATGCGGTTTCGGTTTCTTGTCAAATCCGATCCGACAAAACCCGAATCCGATCCGATTAAAATAAATAAATAAATTATATATATATATAATTAATAAATACACATATTTTTTGAAATATAACCGCTAAAAAATAGAAATATGCCTGGGTGGTCAAAAAAATGCAAAGCTCGTACATGCCTCAGACTAGTGTTAAGAATGTCATTATCCTAGATAATACTACATGATTGTTTTTTTCATACTTTGTAATTTTCTGGGGACTAATAGAAGGATATACTAAAAGCACCAGTAACTGCATTCCGAAGAAGCTTTTTACAGCCAATTGTCTTGATTCGAAATTGCTTTATTCAACATTTGTAATATTAGTGGCTGTACATAAATCACTGGTTCTTCAAAGGATTTCATAGCATTTTATTCATTGTATCGACCAAACCTTTCTAGATAGAAATATGAAACACTGAAATAGACTTTCACAATTTATTATAAAAACTTTGTATGCTATTTTGGAAAAAAAATCTTGTAATCATATTCATTTTGTCATTTTTATTTGAGACGGGTTTAAAACCGAAACCGAACCGATTGCATCCGATCCGACAATTTTGAATCCGAAACCGAACCGCCGGTTTCGGTTGCGGTTTCGGTTTTAGATTTTAAAATCCGAAGAATTTCGGTTTCGGTTTTACCATAAATTTGATCCGATCCGATCCGTGCTCTCCCCTAGTTCTTGGGCTCTATATGACCCAGTTTAATTGCCTGATGGAGTCGGACTATTCAAATCAAATGAACCCCCAACTTGAAAGTCAATTATGAGGCCCAACAAAATAGGAGTACTCCCTCCGTTCCTTAATATTCTTCTCGTTTGGGGAAAAACACGGGTTTTAAGAAAAAATGGTTTTTAAAGAGTAGTGGGTGAAATAGTGATTATTGAATATTGTTTTTAAGGGTTAGTGGGTGGAATAGTGGGTAATTAATATTATTTTAAGGGGTAGTGGGTGGAGTAGTGAGTATTGAATATAGTTATTTTATGGTCTAAAATAGAAATGGGAAGAGTTTTTTGAATGTCCCGATAAGGAAAGTGAGAAGAATTTTAAGGGACAGAGGGAGTATTACTCACCGAGAACTGTTTCAAATGCCACGTGTCATCGTTTTATTCGTGAAATTCATATTAATGCACGAGTGACTCATCTCAATTATGAAAAAATAACAAATTATATTATGACAACTCAGCATTTGGGAATGGTTTCGGGAGCTCTAACATTTCTTTTAGTCACCACGGTGCTGGGTAGATGCGATATTGAGGAACAATTTAAAGGGGGGACAATTGACAACTGTGAATTTAAATGCAGCATAAAGTTTCGTCGTCAACCATAATTTTGGGATTCATATAAATGTTGAATCCGATACAGACATGTGAAATTAATTACTACTACTAACTACAATGTCATTCTCAGAATCCACCAATCTCAACATGCTCTGTGATTCAATACCCATATTAGCACATTACAATCATGCCTCAGGGAATTTCCTAGCTTACTTTCACCATTTCATTCATTTAAATCACTTGTTTTTCTGATTGGAGTAGGTGAAACTTTTTCAGTTTTTCACAAGACTACTCACAAGTCAGGACAATCAAAATTAAGACACGTATTTAAAAAAAAATTTGAAAAAAATAGATGTCAAGTTTGTTTGTGTAATTGTGTTTTGTGAGAGAAAGCTGTTTTGAAGTTAAGAATATCAGATGTAGCCTAATTAAATTCAGATTTTCTTTCTTTTTTTTACATGAAAAAAATAAATTAACTCAGACTTTAACCAGGCATATCTTGAGATCTAGTGGATAACTGACTTCAATATTGTGTCACAAACACACAGTTTGCACTACTACTACTATACTGTTGAACAAATGAAGCATAATTTGATTATAGAATTTATAGGGCAATAATTAGTGCAATCCACTAATTTCAAAGCAGAACACTAATTTGGAATATCTTGTTGCTCCACTAAAATTGAAGCTGTGGAGTAATAGTAAAAAATACTACTATAGACAGGGTTGGAGATTTTGTAAATCGGAACTATTCGGTTGAGGTATCGATTTACGATTTATCGAGTGATTCGATTAAAAAATCGGTGATTTATCGGCAATTTTTGCAAAATCGACCGAATTGGTTCCAAAATTTTGGCCGATTCGAATCGGTTCAAAAATTTTGGCCAATTTTCGACGATTTTTCAGAAATCGACTAATTTCAGTAATAAAGACTATAGATGATTGAATAATCATTAATCTTTCCCCAGAAAAATATACAGTACGCCCAATGTCATAAAGCAATTTCGTTTGAATTAGTAAACTTGGAATTTGTACAAGTAATAATAATCTGGCCAAGGAAGGCATTTTAAGGTCAGGTTGGTGTTGATTCGAGGTAAGTCTGGCGGTGGAATCGTGAAGAACTCATGGGTTGAGACATTAGAATTTGATATCATCAGGTCAAGTAGTTGAAGTGAGTTTTCTGGTTTTGGTTTATGAAGGTGTAGCTTTGCTTTTATGCTTGCAGATTGCAGTAGCCTTGTAACAGATCATATTGTCCAACTCTTTGAAGTTATATAAATGGGAAATTCTAAATGGTACACCTCTAGATTTGGTTTTTCCAAATGGTACGCCAAATAGTTTTGGCTTCTGAATGGTACCCTTGTACTATTATACCATTCTTTACGGTACCCCTCCCGTCAATCCCCGTTAAACAAACGTTTATTTAATCAACAATTAACTTTAAAAAATAAGGGAAATTCTCAATGATACGCCTCTAGTTTTGGCTTTTCCAAATGGTATGCCAAATAGTTTTGACTTCTGAGTGATACCCTTATATTTTATTATATATTTGATTCTTATTGCTGAGCTGTTTATTACCCCAATATTAATTACGAAATTAATATTTAATTAGGTTTCGGGCCTATGAATTAATTTGGAGTTAGGTTTGGAGTGAGATTCGGAGGGACTGAGCCTATGATATATAATAGATTTATTAAAATAAAATATAAGGGTACCATTCAGAAGCCAAAACTAATTGGCATACCATTTAGAAAAGCCAAAACTATAGGTGTACCATTGAGAATTTTCCTACTGTTTATGGGGTAATTAAACGTTTGTTTAACGGGGGTTGACGGGAAGGGTATCGTAGAGAATGGTATAATAGTACAAGGGTACCATTCAGAAACCAAAACTATTTGGCGTACCATTTGGAAAAGCCAAAACTATAGGCGTACCATTGAGAATTTCCCTATATAAATAAAAGCTCTATCTGTTTATCAAAAAAAAAAACAAGTAATAATAATACTCCCTCCGTCCCTTCATTCCGAATATTTTTAAAAACCAAAATGGAAACATTAAACCCAAAAGTTAATTGTTAAACTCTAAATTTAATTAAATATATTTTTAAAAAATTTTAAAATTTATTTTAACGAGGTCCAAATTTTTCCACCAGTTGACCAAGTCAGCACCATTCAATTTATTTTCTTTTCCACCACTTAGTTTTTTGGTTTTATTTTTGTTTCCACCAGTCTTCTTTTCCACCACTTAATTTTTTTGTTTTATTTTTGTTTCCACCGGTCTTCTTTTCCACCAATATGTTCCACCACATAGTTTGTTGGTTTTATTTTTTTTTCCCACCAATCTGTTCCACCACTTAGTAGCAATTTATTTAAAATTGAATTTAAAATTTTAATAAAAAAATTGAATCAGACGACCTGATTTTTTTTAGAGCTTTTTTCATAAATAAATAAGAAAAAATAAATTTTTGCACATTTACTTTTGTTAAGAATAACTATTTGCAATTTTACTAAACTATTTGCAATTTTACTATACTAAGTTTCAAAATTGCAAAAATACTAACCCTAACCCTACCCCCTCCTTCCCTCCTCTTTCACAGCCGCCTTTTTTTTTTTAGATGGGATGCTATTTTGGTGGATTTGGCTTTGGGTTGCACGGCCCCGCAGGGGCAACCACTTTCAACTGAACATGCAACTAAATTACTGATTTCATGTTCCATTTTTCAATTTCCATTTTCGACCTCATTTTTGGACTCTAATATATATATATATATATATATATATATATATATATATATATATATATGTATTAGAGTCTAAAAATGAGGTCGAAAATCACTTTTGAAAAATGGAACATGAAATCAGAAATTTAGTTGCATGTTCAGTTGAAAGTGGTTGCCCCTGCGGGGCCATGCAACCCAAATCAGCAACTGAATGCAACTTTTTTTTTTTAAGGTGGGATTCTATTTTGGTGGATTTGGGTTGCATGGCCCCGCAGGGGCAACCACTTTCAACAAGTTGAATATGGTTGCATTTGGTTGAATATTGCCCCTGGCGGGGCCTTGCAACCCAAATCAGCAACTGAATGCAACTTTTTTTTTAAGGTGGGATTCTATTTTGGTGGATTTGGGTTGCATGGCCCCGCAGGGGCAACCACTTTCAACAAGTTGAATATGGTTGCATTTGGTTGAATATTGCCCCTGGCGGGGCCTTGCAACCCAAATCAACAACTGAATGCAACTTTTTTTTTTAAGGTGGGATTCTATTTTGGTGGATTTTGGTTGCATGGCCCCGCAGGGGCAACCGCTTTCAACTGAATGCAACCACTTTCAACAAGTTGAATGTGGCATTTGGTTGAATATTGCCCCTGGCGGGGCCTTGCAACCCAAATCCACCAAAATCACCCACCTTAAAAAAAGTTGAACGTGGTTGCATTTGGTTGAATATTGCCCCTAGCGGGGCCTTGCAACCCAAATCAGCAACTGAATGCAACTTTTTTTTAAGGTGGGATTCTATTTGGGTTGCATGGCCCCGCAGGGGCAACCACTTTCAACAAGTTGATTGTGGTTTCATTTGGTTGAATATTGCCCCTGGCGGGGCCTTGCAACCCAAATCAGCAACTGAATGCAACTTTTTTTTTAAGGTGGGATTCTATTTTGGTGGATTTGGGTTGCATGGCCCCGCAAGGGCAACCACTTTCAACAAGTTGAATATGGTTGCATTTGGTTGAATATTGCCCCTGGCGGGGCCTTGCAACCCAAATCAACAACTGAATGCAACTTTTTTTTTTTAAGGTGGGATTCTATTTTGGTGGATTTTGGTTGCATGGCCCCGCAGGGGCAACCGCTTTCAACTGAATGCAACCACTTTCAACAAGTTGAATGAGGCATTTGGTTGAATATTGCCCCTGGCGGGGCCTTGCAACCCAAATCCACCAAAATCACCCACCTTAAAAAAAGTTGAATGTGGTTGCATTTGGTTGAATATTGCCCCTGGCGGGGCCTTGCAACCCAAATCAGCAACTGAATGCAACTTTTTTTTAAGGTTGGATTCTATTTGGGTTGCATGGCCCCGCAGGGGCAACCACTTTCAACAAGTTGATTGTGGTTTCATTTGGTTGAATATTGCCCCTGGCGGGGCCTTGCAACCCAAATCCACCAAAATCATCCCACCTTTAAAAAAAGTTGCTTGTGGGGTTGCATTTGGTTGAATGTGGTTGCATTTATTTGAATATGGCCCCTGGCGGGGCCTTGCAACCCAAATCCACCAAAATCATCCCACCTTAAAAAAAAAGTTGCATGTAGTTGCATTCGATTGAATGTGGTTGCATTCAGTTGCTGATTTGGGTTGCACGGCCCCGCAGGGGCAACCACTTTCAACTGAACATGCAACTAAATTTCTGATTTCATGTTCCATTTTTCAAAAGTGATTTTCGACCTCATTTTTGGACTCTAATATATATATATATATATATATATATATATATATATATATATATATATATATATTAGAGTCCAAAAATGAGGTCGAAAATGGAAATTGAAAAATGGAACATGAATTCAGTAATTTAGTTGCATGTTCAGTTGAAAGTGGTTGCCCCTGCGGGGCCATGCAACCCAAATCCAAATCCACCAAAATAGCATCCCATCTTAAAAAAAAAAAAAAAAAAAAAAAGGTACACATGCGTGTGAATTAGTTGGCACGTGGAGGTTTGGCACATGGGGGGAGGGGTGTAGTATTTTTGCAATTTTGAAACTTAGTATAGTAAAATTGCAATTAATTCAAAGAGATAGTATATTTGCAAATAGAAACTTTAAACATAGTATTTTTGGTAAATATCTTTTTTTTTTAAAAAAAAAAAAAAGAAGAAGACCACGCATCTATACTATCTATACTATATTATAATAAGCAAAAGGGGGTATATTTTGTAGTTAGTTACCCCCTCTTTTTGGTTATCCCTTTTTTTGGTTATCCTTTTAAATTTACTAATTTAAATTTTAATAAAGAAATATTATATAAAATTCTAAAAAACAATACATACGGAACTGTTAATGATTTTCTATACAACTTTAATAACTCTGAGTCATCATCACTCCCAAACTTCCGACAATCTTGCAATATTTTCATGGGCATATCCTTCATTGAACTATGAGTTAATTAATTTAGTTTCTGAACGATCAATCATAATTAGTAAGTCAAATAACTTAAATATATCAAGAAAACAACACAAGCTATAGCTACTCAATTATATTTTTAAATAATTAATAAACCAATTAATCTTTTGGACAATGAATTTGATAACATATTTATATACTATACTATAATAAGCGTAAAGGGGTATATAATAATATCTATACTATTATATTAAAGCCGAAACATGGAATGTTTTGAAAGTTTTGGTTTTCGGTTTGGTTATCCTAATTATTAAAATAAATAATTAAATTACAAAAATAACTAAAAAAGCTAATTATTAATGTCAACGTAATTATATTCCGATTAAAATTCCTTCATCCACATTGAGCTTCTACTTGGAATCTTTTTCTTCTCCAACAACTCAATTACCCATTTTTTTTTAAAGATTTTACTTCTAATTAAAACACTTTTCCATTTAATTTAAAACTAATATTACAATAATCAATATATATCCAAAATATCACACCATATCTTTCCGTAATTATTTTTAGTAGTAATTTTTGTAATTAAAACACGTTACTTTTTAATTTAAAATTAATCTTGCGATCACTAATATGCACCTAAAAATATCTTACCATATATTCAAATCATTATTTTTAGTAATAAAAAAGAATCGTTAGATCTAATAATAAGATATAATAAATTTTAAACCATTCATATCATTATATAAATTTATATTAAATTAAAATTAAAAATTATTAAAAATAAGGATTATATAAAAACCTAATTATAATGTTAAATAAATTTTATAACCTATCAAAAGAAACCCGTGCTTCGCACGGGTTATAAGCTAGTTTGTCTAATGCGTGTAGTTCATATTATTTATAACCTGACCTGACCAGCACAACATTTTCATTCGTGTAAAGAAGAATACGCATTGTGCACATGCGTGTGAGGAATACCCATGTTGCACATGCGTATTTAGTGGGTAGAAAGGGCGATGTGTTCCACCGGTAGGTATTTTGGGTATTGGATTCCCAAAAATAGTGTATTTTGATAATTTTTTTTATTATGCAGACCATACATACACGATTATAATCGAATAGTACTAATTGCATATAAATAAAAAAACAATAAATAATGGCACAAAGGTGAAGAAAAACACAGCTGTGAATGGAATAATTAATTTGTTACCGAAAAATGGCAAAAAAATCTCTCATTTTATAATAAGATAATCTATATAAGCGAATAATTAATTTATATAAGGTATATAAACGTAATAGAGACAAAACGAGAACTGAAATATGTGGTAACCTATATAAGCGTACAATAAATTGCCAGTTATGCATGACAATTGGACAAATAAAACAAAGTCACGGGGAAATTGTCACTTATGTAAACTATAGTTTAATGCCCGTTTTCACACGGGAGTTCATATTTTAAATAAAATTTATTTTAAATTTTAATAAATTATAGTATATAATTTTACAATATAGAAATAAAAATTGGTAGTAGTATTAAAAAGTTGCCTACTTTAATAAATTAAAATGTTAAATTCTTTAAGAACATGAGTTTGTTTTGATAATTTAAATTACAATTAATATAAGAAATTATTAATATATTAATTTATTTTAAAAAGATCAAAAAATTGAACACTATAACATTATTTTAGTGATGTCAACTATATCATGAATGTAATAGTAGTAGATATAAAAAATAAATTAAAATAATTAAATCATAATATCAAAAAAATTAAAGTTATACTGCACTATAACATAATCCTAAGCATATAATTTACTACTATAATGGGTCATGGATATCTATCAAACCTGAATATGGATTAAAAAAAATTAAAATAATTTAAAATTTGTGGAAGGAAATAATTTTTGGCAAAAATGTTTTAATTGGATAGCCCTGGCGGGTCCATTATAATTATCATTGACAATTGTTAGAAAGAAAATAATTTTTGGAAACAAAATAATTCATGTTTTGTCGAGGGAATTTTTTTTGACAAAAATGTTTTAATTGGAAGGTCCTGGCGGGCCCATTATAATTATAACCAATTATTTGGCATTAATAATAACAACTACCAAGAAAAATTGACAATTGTTAGAAAGGAAATAATGTTTGGCAAGAAAATAATTTGTGTTTTGTGAAAGAAATAATATTTTGGCATTTTGAAATATTTTAACTGAATGGTCCTGGCGGACCCATTATAATTATAACCAATCAAAATCATTTGTTAATAATTTTTGGTATTATCAAAGAAATAATTTTTGGCAAGAGTGGTTTGTCATGATGTGTATTTTATATAATATCGAGTCAATATATTTTAAAATATGGATCATATCATATAACTGGATGGGTAATATAAACGGATTTGGCAAGAATGTTTTAATTGGATGGCCCTGGCGGGCCCATTATAATTATAATTGACAATTGTTAGAAAGAAAAAATAATTTTTGGAAACAAAATAATTCGTGTTTTGTCAAGGAATTTTTTTTGGTAAGATTGTTTTAATTGGATTGCCCTGGCGGGCCCATTATAATTATAAACAATTATTTGGCATTAATAATAACAACTGCCAAATTTTTGGTATTATCAAGGAAATAATTTTTGGCAAGAGTGGTTTGTCATGATGTGTATTTTATATAATATCGGGTCAATATATTTTAAAATATGGATCATATCATATAACTGGATGGGTAATTTAAACGGATCCCGAACCTAATCCTAAGCATATAATTTACTACTATAATGGGTCATGGATATCTATCAAACCTGAATATGGATCCCGAACCTGAGGAAAGGGTTATCCAGCAATTTATAATATATAGATTCCAATAGGCGAGATTGTAGGAACACTCTCACCCTGATCTAACTTTAAACACAAACAGTTGATGAGCTTCCATAAAAATGGCGCAAATTATTTTAGATAAGAACATCACGCACAACAAAAACTGACACTAAAGAAAACAAGGTATTTATGACAATCAGTTAAAACTGTGAGCGGTGGTAAACATTTGATTTGAATCATTTAGCAAAAAAAAAAAAAAGTTTAAGCAGCGAAAACTCCCTTGTGATGTCGTGTGGAGCAAATAAGTCCCTAAGATTTAAAAAAATTGATATAACCGCCTGTAATTTAAATTGAAGGTTCGACAATATCCCTATGATTAATTTTCTTAACTATGGTTAAAAAAATATTTAAAATAAAAATACTTAAAGCTTAACATTACATTAACTGTTTTATAAAATATTTAATATTGTAAATGTTATGATTTCACATATTATTAATTTGTTTATTGATGATATTATAATGGCTATCTTATAACTTGTGTAATATAAAGAATTATTTATGTAGATTTTATTAGTTACTAGCTTATAACCCGTGCGATGCACAGATTTTTTTTGATATGTAACAAATTTTATTTTATGTTATAAATATATTTTTATATAATCATCATTTATAATATATAATTTTAATTTTAATATTAATAATTTAATATAAATTTAATTAATGATATGCATGATTTAAAACTTATACTATTATATAAATTCCGAAATATTGAAAGTTTTGGTACCTGTTTTTTGGTAATAAGTTTCAAAAATTTTAATGTTTCGGCTAATGTTTTCTTATTATAAACAGTGTATACATATTTTTAATATATTTATTAATAATTGAAAAATATGATATTATATTAATCTATACATATACACAACATCTTTATATGCACCAATCTATGCATATATGTAATCAAAACCATCAAAAACCCACTCGAAGTCAGACTTTTAATATATTAATGATTATAAGATTAGTTTTAAATTAAAAGGGTAACGTGTTTTAATTTGGAAGAAAATATTAATGATTGGAAGATATGATACGATTGATATTTTAGGAGTTAATAAAAGGTAATATCTTCAATTAAAAGTAATTGCGAAAAAAGGCAATTGACTACTTACCATTAATTTATATTATGTTATTATTTATTTTAAAAGTTTTAATAAAAGGGTAACGTGCTTTAATTTGGAAGGAAATATTAATGATTGGAAGATATGATACGATTGATGTTTTTAGGAGTTAATAAAAGGTAATATCTTCAATTAAAAGTAATTGCGAAAAAAGGCAATTGACTACTGTAAAGCATAATGTAATGTAATATGTAAAGAGGACATATATAACTCAACTAGGATAAAAGATAAATAATATTAACTCTATACAGGGATCGTGAAATTTGAAGAACAGGCACCAACAAGGATCAAGTCGCTGAAAGAAGTTCATTAACATGATCAAGTCTCAGTGACAGAATAAGATGTACAGATGATTCAGTTGAAGGGCCAAAAGATTCCATGTATTTATTGAAGATACTGCTGCTGGCTAATCAATTGGAATATAACGAAGGTGTGAAGATCAAGATCAGTGCTAGTCACTTGTGAACCAGACAAGTGCACTAAGTGTCAGCACATACGAGAAGGATCAACACATTAATTCACAGAAAGAATTGTCAAAGCCTATTGACGATCAATGACAAACATAATATCTCAAGGTATTGTCAAAAACTAATTTACTCTGAAAATTAACTAAGTAACAGATTAATTAATTATTTATAATAAATAATTAAATTAATCTGGTACTTGAACTATTTTCTGAGAAGAATTAAAACAGCAAAATAAACAGAAGAGAATATGAATAGTAACCGAAATCACTATTCATATGAATAGTAACCGAAATCACTATTCATATGAATAGTAACCGAAATCACTATTCATATGAATAATACTATTCATATGAATAGTAATTGCGGTTGTTGGAATAGTAACTGCGGTTGTTGGAATAGTATTTGGGGTTGGTGAAATAGTGCCCGGTTACTATTTGGGGGTTGTTGGAATAGTGCCAAATAGTGACTTTCTAAAACCTATAAATAGGCCTGTTATATTTCATTTCAAAACACACCTCAACACACAACTTTCTATTCTCTCTCTTACTTCTCTGTGTAAGCTGCTAGACAGTCCATCTAGTAGGAAAACCGGCTTAGCCCGCTTTCAAGAAGTGTCGGGTAGAAGGTCCTCGTGCCTAAACTATCCTAGGAGTGTTTGATTTTGTAGCTGATCCGTAGGATTAGATTGTGTAACAAACCTTCGGGTTTTATCTATTAAAAGATATTTCCCAAACAGTTGTGTTATTTCGATTCAGTATTTTTGATCTCATATCCACATCAAAAATCGAAATATTGCTAAATAACGTATTCAACCCCCCTTCTACGTTATTCCGGACCTAACAATTGGCATCAGAGCGACTCTGTTATTATACAACAGTTAAGATCCGAAAAGCTATACAATCATGTCAGAGAAGAATTTAAGAAAAGCTAAGGAAAAGGAAGGCAGGTCTGAGAAAGTGGACAAGTCCAAGATCAAATGCGATAATTGTGGTGAGAAAGGACATTTTGCACCTGAGTGCAATAAATCCAAAGCTGATAAAGGTCAAGCCTACATCACAAAGAAGAAGGACTGGGCTGACACTTCAGACTCTGAAGATGAGGTGAACTATGCCTTGATGGCAAATGCTGATAGTATCTCTGAAGCTACTGAGACCAAGGTACCTCATTCTACTCTAGCTTTTGATACTACTGATATATCTGAGTTAAGAATCTTTCTTAAAACCTTGCATCTTAGCTATAGAGATCAGACTTTAGAAAATGAAAGAATAAAATTTGAAAGTCTAGAGCTTAGAAAGAGAAATGACTATTTAGAATTAGAATTAGTCCAGATGTTAAAAATTCAGAAAGAGAGAGATGATGCTATTTTTGTTAAAACTGAATTATTGAAAAAGCATGCTTATCTTGAATCTGAACTTGCTAAAGAAAGAAACATTATTAAAACTTGGACTAACTCTGGGAAAACTACTCAGATTATCATAGAGAATGATTGTTGGAAAGAAGGTCTAGGTTACACTGATAAAAAGAAAACTACCAACCTAGAAGCTGAGACCTCTAAACCTGTATTTACTGAAAGGGCTGCAAAGCCCAAAATTAATCCTGTGAGGTTTGTACCAAAATCTGACAAACCAAAACAGGAAGTCAAATCAGTAAATATTGACTTAATGTCTCAGAAATAGCTTAAACACAAGCTGAAGGAGATAAAAAGAGTGAACAAGGTAAAAGAACCTAGGAAAAACAGAAATGGAAAGGTAGGCATCAATAAAAACAATAACTATATGCCTATTCCCAATGCTCCTAGGAAGAAATGTTACAACTGTGGAAATCCTAACCATCTTGCTACTTTTTACAAGAAGAATAAAAATATAAACTCTATACCTCCTAAGTCAGGAGTTAAGAGTGGTTCAGTTAGGTTTAAGCCACAGAATCCTTGTTTTCACTGTGGCAATATTTGGCATTCTATTTATACATGTAAAGAGTATCATAATTTGTATTATGCTTATTATGAAGTTAAACCCTCTTTGAATAAATTCAAGATTGATTATACATGTATAAATTCTGATAAAAAGAATGTTAGCACAAACTCTGATAAGACTTCTGCTGCAAAAGCTAACAAACTTAATAAGGCCAAAGGATCCAAGCAAGTCTGGGTCCTTAAAACTAATCATTAGTGGTTTTTGTGATTGTAGGGTAACAGAAAAAATATCCTTGTTCTGGACAGTGGATGCTCAGGACACATGACTGGAAATAAAGCCCTGCTATCAGAATTTGTGGAGAAAGCTGGCCCAAGTGTTTTTTTATGGAGATGGCAACATAGGAAGGACTCTGGGATATGGCAATATCAATCTTGGGAATGTCATCATTGAAACTGTAGCTCTAGTCTCAGGACTCAAACATAATCTACTAAGTGTGAGTCAAATCTGTGACAGAGGTTATCATGTGGATTTCTTTTAAGAACACGGTGAAGTTATAAGCAAATCTACAGGAAAAGTTGTTCTGAAGGGATACATGCATGGTAACATTTATGAAGCCAAGCTTTCAACAAACTCTGATGGCTCTGCAATCTGTCTACTGAGTAGAGCATCAATTGAAGAAAGCTGGGATTGGCACAAGAGACTGTCTCATCTGAATTTTAACAGCATTAATGAGCTAGTGAAGAAAGATCTTGTGAGAGGATTGCCCAAATCAGTTTTTACTCCAGATGGCCTATGTGACTCATGTCAAAAGGCAAAACAAAGGAAAACTTCATTCAAAAGTAAAGACTGAATCCTCAATTCTTGAGCCATATCACTTATTGCACGTTGATTTATTTGGTCCAGTAAATATAATGTCTATTGGAAAGAAAAGATATGCTTTGGTTATTGTTGATGAATACACCAGATATACATGGGTATATTTCATGCACAAGAAAGAAGAAACTGCATCAATCTTAACAGAGCATGTCAGACAACTGGACAAAGGATCTAAGCATACAGTGAAAATTATAAGGAGTGATAATGGCACTGAGTTCAAGAATGCAGTCATGGAAGAGTTTTGTAAAGAAAATGGAATAAAGCAAGAATTCTCTACACCTGGAACTCCACAACAAAATGGAGTAGTAGAGAGAAAGAACATGACTCTCATAGAAGCTGCAAGGACCATGCTTGATGAAGCAAAGCTGCCAACTTACTTCTGGGCTGAAGCTGTGCAAGCTGCTTGTTTCACACAGAATGCTACACTCATAAACAAGCATGGTAAAACACCATATGAGACGGTGAAATATAAGAAGCCGAACCTGAAGTACTTTTACGTGTTTGGATGTAAGTGTTTTGTTCTTAAGACTCATCCAGAACAGCTGTCCAAATTTGATTTAAAAGCTGATGAAGGAATCTTTGTTGGATACCCACTATCCACAAAAGCATTCAGAGTCTACAATCTGAGAATAAAAGTGGTCATGGAATCTATCCATGTGTCTTTTGATGATAAGAAGATAACAGGACTTGAAGATTTTGATGAACATGACCAGCTGAGATTTGAGAATGAAGAAACAAATGCTGATCTACAAAATTCTGATACTCTTTCAGACTCTATTGTTCAATCTATACCAGTAGATCAGACAGCAGCACATGTTGAGGGGGATCAAGTGAACGATGAAAAAGAACCCCAATCAAGTGAAGAAACATCAAAGAATGCATCTACTGCTAATGATGCATTAAACTCTGATTCATCAAACTCTGAAAGCAACAGCTCAGGGGGCGCAAACAATGATTTTGGATCTACTAGTCATCACACTCAACAAAATTATGAACTTGGGGAATCATCAAGGTCAAATATGTCGAGACAAAAGGTATGGAGTAGAGCGCATCCCTTTGAACAGATCATTGGTGAACCGGACACGGGTGTACAGACTAGAAGAGCAACACAGAATGAATGCAATTTCGCAGGATTTTTATCTCAAATTGAACCTAAAAAGGTTGATGAAGCTCTTGATAATCCAGATTGGGTAACTGCAATGCAGGAAGAACTCAATCAGTTCGAAAGGCAGAAAGTTTGGAAGCTGGTGCCAAGACCAAAAGATAAATCTGTAATTGGCACTAGATGGGTGTTTAGGAATAAACTGGATGAAAATGGTATTGTTACGAGGAACAAGGCTCGATTGGTAGCAAAGGGTTACTCTCAAGAAGAGGGAATTGATTATGATGAAACCTATGCTCCAGTTGCAAGGCTTGAAGCAATCAGGATGTTCTTAGCATTTGCTGCACACTCCAACTTTAAGGTTTTTCAGATGGATGTGAAGAGTGCATTTTTGAACGGAGATCTAGAGGAAGAAGTCTATGTTGAACAACCCCCTGGGTTCGAAGACAAGGAATTTGAAGGTTTTGTGTACTTTCTCTTCAAAGCTCTCTATGGTCTCAAGCAAGCCCCTCGAACATGGTATGATACTCTCTCCAAGTTCTTACTTGAAAATGATTTTTTGAATGATGAAGACAGGGTACGCTTGGAAAATGGTCAAAAGGTTGAATGTTCTTCCATGAAGACGAATGTAATTAATTACATAAGCAAAAAGAAATATACGGATGTGCCTACAGTCCTAACTGAATATCTAAAGACTGTCCCACTTCCGTTGTTACCACGACCAGTGAGAGCAGGTATACGACAAGGTAATATTTCAATCCCTGCTATTTCAATCTCTGTATTCCCTATTGTGTCACAGGAAATACAGTTTCTAGTTTCTACAGCCCCGAGTGGCCATCTTACCCGACCAAGAGCAGGAAATCCCACCGACTCTAACACAGGTCGAAGAGCCCATTCTACAAATGCAAACACAAACACAACAAACTCCTACACCTCAATTGTCACTTAAACGACCAGTCATCCACATTATTGAGGGAGATAGTGCCTCAGCAGCACCACATAAGGAGTTATTTACAGCAGCCGCTCTACCTCATTCTAAACGAAGTAAACCCAATGAACCTGAGGTAACGGCAACTGTTAGTGAAACAATTCTTTCTTATCCAATGAGTGCAAATGTAAATGAGGTTGAATTGACGGGAGCAACTATCTTGAGTTCCATTTCACGGAATATACGAGTGGTTGATGATCTTTCTAAAGATCAAATGCCTTCACAGGCATCCGAGGTGGAATTACCTACCTCAATAACTGCTGGTGAATCTTCCATTTTACGGAAAGATCCATTGGTGGGTGGTTCTTTTATGAACCAAGTGTCTTCACAGACGTACGAGGGAAACTTGGGTTTTGTGCCATTTAATCGATTCAAGTTTAACCTCCCAGAGGGAAAATCTCTGGATCTCTTTCGAGATTTACCACTTTTTACCAGTGGTCGGTAACTCGCTTCACGCGAGGACGGAAGCTCACGAACTTTCATTGCACCATCCGTGACCTCTGAAAAAGGGGCTAGGATGATTTCATTTGCAGGTACACATATCGGTGGAAGCTCTAGAGGAAAGTTGAGGGAAACACCAACAGAACATGTAAGTGTAACCCAAACCACTAAACCGAGTGAATATAGAGTGTTGAGTGAAACACCTGCAGAACATACGAGTGAGCAACCTACTCAACCACATGCACCTGTAACCAGAAAGGAATATAGCAGACTCCTTACACGGGTCCAAACAATGGAGAAAGAGTTGCAAAATATCTGTAAGTCCATTGCAGAGATCAAAAATTTGCAACTTATTCAACATGATGCATTCCAGGTTCAATTAAGTTCCATGGCATCCCAGTTTAGTCATGCAATTCATTCCTTGGGGAAGACATCTTCGTCTAATTTACCAACTCCATATCCTACTACTCTGGAGGATAACCCAACCGAGGGGGAGAAGGTGGATGATCAAGAAGCTACTAGGCGTAAGGGCAAGGAAAAGGTTGTTGACACGGAATTAACTTTATTTTGGGAAAGGAAAAGCTAATGGGAGTATTAGTGCTATGTGGAAAGAAAGCAAAGGCAAACTTGAAGATATGTTCAGTCTAGAGGAACAATTGTCTTGCACTTGGAAATCTGGAAAATGTATATATGATCCAGAATGTGCTTTAATATTATTTATCTTTGTATTTCATTTTTTGTTGTATCAGTTGAGTTATCCTCTAGGTATTTGCTTGTCAAACCCTAACAATCAAATAGGGGGAGATTGTAAAGCATAATGTAATGTAATATGTAATAGAGGACATATATAACTCAACTAGGATAAAAGATAAATAATATTAACTCTATACAGGGATCGTGAAATTTGAAGAACAGGCACCAACAAGGATCAAGTCGCTGAAAGAAGTTCATTAACATGATCAAGCCTCAGTGACAGAATAAGATGTACAGATGATTCAGTTGAAGGGCCAAAAGATTTCATGTATTTATTGAAGATACTGTTGCTGGCTAATCAATTGGAATATAACGAAGGTGTGAAGATCAAGATCAGTGCTAGTCACTTGTGAACCAGACAAGTGCACTAAGTGTCAGCACATACGAGAAGGATCAACACATTAATTCACAGAAAGAATTGCCAAAGCCTATTGACGATCAATGACAAACATAATATCTCAAGGTATTGTCAAAAACTAATTTACTCTGAAAATTAACTAAGTAACAGATTAATTAATTATTTATAATAAATAATTAAATTAATCTGGTACTTGAACTATTTTCTGAGAAGGATTAAAACAGCAAAATAAACAGAAGAGAATATGAATAGTAACCGAAATCACTATTCATATGAATAGTACTATTCATATGAATAGTAACTGCGGTGGTTGGAATAGTAACTGCGGTTGTTGGAATAGTATTTGGGGTTGGTGAAATAGTGCCCGGTTATTATTTGGGGGTTGTTGGAATAGTGCCAAATAGTGACTTTCTAAAACCTATAAATAGGCCTGTTGTATATCATTTCAAAACACACCTCAACACACAACTTTCTATTCTCTCTCTTACTTCTCTGTGTAAGCTGCTAAACAGTCCATCTAGTAGGAAAGCCGGCTTAGCCCGCTTTCAGGAAGTGTCGGGTAGAAGGTCCTCATGCCTAAACTATCTTAGGAGTGTTTGATTTTGTAGCTGATCCGTAGGATTAGATTGTGTAACAAACCTCCGAGTTTTATCTATTAAAAGATATTTCCCACACATTTGTGTTATTTCGATTTAGTATTTTTGATTTCATATCCACATCAAAAATCGAAATATTTTTAAATAACGTATTCAACCCCCCTTCTACGTTATTCCGGACCTAACAACTACTTACCATTAATTTATATTATGTTATTATTTATTTTAGAAGTTTTAATAGTATAGATATCATATATATATTTTTTATAATGAAGGATAAATAAGTAAATTCACTTAGTACCAAAAAACAGGTACCAAAACTTTCAATGTTTCGGAATTTATATAATAGTATAGATTCATATTATATTTTAATTTTAATTATTAACTTATAAATATTTTTTATTCAATTTTATTATTAAAATTCTAATTTATTCGATTACAAAAAATTTAAAGTTTACTTTTGTGAGCAATAGAAGATGTATTATACTCTTAATATTATTAATCTAGAAAATGATAATCACATTTCGATTTTTATAATTTAAATATAATTTAAAGTGAGAGAAAACTTGATATTTCATTTTAAATTATAAAAATTGAAATTGAAATTATCATGTTCTAAATTAATATTATCAAGAAAGATAATAGATGTTCCATTACAAGTTTTCTAAATTAATAAAAAAATTCATAATATGTGAAATCACAGTATTTACAATATTAATTATTTTATAAAACTTTTAATGTAATATTAAGTTTTAAGTATTTCAATTTTAAATATATATTCTAACCATAGTTAAGAAAGTTTAATCATAGGGGTCTTGTTGAACCTTAAATTTAAATTACAGGGATTATTTGAACCTTTTTAAATCTTTGGGGCTTATTTGCTCCAACACTTATATCACAGGGACTTTTTCGCTCCTTAACCCAAAAAAAAAACATTTGATTTGAATCTATAGTTAAAAAATGAGAATCTTACTATTTTACTATTTTGAGATATGAGATTTATAATCTTATTCCTTCATTTTAATCTAATTTAATGATCGGGTACTCACACTAATAATCTACATCTTCACACCACCCTAACTTCACCCCTGATGACGTCATCATGATATCATAAATATATTTTTCTAAAAAAAAATTGGGAAACAAAATTTTGGGGAAAAAAATTCTACCGTCATGCTGATGTCATACTCGTGATTTTTTACAAAATCTGATAATTTTATTAAATTCTGGTAAATTTTTACGAAATCTGGTGAATTTTTCCTTCGTAATTATCACAAAAAATCACCGAATTTCATAAAAAAAACACCAAAATTCAACAAAAATTACCAAATTTTGTAAAAAAAATTACCAATATGACGTCAGCATGACATCAGAATTTTTTTCCCCAGAATTTTTCCCCTAAATCTTTTTTCCCAAACTTTTTATAAAAAAAACTTTTTTATTTATAAAAAAATATTTATAACATCATTATGACGTGGATTCTCATAATTCAGAACACGACTCTATCTATTTATGTATTTCTCGTTTTATACCAATAATAAACATTTTGACTTTTGAACATATTTTAATTTTATATTTCAATTTTGAGGCATAAAGGCTAAATGTTATATTTGCGTCCATTTTGAAATTAGATGTTTGTTGACTCGAGATCTGAGTGGAGAGATCAAAATCGATCCCTTTCGCTAACATTTAAATGAACAATTTGGTGAATTTGGTGACTAGTATTTCAATTTCGTAATATTTATCCTCTTTTTTTCAATTTCGCTATTAGGGACCATCCGTTTAGCTCCAATTATTAGAGAGTCAAAACTATTAAAAATATGAAATGCTGGATGTTGTCGTCGTAATTCACATACACCTACCTCATCACCCTTCTTCTAATATGAAAAAAATGTGTATGTGTTACTTATATGAAAGCTTGGAATCGGGATAATTTGTTATGTAAAGTGGTTAGTTTAGTTAACACAGAGTTGTTGTTTACGGTTTACCTACTCCAAGTTCCCCAATTCACAATTATCTAATGTACAACTAATTAATATTCGTATTATTTTTCGTTTTATCACATTTGATATGCATAATTATGGTTGTCAAATTTTTTTTAAAAATTCAATATCCATTCGAAATATCTATATTCGTATTCGAAATAAATCGAATATTATTCGTATTCAAAATAAATCGAATATTCTCCGCATTCGGATCCAACAATATCGGATACGAATATTGATATAGGCACATCCGTATCCGATAATATCCAAATACAAAATTATATATATTATAAATTTTATATTTATATTCATATCATTTAGAAATAATTATGTTCTTTATTCATCAAATAATGTAATTATATGAGATAAATATATTTGTAAACATAATATAGGTATAAATTTATATAAATATCATATAAATGCAATATTTTTAGAATAACAAAATTATACATAAAAAGTTATATTGAAATTATTTTTTCAAAATAAAAAAAATAAACATGTCCAAGTAAATTTAATTTATTATTTATTTTAGACAAGTTACAAATCTTTTTTTTTATTTTTTTGAATTAAAAATTAAATTTAAAATAGAAAAATATGACTGAAAAACGGATTCGGATATTATCCGGATAGTATCCGTCGGATTTGGATTCAGATATTTTTTAAAAAAAATTTTGGATTCGAATACGGATTCGAATATAAATTCAGATTTTCGAATTCAGATTCGAATACTGGCAGATCTATATCCAAAATATCATTTGACAACCATATGCACAACTTCTTCAAGTAAATAACATATAAGTAAATTCTAAAAATATAAGAAGAATTACCAACCACTTAAAAATATACAATAACATACAAAATTAACAAAATTAGTCTTTTTTTTTTCCATCATTCTCTCCAATAGGAAAGAACCCTTAGCAATATTATTCTAAATGGCATATTAGGTGGCATGAAGTAAAGATTATGTAAAAAAAAAAAATACACTTCAATGCATAATTACCCTTAGCAAAAATTATAGACAATCAAATATTTGTTGAACCAACTTAATCCCTTAAAGCATCTCCAATGCTATACATCCCTTAGCTAAAAGCCTAAGATGCTGAGTTGTCATTTAATTTACACAAGATTTTTCATTTTCTCATCTCCAACCATCTCTGCTCTTATCTATAATTTTACATAATTTGTTTCAAGTTGGCTATATATAACCAACATCTATTTTTTTTTTTTTTTTTGCAAAAGCTTTATAATTGACACATCATCATGACATCATCAATTATTTATATTTTTAGCATATAACCCATCATTTTACATAATACCACTAGAGTACATTAGCTTACAAGTTTAACAAATTTTACATAATCACTATTTTACCTAACCATTATACATAATGCCATTGGAGATGCGGCGAAGGCCCTTAGCTAAAATCATACATATAATATCATTAATAAAATTTATAAAGATTGTGTAAAAAAAAACATTCCAATGAGATGTTACCTTTAACAAAAATTTTAGATAATTTCTTTTAATTGATATATTTGACCAACTTCTAGAGGTATGTAAGGAAGATTTTATATGATATATTATTTTATTAAAAATATTATATTTATAAGAAGCTAAAATAATAATAAAATATTATATTTACAATATAACTAAAAATTATAGCTAATTTACAATTGGAGCACAACATTTTACAATTTCAACAAATTTTACATAATCAATATTTTATCTGATTTAGCTAATCATTTTTAACCAATATGTTGGAGATGTTCTAGCAAAAATATACATAATTTTCATTATAATTATATCTATTGAAGTTATACTTGCTATCCTTATGTTAAGTTTAATTATTTTTTAATTTAAAATTTTTTAATCAACAATTATACATATTTTTACGAGATGGAGATCGATCCTGTCACATCTTCAACCATAGAGAACAAATAAACGTCTACATTTTTTGGCAAACATATTTGTAAATTGCAGCCAGTAACTACTCACACTGTCACACATAACTAACTAAATAGGAGTATGTAAATACAACAACTAAATTAAGTATAAAAAAATTAACACCCTAACTGTTTTTTCCAAAAAAATGTAAAGAAAATAAAAAAAATTCACAAGAATAAACAGTTACTCCTACGTACACATTTGTGATGAGTGAAAACAACAGAGGTAGTTGCAATCATTCCGGGATAAATCATAGCCGCTGTAAATACTTACAACACTTGTCTATATATATATGTGTCACACCGACGCCGTAACTAGCGGTAAAAGATTTATCCTCTACATTTATACTCATCCACACTCTCCCTTCAAAATTCTTCATTTTTCATGTCCCTTTACTTCTACTACCACTTCTTTCCGGCATTATTCGCCGGAATCTGATCGGATAAGTCATTATAACTGCAAATCTTGAAGAGGGTCGATCCATTTTGTGGCATTTGAGCATTCAAAATCTACATTGTAAGTGGGCATTTTTGAAATTCTTGAAATTTTAATTATTTGGTTTTTATATTGGTTTAGTTGTATTGGGTTTCGTTTTTAGTTGTTAAAGTTTGTAGATTCGTTTTGTTTTTTGTTAAATGATTAAATAGTAAATAAACATGTTTAGGGTAATTTAATATTGATGCTTTTGTACTTTTCTTGTTATGTATGGTTTGTTTATAGGGTACCTTGTTGTGGAATTTATTGGGGGTTTTGATGCTTGTTGATGTGATGGTATCAAACAATGTGTAAATTTGGTGATGAAAGTATGGTGGAAAGAGAGGAAATGTGGAAGATTGGGATGAAATATGTGGGTGTTGGTAAGATTGGGAGACCAAATTTGATGGTTTCTCGGGCTCCGTTGATGCTTTGGATTGTTAGGGGAGTGACAACAGTGTTGATTTGGACTTTTGTTATAAGATTATTGATCATGGGGGAGATTATGGGGCCTAAATTGTTGAAGAGTTGGCCTTCTTGTTTTACTCCTCCAACAACTACATTGTATACCAATGAGGTTAAATTATCGGGTGTCGGTGTTCTTCCCAAAGATTTTCATCCTCCCAAGAGTGAGTATTGTAGTACTTGTTTTACTTGCACGTTATATTTGGGTTTTACGATGTTGATATAGAGTGATGCATAATGGTTTTCATGTCATTTTTTTTATATGGTAGATTATCTGTGGAAACTAGTTGGAATGTATTTCATTACTTTCTACGATCAACTAAAGTCATTTAAATTTGCTTCAGAATTCAGTTGTTTTTGGTTTATTAAGTAAGACAATCCTTCTCACTATTGCTGATTGATTTTGGTTGTTTGGAATTTTTTATTTTTGTTACTGATGCTCCCATCTAGTGCTCTTATAGTGCAATCCTTTCTTACTGATAGAAAATTTGTTAATGGTGTATTTTCAATTTAATTTCACATCTGAACTGTTTAGCTATTGGTTTCAGGAATTTACAAGAACAATGGTTATCTCTTGGTTTCTTGCAATGGAGGGCTCAATCAGATGCGAGGAGCGGTGAGTTGCTATGCTTTTGTACTGTCATCAAATTTGCTTCTGTAATCTGGTTTCATATTGTAATTTGCTATGCAGATTTGCGATATGGTTGCTATTGCAAGATATTTAAATGTCACTCTAATTGTCCCAGAACTGGATAAAACTTCATTTTGGGCGGATCCAAGGTCAGTTCAGTTATTTTCAGTCCTTGGAAGGTTATATTACTTTCTAACGTATCAAATTCAGATTTGAAATTATATCATTTTAACGGCA
Source organism: Kitagawia praeruptora (assembly GCA_037693485.1). Taxonomy (NCBI): domain Eukaryota; kingdom Viridiplantae; phylum Streptophyta; class Magnoliopsida; order Apiales; family Apiaceae; genus Kitagawia; species Kitagawia praeruptora. Next base: position 102,943,760 of record CM075350.1, read on the forward strand.
GTGAGTTCAAGGATATATTTGATGTGGACCATTTCATTACATCCTTAAGAGACGAAGTTCGTATTTTGAAAGAGCTCCCACCTCGACTAAAAAGAAGAGTTAAACTCGGACTGTACCACTCGTTGCCACCTGTTAGTTGGTCTGACATTTCCTACTATCACAATCAGGTACACAGCTATTGCATAAAATTTAACATCTGTTTCTCAACGTCTACATTCATGCAAATTTAACTCAGCTTCTGATTTATATTTATGTAAACAGATACTGCCCCTACTTCAAAAGTATAAAGTTGTGCATTTGAATAGAACAGATGCTCGACTTGCTAATAATGGGTTGCCTCTGGAGATTCAGAAGTTGCGTTGCAGAGTAAATTTTAGTGCTCTGAAATTCACCTCCCAAATAGAGGAACTAGGCAGAAAGGTTGTAAGCATCCTGAGGCAAAATGGCCCTTTTGTAGTCCTCCATCTAAGATACGAGATGGATATGTTGGCATTCTCTGGCTGCAGCCACGGCTGCAACATTGAAGAGGTGGAAGAACTAACAAGAATGAGGTACAAAACATTTGGTATTTGAGATTGTTGAAAATGTGCACAACTATGTAGGCAATTATATATTCAAGAAGCTCTTATTTCAATTTTACATGGTTGAAATCTGCATAACTAGGTACGCCTACCCTTGGTGGAAGGAAAAAGTTATAGATTCGGACTTTAAAAGGAAAGAAGGTTTGTGTCCTCTGACACCTGAAGAAACTACCCTAATTTTAACAGCATTGGGCATCAACCATGATGTTCAAATTTATATTGCTGCTGGAGAAATTTATGGTGGGAGTCGTAGAATGGCAAGCTTGGCAGCCGCATATCCAAATCTGGTTTGTAGTAATAAGAAGATGCATGACTTTCTCTTTTTCCTTGAATCTAAACATGAGCTCTCTAATATCTGAACAAACACTATAAATGCTCTGAGCAGGTAAGAAAGGAAAAACTGCTACAACCTTCAGAATTGATGTATTTCCAGAACCACTCATCCCAAATGGCTGCCCTAGATTATCTCGTCTCCTTGGAAAGTGACATATTTGTGCCTACATATGACGGAAACATGGCCAAAGTTGTTGAAGGACATCGTAGGTACTTTATATTCCAATCATATAAATCACATTGGAACTCATTGTTTTTACCAACATTTTGAAGCTCCCCAGTTACCTTCATTTGTTTGCTTCAATGATAATAGCATTTATGTTATACACAGGGGCAGATACAGCTGGGGCAGGTGGGGTCAACTGACCCCACTTGATTTTTTTTTCCCCTAGAAACCTATATATGTGTTTGTAGCAAAACGAGCATGTCATATATACGTTGGTTCATGGTTCTTGAGTCTGGACAGTTGGGTCCGCTAAAAATAAAAATTAAACCCACCTCAATCAACATGTAGTATATTCACATAAGTCAACAGAAGAGAGTTGGTAGACAAAGGCAGACTCAGAGTGCTCCATTAGTCCATTTTTGTGAAATCATCTAGATATTTTGCTAGTTTTAGAAGATTATAAAACCTGTTTCAAAAAACTCATTTTGCCATGCATGTTCTTATTCGTTGATTGATATGAAGAAGTTTTTTTTCACCCCACATGACTCGGACGCTGGATCCACCACTGGTTATACACGTGATGCAGGAGAACTAGTTTAGTTCCTTCTCCAAATCCAAGTTAGATACACGATAATTTATGAAAATCAGTATATGATTCTTACCAAAAACTATGATTTTGCGTCCGATACACGACTAATAAGATGTTGATAGTGACCAAAAAAAATATATTCAGGTCATAACCACCAAAAGCACTTCAATTACATTTTAGAGCTTTACCATTATACATTTTATGCTGTATTAAAAACATAGTCCAGTTGAAGCTAACCACTTCTTCAATGTTATACTAAATTCTCAGATATTTAGGATTCAAGAAGACCATTGCGCTGGACAGAAAGCTTTTGGTTGATTTGATTGATCAATATCACAGTGGATCATTAAGCTGGGATGATTTCTCCTCAACAATCAAGGAATCTCACGCTGATCGAATGGGGACTGCAAGAAGGCGCTTGGTCATGCCAGATAAACCCAAGGAAGAAGATTATTTCTATGCCAATCCCCATGAGTGTTTACAGCCCTTGGTTGAACCACTGAGACTCGCGTGAATCTCACTGGTGCTGGCCTAATGGTTAGTTTTGATCATACACTGCTTGTGTATATTATGTACATCTCACAACCAGAGCTCTGGTCTTCCATAGTTCTATACACATGTTTTAGAAGTGGATTGCGCACACCTTCATCGGTTGAGTTAGGCTAGGCGAGCAATTTGAGGCCTCTGCCTCGGTCTTTTGGAGCACACTAACGTACACTCAAAGATGATTATTTGTAGGAGTTATATTATTGTACAGATAAAAGGAAATTGCATCATTGAAGGGGGAACCATTAGAAATTATGGAAATTGTGACCTATAAGATCAAACCATCTAAACTTATGATATCCTGATCAGATAATATAATTTTTATCATTTGAACCTCAGAGTTCTCTTAGATCAGAAAATGACTCGTGTGTTCAGTGTATTTTTTTTTTCTTATTTTTGCTTCCTTATTTTTTTTTCTTATTTTTCTTAATAACATGTATTTACAATTTAAATGAAGAACCTGTTTGGTTGCACTTATAAGTCCGAAATAAGTCCTTATTTCCGAAAAAAAGTACATGCATTTACATACTTTTTTGTAGAAATAAATGTTTATAGGGGGTTTAGCATTCATTATTTTATTAAAATATGTACTTTTTTCTAGAATAAATCACTTATTTCTGAAAAATAAGATAAGCTAAACAGAGCCGAAGTCTGTAGTCGAAAGTAATTAAGACCTCAAATTGCGATTATCAGTGTATAGTTCTGGGAATTGGTATCTGTCACTGTTAAAATTATTTATCCAATTGTCTTACTTTCATGGCCACAATTTTTTCAAATCATTTTTGACGAAGAAGCACATCACAAAGTTGTGGCCATTTGTAAAAAAATCAGCAAGTATAAGTATAACACTTCTTAATGTCCTAAATGCGCTAGAACCATAATATATTTTTCAATTATATTATTACCACAAACGCATATTGAAACATATCTTTCTGTTGATTCATTTAACAGAACTTATACTTGCACTGCAGTCAAAAAAATAATTATCACACTCATACAGATACCAGTTAACCTTGTTTATGCACTACCTTGATCATCTTAGTTCAAGATAAAACCGATAAGGCCATGTTTGTTTCAAGTGATTATAATCCAAGAATTATTATTCGGAAAATATAATCCCAACATTATTAATTCTAGGAATTAAATTATAACATCACATGTTTGTTTTAAAGTATTAAATTTAAAGAATAAAGGCCCCCAATATTACAATTTGAAAGCAAATGGTCCCAGATATCACAACTTAAAAACTTGGCTCCAAATATCACTCCAAAACACATTTTAATATAGCGTTTTTTTTTAAAACGATGTTGCATTTAGCGTTTTGGCTTTGATATTTTTTTTTTGTTTTTGTTTGAGTAGAGATGCCGAATCATACTTGGCTTTGAAAGGATTAGTTACACCAACGCCACTTTATGTGGCGTTTTGGTGCATTTTTCTTTCCTTTTTTTAAATTTTTAGTTAAAATTGTATTTTTAAAATTTAAAAAGTACAATTTAATTAAATTTAGGAGTTCAACAATTAACTTTTGGGGTTCAATGTTTCCATTTTGGGTTTTAGAAATATTCGGAACGATGAATAAACCGTATACGAACTTAGGGTTTAGGATTATTTACAACCCTAAACCCTAATTAATCCTGATTTTTAAATGCGTTTAAAAATCAGGTCGCCGAATTCAATTTTTTAATTAAAAATTTTAAATTAAAAAAAACAATTTAAATTAAATTTAGGGGTTCAACAATTAACTTTTGGGGTTCAACATTTCCATTTTGGGTTTTAGAAATATTCAGAACGACGAATAAACGTATACGAATTTAGGGTTTAGGGTTAACCCTAGACCCTAACTTATCCTGATTTTTAAACGCGTTAGCTTTTAAAAATTAGGCCGCCTGATTCAATTTTTTATATAAAATTTTTAAATTTTATGAATATTCCCTCGAGGTTTAAACAGTTAACCTTTAGGGTTCAACAATTCCATTTTGGGTTCAAAAATATTCAAAACGATCATATATATTTAGATAAAAAAGAAAAAAAAAAGGTCACATGAAGTTGCGCTTCAACCAAGACCAAAGTTTAACTAGCATTTTCAAGCTTAAAACCAAAGTTTAACTAGCGTTTTGCTAGTTGGTTATTAACTAAAAAAAAAGTAGGTAATGCTATATTAAGTAGCGTTTCATCTCTCTTCAGCTATATTAAATAGCGGATAATTTAAAGCATTATGTAATCCTTAGATTAATCTCAAATAAGATTTTGCATAACAAACAAATTTGTATCCTATCCCATACGGTCATACTTAATACGATGACACAAACGTGGCCTTTGTTTCACAACATAGAACCAGACTCTGATTAGTTACATACTTACATGTGACAATATCAAAAATCCCACTCTAGAAAAATAGAGAACACATCCGTTAGTAATTATTTACCTACTTTGTTAATAGCGTCATAGTACATACTCCTGGCTAGTTTTAAAATGCGAATTATTAATAGTTCAAACATAAAATAATAGACCAAGTTTAATTTAAATTCCTACCGGTGATATTAATTTAAGGGGACAACAACCAACAAAATGATAGGCTTCCCAGTTAAAACAATCTCCAGATACAACAATAATAGTATAACACTACTTATAACAGTTGCAACTTCTAATAACCCCAGATCATAATTCTTACCGTCTTAGCTGTATCCACATAATAGGAACTCTATATTCACATCCAACCCCACTGGCAGTAACACTAGCATTATTTTATGTGCCGACATATCTCATACTTAATGTACATTGTGACACAACTGAGTTCTACATACTTATCTTGACATTTCAAAGATCAACATATCGCAAATTGCCAAAAATGGCACTGGCTTCTAGATATGCACCTGGCAGGCTGGCACCACCACAGAAGCCACCCAGATCATACTCTCTTTCCATAAACAAAAAGAAAGCCAAGTTAATAACCCCAATTAGGGAAGGGGGGGGGGGGCAATATTAAAGAGGATCAGTAAAATTCCGCTACTAGCTGTGTTCAGTTCTCAGCCTTTTGTGGGCTTGAATGGAATCATTTCTACTACTCCCAATTCCATAATGCAACAGTGCCTCATTGTTAGGCGGTAGATTCCTGTTATCCTGTAACATAACAACAATGAATTGTAAATAAACTTCACTTCTTCATTGTCCAATTAAAAACTTGGGCATAAAATTCTATTAGCATTTTAAAGTTTGCTTGCTCTTTTGGTATACAGTTAGAAAAATAGGGTTCATGGAAGAAATTGATTCGAATTTAGAGTGCTATACATGTGTGTATGCATAGATAGAGAAATAAACAAGATTGTTTTGAGATTGTTAAAATTTAGGCGGATAGAAACACAAACACGCACAAACAGTTTTTCATAGCCCACCAGAAAAAAATGGAATACCACGAGCTTGTTTGGTTAATCTGGGTATTTACTCCCACTGGAATTTATAATTCCTTGGTATCTAATTCCTATATGAAATTCCTGGAAAGTAGATTTTTTTTTGTTTGGTCCAGCGGTAGGTATTGTACTTCTTAGGAAGTGCAACTCACCAAGAGGAAGGTGGGCAAGCAACTTCTCACCTTTTGTGTGAATTACAACTTCCCAGGAAGTTTCATTTCCTATATAAATTTTAACCAAACACCCAAGGTATTTAACCTTCCTGGGTAAGTGAATGTTAACCAAACAAGCACTACGATTACAAAGCCATAGCACTGAATTCCTCACTAAAATGCACTCTCCCTCACACATGCACAAGTAATGCAAAATGTAATTTGCTCAAGTCTCGAGACAAACATGCATATGCTCAACATGATCTTGCAACATACACATAATTTGAGACAGTAGAGAGAATAAGCAACCTGACTTGTATAGGCAAGACAAGAAAATATTGTTCTGGAGCATGTACCTTCGGACAGAAAGCCATAGATGCCATTCCGCTATCAGAATGCTTTGCAATATCAAGTTCTACTGAGATGCTCGTCTGTGACAAATCCACTCCAGAAGATTCTAGTGCATGAGTTAAGTTATTTAACAACCTGTTCATCAGTAAACTAATTCAGTACCACCACAAATGAAACATGTAATAGAATAAATTTAACGTCTTGAAAAGGGAGCCCATCGACCATTCTCTAAAACTAATATGCTAAATCTTGTAAGAATGCATGCTAACAAAACTAGAAGTAAAATATCAACTTCTTTAATTGGCAAAAGGAAATATCAACTTTTTCACTCAATAATTCAGAGAGTAGGTATAAATATATATTAAAAAAAGATCTAACAGAGAAAAGGGGAGGCGTTGGCAACTTAGCCTAGACATCAAAGCTGCAGCTATATGATAATTTCATACTCAAGAAAATCAAGATCAATTTTAGTACTGGAATTCACAAAGCTTGTTTCAAGGTTTTTGAACAAATAAATGTACCAGTATTACTTGGCAAAAATTACCAAAATAAATTTACCAATATTGCAAAAATCAGCATGTAGGATTTATCAACTTAAATATTTAAAATTGCACACGCCCTAACCTCTGAAGATTCACTTAATATAATGGAAACACCTAAAGGACACCATTCAAACATAGGGTAAGCTTGCATGTGCTATGAAGTCGTTCATAGAACATAGCAAATAAAATTGTTGAAAATCATAAATATATACATCAACTGAAAAACACTCAAATAAATTGATATTAATCAAAGACATGTATAGTTTTTGCATGAAAACAGCTCAGGCTATCTACGTAACAAAAGATAAAAACGACTATATGATTATCAATCCAAATTTCCAGTACTACAAGAATGTAGAAACAAATATGCAAGACCTGGCACGATACTCACCCTTGCGAGCAGGAGTCTGGGATAGCTCTACGTTCAGTGTTCGGCTCTTCCAATTCATCTGGAGTATAGCTCGTACTAGCACATTCAACTGTGGATGGTCTATCATGCCAAACCCGGGTTTGAACTTGAGAAGCCAAGAGCTCTGTATTTGAGAAAGATACCTGGGGAAGTTCAGTTGTTCCGCCTTCAAACAAATTTGCCGCCACTGACATACCTAGAGAAACTGCTTGGGATGTTGCCCCATGATCTGTAGCTCTGTATGTAACTTCACAGCCGAAATCAGAATTTATTGAGTTATGTGTATTGGTGAGAGTTTCTGGGGGGTCAACCATATTCCCAGGGCCACTCCTTACAAGATGAGATTGATCAACAAAGTTTTCAACAGCTCCACAATTATTCCTCTGTTTCCAAAAAGATTAAGGAAAATAGTATCATAGTATGTTTCTTAGAAAGTATAACTTTTAAAAGTACAAGGAGCAGTTAACCCACAAAATTACTAATAAAGAAAGAGATCAGATGACAACTGAATATTAGTTGTGAATTCACTTCCCAACTATTTCAATGTTGAATTTTAGTAAAAAGGCTAGATATCATCCTTATCATATACTGACAGAGTGAAAGAAATAAAAGTAAAAATAGCGAAGAAATAAGCAAACAAGCAGAATTTGCACATACAACTACATAAACAAGCACTACAGTAAATCTCCAGACATTCATAGTTCAGGACCGGAGAACTTTATCAATTCGTCGTAATTATTGATTTATCGAGGTTAAACATCTCTTATATTGGGACCGGGAAAAAATATTTATTTATTAAGGCTCTACTGTAGTTCATCCATCATAAGGTAAACATCACGAGTCAAAATCAGGACCTCGTCGCATTGGAAATAAAATTTAGGGGAAAAGAGAAGACTGCATTAAACAGCAATGTTGCACATTTAAGTAAAGAAATGCAACTGTGCATACAAACTACAAAGTGTGTGCAAGAAACTTTTAGAAAAGAAAACAACCTACATGCCAGGTTTAACATGTCGTCGGGAACTACTTTTTTAATCTATAAATATGAATCAAAATCCCAAGCCTTTAAAGACCGAAAATTTGGGACACGTAATAGGAACTTGAGACCATTCATAGCTTCATACTAGTGTCAGAACCAACAAACGAACACTATACATGCTTAAGGGAGATCTTTTGGCTGCTTTGAGTTAAGATCAGTGTAACTACGACGATATATAGCCATCCTCATGAAGATAACAAAAGCAGGATAGTTCTTGTGTTATGATAAAGAGAATACACGGACACATATATAGCCATCCTCACGAAGAAAACAAAAGCAGGATAGTTGCTTGTGTTATGATATAGAGAATACAGAAACACATGTGTGTTTGTGTAATATGATCGAACTTCAAATTCAGTTCACCATAAGGCTATAAACAATAATTCTTAAAAAAGGGAGTCTACAGCCCCCATTCAAACAGAGATCAGAGAGAACAAAAAATGCTGCAAGTCAATATTCATGCCTAACTGTCTATAGTTCAAAACCTACTTCGATGTGGAGAAAGTATCGCGTGCAATAAACCATTGAACTATCTAAAGTAAATATTTACCCATGGAGTCAGCTTTGTGGACTCTGGGCTCCAACCTTGGTACGTCGTCTCGAACATCCGAACCCTCTCTTGTAAAAACTGGATGTACTCAATAACCTGCATATAGCACCATGCTATCATAAATCAAGAGTAAATAAAAATCCAGGACCTGCAACTACTTTTAGTACCTAGGTATTACTACAAAAGTAGCACCGGTCTCGAGTCGTACATTATTTTTGGGTTAACCTTGAAACTGGTTGCAACAGGAGCTACAAACATTTAATCACTGTTTTACTTGATTTATTGCTCAGAAGAAGTTCTTCCATTACTAAATAAGTTACTAGAGACCTGGTGCAATAATTTTAATGTCAAACAATATTATTCTTTGTGACAGAAAAAGTAGTCAAGACATTTTAACAAGAGTAGCTATAATAGCTTAAGCTCCTGACCTCCGACAAGAATGTAGCTCTATCCCTCTTCTGGTCATTCTCAGGTATAAGCTCTCTCAAAATTTGAAACCTGCATAATTAAAAAAAATACTTACCTCCATGAAATCCATATGAAAATGTCAGAAACAATAAACACTGGTAACAGATGGGAAAAACCATGACGTACGACAGGAATTGAAAGACAGAACCATGAAATAAAGGAGAAAACGAACTGTCCTACTGTCACACAAGGACCTCAAGGCTTTCTAGAGTAAGCACTAAAGATGCTTGATATAAGGACAGTGCTTATCCTTCAACCAACGAGCATCAATAGTGGGGAACGTTAAGAACCTCATTTCATAAAACGAAAAAACCTTACTTGTTATAAAAATATAACTACTTGGCTAATTTAACACTGATATAAAGCACTAGAGGTACCAAAATGCTGCTTCTAAAGTAAACAACTGGCAGAACAATTGTGAGTAAAATTTGTTTAGCAATCCTACCAGTCAATTACGGTCTTCTACATACACAAAGCAACAAACTACTTCATTAACGGTGTACATTCTTGATTTCTGTATAACTAAACACATGTATGGACACTTTAAACTTCCATAAGGTACTTGAATAAGATACACTGGGTGGTTATTACGGTGTTGTGGCAACACGTCATATACAATATGTATATCATAAACATGTATGTTCCACTAACCATGACAAAACAATGTGTTTCAATACATCCCTGCAATGCAGGGACATCCACACGCAAAAGCATACCATCAAAGAAACGATTTACACTTTTATATGCGTACATAGCTTGATCTTCCTGTTTAAAACATTAAGAAAAGGTTGTTTCTTCTTTAGTCCTACATAATGTTTTCCTACAATCAAGTGGGCGTGCACAGGAAAAGAACCTCCATAGTCCATACTCCATACCAAGGCATATATTGAGGACAAAATCACATAATAGATAATACACACAAAATATTATGTTTCGATAATGAAGATAAAAACCCGAGATGCTTGTGTAACTAATTCATAATCCAACATTAACTTCTTTTGTTTGCAATACAAAAGCCTTTCATTACATTCTTGCATAAGACGAGAACGTTTATGACTTTTTTTCAAATTAATACATATATGGCTACTTCACCGTCAGCTAAAGAGAGCAATCACATGTTACAACATGCCTAAATGATTTAATAATGAGTATAACATGTGATCTACAAATTAAAAAATATAAAATATTTGATAGACCATATGATGTTAGTATAATAAAAGCAAACATTACTAAACAATTTCAACTTAACACTGACAAACCACAATTTATAATAACACAAAAAGACACTAGCATCATTACGAAAATTAATAAAAATGACACCGCGAAAAGAAGCTTGCCTTTCGTTAATTTTGCTTCGCCTACGCTGCTCAGTCTCGGAATGCTTCGACCTGCTAGTGTTGGGCTTCCGATCACCATTCTTCGCCTCTACATTTCAAAAAAAAAAAAAAGGTAATTCACATCAATTAGTTTAAAAGCTCAAAAACAGAAATGATTAAAAAAAATTGAAAAGGAAGTACCATCAGTGAGCCTAGAAGCGAAATCCTCGTCGTCTACTTCTTCTTGATGATGATTGTTAATTGTTCTCACCATTTTTAAATTTATGCTCCAATCACCTGTTAAAACACACAGCCATTTTTAACAAAAAAAAAAAAACACGTGTATGTGTATTTATTAGAGGAGGGTCTTACAATGAGAAATGAGAGCGGCGACGGGGATTTTCCGGCGATGAATTAACCGGCGGGGGGAAGCGTAAGAAATGAGAATTGGGGTGAAACAAACAAGCCCTAGAGCAAAGGCGCTGCTGGGTCTTTTACTCCCTTTCTCTCAACTCTTTGAGTTTATTTTTAACATAAACCCTAAATTATTACTCCCTCCGTCTCAAAAAACTCTTCCCATTTCAAAAAACACGTTTGCCAACCCATACTTTTGATCGTTAATATGTTCAATTTCGTATTAGTATTAAATATAAAAACTTCACTGTATTAAAGTACTCATAAATACGAATCCAACAAGATCAACTATATTTTGTCTTATGGATTATGCGTAAATTAGTAATTTATCTCATATTATGAACAGTGCCGACATTGTAAAGAGGAAGATCATTTTGTGACGGAAGGAGTACTTTAACAATAAATATATTTAATAATACTAACTTTTTTTTTTTGAAATTTTAATAATACTAACTTATATAACTCGTGCAATGCACGAATTTCTTGTATTATATTACAAATTTTATTTAATATTATAGTTATGTTTTTGTATAATCATTATTTTTAATAATTTTTTTAGTTTTTATTTAATATAATTTAATATACTCATGTTTACAGATTATATTAATGTTTTCTTATTATAAATAATGTATACGATTTTTAATACATTTTATTAATAATTGAGAAATATGATGTGATATTTTCGGGTATATATTAATGATTGTAAGATTTGTTGTAAATTAAAAAGGTAACGTATTTTAATTATAAAGAAAATATTAATGATCAAAATATATGATACGCTTGATGTTTTTAGGTGTTTATAAAAGATAATATGTTCAACTAAAAGTAAATGTGAAAAAGGTAATCGATTAATTATCATTAATTTAGATTTGTTTTAAATAAAAAGGTAATGTGTTTTAGTTTGAAAGAAAATATTAATGATCGAAAGATATGATACGATTTTAAAAGAAATATTAATGATCGAAAGATATGATACGATTGATGTTTTTAGGTGTTTATAAATGATAATATGTTTAATTAAAAGTAAATGTGAAAAAAAGTAATCGACTAATTATCATTAATTTTATTATATTAATGTGAAAAAGGCAATCGACTAATTACTATTAATTTTATTATCTTAATCGAATAATTATCATTAATTATAACGTGTTTTAATTGGGAAGAAAATATTAATGATGGAAAGATATGATACGATTGATGTTTTTAGGTGGTTATAAAAGGTATTATCTCGACTAATTACCATTAATTATATTATGTTATTATTTAATTTGGGATGCACATATTTTTTTTGATATGTAACAAATTTTATTTTATGTTATAAATATATTTTTATATAATCATTATTTATAATATTTTATTTTAATTTTAATATTGATAATTTAATATAAATTTAATTAATGATATGCATGGTTTAAAACTTATATTATAAAATTTTAAAATAAATATGTCGTTGATAGGATTCGAACCTTGAATATAATATATTTAATCATTAGATCTAACGATTTTGATTTTTTACTAAAAATCTAATGGTCATTATTCGTAGTATACATATTTTTATTATATTTTTTTAATGATTAGAAGATATGATGTGAAATTTTTTGGTATATATTAATTATTGATCGTCAAATTAATTGAAGATACTGCTGCAGGCTAATCAATTGGAATGCAACGAAGGTGTGAAGATCAAGATCAGTGCTAGTCACTTGTGAACCAGACCAGTGCACTAAGTGTCAGCACATACGAGAAGGATCAACACATTAATTCATAGAAAGAATTGTCAAAGCCTATTGACGATCAAGGATAGACATAATATCTCAAGGTATTGTCAAAAATTAATTTACTCTGAAAATTAAATAAGTAACAGATTAATTATTTATAACAAAATAATTAAATTAATCTGGTACTTGAATTATTTTCTTAATCTGGTACTTGAATTATTTTCTGAGATAAATTAAAACATCAAAATAAACAGAAGAGAATATGAATAATAAACGAAATCACTATTCATATGAATAGTAACCAAAATCACTATTCATATGAAAAATACTATTCATATGAATAGTAACTGCGGTTGTTGGAATCAGGGCCGTTTCCAGTAATTTGGAGGCCCTAGTTTGGATTGGTTTAAGAATCAGATATAAATTTTAGTTCTGAATATTTTGAATGTTAGATTGATCGTTTGAATTGCTAACGTGGTAATATATAGCGGGTTAACGCATGTCGGCAGGGAGTTAGACTAACAAAAACTCTTTATGGGACTTTTTCTCAATCAAATAATCGATTTAGAGCTCGTAAGTGAAATCCAACTACAAAATTCTAGAGATTTTTTAATATGATTTTTTAAATTGTTTTTGTAAAAATATTTATTTTTTCTAAAAAAAGCTTTTTCTAATAAAAAAATATTTGAAAAAAGGGTAGCAATCAAAAAGAAATAAGACATAAGATATTTAATATTTGGAATAAAATAACAAAAGTAATCGAACTTTTTTGGATCTCAAGTTTATACTATATAAAATTTTAAACAATATTGATATTAAAAGAGTGTGACAATATTTTACTAAAATTCTATAAACATTAAATAATGTATATATTATGGGAGGAAAATGTGGCCCCTATAATTTTGGAGGCCCTAGGCACAAGCCTAGGACAACTCCCCCTGGAGCCGGCTCTGGTTGGAATAGTAACTGCGGTTGTTGGAATAGTATTTGGGGGTTGTTGGAATAGTGCCAAATAGTGACTTTCTAAAATCTATAAATAGGCATGTTGTATTTCATTTCAAAACACACCTCAACACACAACTCTCTCTTCTCTCTCTTATATCTTCTCTGTGTAAGCTGCTAGACAGTCCATCTAGTAGGAAAGCCGGCTTAGCCCGCTTTCAGGAAGTGTCGGGTAGAAGGTCCTCGTGCCTAAACTATCCTTAGGAGTGTTCTGGTTTTTGAAGCTAATCCAATGGATTAGAAGTTGTAACACCCCTCGGTTTTTTATCAATTCAAAGATATTTTCCCGAATTGATTGTGTTATTTCGATTCAGTTGTTGACCTTATTTTTCACATTTCAAAAATCCAAATATTTCGAAATAACGATTTCAACCCCTCCTTCTACGTTATTCTGGACCTAACAATTGGCATCAGAGCTAGTTGATCGACATACAGATCAGATCCGCGTTCATCATCCAGAATCATGAGTACTCAAAAAGTTAGTAGTATTAAGGTTCCTTCATTTAAGCGTGATAATTATAGCATGTGGAAAATGAAGATGTTACTGTTCATACAAGCGTCAAATCCTAGATACATGGAGACGTTGACCGAGGGTTGGTCTAAACCAATGAAAGCTGCTCCTGAAACTACCGAGGATGGTGAAAGTAGCACAACTGTTGGAGGAATGATTCCAAAACGTCCATCGGAGTATGCCGCTGCTGAAACTGAAAAGGATGGATTAGATACCAATCTTAGACTAATCATAGTTGACTCCATGGATGATGAAATGAATCATCAAATTATGAACTGTACTAGTGCGAAACACATGTGGGATACGATTGGAATGATAATGGAGGGAACTGATGAAGCTCGTGAAAATCGACTGGATATTCTGACGTCTCACTACGAAGCTTTTAAATCTCTTCCTGGTGAAAGTATCACTCAAGTTTTCGAGAGATACAATAAGCTACTAAATGAGTTAAGCATTCACGGGAAGAAGTATCCTCTAAGGGAGACAAACAGGAAATTCATGTTAACTCTACCACACCATGTAGAACATAAAGCGTCATCCATCAGAGAGAGAGGTGACTTTGCTACAATGACTCTTGAGAAGTTGTATGGAAAGTTAAGAACTCATGAGATGGAGCAAGAGCAAAGGAAAATTATATATGGTGCTGGAACAGTAGACATCAAGAATGCTGAATTATTGAAGACAACTGTAAATTAGATACTATATATTAGTCATAGATGGTGTGCTATGTATATTAGCTGTAGATATCATTTAGTCAATATATTAGCTGTAGATATCATTTAGTCAAAGAGATCTCTACAATTATGGGATTTGATTAGATATGCTAGAACAGGCACTACCCCATATTCCACTATATATATGGGACCTTGTAACTCTGATCTAAATAAGAAAAAGCAGAATATTTTCTTCTAATTTCTGCAATATGGTATCAGAGCCCTAAGGCTTTTTCTTGGGACTCCTTTTGCAGCCTTCATTGCTGTATATTGCTTAAACTTCGCTGATTCATTGTTGCAGCCTTCATTGCTGTATTTCATCTGCTAATCAGCCATTTTTTCTCATTTCCTAGCTTCTATTTCTACTTCTTGAACAACCTTTTTTGTTGGTCTTTCTACACCATGTCAGACTCCGAATCTTCTAAAATTAGCAATAAGGAAACAGCTGAAGAGATTAACTCTGTCCAGAAAATTGGAGAATTGCAAAATGTTCGAGCCTCTTACAGGTTCAATGGAAAAAACTATCTGAAGTGGTCTCAATTTATCCGCACGTACCTCAAGGGCAAGGGACGACTAAGCCACCTAACTGGACCAACTCCAGAAAAGAGTAGTCCATCATTCAAGTCTTGGGATGAAGAAGATTCCATGATTATGTCATGGCTATGGGATTCTATGGACCCAACAATCAGTGATACTTGTATGTTTCTGGCCACCGCAAAAGAAATATGGGATTTTATGCGTCGCACTTATTCAAAGGATCGAGATGCAGCAAGTGTTTATGAAATAAAGATAAAGACAGCAGCTACTAAGCAGGGAAACAAAACAGTGACGGAATACGCCAATCTTTTACAAAATCTATGGCAGGAACTTGACCACTATCGTACATTTGAGATGAAGTGTGCTGAAGATGCTACGACTTTAAAAAGGTTCATTGAGAAGGATCGTGTTTATGATTTTTTGGCAGGTTTAAATTCTGAGTTTGATCAGGTTCGAGTGCAGATTATTGGTAAGGAAGAACTCCCTTCCTTGGAAGAGGCAATCTCTTTGATTAGGGCAGAAGAAAGTCGGAGAGAAATAATGCTTGAATCTCTTAATACTGAAGGATCTGCATTAGTAACAAAGGGTGAGCATCAAGAGAAAGGAACCGGTAGAATTCCTGGGAGAGAGAATCAGTGGAAAGAGAACAAAGATAACTTGTGGTGTACCTACTGCAAGAAGCCAAGACACACAAAAGATCATTGTTGGAAATTAAGTGGGAAACCTCCAAGTAATGAATGGGGAAACCGTCGAGGCCAGCAGCGTTCTCAACAAGGGCAACAACGTTTTCAACAAAGAAACCCTTCACAAGCACTTGTTGTTGAAAAAACAAATGAAGAAGAAAGTGCAGACAAAGGTGGATTCAATAGTAATGAGATGGAGAAGCTAAGGAAGCTGTTGGGCTCTCTCGAAAATACTTCTGGAACATGTTCACTTGCTCTCTCAGGTATATCTATTCCTTCTGCATACCTAAATGTCTCAGACCAGTTATATACTAATTCTTGGATAATCGATTCTGGCGCTACCGATCATATGACTAATAACTCACAATTTTTCCACACTTATTCTCCATGTCCTAGTAATAGAAAAATTTTAGTGGCAAATGGCTCACTAGCAACTATTGCAGGCATAGGTGACATCATTATTTCACCCTCTTTGACTTTAAAAGATGTTCTCCATGTACCCAAACTCTCAACTAATCTTTTGTCGGTGAAAAAGATGACTCAAGATCTTCATTGTTATGCAACTTTTTCTCCCTCCTGTTGTGTATTTCAGGATCAGGGCTCGAAGAGGAAGATTGGACTTGCTAAGGAAAGGAATGGCCTTTATTACTTGGATAATTCTAGGAATATTATGAATAACTTGTCTGTGTCATTTCTGTGTTCTTCAAATAAAGAGACCATCTGGCTTTACCATTTTCGCCTTGGTCATCCTTCCTTTAGAATCTTAAAAGTCATGTTTCCTCATTTATTCAAAGATCTAGACATTTCATCTTTCAGCTGTGAAGTTTGTGAACTAGCAAAACACTCACGTGTATCCTATCCTTTGATTAATAAAAGAAGCTCGAAACCATTTCATTTGATACATAGCGACATATGGGGACCATCTCGTACCTCAAATATCTCTGGTGCTCGTTGGTTTGTGACTTTGATTGATGATTGCACAAGGGTTACATGGCTTTACTTACTTAAAAATAAATCAGACATCAGAACTATCATTCCTAACTTCTTTTCTATGATTCACAATCAATTTGGGGTTACCATAAAAATGTTTAGATCAGATAATGCAAAAGATTATTTCAACCAAACTTTGACTCCTTTCTTCCAAAAACATGGAGTTATTCATGATTCCTCGTGTGTTAACACACCCCAACAGAATGGGCTAGCTGAGCGAAAAAATGGTCATCTACTTACTGTTACTAGAGCTTTACTTTTCCAGGGAAATGTTCCCAAATCTTATTGGGGTGAAGCTGTTTTAACAGCAACTCACATGATTAATAGATTACCTTCTCGAGTTTTAGCCAACAAAAGCCCTATGGATGTACTAAACAGTTTTTTCCCAGATTTTCGAAGTTCAAATGGTCTTACTCCTAGAGTTTTTGGTTGCACTGCTTTCGTTCATGTTCATGCCCATCAAAGAGGGAAGTTAGATCCTAGAGCAAACAAATGTGTGTTTATTGGCTACTCATCTACCAAAAAAGGATACAAGTGTTACGATCCTCTTACACGAAAAACTTACATCTCGGCTGATGTCACTTTCACTGAACACAAGCCATATTTTACCAAGTCTTATCTTGAAGAAAAAAATACGATCTCACAAGAAGAAAGTATTTTTAATCTTGATCTTCCCTCTGATCTGCCTATAATCTCCAATCCAGCACCAGAGCTGGTCACATCTGTAAATTCGAGTCCAGGTGCTTCAAAGTCAGCCCCGTCAAAAGATCCTAGTCAAACACTTCCAATTACACCAAATCAAGATTCAGATCTCATTGTTGAAAACATATCTTCCACAATGTCACCAACTATTCATAATAATCCTAGATTTTCACAGGTTTACTCAAGAAGGACTGTTCCAGATCCGCAACAAGTTCATGAATCCAATTCGATCCCAGACAAACCTGATGAAGAAAGTGTGCTAAGAACTCAAACCAAAGTAAGTAATGATGATTCTGATCTTCCTATTGCCATTAGGAAAAAACCAAGGGAATGTACTAAAAGACCTTTATATCCATTATCTCACTATGTCTCACTGGAAAAGTTGTCATCAAACCATAAACAATTCATGAGCAGCCTTAACACCATTTCTGTTCCTAAAACTTTTTCTGAGGCATTATCAAAAGTAGAGTGGAGGAATGCTATGAGAGAGGAAATGACAGCATTGGAAAAAAACAAAACATGGGAGGTTGTGGAGAGACCAAAAGGAAAGAATGTAGTAGGTTGTAAATGGGTCTTTACACCTAAATATAATGCAGATGGTTCCCTCGAAAGGTATAAAGCAAGGTTGGTGGCTAAGGGATACACTCAAACATATGGAGTGGACTATCTTGAGACTTTTGCTCCTGTGGCAAAAATGAACACTGTTCGAATATTGTTAGCGTTGGCTGCTCATTATGGTTGGCAACTTTCACAATATGATGTAAAAAATGCTTTCCTACATGGAGACTTAAATGAAGAGATATACATGGAAATCCCTCCAGGATTTGGAAAAGATGTAAAAAATAAAGTTTGCAAGTTGATAAAGGCATTATATGGGCTGAAACAGTCACCAAGAGCATGGTTCGGAAGGTTTAGTAAAGTCATGAAAGCCTATGGATATCGACAAAGTCAAGGAGATCACACTCTTTTTATAAAACACTCGGATAAAGGGGGAGTAACTGCAGTGCTAGTATATGTGGATGATATCATAGTAACCGGGAATGATGATAAAGAAAGTCAAGAGCTTAAACAAAAGCTTATTAGTGAGTTTGAGATAAAGGAATTGGGCAGGTTGAAATACTTCTTAGGTATTGAAGTGGCACACTCTAAAAAAGGGATCTTTATATCACAACAGAAGTATGTAATTGATTTGTTGAAGGAAACAGGGAAGATTGGATGTAAACCAGTACCTACACCGATTGATTCTAATCAGAAACTTGGAGAAGCCAAGGAAGAACCACATGTGGACAAGAAAATGTACCAAAGGCTAGTCGGAAGACTCATCTATCTTGCACACACCAGACCAGATATTGCATATTCGGTAAGTCTAATAAGTCAATTCATGCATGATCCAAGAGTACCACATCTACAGGCTGCCTACAGAGTATTGCATTATTTGAAAGGGAATCCAGGAAAGGGAATCTTGTTCAAAAGAAACCAGAATCTTGCACTTGAAGTCTATACTGATGCTGATTATGGAGGATCTATAGTGGATAGAAGATCAACAACAGGATATTGCACATTCCTTGGAGGCAATCTGATAACATGGAGAAGTAAAAAACAAAGTGTTGTAGCTAGATCTTCTGCTGAATCAGAATTCAGAGCAATTGCTCATGGTTTGTGTGAGATACTTTGGGTAAAAATAATACTGGATGACTTAAGAATCAAATGGGAAGAACCTATGAAGCTCTATTGCGATAATAAGTCAGCAATCAACATTGCTCATAATCCTATACATCATGATAGGACAAAGCATATTGAAATAGATAGACATTTCATCAAAGAGAAGCTCGAGGAAGGATTAGTGTGTATGTCGTATGTTCCATCCAGAAGACAGCTTGCAGATGTTTTAACAAAAGGCCTAAGCAGTCCTAGTTTTCACAACATTGTTTCCAAGCTGGGAATGGAAGATATCTATTCTCCAGCTTGAGGGGGAGTATTGGAGAGATTGATGGGAATTACTTGTAAATTAGATACTATATATTAGTCATAGATGGTGTGCTATGTATATTAGCTGTAGATATCATTTAGTCAATATATTAGCTGTAGATATCATTTAGTCAAAGAGATCTCTACAATTATGGGATTTGATTAGATATGCTAGAACAGGCACTACCCCATATTCCACTATATATATGGGACCTTGTAACTCTGATCTAAATAAGAAAAAGCAGAATATTTTCTTCTAATTTTCTTGAGTTCTATAAGTCTGTTTTCAGCCCGTAAGCAGTCCACGCGAAGATAACGAGATTCTCTATCATTCTAAGGTGGTCCAGAAGCCCAATTACGTCTGAAACATCTCTGGAAAACAGAAGAAAAGTCAGCTACGAATTTCCTTAAGAAAACAGATTCAGTTTAGGAAACGTATCTTGCAGAAATTCTATTATAATTCTGTTTTGGTATTTTCTTGCTGGGCAAGATGTCTAGAGCCTATATAAACACATCCAACCCTTGTAAATTGAAAAAAATTAGGATTATTATTATCATTAGGAGTAGAATTATTACATATCAATTACTTAGGTTTATTTGTATATTTTCATACTTTGTTTTTATCATGGTTTCATCAGATCCCATGATGACGAGAGGTTCGATTATGAACTAATTGTTGTCATGGGATTCTAACGGATTTATTTATGGACCTTTAGTATCTTGATTGCTTTAAAGATCTGTGTGTGGTGTATATCTGATATCCTCGTATGGTTATGCTTAATTGATAGATGCGTCATGAACATCTAATTTGTTAATCTCTTGTGAAGTGAAAGTGGATCTTGAGATTTAGAACTTGCCATGCTAGCATAGGTTCATAATTGTTTATCAATATGGTTGTGGTACGAGATGAGAATACTTGTATTGCCCTATGTGATCTTTATGGATAACTTGTTCTTCAACCGTTATGTTTTCAAATTCTATAGACATATAGGGTCTAAGCATAATTGGTGTCTATTCATCTTCTATCTCTTTTGTGGATGTATGTTTAGTTTGGTATACGTATACTGAGAAGTAGCGTTTACTTATTTCGTGTTGTCCGATCAGATATCATAACCATTGCATATAGTGATTAAAGGCGTCAGATCTAAGCAAAGTATTTAATGAAGTTAGGATTCCATGTTTACTCTTGCAGACGTAATTAGATTTTACTTCTTGTTAGTTAATTAATTCTTAGTTTTGTTAATTTGTGTCTTAGTTAATTTAGTTTAATAAACCCAATATTGTTATTGTCTTAGCAGTGCATAATAACCATACATTGTTGCATAGGCATATTTACTGAATAGAACCATAACTTGATCCCTGTGGGAACGAATTTGGACTTAACCTTATATATTACTTGTGACCACGTACAAGTAGTGTGTGTATATATATATATATATGTTATTGTTAGTCATTGTGTTCAAGTAGGATTTCATGCTTTGCATATTAGTAGTAGTAAATTATGCACTTTTGTTCGTGTTATCTACGTTTGTTTCATATAGGACATTCTGTTTTTTTGTTAGTATATCATGTGAGTTCATAATAGTTGCATTTGCACCCATGCTTGATAGGAATTTTGTGTTGTTGACGCTTTTGATTGAGAAGTGATATGCTTTGTTCTTGTGCACACACATACACTAGTAAGTTGAAGCTAGTAGACTTATTGAATGTTGTAAGTGATTAGAAGGACATGAATATGTGCAAGATGATTTAGTTTGCATGCTTTGAATACAAGTCGGTGCATTAGAGAGATTTTTTCTTGGGATTGAGTATGTTTTTCCACCAAGTGAGTTTTTGAGCCTTATTGCATATTTATTTGCAATTTATTCGTTTGCTTGAGTGTCCACGGATTGTTTGCATTGCTAGCAGTTGTTTGAGGTCTTTCTTGAAACGTATGACATTAATTGACGATTAAAATGATAAAGGCATTTAGGAATAATAGCATATTTTCCCATATTACCACACCATATTTACATGATCAATTAGTTAACCCGTTGAGCTTAATCCTATTTTTTCGGTGACATACCACATTACTTGCCTAGACCTTTTCTTGTATTGGCCGTACATTAATTTGAACCCACATTGTCAAAGGCTAGTAGAGTGTTTAAGGGAGTAATAAGGTGTGCAAGGAGGGGTTTATTGTTGGTCTTACTTTTGGGGGAAATATTAAAAATTGGGTTTGTTTATTTGATAGTCGGCGTATGTAATAAATTCATGGGATCATTGTTATTGTTTATATTATTGTTTTATCTAGCTCTCGAAAAAAAAGAAGAAAAAAAGAAAAAAAGAAGAAAAAAAAAATTTATTATGAGAGCATGTTTGTGTTGTTGTGATCCTATTTCAGTCGACTATTCGAGTGTTTTTGTTGAGAAAAATTTTGTGGGGAGGGAAAATAGGTGGTTGTGTATGATTGATTATAAGTTCCTACTAGCTTTTGACACTTCACCTGTTTTGGCTTATTTGACAAACCTTGTCCCTAGCCCAATTACAACCCAATTAAAGACCTTTTGATTATCGTCATTGATGTATGTTGTGTTAAGAGTTAGATTGATACCAAATGTCAAGCATGCTTATGATTTTGTTGGAATTGAGTGATACACTTACCCTTGTTCTTGAGTGAATATTCTTTTGTGAGTGGATTGTGAGTGTTTGCTTGTTTTTGCGTATGAGATCCTGAGTTTTGTCTCGAAGATGT
Organism: Kitagawia praeruptora; assembly: GCA_037693485.1. Classification (NCBI taxonomy): domain Eukaryota; kingdom Viridiplantae; phylum Streptophyta; class Magnoliopsida; order Apiales; family Apiaceae; genus Kitagawia; species Kitagawia praeruptora. Next base: position 102,966,181 of record CM075350.1, read on the forward strand.
ACTCTTGTAGGCTTAGCATGTTTACTAACTTATTCTTACACTTGACATGGGCTTGTGAGAACTTATGCATGTTCATTGAGTAGACTATGTGAATACTTGCACTTTCGACACCAAGACATTGCATATTTACTTTGATTCTTAATTTGATATGGCATGAGAGGATTTGAAGGTATGGTAGGATATTAGTACTAGATTAATTGCATTTTCTTTTAGTTGCATTCATGCATTGCATTGCATTAGGTTATATGGATTTTGTGGGTACATTCACTATAGGCCCTCACGAGACCTTACTCGTCCACTAGGGCTGCCTAGGGGTTTAAAGGGCTTGTTGCATATGCCAAATGCAGCCGTGATCACCTACGGAAGTGGTACTAGTTAGTTAGTTAGTTGTAATTGTTTATGCTTGAGGACAAGCATCGGTTTAAGTTTGGGGGTGTGACAAGTGGATTTATATTCACTTAGAGCGTTCCATATCGGCTTAAATTGATTGTCTTGGACTCAAGTTTCTTGTAGTTTTGATGTGTTTTGCTTAGTTGTGCAGATTTACAAGAATGTTGATTAAGGTTGATGCTTCTATCGTTTTTGGAGAATAAATTAGTTAAAATTCGGATTTCTGAGACGGTTGCGCAGTCTACACTGTTTTGGACATATCTGGAGTTCTAGAAGTCTGTTTTCAGCGATCTTACTGCCCACGCGAAGCCTAGGAGATTTTCTACAACTTGGGATAGGATTCCCATGAGCAAATTGTGCCGGGTAGGAGCAATCTGCGCGAAGAACAGACTGTTGGGCGCAAGTTGCCCCTGAAAAATTACAGTTTTTACTATTTTGGCCATATCTTGAGTTCTACAACTCCGTTTGAGGCCCGTAAGCTGTCCACGCGAAGATAACGAGATTCTCTATCATTCTAAGGTGGTCCAGAGGTCCAATTACGTTTGGAATGTTCCAGAAAATCTGAAGAAAAGTCAGCTACGAATTTCCCTTAAAAAACAGAATCAGTTTAGGAAACGTATTTTGCAGAAATTCTATTATAATTCTGATCTGGTATTTTCTTGCTGGGCAAGATGTCTAGAGCCTATATAAACACATCTAACCCTTGTAAATTGTATTAAGATCATTATTAAGATCATCATTAGGAGTAGAACTATTACATATCAATTACTTAGGTTTATTTGTATATTTTCATACTTTGTTTTTATCATGGTTTCATCAGATCCCATGATGACGAGAGGTTCGATTATGAACTAATCGTTGTCATGGGATTCTAACGGATTTATTTATGGAGCTTTAGTATCTTGATTGCTTTAAAGATCTGTGTGTGGTGTATATCTGATATCCTCGTATGGTTATGCTTAATTGATAGATGCGTCATGAACATCTAATTTGTTAATCTCTTGTGAAGTGAAAGTGGATCTTGAGATTTAGAACTTGCCATGCTAGCATAGGTTCATAATTGTTATCAATATGATTGTGGTGTGAGATGAAAATACTTATACTGCCCTGTGTGATCTTTATGGATAACTTGTTCTTCAACCGTTATGTTTTCAAATCTTATAGAGATATAGGGTCTAAGCATAATTGGTGTCTATTCATCTTCTATCTCTTTTGTGGATGTATGTTTAGTTTGGTATTCGTATACTGAGAAGTAGCGTATACTTGTTTCGTGTTATCCGATCAGATATCATAACCATTGCATATAGTGATTAAAGGCGTCAGATCTAAGCAAAGTATTTAATGAAGTTAGGATTCCATGGTTTTTCTTGCAGACTTAATTAGATTTTAATTCTTGTTAGTTAGTTAATTCTTAGTTTTGTTAATTTGTGTCTTAGTTAATTTAGTTTAATAAACCCAAAATTGTTATTGTCTTAGCAGTGCATAATAACCAAACATTGTTGCATAGGCATATTTACTGAATAGAACCATAACTTGATCCCTGTGGGAACGAATTTGGACTTAACCTTATATATTACTTGTGACCACGTACGCTTGCGTGATTTAGTGCAAACAAGTTTTTGGCGCCGCTGCCGGGGATCATTGGTGTTTTATTTTTGGTTTATGTGCTTGTCAATAGTGGTCGTTAGAGTTCACTGACTCGGATTAGTTACTTATCTATTCTTGTAGTTCGTTGGTGTTTCAGGTACTTGTCAGAGAAAGATGGATTTTTACTATGGAGTTCAGCAGGTGGCTAGTGTTTGTGAGCTATGTGCGGGCGCACATGAGACGTATCAGTGCTGGAGCAACCAAGGTGGTATTCAACAGCCTCAGCAATGTGACCGGTGTTTGGGCGTTCATGATCCCTCACAATATTGTTACTACGGAGGAGTTGATCCATATGTCACTTATGAAGAACAACCATATTTTCAATATCATCCTCAACAGTGCCAGCAAGATGTTCCAGATATGTCATATTTCTATGGAAGTGAAGATTTTCAACATCAGCAACCTACTCCTATTTTTCAGTCAGATGAGGTTCCTACTAGGGAGGAGATTAGGATGCTTGTGAAGAGTAATGAGGAGTCTCTCAAATCTTTGGAGATTCTAGTTGCTCAAGCTGTGAGATCATTGGAACAAGAGACTCTGGAGGAGATTAGGATGCGTATAATGAGTAACGAGGCGTCTATCAAATCTTTAGAAACAATAGCTGCTCAAGTTAGGAATGCCTTGGATCAAGAGAATCAGCAATTCATGCCAGAGGCAATTCCAGAAAATAACGGTGACTTGGAGCGAGGTACTGCATGCTTAATTGAGGAAGACAAATTCCAAGAGGAGGAGAGTGTTCACAAGCCATGTGAGGAATTTGATCATGCTAGGATGGTGGATGATTTGGAAAGGGCACTATTTGGGACAGACACTGTTGAGCTACACAAATTTCGAGAAGTGGTATGTGCGTACCAAGAGGCTGATGAACATGAGAAAGATGCAGATTTTCTACTTGTCTCAGAATTTAAAGATGGAGGTAGCGCATTAGAGCCAATGGAGGAAGTTCTCGTTGAGGAACCAAAGGCTTCAGCAATTTACATTTACCCTCCTCCATTATATTCAAGCGAAGCCCGCGATTGTGTGTTGTTCTACAAATTGTCAGATTTTGGGTCAACGGATGAAGGCATTGGAAGAGGATATGGTTGTTACATGAATATGCCAAACAAGGAGAAGGAGCAAAAAGTGTGCCGTCGTGATGACGATGAAGTATTGCGAAGAGAGGACCAGGCGAACTATTATCATCCTTAGTGGAGGCTTGGAAGTAACGTCAAGCTATTGACGTTAAAGAAGCGCTTCTTGGGAGGCAACCCAAGCATTGTTGTATACTGGTATGTTTTCTACTTTCCCTCGTATTTACTTCCATTCAATGAGGACATTGAATTTTTCAAGTTTGGGGGTGGTTTGAGGGATAAGTAGTGTGTGTATATATATATATATGTTATTGTTAGTCATTGTGTTCAAGTAGGATTTCATGCTTTGCATATTAGTAGTAGTAAATTATGCACTTTTGTTCGTGTTATCTACGTTTGTTTCATATAGGACATTCTGTTTTTTTGTTAGTATATCATGTGAGTTCATAATAGTTGCATTTGCACCCATGCTTGATAGGAATTTTGTGTTGTTGACGCTTTTGATTGAGAAGTGATATGCTTTGTTCTTGTGCACACACATACACTAGTAAGTTGAAGCTAGTAGACTTATTGAATGTTGTAAGTGATTAGAAGGACATGAATATGTGCAAGATGATTTAGTTTGCATGCTTTGAATACAAGTCGGTGCATTAGAGAGATTTTTTCTTGGGATTGAGTATGTTTTTCCACCAAGTGAGTTTTTGAGCCTTATTGCATATTTATTTGCAATTTATTCGTTTGCTTGAGTGTCCACGGATTGTTTGCATTGCTAGCAGTTGTTTGAGGTCTTTCTTGAAACGTATGACATTAATTGACGATTAAAATGATAAAGGCATTTAGGAATAATAGCATATTTTCCCATATTACCACACCATATTTACATGATCAATTAGTTAACCCGTTGAGCTTAATCCTATTTTTTCGGTGACATACCACATTACTTGCCTAGACCTTTTCTTGTATTGGCCGTACATTAATTTGAACCCACATTGTCAAAGGCTAGTAGAGTGTTTAAGGGAGTAATAAGGTGTGCAAGGAGGGGTTTATTGTTGGTCTTACTTTTGGGGGAAATATTAAAAATTGGGTTTGTTTATTTGATAGTCGGCGTATGTAATAAATTCATGGGATCATTGTTATTGTTTATATTATTGTTTTATCTAGCTCTCGAAAAAAAAGAAGAAAAAAAGAAAAAAAGAAGAAAAAAAAAATTTATTATGAGAGCATGTTTGTGTTGTTGTGATCCTATTTCAGTCGACTATTCGAGTGTTTTTGTTGAGAAAAATTTTGTGGGGAGGGAAAATAGGTGGTTGTGTATGATTGATTATAAGTTCCTACTAGCTTTTGACACTTCACCTGTTTTGGCTTATTTGACAAACCTTGTCCCTAGCCCAATTACAACCCAATTAAAGACCTTTTGATTATCGTCATTGATGTATGTTGTGTTAAGAGTTAGATTGATACCAAATGTCAAGCATGCTTATGATTTTGTTGGAATTGAGTGATACACTTACCCTTGTTCTTGAGTGAATATTCTTTTGTGAGTGGATTGTGAGTGTTTGCTTGTTTTTGCGTATGAGATCCTGAGTTTTGTCTCGAAGATGTACTCTTGTAGGCTTAGCATGTTTACTAACTTATTCTTACACTTGACATGGGCTTGTGAGAACTTATGCATGTTCATTGAGTAGACTATGTGAATACTTGCACTTTCGACACCAAGACATTGCATATTTACTTTGATTCTTAATTTGATATGGCATGAGAGGATTTGAAGGTATGGTAGGATATTAGTACTAGATTAATTGCATTTTCTTTTAGTTGCATTCATGCATTGCATTGCATTAGGTTATATGGATTTTGTGGGTACATTCACTATAGGCCCTCACGAGACCTTACTCGTCCACTAGGGCTGCCTAGGGGTTTAAAGGGCTTGTTGCATATGCCAAATGCAGCCGTGATCACCTACGGAAGTGGTACTAGTTAGTTAGTTAGTTGTAATTGTTTATGCTTGAGGACAAGCATCGGTTTAAGTTTGGGGGTGTGACAAGTGGATTTATATTCACTTAGAGCGTTCCATATCGGCTTAAATTGATTGTCTTGGACTCAAGTTTCTTGTAGTTTTGATGTGTTTTGCTTAGTTGTGCAGATTTACAAGAATGTTGATTAAGGTTGATGCTTCTATCGTTTTTGGAGAATAAATTAGTTAAAATTCGGATTTCTGAGACGGTTGCGCAGTCTACACTGTTTTGGACATATCTGGAGTTCTAGAAGTCTGTTTTCAGCGATCTTACTGCCCACGCGAAGCCTAGGAGATTTTCTACAACTTGGGATAGGATTCCCATGAGCAAATTGTGCCGGGTAGGAGCAATCTGCGCGAAGAACAGACTGTTGGGCGCAAGTTGCCCCTGAAAAATTACAGTTTTTACTATTTTGGCCATATCTTGAGTTCTACAACTCCGTTTGAGGCCCGTAAGCTGTCCACGCGAAGATAACGAGATTCTCTATCATTCTAAGGTGGTCCAGAGGTCCAATTACGTTTGGAATGTTCCAGAAAATCTGAAGAAAAGTCAGCTACGAATTTCCCTTAAAAAACAGAATCAGTTTAGGAAACGTATTTTGCAGAAATTCTATTATAATTCTGATCTGGTATTTTCTTGCTGGGCAAGATGTCTAGAGCCTATATAAACACATCTAACCCTTGTAAATTGTATTAAGATCATTATTAAGATCATCATTAGGAGTAGAACTATTACATATCAATTACTTAGGTTTATTTGTATATTTTCATACTTTGTTTTTATCATGGTTTCATCAGATCCCATGATGACGAGAGGTTCGATTATGAACTAATCGTTGTCATGGGATTCTAACGGATTTATTTATGGAGCTTTAGTATCTTGATTGCTTTAAAGATCTGTGTGTGGTGTATATCTGATATCCTCGTATGGTTATGCTTAATTGATAGATGCGTCATGAACATCTAATTTGTTAATCTCTTGTGAAGTGAAAGTGGATCTTGAGATTTAGAACTTGCCATGCTAGCATAGGTTCATAATTGTTATCAATATGATTGTGGTGTGAGATGAAAATACTTATACTGCCCTGTGTGATCTTTATGGATAACTTGTTCTTCAACCGTTATGTTTTCAAATCTTATAGAGATATAGGGTCTAAGCATAATTGGTGTCTATTCATCTTCTATCTCTTTTGTGGATGTATGTTTAGTTTGGTATTCGTATACTGAGAAGTAGCGTATACTTGTTTCGTGTTATCCGATCAGATATCATAACCATTGCATATAGTGATTAAAGGCGTCAGATCTAAGCAAAGTATTTAATGAAGTTAGGATTCCATGGTTTTTCTTGCAGACTTAATTAGATTTTAATTCTTGTTAGTTAGTTAATTCTTAGTTTTGTTAATTTGTGTCTTAGTTAATTTAGTTTAATAAACCCAAAATTGTTATTGTCTTAGCAGTGCATAATAACCAAACATTGTTGCATAGGCATATTTACTGAATAGAACCACTGCATCCAGCCAAAAAGAACCTGAAACAAAGGTTGTGAAACCGCAGAGCAAGAAGGATGTGTTCTTTGAAGCTGAAATGGACAATGATGATCTACTTGGTGACGAAAGTGAGTATTATACTCTTGAGGAGTTGCATGAACTGGAGGATCCTACTATGGCTACATTAGCAACTAACTTTAGCCAAATCAGATTCAGGAAAAATGCTAAGTACAGATCTTCTGGAAGTAGCAACAGATCGCAGAGAACTGGTTCATCTTCTGGGTGTGAATCAGGAAAGAGTAACAAGACAGGGATGGTAGACCGTAACAAGTTTCGGTGCTACAACTGTGATAAGATGGGGCACTTTGCCAGCGAATGCAGAGAACCTAGACGAGCAAATGAAAGAAAGAAAGCTTTTCAGAAAAGGGACTCTAGCTCTCAGAGAAAGTATCCTGTCAAGTCATACATTGCCGAAGGCAAAAGCTGGGATGACACTGACGATGAAGAGGAGTATGGCAATCTTGCGCTGATGGCAGACTATGATTCTACTTACGGATATGAGGTAAAAAACATGACTGCTTCTATGGCTGATAGATTTAAATGTCGTAATCGTGATTGTGTCAAGCATGTGATAGACTCTAGCAAATCTATAAGTGATCTTAGATGGGATTTAGAATATGCTTTAAAAGACATAGCAACTGCTAAATCTGAGGCTGAAAATGTTAGGGCTGAACTTAGTAAAATACAAGCCAGGAATGAGGAACTAGAACTCACGAATATGCAGATAGAAAATCTAAAGGAAAGAAATGAGTATCTAGAAAACAAATTCCAGGTTAGTGTTGAGACAGAAAAAGAGCTTAAAAATCAAATAGATGAGCTAAACACTAAGTTAAGTGCCTATCAGAACTCTGCTAATCTTGTAAAGGAACTAATTGACAATCAGTTAATTGGATCTAAAGTGGCTATTGGGTTCAACTATGGCTCTAAAAAGTTTGGTAAGAAACAAGTAGTGAATCCTGAACCGGCTAAGGCTAAAAGTAAGGATGCACCACTTGTTCTTAAGAATGTCAATGATCCTTTGTTCAAGAAAACTAGTTCTGAACCCTTTGATGAAAATACTTTGCTTATTAGACATGAACTGCTTGTTGAGGATGTTGAGAAACTTAGAAATGAAAAGGCAAAGTCACCTAGTAAGTCAGTTAACAGTGAAGAGACAATAACTGGACTAGGTTATAAAACAGAGACTAAGGCTAAGAAGAACAGAAATGGAAGGATAGGCAAAAATGGTCCTAGGAAGTTATGTAACAACTACAACTCTGCTGCTCATCTTACTCATGCATGTAAGAATGTTAAAGTAGAGAATAATCATAATATTAATGATCATGTTCATAACATGTCTGTCATGCCTATTCATTCTAAGTGTGCTTCAAATGCTTGCATATCATGCACTGTTAATCTTATGAATGCTTTTCTAAATGTGACACATGCATCTCCTGTTATTAATAATTGTTCACATGATGATAAAAGTAAGAAAACAAAGCATGATAGAAATAACAAACTTAAGACTGCTAGTCCTCCTAAAGCTAGGAAGGAATATACTCCTCTTAAGTCTAGAAGCAAATCTTCTGAGGCTATTGCTAGGAAAGTAAAGACCGTCACTGAAAATGCAAAGAATGTTAAGCATGCTACTTTTGTTCATTAAAATGCCAAATATGAAAATGTCTCTAAGCCCTCTAGACCCAAACAAGTTTGAGTACTAAAGAAAACTTAATCTCCTTTGAATACAGGGCATAAAGAAAAAGCGAGTCATGTGGATTCTGGACAGTGGATGTTCGAGACATATGACCGGTCATAGAGCCCTGCTATCAAAGGTGGTTGAGATAGCTGGCCCAGTGGTTACCTTTGGAGATGACATCAAAGGATTTACTACGGGATATGGCAATTTGGAATTTGGGAATGTCATCATCGAAGAAGTCTCTCTTGTTAATGGTCTTGCACATAATCTCCTCAGCATCAGTCAATTTTGTGATAAAGGTTATGAAGTCTTGTTCAAAAAGGAGAAATGTTTGATCACTAATAAGAGAGACCAGAAGCTCGCTTTGCAAGAAGTGAGAAAGGGTGATTTGTTCGTAGCTAACTGGAACTCTGGCAATGATGAAGTCAAGTGCTTCTATGGTAAAGCATCTTCAGAAGACAGTTGGTTATGGCATAAGAAACTTTCACATCTTAACTTCAAGACTATGAATTCTTTAGTCAAGAGGGAACTTGTGAGAGGATTACCCGAGATGGAGTTCAGTCCTGACGGACTATGTGCAACATGTGAAAAGGAAAAGTCCAAGAGAGCATCACACAAAAGGAAGACAATATCAAACATCACTGAACCACTGCAACTTCTGCATATGGATTTGTTTGGTCCAGTTAATGTCATGTCTATGTCCAAGAAGCGATATTGTTTAGTAATTGTGGATGACTATTCCAAATACACATTGGTGTTATTCTTGCATTCTAAGGATGAAGCAGCGCAGATGATTATCGATCATATCAAGAAGATTGAGCTAGAAGCTGGAGTGCCCGTGCGTAAAATCAGATCAGATAATGGGACTGAATTCAGAAACTTAGTTCTTAATAGATGGTGCACTGAGAAGGGTATCTCAAGACAGTTTTCAGCACCCAGGACCCCACAGCAGAATGGAGTGGTTGAGAGGAAGAATCGAACGTTGATTGAAGCTGCCAGAACAATGCTGAATGAAGCTAAACTTCCTACTTATTTCTGGGCTGAGGCAGTCAATACAGCTTGCTATACTCAGAATAGAACCCTGATCAACAAAATGTATGAGAAGACACCATATGAGCTTATGGCCCTCACTAAACCATCCGTGAAGTACTTTCATGTGTTCGGAGGAAAATGCTATGCTCTTAAAGATGGCTATGAGCATCTTGGTAAGTTTGATGCTAAAGTAGATGAAGGCATTTTGCTAGGGTATTCATTGGAGTCTAAGACGTACAGGGTGTATGTGATCGATAGTGAGAAGGTTGTGGAAAGCCTTAATGTGAGATTTGATGATGCAAGATCTGCTAGTATTCAAAAAGAAGATGATGATGAATCTCTAGCTTTTGAGAATCTTTCTAATGATGAGGATGATGAAACCGAACCTGAGGTTGCTGTTGATAATGTTAATAGTAATAATGGAGATGGTAATAATGGTGATCTAGGTAATGGTGATGGCAGTGAGATCACAGGACCTCAAAGTCAGACTATTTCTGGTTCCAGTCCTCAAGAGAGTACATCTGTAGATCATAAGAGCAACAACTCAGGGGGAGCAAAAGAAGGATACACTATTCAGAATGTTGATAATGGGGAATCATCCAGAATTCATCTACCAAGGCAAACTGTTTGGAATCGTGATCATACTTTTGATCTGATAATTGGTGATCTTGACTAAAGAGTTCAGACTAGAAGAGCTACTCAGAATGAATGCTTGTATTTTGGTTTTCTATCAGAAATTGAACCTAAGAAGGTTGGAGATGCTCTGGAAGATCCAGATTGGGTGATTGCAATGCAAGATGAACTCAATCAGTTTGAAAGACAGAAAGTTTGGAAGCTGGTACCCAGACCAAAGGACAAATCTGTAATTGATCTAAGATGGGTATTTAGAAATAAACTTGATGAGAATGGAATTGTTACAAGGAACAAGTCGAGGCTGGTTGCCAAAGGCTACACTCAAGAAGAAGGTATTGATTATGATGAAAATTTCGCACCAGTTGCTAGACTAGAAGCCATCAGGATGTTTCTGGCGCGGCATTTGCTGCACATTCAAACTTTAGAGTATATCAGATGGATGTGAAAAGTGCTTTCCTGAATGGTGAGCTTGAAGAAGAGGTCTATGTTGAACAACCTCCTGGTTTTATTGATCCTGAACTTGAGGACTTCGTCTACCTTCTATTCAAAGCTCTCTATGGTCTTAAGCAGTCGCCTAGAACATGGTATGACATTCTTGCTGAATTCTTACTTGAAAGTGGTTTTACTAGAGGTGTCATAGATAAAACTTTGTTCTATAAAAAGCATAAAAATGATATTCTACTTGTGCAAGTTTATGTTGATGACATTATATTTGGCTCTACGAATGATGCACTTTGTGCAAGATTTGCTAAGTTGATGCAGAGTAGGTACGAGATGAGAATGATGGGAGAGCTAAACTACTTCCTTGGATTGCAAGTGAGCCAAAGAATAAATGGTATCTTTATCTGTCAATCCAAGTATATTAAGGATCTTCTTAAAAAAAATATCATCTTGAAGATTCAGCACCTGCAAAGACTCCCATGGCCACTGCCACTAAGCTTGATCAAGATAAATATGGAAAACGGGTTGACATAACAAGCTATAGGGGCATGATAGGTTCTCTACTCTACCTCACTGCAAGCAGACCAAATATAATGTTCGCAACATGCCTATGTGCGAGGTTCCAAGCTGATCCTAAAGAATCACATTTGATAGCTGTGAAGCGTATCTTTAGATATCTTAAGGGTACTCCGAATCTTGGTATTTGGTATCCTAAGGATACGGGTTTCGACCTAGTTGGCTATACAGACTCTGATTATGCTGGTTGTAAGATTGATCGCAAGAGTACTTCTGGAAGCTGTCAATTCCTTGGAAGGAGATTGGTTTCCTGGTTCAGCAAGAAGCAGCATTCAGTAGCCACATCTACAGCAGAGGCATAATACATTGCAGCTGGTAGCTGTTGCTCACAAATCTTGTGGATGAGCAATCAACTCATGGATTATGGTCTGTTGCTGAACAAAATACCTATATTCTGCGACAACACAAGTGCCATAGCAATCTCGAATAATCCAGTACAGCATTCTCGGACCAAGCACATCGACATAAGGTATCATTTCATTCGTAAACATGTTATGCATGGTACTGTGGAACTTCACTTCATTCCCACTCAGCAACAACTTGCAGACATTTTCACGAAACCACTTGATGAATTTACATTCAACAGGTTGGTTAGTGAACTTGGCATGTTAAACTTGTCCTCTTAACAGGAAGTCAACAAATGCAAGTTGTTGTACATTTTCATGATTTTATCTACTAATTAGTTGCCATGTGTTTAAGTGTTAGAAATTTGTGGTAATTAGTTGGTACTGCTGAAGCGATACTTGAGTATTAACAGGTTTGCATGTTATATCTTTGTGTAATACTCGTGTACTCGATATTTATTTTAATAATTGATATCATGACTGAAGCAATTCAAGATTGAATCTCACCTGTTCTGATATTTGATTATTAAAATAAATTGTAGCACAATTAAATAAATATTTTATTGACATATATCAATTAATGATATTTTGTTAAATTTATGTTTATTTAATTATGAGTTTATCTGATTATTGTGGATTAATTCTTGATTTACTGTGTGATTATTTTTAAATCCATAATAATTAGAAGTATTAAATATGTGTATGTGTATAGGCTGATAGGTTTCGGCGATAAGATATTTTTTCGGCCGACAGGTTTCGGTGATAAGATGTTTTTTCGGCTAATTAGGTAGTTAGGTGAGAAATTATTGAGCGGTGTTATTTTTCAAACATAACCTGTCACTATTACACCTAACCCACTAATACTTGAAACCTTATAAATGATGAGTTTTTGTTTATGTTTAACATCATCATTTTTCAGATATATAGAGCATATACACACAATTGCTGAATATTTCAAGCTTTGACCGGAAAGATCTCACAATCTAGCTGGTGATTTTTAGAGCGGATTTCATATTCTTGTTATATGCACTAACCCTTGTTTTTGAATTTCCTCAAAGTTTTGAAAATGGCATTGCAGGGAAGCTTTTTAATTGCTAAAGTTAATCCTATTTCCATTCAGCAAATCGAAACCATTCAGGATGAGCAATTTCGGGCTTGGACACAATTTCTGAATGAACATTCATTAATTCGCTATGCTTTAGTTACACAGGTGCAGCTTAACCATGATGCATTGTGTGAACTATATTGCAGTGCAGTTAACACTTCTGGACAGGACGGGTGTGCATTCACATATCGACTATTTGGTAGGTCGATTAGGGTCACTGAACAAGATGTTAATCGAATTCTTCATTTTCCTATGGAAAATCTCGTTTCTGATCCTACACCCGAACAGATTGAAATGTTCTTTCGTTTTATAAGGTACCAAGATGGCAATTTCAATACTGGTAATCTATCTAGAATGTTTCTAACCAAGTATTGGAATTTCTTCTTTCACACTCTTAACCATGTTTTTTCCTCAGATAGAACAAATCAAGATCGAATACCTGAATTTATTCAAATAATAGGGTATGCGATTGCCAATAATTTGAGGATTAATTTTGGAAAAATAGTGCTTGGTCAAATCATTTTAAAAATGAAACGCTTGGGAACAAGAGATGTTCGGACTCAAAATGTCAAATGTCTATATCCAAGGTTTCTACAGTTAATATTAAATGATTTTTTGAATGATGAAGACAGGGTACGCTTGGAAAATGGTCAAAAGGTGGAATGTTCTTCCATGAAGACGAATGTAATTAATTACACGGATGTGCCTACAGTCCTAGCTGAATATCTAAAGACTGTCCCACTTCAGTTGTTACCACGACTAGTGAGAGCAGGTATACGACAAGGTAATATTTCAATCCCTGCTATTTCAACCTCTGTATTTCCTATTGTGTCACAGGAAATACAATTTCTACAGCCCCCAGTGGCCATCTTACCCGACCAAGAGCAGGAAATCCCACCGACTCTAACACAGGTCGAAGAGCCCATTCTACAAATGCAAACACAAACGCAACAAACTCCTACACCTCATTTGTCACTTAAACGGCCAGTCATTCAAATTATTGAGGGAGATAGTGCCTCAGCAGCACCACATAAGGAGTTAGTTACATCAGTCGCTCTACCTCATTCTAAACGGAGTAAACCCAATAAACCTGAGGTAACGACAACTGTTAGTGAAACAATTCTTTCTTATCCAATGAGTGAAAATGTAAATAAGGTTGAATTGACGGGAGCAACTGGTGAATCTTCCATTTTACGAAAAGATCCATTAGTAGGAGGTTCTTTTATGAACCAAGTGTCTTCACAGACATACGAGGGAAACTTGGGTTTTGTGCCATTTAATCGATTCAAGTTTAACCTCCCAGAGGAAAAATCTCTGGATCTCTTTCGAGATTTACCACTCTTTACCAATGGTCGGCAACTCACTTCACGTGAGGAAGAAAGCTTACGAACTTTCATTGCACCACCCACGACCTCTGAAAAAAGGGGTTAGGATGATTTCATTTGCAGGTACACATATTGGTGGAAGCTCTAGAGGAGAGTTGAGGGAAAAACAAACAGAACATGTAAGTGTAACCCAAACCACTAAACCGAGTGAATATAGAGTGTTGAGTGAAACACATGCAGAGCGTACAAGTGAGCAACCTACTAAACCACATGCACCTGTAACCACAAAGGAATACATCAGACTCCTTACACGGGTCCAAACAATGGAGAAAGAGTTGCAAAATATCTGTAAGTCCATTGCAGAAATCAAAAATTTGCAACTTATTCAACATGATGCATTCCAGGTTCAATTAAGTTCCATGGCATCCCAGTTTAGTCATGCAATTCATTCCTTGGGGAAGACAGCTTCGTCTAATTTACCAATTCCACATCCTACTACTCTGGAGGATAACCCAACTGAGGGGGAGAAGGTGGATGACCAAGAAAAATATACTAGTCGTAAGGGCAAAGAAAAGGTTGTTGACACGGAATTAACTTTATTTTGGGAAAGAAAAAGCTAATGGGAGTATTAGTGCTATGTGGAAAGAAAGCAAATGCAAATTGAAGATATGTTCAGTCTACAGGAACAATTGTCTTGCACTTGGTTAATTTTTAGAAATCTGGAAAATGTATATATATGATCCAGAATGCACTTTAATATTATTTATCTTTGTATTTTATTTTTCTTGTATCAGTTGAGTTATCCTCTAGGAATTTGCTTGTCAAACCCTAACAATCAAATAGGGGGAGATTGTAAAGCATAATGTATGTAATATGTAATAGAGGACATATATAACTCAACTAGGATAAAAGATAAATAATATTAACTCTATACAGAGATCGTGAAATTTGAAGAACAGGCACCGACAAGGATCAGGTCGCTGAAAGAAGTTCATTAACATGATCAAGCCTCAGTGACAGAATAAGATGTACAGATGATTCAGTTGAAGGGCCAAAAGATTCCATGTATTCAAATTAATTGAAGATACTGCTGCAGGCTAATCAATTGGAATGCAACGAAGGTGTGAAGATCAAGATCATTGCTAGTCACTTGTGAACCAGACCAGTGCACTAAGTGTCAGCACATACGAGAAGGATCAACACATTAATTCACAGAAAGAATTGCCAAAGCCTATTGACGATCAAGGATAGACATAATATCTCAAGGTATTGTCAAAAATTAATTTACTCTGAAAATTAAATAAGTAACAGATTAATTATTTATAACAAAATAATTAAATTAATCTGGTACTTGAATTATTTTCTGAGATGAATTAAAACAGCAAAATAAATAGAAGAGATTATGAATAGTAACCGAAATTACTACTATTCATATGAATAGTAACTGCGATTGTTGGAATAGTAACTGCGGTTGTTGGAATAGTAGCTGGGGTTGTTGGAATAGTATTTGGGGGTTGTTGGAATAGTGCCAAATAGTGACTTTCTAAAATCTATAAATAGGCATGTTGTATTTCATTTCAAAACACACCTCAACACACAACTCTCTCTTCTCTCTCTTATATCTTCTCTGTGTAAGCTGCTAGACAGTCCATCTAGTAGGAAAGCCGGCTTAGCCCGCTTTCAGGAAGTGTCGGGTAGAAGGTCCTCGTGCCTAAGTATCCTTAGAGCAACTCCAACCCATCACTAAATCACTATAATAGTGATGGATATAGTGTCAAACTCATTCCAATCCAACACTAAAATGGTGACCCAAGATCACCAAAAGAGTTTTGGATCACCAAATTTGGTGACAAAAGTACATTTGGTGATCCTTGGTCACAAAATTTGGTAACTTTCAAAATTACAACAATACCCCGATATTTGTTAGCAAAACAACTTTTTTCCATCTATGTCATACTATTTGTTCTTGTAATTTTTTTCCAACTTATTTGTTGTCATAATTTTTAACTTTAAATTTTTATCAATTGAAATTTCTTTTCTTCTTAGCTCTTGTTAATTTTTTTATCTATGTCCTACTATTTGTTCATAACTCTTGTTAATTCTAAAATGTCGTAATTAGAGCTGTTAATGAACCGAGTTGTTCGTGAGCAAGTTCGTGTGCGGCTCGTTAAGGGCTCGGTTCGGCTCGGTTCGTTAAGAACTCGAGCTCGAGCTCGAACACAAAAAATGTTCGTTAAGCTTAACGAGCTCGAGCCGAGCTTTTAGCATGCGCGGCTCGAGCTCGGCTCGAGTTCGGCTCGGCTCGGTTCAACTCGTTAAAAGCTCGAAAAAATTGTATAAAATAATTATATTTATTTATATATATATATATATATATATATTATATATATAAAATAATAATATTTTATTATTATTAAAGAGCTCGGTTCGTTAAGGGCTCGGCTCGTTAAGGACGTTCGATAAAAGCTCATGTGCGGCTCGATTTCTTAACGAACTCGAGCTCGAACAAACTTTTTGTGCGTTAACAAAGCTCGGCTCGGCTCGGTTCGTTAAGAAAAAAAGTTCAACTCGGCTCGTTTAGCTCAAAGCTCGGCTCGGCTCGGCTCGTTAACAGCTCTAGTCGTAATTCTAAAATACAATTTTCAACAAAATTTGGATATTGATTTTTTTATAAATAATTTTTATATTAATAAATTTAATATTATGCGACCATAACATTACAATTTAAAATATAATAGATATTAATAATGTAAATTGAACAAAGTTAGAATATTCTATTTTATTGGTGAAAGATTTCTTTTAGTGTCAAGTATAGTGATCATGGGTTGGAGTGTATTTTGTGAATGTTGTAATTTTGTCACCAAAATAGTGGGGTTGGAGATGGTCTTAGGAGTGTTCTGGTTTTTGAAGCTAATCCATTGGATTAGAAGTTGTAACACCCCTCGATTTTTTACTAATTCAAAGATATTTTCCCGAATTGATTGTGCTATTTCGATTCAGTTGTTGACCTTATTTTTCACATTTCAAAAATCCAAATATTTCGAAATAACGTATTCAACCCCCTTCTACATTATTCTAAACCTAACAGATTTTTTACTAAAAATCTAATGGTCATTATTCGTAGTATACAGATTTTTATTATATTTTGTTAATGATTAGAAGATATGATGTGAAATTTTTTGGTATATATTAATTATTGCTAGATATGATATGATTGGAAGATATATTAATGATTGGAAGATATGATACGATTGATATTTTTAGGAGTTAATAAAAGGTAATATCTTCAATTAAAAGTAAATGCGAAAAAAGGCAACTAACTATTTACCATTAATTTATATTATGTTATTATTTATTTTAGAAGTTTTAATAGTATAGATATCATCTCTTCAAAAAAAAAAAATAGTATAGATATCATATATATATTTTTTATAATGAAGGGTAAATAAGTAAATTCACTTAGTACCAAAAAACAGGTACCAAAATTTTCAATATTTCGGAATTTATATAATAGTATATAGATTTGTTTGATTTTATATTAGTATTTTTATAGATTGTGATTATCTGATTTAAGTTCTATATATGTTGGTAAACGGTGATGTTCGATAATTATATTATGTTCAATATTTTATTAACTACTAGCTTATAACCCGTGCAAACGCACGGTTCATTTTTTAATAACTATAATTATTTTACGATTCATTTTTTAATGTTTATAATTTTATTAATTTACAATATTTTAATATTTATCTGTTTTTAGTTTGCGTAATCAAATTGTTATTAGAATTTGATATACATTAGATTTTACATGTTCATTTTAATATTTGTGCTCTATCTATAGTACTAAAAAATTTTAATTGAACGATTTTATAGACCACGTGAAATTCGTAAAAGAATATTTAATTTATTGACCATTTAATAATTATTTTTCAATTAAAACTACCCAGAAACAAAATACAGAAGAAATTGACAAATTTTTAGGTTGAGAATTTTATTCGATATTTGAAATTTACTTATATTTGATTTATATTATTAAAATACTTTTTTTAATAATTGATTAAAATTATTCTAAAAACTAAATATACTATAATATTAGAATCAACGGTTCTCATCTATCTATTTTAAAATCTAACGATGCTTATTATTCTGGTACATAATAAAATTGAATATAATTTACATATTAATTAAATCGGTGTCCTTATTATATATATATATATATATATATATATATAGGTCTTGGTTCATTTAGGAACTAAAAAAATTGAGTAACTTGGTAACTAAATATAAATAGACTCCTAAATTTACTATTAAGCTCCAATTGAGATGAAAATGACCAATTGCCTATTATAAAATGAAAATCAATTAATTTCATCATAACAAATTCATGGTAATTGTGTAATTAAAATGTAAGAAAATGAAAGTTGGAACTTAAATAATAAAATGAGGATTTATTTATCAATTCCCTAATTAAATCCTTATATATGATAAGCGTTATCCAAAAATTTGGTAGTCGGTAATCTGACCAAATAAATAAATAGATAGAAACCGTTGAATCTAATATAAACGGATAATATAAATATTTTAATATAAAAACTAAATAGTGTGTTTATATTGAAATACAACGATTTAAACCAAGTATAATTGGGGTTCTTTTACATCGAATAGAATTATGAATGTAGGTTTTATAAGTTGAATAGCATTGTTAATGTAAAAATTCGTAATGTATATTTTCTTCATATCTTAAGTGTTTCCATTTGAATAATAATTGTTAAATCATCACGGAGTAAAAGATAATTTTTGTGATTAGTGTGAGTTGTAAAATCATCCAAATGAAATTTCTAAATCCGAAGATATAGTCTGAACAATAATTATGAACATTTTTATATGAATAAAAAAAATTCAATTATATTACAACCTCTTTTAACTTATTTTTTTTATTTATATTGAAATACGAAAAAATATATGTCAATTATTTAAACCAAGTATAATCAGGTTTTGTACATTGAATATAATTATCGACCAAGGTTTTCTACATTGAATAGGATTATTAATGTAAAAATGGTATGTTATTAATATTTCAAATTATTATTAATGGAATATATAATTTTAATATAGAAATAAGTGACGTGACAATTCACTACATGTTTCTAGAGGTTCGACAAATATAGCTAACATAAAAAAATTATCTATAATTATAAATAAGAATTTTGTCTCGTTGGAGTACAATTTTTTTACACATTTTTAATAAATTTTATTTATGATAATTAATTTTAAATTTTACCTTAAGGTGCTGTAACCAAGTTTTGATTGTGTTTTGCCCTTTTGCCTTTTGTAACCCCTTTTGTAACCCCAGCTTGTCGTAAAATTCTACTAGGTTTTAAGAAACCCCCCCCCCCCCCGCCCCCTCTCTCATTTCTCAGGCGGATTAACCACCATTTTCGTCAAAGCTCTTTTCACTCAAGGTACTACTGTACATCCCCTGGTTCATTGTTTAGATTAATTACAATTACAATTATATATATGTATTTCTTTTGTCACATATTTAGTTACGCTCTTGCAATTCCTTCTATTCGCATCCTGTATTTCCTTCTATTTGTTACACTTACTTTGTTTCTGCACTTTTCTTAAAATATTAGCCCATTTTGACAATCCTGACTTATTGTTATTCTTTTCTGGGAAATGTTATACTTGCAAGCTTTAACCTTTGTACATCTCCTAACAGTTGCTTTTTTTTGCTCAATGCTTTTAGACAGATATATCTAGTTTAGTACATAAATTTTATTTGTTACAACTTCAATTACAGTGTTGTATATTCTTTGCTTTAATTTCGTTTAAAAAATCTTGGATTTGATGTAGCTATTTAAATTTAGCCATTTTCATGACAGTAACTTGTTATTTTTCTTTTTTTGTTGATGTTATACTTGCAAGTTTCGACTTTTTTACTTCTCGTACGAGCCTGCTTCCTTTGGGTTTAAAAAATATTATATGGACAGTTAATTGTTTGCTTTCTTTATCGTAATTATACCAAATTGCCCAAGTAGTTTTGTTGATTATATATGGTTGATTAAAAAGGATATGCACTTTTGGCAATTGTGTATTATAATTATGGTTGCATTGTTGTCTTTTCTATGCTGTAGTTTCCATGTGTTGAACGATGAAAAGGATCTTTTAACAAGTACATACAAGTCATTTGTTTTTGGATCAATTTTTCTATGATAATTTGATATCCAAACATATTAATGCAACAAAAGATGATGTTTGTTTTGATGATACTTATAAAAAAAATGTCCAACTTATATCAATGAATGGTTTGTCTTCAGGAACATGGATAAATTTGTCATACGGACTAAAAGAGAGAAGCCTCAGAATGAGTGCCAGAATGGTGATGGAAGAATTGGTGAATTAAGCAGGAAAAAGGCTCGAATTGATACTAAAAGGTTATGTGAGGGCGAGGTCATAATTAGTGATCCGGCGTTGCGCAAATCCATTGATGACTATGAATTTGAATCAAGAAATGATGTCAGGAGAAAATATGTGCTAATAGGTCCTTGTCAACCGATTTCTCATAACTTTCCGCGAACACAATTTGGGAGTGCAAATAGATGTTTTCAGATTGTATGGTTCATGAAATGGGAATGGCTGGAATATAGTGTTTCTCAAGATTCTGCATTTTGCTTATGGTGCTATCTTTTTGGAGATAAGAAATTTGTAAATGAGGCGTTTATTAAAAGGGGATTCCGAAACTGGAAGAAGGCTACAGAAAAATTTAAAGAACATGTTGGAACAAAGGGAAGTGCACACAATAAAGCTCAGAAACTATATGTTGCTTTCAAAGAAAAGCAAAGTTTGTCAAAAAATTTGCCTTCTAGAAAGGAAATAGTAATAAGTGTTGCACCAATTACGGCTATTGCGGAAAGAAAGGAAGCAATAAGTGGTGCAGCAATTGTGGCTGCTGCAGAAGAAAACCCGTTTGTAAGTAACTTTTTTGATAATCTGTCCTTGATTATTAACACTATTGGGGCTTCTTGCCAAAGAAAAGATGATCTTCTGCAAAAACAACATGAAGACATGGTTGAGCGTTTAGAGCATGACGATGTTCATAGTGGAAGAGTGTTGAATCAAGAGAGTGGTTTTGGTCAGCTGGGTGACACGCGTTGGGGTTCACACCATAAAGCAATTATTCGGCTTCTCTCTATGTGGTCCTCAGTGGTTGAAGTGCTTATGAATATATATGATGATGGCAGTGAAAGAAAGAGTAGAGGCAAGGTAGTTGGCTTAATTGACAAAATGGAAAGTTACGAGTTTGTATTTATTGCTCATTTTATGAAGCTAGTCTTGGGGTTGATAGATTCCTTATCACATTTTTTGCAAAAAAAAGATCAAAACGAAGCTATGAGTTTGATTTCAATTCTCAAAAGACAATTGCAAGATTTAAGAGAGAACGAATGGGATGAACTATTAGAAGATGTGTCCGATTTTTGTGCAGAACACAACATTGTCATTCCCAACATGGAAGATAATGTTTTCGGTCGCATTCGTTGTAGAAGCAATGGTCATTCTATTACATACTTTCAGCACTTTCGAGTTGAGATATGTTGTCAGGTACTCATATATCAATATATGTTTATACTTTTTAAGTTTTAATTATATTTGTGGGGTCATACCTAATTATTATAATTTTTTTGTATATTGATAGGTTGTTGACCAAATTGTCCAGAAGATGGAGAACCTTTGTTTGTAGTCGAGAACAAAATTGCTTTTGTGCACAGCATTTTTTGATCTTAACAGAGTTCTCCGGTGTATCTAATGTTTAACGGATGTGAGAATGATTTAAGTAAGACAGACAAGTTTCAAGTACTAGTGACTAGTTACAAGTTAATGTACCTTTTGATGAAAACATCTAATAGTCGGTTTATGTCCATCTTTCACCAGTGTACCTTTGCTAAAAAGTTTTCTGTTACTGGTACATATAGTTGAAGGTCTTGAGAAGATACAACTAGTTATCGTCTTTGAAAGGCCTTAAAGGGTTGAGGGAATATATTATAAGAGCAGGGATACATGAGTCCTTTGAATATCATTGTCCTCACATGAGATGCTCACTTTTGACAAACAGTCGGGAGCAATATATCCCATTGTCCCTGCCAACATAGTTGTTTCTGTCTCTTTTCCATGGTCCACAAACCTGGCCAACCCAAAATCACCGAGTTTGCAATTAAAATTTGAGTCCAACATGATATTACTTGTTTTAATATCCCTATGTAGCACACACTGTTCCCATCCTTCATGTAGATAGAGCAATGCGGAAGCTAGGCCTCGAGTTATGTTTTTTTTTGCTAATTTAGGCCTCGAGTTATGTTATATCTCATTATCCATGTCAAGAACAGATTTTCTTTGAAGAGATAAGAATCCAGGCTGCCATTCGGCAAGAACTCATAAACAAGTAAAAGTTCTCTTTCTTCATGGCACCAACCAATTAGCTGCACCAAATTCCTATGTCTCAGCTGGCTGATAATCCGTACTTCTGATGCATACTCTTTTATTCCTTGTTTCGATCCCCTGGAAACTCTTTTGACAGCAACATAAGAGTTCAACTGACATAAGAAACCTTTATAAACTCAACCAAATCCGCCTTATCCAATCTTCTCTCCTTCTGCAAAGTTTCTTGTTGCAGTAGACAATACCTCGTATGAAAATTTCTGGGCTCCAATTTCCTTTTTGAATTCACATGAAATCTCAAATAGATTGTTTATCTTCCTTTTTAATTCTTTTCCACTTCTTCTTTCGAATGCACCAAAGAAGACCTATTGCCATGATTAAGAAGCAGGCTAATGCACCTACAACAATCCCAACTATTACCTTCCCGTTTTTCTTCTGTTTCAGATTGTGTTTTGGAGGCGGTACGGAAATAATGTTATCTGTTGGGAGATGTATGCTTGAACTGAAATTCCAGGAATGAATTGCATGTATCTCCCAGAATCGTCTTCCTGTTGCAGCTGAAATGCCAAATTCAACCCTTTCTGGCAAGTACTTTCTAAGGTCAACTTTATAAGAAAGGCTCTCTATGGAAGTGATGTGATTAGGAAAAGAAGTAAAGAAGACACTTAAATTCATTGTAGTAGAATTATAACTGATCCATGCTTCATTCTTTACTCCTACAGGAACACGACTCAGCCATGTCACATTAGTAACGGACACCATTGAGTTTATGTTGATGCCGACATGATCATGAAGAGGATCCCAAGGATTTATGTATGTATTGAACTCCACAGCCACGAATGGATTTATGGTTGAACTGTTTATCTGGTCTTCACTCACAAGGCCAATACCAGCACCTTGTTGAACACTAGGAATCGGGAAGCCAACAGGTGCAAGAAAAAATGCAACCCCATCAGCGTACTCCAACCT
This sequence comes from Kitagawia praeruptora, assembly GCA_037693485.1. Taxonomy (NCBI): domain Eukaryota; kingdom Viridiplantae; phylum Streptophyta; class Magnoliopsida; order Apiales; family Apiaceae; genus Kitagawia; species Kitagawia praeruptora. The sequence goes on from CM075350.1 coordinate 102,989,385, forward strand.
ATTTTGTGAATTTATGGTGAATGCAAAATACGTAGAGAAGTCAGCCAAGTTACCAGATGCCCTGTCCCATAGTTTCAAGGGCTCAGTGTATGTTATTCGACTAGTACTTCGATCCATGCCTCTATCATTCTGGTTGCTGGTTAACTGGATTACTTGATTCATAGGAGCAGCATCTCCATGATATGTTATATCTCTGACATTCAGTGTGAAGCTAGGATAGTTAAAGAGCAGTTGAGCTATAGTAGGGACTGTGATTAAGAATAAGATGATAATCAAGAGAGAAGAGTGATAAAACTTTGATTGAAGTGAAGAATAATGCAAGATCTGCAACATGGCATTTTAAGAAAGTATTAGAAGTATTGCTCCCAAACTTCATGACAAATTTTCAGTTTTTGTACTACAAATATTTCTTGTAATTTATCTGGACAAAACAGCTAGCCTTCCCCTCTTGGACTTTGTCTTCCATCTCATCATATCAGAGATAATTTACCCGACAAAAGAGGACTATAGTACAATAAACAAAATCAGGCAATGTTCCTTGAATGTGGCTAACAAGCTTAGTACGAACGAAGAGGCCAACAGAAGCAGGTGAATTTCTAAATTATTAAAACATAGTTCAATACGTACACCAAAAATATCTGTAATGATGTAGAATCCAATAAGCAGCACCTAGAAAATGTACCACGCGTAGCTCTGAAAGTACCTTACTTTTGACAATACAAACTTCAAACAAAAGTTATACTAGGAGTTTTGGTACTTGTCTGATGAGCCCAGGAGAGAACAAACAGAAGTAAGATGTCCAAAGTATACATACTGGAGTTGTAGATATGTGCAAGTCAGGATATTAGGAGAAAAAGGTATTATGGAGGAAGTACTATAGTTCTGTTAATGATGTTTAGCTATCAGCCTGGAAATTGGATGCAACAAGGAAACATCTTGATTGAAGTAACATCACTGATAAACTCCTTCAAGACCTGCATCCAAAAAAGAATCTCACTGATAAACTACTTCAAGACCTGCATACAAAGAAGAATTGGGCTAAAGATCTCCACCTGCATCAACACCATGCAGATTTATAAATGAGTGTCGGCACCGGTTCAAGCATCTACTTATAACTTCTGAAGTTGATTTTAGATGTCCAAGATGTGATCTGAACATGATATACAATAATATCTGTAGAAAAGATACAAGTACCTTGAAACACTGGATTCAGCAGTGGCACCAGACAAGGTTATTGGAGCAATCTCCTTGCTTATATCTTTTAACCTATAGGTCATCAACAAGACTAAATATATTGTTTGCTTAAACCACACAGAAGTGCAACAGATGAGATTAACCTGTGCAAACAATTAGAGATCATTTCTTTTGCCTCAACAATATCAGAGATAAACTTTTACTTGGGTCGTCATTATAGTTAAAATTCTTATAAAAGAATTATATTTTAGAAAAATCATCATGTACAACAAACTTAGCACACTGCACTTCACATTGCTCAATCCATGATCATACAACAAAATTGGACAATGCAGTGTCCATACGAGAACTATAACGGAGTGCACAAACTTCGCTTACTATAACTCATTCCCAATGCTCAATCTAGAAACACAAGGCAAACCGGGCCCATTGTGTTTTACCTGCCCATGTAACCTTTCTAATTCCACATTACCTTTCTTTTTCTATTTATTGTTCCTTGCTGGTACATATTAGCAGAGTTCCATTATTGACGGATATGAGAGGTATACATAAAAGATACTTCAAAGGGCTCATGCTACCAGATGTAAAAATGTCAGTTAATTTATTATCAAAGAAGAACAAAAGATAAGCAACTAGTGTGTTGGGTTGGACTTCATAGCAAACACCTTATATAACAAACAATAAATAACACCTCATATCTAATAGATCCATTGCCCCTGGCGGGGCCACCCAATACAAAAAGTTCTTATTTTTTTACCCTCTATCCATCCATCATCTTAAAAAAAAAAAATTTAAAAAGTTACTGTTCATGATGATGACGTCATCAGTGACGTCATCATGAACAGTAAATTTTTTTATAGATTTTTTTTTATTTTTTTTGCTGGCTTGATAGAGGGTAAAAAAATAATAACTTTTTGTATTGGGTGCCCCTGGCGGGGCCAAAGGATCTAATAGATCTAAGGTGTTCTTTGTTGTTTGTTATATAAGAGTGTTCTGTATGGAGCAAAGACCCTAGTGTGTTTATGTGTTTGCATATAAGTAAAGATTATCGACAATTATTGCTATAGAATATAAGAAAATACATGATTATATGTTTATTCAGGAGAACAGTTCCAAAGCTATCTTAGTAAGTATAACGCTATCTTAGTAAGTAAAAACGCAAACGCAACATACTCAGTATATCCCGCATGAGCAGGGTCTGAGGGGGGTAGGATGTACGCAATCATGCCCCTACACAAAGGTAGAGAGATTGTTTCCAGTTTTTGACCCCCGGCAGGAGTCGAACCCGTGACCTCACGGTTCACGGATTGGGCACTTACCACTGTGCCAACTCAACCCCTTTTAACGCTATCTTAGTAAGTATAACACGAAAAGTGGCAAGAAGCACAGCTAATACAAGGAAATTATATTGACGAACTTATATTAAGGTATTTATTTAGGGGGTGTTTGGGAGAACTTTTTCCCAGAATAAGTCAACTTATTTTAAGACAAAGTTAGAGATTCCTAACTTTCCAACTTATTTTTGCAATTTATTGAATCTTAAATATACACTAAATACTTGTATAAAAAAATTATTAAAATATAAAATTTTTACCCGAAAATAAGTCCATAAATCCATAAAACAAGCTGAGCCAAACGGGCACTTAGTCAGGACCTTGATACTTGTATGTTTGAAAGTATATCAATATCCTATAAGTAGATTGGAGTTGGAGCATTCCAATTTAGGGCCCGTTTGGGAAATTTTATTTTTCAGAAATAAGCTACTTATAATACATATAATACGAATATAAACCAAGCTTTCCCGGTAAGTTTGTCATTCACTTATCTTGATTCTTGAACCTTTGCTAATTCAAATTTCAAATTTGATAATTACTCCCTCCGTATCTTATTACTTTGCCCGTTTGCTGAATAACACGGGTTTTAAGATAGTGGGGAATGAATATTGTTGTTTTATGGGTTAGTGGGTATTGAATATTGTTTTTAAGGAGTAGTGGGTATTGAATATTGTTTTTTTTGGAGTAGTGGGTATTGAATATTATTTTTAAGGAGTAGTGGGTAGAATAGTGGGTATTGAATATTATTTTTAAGAAGTAGTGGGTGGAGTAGTGGGTATTGAATATTATTTGTAATGATTAGTTGATGGAGTAGTGGGTATTGAATATTATTTTTAAAGAGTAGTAGGTGGAGTAGTGGGTATTGAATATTATTTTTTATGGCCAAAAATAGTAAGGGGAAAAGTATTTTGATTTACCTAAAAAGGAAAGTGGGAAAAGTAATAAGAGACGGAGGGAGTATATTGTATTTTAGACATGCGTTACTTTCATTTCTCCATTTCTTCTCTCCTTCCTTCTTCTCTTTACTTTCTGTATCAGTGTGTTTATGTATTTGTTTTTGTAATACATTCTTTCAATTAGTTTGATATTATGTACTATTACTTTTTCTAATACTTTGATTGTGGTTTGAACTTTGCAGAGAGACCGTTTGATGATATGTCGACGAGAAAAATTTGATAAATTTATCAATTTAGGTATTTTTCTTGATGTGTTAATATATTGACCTTTTTATACAATGATTAAGACATAATATAGTTTGATTATAAATTTGAATACATGTATGTATCCTACCAACATTATTGTGATGATTTTGATTTTTGTGATTGTAGATGCAAGTTCTATTATTGGATCCATCAACTAGGCTATCTCAACAAAGGTATTGCGTTCTTCAAATTATATAAATATGTCTGCATATATGTGTGAATGTCAAAATTATTCAGGTTGAACACTTTCCTTTGTGTTTGTTTAAATTATGTATTACATAAAGTTTCTTTCAATATTTGGTATTATAAAGATTGTCAGAAATGTTATTCTTCATAATCATAATAAGATTACCTTCCTACTAATTAAGAAGTTGTGGAATGAAGATTCATTGTGTATGTTTGGGGTATCTTAAAATAAGTAGCTTATGACTTATAAGCACTTATGTCATATAAGTGATAAGTAGAGTAGTGATTAGAGTGTTTGGTAAATCAGATCTCGAATGGATAGATCTCGACGAATAGGGAAATTTGATATGTACATATCAATTTTCTAATGAATGGATCGAGAGATGTATGTTTTTGAAGATTTGAAGGATGCGTATATCGAGAATAAGTTATAAGCTATAAGTTGAAAGTTAAGAATTCTTAGTGGGTGTTTGGGGTATCTTAAAATAAGTAGCTTATGACTTATAAGCACTTATGTCATATAAGTGATAAGTAGAGCAGAGATTATAAGTCAGTAGAGTGTTTGGTAAATCAGAACTTATAATCAGTAGACTGTTTGGGTAAATCAGAACTTATAAGTTAACTTTTTTTTATAATTTTCAAAATATTTGTTTTTTATGTATAACAATGGATATCAATGGATAGATCTCGATGAATAGAGAAATTTGATATATACATATCAATTTTCTAATGAATGTATCGAGAGATATATGGTTTTGAAGATTCGAAGGATATTATGGGCCCGTTTGGGAAATCTTATTTTTCAGAAATAAGTTACTTATTCTGGAAAAAAGTTAGGAAATATGTACTTTTTTCTGAAATAAGTAACTTATTTTTACAAGATAACGAATATTAAACTCCCCATGCACATTTTTGTTTAAAAAAATGTATGTAAATACGAATTTTTTTCCGAAATAAGTAACTTATAAGTTGATGTGAGAATTTGCCAAACGGCCCCTATATATTACGTATATCGAGAAATAAGTTATAAGCATAAGTTGAATGTTAGGATTTCCTAACATTCAACTTATGGGCTTATAAGTTATAAGTTGAGCTAAAACTTATTTTGGCAAACACCCCCATAAATGCTTATGGCCTTATAAGCCATAAGTTGTCACAAAAACGGAAAGCCAAACAGGCCCTTAATATTCAACTTATGAACTTATAAGTTATAAGTTTAGCTAAAACTTATTTTGGCAAACACCCCCCATAAGGACTTATGGCCTTATAAGCCATAAGTCCACAGGACCACAGACATAAGCTAAAACAAACAGGGCCAATATTAATCATTAGCTTCTCTTATTTTTTTCTTCGTGTTTAATTTGTTCATTCTAAAAGTTAGCATATATCAATATTATATAAATATTTTATTGTTCTTTTAAGGCATACCAAAATGACAAAAAAATTCTCTTTTAATTGCAACCATGTTGGTACACAAATATTCAATGATAATATATATTAATAGAATTCAGATAGGTACCAGTGACAGTGCAGAAGTAAAAACAATGATGTAGTGTTTGAATAGGAAGCCAAAGAGGTGATGGATAATGCTAAGGCAATCTTCTGTTTACCATATCATGAAGGTGTTTTCTCACATGTGCAATTGTGCATAATCATATTCTTTACCTAACTAGCATATATATGCACAAGTATAGTTATTTATATTAAGGTCCGAGTTATAAAAGCAGATGATGACTTGATCCAGGAGCATTATCAGTTTCCCCTTTATCAGTTGCTTCCATGCTTTAATTTTCAAATCCATGCAGCAAATGTCTTTCACGGGAATTAAAAGCATAATTTGTATTTTTTTGGCAAATTGCAACTATTCAATTTTTCTTATGAAATTCTATTATTAGGGACTTAAAATAATCTAAAAATATTCTCAACATATTATGCTAATTATTTTTATCTTATATGCTTAGTTTTATGTTGCAACAAGATGGTATAGAGCCCGAAGTGTGTGGATCTTTCTTCTCGAAGGTTAAATATTATACCTTTTTCACCTGCATGATTTTATATATCACATTAAATTGACATTGTTATTGTCAAAGTAGTCTGTCAGTTACAAACAGCATAATTTTATCATAGTCTGATCATTGTTAATTTTACGTAATTACTCTGTTGTGATATTTACAGTACACCCCTGCTATAGACATTTGGAGCATTGCTGTATTGTTATGATCAAAGTAGCACATTATATACACGATTACATACCATAAGTTTATCATAGTCTGAGTGGTGTTAACTCGGCATAATTACTCTGTTTTAAATTTATAGTACACCCTGTTATAAATATTTGGAGGGTCGAGAACCTACCAGCTTCATGTATCCAAGGTGACATGGTCTACAAAGTTTTCTCTTAATATCTCTCTTTTTCTCCTCCATTCGGGATGTAAATGATGCATAGTTGACACAACAAGTGACAATGTACAGTCAAAGGCTTTATGTGTATTTAATGGAACAAAGTCTATGTATCTCAGTCACTAAACGCAAGTATATGTATCTCAGAACCTAAGTCACTAAACGCAAGTATATGTATCTCAGAACCTAGCTGTAGACAGTTTTTTTTGTTGACATTTGTTTGTAGTTTGATATGACCTAATTGATTGGAGGAGTGTTAGGAGTTCTTACGGTTTCATTATGAAGTTGGAATTTACAATATTACTTTACAGGAATTAAAGCAACGAAAATAAAGTTTTTATTCAAGAATGAATTGTGCATTGGACTGACATCTAAAATATTTAAAAATACCTGTTGTCAAATAATATTGTAATTTTTTATAGAATATACTTACTACATATAGAATATCTTATTTAGAATAAAAATGAGTTTTACTTTTAAGTAATTGTTGGGTTGACCATAAACAAATATTTTTATTAGATTTGAAATTCATTTTACATATAGACGTCGAGATTCGGTCGAAAATGGGAACAAGAAAGCCATTTGTAATGTAAAATGTTTTTTTGCAAAAATGTACTCTATATTCAAATTCATATTTTATAATATTTACCAATTTTTGTATATATAATTATATTATTAAAACAAAATAAAATAAGTAACTAACATCTGTAAAGAACACATAAAACTGAAATATTGCTATTGTATACAAATTATTGAAATTTACTATTATATTACTATTTTATATTTTATAAATTATAAAATTTATAATTTCATCTCATGATTATATACAAATATATATACTATTGTATTATAAAATTATAAGAATACTTTTCATGTCATGATAATTCGAGAGGTCGCGGTGTTGAGAAGTATTATTGTTAGATATTATAGACTAATTAATAAAATTATATTTAATATTTTTTACAAATTTTAATACTTTCTAAAATTATAAAAACGCATTTCACTTCATGATAAAATTCGAGGCGCCGGCGAAGCTGGTGCTGAGGAGTATTATAAAATATGAAACAATAGGAATTATAAAATAAAGAATAAAAAACTCATTCCTTGAAAAATAATATTTCAAAATTTCAATAAAATAAAAAAATATGGATTAGAATCCAAAAATAGCTTTCAAAGTACAAGAATGTCAGTTGTACATATTCAAAAAAATATAGGCCCTGCGTGAGCGGGCACCAATACTAGTACAAGTATATTACAGCAATTATAAACTATCAAGTCAGTTGAAACTAAAGCAGAAGTAGAACATTCTATTCATACATGCTCTACGTAACATCAAACATAACTTCACCGATAATCTTTGCATGAACACCGGCCATTCCAAAAACAATGAAAACCTGAAGAATCCCTTACATGTATATCTCTCTCTCTTGGTAACTAAAGAAACGTACTGGAAGAATGTGTGACAATCACCGCATAAAATAACATTTTTCATAACATGAATTGTTTTTTCAGGCCGAGTCACTAAAAGACCATATGCAACAATAATTTTGCACTGTGATAAAACAAAAAATCTTTCTTCTGATACTCATCTACTTCATGAAGCACAAAACTTGTATCAGGCACATATCCAGCTTTTAAGCATTCCAAAACTAATAAAATTATACTAGTTTAATACAATCATACATAAAGAGTGGTGTTCAGGATGATTCTTCTAGCATCTAGTTTCTTTGCAAAAGATTCAAAATCTCTTGGAGCTGAAACAGTGGTATCCACAATTGCATCCTTCACCCTAAATTTGTCCAATGATAGAGTTGTTTCAATAATCGTTCTCTTCAAAGTCTTTAAGTCAGATGCCAATTCCCCTTGGATGACATGCTTCAAATATTGTCTCTTACACCAGTTGTGATTTTCCATATTTCCTTTCACTGTATCAGCTATGCGCATAGCAATTTTAGCCCAAAGATCTGCACATTTTTTAAAGTCTTTGTAAAGACATATCACGCGGAAATCCTCGCTTAATCCGTTCCTTTTTTTTCTTTTCCCCTTTCTCTTGCTTCTGCAACCAGACTTTCAAGTCGCTCAAACTCCCTGTTAACTTCTTCCATATCCTGTGCCAGTTTTAAAATGGGCTTGATTTTTTGTTTGAAAAAAAGCCCATTCCACTAGCAACCAGCTTGATAACTGCATTCATCTCAGATTCCCTGTAAGAATTCAGAACACGGCAACTCAACCATAAATATTAAAACAATGATAAAAACAAACAACACACAAAACTTGAATTCAGCTACGAAAAACTCAAATCAATTAGTCAAACTAAACCTCAAATAAAACAAGCAAAAAACTCAAATCAATTAGTCAAACTAAACCTCGACAATATTAGATAATTTATGAAACAACGAAAAAATTATCAAATATGTACGAAATGAAACAATGTAACTCAAATTTACAAATCCATTATATCTATTATAGGGGGAACAAGGGTTTTCAAGCCTATTTAATAAATTACTAACATTCCCCTCTATTATATTATGGATAAAAATAATTGTTCTTTATAAGAATTGAACCTATAACCACTCCATTGGACAAATAACTAATGTACCATGTACAACCACTACACCATTACAACCATATGATACCGACTTAAAAATCATTCACTCCATCCACTAAAAAAAGCACTTGGTATTTTCTTTTTAGTGTATTTATTTAAAATTCAATTAGAGTTAAACTATCCACATATTTATCCATTTCTAATTATTGTATGCATTATATTTTTAATGATTAATGATGTATGTTAAGGGGACGTGAATTTTCATGTTATTTAGTAGATGTCTGAACTATTTCTTATGTATATGTGTTTAGGACATTTATGAAATATTATTTTATATTCTTTGATTCTACCGCTTTACCATCTATGTTTTTCTACATGAAAAACATAGTATTTGGATAAGGGACGATCATTAAATCATTTCAGACCGGGGAATGCTAACTCTGCATCTATCTTTCTATCTTTATGTATATGTTTTTAGGACATTTATGAAATATTATTTTATATTCTTTGATTATACCGCTTTACCATCTATGTTTTTCTAGTATTTGGATAAGGGACGATCATTAAATCATTTCAGACCGGGAAATGCTAACTCCGCTTCTATTCCTCGAACCCGTCCTGATCCCTGAACAAGGAACGAGGATCCTCGCTGGGTATTTGTGATTATGTTATTTTTTTCAAACAAAAAATCTATATTTTACAATACATTTTCTAATAAATTAATTTGATAAATTATGATATGTAATGTATGCTTTAAATTTAATATTATGTTTTCTATACCAATTCAAATTAATATTTATTTATTATAATAAAATATTATAATTAAATTAAATTCTTCTATTTTTTAAATCCATTTTTATATATAATAGGAGAACATAAAAATATTATAAGGGCATTTTGAGCCAATAAACCCCTTGTAAAATTACAATTTTGCCCTTAGATATTAGAAAATTACATGAAGATGCCACTGTTTTCTTATTCAAAGAAAAAAATTAAGTAAATTATGTTCTTGTAGGGAATTGAACCCATATTCTCTCCAAATAAACTCATTCTTATAACCATCGAGCTAGATAAGTTTTTGAGTTTGAACTAAAAAACATATTACATAAATCTGGTCTTTTTTTTCCCTATTAATTTACTTTTGAGTAAATTTGTTAATGATAACTTATAATGTTTATAAAAAAAATTATTTTCATTATCAAAAAAATCATACATGATTATGTATACAACCAATTTATAGATTTTTGATATCAAATTTTGATAACAGTATCATGTGTGATGTACATTTTGTTGAGTATTGAATACGGTAAAAGAATACAGGGGGGGGTGAATGGATTCTTGAACTTTTCTTGATTGAGTCTATGTAGCAAATAAGTGCCTGTGTGTGTAGAAGTGAAGGTGCGGATAAATAAACAACACAAGACACAATATCACTTTAATCTAATGTATTATTAGATAAAGGTTGCTACAATCTGTGAATACAAATGGTAGTATTCTCAGCTTCGGTTTTCTCAGAGAGATATGACTTACAGTGTATCAAAAACTAGACTCACAAAAGTTGCTAAGTTATGAAGTGAGGCTGTGTCCTTATAGAACATGGATACAGCCCACTTACTGCAAATAAGGTAGCTAAACAAATTACTTTCTAGTCTGTCTATCCTTTTTGAGTAAGCGTCCAAACGATTAAAGATTTGACTTTGCAAAGCCTGTTTAGATCCACTTCTTTAGCTCCTTGTCTCTTCTATATCTCTCCAAGCTTCCTTGTAGGCTTTCCAGAGCACGTTACAGATTGTGGTCCATAAAGTGCATTGGCTTGTTGCAGGTTTCTGACTTGTACAATTTCTTCAGTATTTTGTCTCCAAGAATGTATTCGAGAAGTGATTAAGTAAGTGATTCGAGAACTAGAATTGACTTGATCGATAACTCTGAGTTCTCGAATACTGTTATAATGACATATCGAACCACTTCTCGAATAGCTCTTTTCCATCAGGATTCCTTGAGATGTCGAATAGAACATTTGACTTATCGAATCCTCGAGTTGTCGAATAGCTCTCTGAGTCCTTGAGATATCGAATGGAACTTTGACTTGTTGACTCTTTGAGAACTCGAATACCATCTTGACTAGCTTGTTGACTTCTTTAGTTCTCGAATAGAGTAGTAGACATATCGAATCCCTGAGATATCGAATGAGATATCGAACAGTGTATTCAGAGATATCGAATAGTGTCTTGAGATATCGAATCCCTGACTTCTCGAATGCTGGACTTCTCGAATAGACAAATATACTTCTCGAATTGGTACTTAGGCAAATTCTTCATTTCTTCAAATCCCAACTGTGATTATTTGACAGTCTTTAACTCCTTGCTTGAGGCATGAACCTTGGAACTTCTTTCAAGCATTATTCTAGACTCTATTTGTACAATTACACAACTAGGATTTGATGCCTACTACAAGTACAATACAAACAGAAACTCTACAACTAGAGGTTCCCTCAGTTAAGAGGTCATGTAAGTAATGCAAAGCATTACAAACAATTAGGCTTGTTATTAGATGTGTACAGGCATGCCTCTGTAACTAACAATCTCCCCCAAATTGTGAGTGAGACCCTTAGTCACAATTTCATGTCTGATAACAAGCCTAACATACATAAAGATAAAACTTTAAAAGTACAGGTATGTATTTTGATTGAACACATAAATGAAATTACAAGATAAATACTCTTACAGTATGATGAGGTACTAGCCATTTTCTTTTGATTGCATCTCCATTGCTTTGGCTTGTAGATCATCATATGCTTTCTGTTTCCTTTCTTTCTCCTTTCTTGCAATCTCATCTACTGCTCTCATGATTTCTGTCATAGCATCCAATTCTTCAATCATAATAGAGTTTTTGAAATCTTCAAGCACTGGCTTCAGAATGTTGGCAGGATAGTGACTGAGTAGGTTCATTCTTATATTGACATTGTCTCCATTTCTTCTCCTATACTTCACCACATAGGGATCAAACTGAACTCTACACAATCCCTTTGCCCTTAGCTTTTCTGCTTCAATCTCCAGTCTATCAATTTCTTTCTCCCTTTCTAACCATTTCTCATAGCAGCCCTTTCTTATCTTCTCAGCATAATCTTTCTTCATTTTCACAAAGTCAATCAATTCCAGCTTCCATACTTTCTCCACCTTGTCTTTAGAATCCAGCAATGCAATGATTCTTTCTATCTCATACAATTTACCCCAATGTTGACAACCCCCTTGTTTGAATTTCATTTCCTTCCCATCAGTGTACTTGATTTCAAGGTGGTCATCCACAATTGCAGCATAGCATATCTTTTGAGCTCTTAGAAATTGCAGTTGCTCTTCATCAAAGTCTTCATCAAGTGGCTGGAGTTTCAATCCTGGAATGATTGTTAGGGCTCTAGATTTGGATAGCTTCACTCTCCTTGCAGCATGTTTAAATTTCATCCTCTTGACATGATTGCTTGGCAGAAATCTTTGACCTTGGTTGGTTGACCATAGTAGTATTCCATTAGCAGATTGCTTTCTGAAACATACACATGGTTTCTTGACTTGAATCTTCTTCTCTTCTTTAGGTGGTAAGACAGTTGCAGAAGCCATAGATGTAGATTTTGCTAGGTCACTACTAACAGTATTCACCCTAGACCTAGAGTCTTGTGTTGTGGTGAGGTTACTGCTAGCAGTGCCTAAGGCTTGCTGTCTTCCACTCTTTCTCTCATATGTTTTACCTTGGTCATCATCATCCTTCTTATCCTTGTCTCCCTTTTTCTTCTTGTCTTCATCACCCTTATCTCTCCTGTGATGTCTTCTCCTCCCATCACCTTTGTCTTCAGAATCATCATCCTTATTTCTCCTAGGTTGAGCCATCTCTGGAATTTCACCAGTTGCAATATAGGTTCTGAGGATGTGCAGTGCCTCAGTTTCTTCAGCATTTCTGGCTCCAACCTTCTTCTATAATTGATCAATGATAGCAATGATCAGTCTGTGATTTCTAGTGGTGAGATCATGGGGAATGACCAATTGCTTGATATCTTCAATTCTGGTGCCAGACTGATAAATGATTGTCCATGGCTTCTTGATCACTTCTGGTAGCCTTGAAGGTTGGTCATTCCTCAAGTCATCAAACAGACTTTTGTTGTTCTCATTCTTCTTTTCTATAAGCTCGAGTATGGCATCTATCTCTGAGTGTTTCAGTTCTTGTAGAGTCTTGTATGTTAGATGCCATATCTTCAATTTGGATATCATCACTATCTCTTTGATCCACAGATTATTGACTTTCTTAGGAATGACAGTGATGCAATCAATCTGCTTCTTCAACTCCCTCAGATAGAACTGAGTGTCACCAACCTGTTCCCTTGTGGCTTTCAGAAACTCCAAAAAGGCTTTATCATGATAAACATTGGAGTTAGCAACTTCTTGTAGTTTGGCCTCAGTAACAACTTTAACTTCTACAGGCTTGGCACTCTCAGATATAGAGATTGGAGGTTTGTCAGATGGCATACTCCCTGCAACCACTGTGGTAGTTATGGATTGCTTTTGTCCTCCAGGAGTAGTGATGTGCACAGTTGGTAGAGTGACAACTGGCAAGATAGATGGAGGCTCATCCACTTTGGATTTTCCTTTGCCAGGCACATTTGCTAGAGACTTTGAAGCCCTTTGTTGACCACCCTCTTTTATTATTATGCCTTTCTCCCCCTTTGTATTTGAGTTCCTTGCCTTCTTCTCCCCCTTAGGCTTGTTGGCAGGCACTGAGGCTGTAGAAATGTTCTTTGGGATTGAAGATTCATCAGGTAGAGGGAGACCCATATGCTTCATCATTGCAGCTAACATGGATTGTTGATGCAGAAGGACATCAGCTGTGGTGGATGCTTGAGTGTCCAACTGATCATTTAGCAGTGCAACCTTTTCTGTAAGATGAACATTGGTCTTGGTAAGAGTGGCTACCTCCTGTTCAAGAGTGTTCACCTTAGTGAATAACTCATTGGCCTTGAAACCAGATAAAGATTGATCCTGCAGCCTCTTCACTTCATATTTAGACAGTTCATGCACAGGGACATCAGTCACTAGCCTATCTCCATAAAGATTCTTGAACATTATCCTCAGCATGGCATTGGCATCTGTAGTCTGGTCAGATAGATTTTGAAATTGATGCCCCAGACCTGTGACAGTATCCTTTAGCAGAGCTAGCCCATTATCCATCTGAGTGCAGGTAGAGTTGCAGTGTTTGATGTCCTTGAACACACTGTCCAATTGAGGAAATTTAGCATCAAAGGCCCTCTTGACTTCTGCTACTGAAGTGGCTGTCTTGTCACACACCCTGTTGACTTCAGTTTTGACTCCCTTGCCAAGATAGTGTGCAGCCTTGAGGAAACCCTTGTAGGAATCATTTACAGCTTCATACACTTCACCAGGTGACAGGGATTTTGCATTGGAGCCCAGTGAAGTGATGTATTCCTCCCTGAGATACTGAAGTGCTTCATCGAGAGTAATATCATATTTTCCTTGCAACCAGGCATCTATGTTGCCATCTCTCTCAGCATCATCAATGATCTTTGACTTCTGCACTTCCACATCATCCCTATGGCATAACAGAATAGCCTCATAGTCTGGATTAGGCATGTCTGCAGTGAGAAGGTTCTGAGCAATCTTTGTGAACTCAGGAATCTGATCCACAATTAAGCTTTGAAGTGCTTCAACCGTCAATTGTTGTGGAACAGACCCTGATCCTGAAGCACTGTCATGTTGCACAGGCTTCAGCCATTTTGACATGAAGTCAGAGCTAGAGCTAGGCAGGCTAGACTCCTCAGTTACAGATGCAACTTCTGTAACCGGATGGATTGACTCTACTACTGGTGTCACCACAGAAGTGGGATGAATTACACCAGCAGTTGACACAGGCACAGAGTCTCTAGTAAAAACTAGTGGAACCTCTGTGTTTGTGATGGTGTCATTAGGAGATGCCTCAGCATGCATTCCCTCACCATCTAAATGTGGGTTCTGAGTGGTGAACAAAGTGTCATGCACTAAGTCACTTGAAATTATTGGCTCATCAAGAGAAAAGAAGTCTTGATGATCAATACCTTGCATCTCAGTTGCCTGAGTTGCAGGTTCCAAAGAAATTTCAGAGTTAGATTCTGGAAGAGAAGTGTGTTTAAGAGTAGATTTTGGCAACTCCCCCTGAGAGATAGAGGGAGTTTCAAATGTGATGTGCTCTCCACTCAGTGTTGTGCCAGCCTTATCACTCCCATGTGCTGACTCTATACAAGAAGGTGCATTGGGGAGGATGCTTGATTCTATAGGTGCACCCTGTTGAGAGGATACACCTAGTGAGCTGTGTGCCCCTGATTTTACAACTTCAGCCATTTGTGTGACTGAAGAGGTGGTCTTAGTTTTCTTCTTCTTTGTCCTGTGTAAGGGTAACTCAGGTTCCTCACTTCCTAGACCTAATTCAACAGCTAATGCTGCTTCAGACAAGATATTCAGTGGTGCAGACATTACTTCCTTTCTCTTCTTTTTACTAACCTCACCCTTTTGAGAGGATGATGCAGTTGGCTCAGTATGTGGTAGAGTGTTTGGTTGAGAGGGTTGGTTAGCAGGCCCTGGGTTAGCATTTTGTTCTACTTGCTTGGGCTGTGCTAACTTAGATTTTGCATCAAATGTTGGCATGTTGTGGGGATAAGTCCTAAACAAACTCTCCATATGGGGAGTTATGTTCAGTCTTACATCCACATCATTCCTAGTCTCCAAATTACCAAAAATGAGTTTGGTCATGGACTTAGGATAGCCTATTTTATTTTTATCAATCCCAGGCAATTCAATCAATGAAGGATTTTTATAATTAAGTACAGATTGAATAAAGCGAGGGAAGAAAATATCAGTACCTCTCTTGGTTGTGTTCTTACCAAGTCTCCCATATAATTCTTGAAGTATGATTTGGCCAACATCAATTTTCTTTCCATAGGCCAAAGCATATCCAATTTGCTGCACAGGTGCACTGATTTGGTCAAAGCTTGATTTCCTGGCAGTGAAGACTTGGAGAAGAGTTACAAACACATAACTCCACTCCTTTCTCAGATTCTTTCTATTTAGCTTTCCAAGGTTAATCCCATCTGAGTAGTTTATGAACTCAAAGAATTCCTCCAACTCTGCATTAGTGGCCAGTCTGTCAAATGACTCTTGTTGAAGGCCTAGTGCTTGGTTCATGTCTGCAGTAGTGATAGTGATTTCCTTATCCTGAACCTTGCAGTAGATGACATATGAAGTAATTGCGTTTTCCAGGGCTACAACCTCCACAATAGCAGTACTCCAGAATTGTTCCAGAATATCTAGATATAGAGTTGGGTTGGCAGAGAGTGCATCCTTGATATACGACTCAGCCATCCATTTCACAAAGCACTTGAAATTGGCATTGGGTGCCTCAACATCACTAGTGAGTGCGATGAAGTTGGTGTTAAACTTTACTGTTGCCATTTGTGTAGAAGAGAGGAAAGAAATTGAAGGTTGAAGAAGAAATTTGGCTTTTCGTAGCTAGGGTTTCAGGGGTTTAGAGAGTGTAGATGCTTGAGAAATCGAATGAAATGAATCGAATAGATGTGAAATTGTATAAGTATGAAGTACTTGAATTGTCGATTAGCAGAAAGTTTTGTATCGACAAGTCAGGCATTCGAGAAGTAGAAAACAACTATTCGA
This sequence comes from Kitagawia praeruptora, assembly GCA_037693485.1. Classification (NCBI taxonomy): domain Eukaryota; kingdom Viridiplantae; phylum Streptophyta; class Magnoliopsida; order Apiales; family Apiaceae; genus Kitagawia; species Kitagawia praeruptora. Next base: position 103,005,949 of record CM075350.1, read on the forward strand.
GAAGTCAAGAATGGCTTAATCGATAACTCAAGCAGATAGAAACTCACAGGTGGCAGTTATATAACTTAGAAATAATTCTAAATTAAATAATATGTGTTTTTATGAGTGAATTAAACTTTTAGACAAAAAGTCCAAAATCGGTTAAAATTCAGCGAGAATTCAGCCTTTTCAAATGATTCGAGAACTCAAATATAGTGTTCGAGAACTCAGTCATTCGAGAACTCAGTTGCTTATATTCGAGAAGTCAAGAATTCCTCTATTCGATATCTCAGAAAGACTCTATTCGAGAACTCAAGAGTACTCTAATGAGACTTATTAGAGATGTCGAATAGTGAATCATTCGAGAAGTCTGACTTATCGAACTATACCCATCACTCATAAAAATTTGATTTTCACTATCTTTTTAAAATTTACCAGACATATTCATTGAAAAATATCCTAGCAAATCAAATAGTGATTTTCTCAAAATTTCATAGAAATCTTAAGTCAATAGGAATATGATTTTTAACATATACAACAGATTTGAAATATTTATAAATCATATTTCAGCCAACACTTACTCCAAAAATATTGAGAATTTAGATAAAGTAAGTGTTTACTGCTGCAACAATCTAGATGATGTATTCACTTAGCCAGAATCTGAAGAATTCAGCATTCCAATCTCACTTACCAACCTTGTGAAGGTGGCTTCATCTAATGGCTTAGTGAATATATCAGCTAGTTGTTTATCTGTAGAGACATAATGCAACTCAATGGTTCCATTAGTTGCATGTTCTCTTATGAAATGATATCTGATGTCAATGTGCTTTGTCCTAGAATGATTGACAGGATTGGCAACTATAGAGATTGCACTTGTGTTGTCACACATGATTGGAATTCTTTCCAACACAAGTCCATAATCTCTAAGTTGATTTCTAATCCAAAGCACTTGAGCACAGCAACTTCCAGCAGCTATGTATTCAGCCTCAGCTGTAGAAGTTGACACAGATTGTTGCTTCTTGCTATACCAAGAAACTAACCTTTGTCCAAGAAACTGGCAGCTTCCTGAGGTGCTTTTCCTATCCACTCTGCATCCAGCATAATCAGCATCAGAATAACCAACCAGATTGAACCCTGTGTCCTTAGGATACCATAATCCCAAGTTAGGAGTGCCCTTCAGATATCTAAAGATCCTTTTTATTGCAATCAAATGTGATTCCTTTGGATTTGATTGAAACCTTGCACACAAGCATGTAGCAAACATGATGTCTGGCCTACTTGCAGTGAGGTAGAGTAGAGAACCAACCATGCCTCTGTAGACTGAGATATCTACTCTCTTGCCTTTAGCATCTTCATCCAGTTTAGTGGCAGTGGCCATGGGTGTCTTGGCAGGTGAACAATCTTCCAAGTCAAACTTCTTCAATAAATCCTTGATGTACTTGGTTTGACTGATAAAGATACCATCCTTCCTCTGACTGACTTGCAACCCTAGAAAGAATGTCAACTCTCCCATCATACTCATCTCATATCTGCTCTGCATGAGTTTAGAGAATTTCTCACACAGTTTCTCATTTGTAGAACCAAAAATGATATCATCCACATAGATTTGAACTAGGATCATATCATCACCATGCTTCTTGTAAAACAGTGTCTTGTCCAATGTGCCTCGAGTGAATTGATTTTCAAGAAGGAATTGTGATAAAGTATCATACCATGCTCTTGGAGCTTGCTTAAGTCCATACAATGCCTTAAGCAATCTGTAGACAAATTCTGGGAAATGTGGATCCTCAAAGCCAGGTGGTTGTTGCACATAAACCTCTTCTTCCAACTCTCCATTTAGAAATGCACTCTTGACATCCATTTGATAAACTTTAAAGTTTGAATGAGCAACAAATGCCAAGAATATTCTAATGGCTTCCAATCTAGCAACAGGGGCAAATGTCTCATCATAATCAATGCCTTCCTGTTGAGAGTATCCTTTTGCAACCAGCCTTGCTTTGTTTCTTATTATTACACCATCTTCATCCATCTTATTCTTCAGAACCCATTTTGTTCCAACAATGGTTCTGTTCTTTGGTGCAGGCACAAGTTCCCATACTTTGTTCCTTTCAAATTGATTCAGCTCCTCTTGCATGGCAATAATCCAATCTGGATCCAACAATGCATCATCAAGTTTCTTAGGCTCAACTTGTGATAGAAAACATCCATAGAGGCACTCATTTTGAGTTGCTCTCCTAGTCCTTACTCCTGCATTAGGATCTCCAATGATTTGCTCTGCAGTGTGTGATCTATCCCATTTCCTCGAGTGTTCAGCCTGATTTCTCATTCTTGATGTTGCTTCATCATCCACATCATGGTCATCCTCATTTCCTCCCCCTGTGAAGTTGCCATTACTCACAGGTGTGTCTTGGATGCTTGTTTCTCCACTATTGGTTGGCACAAATTCTTCTCTTGTATCATTATTCACTTGAGAATGTTGAACTTGAGTTTCAACTCCAGTTTCAGTCTCTTCATCAGAATCATCTAGATTATCAAACTTCAATGGATCTTTGTCTTCATCATTGGCTTCTTCTAGTCCAGGTAGTTTGCTGTCATCAAATGTTACATCTGTGCTTTCCATAACTTTCTTTTGACTGATGACATAAACCTTGTATGCAATTCTTTCCATAGAATAGCCAAGAAAAATTCCTTCAAATGCTTTTGCATCAAACTTTCCAACATATTCAGAATTATCCTTGAGTACAAAGCATTTGCTTCCAAAAGTATGAACATACTTTAGTGTAGGCTTCTTTCCAATCATCAAGTTGTAAGGTGTCTTTCCAGTGTTTTTGTTGATGAGGGTTCTGTTCTGAATATAGCATGCAGTGCTCACAGCCTCAGCCCAAAAACATGTAGACATTTTTGCATCAAGTAACATTGTTCTAGCAGCCTCAATTAGAGTTCTATTCTTTCTCTCAACAACTCCATTTTGTTGTGGAGTCCTTGGAGCTGAGAATTGCTGAGAAATGCCATTCTCTTTGCAGAATGCTTCAAGTGTGGCATTTCTGAACTCTGTTCCATTATCACTCCTCAGTGCAATCACACTTGCATCGTTTGCCTTTGCTTCCTTGTCAACTTTCTTTATATGCTCAATAATTACTTGTGGAGCCTCATCTTTTGATGCCAGAAATTCCACCCATGTATACCTTGAAAAATCATCAACCATTACCAGGGCATACTTCTTTCTTCCAAGTGACATTATGTTGACAGGCCCAAACAAATCCATATGGATGAGTTGTAGTGGCTTGGATACAGATGTCACTGTCTTTGACTTGTGGCTTGATCTCTTCATTTTTCCTTTTTGACAAGCCTCACACACTCCTTCTTGGCAGAATTCAAGTGTGGGCATGCCTCTCACTAACTCTCTTTTGACTAGAGAATTAATGGCCTTGAAGTTCAGGTGTGATAGTTTCTTGTGCCACAGCCAACAATCTTCATTTGATGCTTTTGAGTAAAAACAACAAATTCTGTCCTTGTTTGCAGAGTCCATATTGGCTACAAACAGGCTTCCCTTCCTTACTCCAGATAGAGCAAAATCACCAGTCTTCTTGTGGGTGATCAAACATTCATCTTTGTCAAAATTCACTTTGAATCCTCTATCAGTAAACTGACCAACACTTAACAGATTATGCTTGAGCCCCTTTACTAGTGCTACATCTTCAATGATGACATTTCCAACTTTCAGCTTGCCATATCCCAATGTGTTACCCATGCTGTCATCTCCAAAAGCAACCATTGGGCCAGCCTTTTCCTCATACTGTGATAGCAGGGCCATATCACCAGTCATATGGTTTGAGCATCCACTGTCCAAAATCCACATGACCTTCTTTTCACTTTCTTTGCCCTGCAACCACAAAGGTATTACTTTTCCTTTGGTACCCAAACAAGTTTGGGTCCATGTGACTTAGAGACAGTTTTATCATAAACAACATGCTTGTCAACTTTCTTAGTGTTAGTCTTCTTGTCACTCTTGGAAGTCTTAGAACCTGAGGTTTCAGACTTAGGTGACAAAGGTACCTTCCTAGCTTTAGGAGGACTTGAAGACTTTGACCTTGTGTAGTGTGTGTGAGGATTGTGACTGATACAACCATCAATGAACTGCCTTCTTAAATTAAAACAACTAGTCATAACATTCATATTGCATGGCATACAGTCAAATTTATCACAGAAAGGTGCATCTCTATGACTTAGAGGCACAGAACAATCATAGAAAGGTTTAGACACACTACCAACAGGTTTCTTGCATGCATGAGTTAGATGATTCGTACTGAAACAGTTCTGACAAGTTTTCCTAGGGGCATTAGGCATGTAAGCATAGTTGTTATCCTTGTTAATCCCTAACTTGCCATTTCTGTTCTGTTTCTTCTTAGTCACTTCCTTTTCTGATTCACTCTTCCCAGCTGAAACAAACTTAACAAACTTCTTAGGTCTTGGCCTATCAACTACTGGCTTCTTGGTCTTTGACTTGACACTCTCACCCTTAGAGGATGCTTGCTGTTCACTAGATTGTGCCTCATCCTCATCATTCAACATTTGCTTGATGAGTAAGGCATCCTCATCAATTTCAAATGTTGATTCCTTAAAAATTGGATTTTCAGTTTTTCTCAAAATGTGAGGCACTTTCTCATGAACAGCTGTGTCCTCTTCAATGACAGCATAGCCTTTCCTTTGTTTGAGAGAGTCATAGTCAAGTCCAATAGCTGCTTTGGGTTTAGCTTCAATTTTCTCACAGTAGGATTGCACTAAACCAGATGATTTCTTGAAAGTTTTAAGTTTGAATTCATTCTCAGCTAATTCATCCCTAAGAGCCTTCTCTACTTGACTAGCACATAAAACCTTGTTCTTCAAATATTCAACTTCCTTCTTAAGGTTTTCTACTTGCATAGTAGTTAGCTCAAGTTCCTCATTCTTTTTGGTTAATATTTCATTTCTAGTAGACAGTTTAGCAATCTCCTCATTAGCAGCAGTCATACTAGTATGAATATTAAACATTTCAACAGATAATTGTTCAATCATGCATTTGTATTCAGAAACAGACATGTCTATAGTAGTGAGAGATGGTACCTGAGAATCAGATGAAGATGAGTCATCCTTGGAGTTGGCCATCAAGGCATAGTTGCAGAATTCTTGTTCCTCTTCATCACTCTCAGAATCATCCCAACACTTCCCTTCAGCTATGTAGGCCTTACCATGTGTCTGCTTTTTCAGAAGAGCCTCATACTTAGCTTCTAGCTCAAGATAATCTCTATCCTTCTTTTTAGGTTTCTTGCATTCACTGGCAAAATGCCCTAGGTCATTGCATCTATAACACCTTACAGATGACCTATCCACATAACCGGTTTTGAACTTATTTCTGCTTGGTTTCACAGGTGCCTTGTTCTTGTTGGCTGAATGGTTTTGAGTTTTGGGTTTGAAGGGTTGATTTCTTTTAAATCTGATGTTTGGAAATTTTCTGGCCATGAAGGCATATGAGGTATTTTCCATCCCATCAAGTTCTTCCAGAGTGTAAAACTCTTCTTCTTCTTCCTCCTTTTCCTCGACAGGTTCACTCACCCCAGCTTCAGTTTCTTCATCATCTGCCACCTCCTCTATCCTTAGTTGGCTTGTAGATGCTTCTAGGTCCAGAATGGATTTGTTGACAATCAAGGCACATGATGTGTTTATCATCCTACCTTGGTTGGCTTGGATAGCCCTTTTCTGAAGCAACTCAAGTTCATGAGTCTTTAGGACTCCATAGAGCACATCATAGGTGACTTTGTTCAAATCTCTCTCTCTTAGAGAAATGACTCTTTGCTCCAGATGATTTGGTGAAGACAACAGAAATTTTATATTTAACTCCTTGGTGCTGTAAACCTTTCCATTCATCTGCAACTCAGTAACTAGCTTGTGAAACCTTTCAAACATTTCAGTGATGCTTTCCTTGGGATGTGCCATGAAAGCTTCATACTGTGTGACCAGTATCTGTTTCATGTTTTCCTTAACCTCATCAGTCCCTTCACACAACACCTCAATGTGATCCCACATCTCTTTAGCAGACGTGCATGATGCAATGTTTGTAAACATTGACATGTCCATGGAATCAATGATGAGCAACATGAGGTGGCTGTCAAGAGCAACCTTCTCCCTTTCTGACTCTGTCCACTTTGATGGATCCTTGGCCTCATAAGCTCTTGGGATAGTTATGGTTCCAACAGTCTTCTCTGGTATCTCTTGTTGTGGAACAAAAGGACCATTCTTGAGAATCTCAGGATACAAGGGATGAGAGGCTTTAATGAACAACATCATCTTTATCTTCCAGAGGTTGAAGTTTTCTTTATCAAACTTAGGGACCTTCACCGTTCCTGTAGTCTTTGGTGTATTCGAACTCATGATCGTTTCTCTATTTTTGAATAAACAGCCCGCTCTGATACCACTTGTTGAGTATTGAATACGGTAAAAGAATACAGAGGGGGGGGTGAATGGATTCTTGAACTTTTCTTGATTGAGTCTATGTAGCAGATAAGTGCCTGTGTGTGTAGAAGTGAAGGTGCGGATAAATAAACAACACAAGACACAATATCACTTTAATCTAATGTATTATTAGATAAAGGTTGCTACAATCTGTGAATACAAATGGTAGTATTCTCAGCTTCGTTTTTCTCAGAGAGATATGACTTACAGTGTATCAAAAACTAGACTCACAAAAGTTGCTAAGTTATGAAGTGAGGCTGTGTCCTTATAGAACATGGATACAGCCCACTTACTGCAAATAAGGTAGCTAAACAAATTACTTTCTAGTCTGTCTATCCTTTTTGAGTAAGCGTCCAAACGATTAAAGATTTGACTTTGCAAAGCCTGTTTAGATCCACTTCTTTAGCTCATTGTCTCTTCTATATCTCTCCAAGCTTCCTTGTAGGCTTTCCAGAGCACGTTACAGATTGTGGTCCATAAAGTGCATTGGCTTGTTGCAGGTTTCTGACTTGTACAATTTCTTCAGTATTTTGTCTCCAAGAATGTATTCGAGAAGTGATTAAGTAAGTGATTCGAGAACTAGAATTGACTTGATCGATAACTCTGAGTTCTCGAATACTGTTATAATGACATATCGAACCACTTCTCGAATAGCTCTTTTCCATCAGGATTCCTTGAGATGTCGAATAGAACATTTGACTTATCGAATCCTCGAGTTGTCGAATAGCTCTCTGAGTCCTTGAGATATCGAATGGAACTTTGACTTGTTGACTCTTTGAGAACTCGAATACCATCTTGACTAGCTTGTTGACTTCTTTAGTTCTCGAATAGAGTAGTAGACATATCGAATCCCTGAGATATCGAATGAGATATCGAACAGTGTATTCAGAGATATCGAATAGTGTCTTGAGATATCGAATCCCTGACTTCTCGAATGCTGGACTTCTCGAATAGACAAATATACTTCTCGAATTGGTACTTAGGCAAATTCTTCATTTCTTCAAATCCCAACTGTGATTATTTGACAGTCTTTAACTCCTTGCTTGAGGCATGAACCTTGGAACTTCTTTCAAGCATTATTCTAGACTCTATTTGTACAATTACACAACTAGGATTTGATGCCTACTACAAGTACAATACAAACAGAAACTCTACAACTAGAGGTTCCCTCAGTTAAGAGGTCATGTAAGTAATGCAAAGCATTACAAATAATTAGGCTTGTTATTAGATGTGTACAGGCATGCCTCTGTAACTAACACATTTATCTTTCTTTTACTTAAATAAATGTTTCTTACATACTCCCTATGTCCCAACGATTTGTTATCGTTTGCTTTTAACACGGAGACGAAGAATTAAGATTAAAATAAGTGAAGTAGTGGGTGTAATAGTGATTTTATTGTTAAAATAAATGAAGTAGTGGGTGTAAAAGTGATTTTATTGTTAAAATAAGTGAAGTAGTGTGTGTAATAGTGTAAAGTATTGTTAAAATAAGTGAAGTAGTGGGTGTAATAATGTTAAAACTTACTATTTTAGGAAACGTAAAGAATTCGTTGGGACGTCCCAAAAAGGAAAGTGTAAACAATTGGTTGGGACAGATGGAGTATAATGTTAATTGAAATATATATTTTATATCTTTACATAATAGTGTTTTCTTTCTTATACTTGATTTTAATTAGTTAGATATTTAATACATAAAACATGATATATAAATTTATATGACATAAATAACGTATTACAAATAATTTACCTATTTATTTATTAATTTTTTAAAAAAATCAATAAAATCATAGTTAAAATTATTTTAAAATTAGACAATAATCAATGTCATATAACATGAATTGATAACATGTTTACTTTACATCTATGATAATTATCGAATTATACATTTATAAATAAAAGATAAGATTTTGAAAAATAATAGATAATACAAAAAAATAAATTAAATAAATCAAATAGTCAAGTTAAAAAGAACTTTCTTCAAAAGTAGGATCTTAAATTATATCAAATATTAGGATTAATTCATATTTAGATCGATTAAAATGTGAGATAATAAACTCACAGAAACTTGGGTTGAATAATAAATATTCAAAAGTTGTGATAATTGTATAAAAATAGGATTGGATCAAAATCCAAAGTCAATTTAATAAAGGTCGATATTTTAGAACATACGATTTTGCATAGCATTCAAGTAGACAAAATATTAGGATCTATCAATTATATTATACACTTCAAGTCTTTTCAAATCTATCTATTCTATTACTATTACTATATATAATAAGAGAATACAAGGGTAAAAATTGCCAATAAAATGGCTGTGAAATGTCCATTTTACCCTTTCAAGTTAAAAAATTACAAAAGTGCCACCATTTTATAATTTATACTAAAAACATGTTCCTTAGTGTATTCAATGAGAATCGAACCTTTAACCTCCGTTCAAGAATCACATGTCATAACCAAGTGTGCTACATCAATTCTTGAGTTTATTTCAAAAATCTTACTAGATTAATCACATCCTCTTCTTCTCTTCTATTTAATTTTTTTGTTATAACTTTTGAATAAATAAAATATTTGTTTACATTATTTATGTAATTCCGTTCTTTTCCAATTTCCGCAATTTTATATATAACTATATAAAATGTTGGTTTGTATTTTTATATAACTCCCTTTTTTTAGTTTGTGTATATAATATAACTATACATTCAGTCATTATTATAATTTTTTAATATTTTGTAGTTTTTTACAATTAAATGGATATCAATTATGTTACAATTGTTATATTTTATATTTTTAAATGAAACTATATCTCTTATTCAACTTAATACAAAAACGCAAACAAGAATCACATTCTCGATGAAAATCGAACACAAATCTATAATAATTAGGTCAATTGAATATATCGAACTCGCAGAAGTTAAAGATACAACAAATCTATTATCTATTAATTCTATCTATCTATCTATCTATCTATTTATCTATCACTAAGATTGTGTTTCAATAAATATTTATATTCTATTTAAAAAATCAAACATAATTATAAGTTTATCATATAATTTTAGGTTTATAAAAATTTAAAAATGTGAGTTAAATTATAGATTTTTGGTCGACCAACCATTTAGCCTTTGAACGATTTAATATATAACTCATATAAGAAAGATAAAAATTTAAAAATGTAGAAAAACTTTTGAATTTATGTTTAAAAAGAAGAACTTTAAAAATAAGATTTATGTTGTTTATAAAAAAATTACGTGATAAATATGTAATGTTAGATGAAAATAAGATATGACTATCACTAAGTGTTAACTCGAATAACTTGTAGAAGGGGGGGGGGTTGAATACAAGTTATATAATCGTGTCTGATTTTTGCTTGATTATATGAACAAGAATAAACGAATGAATCAAACTCTGTTTGTATTAATAAGATCAAATACAAACTCTACCAAAGGTGTACAACACCTTTAGCAGCTGCTGACAAAATAAAACTCTCTCTCTGTTTGTTTCGAACTCTCGAATACAAACCTTATACAGAGCTACGCACACGAATTCACAACACACGCTCTTCGACTCTTTTTACAATGATATAGAGAGAGTATTTATAATGTTACCTATCAACTAATAACAGAAATATATAATCTATACATGACAATGTTCTGCCTTCTAGTCGATAGTTTCCATCAATAGAAAACTCTTTCCTTCATAATATCTTCTTGCTTGTTCCTCGAACAAAGATCCTGTTTTATAGCACTTGCCAGTTTCTGTAGCATCCATAATGACATCATCAGTAACACGACTGATATCAGGATTTCATCTTGCATCAGTATCTGATCATCATCAGCATTAGACCGTCATCAGGATTTGCTCTTTGTTCCTGACATGTAGTCTCCGATACACTGTTCATTCCTGACTAAACTGTACAGATAACTGTCTTACACATAAATCCTATATATAGTGCTAAATCCTTTATAAGATCAGGATTACAAGAAGTATAATGTGTAAATTCTATTCTTAACATCACAACTTATGAATTATTCCTAACAATCTCCCCCTATTTATGCTTTAAAATCTAAAGCATAAATCTAAGTTGTGGATGTCAAAACATATAACAATACAACCAGAATAGAATTTATGAATGTAGAATTATGAAGTTAAGTACCTCCTTCCCAGATGTAGACGTTTATCTAGTACTTAGAAGAAAGAATTTTAATTGTTAATGCTGCTCTTCCTTTACCACTCCCTAGCTGAGATTCACCACTGTCACTCCTAGTTCTTCTTTTTACTTCCCTTTGTCTGCTCTTTATCTCCCCCAGTCTGGTGTTGTTGTTGTTGTCTTTGAATTGTCTTTATCTCCCCCTTTTTGACATCAGTAACATTAATTCCAAGAGATTCAGAAACAGAACAAATGATATTCATCAAAACTGTTTGATTTTCCATAATTGTGACTTGGTTATCTTCAAGTGATTGAAGTCTTGTTTGCATAGCAATTTGAGAATTCTGAATATCTTTCAAAACATCAGAATGAACCTCAATGTTGGAAGTGCTTCTAGTATCTTCAGAATCAGAATCAGAAAGAACTGTATCTTCAAGTCTTGTAAAAGAAGTTGCTTGAGTTGTATGATATTCAAGTAATAAAACCTGATTAGAAGTATCAACATCTTCATCTTTCTGATCTGGAGCTGAAACATGATCATCATCTCCTTCACCAGTATTCTGTGCACTTACATCTTCAAATCATGACTCCTCCTTAGAGTGATCAGAGACTGTAGATGTCTCAATTCTAGCTGATATTGGAAGTACATACAAAGGAACACTATGATCATTAGGAACTTCATCTGGTACATATGTGTCAAGAGATTCCATTTTTCTGGCACCTCTTCTGTTAATGATTCCTGCAAGCCTCTCCTTTTGCTTCTGAGCTTTAACTTCTGGCTTTGCATTGTGATGTGCTAGGTCATTCTTCTGATACATTTTGATGAATGAATAAGTACCAGCATCCATACCCAAATTTTCAGACCAAGATTCAGGAAAAACCTTATCCCAGAAATCAAACGATGGTTTCCTAATTTTCTCTCCCTCACTATGGAGTTGATCATCCATACCCTCATTCTCACTTTGACTTACTAAAGTCAACACTCTTTCTACCTCACCTTTTGCCTGGTCAGGAGCCAGCCTCTCAGTTTGTGGATCTAAGTCCATCTTTTCAAGTGTATCACTCAAATTTGGATAAGTGCTCTCATGACCTATAGAAAAATAGAGTTTAGAAGGAGTTTTTATACCTGAACTCACATGGAGAGAGGGTTCCTCATATGGCAAGGGGCTTGAGGTTTTCTCCAAGGAGTGAGCTGCTATAATCTCTGAACCCTTACAATCATCTTCTTTCCTTCCAGAGACTACAGGCTCCAGTATACCACTTTCAGGTTCTTTACTAGACTCTGATGTCTTCAGTAATACTTCATTAGACACCATAGTTAGTACATCACCGTCTTTAAGTGTTGTTTGCTGAGACTCACCCTCAAGGTGGATAGACTCTGACTGAACAAAATTTGTTTGATCTTCAGAAAAATCAACCAAAGTCATTCCTCCCATATCATAGGGTATCTCACTTGCATTCTCAGTCATCACAGAAGTCCTTTTAGCATCAGCTATCACAGTTCCTGAGTCATCCTTCCTTTGACTAGATGGTTCTTGTGTTGCAGTGACTGTGATCTGATCTTTCCTACTATTCACCACTGGTGCAATAGTACCTTCTGTTGACTGCTTCCTCTATCTACTTCCTCCTGTTGTTCACCTTGAGCTGAGGCATCTTCAATAATGACATCTTTGTCAAATAAATATGCATGTAGTGAATGAAGTGCAACATGCTTCGAGAGTCCAAGTTTCTTAACTAATTATCTTCTGACAGATACATAGAAATACATCTTCATTAAGTCAAGTCTTTGATGTAGAAGTCCATATTCTTCAGGAAATGAAAGTCTACGAACACTTTCACTTAGAAAATTTAGAACTGGCCTGGAAAGCTTCATTTTTAGAGAGATAAGTCCCATAGCCATTCTGTATGACAATGTAGTTTCCCATGAAGAATCAATATCCAGATCTCTCTTGTCAGATACTGACATAGATGTAGCTTGATGTGTAGAAACCTGCATAATGTTAGTTGGACTAGACTCTGTGTGTGTAGGTGACAATTGAATCTTTCTCCTTGTTCTCCTGGTATAGTGAGCAAAAGATTTATCCTGAGAAGACTCAAGAGGTGTAGACACAGAAGTGATCTTGGGATGAGATCTTTGTTCAATAGACACAGTCTTTTGAGAGACAGTATCCAGTAACTGTTTCCCTTTTTAAGAACTACAGCCTTTTGGGAGACTGCAGCCTGGCTGTGACTAGGTTTTTCATCTCTTTGTGCTAACAGAGAAAGTTGAATTGCAGCCTTCAATTCTGCTCTCTCAGCAAGAGTTAAATCATCATCATCTTCACTAGAATTACTACTACTTGACACAACAAATCTTCTCTTCCTTACAACTGATGTCTTTTGAGAAACACCAGAGGTTGGTTTCTTTGAAACAATAGGCTGTGGATCAAAATTTGGTTCTTGAATTGTTTCAGAGACTATAATATTTTGGGCTACTTGGGTAGACACAGGTGGGTTCTCCTCCAAATGAGATTCCTGAGCCATTTCACCACAAAAGACAGAAGAATTGTAGAGAGTAGGAAGATGAGTTTTAAGAATTACCTGAAAATGATGTGGATAATGAATTGCAGGTATTTCATCTAGATTCTTTTCATTGTCCTTCTTTATAATGTCAGAGAAAATTCTCTTTTGCTGTTCATAAGAAGAAACACAATATTCCCTACCAAATCTAGCTTCAATTAACATCAGGAATAAAATGGTTAATAAACAATTGCATAAATCTATGATAATAAACCATTTTCCTGTTTTGATCTCTTAACCCAAGTTTAATACTTATCTGACTTAAGATAATGTGACCAATGTTAATTACTCTGTCATAAAGCAAACTATAAGCAATATGTGATGTAACAGAAGTAATTTGCTGAAAAGAACTACATTTACCAGTAAAACATTTAGCAATTTGATCAAAGAAGAAAGACCATTCGTTTCTAAGAAAAGACCTATTCAACTGGCTCATGTTGTCTAGAGGTCCACTATAACCTAATTCAGACAACATAGTTCTCACATTATCATCAGATGGTACATTCTCATAAATCAAACTAACAGGTAAGTGAAGTACTGAATTAACAACAGATTCAGTAATATCAAATGAGTCTTGTCCTAAATGTAGAACAATCTTACCTGATTGACTCTGAGTAGAATCAATTACCTCAGCATTCTCCCAAGCTTGTGTAACAGCTGCTTGATTAATTTGTGGAGATGTTGTCAATGCAAAACTTAATGGTCCATACGCCAGAAAGTCCATGATTGAATGAAAATCAGATGACACTCCTTCCTTGTTGGTGATAGCTGCTACATGATTGTTTGTCATAAAATCGAAGTCACCAAACTTGAAGGCTACTGATTTAGGTAATCTTCTTTGAGCTGCCATTTTTGATCTGAAAAGAACTTGAAAAATTCTTGAAATGGATTAGTGATTTTGAAAACTCAAGAGTGTTTTTGCTTTAGAGAATGTAAAATTAGAGAAAGCAATTACACGATTAGAGTTTCAAAACAAATATATTTCACAAATCTTTCAGACCACCACTACACCAAACTGGCAAATTACTAACAGATAAAAAAAGCCATTAGTAACGGTTATATCCGTTACTAATTAGTAACGGATATATCCGTTACTGATGGCATTAGTAACGGATATATCCGTTACTAATTAGTAACGGATATATCCGTTACTAATGGGTCAGATATCCGTTACTAATTAGTAACTGATATATCCGTTACTAATTCTATGTATCCGTTACTAATTAGTAACGGATATATCCGTTACTAATATTAAATATCCGTTACTAATTAGTAACGGATATATAGAATTAGTAACGGATATATCCGTTACTAATGCATATATATCCGTTACTAATTAGTAAGGGATATATCCGTTACTAATTCTATGTATCCGTTACTAATTAGTAACAGATATATCCGTTACTAATATTATATATCCGTTACTAATTAGTAATGGATATATAATATTAGTAACGGATATATCTGTTACTAATTAGTAACGGATACATAGAATTAGTAACAGATATATCCGTTACTAATATTAGTAACGGATATATCCGTTACTAAGGAATAATATATATGTTACTAATTTAATACTTTTAAAAGATTTATGTTATAAAATCACATCAAATAAGCTTGTTATTTTTTAATTTTTTTGTATATCACTAAAATCCTTAGATATTAACAGCCGTACGGTTGGATCGTCGAAAAAAGATTTTAAAAATATTGTTTTGTGCAATCGGGACGATACTAGTTATCGCGAGTATTGTTTTTTGGAGATTTATATTATAAAATCACATCAAATAAGCTTGTAATTTTTTAATTTTTTGTGTATATCACTAAAATCCTTAGATATTAACAGCCGTACGGTTGGATCGTCGAAAAAAGATTTTAAAAATATTGTTTTGTGCAATCGGGACGATACTAGTTATCGCGAGTTTTGTTTTTTGGAGATTTATATTATAAAATCACATCAAATAAGCTTGTAATTTTTTAATTTTTTGTGTATATCACTAAAATCCTTAGATATTAACAGCCGTACGGTTGGATCGTCGAAAAAAGATTTTAAAAATATTGTTTTGTGCAATCGGGACGATACTAGTTATCGCGAGTATTGTTTTTTCGAGATTTATATTATAAAATCACATCAAATAAGCTTGTAATTTTTTAATTTGTTGTGTATATCACTAAAATCCTTAGATATTAACAGCCGTACAGTTGGATCGTCGAAAAAAGATTTTAAAAATATTGTTTTGTGCAATCGGGACGATACTAGTTATCGCGAGTTTGTTTTTTGGAGATTTATATTATAAAATCACATCAAATAAGCTTGTAATTTTTTAATTTTTTGTGTATATCACTAAAATCCTTAGATATTAACAGCCGTACGGTTGGATCGTCGAAAAAAGATTTTAAAAATATTGTTTTGTGCAATCGGGACGATACTAGTTATCGCGAGTATTGTTTTTTGGAGATTTATATTATAAAATCACATCAAATAAGCTTGTAATTTTTTAATTTTTTGTGTATATCACTAAAATCCTTAGATATTAACAGCCGTACGGTTGGATCGTCGAAAAAAGATTTTAAAAATATTGTTTTGTGCAATCGGGACGATACTAGTTATCGCGAGTATTGTTTTTTGGAGATTTATATTATAAAATCACATCAAATAAGCTTGTAATTTTTTAATTTTTTGTGTATATCACTAAAATCCTTAGATATTAACATCCGTACGGTTGGATCGTCGAAAAAAGATTTTAAAAATATTGTTTTGTGCAATCGGGACGATACTAGTTATCGCGAGTATTGTTTTTTGGAGATTTATATTATAAAATCACATCAAATAAGCTTGTAATTTTTTAATTTTTTGTGTATATCACTAAAATCCTTAGATATTAACAGCCGTACGGTTGGATCGTCGAAAAAAGATTTTAAAAATATTGTTTTGTGCAATCGGGACGATACTAGTTATCGCGAGTATTGTTTTTTAGAGATTTATATTATAAAATCACATCAAATAAGCTTGTAATTTTTTAATTTGTTGTGTATATCACTAAAATCCTTAGATATTAACAGCCGTACGGTTGGATCGTCGAAAAAAGATTTTAAAAATATTGTTTTGTGCAATCGGGACGATACTAGTTATCGCGAGTATTGTTTTTTGGAGATTTATATTATAAAATCACATCAAATAAGCTTGTAATTTTTTAATTTTTTGTGTATATCACTAAAATCCTTAGATATTAACAGCCGTACGGTTGGATCGTCGAAAAAAGATTTTAAAAATATTGTTTTGTGCAATCGGGACGATACTAGTTATCGCGAGTATTGTTTTTTGGAGATTTATATTATAAAATCACATCAAATAAGCTTGTAATTTTTTAATTTGTTGTGTATATCACTGAAATCCTTAGATATTAACAGCCGTACGGTTGGATCGTCGAAAAAAGATTTTAAAAATATTGTTTTGTGCAATCGGGACGATACTAGTTATCGCGAGTATTGTTTTTTGGAGATTTATATTATAAAATCACATCAAATAAGCTTGTAATTTTTTAATTTTTTGTGTATATCACTAAAATCCTTAGATATTAACATCCGTACGGTTGGATCGTCGAAAAATGATTTTAAAAATATTGTTTTGTGCAATCGGGACGATACTAGTTATCGCGAGTATTGTTTTTTGGAGATTTATATTATAAAATCACATCAAATAAGCTTGTAATTTTTTAATTTTTTGTGTATATCACTAAAATCCTTAGATATTAACAGCCGTACGGTTGGATCGTCGAAAAAAGATTTTAAAAATATTGTTTTGTGCAATCGGGACGATACTAGTTATCGCGAGTATTGTTTTTTAGAGATTTATATTATAAAATCACATCAAATAAGCTTGTAATTTTTTAATTTTTTGTGTATATCACTAAAATCCTTAGATATTAACAGCCGTACGGTTGGATCGTCGAAAAAAGATTTTAAATTATTGTTTTGTGCAATCGGGACGATACTAGTTATCGCGAGTATTGTTTTTTGGAGATTTATATTATAAAATCACATCAAATAAGCTTGTAATTTTTGTGTATATTATAATTATTTTCGATTTTTTTAAAAAATGATTTTTTTCTATTTTTAAAAAAAATTAATTATTTTCTTTTTTTAAAAAAAATAATTATTTTCGATTTTTAAAAAAAAACAATTATTTTCGTTTTTTTTAAAAAATTATTATTTTCCAGTTTTTTAAAAAAATAATTATTTTCGATTTTTTTAAAAAAATAATTATTTTCGATTTTTAAAAAAAATTAATTATTTTCATTTTTTTTTAAAAAATAATTATTTTCGATTTTTTTTAAAAAAATAATTATTTTCGCTTTTTTTAAAAAAATAATTATTTTCGATTTTAAAAAAAAATAATTATTTTCGTTTTTTTAAAAAAATATTTATTTTCGATTTTTTTTAAAAAAATAATTATTTTCGATTTTTTTAAAAAAATAATTATTTTCGATTTTTTTAAAAAAATAATTATTTTCGATTTTTTAAAAAAAAATAATTATTTTCGATTTTTTTAAAAAAATAATTATTTTCGATTTTTTAAAAAAATAAATTTTAAAAAATATGTAAAATTAAATTAAAACGAATTTTTTAAAAAATTATAATTTTAAACGAATTTATAAAACAAAAACATGTAAAAGTTCCATTTCAAAAAAAAAACATGTAAAAGTTCATAGTATAAGGATTGTATTTCCATATATTTCACAAATACTCGCGTGTCACAGTTGGTTGAGGGGGTGTACTACCTCACTGGAGGTCAGGGGTTCGAAACCTTGCTTCAACAAATCTGGCAAAATTGAGGTTGGGTGCCTCTGGTGTACAAGTGGAGCGCTGTGATTGGCTGAGAGGTGGGGGCGGCTGTGGTGGCAGCCTCTGATTGGCTGAGAGAGGTGGGGTCGGCTGTGGTGGCAGCCTGTGATTGGCTGAGAGCTTATTTAATTTTTTTAATATTAGTAACGGATATATCCGTTACTAATTCTAAACATCTGTTACTAATTAGTAACGGATATATCCGTTATTAATTCTCAACATCCGTTACTAATTAGTAACGGATATATCCGTTACTAATGCTCATGATCCGTTACTAATTAGTAACGGATATATTTGTTACAAAATAAAAAAAAAAGCAATTGTGACGGACGATTAGTAACGGATATATCCGTTACTAATCTATTTGTAACGGATATATCCGTTACTAATTAGTAACGGATATATCCGTTACTAATTCCAGATATCCGTTACTAATTAGTAACGGATATATCCGTTACTAATCTATTTGTAACGGATATATCCGTTACTAATTAGTAACGGATATATCTGTTACAAAATAAAAAAAAGCAATTGTGACGGACGATTAGTAACGGATATATCCGTTACTAATGTCATTAGTAACGGATATATCCGTTACTAATGGCCAGTTTTGGTGTAGTGCCACTATCCCACGTTGACACGTAGATTGATAGATGTCAGTCCCTGAAAAGTGCGGTTACCCACGATTTTTAGAAAATAAAATCCAAAATTGATTTTCATGAAATAAATCAGGGTATAAATAATCAATACTGATTAGCTTCCTTTTCCTGTTGTGACCTCCATCAAAATAATCACAAAAAGCAATGTGATTTAAAAAAAATAATAAATCTCAAATCCTAATGGTCACACTTGAAATCCTGATCAATATCATCCTGATTCCAGAGACTTAATATGGAATTTCCACGTGGCATCTTTCTTTTATCTGAAAAAGAAATAAACAATTAATCTGAACAAAAATCAATTGATTAGATATATTCAACATTTCTTGAAAACAAGAAATACAGTCACACGCAATAATTAGCATCTGACTTCATTAAAACTTCCAAGTGACTGTTCAGCTTCTCACGTCTTTCTTTAAAAGAAACAGACGCCTTATGCCTTTCTCCATAAACCTTTCAATTTCTTTTCTTCTCAACAATGCTTCTCAAACCAAAATTCCATTCAAACCCATTCTTTAGATTTTTCACAGTCGATGAACATCCTGATTAGAAGAGTAGCTAACTTTTGATTGTATTTTAGGGATTGTAATAACTTGGAAGAGGATTTGCAATTTTAGTACATGATTTAACAGACATAACTTGAATATTTGATTGGAAGATTAATAGGAGAGTTGTGAGACTTATAATTCTTGGAGCTTAATAGTTTATGATTGTCTTTGATTGTATCACGGAAGTGACAATTAGGGTATAGTTGTAGACATTATATTGTATCTTGGAAGAGAACATTATAACCTTAGAAGAATTGTTTTCAACAGAGTAAGAACGTAGACATCACATAGATATTGAATGTGCATTGAAACCAAGTGAAGAACCCCAGTTCTTAGATTGTTTTCCTCATATATTTTATTCTCGATTGATGCCACGTGGAAATTCCCAGCAAGAAATTGCCTTCTATTACAATTAGGATTTAAAGAAGGTACCCAAAACTGCCCAGAATACAATTAGAATTAGAAAAAGGGCAAAACAGTAAATTCCAAGCCTTCTTTAATAAGAACACGTGCGCGATTTAATTCAGAATATTTCTTGCACTTGTTTCCTATCCCAGGTTGTAGAAAATCTCTCAAGCTTCGCGTGGGCAGTAAGATCGCTGAAAACGGACTTATAGAACTCCAGATATGGCCAAAACAGTATAAGCTGCGCAGCCTTCCCAGAAAATCCGAATTTTAATCAATTAAATCTCCAAAAACGATAAAAGCTTAGATATTCTTGCAAACCTGCACAACTACACAAAACACATCAAAACTACACAAACTTGAGTCCAAAACAATCAATTTAAGCCGAACGGAGGCATTCCAAGTGGATATAAAATCCACTTATCAGATGGATTGGTTTCCAATAATATCCAGAGGTTTCTCCTAGAACATCCATCTGTTGGATACAATCTTCCCCTAACCTCCTCAAAACTTGAGGATGAAGAATTTGGCCGAGAGTCTGAGGTTGATCTTGATGGGAATGCTATACATTTAAGTTAGCTGTTCTCATTCAAGTCACCCAGACAAGGAATCCTCAATCCCCTGATGGATTTCTTGAGATGCTCCTTGTCCTGTACCTCAGAATTCATATCAATAGACAAGTATAGAATTATCAGTAGAAATTAGACAAAAAGATGTTGTATTTCATTTCCATATATGTAATGTTTTCAATTAATGAAAATACAATTTCTTATTATCTACTTGTCTTTTGATTATTGAATGATGTATAAATTATCAGTATGCAAATATTAAAACTTGCTGGCATAGACTTAACATATCACAGAATTAGATTACTACACAAAGTAAACGTCAGGATTTGAAACAATTTTCACAATCCTGATACTGACACAATACTGATGACGTCAGCATCCTGATACAAATCTAATCCTGATGATTATTAACAAGTCTATCATACTGAAATTTATCAAGGCAAAGTGTTATAGCTAAAGCATTTAACAATCAAATATAGACCCTGACAAGAATATCAAGTCTATAAGCTAAAAACAACATACCTTGCTACTATTGCAGATGTTAAAGATCTAAAAATTTAACATTCCTAACTCACTTACTAATCTACTGAATGTAGTCTCATCAAGTGGTTTAGTTAGAATATCTGCAAGCTGTTTGTCAGTAGGAACAAAATGAAGTTCCACAGTACCATTCTCAATATGTTCTCCAATAAAATGATGCCTGACATCAATGTGCATAGTCCTTGAATGTTGAACTGGATTTTCTGCAATTTTAATAGCACTAGTATTATCACAAAACATAGGAATATTACTAAGTGTCATACCATAATCCATCAACTGATTTCTTATCCAAAGGAGCTGTACACAACAACTGCCTGCTGCTATGTACTCAGCTTCTGCAGTTGAGGTTGAAACAGATTGTTGCTTCTTGCTTGCCCAAGAAATCAATCTATTTCCCAAGAATTGACATGTACCTGTAGTGCTTTTCCTGTCTATATTACACCCTGTATAATCAGATAGAAAGAAATCAGATTCTCTAGGGTACTACAAACCAAGATTTGGAGTTCCTTTGAGATATCTAAAAATTCTCTTCACAGCAATTAAATGAGATTCCTTAGGATCACTTTGGAATCTAGCACATAAACAGGTAGAAAACATTATATCTGGCCTACTTGCAGTTAGATATAACAATGAGCCTATCATGCCTCTATAACTAGTATTATCCACACTCTTCCCTTTAGGATCAGAGTCTAGTTTAGTGGCTGTTGCCATGGGTGTTTTTGCAACTGCACAGTCTTGAAAGTCAAACCTTCTTAAAAGATCTTTGATATACTTTGACTGATTAATGAAAATACCAGTCTCAGTCTGTTTGACCTGCAAGCCTAAGAAATAATTTAGTTCACCCATCATGCTCATCTGATACTTAGACTGCATAAGCTTGCTAAACTTAGCACACAACTTTTCATTAGTAGAACCAAAAATAATATCATCAACATAAACTTGAACTAAAAGCAATTCACCTTTTATCTTTCTAAAGAATAGAGTTTTGTCAATTGTACCTCTTGTGAAGCCATTTTCAAGAAGAAATTTAGACAAAGTCTCATACCATGCTCTTGGTGCCTGCTTTAGTCCATAGAGTGCCTTGTCAAGTTTGTAGACATGATTTGGAAACTTTGGATCAACAAATCCAGGTGGTTGTTCCACATACACTTCCTCATCAAGTTTGCCATTTAGAAAAGCACTCTTTACATCCATCTGATATATCTTGAATTTTGAATGAGCTGCAAATGCAAGAAACATTCTGATTGCTTCTAATCTTGCTACAGGTGCAAAGGTCTCATCATAATCAATGCCTTCTTCCTGAGAATAACCCTTAGCCATAGGGCTGGCAATTTTGGACCCACGACACGAACCCGACACGAACCCAACCCGCATGGGTCGGGTTCGGGTCGGTTTCGGGTTGACCCAAAACTGACCCGGAAAAATCGGGTTGGGTTCGGGTCGGGTTCGGGTAACCCGAAACTGACCCGAATATACATATATATATATAATTATTTTTAATATATCTAATTTTTTTAATATATATATATTTAATATATTTTTTTATATATTTTTAATATAAATATATTTTTTAATGTATATAATTATTTTTAATATATATATTTATTTAATATATATAAATATATATTTTTTAATATATATATATAATTATTTTCGGGTCGGGTTACCCGAAACCCATTCGTGTCGGGTTCGGGTTGAGTACCTGTACCCGAAACCCATTTCGGGTCGGGTTCGGGTTGAGTACCTGTACCCGAAACCCACTGTTGACCCGACCCGAACCCGACCCGAACCCGACCCGAAACCCGAAATTGCCAGCCCTACTTAGCCACCAGTCTTGCTTTGTTTCTTACAATCATACCAGATTCATCTAGCTTGTTTCTGAAAACCCATCTTGCACCAACAATAGATCTATCTTTAGGTCTTGGTACCAGTTTCCAGACTTTGTTTCTCTCAAACTCATTTAACTCCTCCTGCATTGCAATTACCCAATCAGGATCCTGTAAGGCTTCTTCAACCTTCTTAGGTTCATTCTTTCAGAGAAATCAACTATACAAGCATTCATTTTAAATTGATCTTCTAGTTCGAACACCACTATTTGGATCACCAATTATCAAATCTTCAGTATGATCCTTTGTCCATTTTCTAACAGGTGGTAGATTAACTCTGCTAGTCTCTCCCCCTAAGTTAGTGGTATCTCTTGTAGAAGAATTCTCTCTACCTTCAAAAACTCTCCTTTGATCAATTGAATCAGTAGATTCCATATTGCTGCTAGTTACTGATCTTTCCTCAGTAGACTCTGAAAGATCAGTTCCTGATGGAGTAGACTCTGAAATGTCAATTCCTGATGGAGTAGACTCTGAATAGCTAGTCTGCTCCTGATGATCACTGTGTTCTCTTTGATTTATTTGCTCCCCCTAAACAGTAGCATTCCTTTGAGAAGCAATAGAAATTCCTTCTGGAGAACCTTCATCATCACTGGAGAGTATCTCAGAATTCTTCAGATTTTCAAATTCCAATTTGTCATGGCTTTCATCAGTTTGCAAAATTCCAAATTTCTTATCATCAAATGCAACATGAATTGATTCCATAACAATGTGAGTTCTGAGATTATAAACTTTGAAGGCCTTAGATGCTGAATATCCTAGAAAAACTGCTTCATCCTAGAAAAACTGCTTCATCCGATTTGGCTTCAAATTTTCCAAGTTGTTCTGGATGAACTTTTAGGACATAGCATTTGCATCCAAAGATGTGAAAGTATTTCACACTTGGTTTCTTTCCTTTGATCATCTCATAGGGAGTTTTTCCATGACTGTTTACCAAGGTACAGTTTTGAGTGAAACATGCAGTGTTAATAGCTTCTGCCCAAAAGTAGGTTGGAAGTTTTGCATCTGCAAGCATGGTTCTTGCTGCCTCTATGAGAGTCCTGTTCTTTCTTTCCACTACACCATTCTGCTGAGGTGTACCAGGTGCAGAAAACTGTTGAGTGATTCCATTGTCTACACAAAACCCCTCCATTGTAGAATTCTTGAATTCTGTACCATTGTCACTCCTAAGTACTTTAACTTTGTACTCAGAGTTATTCTGAATATTCTTTACAAGTTCAATGATTTGCTGAGGAGCTTCATCCTTCTTGTGTAGAAAGAACACCCATGTAAACCTTGTGAAATCATCCACTATCACTAGAGCATATCTTTTCTTGCTTATAGACATAATGTTTACTGGACCAAACAGATCAAGATGTAGCATGTGAAATGGTTCAGTAATCGAATTTTCAGTCTTGCTCTTGAAAGTGGTTCTTCTTTCCTTTCCAAGCTGACATGCATCACAAAGTCCATCTTGCACAAAATTTGCCTGAGGTAGGCCTCTCACCAGATTGTGCTTAACAAGTTGATTAAGCTTCTTGAAATTAAGATGTGAGAGCTTCTTGTGCCAATTCCAGCTTTCATCACTTGTTGCTTTGCTGTAGAGACATCTAACAATTCCTTTTGATGTATCTCTTAAGCTGGCTTCATATATGTTACCATGTCTTTGACCAGTTAGAACAATGTCTCCATTCTGCATATTCAAGATTTTGCATCCTTCTTTGTCAAAGATTGATTTGTAACCTTTATCACCCAGTTGAGTTATGCTTAAAAGAGTATGTTTCAAGCCTTCAACCAGTGCTACATTTTCTATGATGACATTCCCCAAAACAATTGAGCCATATCCCAGAGTTTCTCCTTTGTTGCCATCTCGAAAAGATATTACTGGGCCATCTTTCCTCTCAAACTTTGTAAGCAGGGACTTCTTTCCAGTCATATGTCCAGAGCATCCACTGTCCAAGATAATTGAATGCTTCTTTCCTGTGCCCTGCAAACAAAAAGTAACTAGTTAGAATTTTTTAGGACCCAACTTTGATTGGATCCTTTTTTACTAGATTTAGAAACAACAGGCTTTGAGAATTTTGTCTTTACTTTACCTGTTGTAGAGTCAACTTTAGACTTTAATTTCACAAACTGTTTGTGAGTAGGAGTTTCAGATTTCAAGGAATAATAATCATAATACAGTTCATGATATTCTCTACACATGTAAATGGAATGAAGTAAACTACCACAATGATAACAAGCTTTTTGTGGTTGGTATTGAATTTTCTGAGTCTTGGGGAATCTGGACTCAGTTTTCCAAGAAGGTTTTTGATTGCAGTCTAGGACCAAATGATTATGATTTCCACACTTATAGCATTTTTTCCTAGGTGCATCAGGTACATTCTTGTAATTATTCTGTTTGTTAATACCTTCTTTTCCATTCCTATTTCTTTTGATCTTTCTAGACTCTGAAAGACCATCTAATCTCTGTTTCAACTGAGACTTAGACAGAAACCCTATGTTTACATTCTTAGGTTTCTCTAACACTTTTAGGGATGGCAAAAAAATCCGATCCGACGGATACCCGATCCGAAACCCGAAATTTTGGATAACCCGAACCCGATTTTTTGGATATGGATATGGATATGGATATGATTTTTAGAGCCGAAAATTTTTGGATATGGATATGGATATTGCATATACCGACCCGAAACCCGACCCGAAACCCGATCCAAACCCGACCCGAACCCGAAACCCGAAAAAAAACCGAATATATATATATATATATATATATATATATATATATATCCTAAATTTAATTTAAAATTTATACACATCCAAGTATTCATGCTAACTATTTTTGTGATGATAGTACATAATTTTCTAATAATTTGATTTTTCCCTCTTTTTTAAGTAGTTTGTAGAATTACTATTTTTGTGCTTTGACGCTTTGTCACGGATTTTTGTTTCTATTTTAAAAAAATTATTTTAATTTAGTGATATTCCCAAATTTTCAAAAATTAAAAAATTAATATGGTTGGAGATCGTATTAGATCACTACTATTATAACTAGTGCTTTGTCACGGATTGTTGTTTCTATTTTTTAAAAAATATATCTCGACGATCCAACCGTACGGATGTCAAGATATATCAAATTTAGTGATATTCCCAAATTTTCAAAAAATAAAAAATTAATTTGGTTGGAGATCTTAGTAGATCACTACTATTCTAACTAGTACTTGTAACTACTGCTTTGTCACGGATTGTTGTTTCTATTTTTTAAAAAATATATCTCGACGATCCAACCGTACGGATGTCAAGATATATCTAATTTAGTGATATTCCCAAATTTTCAAAAAATAAAAAATTAATTTGGTTGGAGATCTTAGTAGATCACTACTATTCTAACTCGTACTTGTAACTACTGCTTTGTCACGGATTGTTGTTTCTATTTTTTAAAAAATATATCTCGACGATCCAACCGTACGGATGTTAAGATATATCTAATTTAGTGATATTCCCAAATTTTTAAAAAATAAAAAATTAATTTGGTTGGAGATATTAGTAAATCACTACCATTCTAACTAATATTATTCTAAAAAATTTATATCATGAAATATTATTATTGGGCCACGTGTCACATTATTATTGGGTGAGAGAAGAGCACATGGATTGTGCTTCTTTAAATGGATTAAAGCCGTTGGATTCGATCAACAAATCTCGACCGTTCATTTTAACTCTAATTCTACTCTAATCTCTCAAGCTCTCGAGTCTCGACTCTCTCATTTTAACACTAAAATCTCTCTTTCTTATCACTCTCTCGGACTCTCACTCTTTTTTTTTTTTGAAATAAATCACTCTCTCACTCTTAATCTCTCCCTCCTCCTGTCTTCTCCATTAAAATCGTGTGTGTGGGTGTGTGAAGCTGAACTGTGTGCGCGTGTGTGTATAAGAGGCGTGTGTGTGTATAGCCGAGCATATGGGTGTGGCGAATTTGATGTATAAGAGTCTTTTCTCTCTCTCGATTTCTGTCCTTAATTGGTAAAACTCCGGTAGTCTAGGATGTATAATCCTCCGATAATGATTATCGAGTGTTTATATCACCGAATTAAGGGAACATAATCAAGATTATTCATTTTTTTGTCTTAAATCGAGTCCTTTCCTCTTCGATTTTGAGATTTACAGAGTTGGGGTTATATAAAATTGATGGCGACGAGTTTATAGATCGGAAACTCGAGTTTATTTTCCGGTTAAAAACTCGATGCCCACATTATAAAATTGATGTTTCGATTTACAGATTTGTTATGATGTTTATTGATGTTTTGATGATGCAGATCGGGGTTTGTAACGAATGGGCTGCCTTAATTGATCTTGCCGGCTGATTTGTTATTGGGCTTGACAATGTTACACGGAGTTGATGAATCGAATGGAGGCTATGAATCGAATTGTTATAACTATGTTGGAAGTTGTAATATTGCTGTTATTTGATTCTCTCAAGTGATAGACAATTGACAATTTCATTAATTTTGTCCTCAATTCTATTAATGTTACTGGTTTGCTGATTCAGGGTGGGGTATATAATAATTTATTGGCATGTTTTAGGCTATTTAACTATTTTTCATGTTGCTGGACTTGGTCCTTTTATTTTTATGTATGTTGTCTTCTTAGATACTTAAGCGGGTAGAGTTTTTATTTGATGTTCTTTTATTTATCAATTGATTGACCTTGTACCCTCGCTGTAAAATGTTCTTTG
Organism: Kitagawia praeruptora; assembly: GCA_037693485.1. Classification (NCBI taxonomy): domain Eukaryota; kingdom Viridiplantae; phylum Streptophyta; class Magnoliopsida; order Apiales; family Apiaceae; genus Kitagawia; species Kitagawia praeruptora. The sequence goes on from CM075350.1 coordinate 103,033,280, forward strand.
GGTGGCATTTCAATTGTTGGTTGGGTATGACTTATGAGAATGATGAATGTCAATAATGGCCAAGGGGAATGAAATGAGAATTAGAATGGTTTGGACTAAGAAGTTGCTATTTGGCATTAAGTGAATTCAATACTAGTGTACTGAGTGTACTGAGTCTGATTTCTGAATTAAGTGAATTCAATTAATTTTCGGGTAAATTTTCGGATTTCGGGTAAATTTTCGGATTTCGGATATCCGATCCAAAAAAAATCGGGTTTCGGGTATATCCGAACCCGATCCGAAATCCGTTGGATCGGGTTTGGATATTAAGTTTCAGGTAATTTTCGGGTTCGGCTCGGGTTCGGGTATGGTAAAAAATTTTGGGTTTGGATATGGATACTGTCATACCCGAGCCGATCCGACCCGATTGCCATCCCTAAACACTTTCTCATCTGAATTACTATTGTTAATCCTTTTGTGTACAACAGGGGTACCTTTTGAATTAACAAATTTAACATGATTAGGTTCAGAAACAATTTTCTTACCTTCAGATTTAGATGTGCTAGCTTCTACCTTACTATCATCATTGACAATAGCTACTTTTTCTTCTTGTCTAGCCTTATCAAAACCTAAACCATTAACCTTACCACGAATTCCACTTTCAAAGATTTCTATAGTCTTTTTACTGGAATTGTTAATGGTCTTAATCACATCTCTCTCTTCCTCTAGTTCTTTTCTGACATAGTCATAAGCCTCAAGAATAACACTATAATCATGCTTAGCTTTATCAGAACTTAACTTGTATTCTTTCATTTGAATTAACTCAGATTCAAGAAAATTATTTCTATCAACTAATTTATCATTCTTAACCTTAAGTTCATCTTTTTCACAAGTAAGAATTCTAAAATTAGTCATAAGATTCTTAAACTCAGCATGGATAGTTCTAATTTCATCAGAATTTAAGCTATCAAATGAATCAAGAGAGTGAAGTGATACCTTAACAGAGGATAGAGAAGTTTTTTTTTGAGATCCAGGTTTGTCTGAACCATTTGCCATCAATGCAATGTTGTCATAATCCAATTCATCTTCAGAATCACTGGAATCAGCCCAATCCTTCTGTGTGACCATAAGTGCATTACCCTTTCCTGAATTCCTAGGCTTCTTACACTCACTAGCAAAGTGTCTAAGTTCGCTGCAGTTAAAACACTTGATCTTGGCCTTATCAAGCTTGACAATTGTACCTTTGCCTTTGTCACTCTTCTTCTCCTCCTTCTTTTGAAAAGGTCCTTTGCTAAATCTTCTCCTGTTGAATCTTCCTTTCTTGAAGGCTTTAGCAAACATATCAAAGAGTTCCTGCATCTCAGATTCAGAATCATTGTTGTCAGAGTTCATATCAGTAGTCTCTGACTCAGAACTTTATTTGCTTTTCTTCTTCCTTGAATTCTTTACAGCAATCTCTTCATGCTGTTCTTCAGGAAGCTTCTTTACTTCAGATTGAGCAGTAAATGCAATAGTCTTCATCTTTCCTTCATTCCTGCTCTTCTTCTACTGCTTGTCAAGTTCATAAGCTCTCAATTTTCCATATACTGCCTCTAATGAAATCTCATCCAGATCATTAGCTTCCTCAATCGCAGATATCTTCTCATTGTAGAAATCAGGCAAAGCTTTCATGAACTTTGTATTCATATCCTCCAAGTCATAATATTTACCATGCATGGCCATCTCATTGATGAGTTTTGTAAACCTATCAAAGGTATCAGTAAGTGACTCACCAGACTTGGATTCAAAGTACTCATACTGTTGTATAAGTAATGTCCTCATATTCTTCCTGACAGGCTTAGTTCCTTCACAGTGAACCTTAAGATTTTCCCATATATTCTTAGCAGTTTTACAAGAGAGAACATAGTTAGTGAGAACAGAATCAAGACTGTTGAATAATATGTTTCTCACTTTAGCATCTTTAAGAACATTCTCCTTGTCCTTATCTGACCATTTAGATTTTGGCTTTTCTGCTGTATGTTCTGGAACAACCACACCATCAACAGTTGCTTGTCCAATGACCTTTGTTGGAACAAAAGGTCCATCTCTGATTCTGTCAAGATAATCAGGATCTGTTGCTTCCAGATGATGCAACATCTTTACTTCCCATAGAGTATATTCGTTTCTCTTGAGCATAGGAATCTTAGTATTCCCATCCTTGTAACCAGACATGATTGCAGATCTTTATGATTATTCGAAATCAACCTGCTCTGATACCAATTGTTAACTCGAATAACTTGTAGAAGGGGGGGTTGAATACAAGTTATATAATCGTGTCTGATTTTTGCTTGATTATATGAACAAGAATAAACGAATGAATCAAACTCTGTTTGTATTAATAAGATCAAATACAAACTCTACCAAAGGTGTACAATACCTTTAGCAGCTGCTGACAAAATAAAACTCTCTCTGTTTGTTTCGAACTCTCGAATACAAACCTTATACAGAGCTACGCACACGAATTCACAACACACGCTCTTCGACTCTTTTTACAATGATATAGAGAGAGTATTTATAATGCTACCTATCAACTAATAACAGAAAGATATAATCTATACATGACAATGTTCTGCCTTCTAGTCGATAGTTTCCATCAATAGAAAACTCTTTCCTTCATAATATCTTCTTGCTTGTTCCTCGAACAAAGATCCTGTTTTATAGCACTTGCCAGTTTCTGTAGCATCCATAATGACATCATCAGTAACACGACTGATATCAGGATTTCATCTTGCATCAGTATCTGATCATCATCAGTATTAGACCGTCATCAGGATTTGCTCTTTGTTCCTGACATGTAGTCTCCGATACACTGTTCATTCCTGACTAAACTGTACAGATAACTGTCTTACACATAAATCCTATATATAGTGCTAAATCCTTTATAAGATCAGGATAACAATGTTTCAAAAAAAAAAAAAAGATCAGGATAACAAGAAGTATAATGTGTAAATTCTATTCTTAACATCACAACTTATGAATTATTCCTAACACTAAGATTGTGTTTCAATAAATATTTATATTCTATTTATAAAATCAAACATAATTATAAGTTTATCATATAATTTTAGGTTTATAAAAATTTAAAAATGTGAGTTAAATTAGAGATTTTTGGCCGACCAACCCTTTAGGCTTTGAACGATTTAATATATAACTGATATAAGAAATATAAAAATTTAAAAATGTAGAAAAACTTTTGAATTTATGTTTAAAAAGAAGTACTTTAAAAATAAGATTTATGTTGTTTATAAAAAATAACGTGATAAATATGTAATGTTAGATGAAAATAAGATATGATTTTTTAGATGATAAATATTATAAAATTATTAGTTATTATTAGTAATAACCCGTCGTATTATTACTTGACTATAAATTATGATAATACATATTTTATACATACATTAAAATGATGCATTATGTCATATAATTTAGATTGATAAATGAAACTTTAAATATATAGACACTACTTAACATTTTAAAAGTTACCATTTGTAGTCTTGTATATTACCTTTATATAATTTTTTTAATTATGAAAAACAGTATATTTGTCCATATATGTTATAGTCAATTTATAAATTATTAATCGGTATTGTAAAATTATTAAATTATATTAAGTAATATACATTAATTTTCAAAAAAGCATATAAAATAATTGAATTTTAGTCAAAAATGAGTTTTCATAATTTAACATTTCAATAATATGTAATGATTGAGTTATAATATATATTTAGATAAATGTAAGATGAAATCAAAATGTATGATCCTCTCTCGATTCATTACAATTCCTAAAGATACAATTAAGGTTTCGCGACTTCCTCAATTGTGTTAAGCATTCAACAACATATTAACAAGGTAGAGAAATCACAATATAACTACATAAGCATAGTAACCATTGAATACTACCTAATTCACAGATTAGGAAATTAGTTACTCATAATAAATGAAACAATTACGTAATATCTAATCTACTTTTGGACATAAGATAAACATAACTAACATAATATGCTTCTTCCAAGTTGATCTGATGTAAAATAATATGAACTATAATTTTATTATTTATTTATTTGTCATTTTTTTCAAATTTTTCTTTGCAGCCTCATTCTATTTTCTATAGGAATTTTGGTTTTATAGGTTCAAGACTGGTGTGAGAACATTGCATTATAAACTTGCAATAGAGATGACATTGACATATTTTAAGGGAAGCAAAATCTTATAGTTAAATCACGTCATTTTCACTTAACATATTTTAATGTTACCGCTTGCGGCTAATTGTGGACGATTGTGTTGATATAAAAGCAGTGTCTCTCACTATGGAAAGACAAAAATTATCATCTTAATCTCTCAAATTTATAATTACACGCTCCCCGTTCATAAATCAGACTTGTACATCATACCCAACAATATTATTATTGGCATCTATATACAGTCCGTATTGGCATTTACTATTAACACATATCACTACTCATATTACAATTTCATAATTACGAGTTTCCAGATCAGAAATTATTAAACCAACCGCTACCTTATTCTTTAGAACAAAATTAGAGATATTTATATAGAGGCCCGTGCCTTGCACGGGCTGTTACGCTAGTTAAGATACAGTGACAACAGAGTTACCTGGGAGAGTGTGATACTAGCATAACTATCCGTTAGGGGTTTTCATGGGTTTGATTAGCCGGGTTGGAGACATTTTTGCAAGACGATCCAATTAAATCAGTTTAAAATTTTTTAACCCAACTCACAAAAAAGAAATTTGTAATCCAAGCATACCCAACGTACATCATAAATCAAACTATATAAAATCGTTTATTTCGAAAATCTAAATAAAACTAAAATACGTATAAATTACAATTTTAGTGTTAATATTTAGTTTTGATTAATATTATAATTTTAGTGATGTAAATTATATCGTAAGTCATATACATATGTACGAAATACAATCATACTTCTATAAATTAAATTATATTATAGTCTATAATGTATGATTGTATGTAATATATAAATATATATTTAAATTATCAAATAAGATTTGCAACTTAAATCGGCATGGTTTGGGTTGGGTTGGTCAAAAAAACATAGAACCCATACACAACCCATTTAATTTGATTTAATTTTTTTTAACTTAATCAAGTATCGGATTTTTTTTAATCGGGTCAATCGACCGAAAAGAAGGTCGAGTTGGGTCTGTTTGATCAAATTTATGAACTCATGAACAGCTCTACTAGCCATGAACCAAATCAATTGTCAGAGATCATTCCGTTAAACATAATATAATCAATTAGTAGGGAACGAAATGTAAGTCCAAAAAAAAATTAACTACAACAACACACAACTGATTCTGGACGATATACAAATAATGTCAAGTATATTGTGAATTTGGACAACTGATGAGATATGGTCATTAATAAATATAAATATTGAATGTAAGTAAAAGAAAGTAGTAAAAACTATATGTATATTTTAAATTTATTTTTACTATGAAATATGGTACGATGCAGTCTTTACAACGTTAATAAAATTCAAAATTACATCTCACACCACACCGTACAGTTTGGATAAAATTAAATTCATAATAGCATCACGAAAATTAAATCATATTTGGCGATGTGAGCAATTTTTGAGATTTGAGCGGTTTGATAAACACAATTATACTTTAATTAAAATCGGTTAGTATAACCGGAATCGAGTATTATATTTAGCTAGACTAAGAAACATGCGTGTTTTATCATTTACAATGTGTATAGGGTAAATTTATTGCTAAAATTAGAAAACAATATAATTTTTTTAAGAAAAATTAAAATTAATTAAAAAAATTGAACATTATATCCATAGTGTTTAAATTAAAGTATATTGTTTCGATCATATATAAATTTCACATTATTATTAGCTTGCGTAAGAATATATTTTTTCAGGTATATCAAGACATAAAATATTTCTGAAATTACGAGTGAATTATACGAATTTTAATGGATCTCGTGTTTTGCACGGGCCATCATGCGTAACTTTCGGCATGAACAACATGAGGACAACACAAGTTAGGAATAACAAACATAGTCATTTCTCCTTTTGATTTAAGCTTATCATTACATATGTTTCTACAAGCTATCTGTCATAGTTCGACCTGTGTGTCATATGTTTTACCAAATTTAAATATATTTTTTTGCATAATTAGGCTTATATGCCTTACAAGCAAATTTAGATTTAAATACTTAATTTACATGAAATTCTCTTACCAATTTCGGCTTATCATTACATACATTATTCCCTTTATATACTATCTGCCATAATTTAACCAACGAATCATATGTTTTGACATTTGGCCCGTGCTTTGCACGAACTTTCATGCTAGTTAACAAATATGTATAATAGAAACAAATATGTATAATAGAGAGAGATAAAAAATACATGTCTCGTGAGTTATTAAACACTAGATTAAGCTGGTGAGTTGAGAAAGAGAGCACGAGCACCACAGACAGAGAGAGAGGGAGAGGAGTTGAGGGGAAGTGAGATAGAGGGAGGGACAACTCTTATGTTTATGTGTTTATGTCGGGTGAATGCCTTTTCTATAACAATTTTATTAAAAATGGTTCAAATTATCACAAATTCGAAAAATGATCCTTTTTATCACATAAAAATGCAATATAAACATGCATTTCTATTAAACGCATCCTTAGACTGCGTTTCTCGTTTTTTTTTAAAAACAATCATTTGAAAAACGCAATTCTAATTTGTGTTTCTAAAAAGAAAAATTAAAAAAATTGATTAACGCATAACTGAGATGCATTTCTAAAACCAGAATAAAGCCCATCAGGCCCAGTAAGTTGTGGCCGAACAGATAGAACAGGTGGATTTCAAATTTTTTCTTTGTGATAAAAAAGATCATTTTTATGAATAGTAATATTTTGATAAAGTGGACTTTTCTTCATTCACATGCACGCGCCGTGCAGCAATGCTATTGTTTGAAACATCACGCGCCACGTAAGTGAGAGATTAAAAAAATCAATAATACAGCAGTTGTGTCGTGCAAAGACTAAGGGGCATGTCCAATTAGTGGGAACTCTTATCTTTCAACCCATGTTTGCAGACACAGTTGGCTTTCTTTACTTGAATATTTAGTCAGAAAAACATCACACATTTATACTCCCTGTCTGAAATATACATACCGAGAGAGAGAGAGGGGTGGGGGAGAGAGATAGAGAGAGATTATATATTTTTGATGAGTAGGGTTTTTTGATCATCTGGGTATCAATGAAAGGGGAAGGGAAGATGGTGTTCAAGTCTAAACTCAAGTGGGTTGGTTTAGTTGGGCTTGTTCTTTCTGCTTTTTCTCTTTGTACACATTTTCTTTTGGCTAGATACACTGATGATGTGGGGATTTCACAGTACCAATCTGCTATTACTATTTTTTCTTGGAGGCCCATGTTTGAGAATGCAGATCTGTCTAGCTTGGTATGCACTATTTTTAATTAAAGATCTAATCTCTTTGTTTTCTTATATGTTTCTTGATAGATTTCAGTCTCATTATGTTATGTTCTCTCTGTAAATCTGGTGACTTTTGTTTTCGGTTTTAATTCTTACTTATTTCGCTTGTAATATATTTAATCAATAATGCCTGTATAGTTGTATGCATTGTTGGAATGAACTTCTTTTGAGTGATTTTTATGGGTCAATGAGAATTCAAGGTTCAAAGATAGATACTGGAATGTTTTGAACTTTTTCTGTTTTGATAATTTTCTTCCTTCCCCAAACCTACCTTGAAACTTAACAGGGAATAATGACTGACCTCCAAAAATTACTGGACTTATTTTGTTTGACAAAAAATGATTTATATTCTTAGCATTAACAAAGTAGTCTTGGGGATATGTAGAGACATGGGTTTGTGAGTATATGAATTTATCCAACTGACCATCACCCCTAAAAATATAATCAGGAATTCGTTTTTTAGTTTAACCATAGCGCTTTGAATCTGTAGCTATAGGTGTCATTTTGTTATTCTTAGCAGTCATTACTAAATTATATTCCTTGCCCAATCACAAGATGTCTCAAATTTTCAACTTTCTTTAAAGGCCAAAAGATCTTCCTAAATTTTATCTTCTTGTGTATCAGAAACCCTTGTATAGAAGACTTTGGGGTCCAGTTAGGCGACTGGAATCATTACATCCACTTGCTAACCCAAGAGGAAATTATGCAGGTATTCTTGCTACTTTTGAGTTATGTGTATGGCATATTTTGGCATATTTGATTATCTGGATTATTTACAATGCCTCCCATGAAACTCATTGTGATTTTAGTTTTAATTACTTTTATATGTTGAACAAAAGAAAATTGTCCTGCTGGTGTTTCTCCAACAGAAAGTACATGCTTATTAGTTGTCTCTTGTTTATTTATCGTGCCAATGACTCAAGGGGTAGGTAATAAATGGAACTTGGAGATACTAGTACATATTGACAACTGATAGAATTGTAGTAGAGAAAAGAATTAGAGAAGAGAGTTTCATATATTCAGTTTTTTTATTACAAAGAACTTAGCACCTAATATATAGATAATACAAGGAACATAATAATGATACATAATAATGATATTAGCACTAGCTTAGGCATCCAAGAGGCATCCAATGTAGCATCCAATGAGGTATCTAATGTTTAACACTCCCCCTCAAGTTGATGCATATATATCGCTCATGCCCAACTTGCAAATAAGAGGATGAAGCATCTTCCGATTTAGACCTTTGGTAAATATGTCAGCTATCTGGTCCTCTGATCTTACAAAGTGAATACCAATGGTATCATTATTGATCTTCTCTTTAATGAAGTGTCGATCAATTTCGATATGTTTGGTCCGATCATGTTGAACTGGATCATGAGCAATGGCAATAGCGGCTTTGTTATCACAATGCAATTTCATTGGAGTTGCAGATGCAAGACCCAATTCTTGTAGAAACAATCTTATCCACAATAATTCGTGTACACCTTTAGCCATAGCTCTATATTCTGCCTCAGCACTGGATAAGGCAATCACAGGTTGTTTCTTGCTTCGCCAAGTAACCAAATTGCCACCAACAAATGTACAATATCCCGAAGTCGATCGTCTATCGTCTTGACATCCGGCCCAATCTGCATCTGTATAGCTCTCAACCTCAAGATGTTTGTTTTTGGTAAACATTACTCCTTTTCCAGGAGCAGCTTTAAGATACCTTAATATCATATAAACTGCATCCAAATGAGGTTGGCGAGGATCATGCATGTACCTGCTAACAATTCCCACTGCATATGCTATGTCTGGCCTTGTATGTGCAAGGTAGATTAACCGTCCAACTAATCTTTGATATTGAGATTTATCGACAATTTCACCAACATCTCCACAAAGCTTATGATTTGCTTCTATGGGAGAATCTGCAGGTCTACATCCCAACATCCCTGTTTCATTCAGAAGATCAAGTGTATACTTCCGTTGTGAGAGGAAGATACCACCCGGACTTCTAGAGACCTCAATGCCAAGGAAATATCGTAGTTTTCCTAAGTCCTTCATCTCGAATTCAGAGGCAAGCTTGCGTTTAACATTAGCAATCTCACAGGTGTCGTTGCCGGTGATCACAATATCATCGACATAAACAATTAACACTGTGATTTTTTCTTCTCGTCTTTTCACGAACATGGTGTTATCTGAGTTGCTCTGTTTGTAGTCAAATTTAATCATTGCTCCCTGAAATTTGCCAAACCAGTCCCTTGGAGACTGTTTTAACCCATAAATAGTCTTCTTTAGCTTGCATATTTTCCCAATGGTCGCAGCTGTAGAAAAACCCGGTGGAATATCCATGTAAACCTCTTCTTTCAGGTCTCCATGTAAGAATGCATTTTTTACATCCAATTGCTGAAGTTCCCATCCAAGATTTGCTGCACATGATATCAAGACTCGAATAGAGGCCATCTTTGCTACTGGAGCAAAAGTTTCCTGATAATCAATCCCGTAAGTTTGAGTATACCCTTTTGCTACAAGTCTTGCTTTGTACCTATCAATCAGTCCATTAGGTTTCTGTTTCACAGTGAATACCCATCTGCATCCTATTACCTTTCTTCCAGCGGGAAGATGAGTTAACTCCCAAGTGCCATTATGTTTCAATGCATTCATCTCCTCTATCATAGCATCTTTCCATTTAGGTTCACATAAAGCATCCTGCCAAGTATGTGGAATAGAAACACTAGACAAAGATGACACAAAAGCAAGTGAAGAAGGAGATAATGCATTATAAGAAACAAAGTTCGAGATAGGATGATTAGTACAAGAGCGTTTACCCTTCCTAACAGCAATAGGAAGATTTAGAGAGGGATCAAGAAGCTCAATTATAGGAGCTGTAGGATCTGCCTCAAGGTCAGAAGTCTCTGGATGTGGTAAAGTGGTGGTGGTATCATCATTTCTTCGTCTGGAATACGTGAGCAAATCGGGCCTGTTAAACCTGTCCAGATCATTTGGTTCACTAGGGGATGTGTTTGAACTTGGTTTTGAACTTGGTTCCTTACTAGGCACATTTATGAATGGAAGTGATTGTGTCTCCTCTGTTGTTTCACTATTATCAAGACTTTGTTGATTAATCTCCCCCTGAAGCAAAGAGGAGGAGCCAGGAGAGAAATATGAAATTGACTCCCAGAAGGTAACATCATGACTGACAAAAGTGCGATGTGAGGGAGGATGATAACATTTATATCCCTTTTGAGTTGGTGAATAACCAATGAAAACACATCGGAGAGCACGAGAATCAAGTTTGTCCCGTGAGGGAGAATGATCATGAACAAAGCAAACACTCCCAAATAACTGAAGTGGCAATGGATGAGAGGAAGGTGCAGGAACAAAAGACAATGGTGTTCTGAATTGTAGAACACATGAAGGGAGACGGTTGATCAGATATGCGGCAGTCATGATTGCCTCGCCCCAAAGATATTTAGGTACATGCATAGTTAACATAAGGGACCGTGCTACCTGTTGTAAGTGACCAATTTTCCTTTCAGCAACCCCATTTTGCTGAGAGGTTTTAACACATGTAGTTTGATGAAGAATCCCATATGTGTCTAAATAAGACGTAAATGGCCCATCATACTCAGTACCATTATCGCTCCGAAGAATTTTAACAGAGGCATTAAACTGTGTTTGTATCATGTGGTGAAAGGATTTAAAACATCCAAATACTTCACTTTTGTGTTTAAGAAGATATACAAAAGTAAGTCGAGAATGACAATCAACAAAGACAACAAACCACCTATACCCATCATATGTAGGATGTCTAAATGGACCCCAAACATCAGTATGAATAGTAGAGAAAAGAGTGGAACTTCTTTTATTTCTTGATGGATAAGATGACCTTTTATGTTTGGCCAATTGACATGGTTCACAAAAAAATTCCTCCTTTTTACATTTTGATGCTAAAGTAGGAAAAAGATGCGATAAAACACCAAAAGATGGATGACCTAACCGCCTATGCTATTGGTACAAGGATTCTAAAACAGGGCTAGATGTAGGATTAGTTGTAGATGACACCTGATAACTTGTCGAGGGCATAACAGAATTACCTTCGATAATATAGAGCCCATCTACCACTTTACCACTGCCAAGGACCTTGCCTGTCGCCATATCCTGAAACACACAGTGAGAAGAAAAAAAGGTTACTGAACAATTAAGATTTTCAGTAATACGCTGAACAGATAATAAGTTTGCTGTTAAGGAGGGAACATGTAACACATCCGATACTGGCAATGATGATGAGAAGCAGTGAGAAGTGCCTTGTCCATGAATAGGTACAATAGCTCCATTGGCAACACGAATATTGCCCGTTTCTCCATTATATGATTCTAAGAAACTAGAATTTCCAGTCATATGTGCTGATGCTCCAGAATCAATAATCCATGAATTAGAACATTTATCGGAGGTAAAGTGACAAGATATACCTCCATGAGCAGAGTTAGCAATGGGTGTTGGTGGAGTAGTGTTCAGTTGGAACATTAACTGTCGAAAGTTGTTGAGTTCTGAAGGGGTCATCGTTCCTGTTGAAGGAGGCACCTCATATTCTGATACTGCATAATGAGCATTAAGAGGATTGCCTCTGCCTGTATTCCTTCCTGTTCCTCTGGATGATACACCTCGATAGCCACCTCGGCTGCGTCCTCCACGTCCTCTGTTTTTTAGGTGAGGGTGTAGGATAAAGCAATTCTCACGGGTGTGATTCATCTTGTTGCAATAATCACACTGAAGAGTAGATCTTTCACCCATAAGAGCTACTGGAGATTGCTCTTCTTTTTCAAGCGCAGGTTGCGGAATTTTTCCAGTTATAAGTGCAGATCTATCAGAGGGAGTCGTAGGAGCCATGCTTCGCTTTCGACTTTCCTCTAATTGAACACGGCCATATGCATCCTCTACAGTTGGAAAGGGAACCTGTCCGATAAGTTGATTTTTGATTGAGTCATACTCATCAGACAGACCATCCAGGAATTTCATCACCCGTTCTTCAGTCACCAATTTTTGGTATTTCTCCTGATCTTCGGCATTTTTGCATGCAAAAATAGTGTAATGAGCTAATTCACTCCATAGAGATGTCAGTTCTGAGTAATACTGAGCAAGAGTTCTTCCTTCTTGAGCCAATGACCATATCTTCCGATTTACTTCAAATCGCTTGGCCACATTTCCGGAAAAAGAATATGTTCGGGTAAGTGAATTCCACACTTCTTCAGCTGTGTCAATAAAGATATAGCTTTTGCGAATATGTACCTCCATAGAGTTGGACAACCAAGAACACACCATGGCATTTTCTGAATCCCAATCATCGTAGTCTTCGTCCTTCTCCAGGGGTTGCTTGGCTTTCCCATTAATATATTTCATTAATTTATGGGATTTAAGGGCCATCGTGCAGGCTTTCGACCATTCAAGGAAATTCTTCCCATCGAATTTGGGACTTACAAATGGAGTACTATGGAACCCCAATTTACTGCTTGAAATTACGGAATCACTAGTATCCGTCATTATAAAATAATATTCCAAGATATATATATATAACTAACCAAGGGATATATATATAACAACAGTTATGCACATATACATATATATACAGTTATATATACGCACATATACATACAGTTTATATATCAGAAAAATAGAACTTCTCAGAACTGAATAATGGTACCACTGTTGGACTCGAAAGGACAGGACGAGCAAGACTTCCTTCTGCAGCTTCGCCGGAATCTGACCGGAGGACACCCCACGCGCCGGCGCGTGGGCGCGTGGAACGGCGACTGATGGCCTTCTGGTGGCGCGTGGAGGCGCGTGTACTGTCAGATGGCGGCCGGATTTCTGGGTTCGTCTTGTTCTTCAGCTCTTCTTTCAGGTATGTAGGTTTGGTTGAGTTGTTATTCGAACACAAGGAAAAGAAAATTGACAGTAGCACTGCAGTAGCAGTTTGTAACACTGCAGTAGCAGTTTTAGTATCACTGCAGTAGCAGTTGTAGAAAGTATGAGAAGCTTTTCACTCTGTAAATTCTCCCTGCTCTGATACCATGACAACTGATAGAATTGTAGTAGAGAAAAGAATTAGAGAAGAGAGTTTCATATATTCAGTTTTTTTATTACAAAGAACTTAGCACCTAATATATAGATAATACAAGGAACATAATAATGATACATAATAATGATATTAGCACTAGCTTAGGCATCCAAGAGGCATCCAATGTAGCATCCAATGAGGTATCTAATGTTTAACACATATAATTGGCATACATAGATGCTATATATATACATTAATGCCAAAAATAAAAATATGTAATTTATGAATACTAACTCTCCTCTGAAAAGCAGTGGGACACATATTGGGGGCACTTAAAATTGTTGATGGGAATGAGAATGGAGAATGAGAGTGGGGGATGAGAATAAGAATTATTTGGAATCCCATGGGTTTTGTAGGGATTGAATTTCTTGTTCCAACCAAGTAAAACCAATTTTTAAATTGGAAAAACATTTTAATTCCTGGTAACAGGATGAAACTTGAAATCCTTTGAAGTAAGAACCAAATGGACCCTTAGACATCCAAGGTGTTGATTATATATATACGATCCATGTTCCCAAAGGACTTATCATTCTCGTACTCATTGGGTATTGATTCTTAGAGAATGTTTAACGTAATCTTATAGCGAGGGCTAGTATAGAATCTGGCTAGGAATTCGATCTTTCGTTTTTTAGAGTTTGGCAAATGGGAAACTCGTCTGACCCATTCAAATGGGCTGATTTGTCCTTTTCATGTAAAAGCAGTACAGCAAATCAAAATTACATGTAGTGTAATTGGTAACAAACTCCTTATAAATTAAGTATGTGTTGGTTCGATCCTCCTTCCTACTAATTATTTTACATTAGTAAATGAATATATTAAGCGGGGAAGACAATTGTAAACTTCCATGAGGTGGGAATGGGAGTTGGGGGCTGAGTTTCCCATTCACCCTGTCGAGTTCGGTATCTATGAGTTGGTACTTTGGTGCTGTTCAACTGATTTGTAATATTGATACTATCTAAATAACCATTTATGTTTAAGTGGATTTAGTTCCTGTGTTTTTCCTTTTATTGTTTTCTTGGTAAAGGGTTTTATCCGGGATATGTCTTTAAAAATCTACCAGAAATTGTTAAAGACCCCACGAGGACTAGTCATAAAACAAAAATTTTGGGGACAGGCTTCAAGTGTAAAGCAAGACAATCCTCATAATCTAGGTGTAAGACAATATGTGTGTGTTTGCACGCATGTCCATGTGCATGTGTGTTTGTATGTATATTATATGTTCAGATTGTGTACTTGTATGTGTAAGACATCAGCTACTTACTACACCGATATCTGAATACTGGATAGTCTAGAGACTAGAATTCTGGGTCGCTTTACAAGATCAGTATTCCATTGTTCATATCAATGATACCCTGTTTATCAGCCTCCAGCTTTAAACTACTGGAAAGATTAGGATTATCTTTCAAAGTCTCATGCAGAAGGTCTTTAACTTCTGCTTCTGCGACAATTTCTATCATTTTTTAATAATGCACGCATGGTTTACGCTTAGTGTAAGATTTAAAACGTGCTTCTGTTATCATTTGTAAATATGCAAAAAAATGGCTAACTCGTGCGAAGCATGGGCCTGTTCTAGTTTTTCAATAAATATAAATTTATGAAATTAATATTATATTTTTTGTTGTTTCCATCTGTCATAGAACCTAGATGTTTTTTGCAGTTTTCAAAATTGGAAGCTGAGATCTTCTCGAATATATAGAAGGGTAAAACCAAATATAGTACTATATTGATGCACAATTGAGAGTGGCTAAGATTCATGGATGTCATTTCCTTGATTTAGATTTACTTTATAAACCTATTTGTATCTGGGACTGCTAGACATTTTGCTGGTGATCTGCAATTTTAGCATGTCAATGACAGTTATACTGCTACAATAGTATCCTGGAACTACATTGATTGATTCACTTGTAATTAATCTCGTGGAATGCTATCAAAAAGACAGAGGATAACTTAAGGCAGAGGAAATGTATTTTACCTTTTTCTATATAGATAGTACATGAAAGTTAATTTTCACATACATGATTTACTGATGCTGATACATCCTTACAATGTTGTTTTACAGTTCCAGTTTCACAAACAAATGGATATATCTTTGTTAGAATTCGAGGCGATTTTCATGAGATTAGGAACTCGGTAAGTATACTTCACTCAAAGTTTAGTCTTTTCCTTTAGTTTTTGCATATTATGCCTAAAAGTTAAAATTTGTAGATTAGTGATGTTGTAGCCATATCTCGGCTTCTCAACGCAACTTTAGTCATTCCTGAGATCCAGTCAGCTACTAGTAGCAAGGGTATCAGGTATGTGTAATTAGTACTTTTAAAATGTTATGTGATACAGGTTTTGATGATAAAGAACTTACAAAGATCTGTAGTAGGTCTCATTAGCTTACTTGTTCATACCACTCGCAGTTCGCAGTTTAAAAGTTTTGCCTATCTATATAACGAGGATCAGTTCATGGCTGCATTAGCAAAAGACGTAAACATTGTTAAAACCCTTCCCAAAAATCTCAAAGGAGCTAGGAGAAAGAAAGAAATTCCTACATTTAATGTGCCACACTCCGCGTCTCCATATTTTTATCTCCATCATGTTCTACCAGTGTTAAACAGGCATTCCGTAGTTGAACTTGTTGTTTCCGAAGGAGGATGCTTGCAGGTAACGTGAACTATGTTGTTCCCTCTGATAGTTATAACTTGTCAATATATTTGTTATAATATTAACAGCATATTCATGCAACAAAAAGGCATTCTCCTTGAACTATATTGGTTTTGTTAGCTTTTCTCTGCTGGTCCTGCCTTAATGTATAAGATATCATTATTTTAAACTTCTATTAGCCTGAGATTGAAGGTAAATTGAAATTGTTGTGCTAAAATCTTGAACTAAGTCCTCCTTGCTGATATCATAAATTTCTTACTTTATGAGGAAAAATTTATAAAACAGACATGTACCATTATCTATGACACAATTGAGGAGGTGACTGGTTTGGGTCGATCCAAAATACCTTCTAATGACTTTCATATTTAGTACGGCATTATTTACTTCTTGGTAGCCATCTAGTCCAGTTTCCAAACGCACCATATCGTTTAGATAGCACTGGGGGATATTAGCATAGTTGTGTATATTAATATAGATTTGTGTGATTAGGTAATTTGAGAGTTTGAATTCCATCAAGTGTGTTTTAGTCTGTGTAAGCTGGTTTTGACATTCAGTTTGGACCTAGTGCTTTCTCTTCGATTCTGTTCTACAACATGATTGTTATTTCTTTAAAAGTATTCTCATGTCAAGAGGACACTTACAATATATACTTTCTTTCTTTAGGATGATGCTAAAACTAAGATATAAATTTTCTGAATCTTATACTAGAGTCTCCATTGCATATTTGTTTCATAGTACTGACTTTTTAAGTGTTTTGGCACATGTTTGTTTAAGTAGCAGTTATTGCTGTTTTCTACTAGAAAAATAACTTGTTCTTAGAATCATAATGTGTTAACCTATTTACTCTCTAGTACATTATATTTCAGATTACTTGAGCGATGACTGTCATCCACATGTTCCTAGAAACATAAGTCAGATAGTCAATTGGGATTACAATTCCTAGAGCTGAGTAAGCAGTTCAAATGCATGAAACCTAGATTTTGCTTCAATTAAAGCTCGCCTTTTAATGATTTTAAGACCTGTGCTTATAAGATTTAACCTTTTTAAGTGCCAATAGTCATCAAGTCTATCTTCTTCAACTGTGATTTGAAATACACACTTTTGTCTCTTGCTCTGTTTAGTTATTTCATGGACATATAACTTTGTTCCTTAAAGAACAAAGAAAGGTTCCTTTACGCCGTGAATGATTGTGACCTTGTCTGAATCTGTTTTAGGCAATGCTGCCTCCGCATCTAGAAGATTATCAAAGGCTTAGATGTAGGGTCGCTTTTCATGCTCTAAGATTTCGGCAGGAGGTCCAGGAACTGGCGACTCAGATATTAAGCAGGTCATATTGTTAGGCCACCTTCCGTCGTGCAATTATATAATGTCTTGAGTTTGCTTGCTAACATGTTTTAACTCTTCAGATTAAGGGCTACTCATCGTCCATTTATTGCCTATGACTTGGGGATCACCAGAGATGTATTGGCATATTATGGCTGTGCTGAACTCTTCCAGGTATCTGCTTGACTATAATGATCATGTAATTTCAGTACCAAACTACATAATGCTTATTGAACTTCCTATGTTGTATCCCAAATTTTGTCAAGGATGTACACACTGAACTCATCCAGCACAGACGGTCGTGGATGCTAAAACGTGGAATCGTGAAGGGGAAGCTTACCGTGAATTCAGAAGATCAACGTCGTAATGGTTCTTGTCCACTTATGCCCGAAGAGGTAAGTGACTATGCATACTCTCTGTAGTTATTGTTTGAAGGGGAGGGGAGGGATGAGTTTCGGGGATTATTTTACACTAAGTTAATTATGATACATTAATTCATGCAATCAAGACATTTTTATGACAGGTTGGTATTCTTCTTCGTGCATATGGTTACTCATGGGACACAGTAATTTATGTTTCTGCGAGAGAAAATTTTGGTGGTCAAAAGAAATTAATTCCCTTGCATGCCATGTTTGAAAATGTCGTTGACAGAACCTCCCTGACCTCGGCATGGGAAATGAATAAAATCTATGGCCACGAGCCTAACCTTGTTGAAAAATATCCTAAACCTCCACCTTCTGCAAAGGAAGAAATAAAATTTGAAGCATGGAAAACCTCGGGTCCTCGACCACGTCCACTTCCACCACCTCCAGCACGGCCCAAGTCCTACAATATTGAGGGTTGGTGGGGTTGGGTGGCTGAGAGTGATAATGAGCCTGAGACTACAGTTATGGAATTAAGGACTAATGCCCACAAACTATTATGGGAAGCAATAGACTACACTATATGTGTTGAAGCTGATGTTTTCATTCCTGGATTTGATAGAGATGGTAAAGGGCACCCTAATTTTGCAAGTTTGGTTATGGGACATAGGCTCTACCAATCTGCTGCATCAAAAACGTTCAGGCTGGATAGGTAACTTATTACCCTACCTTTCTAAGTGAATGTTTGTCTGCTTCCGTATTTATAAATACTGTTTCTTTTAGGAATGTGGAGGTGATAAGGGTTCTTATAATCTCTAAGTGTCCAATTGATACCTTGCATGTTAAGTTGCTTGCTAATATGCCTTTTTAGATGCTTGAACTTGTTTGGGTGTCATGTCAACTTGCTAATATGCTTATAATGTACTTTAATAAATTTGTGCTTTCCAACACAGGAAAAAAGTTGTCGAGCATATGGAAGAAATCCGAGACCATTTATATGAGGCCAATCATACATGGATAACATCAGTACGCAGACACCTGAGGAAAAGTATTATTGATGGATTAGCAGAAGAATCCACAAAATCAAAATCATTATCTTTTCTATCATTCCCTGTTCCTGAATGTACTTGCTTGAGGCCTGAAAGCGAAGAATTAAACCATTCTTCAAGTCCTTCAGTTCCCTCACAATTCCCAGCTGGCCTTGGAGGAATGCACCCTTGCCCTACTTGGATGAACAACAATACAATCTCATTGCCAAATGACAAAGAAACCGATGAGGATCTTGATGATGATGTTACCACATCTCAATTATTGTTTCGTAGCAGTAGTGAGAATCACGAAGGTGATGGCGAGGAAATTAACACTAAAGAAGATACTCAAATGGAGGATCAAGAAGAAATCGAGGGTGGTGAGAACTGAGGAGAAGCTAATTTAGAAATCAAATCACCATGGACTTCTCTTCTAGAGTGTGTGTACATATAATTTGGTTTACAAGTTAGTTATTGCCATGGTTAAAGAGATCATTATGGCTTCAGATTCAACAGTTGGTGCAACATTCATACAACCAACAAATAACTCCTTGCCCTTAAAGCTTGATGTAGCCGGTTCATATCGATCGTGACAAAGTCGCAGTTAGTATTCTCATTCTAGATTCTCTTAATAGTCTCTTAACAAAATTTTGGTAGAATGTAGGATGGCATATTGATGATATGTTTGCGTTGGTAAAATTGAACTATATCCGGGCTGTATTTAATTATTTATATAGGATATCCTGTAGTATGTGCTAGAGGATCGTATCGTTCATAGTTTCCTATATGCTGTATGCACGCATTGATTATTGGTAATCCCTGGTGAAAAGCACTTGTTACTTGACCCATAATATGTCCACTGGCACTGGCTGTTGCATCAATGTTCGATAGTGCTTTCTTATCTTTAATATATTAATAATGGTGTTCAGTCTACAACATTGCTGCATCACAGATTCGGTATGAGTTTGCTATTCTTATTTTCTGAACAGAATGTATTCTCAGCATAGATTTGTGATGTGGATTAACCTAAAAAATGCAGCAAGTTTGTACCTAAGGATGATGTATGAATACACTGCTAACTGTTTGCCCAACACCAAGATTAGATACAGAAAGGCTTTATGTACATGTCAGATCTGCTGGATTGATATGAATCAAATTGATGACATTATTAATAATGAAACAGTCCTATTGTACTTTAGACAAATTTAAATTGAAGTATCCATGCACAAATTGATACTACTATGGTTAAAGAATTTTAGCACAGAAATAAATGCCCAAATATACAATTCGAGTACTAGAATATATGCTCATTTCCACCTATAGCAAGTTTTTGTCGATTTAAATTTATCGAAAAAAGTTGTTGACTGTATAATTTCAATTTTCAAGTATCGGATGTTTGTGTTAGAGGTATATGTTGAGTGCAAGACATTTGAGAGATTTTCTACAAATTAGACGATGCATGAGAAAAATATTAAGGTGCTAGAGATATAGAAGCAAATATTAGGGTGCTAGAAATGCAGTTGTGATTAAATAGTACGTCTTGTAGCCCATATGGCCATATGTAATGTACAAAGTAGGAACTGCTACTTATTTCAGAGCTTGGCCAAGAGCATAGTGAAAAGTTACAACATTATAATAGCTGACTGACAGTCTATAACAGCAGGGGAAAGACAAAAGAAAGATGGTGTTAGGGGTAAGTTCACTGCTGGGGGTCAAAATTGTGAGCCTAAACCTAACTGTCTATAGCAAGATCCGATCAGATCAATGCTTATGGTTATGGTTGTTGATAGGAGGTTTGCGCCTTCCTTTATTCTTTCCTTGGGGACTATAATCCTTGTGCATCATGTTCATAACCTTCCTATCATTTGCCTCATCATTATTTACGTTTCTTTCATCTTTCTCACCAGAGTCTCTTGTTTTTGCCTCCGAGGTCTTACCATTCTGTTGATGAAAAATAAAGCAAATTACCGCCTTGCTATTAGTACAATAATACCGGAACTGATGGTACACATTGTGAAAAAACAAAAGAAACATCTATGTGGATGTGTGTATATAGTTCCGTTTGTGTGTGAGTGTGGGGGGGGGGGGGGGGGGGCATATAAACACCTGATATTTCCAATGGTGCTGGTTTCCTCCAAGAGCAGCAGACGAAGAATCACGATGGACAGGTCCCTGCACACATTTATTCACACATTATACAGAGAACGCATGCAATGATCACAGATAACAATACAAAGATAGATGCAGTATGCATACCATTTTAGTAGGTGCAATATTTTCTTCGCTAGCCACTAGGGAGTTCGCTTTCAGTTTCCTTCCTGAAATAATAGTTGAAGATATATTCCAATAGTCAATCTTTTCGGTATCTACGACACAAATTGGAATAATCTGTAGCTAGTAGAAGTCAGTTACCTTGGTAATGAACAACATGATGAGCACACGAGTTGTGCAAAAGCAGGACAAGACTTGCGATTATCAGCACTAAAAACCTTACCAACTCCATTTTCATCTTTGCTGAGCAACTTTAGGTGTTGAGTATGCTATATATTCTCAGGTTCTCTAATCTTTATTGTTCAACGTTCAAAAAGAGAGAAAAACACGGAATCTCAAGTGTGTTTTATAGAGATTTAAACCCCAAGTGATCAGGGTTAGCTTTTTATTATTGTTATATTATCACCTGACCAGCTGACCTTAGAATATGGTTAGCTCCTGCGTACATGCAATTATATAAAACTCATACTGGTATTAGTAATAAAGTACTATGTTGGTGGTAAAACCTACCTGGATCACCCATCCCACGCACACGCACATATCGTTTTTGTACACGCTACGCAGCTATTGACCTCCTAAATTTAATACTGGAATACTGGATCATGAATTGAAAGGGGCATTGAAATGATAAGCTCTTATCTTACCAACTAAGCCCCGGCAAGAAATAAGACATTTGAATGCCAACTATCGATCGAAAACTAATGACTGTTGTCAAGTATCAGTTGAGCAGTCTGTAAAATTGTTTTATCTGGCCTCAATTGCTGACATGACACTGAAACGTGAATCCAAACAAGTGGCAATGACATGTCAGCAAGCTGACCCACAACAATTTAGCATGGTTCCACCTACATGGCTAGATGTCAACCTGAAGCAATTTAACCTGAAACAATTTAGTAAACCTGTTAGTATAATTTTGCATTGCTTTCTAATACTCTTAAATGATCTGAAGCAATTAGCTGTTTCACATTCAAGTACCCTCCTCTTCTTTTGCTCATGAAACCGTAGCAACTTCTTCAATGTTGATTCCACAGATTGAAAACCAACCTCCCAGGATATCATTTTTAAGTTTGTTGCTTAATTTTTCCTAGTACAGTAATGGTTTAGGAAAAAGAATTATCGTATATTTAATATGTCTCTGTTTATCTATTATGTGATTGATAATTTGATACCTGATTTGATTAAATAACTTTAAATTCAAGTGTACACATATAAAAAGTTGTATAGGCGACCAACCAAAGTGTATGTGGAGGTTTAAGGATAGGTTTGAGTTTTTGGCCGGTGGGGGGGAGTCAGGGGTGTGAATAGCAGCAGGGCAGGCAGGAGGAGATGCAGAGTTCCCAAAGAATCAAGCATGAAAATGAGAGCTCAAGGGAACATGCCCAAGTGATTAATGCATTGGTTAGCTCAAATTTCGCTTCTTTCTAGACACCCAAGAGGCCAAGACCATATTTATATCATTAATCATATCTTAAAACCACAGCTTGTGCAGCTGGAGTACCAATGTAATTAGAGCAAGACAGCAAGTGCAGGAGGCTACCAGTACCAATGTGGATCGTACATAAATCTAATTCTTGATTCAACCAATTCTCTGAAACCCCCATGCACCTTCTGCCCTTTTCATCAATTATAGTACTACTTTTGTATAATTCCAGTGATTTTTTGCGACTTTCAAAATGTAGCACGCCTGTCGCCTGGTGGATAAATATTTGTGACCGTAGTAGTAGTAGTTTCTAAGCAGCAGCCTAGCCTCGTCACAATGTCGCACGTTACTCTTATACTACTAGACTTGGAGCAGAATTAAGCTTCTTCTATTAGATGAACTTCAAGATGAAGCCTTTCCCTGAGAGCCGAGCCAATTCTCAAACTTAAACGACCACTTAGGTATCTAAAGTGCGGGTTGCAAAATGAGCCATGCTAAATTCAATATTTCTAAGCCTTGTACTCCCTCCGTCCCAACCAATTCTTTACATGGCGGCTGGGCACGGAGGTCAAGGATAGTGGGTGTAAAGTGGGTATAATATTATTAAAATAAATGAGATAGTGGGTGTAATAGTGATTTTATTGTTAAAATAAGTGAAGTAGTGGGTGTAATAGTGATTTTATTGTTAAAATAAGTTTAGTGGGTGAAATAGTGTAAAGTATTGTTAAAATAAGTGAAGTAGTGGGTGTAATACTGTTAAAACTTACTATTTTGGGTAATGTAAAGAAATGGTGGGACGACCCAAAAAGAAAATTGTAAAGAAATGGATGGGAGAGAGGGAGTATAATATTAAGCCGGCTCATAGTACAAGCCCAGTAAGATTAGGAAAAAATATGTGTATATACGGTTGGTTTACAGAGAACATTTTACGGTAATAACTAATAATGGTAGGAACGAACGATCTTGCACTCTTGAAGAAACAAAGTGCTAAACACTTGTCTGCGTATTTTCTACAGTACTATTTTATTTCACACAGTTATGTCCTTGCACTTTTCTAAGAACACAGAATAAATGTTAATTATTCTCACTTTTCTTCCCCTAAAATCCATTTTTAGGTGTGAATAACAATATGCATGCATTCAAGAGCGTACACTTCAATAATTCACATTGTATGCAAGACATACTCACATTGTATGAAACACGTACCATAAAAAATGAACTGGACTATACACAAACACAAGCCGGAAAATGCGGAGCAACTTGGTAAGAATAAGACCACTAAGCACTAGTCTTACTGTATCGTGCAGATGTTAAAGCTGGTGTACATATTAATAATGTAATGTAAAAGCTACTAGGCAAGCACAGCCCATTACCAGAATGCTTGATTTCATATTAAACCCTAGGTAAAAAAGCAAAACTTAATCCGCCGGAAGGCAAACCACAAGGAACCGACTCGACGAAACCCTTCGAGGCTGTTTGGCTAGCCAGAAGTTTGTGCAATACACTTGGGAATGCTTGGTTTATTCTTTATAAGTGCAGATAATTTATAAATTATTACCTACTTGATAATTTATCACTTTTAAGTTATCCAAAAATACCACCAAAAAGAAGTAATTGTAATTACATATGTACTGTTGGGGGTAATGCTGATTTTTACCTATTAAACTAAGATATCTAAGAATATTCAGGACAAATCTTTGAAAAACAAACCAATTGATTCTAATCTGGACTTAAGATGTTGCTTTCACCAAAACAAACTGGCCCTTGACATGGTGAGTTCAAGAAGGTCATATAAATCGCCAATGTACCATCATTCCGTTTAAAATCAAAAACAGATGCAACATAAATACTTGTCTTTCTTCTTATGTTGAGTGCCTGGACTCTGTTAGAGTATTGCCTTGCAAAAAAAATTGCCCAAAACACAAACACAACAATGACATAACCAAGTCGCTACACATTAAGGACCCTATCCAGAAAATTGAGACATTAACTAGCAGACGGCCAAAAATAAAAATTAGATATGTAGGGGAAGAACACCATTCCTAGAGCCGTAGTGCACATCAATTACACAACTAAGGTAGATTGTGTAATCTTTGTTCTTCCTAGTTCTTCACTAACAAACCTGGAGACACCTACTTTTGCTACAAGTGTTAGGCCTGATTCCCAGACAAGCCCTAAACCCCTTTGTCTAGGTTTTACATGCTTATAAATCCCTACATATCCTCAACTCTGGTAATGTATTTCAAAAAAATTACTATTTCTGTATATTCCTTTACAAAGTAAATAACGTTACACTCGCCTTCCCTTACTGGCCACGGCCCTTGGCCTGGGATCAAGTAGTTGCCACTTTTTTCCAGGTTACATAGCCTCTAGGCATGCTCAACTGACTGTAAATTCTAAAACAGTGAACTTCCCATCCCAGCCTGCTCCTACCAAAGAACTGTCATTTGATATGTAACGAGCCAAAAGTGTCACATTCAACTAGAACTTCAATCAGCCCTCAAAAAAAAATACTAGAACTTCAATCAAACAAATAATTACACACAATAATGTATATTAAGGACCAACAAACTTCTATTGGAAACTTTTCTTAGGAAAGTAAAAGGCAAGAAAATATGCATCATTATTTCAAACCAGAGCTCGCCTTTAGTAAGGTTAACGGCTCGACATAGAATAAAAGACAAGGCACTTGTGATTAATGAATAATTTTATGTATGAAATAAACTTGCTATTCCGAGCAATTCATGTAATGTACATAAGTTGGACAAAATCTCTTACATTTATAATCCAAAGACATCATCCATTTGTCGATATTTTTTCCTTCGTTTTGAATAACACCAAGTAATATATCTCCTATAAGATAATCCATCAATCCCTTGGTAGCAGATGCCATTATCTCAAAAAGAGTGTTGCTAACAAGACCTGCTCCCCCTTGTCAAAAACTGACATGTTTCTTGGAGTACAAATTTCATAAATCCCAAGACATCAACCAGATAAATGAAACCAGCAAGCAACTTGAACAGCTTATATTGCTGGTTTCTTGTAACTAGTCTTTGTAGAGATCGAAAGGGTATCAAGAGCGATCAGAGTCAATTTGGACTGAAACCACTTTATAAGAAATTTTGTGGAACACCCCATTCAATAAATTAATGCATCAAATCTTGGCTCATAAAAACACACCTGACTGTTGTATGACTGAAGAGCACAACCAGCAATCCAAGACCAAACCTTCTTATCCACGTCATACAAAAGGCCTTTCCCTTGGTTCCAAGATGTAAAGCAAATCAGATTATCCTGTCCAAAGCATTCGAATCTCTCAGCTGATAACCTCAAAAGAGCTCTAAAGTACCTTGGCGGCATCCTACTTACCTCAACCCAAACAACTTTGGCATGATCTAGTTCCCATATTCTCATACTTTGAAGAGTGCTATAAAGACCTATCCTTCCAACTAAAAACAGACGTTTCTGAGTGCCAGCAACCAGATATCCATCCAGCAAAGATCGTGGGAATTTAGCTGGGATATGTTCCCAGTATCCCGAATCCAGTCGGTACATCATTAAACCCAGGGGTGAAAGAGTTTCAAGATACAATCTTGAATCACAAAAAGCCATCTTTGAAGAGCACAGGTTAACAGCAGGCATTATTTGGTGGAGCGACCAACTATCGAGCTTTGAATCATATACTTCTGTGGGCAATGACTTATCCCCATAGATATCGCTTGTAGCAATAATTTTAAAAGCCCGGTCCTTTCGATCAACCACCATAATCAATTGCCTTTGTTGATTGTTATGCATACTCGGCAATGTCCTCCATTTTTGAGTTAAAGGATTGCAGACTAAGATCTTGAATTTCAAACCATCCAGCCCCGAGAAACAAACAAGGCCTGCTGAAGAACCTACGAGCCAAAATGCCCACTGCGGTAGAAAGTTGAACGGGATCCTATACCATTGTTTTAGTGGCAAGCTGAAAACTGAACACTGAGGGGTCTGTGGATTCTTCCAAAATGTTAGAAGGCAAGGCCCATGAGATGGCAATTGAGAGTGAAACTTAAGAAAACCACTATCTTGCAAAATCGAATTCCATCTCTTACATACAGACCGCAAACGAAATATCATAAATGGTGGAACCCTGGCCAATATCTCATTTAGCAAATCCTCTGGTAACATAGCCCATATATTATCTTCCATTTGGACATCGGGATGGATCGCTTTAGAAAATGTAGAAACCGTCTCCTCATCCAACCCCCTCGGTTTAGTTTTAATCACCTTCTGCCTAGAAGGACTAGTATTCCTCGACCCTACTCGGCTTAACGGGCTTGTGTTCCTTGATCCACCTCCCCCAAAATGAGTCACTGGCCTATGAAAACCATCATCTTCTCGAAAAGAGCCACTTCTCACCAATCTAGCCCCAGTATTAGAAGCCTCCTCAAATCCTACCATCCCTCCGATAAACAATTTGCTACACCACCTGGTCTAAAAACAACCCTTCACTTCAATCCAAGTCCGGAACTATTCGAATTCAAACAAATTAACCTGCAAAATTCCCCACTAGCCCAACTCAATATAAATTAGTATCTCAAACCCCAACATCAAACAATCATCCAAACACCTAATTTATGTCACATACAACATAGATTACTAAAATCATCAAAACATCATCTAACTTTAACACTACAACATATAAGTAACCAAATGAAGTACAAGTTCA
This sequence comes from Kitagawia praeruptora, assembly GCA_037693485.1. Classification (NCBI taxonomy): domain Eukaryota; kingdom Viridiplantae; phylum Streptophyta; class Magnoliopsida; order Apiales; family Apiaceae; genus Kitagawia; species Kitagawia praeruptora. The sequence goes on from CM075350.1 coordinate 103,060,638, forward strand.
GATCAAGAAAATCAAGATTCTTATTCAGATCCAAAATAAAAAATGTTTCTTGAAAGTATGAAATGACATATCTTTAATGAGCATATCTCAAACAATAATTAAGATGGGTTTACCTTAAAAAGATCGAATCTTTGTAAGATGGGTAGCTCTATCTTGCCAGAACTTGAACAATTTCTGGGATGGGTATGTTGAGAAAGCCCTAATCTTTTACTTTGTATCTCTCTTCTCTCACCCTCTTTTGTTTCATTTCTATTGTCTACTACGTTGCTTACATTGTGTTGGATTTTTCTTACTATATTATTTTCCTTATTTGTCGCTTCTGGTAAAAAAAAATTATAGAAAAAAAGGGCTTGGCTAAAAATAATTTAAACGGGATCGGCAGTAAAGAAATGTTTGCAACTTACGTGAATACCATTATAATACAAAATTGTTTTTCATAGAATTATAATACAATATTGTTAAGAAAATGTTAATTATTCCAAAAAAATTCTTAAGAATTTTCCTAAATTCTGAGATGTATTCTATATAAAATATATTTTTAAAAAAAATAAAAAAGATTCACATGTATAAATATGTGTTTACAAATAAAAACTCATCATATATCATGAGTTTATTTATGTAGGAATTTCTGGGATTCATGTCATATATATTATTGAACATGCGATGCAAATTTTACCCTTATGTACAACAAACTCTGTTATTAAAATCGGTCGATTTCTGAAAAATCATTGATAAATTGATCAAAATTTTGGAATTGATTCGACCGATTTTACAAAAATCATCGATAAATCGCTAATTTTTCAATCAAATCATCCGATAAATCGTAAATCGGTACCTCAATCGAATAGTTCCGATTTTCAAAATCTGTAATACTGACAACAAATAATTTATTAGAGGGGGAAAATAATATTCTTATTTGATAAAAAAAGAAGATAGAAATAAATTATTTGCATAAGTTTGCAACCGCAGGGGAGGGGCTCGAAATTCAAAGTGAAAGTGTAGATAATTAGTTTGTTTTACTCGCACCAAACGGGAGATGGACAATAATGATTGAAATATTAAATTGATAATTAAGCAAGGTCCACTAATGAGAAGATGGGCTTTCTTGAACTATTAAAAATATTACGGAGTATTATATACTCCCTCTGTCCCTCCCATTTTTTTACACTAGTCGATAAAGCCGCGCTTCGCGGCGGCGTTACAATATTTTTTTAAAAATTCAATACATTTACATTATATTATAATATTAATATTAAGTTTTAATAATTAAATAATCTTCTATAATGAATCGATTTCTTGTTAAATACGATTTTTTCGATTGAGCCGCTCTCTCGTTAAAACCGAAATTTCAACTTTGACATATATTATAAAGATTTATATAATAATTTTTATCCATAAAATCGAATCGTAAAAATAAAACATATATTATAAAAACTTATATAATAATTTTTATCCATAAAATCGAATCGTAAAAATAAATAAAAAATATTATGACGATAGTATCAAATTCTAATAGTTAATACAATCTTTTCTAGTGAGTCGTCTTCCCGTTAAATACATTTCGAGCCGCTCTCATTTGGAACCGAAATTCTAACTTTATTATATAAAGAGAGTTAATTCCATTTTTTATATTCTTTAAACTTTCTAATATTTACGGAGTTTTAAAAGATGAAAATACATCTTATATTTTCTGTATATTACAGATATTCTTGTATTTATTTACAGCTTCCGCATGGGAAAGTCTTTCAGTTATGTTAAAATATAAAAAAATACGAAGAATTTTCGTTACGGGAATAATATTTTTACGGATATATTTTTCTAATGCCAGTATAATTAACTTGTATAAAAAAAATTAAAATGAAGGAGGATTTATAGAAAAAAAGATATATAATTTTAAAAAATCGTATAAGACGTCACCATGCACCGTTCTCGTAATCTATTTCCAATAAAACATTTTATTTTATGTATTCTTTATATATTCAAACATCTTTTTTACGATCTTCTCTAATGAACCGCTTTCTCGTTAAACACGGTTATTACTATTGATCCGCTCCGCTCTTTCGTTAATACCAAAAACCTAACTTTTAGATATATCATTTGTATGATAATGTTTATCCATAAAAATCAAATCCTAAAAATAAAATAAAATTTATAACATCAATATGATATTTTAATAGCTAATATAATCTTTTATAATGAGCCGTCTTTCCATTAAACACGTTTCGAGCTGCTCTCATTTGGGATTGAAATTTCAACTTCATTACATATTATTAATGATACTTATCTTACACAACAACTTTTTTCCTTAAATTCAAAACCTAAAAAATAGAGTGAATTCCAATTTATACTTTCTCTAGACTTTCTAAAATTTATGCAGCTTTAGAAATGAAAACGCATCTTATTTTTTCTTTATATTATAGATAGTCCCGTATTTATAAAGGATTCATGCATTAGAGTGTTCTTTTATTATGTTAACATATCAATTATTTTTTTTTAAATACGATGACTTTTTTTTATGACAGTAGTATTGGATTTATGAACCTATTCTACTTTTAATAGAACTTTTATTTATATATTTTTTCTATAAATTCAAACTCTTATTCTCTATAAATTCGAACTCCTATTCTACTTCTAATCATATGCGTTATTAATACTTATTCTACTTACAATAGAACTTCTAATCATATGTCTTCCCTATAAATTCGAACTCTTCTCCTATATAAATTCGAATACCTATTCTATTTCTAATATGTTAAATGACATTTTTCTACTTCTAATAGAACTTTTATTTATATGTTTTTTCTATAAATTCGAACTCTTATTCTCTATAAATTCGAACTCCTATTCTACTTCCAATAGAACTTTTAATCATATGCATTATAAATACTTATTCTACTTCTAATAGAACTTCTAATCATACGTTTTCCCTATAAATTCGAACTCTTCTCCTCTATAGAATCGAACACCTATTCTACTTCTAATATGTTAAATGATTTTTTTACATTTATTAGTGTTTAAAATTCTAGAAAATTAGAAAAATAGATTGAGACGCTTTTAGAGCGCCACCTAAGCTCCCGCGTACCCTCCTTTATATATATATATATTGATTTCTTTTTCACTACTCGACACGCATTTCAAGGCTCCTAAAAAGTATAGTTCCATAACTTATTTTTAAAATTTTCTTTTTTTGTATAAAAATAGAACAATTCTATTTTTATACAAAAAAAAGAAAATTTAAAAAATAAGTTATGAAACTATCCGCAAATTGCACCTTAAAATCCGTGCCAGAATTACGTCCCCCAAGGTAAAGAACCAAGGGGGACAGAGGGAGTATTTAACTTGCAGGAGTATTTAGAGCCTCTCTAATAGGAGTTGCTAATTAAGTTGCCAACTTTGCCAAATCATCAGAAAAAAATTAATTTTTTAATTAATTTTCAATTTGGCAACTTTGAATAGAAAAATGATCAAATGGTTGGCAACTCTAAAAGTTGTATAAATGATTCCCATATGAGTAATTAAATAATGTAAATTTGAAGGAAGATATGTAAAATAGGTATATTAGTATATTTCTTTTAAATAAAAATATGCACTTTAATCATTTAAAGAAGTTGCCAACTTTTGGCAATAATTATTGACAACCTTAAAGCAACCTAGACTTTCCAATAAAAAGGCAACCAAGATTGCTTGGCACGTGACAACTCCTATTTGAAGATGCTCTTAGCATCGAGTGAGGCAGTGATCCACCACCACCAGCATACAGACTAGCCTAATCATGGGCCAGGTCAAAATTTTATAATACGCCTACCCCATACGCATTTTTAACGTTTATTTATACGCTCCTCACCTTGTTCACATTTTATTTGACTCCTTTTTATTTGTTTTTGTTCTCTTTAATAGTATAGATATGTCTTTTTTTTTAATTGTATATGTCTTTTTTTAAGGAGCAGATATATTAGAATTATAATATATGCGCTACAATAATATTAGGTTCACAGAAACAAACACAGAAATTTATACGTATAAAATGACGTGAATTCCACAAGAAAAATATCCAAAAAATTAAAGACAACAAAAAACCTATAAAATCCATTTTATTGAAAAGAAAATTAAATATGATTCATACAAAATAATACCATACAAGATAGTGGAATTCACGTCATTCTGTACAGTTTTATATATTTCTTTTTGTACATGTAGCATTACTTTATGCATTAAGCTTTGCAGAAATGCTGCAAATTAGTAGTCATGTTTTGAATGTACGTAACTAAGAAAAATGTTTGATGTATTAAATTAGTACAAAAAATATTTAAGAAATGTGATGAATTATAATTTAATCAAATATAATAAAAGTATATATATATTAAAATTAATATTAACCAATATGAATATTACATATTCTCACATTATCAACGTTACATTGTTAAATTTTTTTTTTTAAATCCAAATTGCATACTGAAGTCTGATGTGCAACTACTAACGGTTAGCTAATTAAGCCTAGGATTACTATTGCTCGAACCCGGCTGACCTATAACAATATTTGCCCACAGTATAAAAGGCCAAATTCAGATGGACCATAGGTACTTAAATTTCTTTTTTTACGTATAGCTTACATTCAACCTTTCACAACGGTTAAATATAAATTGGGATGTCCTAGAAGCATGGATTTTTTTCGTCGTACGTGAGTTCTCAAATAATCAAATAAGATAATATGTATCACGAGTTACTATTTACAAATGTTTTATGAATATTAATTCATGAACATCATATAAATCCTACTCATACTCTCATTGTTGGGTCAGAGGCCCAACAATTAGAGCTGTAAACGAACAGAGCTGTTCGCGAACAGCTCGAGCTCGGCTCCATAAAAGCTCGGTTCGGCTCGAGCTCGAACAAAATTTTTGTTCGTTAAGCTCGGCTCGATAAGAGCTCGGTTTAATTCGGCTCGAGATCGGCTCGGCTCGAGCTCGGCTCGTCGGCTCGTTAAAGCTCGAAAAAAAATAACTTTTCACTTTTTATTTTTTTATCTCCAACAAAATTAATTTTTATTTATTGAAAATTTGGCAATATCACAAAATTAGATATATCTTGACATCCATACGGTTGGATCGTCGAGAAATATTTTTTAAAAAAAATAGAAACAACAATTCGTGACACATCATTAGAATAGTAGTGATCTACTAAGATCTCCAACCAAATTAATTTTTATTTTTTGAAAATTTGGTAATATCACTAAATTAAATATATATTGACATCCGTACGGTTGGATCGTTGAGAAATACTTTTTAAAAAATAGAAACAACAATTCGTGAAAAAGCACTAATTACTAGTACTAGTTAGAATAATCGTGATCTACTAAGATCTCCAACCAAATTAATTTTTTATTTTTTGAAAATTTGGGAATATCACTAAATTAGATATATCTTGACATCCATACAGTTGGATCGTCGAGAAATATTTTTTTAAAAATAGAAACAACAATTCATGAAAAAGCACTAATTACTAGTACTAGTAAGAATAGTCGTGATCTACTACTCCAGCCAAATTAATTTTATATTTTTTGAAAATTTGGGAATATCACTAAATTAGTTATATCTCGACATCCGTACGGTTTGATAGTCGAGAAATATATTTTAAATAATAGAAACAACAATCTGTGACAAAGCACTAGTTACTAGTATTAATTAGAATATTAGTGATCTACTAAGATCTTCAACCAAGTTAATTGTTCGTGAACAGCTCGAGCTCGGATCGAGCTCGGATCGGCTCGAGGCTGTTCGTGAACAACTCGAGTTCGGCTCGGTTCGCTCAAAGCTCGGCTCGGTTCGTTAAGAAATCAGCTCGGTTCGTTAAGATCAAAGCTCGGCTCGGTTCGTTAAGATCAAAGCTCGGCTCGTTTCGGTCAAAGCTCGGCTCGGCTCGGTTCGTTTACAGCCCTACCAACAATGGCTCCACAGACATTGTTTTCCTCGTCTCCAGGACCTAGCATGTCAGATCCGTTGAACGGACCTAGCAAGCCGAGAAACGATCCTCGACAGTTGGTTTTAACACTTCAAGGAAGCACGTGCTCACAAGTGATGCACGGTTGCATCTGGAAAAGCTTAAAGGCCGAAAACAAAGTCAAAAGAAGAACGATGAAACGTTCGATCGCATCGTTGTAGATGAGGAGCTCCGTCATCTAGATTTGGAGAGACGAGTGTTAGCGGAGAAGGTAAAAAAAAAAAAGAAGAGATAATGAGATTACAAAAAGAGCTCCATGAAGTGTCCAAGGTCATATCTCTTCTAACTATAGAATTGAGGGAGGACATCCATGGATAGTGAGTATTCCAAGCGGAAAGCATCTTCCGATTCATTTGCGTCAAAGAAATGTAAGAATAGAAAAGACGAGCAAATGGACTCAGAGAGCGATGAAGAGGAACAAGAAAAGGATGACTCAAGTACAGCTAGTTTGTCCGCAAAGGATATAAAGAAGTTTAAAGAGTTCATCAAAACACATCCAACTGAAGCCAAAGATATCTTAGAAAGTCCACTAGTGAAAAATGTCGAAAAGGCAAAAATAAATAGGGATCTAAAAGTTCTACCGATAGAAAAGTTCGATGGCTCCACGGATCCCTACGACTTCATCCGCATCTTCAATGGAAGGATGTCGTTTTTTGGACATTCTGAGATAGCAAAATGTCAGTTTTTCCAAACATGCTTGAAAGGCACAACTCTTATGTGGTATAAGAATCTCCCTGTGTTGTGGAATAAAAACTAGGTTGCTAAATTGCGGCTAGGGTTTGTATGTAATTAATACTAGGGTTCGTGAGTTTCGTGCTTTAATGGCTGCTCTCGTGCTCATGGCTAAATCTACCTTCACAAGATGCCTACGTACTTTGATGAATATCAAAGATCAAGCCAAAAACGTAGTTCTAGGGTGAGGGGTCTGACCCTTTATATAGGCTGAGAAGCCTAAGAATTGTGATAGGGTTAGGTGACTTGGTGGGCAAGTCAGCCTTGAGGAAAGTTCTAGACTCCTGCCTTATAGGAGTTTGTTTCCTTGTATGACTATGTGCCTTGGAGGCTACTCTTTGGAGAGATAACACCCTTATCTGATTTGCATTCCCAGCTATTAATTTACCCTAAATTTTAATTACTAAATTAATATTTAATTAGGGTTTTGGGACATCTGGTGGGCCCCACATTTGGACCATATTAGGTCTAATTAATGCCACATTAAATGTGTCTTTAGGGCTTACTTTTAGCCCATATCATTTGCCCCCCAACTTCTAGGAAAACTGATCAGGTTTTCCTTGAAGTTTCAATGGCCTTTTCCGAGACTTGGGTCAGGGTTTATATTTGTACACTAGTGCTTCACATGTATCGTCTTTTGTAAAGTGTGGAGCGACTGACACATTTACAATGATTTGCCTTGTTTGAGGTTAAGCAATTATATTCCATAACTTTAGTTACAGAATTTTTGTATATCTTTTTCAAGGAATTTTCTTTAAAATCCTTATATCTCCACATTTACCCTATATTTTAGGATTTTTATAGTACCCACGGGTATTTTTCTCATCAAAATTCTATGTCCATGAAGATTCGCTGTTAAAAAATCAATTTTTTTATAGCAAATTTCGACCAGAACTAATCATTTTCGACCAGAATTTCGACCAGGAATTCGACCAGAATTCTGGTCGAAATAAGGCCTTCAATTTCTTCTGGTCGACAGACTTTTTGACCAGAATTCCTGATCGATTCGACCAGAATTCCTGATCGATTCGACCAGGATTCTAGTCGAAATACTTTGCTCAACTTTGTTTTGCTCGAAACCTTTTTCGACCAGGATTCCTGGTCATTTCGACCAGGATTCTGATCGAATTAAGCGTCTAAATTTTTTCTGGTCGAACACATTTTCGATCAAGATTCTTGGTCATTTCGACCAGGATTCCGATCGAATTAAGCGTCCAAAATTCTTCTGGTCGAACACATTTTCGATCAGGATTCTTGGTCATTTCGACCAGGATTCTGATCGAATTAAGCGTCCAAAATTCTTCTGGTCGAACACATTTTCGATCAGGATTCTTGGTCATTTCGACCAGGATTCTGATCGAATTAAGCGTCCAAAATTCTTCTGATCGAACACATTTTCGATCAGGATTCTTGGTCATTTCGACCAGGATTCTGATCGAATTAAGCGTCCAAAATTCTTCTGGTCGAACACATTTTCGATCAGGATTCTTGGTCATTTCGACCAGGATTCTGATCGAATTAAGCGTCCAAAATTCTTCTGGTCGAACACATTTTCGATCAGGATTCTTGGTCATTTCGACCAGGATTCTGATCGAATTAAAGGCCTTCTTGGCTTGTGGGCCTACTTTAACGGGCCTCTTATTTTATTGGGCTTTATGGTCCTAAATGATGCCCACTTCAATAATTCCCACAATTTCTTTTAGAATATTTCTACTTTGCAAAATATCTTTGATATTTTCTATAAAATATCTCAGATATTTCCGTAAAATATCCCAGATATTTTCTGTAGAATCTTCCAGAATTGGGCCTATTCCCAATTGGGCCAGTTTCATGGGCCTTTCACAGGTCAACTTTACCATTTTGACCGGTTACCGTAGGTTTTTTGACCGTTTGTAAGTATTTCAACCGGTTAAAAATTTCTATATAAGAGTGAGAGTGGAGAGTTCATTTCTCACACTCTCATTTCTTACTTCACATTTTCATTCTGAGCTCTCGATCTTTAGCTAGAGAAATCTCTCTTTAAGTTTCGTTTGAAGTTTTCAAGCAACTTCCGGACATCTTCTCCAGTCTTCTTCTCCGTCTACCTCTAGGGTTTAAAGCTGCCATTAATGGAGGATAAGGCTAAAGCTTGCCTTGCCAAGATGAACAAGCTTCTTCTAAAGGTAAAATCACCATCCGCTCTCCTTACACATCACTATTAGATATGTTAAACGAGTGAGCTGATGACTACCCCTCCCTAGCCGAGTTAGATGCTTATGATTGCTGTAATACATACCATGATGCTGAGGAAATTGATAAATATAATAAGTTATTTAAGATTAGAAAACCTTATAAACTTGTCCCGGCTGGGCCAGGTGACAGGCCTTGTCATTGGAGGCCCAATGCCTTGTGTATTTATAGGGAGTGCCTAGTAGCAGGGCTCCGTTTTCCTTTTCATAAGTTCATCCCACGTCTGTTAGCTGATATCCAATGCAACCCTTGTCAACTACCCCCTAATGCATGAAGAATAATTCTTTGTTTTATGGTTTTATGCCTAAGGCAAAACCTGCCTTTATCTGTAGCCCTCTTTCGCAAAATTTTTCAAATCTATAACAGCCCGCTTTTGAATAATGGCTAGGTGTACATCAAACTTCGTCCCAAAGTCCCCCCTATTTTCAATAGTAAATCAGTGCCAGATAATAACCCTGGCTGGAAAAAAGAGTTTGCCTATCTTGAATGGGAGGGTGGTGACTGGGGCACCCTTTTTAGAAAGACCTTTTCCAAGGTTTCGGATGGAAAGGCTAAAGGGATCACCCTTAGTACAGAGGATCAAGCTGCCTTTGACATCCTGACTAAAGGTGATGGTATGTCTATAACCTGCCAAAGCCTTATAAACGAAGAGTCTCTGAAGGCAGTAGGCCTCTCACCAGTTTCTGAACGGGGTAATTTTCTTTCCTTTCTTTGTTTTTCCTGTTTTCATACTTGACTTATTCAATTGTATCTTTATTCATGTCATTTCAGTGGCAAAAATGCTTGTGGAAGCTTCTCCTGATCCTGAGAACGAAACTTCCAGGATGGCTCGGGCAAAGAGGAATGCTGATCCTCGAGAAAAAGGAGTTGAGCCCTCTTTCTTGCGCCCACACAAGGTTCAAAAAGGGAACCTCAAGTTTGGAGATATAGCTGACCTGGAGGGGAGTTCCCAGGTTAATGTCCAATCTGCTGTCTTTAGGCCTTCTTGGGGCTTCAGGAAGCGGGACTCTGTGGTGGGCTCAACCAAGCATGCTATGGACTGGTCGCTGAACTCAATCACTCCTCCAGACTACAAAGACCTGGTCCTTAATGGTGGTATAGGAGAATCTGAATCACTTGGCTCCCAGGCTATTGCTACGGTATGCCTTAAACCTTACTAGTTTCTTATTTCCAACACTTCACTGTTTCCAGTATTACAACTTTGTTTCTCAATGCAGGCCAATGTTCATTTCCAAAGCTTGATTCATCAAGTGAAAGCTTGGAAGGAGAAGGCCAAGGGTTTCGAGACTGAGTCCCAGAAGAGGAGCTTACACATTCACCAGCTTGAGGAACAGCTGAAGAAAAAGGATGAAGAGCTAGTGAGTGCTCATGCTGAGGTGGTGGCCCTGAAGGATGACAAGGAGAAGCTGATTGATGACTACTTGGACTCAGTTGAGTATAAGGGTCTCATGGACCAGCATGATGAAACTCTCTATCCTGGCCAGTTCACAGAGGGGTGGAACAAAGCCCTTGAGGCTGTTCTTAGGAGCCATCCTAGCCTATTCCAGCCTTCTGCCTTTCCTATCCCTCATCCTCCTAGCACTATGACCATTGTAGCTGAGGCTGGCTCTAGTGAGGAGTTATTTGGTGAGGATGATGCCTTGGTTAGGAAGCACACTGCAGCTAGGTCTTTGGATCCTGAGCAGCCCCTTGTTCGAGATGAAGATGCTAACTCGGATGGGGAAGCTTCCACCACTGCCACCAGCTCTGAGAGTGGTTCTCCTGTCAAGGAGACTCTTGAGGCCACTTAGTTTATTTGATGTATCTTCTGTTTAAACTCTCAATTTGTGTATCTTAACTTTAATAGCCTTCGGGCTTTTATTTATGCAACTCTTTAACTTAACTATTCATATAGTTAGCTTCCTTTCTAGCTTTTTCTTTCTTGCCTTTGCTTGTAGTCTGTTAAGCTTTAGAGTTCTCTAGGTATTTGGCCCCTTGGCTTGTACCAAGCTTATAAATTAGTTCATCATTTGTTTTATGTGTTTGAAATAACAAAACAAAGGAAGTAACTCAGAGAGAAAGCAAAACAAACTTCATTAGGCTGTCAAAGAATACTGATAAAATGGGCTCAACCCTTACACAAATACTCTATCTCCTACTAGGAGCAATATGCTCTGCAATGGTTTCATTCGAACCTTATTTCTATCCCTAATAGACAAAAGACTAAGTCTTTAAACATAATAAGTCTTGAGGTTCACTGCATGCCAAGTTCGGGGCACCTCAACCCCGTCCAAGGTTTCCAACTTGTATGATCCTCGTCCTAGCACTTTCCTGACTCGATATGGTCCTTCCCAGTTTGGGGCTAGCTTCCCCTTTTTTCCAACTCCTGAAGCTTCTATCTTCCTTAGGACCAAGTCACCTTGTCAAAAGAACCTCTCTCTAACCCTTTGGTTGTGGTGGAAGGATGCCCTCTTCTGATGTTCTACATTCCTAGCATTTGCTTCATCCCTGACCTCGTCAATCAGATCAAGAGCTAATCTCATGCCTTCTAGATTGCTTTTTGGTTCATATGCCTCAACTCGAGGTGAAGCATGCATAATCTCTAAGGGCACCACTACCTCGGCTCCATAAGCCAATAAGAAAGGGGTTTCTCCAGTTGTTACTTTGCAGGTAGTGCGATACGCCCAAAGTATAGGCAGTAACTCATCCACCCAAGTATTTCTTGAACGTTCAACCCTCTTCTTTAGTCTATCAAGGATAATCCGATTGGCTACCTCAGCCTGTCCATTAGCTTGCGGGTGTTCTACTGAGGTAAAATGAAGCTCAATGGCATTTTCCTCACATTACTTCTTAAACTCTTCATTGTTGAATTGTGTCCCATTATCCGTCACAAGGATTCGGGGAATTCCATACCTGCAAATTACATTTTCCCAAAAGAAATGGGCAACTTGTTTGGTGGTTATCTTGGCTAAAGGTTTAGCCTCAATCCACTTAGTGAAGTAATCAATGGCCACTATCAAGAATTTCCTTTGTGCTGAAGCTACAGGGAAAGGACCGAGTATGTCCATTCCCCACATGGCAAATGGAATAGGAGAGTTAACTGATGTTAACCTCTCAGGCGGCTGCCTTACAATGGGAGCATGCTTTTGGCATCTATCACACCTCTTAACATAATCCTGAGAATCAGCCAACATCTCTGGCCAATAGAATCCCAAACGAGTAATCTTGTGAGCTAGGGCTCTGCCCCCCAAGTGCTGCCCACAGATCCCTCCATGAACTTCCTCCAATGCTTCTTTTGCCCCTGGGGTCTTAAACACTTCAAGTATGGGATGACAAATGACCTTTTGTAAAGGATGCCTTCAATTAAGGCATATCTCAATGCTCTTACTGACAGTTTCCGTGCTTCCAAGGCATTGCCAGGGAGCCATCCGGTTTCAAGGTGAGCCTTGATAGGATCTATCCAATAGCCTCCTATATCAATTGGTGCCACTAACTTTGAGTTGACGGTCGGGGCCTTCAAGACCTGGAAGTAAACACTCCCTGCATAATTTTCTATCTCAGAAGAAGCGAACTTGGACAGGGCATCGGGTTTAACGTTTTCTTCTCTTTGGATGTGCTCAACATAGCACTCTTCAAACTGAGTCATAACAGCTTTCACGACTCTCAGGTATTTTGCCATAGTTTCATCCTTAGCTTCAAACTCACCATTCACTTGCGATACCACAAGCCTTGAGTCTCCACAAACTTTGAGGTTCTTGACCCTCATGATTTTAGCTAAGCCCAATCCGGCTATCAGAGCTTCATACTCAGCTTCATTGTTGGTCGTTGGGAAGTATAACTTCAAATCATATTCAACCATAAACCCATCGGGGCTTTGTAAAACCATGCCTGCACCACTTGACTTTGTTTTTGATGCTCCATCAAAATAGAGCACCCAATACTCTTTCAGATCAGGTACATGTTCCTCATCCTTATGTTCTTTCTCAGGGGTAGTTACCATCTCTTGCCCTCCGACTTCTTGGTTGTTAATGGTGCATTCAACCACGAAGTCAGCCAATGCTTGAGCCTTAATGGTCGTCCGAGGCTTATATGTGATATCAAACTCTCCTAATTCAATTGCCCACTTGATTAGCCTTCCACTGGCCTTAGGGCTGTGTAGTATGTTCCTCAACTGCTGGTCTGTCAAGACTTGAATTTTATGTGCCTGAAAATAAGGTCGCAACTTCCTCGAGGCTGTTACTAATGCCAAAGCAATCTTCTCAATGGGTGAGTAATTCAACTCAGCCCCATGCAACACCTTGCTCACATAGTAGATAGGTTTCTGAATTTTCTTTTCTTCCCTGATAAGAACAGCACTCAATGCTTGTTCGGATACCGCCAGGTATAAGTAAAGAACTTCTCCGGGAATAGGCTTGGCCAATAGCGGGGCTTCAACCATATACTTCTTCAGCTGTTCGAAAGCCTCTTGGTTCTCAGAAGTCCACTCAAAATTTTTCACCTTCTTCAATGCCTGAAAGAAAGGCAAGCATTTGTCACCAGATTTGGAGATGAATCTCCCCAGGGCTGCAACTCGGCCCGTTAGCTTTTGCACATCTCTTATAGAACGAGGTGGTTCCATGTCCAGAATTGTTTTGATCTTGTCGGGGTTGGCCTCTATGCCTCTCTTCGAAACCATCAATCCCAAGAATTTTCCTGATCCAACTCCAAAGGCACACTTGGCTGGATTTAACATCATCTTATGGTGCCTTAGCACTTCGAATGTGTCACATCTCTGTCCAAAAGCATACATGATCATGTTAGAAATATGTATATGTTTATATATAGCAAATAAAATTAAATATTTATATGCTCTATACTTAAATAGATTAAGTCATTTTTAGCCGTCAAATTTATTAGTCACCTGAATTGCTGACACCTGATAATTTAGACTATAATTAGAGTTCTAAGTATTTGATTTAGATATTTGCATAAGAGTTATAATAAAATGTAAAATGATAAATGTTCTAATTATTATAAAGAGATGTGTCTTTACTATCTCTGATTTATTTATTTTTGAATTTTATTATGGACAAAGTGGAGACAATGTGGTGTTAAATTTGATATAAATTAGTATATTTAGATTGTGGTCATCTATATTAAATAGGACTATAATCTAAATTGCTTCTTTAAATAATATGTAAACATTATAGATTATTTAAATGTATATGTATGAAAACAATCTGCAGAGGCTACGTGGCACACAGATAAAGGATTAGTGGATGGGTGTATTATATGTAAACTAGTAATATGGAAAATAAATACAGGGAGAGAAGTTCAAGATAATCATAGACAATAAGCTTACAAGAGAGAAATTGGGAGAAGAAGAAAAGGGAGTTCAGAACAAAGGGGGTGGTGTCTTTTTCTTATTAGTATCCTTAATACACATATACGAGTAAAAGAATCAGGCATCTATCTACAAGTTCTGTGAGTTTCCTTCTCCCTTTAATCAAACTGGGTTAGTACTCCATGTATGTGTATAATAATCTTGGTCTTCCTTGCACTTTAAAGTATTACTCCATCAATTTTGCTTGTTTGTAACCTCGTCCCTTTAAGATTAATTTTCGAGAAGAGCAGGTTATGTTACCCTAGTGGATTTTGATGTTATATACAGCAAGCTGATTGCTTATCTTGTACTAGTTTTACTATATTGAGCTTACCATTATATGATTGAATTACTTGATGTATCATATGCATATATATGTGTTTGCTATGTATAAGTATACTCTCAGGTAACTTGGTTGATGATATGGAAAGGCAAAGATTTAAAGCTATCTATCTGTTCAGCTCGCCAGAACCAAAACAGCAAGCCAGAACCAAAACAGCAAGCTGAAAAGAACTCGCCAGAACCAAAACAGCAAGCTGACTTGGACTTTCCAGAAGCTGTTCTTAGTCAAGTTTGATTTCGAAGATTTCTTGAAGATTGCTTAAAGATCAGAGATTGGCTAGGATTAAATATGTAAGGACTCTATTATATAATATATAGTATATATAATTAATAGAGCTCAAATCTTTTTCGAAAATCTGTTCTTTATTTAGTGGGATTGTGATTTATCTTTCCTTATCCTTTCAAAACAGATTTTACTCAATCTTTTAATTATCTAAACATTCCATAACAGCCCAGATTCGTTCATATCTTTTTATAGCTGTTGGAAATTGATTTTATCATATATATACTATCTTATATATATCAAAATGATTTTGTTGGAGATTCAAATCATTTCAAACGTTTTATATTCAAAACCTCTAACTAATATAGCTGTTGGAGAGTGTTTTTATGCAATCAAATCTTTTCCATATATCAAATCTTCAACTAGCCGTTTGTATGTTTTTCATATATATTCACTTACAACCGTTCTTGTAAGTAACCAAGAAAAACACAACTACAAGTTTGAGACTTGTTTATACACGTTTCGATCATCTCTCTCAAACACCACTCTTATAAACTCTGAGCTTTATTGTTATATACACTTATATTATATAAGAGAGTTTATAGCTTGAGTTGTAATACTCGAACATCTTATTTTGGATTGTATTGTTCAATTTGTATTGAATACTTGCTGTACAAGTTTGGCTTAAAGTTTTGGGTGGGTCGAACTAGACTAGAGAAGGATACTTTGGAAGTATTGCTTAGAGAGTTGGTTCAGCACAGCAAACAGCAAGTCATTTGTCAGCAGGATTGGTAAGGTTGAGTTGCTGGGCATATTGGCTAAGGAACAAGGGTTTGGTGAACGTTGCTAGAGAAGTATACTTGGGAAGTATAGCTTAGAGAGCAAGTTCAGAAACAGGTGTTCAGCAAGCCATTTGTCAGCAGTTGGGATAAAAGGGAGATATATTATTGTATCTTGTAATTGGTTTATTTCGTTGATCAATAATATATTCTCTTACCGGGTTGGTAAGGGACCAGGACGTAGACCATAGGGGTTAGGGGTCGAACCTGGCTAAAAGTCTCTGTGTTATTTATTTTCTGTTCTTTATTTTTTACTTACTGCTTGCATTTAGCTTACTGTTTCTGCACTTTACTGTACTTGTTGTCTGTGTATTCAGCATACTGTTTCTGCTTAAAACGTAATCAGTAAGCTGTTTCTGGTAATTCTTAAAATCAGTTTTAGTTATACATAGTTAGCCATTTACACCTATTCACCCCCCCTCTAGGTGTGCATTTTCATTTGGTATCAGAGCTTTGGTGTACTAACATTTCTGTAACAGGAAAGTACAGATCCTATGGCACCCGCTTATGTAGAAGGAGATTATTTAGAGATGCCACCACTTCTCAATGGGATTGAAAATTATGATGCTTGGAAACAGAGAATGAAGGTGATTCTTAACAGAGATGATGCAATTGAATGGAGAGTCGTTAAAAAGGGTCCATTCAATTTTCTTGACAAAGACGGCAAGCCAAAAGACATTGACGATCTCTCAAAATCAGAATTGATAAAATCAGGCTATAATGGAAGAGCAAAGTATACATTAATGTGTGGTCTTTCAGAGTCAGATTATGACATGGTCTCTTCATGTAGCACAGCAAAGGACATATGGGATTCATTAAAAATGCATTATAAAGCTACAACAACAAAACAGCGTGCTGATTTGAAAGATAAAAGGAAGTCAAAGGCTCAATTGACTTCGAATGATGAAAAAGCTATTTCTAGTGAAGTCCCAAGTGAAGAGATAATAAACTCTGCATTTGTTGGCATTGATGATATAGGAAACACGAAAGAAGTTCTTGTAGATAGTGATGTGTCTGATTCAGAATCAGATTCTAGTGAGGTAAACTCTTTTCATTCCTGGAAATCTTCTGAAAATATTATTATGGGATCACTAACAATGCAGGAATCAAAAAGTGTAACCATTGAAGAACATTTGGCACTAAAGGCTGAAATCAGCAAGCTGATTGATAAGAACAGCTATCTATCCAAAATGGTGAAAGATTTGTTGCCAAAAATGGAAGAATGGGATTCAACTTCATTCAGTAAAGCTACAGAGATCAAGGAACTCAATACTAAGAACAGACATTTAGAGGCTAATGTCAAGTTACTTGAAAAGAGAAACAAGACCTTGACTGAAGAAATCAAAGAGCTAAGGTCTGATGTCAAAACTAAAGCTAAAGCATTGGAATCATACAAGATGAAGGAATCTAGTCAAGCCGAATCCTCAAAAACTGCTGAAAAGAGAGTTCAGCAAGCTGAACTCATCAAACAGCAAGCTGAAGTGATCACCCTCCTAGAAACAGAAGTTAAAGATCTCAAGAAGGGCATGGAAACTTTTGTTCAAGGTGAAGACACTTTAAAGACAATGATGAAGAAGGCAAATGTTCCCTTAGTCAGAGAAGGAGTTGGCATGAATTTCAACAAGAAAGATAAGGTGCTCAAATATGATGGAAGGAATGGCATACCCTATGACTATGCTATGCCTTGGAAGACATGCAACAAATGTGGTGGAAAGGGCCATCTGGAAAAACATTGTGTGGTTCAAGTAAATCATAAAGTGAAAACAGCTTACCAGAATGGACCAGTCAGGAGACAAACAGCATACCAGAATGCAAATAGCAGAAGACAGACAGCTTACCAGAATGGATCAGTCAGACAACAGTCAGCATACCAGAAAGCAAATGACAGAAGACAAACAGCTTACCATTATCAGTCTGGCAGAACACAAAGGACTACAAATCAAGCACCAAAAGTGATACAACAGTGGATCAAGAAATCTGATCTACATGTTCTTTATGTCCTATCAACAAACCATGGTGGATCCAATAAAATTTGGGTACTCAAGTAGTAAGTATGTTATTTGTCCTCGTACATTTCTTTGAATATGATTATATTATTTTTGTGGTACTAACGAGATTCCTCTAGTACATAGATGGGACAAAATATATGTATATATATTGTATTATGCAGGAAATAAGAAAGAAGAATACTATTATGATCAGTTGGAATGTATATTGTATAATCAGCAAGCTATTTTCCAGTCCAGAAGAACAATTGCTATCTATGAATATTCTGGAAATGTGTTTTCAGCATGCTGGTTTGATTTATTCAAACTTTATAATTAACTAGCCTCATGCTTGTTAAATGCTTTACCACATGTTTTATTCTTATATGCTTATCTTCTTGACCCTTTTCTGATGATGTCATAGGGGGAGAAGAACATGAATACATGAGGATATAATGTTATATGTTGGATTTATCAACTAATGTTTCATGCAGGGATGAGTCGTATTTATATCTTATTGCATATGATGAATTGTGCTAACCTGATTATATGATGAGATATTATGTTAATCAGGGGGAGCATTGTTTTAGGGGGAGCAACATAGTCTCTCCGATGTATTCAAGTATGTCATCATCAAAAAGGGGGAGAATGTTACCGTGTTGTTTTGATGATGAATGCAAAGGTTGTATCGTAATACTTCATGTTTATCTATCTAATCTTGTTTTGCAGGAAGTATTGATCAATGATTAAGGGGGAGCTTTTAGCTCAATCACATATTGGTATATAATCATCAAAAAGGGGGAGATTGTTACCCTAGTGGATTTTGATGTTATATACAGCAAGCTGATTGCTTATCTTGTACTAGTTTTACTATATTGAGCTTACCATTATATGATTGAATTACTTGATGTATCATATGCATATATATGTGTTTTCTATGTATAAGTATACTCTCAGGTAACTTGGTTGATGATATGGAAAGGCAAAGATTTAAAGCTATCTATCTGTTCAGCTCGCCAGAACCAAAACAGCAAGCCAGAACCAAAACAGCAAGCTGAAAAGAACTCGCCAGAACCAAAACAGCAAGCTGACTTGGACTTTCCAGAAGCTGTTCTTAGTCAAGTTTGATTTCGAAGATTTCTTGAAGATTGCTTAAAGATCAGAGATTGGCTAGGATTAAATATGTAAGGACTCTATTATATAATATATAGTATATATAATTAATAGAGCTCAAATCTTTTTCGAAAATCTGTTCTTTATTTAGTGGGATTGTGATTTATCTTTCCTTATCCTTTCAAAACAGATTTTACTCAATCTTTTAATTATCTAAACATTCCATAACAGCCCAGATTCGTTCATATCTTTTTATAGCTGTTGGAAATTGATTTTATCATATATATACTATCTTATATATATCAAAATGATTTTGTTGGAGATTCAAATCATTTCAAACGTTTTATATTCAAAACCTCTAACTAATATAGCTGTTGGAGAGTGTTTTTATGCAATCAAATCTTTTCCATATATCAAATCTTCAACTAGCCGTTTGTATGTTTTTCATATATATTCACTTACAACCGTTCTTGTAAGTAACCAAGAAAAACACAACTACAAGTTTGAGACTTGTTTATACACGTTTCGATCATCTCTCTCAAACACCACTCTTATAAACTCTGAGCTTTATTGTTATATACACTTATATTATATAAGAGAGTTTATAGCTTGAGTTGTAATACTCGAACATCTTATTTTGGATTGTATTGTTCAATTTGTATTGAATACTTGCTGTACAAGTTTGGCTTAAAGTTTTGGGTGGGTCGAACTAGACTAGAGAAGGATACTTTGGAAGTATTGCTTAGAGAGTTGGTTCAGCACAGCAAACAGCAAGTCATTTGTCAGCAGGATTGGTAAGGTTGAGTTGCTGGGCATATTGGCTAAGGAACAAGGGTTTGGTGAACGTTGCTAGAGAAGTATACTTGGGAAGTATAGCTTAGAGAGCAAGTTCAGAAACAGGTGTTCAGCAAGCCATTTGTCAGCAGTTGGGATAAAAGGGAGATATATTATTGTATCTTGTAATTGGTTTATTTCGTTGATCAATAATATATTCTCTTACCGGGTTGGTAAGGGACCAGGACGTAGACCATAGGGGTTAGGGGTCGAACCTGGCTAAAAGTCTCTGTGTTATTTATTTTCTGTTCTTTATTTTTTACTTACTGCTTGCATTTAGCTTACTGTTTCTGCACTTTACTGTACTTGTTGTCTGTGTATTCAGCATACTGTTTCTGCTTAAAACGTAATCAGTAAGCTGTTTCTGGTAATTCTTAAAATCAGTTTTAGTTATACATAGTTAGCCATTTACACCTATTCACCCCCCCTCTAGGTGTGCATTTTCAGGTTATATATATCTCAAGTTATCTCTCACGTTATAGAGTAATACATGAAGTTAGTGATTGTTAATTTTTCGTGTTATAAAATCTTTTATCATCTCACATAAGTTTAGTTATAGCAATCCTTAGATTTAATGTTTCTGCAGATTTTGTACTCTGCGTATAACCCAATTGGTGACCATGTTTATATACCTTAGAGATTGATTCTGACCTGGTATGAAGCATGTAAATAGTTGTTATAGTGTTCTTTATATGCCCGGGAAATGGGTATTATGATTAAGAATTGGAAGAGAAGGTTTTGGGGATAAATTGAACTATTGTGCGGTCAAAATTCTGGTTCCAGCATTAATGCCCTGATTTGAATTCAGATTTTGGAAGGGTTAAAGACGTGGTTAGTTGTCGATTCAAAAGTAAGAATTGTTTGTTCACCTGTAACACACAAGTCTGTAGAAGTTGGGAATTTCCGGGGTCAAAGTGAAGGGGTTAGGACCTGAATATTAATAGAGTGTTCTAAAATTCTGGAATTTCCAGATTTCATGTTTAATGTTGCGTCAATGTTTTGGTGCCCTTAAATTCAAATTTGGCTGAGAAGTAAAGAATGAAAGTTTTAGAATTTGTCCTATAGAACATGCTTGTAAAATATGGTAGCCACCAGATTAGTACAACTTGAGTTACAATTGATTTGTTGCAGCTAACTCAACCTGTTATAAATCTGCTGCATACTAAACTTCAAAATTATACCATAAATCATGTATGATGTATTATACAGTGAATTTTGGATATGTGCTGGTTATGAAGGTCTACTATACTCAGAAAAAAGAATCAGGTAGATTGAGTAATTGTGGAGAGAGTTATAGGCAACGGAACGAGACATGTTAGAGCTGCCAGAAACATCAGAAAAATCTGCTATGTATGATTAAGTTGTAAAATCTTCGGAACTGATTTAGAATGCTTTAAAAACCTCAAACTCAATCTGAATAGACTAGTATATAAGTGCAAAATGTAGATAAAAGTTTAGGATGGAAAAAAAAGTAAGGTGGGTAACTAAATATGTGAACAACAAGGCTCCTAACCAATATAAGTTTAACTATCCAGTTTATAATTTTAGATCGAACTTCTTAGACCTACATTGTAAAATGCATATTATTTTAGCATTTGAATCATTGTATTTTTACACGGTTGGTATGGACTAACTCCATAATATTCAATAGGAGTGAGAGTCAATTCAGAATCTCAACAAACTAACAAGCAACAATAGGCTATCGTTGAGGTGAGTATAAATTATAATTTCTCTCTATTTTAATCTATTTGAATTCTATTTGAATATATGATTATGTGATAGTTACTTGATTTAAAACCACAAATACTTGGATTTATATGATACGTGAAAAGTGTACATTGTTTATATCATTTGGCTTGATACATATCCATGGATGATATTTTATACATGAATGCATATACACCGGAACTAAATAAAGGCCTTGTGACCTTCATATCCCTGTACTCACAAATACACTTGGAAACCTTCGGGTTTA
This sequence comes from Kitagawia praeruptora, assembly GCA_037693485.1. Lineage (NCBI taxonomy): Eukaryota > Viridiplantae > Streptophyta > Magnoliopsida > Apiales > Apiaceae > Kitagawia > Kitagawia praeruptora. The sequence goes on from CM075350.1 coordinate 103,082,248, forward strand.
TACATGGGGCCTTCGAGTCATACACTTGGAAACCTTCGGGTTTATACACATGGGACCTTTGGGTCAAACACTTGGAATCCCGGGGCGATGCGAGATATGACAGGTCACAACAAAGAAAATGGAAAACAAAGCACATGCATACATGCACATGTCTCTATACTTCTTGGTTATTCTTTTATTCGCGTGACTTGCTAAAATATAACTGTGATAATTTATACTCATTGAGTTGCAACTCTTATAAAATGCAAATACTTTACAGGTTATCCTAAGAACTAGTCTTTTGCGCATTATCAAGTTGGAGTAATAGACACAAGTTACAGGTCAGCCGGCTGATGCTCCAGACTCCCTACTCATCAGCACTTGTATATATAGTTATATATAACTAAGTGTTTTTGACAGTGGTGTGTAATATTTTGAATAGTACTCTTATGTGTATAACTAAAATGGAAGAAGAAGTTTTGTTATATGTAATATATGTGGTTTGTGAGGATTTAATCTCCAAGTGCTTGGATCTGTCTAGCGATATGAATATTAATTTATTTATGTTAAAGTCAAATACTTAAAGGTACAAGGGTGTCACATTTAGTTGGTATCAGAGCAGGGATATGATTCTTTAGGACACGCATAGGGTGCATTTATATACATATAGTTATATTATGTCTGATATATATGTATACACAGGATACTGAATATGGAAAATAATGCCCATAATGCACAAGGGAGTCAGGGAGCAGCTGGCCAAAATCAATCTATAGGTGGATCACATGCTCCATCTTTACATTTGCATGAACAACATGTAGAAATAGAAGAAGAGGTTCAAGGGCCTAGGATTGCACCGATGCGAAATTATAAAGAACTTAGGAAGCTAGGTGCAATTGATTTCTCAGGTACGACAGATCCGGCTGAAGCCGAAACATGGTTGAAAAGAACCGAAAGGGTGTTTAATATGATGCGTTGTAATCCAGAAGAGAAGTTCGACTATGTAGTATCATTGCTTCGAGATGATGCTTATGAATGGTGGGAGACTGTCCCTAACTCTATTATTCAGCCACAAGTTTTAACTTGGGATGATTTCATACGTGAGTTCGGAGATAAATATATGCCTGAGATTTATAAAGATGAAAAGCAGAGGGAGTTCCTGAATTTGAAATAAGGGAATATGAGTGTGGCCGAATATGAAGTGAAATTTACACAGTTATCTCATTATGCATTATCTATGGTGTCAACTGAAAGAGATCGTTGTAGGCGCTTTGAAGAAGGCCTTAAATATGATGTTCGGAGTAAGATTACTCCTGGAGATCTTCGGAGTTACACCGATTTAAGGGCTGCAGCAATCAGAGCGGAACGTTTAATTAAAGAGAGACCAACCTTCTTTCAGAGGCCAAAAAGAGAAGGAATAGGATATTCAGGAGAGTCTAGTGGGAGACCAATAAAGCGTCAGAATTTTAGTGCACCTGCACAATCATTTACAAGAGGGAGTGTTTTCGGATCTAGGGGTGGAAGGCCATACATTTCTGGGAATACTAATAGAAATCCACCATCAACTATGCAAGCAAGAACTACATGTCCACATTGTGGAAGACAACATCTTGGAGAATGTATAAGATTTACAGGAGGATGTTATTTCTGTGGAGAACAAGGACATTTTGCTAGGGATTGCCCACAAAGAACGAGGTCGAGACCAGTTGTTTCGGAGCCAACTGTTCAGAACAGAGGGAGTAGAGGTGGAACATTTTTCGGAAGAGGTCGGGGAAAAGTTACCAGTGCTAGTAGTAGTATGGCCCAGTCCGAAGCTCAGAGTTCTAAGCCACCTACACACGCACGAGTCTTTGCATTGACTAGAGATGAAGCAACAACGGCACCTGAAGTTATCACGGGTAAAGTTCTTTTCCAAAATTTAGAAGCTTGCGTTCTTATTGATTCTGGATCTACGCATTCATTCATATCATCTAAAATGACATTTCATATGCACAAGAATCCTGACACATTAGATCTAAAGGTGAATGTTCATACTCCATTGGGTGAGGTAGTAGTTGTAGATAAAATATATAGAGATTGTCTTATTCAGATGGGTGAGGCAAAGTTATATGCAGACTTGATTGTTTTACCTTTTCGTGAGTTTAATATCATATTAGGTATGGATTGGTTATCTAGACATCATGCGAAGGTAGATTGTTATACCAAGGAAGTTGTGATTGATTCTCCTGGTCAGACTAGAATATTATTTTATGGGGATCGTCAAATGATACCAAGTTGTTTAGTTTCGGCTATGAGAGCTTTTAAGATGATTCGAAATGGTTGTGATGCTTATTTGGCACATGTGGTTGACACTAATGCCACTATGAGCAAACTTGAAGATATTTCTGTGATCAAGGAATTTCCAGATGTATTTCCAGAAGAATTGCCAGGAATGCCACCAGATAGAGATACAGAGTTTTCTATTGAGCTTATTTCGGGTACAACACCGATTTCGAATTCTCCATATCGGATGGCACCTGTAGAATTAAAGAAGCAACTGATCGAGTTACTGGAAAAAGGCTACATTCGTCCAAGTGTCTCACCATGGGGTGCACCAGTATTGTTTGTTAAAAAGAAGGACGGTTCCATAAGATTATGTATTGACTACCGTAAGTTAAACCAAGTTACAGTGAAGAACAAGTACCCATTACCAAGAGTGGATGATTTGTTTGACCAATTACAAGGTGCATGTGTTTTCTCAAAGATTGACTTGAGGTCAGGATACCATCAGTTAAAGATTACGAAAGAAGATATTCCCAAGACTGCATTTCGAACACGATATGGTCATTTTGAGTTTCTAGTTATGCCTTTTGGATTAACAAACGCTCCAGCCATGTTTATGGCTTTAATGAATAAGGTATTTCAACCCTTCCTCGATAAGTTTGTAATAGTATTCATTGATGACATACTTATTTACTCCAAGAGTACTGAAGATCATGAACATCACCTGAGGATAGTTTTGCAAACTCTGCAAGAGAATCAATTATATGCTAAGTTGAGTAAATGTGAGTTTTGGTTAGATCATGTTGTATTTTTGGGACATGTGATTTCAAGTAGAGGTATTGAAGTGGATCAAAAAAAAATAGAAGCAATACTAAATTGGGAGGCACCAAGAAGCGTCACAGAAGTACGAAGTTTCCTAGGTATGGCTGGTTATTATCGACGTTTTATTGAAGGGTTTTCGAAGATGGCTGGACCAATGACCAAATTACTTCGGAAGAATGTTCCTTTTCAATGGAATGAAGAGGCACAAGAAAGTTTTGATGAACTGAAGCGTAGGCTGACTTCAGCTCCTATATTGGCCACTCCGTCAGGTCAGGGAGGTTTTGTAATTTATAGTGATGCTTCACATCAAGGTTTGGGTTGTGTTCTTATGCAACATGGAAGAGTAATTGCATATGCTTCGAGGCAACTAAGACCACATGAAATTTCTTATCCAGTTCATGATTTGGAATTAGCAGCAGTGGTGTTTGCTTTGAAAATTTGGAGACATTACTTATATGGGGAAACATTTCAAATTTTTACGGACCATAAGAGCTTAAAGTATTTGATGAGGCAGAAGGAATTAAATATGAGACAAAGACGATGGCTGGAACTTTTGAAGGATTTTGATTGCACTATTGAGTATCACCCTGGAAAAGCAAATACAGTAGCAGATGCTTTGAGCAAAAAGAGTAGTAGTAGTAGTAGTAGTAGTAGTAGGTCAAATTTTCAAGAACCTTATTTATCATCTTTGATTGGTTTAAGGGCAATGAATGTAGTTCTGAATGTTGAAGACGTTGGAATTTTACTTGCCACATTAAACATACGACCCATCTTGAAAGAAAGAATACAAGAAGCACAAGTACGTGATCCAAGATTGTTAGGTATCATTGAGAAAGTGAAACAGGGAGAAACTACAAGTTTTACTCTACAAGATGATACGTTAATGATTAATGATCGAATTTGTGTTCCCCATGTTGATAATTTACGTCGAGAAATTCTTGATGAAGCTCACAATGCACCATATACTATGCATCCTGGAGCAACGAAGATGTATCATACCATGAAGCCCTATTATTGGTGGCATGGAATGAAGAGGGACGTTGCAGAATTCACAACAAAGTGTCTAACGTGTTAACAAGTGAAAACTGAACACCAAGCTCCGACGGGGAAGTTGCTTCCTTTATCAATTCCAGAGTGGAAATGGGAACGAATTACTATGGATTTTTGTTATGCTAAACTCACGCAAGCGCACGTGGTCACAAGTAATATATAAGGTTAAGTCCAAATTCGTTCCCACAGGGATCAAGTTATGGTTCTATTCAATAAATATGCCTATGCAACAATGTATGGTTTTAATTCACTGCTAAGAAAAATAACAAATTGGGTTTGATTATCTAAATTATACTAAGATGCGAATTATAAAACTAAGAATTAAACAATTAACGAGAATAAAGATCAAATTACTTATATGAGAATAAACATGGAATCCTAGTTTCATCATCTACTTCACTTAGAGTTGCAGCCTTTAATTAAAACATGCGATGGTTTTGATACCTGATCGAATAACACGAAAAGAGTAAAAGTTACCTCTCGGTATACTAGTACCAATCTACGCATACATCCACAAAAGAGATAGAAGATGAATAGGCACCTATTATGTTTAGACCCTATATCTCTATAGAATTTGAAAACATAAAGGTTGAAGCACAAGTTATCCACTTAGATCACATAGGGTAGCATAATATCTCTATTCATGCCACAAATCATGATGATTAACATCAACCTATCCTATGCTAGCATGGCAAGTTCTAAATCTCAAGATCCACTCTCGTTTAGCAAGAGATTAACAATTCAATTTAGATGTTAGCTACGCATCTAAAAGCATTAAGATTAACCATACGAGGATATCAAGAATTCACCACACATAAATCTTTAAGGCATGCAAACTACTAAGCTACATAGATAAATCCACTAGGATCCCACGATAACGATTAGTTCATAATCGAACCTTTCGTCACCATGGGATTTGACGAAAGCATGATATCAAACAAGATAATGAAGATGAAGATGAAGAAATCAATAATAGAATAAGGTTTAGTGAACAAATCCGTGAAAGTAACAAGCATCCAAAAGATACGCCTCCACAAAGGAATACAAGAAATCTATATCTAGATCTTCTTGTCGTCACGATCCTCGCCTTGGCTTCTCTCTGGTGCTCTGAACGAAATTAATGTGTAGATTGTTTTGGTGATGATTTTTCTGTGCCCCAAGGTGTGTATTTATAGCCCCCAAGTGCCTCCTTGACCAAGCAATTACCGTAATTGAAATAGGATAGAATTCAGGTAATTTTCCTTTTTTGAATGGAATAGAATTGCAATTCCCATGTTTAATTATGATTCTGGAACGCTCTGGTCATACAAAACAATTGCCATATTGAATAGGAGAAGAATTGAGGAAGTTTCCCATTAGAAATCAGATTTCAGCAACATTCTGCCATTTTCCCGCAGACAGGCGCGGCCGCGCGCACCATAGTTTATTCCTAGCGCGCCCGCGCGCAAAGCTTTCCTGAAATTTATCCAACCGCGCCCGCGCGCTCCCACAGTAGAAACTGGGCGCGCCCGCGCTCAGTACTGAATATGCAGACTGCCTTTTTCTCTTTTACCGATTCCTTCTCCATTTCCTTTCGCAACTTCAACACTTGATCTTTTGAGTTTAAACAACACCATATAATCACTGACAAACCCATACTTGCACCTCGAAGCCTATCCTGCACAATTCTCACAAAATACATTAAAACACACCAATACTTGAGATACAAAACACCAATTTAAGCTGAAATGAAGCGATCCAAGTGGATATAAATCCACTTATCACACCCCCAAACTTAAACCGATGCTTGTCCTCAAGCATAAACAAACAAAAATATATACAACTAACTAGTACCACTTCCGTAGGTGATCACGGTTGCATTTGGCATATGCAACAAGCCCTTTAAACCCCTAGGTAGCCCTAGTGGACGAGTAAGGTCTCGTGAGGGCCTATAGTGAATGTACCCACAAAATCCATTTAACCTAATGCAATGCAAATGCATGAATGCAACTACTATAAAAAAATGCAAAGATCCCCTTCAAACTTACCAACACCAACTAACAAGCAAATATCTCAACGAATGCAACAACTCCAAGCAGAGCTCGACTAAGTCCCCGTATACTAACAATACATGAACAGAAACGTGCGTGTGTGCAATGCTCATCAGAAATACTCCCAGAACTAGGTCAAAAATCATACATGCCTTCCGTCAAGATAATCACAGGTTTATAACTAGAATAGACTGTAGACACTCCATAACCTAGGAACACCTCCACCCTTATCCAAAGTAGACAGAAACTCATGCTATATTACTATACTACGACACTACATATACAATATGCATGCTTATTTAACCGTGCAATGAATGAGACCCCAAAAGGCTTATACAATAATACCCATGTAGCGAGTGTTAGGTCAGCAATCCCAAACCACAAGGCTTTAGGTTACTAGGACTAAGTCCCCTCAGACTTAATTACTCGAGTATTAAAGAGCTCACTCTGGTTAATTTTGCATTAACAAAAAAAAATTGACTCTTTTTTTTTTCTTTTTTTTTTCTTTTTCTGATTTTTTTTTTATATGCAATCTGGAATGAGCCTTTCTCATTTCCAACCCTAGACTACTCATATAAATATGAGCCGGCTACTAGCCATTTGACGCCTAGCCATTATTAACAACTAGCATGAAATTCCTGTTTTCCCCCAAACTTAGACTTTAATGTTCCTACGCTATAAAGGGAATAACGAAAATTCTAAAAATAAACAAGTGATTAAATCTCAAAACATCCAACATGCATGACTCCAACCTAACCCAAAAGCACCCCAAAGAGACTGTGTAATTATTTTGTTCCCGAAACATGCAAGTCAATTTCTTAGGAACTATAAATCAGCCCTCTACTCATCATCATCACACTCAAATCAACATCTACCTATCAATCAGAATCAGCTCATTTTAAGGGATCATGAAAAATGCATGCATGCCATGAAAATGCAACTAATATGAACTCACATGGTAACAAACAAACAATAACAAAATGTCTTATATGAAACAAACGTAGATAATACGAACATAAAATGCATGATTTACAACTAATATGCAAAGCATGAAATCCTACATGAACAAATAATACAACAACAACTACTAATCCCTCAAACCACCCCCAAACTTAAAGTATTCAATGTCCGCATTGAATGGAAGTAAATACAAGGAATAGCAGAAAACATACCTGAATATACCGAAACACATGGGTTGCCTCCCACGAAGCGCTGTCGTTAATGTCATTTAGCCGGACAAATATGATTCAAATCATGGTGGCTCGAAGATTGCATTCGACTTGTCTTTAGCAGAAGGACCATTCACCCATTGTTTAACAACCTTCTTGCTATCTTCCCACATCTTCTCTAAATCATACTTCACTTTGCCTCTTCCTCCAATCGACTTTTTCTTTTTCTTCTTCACACCTCTAAGGTGCTTATGCTTCACAGTCGATTGATAAGAACACTCCTCTACTTCATCATCCATGCTCCACCTTCTTAACACATTATCGTGACCCCCTTCAAAAATTAACAACTCATCATTCAGAAGGACATACTTCAAATGAGATGGAAGTTTTCCGAGCTTGACATTCGAGAGATCTCGAACAGAAGAACTATCAATGGAATTACTGATAGGATGCTTTAGCATGCTCATATTCGAGTTTTCGCTCAACAATTGATCCAACTTCTTTCCCTGACCCGTATCAACCGTTTCCACACTGAAACACTCTTCAACCTCTGTCGGAAATTTCATGGCCTTGAACACATTAAAGGTGACACTCTGATCTTGCACCCTCATGGTAAGCTCTCCTTTTTACACATCAATCAAAGTCTTTCCTGTAGCCAAGAACGGTCTTCCCAAGATTATGGGAATCTTCTTGTCTTCTTCAAAATCCAAGATCACAAAATCAGCTGGGAAGATGAACTTATCAACTTTTACCAAAACATCCTCTACTATACCCCTCGGATAAGTGATCGTCCTATCAGCCAACTGCAAAGAGATGTTTGTTGGTTTCGGCTCCGGTAGACCAAGTTGCTTGAAAACAGACAAGGGCATGAGATTAATGCTAGCTCCCAAATCACATAAACATTTGCTGAAAGAAAGGTTGCCAATAGTACATGGAATAGTGAAACTTCCCGGATCTTTCAGTTTAGGTGGCAACTTCTATTGCAGAACAGCACTACACTCCTCCGTCAAAGCTACTGTTTCAAAATCTTCCAACCTTCTCTTCCGTGACAAAATATCCTTCATGAACTTTGCATATCTTGGCATCTGCTCCAACGCTTCAACAAAAGGAATGTTAATGGACAGTTTCTTGAAGACATCCATAAATTTCTGAAACTGTTTCTCTTGACTTTTCTGCAAGCGTCCAGGAAATGGCGGAGGAGGATAAATCTGATTATTCTTCGAAGATTGCTCCAGAGTAGACTTTACAACAGACTTCTTGCTCTTTTCCACTTCACCATCTAGCTGATCAGCCACCAAGCCAGATTTTTCAATTTCTGGCACTGCAGATTTTTCAACCTGCTGATTCTGAACATCTTCCTCTTCTTCAGTTGCTGATTTAGGATCACTCGTGACTTTTCCAGATCTCAAAGTAACTGCATTGACCTGTTCCTTGCTTTCCCTCCTGCCTGGATTTGCTTCTGTATCACTAGGAAGAGTTCCTTGTTGCCGACTAAGTAAGGCACTTGCAATCTGTCCTATTTGAGTTTCCAAGAGCTTCTGGCCAGCTTGTAGGTTCTTTAATGCTATCCACATCTCATCAGATTTATCATTAGATGATTGCCCCGCATGAACCTGGGGTTGTTGCTGCTGAAATCCTGGGGTTTGATATGGTGCCCTATAAGGTTGTTGATAGCTTTGATTGTACGGCTTCGCTTGCTAATAAGATTGCTGAGTATTCTGATTGTTGCTCCAACTGAAGTTAGGATGATTCCGATTACTAGGATGATAAGTGGCTGGAACTGGTGCAGCAGGTCTCTGAAAATTACTCACGAACTGTACTGATTCGGAAGAGATAGCACACTGATTCGTCTCATGTGCGCCCGCACAGAACTCACAAACACTAGCCACCTGCTGAACTCCATAATTAGCAAGAGAATCCACTTTCATAGCAAGAGCCTTCAACTGAGCCGTAATCATTGAAGCTGTATCTACTTCCAAAACTCCTGCTACTTTGCCTTGAGAAAGTCTCTGGGTTGGATTCTGGTATTCATTTGCAGCCATCATCTCAATAAGTTCATAAGCTTCATCATAACTCTTCGCCCACAGAGCTCCACCTGATGCTGCATCTAGCAAAGGCCTAGACTGTGCTCCCAACCCATTGTAGAATCCATTAATAACCATCCAATCTGGCATGCCATGATGAGGACACATCCTTAGCATCTCCTTGTAGCGTTCCCAAGCCTCACACAATGACTCGCCAGATTGCTGTTGAAATTGAGTCAACTGGTTCCTTATTGCTGCAGTTTTCGCCATAGGGAAGAATTTAGTAAGGAACTTCTGAGCAAGATCTTCCCATGTAGTAATGGAACCAGGTGGTAAAGAATGTAGCCAGCTCTTAGCCTTATCCCTTAGAGAGAATGGGAAAAGCCTCAACCTGATAGCATCATCCGTCACACCATTACACTTGAAAGTGTCGCAGATTTCGATAAAGTCCCGAACATGCATGTTAGGATCCTCCGTAGAAGCTCCCCCAAACTGGACTGAATTCTGCACCATCTGAATTGTGCCAGACTTAATCTCAAAATTGTTCGCTGCAATAGCTGGCCTAATAATGCTAGACTGGATGTCATTGAGTTTCGGCTGAGAATAGTCCTTCAAAGCCTTGACTGCTGCTGCTGCATCTGCCATTGCTACTGTAGTTTCAGATTCCTCTTCCTTATTCTCTTTATTCTCTACAAGATCGTCTTCCGCCAGTTCTTCCAAACGAGCTTGTAAGCGTGTTCGCATACAAACTTAAGTACCTGAAACACCACGAATCAAACAAACTAAGTAAGAAATCCGAGTCAGCGAACGCTAACGACCACTGATGACAAGCACATAAACTAAAATAAAAACACCGATGATCCCCGGCAGCGGCGCCAAAAACTTGTTATGCTAAACTCACGCAAGCGCACGTGGTCACAAGTAATATATAAGGTTAAGTCCAAATTCGTTCCCACAGGGATCAAGTTATGGTTCTATTCAATAAATATGCCTATGCAACAATGTATGGTTTTAATTCACTGCTAAGAAAAATAACAAATTGGGTTTGATTATCTAAATTATACTAAGATGCGAATTATAAAACTAAGAATTAAACAATTAACGAGAATAAAGATCAAATTACTTATATGAGAATAAACATGGAATCCTAGTTTCATCATCTACTTCACTTAGAGTTGCAGCCTTTAATTAAAACATGCGATGGTTTTGATACCTGATCGAATAACACGAAAAGAGTAAAAGTTACCTCTCGGTATACTAGTACCAATCTACGCATACATCCACAAAAGAGATAGAAGATGAATAGGCACCTATTATGTTTAGACCCTATATCTCTATAGAATTTGAAAACATAAAGGTTGAAGCACAAGTTATCCACTTAGATCACATAGGGTAGCATAATATCTCTATTCATGCCACAAATCATGATGATTAACATCAACCTATCCTATGCTAGCATGGCAAGTTCTAAATCTCAAGATCCACTCTCGTTTAGCAAGAGATTAACAATTCAATTTAGATGTTAGCTACGCATCTAAAAGCATTAAGATTAACCATACGAGGATATCAAGAATTCACCACACATAAATCTTTAAGGCATGCAAACTACTAAGCTACATAGATAAATCCACTAGGATCCCACGATAACGATTAGTTCATAATCGAACCTTTCGTCACCATGGGATTTGACGAAAGCATGATATCAAACAAGATAATGAAGATGAAGATGAAGAAATCAATAATAGAATAAGGTTTAGTGAACAAATCCGTGAAAGTAACAAGCATCCAAAAGATACGCCTCCACAAAGGAATACAAGAAAGCTATATCTAGATCTTCTTGTCGTCACGATCCTCGCCTTGGCTTCTCTCTGGTGCTCTGAACGAAATTAGTGTGTAGATTGTTTTGGTGATGATTTTTCTGTGCCCCAAGGTGTGTATTTATAGCCCCCAAGTGCCTCCTTGACCAAGCAATTACCGTAATTGAAATAGGATAGAATTCAGGTAATTTTCCTTTTTTGAATGGAATAGAATTGCAATTCCCATGTTTAATTATGATTCTGGAACGTTCTGGTCATACAAAACAATTGCCATATTGAATAGGAGAAGAATTGAGGAAGTTTCCCATTAGAAATCAGATTTCAGCAACATTCTGCCATTTTCCCGCAGACAGGCGCGGCCGCGCGCACCATAGTTTATTCCTAGCGCGCCCGCGCGCAAAGCTTTCCTGAAATTTATCCAACCGCGCCCGCGCGCTCCCACAGTAGAAACTGGGCGCGCCCGCGCTCAGTACTGAATATGCAGACTGCCTTTTTCTCTTTTACCGATTCCTTCTCCATTTCCTTTCGCAACTTCAACACTTGATCTTTTGAGTTTAAACAACACCATATAATCACTGACAAACCCATACTTGCACCTCGAAGCCTATCCTGCACAATTCTCACAAAATACATTAAAACACACCAATACTTGAGATACAAAACACCAATTTAAGCTGAAATGAAGCGATCCAAGTGGATACAAATCCACTTATCAATTTTGTTACGGGTTTACCTAAGACTCAGAAGGGGAATGATGCTATATGGGTCATTGTTGATCGGCTAACTAAGTCTGCTCATTTCCTACCTATTCGTTGGGGTTGTACACTTGATCACTTAGCGAAAAGATATGTTAATGAGATTGTGAGATTACACGGGGTACCTATTTCTATTGTTTCAGACAGAGATCTAAGATTTACTTCACGATTTTGGAAGAGCTTTCAAGATGCATTAGGTACTAGGTTAAACTTCAGTACATCATTTCATCCTCAAACCGACGGTCAATCGGAAAGAACAATTGAAACATTGGAAGCTATGTTAAGGGCATGTGTTTTGGAATTCATAGGTTCGTGGGATGAGTATATTGCTTTAATGGAGTTTGCATACAATAACCATTTTCACAGTAGTATTGACATGGCACCATATGAGGCATTATATGGAAGGAAATGCAGAATTCCATTGTATTGGGATAGAGAGGGTTCAATTATCTTAGAAGGACCCGACCTTGTTCAAAATGCGCTTGACAAGGTTAACATTGTGAAGGAAAAGTTGAAAGCAGTACAAGATCGTCAAAAGAGCTATGTTGATCAACACAGACGAGAAATGGAGTATCAAGTGGGTGAAAAAGTGTTTTTGAAAGTATCACCATGGAAAGGAGTGATGAGATTCGGAAACAAAGGAAAACTAAGTCCAAGATATATTGGGCTGTATGAAATTATCGAGAGAGTGGGACCCTTAGCTTATAAATTAGCATTACCTTTAGAGTTTTCCCAAATTCACAATGTTTTTCATGTTAGCATGCTTAGAAGGTATCGTTCAGATCCTACACACGTGTTAAGAGATACAGAAATAGAGATTTTTGAAAACGTGAGTTATGTGGAGGAACCGGTTAAAATTGTTGGATATAAGACCAAACAATTGAGAAATAGAGAAATACCCCTAGTTAAGGTTTTATGGAGAAATCACACAAATGAGGAAGCTACCTGGGAAACAGAAGAAAATATGAGACGTCAATATCCCTACTTATTTGACAATGCAGGTATTAAATTTCGAGGATGAAATTTTTAATTTGGAGGGGAGAGTTGTCACATCTCTGTCCAAAAGCGTACATGATCATGTTAGAAATATGTATATGTTTATATATAGCAAATAAAATTAAATATTTATATGCTCTATACTTAAATAGATTAAGTCATTTTTAGCCGTCAAATTTATTAGTCACCCGAATTGCTGACACCTGATAATTTAGACTATAATTAGAGTTCTAAGTATTTGATTTAGATATTTGCATAAGAGTTATAATAAAATGTAAAATGATAAATGTTCTAATTACTATAAAGAGATGTGTCTTTACTATCTCTGATTTATTTATTTTTGAATTTTATTATGGACAAAGTGGAGACAATGTGGTGTTAAATTTGATATAAATTAGTATATTTAGATTGTGGTCATCTATATTAAATAGGACTATAATCTAAATTGCTTCTTTAAATAATATGTAAACATTATAGATTATTTAAATGTATATGTATGAAAACAATCTGCAGAGGCTACGTGGCACACAGATAAAGGATTAGTGGATGGGTGTATTATATGTAAACTAGTAATATGGAAAAGAAATACAGGGAGAGAAGTTCAAGATAATCATAGACAATAAGCTTACAAGAGAGAAATTGGGAGAAGAAGAAAAGGGAGTTCAGAACAAAGGGGGTGGTGTCTTTTTCTTATTAGTATCCCTAATACACATATACGAGTAAAAGAATCAGGCATCTATCTACAAGTTCTGTGAGTTTCCTTCTCCCTTTAATCAAACTGGGTTAGTACTCCATGTATGTGTATAATAATCTTGGTCTTCCTTGCACTTTAAAGTATTACTCCATCAATTTTGCTTGTTTGTAACCTCGTCCCTTTAAGATTAATTTTCGAGAAGAGCAGGTTATATATATCTCAAGTTATCTCTCACGTTATAGAGTAATACATGAAGTTAGTGATTGTTAATTTTTCGTGTTATAAAATCTTTTATCATCTCACATAAGTTTAGTTATAGCAATCCTTAGATTTAATGTTTCTGCAGATTTTGTACTCTGCGTATAACCCAATTGGTGACCATGTTTATATACCTTAGAGATTGATTCTGACCTGGTATGAAGCATGTAAATAGTTGTTATAGTGTTCTTTATATGCCCGGGAAATGGGTATTATGATTAAGAATTGGAAGAGAAGGTTTTGGGGATAAATTGAACTATTGTGCGGTCAAAATTCTGGTTCCAGCATTAATGCCCTGATTTGAATTCAGATTTTGGAAGGGTTAAAGACGTGGTTAGTTGTCGATTCAAAAGTAAGAATTGTTTGTTCACCTGTAACACACAAGTCTGTAGAAGTTGGGAATTTCCGGGGTCAAAGTGAAGGGGTTAGGACCTGAATATTAATAGAGTGTTCTAAAATTCTGGAATTTCCAGATTTCATGTTTAATGTTGCGTCAATGTTTTGGTGCCCTTAAATTCAAATTTGGCTGAGAAGTAAAGAATGAAAGTTTTAGAATTTGTCCTATAGAACATGCTTGTAAAATATGGTAGCCACCAGATTAGTACAACTTGAGTTACAATTGATTTGTTGCAGCTAACTCAACCTGTTATAAATCTGCTGCATACTAAACTTCAAAATTATACCATAAATCATGTATGATGTATTATACAGTGAATTTTGGATATGTGCTGGTTATGAAGGTCTACTATACTCAGAAAAAAGAATCAGGTAGATTGAGTAATTGTGGAGAGAGTTATAGGCAACGGAACGAGACATGTTAGAGCTGCCAGAAACATCAGAAAAATCTGCTATGTATGATTAAGTTGTAAAATCTTCGGAACTGATTTAGAATGCTTTAAAAACCTCAAACTCAATCTGAATAGACTAGTATATAAGTGCAAAATGTAGATAAAAGTTTAGGATGGAAAAAAAGTAAGGTGGGTAACTAAATATGTGAACAACAAGGCTCCTAACCAATATAATTTTAACTATCCAGTTTATAATTTTAGATCGAACTTCTTAGACCTACATTGTAAAATGCATATCATTTTAGCATTTGAATCATTGTATTTTTACACGGTTGGTATGGACTAACTCCATAATATTCAATAGGAGTGAGAGTCAATTCAGAATCTCAACAAACTAACAAGCAACAATAGGCTATCGTTGAGGTGAGTATAAATTATAATTTCTCTCTATTTTAATCTATTTGAATTCTATTTGAATATATGATTATGTGATAGTTACTTGATTTTAAACCATAAATACTTGGATTTATATGATACGTGAAAAGTGTACATTGTTTATATCATTTGGCTTGATACATATCCATGGATGATATTTTATACATGAATGCATATACACCGGAACTAAATAAAGGCCTTGTGACCTTCATATCCCTGTACTCGCAAATACACTTGGAAACCTTCGGGTTTATACATGGGGCCTTCGGGTCATACACTTGGAAACCTTCGGGTTTATACACATGGGACCTTTGGGTCAAACACTTGGAATCCCGGGGCGATGCGAGATATGACAGGTCACAACAAAGAAAATGGAAAACAAAGCACATGCATACATGCACATGTCTTTATACTTCTTGGTTATTCTTTTATTCGCGTGACTTGCTAAAATAAAACTGTGATAATTTATACTCATTGAGTTGCAACTCATATAAAATGCAAATACTTTACAGGTTATCCTAAGAACTAGTCTTTTGCGCATTATCAAGTTGGAGTAATAGACACAAGTTACAGGTCGGCCGGCTGATGCTCCAGACTCCCTACTCATCAGCACTTGTATATATAGTTATATATAACTAAGTGTTTTTGATAGTGGTGTGTAATATTTTGAATAGTACTCTTATGTGTATAACTAAAATGGAAGAAGAAGTTTTGTTATATGTAATATATGTGGTTTGTGAGGATTTAATCTCCAAGTGCTTGGATCTGTCTAGCGATATGAATATTAATTTATTTATGTTAAAGTCAAATACTTAAAGGTACAAGGGTGTCACAGAATGCCTCTCTGAGGTGTTTGATGTGATCTGTTTTACATAGGCTCTTGACTAGCATGTCATCTACATAGACCTCCATGGTTTTCCCAATCAGATGGGCGAATATCTTGTTCACTAGTCGTTGGTAAGTGGCTCCTGCATTCTTTAGTCCAAAAGCCATAACAAGATAGCAGAAAACACCAAAGTCAGTTATGAAAGATACCTTTGGGATGTCATCCTTGTGCATTTTAATCTGATTGTAACCGCTGAACCCGTCCATGAAACTCAACATCTCATGTCCAGCTGTGGCATCTATCAACATATTTATCCTTGGTAGGGGAAAACAATCCTTAGGACAGGCGTCATTCAGATCGGTAAAATCTATACACATCCTCCACTTCCCATTCGCCTTCTTGACCATCACAGGGTTAGCTAACCATTCAGGGAATTGTATCTCTTCAATGAACCCAGCTTCTAAGAGCTTATCAACCTCTTGCTTAATGGCCTCTTGCCTTTCAGGTGCAAAATTTCTTTTCTTATGTTTTATCTTCTTCCGATCAAGATCAACATTCAACTTATGAGTTATGAGTTGGGGATCAATCCCTGGCATATCAGCGGCAGTCCAAGCAAACACATCACTATTTTCCTGTAAGAATGCTATCATCTTTCCTTTCAGAGGTTCCTTCAGAGAAGCTCCTATATAGGTGACTTTCTCAGGGTTGCCTAGCTCCAAAGGTATGGGAACCAAGTCCTCTGCTGGTTTCCCACGATGTTCATCATCTCCACGGACATCCATGTCATCAATTGGGAGTACCTGCCCCCCGACTCCATCAGCTCTCAATGCAGACACATAACAACTTCTTGCCATCTTCTGATCACCCTTTTGTTCTCCAACACCATTCCGGGTTGGAAACTTGATTTTCATGTGGTAGGTTGAGGCTACAGCCTTGAATGCATGAAGTCCTGTCCTTCCAAGGATTGCATTACAGGTTGAGGCTGCCTTGATTACCAGAAAATTCAGCATCTGAGTAGCCTCCCTAGGTTCTTGTCCAATTGTCATGGGCAACTGAATAGTACCCTCAACCTTGGACTCAACTCCATTGAATCCGTAAATGGGCATGTTAGTCGGGGTCAGCTGAGAATCAGTGTATCCCATTTTCACAAAAGCATCATGAAACAAAATATCAACAGAGGCTCCATTGTCTATTAAGACTCGCTTTACTTCTGAGTTTCCAATCACTGGGGTTATGACCAATGGGTCATCATGGGGGAACTTCACCCCTTCGAGGTCTAAGTCGTCAAAGCCAATTGCCACTTCTGTCTTAGCATGCTTTGGGGCCTCTCCAACAATGTGCATCACTTCTCGAGCATAGGCCTTTCGTGAGTTGCGAGTTGTGCCAGCTGCCGTTGGTCCTCCCCAAATCATGTTGATGACTGGCCCTCGGGGCTGTGTATTTTGATCACGATTATTGTCTCTTCTATCATCGTCTCTCCTGTCATAATCTCTTCTTTGGGCTCCACGATCTTCACCCTTAGTGAATTTATTCAGCTTTCCCTTACGGATTAAAAACTCAATCTCATCCTTCAACTGTCTGCAATCATCTGTATCATGTCCCACATATTTGTGAAACCTACAATATAGATCCTTGTTTCTCTTCTCGGGGTCTCCCCTAAGTGGTTTCGGCCACCAAAAGTCCTTACCCTTTTCGATATCCAACAAGATCTGGCTCCTTGGGGCATTCAACCTTGCATAGTCAGAGAAGCTTGGTCCCAGACTCTTTTTTGGTGGCGAATCAGAGTCTTTGCTAGTTCGGGGATACTTGTCCCTAGCATCGTACTCCTGCTCTTGCTTTCGCTTCTTTATATCATTGTTACCCCGACCATTGCCTATTGTGACATCCTTCTTCGTGTTATCCTCAGCCTTGATGTACTTATCAGCCCTTCGCTGGAGCTCAGCCATATTCTCGGGAGGATGCTTTGCCAATGATCTCTTAAAGTATAGGTCGGTGGTGCCATGCTCCAAGGCTACCATTGCAACCTTATTCTCCAAATCGGTAATGTTTAAATTCTCATTAGTGAAACTCTTAAGGTAGTCTCTCAGATTCTCATTCTTCCCTTGCACCACATACATAAGAGACGCAGAACTTTTCTTATGCACTTTTCCGCTGATAAACTGGCTAACAAAGGTAGCACTTAGCTCCTTAAAAGAGCCAATTGAGTTTGCAGGCAACCGGCTGTACCATCTCTGAGCCATATCCGACAGGGTTTGAGGAAACGCCCTACACTTTAAGGCATCACTTGCGGGTTGTAGCAACAGCGCGTTCGAGAACGTCCTAACGTGGTTCGCAGGATCACCTGTTCCATCATAGGCCTTAATTGTCGGCATCTTGAACTTCTTTGAGATGCGGGCATTCATCACCTCCTCAGTAAACGGGGGTGTGGGATCATCAGGATCCCCAAGTGGCATCAGATCCTTAGGGTTGCTCTTGGGGGTTTCCACCCTCGTTGTTTTTCCAGTTGGGGTGTCAGCCCTTCTCTGCCTCCTTGAAGACCCCTCTAGATCTATAAAGGGAATCAGACCTGAGGTTGGAGGAGGCTGAGTTTGATTCAACCTAGCTTGTTCTCTGGCAATATCTTCCTTTATCCTTAAAATCTCGGCCTCATGAGCCTTGATTCTTTCAACAGCTGTCAAGGGGGGTCCATCATGGATAGTTTAAGTTCTCCTTCTTCGTTCTATGCTAGCACGTCACCTTCTCGGGGCTTCATCATGATCATCATCAGTCGATGAATCGTCAGTATAGGGGCCAGAGTAGTCAAGATACTCTCGATCTTGGATCTGCAAGGCATGACCACTGGGTCCAGGAGGGTAGTTAGGCAGACCATACATCGGGTTGGTATTCCTGGGGAGATCCGTAGTATGGATCTGTACTCCTGGCGGCGGGCGACTGGGATCAACTAGAGGAGAAACTAGCGTCTGAAGGGAGCTAGTTCCTTGACCCGGGTGGATGACCATAGGCAACGTTCTTTCAGTGTGGGGACCGGTCCCTGGGGGTTGAGAAGCCTGAATTTGAGTAATCGCCCCTGTCGTTGGGGGTACTTGCTCAGTGGTAGGAGGAGCAGAGCTTAAGGGTAGAGCCTCAGTAGTGATTGGCTCTGTAGTGATTGGTGTTGTTCTTTGTGTTTGAACCATGGTTGATGTCTTTTTCCCACAGACGGTGCCAAATGTTGTGGAATAAAAACCAGGTTGCTAAATTGCGGCTAGGGTTTGTATGTAATTAATACTAGGGTTCGTGAGCTTCGTGCTTTAATGGCTGCTCTCGTGCTCGTGGCTAAATCTGCCTTCACAAGATGCCTACGTACTTTGATGAATATCAAAGATCAAGCCAAAAACGTAGTTCTAGGGTGAGGGGTCTGACCCTTTATATAGGCTGAGAAGCCTAAGAATTGTGATAAGGTTTGGTGACTTGGTGGGCAAGTCAGCCTTGAGGAAAGTTCTAGACTCCTGCCTTGTAGGAGTTTGTTTCCTTGTATGACTATGTGCCTTGGAGGCTATTCTTTGGAGAGATATCATCCTTATCTGATTTGCATTCCCAGCTGTTAATTTACCCTAAATATTAATTACGAAATTAACATTTAATTAGGGTTTTGGGACATCTGGTGGGCCCCACATTTGGACCATATTAGGTCTAATTAATGCCATATTAAATGTGTCTTTAGGGCTTACTTTTAGCCCATATCACCCTGCAAGATCCATTGGATCGTGGTCAAATTTAGTGGAAAAATTTAAAGCAAGATTTTTGACCAATAAGAAGGGAAAGAAATTGACAGCGTCGTTAGTAAACATTCGACAGCGACCGAACGAAAGTCTTCGGGATTATTTAAGTCGTTTTCGGGCCGAGATGATTCAAATCCCAGATCTAGTAGAAAATCTTGTGATGACCTAATTAGCGGCATGAGTTGATCGTTCTAGGCATAACGCAGTATTGGAGGAATACTTTGAGAAAGAACCTCAGTCACTCCAAGCAACTATAGAACTCTTTGAACACCGGCTGACGCTCCAAGAAGCTGTAGGCAGTATACAGTCTACTAGGTCTCCGAGCTCAAGATTGAGAAGATTGATCGAACAAAATTCCCAGTGGGACTATCAAAGAGGTGAACGAAGCTTCCGAGAAGCGCAGAGAACTAGAGCTCGCTCACCAACCACCAGAGAAAAAACAGGTACCATATATTTAACAAACATATCACAAGAACAAAAAATATTAAACCTGACAATAATCCAGATCCCAATAAAACAAATCTTATAGTCAGACTTCTTATTCTAACAAGTAAATTTATTCAGACTGCTTATTATAACAAGTAAATTTATCTCAACTTTCTCCCATAAATATATACATGTCATCCGCTTAGGAGGAAAATATGCATACACAAACAAATCGTAGAGCAAAAAGAGCAACTAACCTATCGAATTACATGTATAATACCAGTGGCGGAATCAGAGGGGGGCTAGGGGGTGCGTGAGCCCCCAACCTCCGAAAAAACAATGTATTTTTAAAAAAATATTCGGTAAATTATAGTATTGAAAATTAATTAAAAATATATTGAATTAATTAAAAAAAATTTGAGAGTTCAAAAAATTTAAAATATTTTTACTAATGAACGGTATTTTCTGAAATAAATACATTAAATAATTATTAATGATGGGGACGAGGAATTGAATAATATCAAGATAGTGTATATTAATATATATTTATTTATCATCCGTATCTTTTTAAAAAAAAAATAGGACACTTGCTGTTAAGTAAAGGTTAGTTGTGTATATTTTAATTATTTAAACATTTATTACCGTTACAAATAATTTGTAATTAATATTTGAGCACCCCTAATTTTTCATCATGGTTCCGCCACTGCATGTATATATAATAAATAATAGATAACATGTGCATAACATATACTCACAAGATACACGTCTGTGTAACAAATAAAAACCTATATTATACATATAACAAGATTATCTAGATTTCTCTAGCTAAAGATCAAGAGAGAGAAAATATTATTATAATATTCGATTAATACTCACACATGTCGATTTGTTGGTGCACTTAGTAGTAGTACTTTACCTTATAAACTTAAAGAGAGAGATGGTGAAGATCAAGATCAAGAGAGAGAAATACTTGTTTATGGTCTAGTTGTGGTAGTCAGAAGGCTTGTACATGTAATAATTAATATATGGTCTTTAGTTACTTAATATATTATTTAATTGATAGCATATGTTTTGTAAGTTGTATTCTGTAATTAAGCTAGTGTGCCAAATAATTTTATATGAATTATTTATGTACTGTGAAAGAAAATACTCCCTCCGTCCCATTTTTATTGTCCATCCATCAAAATCCACCTTTTATTCAATCATGACAAATATATATAAGTTACCAAATAATTGTATTATTTTTCATAAAAGTTAACATACTTAACACATAATTTACCTTATTAACTAAATATGGACAATAATTTTGGGACAAAGAAAATAGGAAATAGTGGACAATATAATTGGGACGGAGGGAGTATTATAGTAATAAAATACATTTTGTAATTAGATCGGGAGCGGGGAAATTAGCGGATCATTTGTGGATATTGTGAGTGTTTGGGATCGTTATTTTCGAGGTACGGATTCTCTCTCCTTTTGTTCAGCGTTATTCTTAATTCTGAATTTTTTATATCTGATTCATTTTACCCTCAAATCTGTTTACTCTGCTTATATCTGATTTGACTGTTTTGACTCTGAAATTTTTTATAAAAGAAATCTGTTTTGAAAAATATTTGAATACCTGTTCTGCGATTTTTAAATAAAGATTCTGTATTGAAATATCTGTTCGAAAATGTTTAAAATATCCGTTTGGAAATATTTGAAATATCTATTTTACGTGATTTAAAAGATTTTGTGAATTATTTATTTTGAACCCTTAGTGATATAGGGTATACCGAGTTAACCAGCTGTAGGGGTACTACAGCCATGTCATTGCGGCACCAGTGACATGACACTTCCGTGGCAGTGTGATTGGTCACGGCGTATCCTTCTGATAGCTCAGGTGGCGAGCTTTTGCGCATTTTGATATTTGTTTCAGGATACGTGGGTGCACCCAGATTTGATTTGATTTCACGGTGACGTGTATATGCCGTACACGTTATCCGATTTGTTGCACACATTAGGTACCCTATGATGTGTGTATCTGTATCTGTTCTGTTCTGATCTCGGTATGAAATATCCTAACTCCTCGTTGCTTCAGCCATGCGTATTTTAAAATAAATGTTTTATTATAACTGTCAAATATACTTATCTGTTTTTTATGTTTTATAAATTGTATTCCAAATCCGTACTTGGCGTTTGGCTCATGTCGTATTCTTTTTCTGGCAGGTACTTAGGGGGATCTGGGACTGTGTGATGGAGTGCTACCCATTATTTCATTGCTTAGGATTTATGAACTTCTAGAATTATTTAGACTGGATTATTTATTTGAAAACTGACCTTCCGAGAGAGATGGTGAAGTGAATTAAGTGTTATCGCCTCTGTCGATTGTGAAGAGAGTGAGGAGGAGAATGTGAGGAAAATGATGTTTATGATTTTTTATCGGTGTTATCGTCTCTGTCGATTGTGAAGAGAGTGAGGAGGAGAATGTGAGGAAAGGGATGTTTATGATTTTTTATCGGGGGAGGGGGGTTGTAGGGTAGGATTTCGTAGAAGCCGTTGGATCGATTTGATCGGACGCATGTGAGAGTGTTGTCGTGGTGGGCCTTGGAAGCTTGTAGAAGCAGCGATTTACTTTTGGGTTATTTGTTAAATTACGTAGATGGCCTTAAGGTTCCGTTTGTTTTTTAAAAAATATTTTCCGGTAAAATATTTTCTAGATTTTTCAATGTTTGTTTGATTTTTGTAAAAAAAGAAAATATAATTCGAGTGATTGCATGATATTTTTTTATTTTATTATGCTTGTTTAATTTTCAAAATAATAAAATATTTTGTAATAGAGGAAAACTTTCCAAAAAAAAGTGATGAGTTTTTGGAAAATGATTTAAATTAAAAAGAGAAAGTATTTTTCAGAAAGAAGAAACCTTCATCATAGAAATAATAGAAATTTTTTCTTGAGAAAAATTTTTTGAGAAGTTTTTTCCCAAAAATTAATTTTATCGAGAAATTTTTTCCAATAATTTTCTCCCAACAAATTTTTTCTCGGAAAACAGTTTCCAAAGATTTTTTTTCCCAAAACACATTTCTCAATAATTTTTTCCCCAAAAAAGATCTTTCTGAAAAGTATTTCCCAAGAACTTTTCAGAAAAAAATTGAGGTTTTTTTTAAAAATACACATTATAAAAAAAGTTTTTACAATTTATGATTTTCCCGAAAAAATTGCAAAATTACGAATTTTCAAAAAATAACTTGTGAAAATATGGTTTGCAGCTTTACAACATGATAAGTGCATATTTTTATTACCTATTTATTGCTTGAACTCGTATTTTAATAATTTATTTTGTATTTCAGGAAATTCGTGAATAAATAAAGAAATGGCAAAATAAAGAAATAAAGTGCAAGGAAGGGAAAAAGAGGAAGAAAAAGGATTTAAATGAAAAGAGGAAAAAGAATTAGGAGCTTGGTGGAAAAGGAATCTTTGAAGACATATGGAAGGTGGAGATCATCCGAACACACTAATTAAGTGTATGGCCAAGATCCACTCATCAAAGCTTAAGGGGAAAGGAAACAAATAGATGGCTAGGATTTGTCCACCACATTTAGAAGATGTAGGGCCAAGATTCAACCAACACACCCATAGACCCTAGTTCTTATAAATTCTTTCTTCCCTGGTCTTTTATAGGGATGGCAGAAAAATCTGATTCGATGGATACCCGACCAGATCCGATCCATTTGGGTCTACCCGAACCCGATTTTTTGGATTTGGATCTTGTTTTTGGACCAGAAAGAGTTTGGATCTTGATCTGGATCTGGATCTTAGGTAACTCGATCCGATACCCGACCCGAAATCCGAAACCCGATCCAAACCCGATCTGAACCCGAAACCCGATAAAAACCCGATATATATATATATATATATATATATATATATATATATATATATATATATATATATATATATATATATATATATATACGTACATTTAATATTAATTATTATTTATTATATCATTTTATATATTTAAGATACATATCAAACAAATAAACAAAATGATCAGCCACATATATATTTGAGATTTCATAAATAACGTGATATTATTTTTATTTAATCACAATCTTATTTT
Organism: Kitagawia praeruptora; assembly: GCA_037693485.1. NCBI lineage: Eukaryota > Viridiplantae > Streptophyta > Magnoliopsida > Apiales > Apiaceae > Kitagawia > Kitagawia praeruptora. Next base: position 103,106,443 of record CM075350.1, read on the forward strand.
TTTTATTAAAATTCTAATATATATATATATATATATTCTTTATTTTTCTTATAGTTTTTAAATTTTATTTATAATATTCTATATTTTTTATGCAACTAAAATATTTTTATATATTAAATTTTAAATATATTTATACTTTTATATTTTGCTTAATGTGATTATTTTAATTTTTGAATTTTAAATTAAAAACCCGATTTAAACCCGAATCCGATCCGAAACCCGATAAAACCCGAAGATTTGGATTTTGATTTTCAAACCCGGATCCAGACCCGATCCGATCCGAAAACTTTGGATTTGGATTTGGATTTGGCCAAACCTGACCCGATCTGACCCGTTGCTTTCCCTAAAAAAGAACTACGTGAACTTGATCCCTATATATTGTATACGTAGGCACCTTGAGAACATGTTTTACAAGCCTCGCAATAGACACCTACGAGATTCTTGAGAACACACGACACAAGCCTCAAAGGAACTCGCGAGATTCTTGTAAACGCTCTCGAGTTTAGTTCAACCCCCACAAAAAACCTCCATTCTCCATAGATTAGTTGATCGTTAGCTTTTACAACTTACCATAAATCTCTCAAAAGTTGTTACGAAATCCACTCATCAACACTAATCAATTTCTTTTTCACGTAAAATACAATATCTTTTATATTTTATATAACTAAAATTTTTCCTTTTCTAAAAACACTATGATCAATTATATTTAATTTAATAAAATATTATAATTATAATTACTAATAATTAATCAATTACCCTTTTCAGCTAAAATACGTTATCTTTTCTATTTTTTTTAATTTATCGTCGGTACAACCTATGCAGTTAGTTTTATTTATGTAAAATAAAATAATATTAAGATAACTAATAACTAATCGATTACGGTTTTCCAGCTAAAACTTATTATTTTTTCTATATTTTCAAACTAAAATTCATACTTTTTTAAAATGTCACGAATGATGTATATATATCAGATCATATAATTTAAAATTTTAAGCCTACAAAATTTATGTATTAAAATTTTTAATTTAAATAAAAAAATTCATTATATTAAAGAAAATCCTCGCATGGGATTTTAAACTAATTATGTATAATGCTTTCCATGCAGGATTTTTTTGATAATAACTTCTTACATCGAATATGTTCTTAGTTTGCTTGAACAAAAAATTAGAATATTTTTCAAAAATATCCATATAACATTTACAATTTCAAATGTAACATTTGCAAACTCATCTACAAGTATTTTTAAAAAATTGGATATTTTTGTAAATATCGTAAATTATTTACCAATTTCATTAATAATAAATTTGTAAAGTACGGAGTAAAATTTTACGGGAAATGGGACTAAAATGGGACGGGAGAATATAACAGAAGGCTGAAAAAGGTAACCAGATTCGACATTCTAACTTCCAAAAATACACGAATGAGTGACGCGAAATCACGTCCACTGAATATTCCACGTGTCACCAATCCACGACATGTACCTTAAAAATCCAATGACTACTAGTACTGGTACTTGTAAAAGCGGTCTGGTCTGGCTCTGGGCATGATAATTAACACACGTGGGTACTTGACCTTTTCTCGCCGGAATTCTCTCTCAAATCTCTCTCCCCCCCGTATCATCACAACAAATCACACATCTCTCTCTCTCTGTATCTCCTATGTAGGCTATGTATATCTTTTTCTATACACACAGCCCATCAAACCCCCCCCCCCCATAGCTAGCTGTACGCAGTAATTTTATACTCTTTCTCACCCTTTCGATATATAATAACAAAACTAACACCCCCTACTGTTATATTTATTATTTACAGAGAGATGGGGGTGGTGACGTCGTCGATGGCAGCGAAGTTTGCGTTCTTTCCGCCGAAACCGGCGTCGTATAAGGTGGTGAAGGACGGAGATGGGAAGATGAAGATGAGTGGTGGGGTGAATGAGAGACCAAACGTAGACGTTTTGAAGCTCAAGACTAAGAGAGGGACGGAGATTGTGGCACTTTACTTTAAGAATCCGGCGGCTAATTTAACGATGTTGTATTCACATGGGAACGCGGCTGATCTGGGTCAGATGTATGATTTGTTCGCTGAACTCAGTATTCATCTCCGAGTCAACTTGCTTGGGTCAGTCAAACACCTGCCTTCTTCATCCTCTCTCTTTCATAGGAGTATTCTTTTATTACAATATTGTCTCTGTGTGTGTGTCAGTGTGTGTCTGTTTTGATTTGTGGTACTAGTACTGTAATAATGGTTTATTGGACGGTGACTTGTGATTTGTACCAATGTCTATGTCACCCATGATATATTGTGTTAAACTGTTCTTTTAATTTGATTATTTTGCTTTTCATTTTCTTAGTTCATCTTGATGGGCTTTTTTTTTTTTTTACTTGTAGTGTGTAGGTTTGGAAATAGAAGGACCAATTTTTTTACTTGCATGATCAATTGACATTTTTTATGAATGTTGTTAGTAATACACATTTTATTTGGCATAGGCTTTTTTCTTTTTAGGGATTTGAACTTTTGTTATTTCACGCGGGTCTTGCTATTTTCAATAAAGTTTTAAACTTTTCCTAAATTATTGTGTTTGGGTGCCATTTTAGTTAGTTATACGTTCAGTCTTGTAGGCCAATAAGTGAGCTGTGTGTTCAGTCTTCTAGGCACTAACTTACTAAGTTAGTTATATGTTCAGTCTTCTTGGCCACTAAGTAGGAACTTGGTTATAAGGCGAGGACAGGAAGTGGGCAAGGATATAGATTATAGACCAATAATTAATGTTATGCAGAAAAAAGTTTGTACATCGCCAAAAATATCTAAAATGATTGTGGTTCTGCAGATATGATTATTCGGGGTATGGACAATCCACCGGCAAGGTACAAAGATGATCATTTATTGATTTGGAAGGAGTTATATACTATTCCCGCAAGCTAAATCGTTTTTCTGTGTGTGCGTGTGTAGCCAAGTGAACAGAATACCTATGCGGACATAAGGGCTGCTTATAGATGCTTGCAAGAGACTTACGGGACAAAAGAGGAAGATATTATACTGTATGGCCAGTCTGTGGGGAGTGGGCCGACTTTAGATTTAGCATCACAATTGTCAGGATTGAGGGCTGTGGTTCTTCATAGTCCAATTCTGTCTGGACTTCGAGTCATGTATCCTGTGAAGCGGTCTTTCTGGTTTGATATATATAAGGTTCTTCTTGTCCGATATAATAGTGAAGTATATATTAATTAATGATTCAGTGCTGCTTTCAACTCTTTACTGATTTATGTACTTCTTCCTTTTACTTTGCAGAATATTGATAAGATACCCTTTGTCAAATGTCCGATTTTAGTAATCCATGTAAGTATTTCTTAAAAGAATTTACTAGTTTTAACTGTTTGTATGTTATAAATGCCATACCAGAGATATATTGATGAGTACAATATGGTCGACTAGATAATTACTACTATAACTACATGACGTTGTGAGGAAGGGAAGTCAATTATGGACTAAAGCAGCATTGTCTCTACCGTCATTAGAGTTTATGAACCTTTTTAGGTACCATTTGGCAAGCGGCATTGAATTAAATACCGAAGTATCTAGTACCTCGTTTTGTAATCCTGGTTACTGTGTTTTTACTATGACTGGACAATAATTAGAGCTTGATGTAGTTTTGAAATTGATGCTATAATCTAAATACATTTATTAACCTACTAGGCAGATGTTTCAGTTTGGGAGAGGATATATATGCAAATATATAATGTTGATCCACAATGTTTAACATGATTATATCTCATCAGTTGCATTGGCAGATTCCAGTATAATGGATGAAATGCCAAGTACTCACCATGTTATATCATATATAGTTGCATCCTAAGAAGCAAGAAAGAAGCAAGGGCACGGGTGCATAGTGCGGAGATACATGGTTTCCACATATACGATTTTATGGAGATTTGGTTGTGGGGGGATACGGCATATATAATAACATTATAAATGTACATTTGCTGTTATGAGGGATGATTTTTCTTAACAAAACTAATAATTTATGTCAATTGAAACAAATGAATCAAATACATGATATAAGAGCATCTCCAATGCATGCATACCCATTAGCTATATCCTTTGTGACAATATATATCCAATCAATGTACATAACTAACTCCAACTCTCCAAGCAATTTTTTTACATAACCTAGCTTGGTTGGCTATATTTGTTGAATGACTACAATCCTTTATAATTTTTCACCGTGTGACATTTCCATTTCTAATTATAATTTTAGACTTATTTGATTTCATCTCATAACTTGCCTTCTATTGATAATGATAAAATATAATTTTTAATGTATAGCTAACAATTATAGATAAAACCGTTGGAGACAAACCCTTTTTCATTATCTATAAAATAGCCAACCATTATACAAAACATGGTTGGAGATGAAAGAATTCCGGCTCGGCCCGGGAAAGTGCTAAAACACAACAGATTTAAGTCAAATTATATATTTTCTAGTCCTAATTGCGAAAAAGAAAAATTTTAGTTGCACTATTGTGAGTATCCTAGTATCCTTAAGATCCGAGTATCCGATACGAGGGTGCGGGGAAACACGGGATTTGTTGGGTTACCCCAGTATCCCTGCTTACTAAGTCGCATCAAAAGGAAATAAGTCGGAGTAACTTAAGATTGTGTGGATTGGTTTTTCAACTGGGATCATTACACATGTCTTTGCCAAGTCTCATATATCTGTAGGAACTGTTTGGTTTTGAAATTGTCTGGGCATTTCTTTCTTTTGGTAATATTAGGGGACTGCAGATGATGTTGTGGATCACTCACACGGGAAACAGCTTTGGGATCTTTGCAAGGAGAAGTATGAACCATTATGGGTAAATGGAGGGAAGCATTGTGACCTGGAGCTATATCCAGAATATGTTAGGCATCTCAAGAAGTTCATTATAGCTGTGGAGAAATCATTGCATCTGAGAAGTGCATCAGGAACATATTCAGATTATGTTGAGAATCCTCGACACAGCAGAGACTTTAGAGAGAAACCCAGGCATAGCACAGATCATAGAGAGTTGTCTAGGCCAAGTACAGACATGAGAGAAAACCCAAGGATCAGCACGGACCGCAGAGAGAAATCGTGGGGCAGCTTTGACAAGAGAGAAAAATCGAAGAAGAATACGGATTACACTGAAAAAGCAAATAATGACACAGAGCAGCCAGAGAAAGCAAGAAAGAGTATTGATCGGTGAGAATCCTTAGCACTGGGAATTTTTCTGTTCAATTCATGTTTCATTGTCATCATATATATTTTGTTATTGTGCCATGTTCTGCATTAAATTTAAACTAGTTCACTTGATGGTGGCAGCTTCGGAGATTTGGTGAGGTCAGCTGTATTGTGCAATACAGACTGTTTTAAACCCACCAGAGCAGTAGGGATCCAAGGAAGGTGAGAGGTTAGTCTAAAAAAACAAAATTTCTCTCTGGTACCACTTATTCTTTCTATTGGTTATTGGGTACACAGGAAATGTTGAATTTTCCTAAATGTTTCGTGGAAGCGAGAAATAATAATTTTGGCTGGAAGATGCTGTATGGTATATCTTTGGGGTAAAAAAACGAATTAGTTTTCCTTCTGTTCTCTTTTTGGTTTTTGTTTTTTGTACATATCCACTCGTTAATTTGATTCTTGACCAAAATTCGGCACTTAGGCATGAAGTCCCAATTAGATTGAGGCACTTGTTACTGCAATCTGCCTCCTCCCCTTTGAGTGGCATACAGATTATGTTTGGTTTATGAATGTACTGCTAGATTGATTAGAAGTTACAGACAATGGTATTAGACTATTAGCAATCGTATGTTTATGTTGTTACTGTAAGGCCAAGCCTTTATGCCGTGTGATACAGTTAAAATTATGGATTAAACATAGTCACTAGTTAGGATTCTGTTACACAAAACTGGATACTTGATTTGTATCAGTGAGAAAGTGTCGCTGTTCTAACTATACTGATAAAAACTGTTGTTACTTGTTATGACGTGTTTGTGGGCAACTTACAAGAAACACGTCCGAGTATCTTGCTCAACTTTCAAGTTTGAGCATCTGGTGAACAAATTATCGTTTTCTCGAGGAAGAATAGTTTTTTGTCGGTGTTATTGCATATATTATACATGTTGGTTTTTCTGTCTGAGTATACCAAGAGAGAGGATTAGGATCAGAAGTGATGACAAGAGGCGGTGAGAGGTGAGAGCTATTACCATAAGATACCCTGGATCCTTCATTTTGTTGTTCTTTTTACTTACTGGCCTATGTAATATGTTAAAAAACGTGGGATTCCAATAATTTTTTTGATTAAAGAAATTGACATAAAGTTATATCCGATGTACAACAGAATGAAATCCATGAGCTGTAAAAATAAAACTGTAATCGATTTGTAATTTGTTGGGAATGAGATGTAAGAATACCTGATACTCATTGGCATACCTTTCTTCTAAGAAAAATTAAAATTAAAAGGTGGCATGGTCATGGGGTTAAGTGCGATTGAAACTACGAAAAAAAAAAAAGTGTCCTACTCGTGAAGAATAATGAAAAAACCCTTTGAATGTTTGTTTGGGGAAAAAAAATATGTTCCTTTTTTCAACTAATATGGTGGATCAGTCCCGTGAAACAAATTTAAAATTGTGTTTTGTTAGAGTATGCATCAGTATCAAAAAATAGTTGATTTATTAGATGGATTGGTGGAATTTAGTTATGGAGTAATTCTTTATTGTTTCATTAATAAATCAATTCATTGATTTATTGGATGGGTTAATTATTTTAATTTGTAATTGTTACATAAAGATTGAGAAAATAGTTTTAAAAAATTTTGCATTGCAATAAATTCCATCAAATTAATTAACGAATTTACAGATTGACGGGATTTGATGGATGCGGATGCTCTTAAAGTAAAATGTAATTTGCTTATCAAAGACAATTGAAGAATAATCGTCCGAAATTATTTTAAGCCATTGTATGTATTTTATAATTACTCTATGTATGTATAAGTGTATAACATAAAAGCCAACACATTTTTACATAAGAATTCATATTTTCCACGTCAAATTAGTTTTTTATTTATTCAGCTGATAATTAGATAATTGAAGTAAAATTTTTCACAAGATTCAACACAATTCTGTGAAAGAATTAACGAGTACAGGAGCACCTCTCTCATTATTGTTTGCACAAATTTGAATTTCAATGTTGAAATTGCATGTGGGTGAAAATAAAAAAGAGTATTTAATTACTAGATTTGTCTATATATTTATACATACAAAAACGAATGTTTCAGAATTGTATCTGGCAAATTTGAATGTCATTGGGTAATAAAACATTCAAAAATGGATTAAGTACGTACTACTTAACGGCAACCGTTTGCTTAACCTTTCTACACATCACTAATCACATCATCTATATATATTATAATACCCGGAGATCGGAAATGCACCAGAACAGTTCAAGGTATTTTTCTTGAATTTTCATTTTTTTTATTTTTTGTATTAAAATTCTTTTCTTGCATTAAATAGCTATTAATGACATTTTAATTAGTCATTAATTACATCTCTTACACATATATTAAATTTACTCTATTTAATTTGTTTAAAAATTAGCAAACTTCAGTTGAACATTATAGTTATTTTAATTATATATGGTTATGTTTATTTTTAGTTAAAATGACGAATAACAATTGTTTATATTGCGTTATTTTTTATTCCCTATTCAAGATCACTATAATTTCTTTTCGGATGATTATAGGGTACACGACCTTAACTTCTCAAGCAATTTTTATTATCAATAATTGTGAAAATTGTAATAAATTATGGAAGTACAAGATATTTATTTAATATCTGGAATTGTATACAAACAGTACATATAGACTTTCAATTTTGCACATGAATAAATAATACATGAGTTATGATCAAATCGATTAAATTTAACAAATCCAGTCACTTATCGGAAGATAAAATTGATCTGTATCTATATATATTATAATGCCTGGAGATCGGAAATGCACCAGAACAGTTCAAGGTATTTTTCTTGAATTTTCATTTTTTTGATTTTTCTTATTAATTTATTTTTTTTGCATTAAATATCTATTAATGACATTTTAATTAGTCATTAATTACACCTATTAAACATATATTAATTTTACTCTATTTAATTTGTTTAAAAATTAGCAAACTTTAGTTGAACATTATAGTTATTTTTTCAATATTAAATATTAATTATATATAGTTATGTTTATTTTTAGTTAAAATTACGAATAATAATTGTTTATATTGCGTTATTTTTTATTCCCTATTCAAGATCACTTTAATTTCTTTTCGGATGATTATAGGGTACACGACCTTAACTTCTCAAGCAATTTTTATTATCAATAATTGTGAAAATCGTAATAAATTATGGAAGTACAAGATATTTATTTAATATCTAGAATTGTATACAAACAGTACAGATAGATTTTCAATTTTGCACATGAATAAATAATACATGAGTTATGATCAAATCAATTAAATTTAACAAATCCAGTCATTTATCGGAAGATAAAATTGATAAAAAAGCTATACACCCATTATTTCGTTATATTGTGTTGAAATAATTTTTTATTGTAATTAAACAAATTCTTATACTATTATTGAATATGTATATTATGAGAGGCCTGTCGTTTTTAAAAACATTATTAACCAACTTCTCAAATAATATTTATTATCAATGATTGTGGAATCGTAGTAAATTATGGAAGTACATGGATCTTTACTTAAAATCTAAAATTTGTAAACAAATCATGCGCATTATGACCAAACTAATTAAATTTAACAAACTCAACAATTTTATCGGAAGATTAAATTGATAAAAAAATTATATGCTCATTGTTTCATTATATTGTGTCAAAATAAATTAATATTCAAATTAAATAAATTTTTAAACTATTATTGAACATGTATATTATGAGAGGGGTGTTGGTTTTAAAAAACGTTATTAAGTTGTATTCAATATTTGTAACTTTTGATTGTAAATATTAAGTTCATATTGTAATTTTTATTTTTATATGTTTGTGATGTTTTTAAGATTATCAAAATTTTAGATATATGTAATGAAAATATTTTTCCAATTAATAATTCATGTAAATTATTTTTAAATTAATTTTTAATAGAAAATTCATAAGAGACCAATCAATTTTTAAGAATAATAGAAACTAATTTATCTATTACAGTACTTTTATATAAAAATTTATTATAATAGCAGGAAACTTGAAAGACTTGCACTCAGAAGCTTCAAAAAATTTTTCTTGAATTTTCACATTTTTATTTTTTATTAAAATAATTTTCTTGCATTTAATTGATAATTAATTATACCTATTAAATATATATCAAATACACTTTATTTCATATTTAATATAAAAGTTTAACAATTTTATTAGAACATTATTATTATTATTATTATTATTATTATTATTATTTTGTTATAAAAAATTAATGATTTATATAAAAATACCATTATTTTAAGGTAAAACAATAAAATAAAATAATTTTTATCCTCATTTCTAATCCTTATTCAAAATCATTGCAAATTTTTTGGCAATAATTAATAGACGATTTTAACTTTTCGATAAATTCGTAATCAATGATAGTGAGAATCATGATAAGATACATAAGTATATATATTTTTCGATTAACATCCACAATTTAAATAAAAGTAATATCGTAGAATTTACATTTATACCTGAACAAATTATACACGGGGTGTGATCAACTCGATTAAATTGAATCAAGTGGACCCTTTTTTCGTCAATTAAATCAATAAAAAAATTACCCATTCGTTGTTTGATTATTTTGTGTTGGAAAAATTAATATTCTAATTAAACACGTTCTTATACTATTACTAATTAATTAATCATGCATGTATGTTATGTGATGGGAGACGGTGTTTAAAATCGTTTATTAGTTATATTAATATTTACAAATTTTTATTATAGGAATTATGTTGACATTGTAGTTTGGTATGGAAAAAAGTAAAAGGTGTTTAAGGAGTTGTTTTTTGCTATTTTAAATAAATTCTCACTTTTTGAGCATTAAGTAAGTGTGTTATAAAATGAGCATCGGCTTTAAAAACAATTATATGTACAAATTTATTATAAAATTTAATAAAAGAATATTAGAATATGTGAGTATCACTTTGATGTGTCCATGAATTTAATTTTAATGTTACAAACAAAACAGTTCTTATAAAATGCTCTGAAAAAATAATTAAATGTAGAGATACGGGTGTCGGATCATTCCAAAAAAACATGAAGCATGACTTACAATATGCATTTGAATTTTGTTTTTTTCGTCATAAAACCAAATATATCGACAAGTGAAATCAATCACACCTCTCATCACATTTACATTCTAATTCTTTTCATCGTACAATCAATTTTACTAAAAATAATTTAATAACAAATTACGCAATCACGTCTTTTATGATGTCATCGACAATAGAAAAGATTCACAAATGTTATTTTTACTTATTCAATGTCAAACTTTGCAAATGTTTGTCAATATTGGATTTCAAAAACATTTTTTATGCGACAAAATAGGTTCGTCAATATCTTCAAAATTATTATTATTATTGATATTCAAGAATTTAACTGAAACATGTTTTTTTTCACCTAAATTCTTTTCTCTTTTTAATTTTTAAACATTCAAATTTAATTACATTTCACATAATTTTTAATTTATCATATTAACTTTCAAATAATAAAATTTAACAAACAATAATGTTATGTGTATAATTTTTAAAAATATTTTCGTGCCGCGCGTAGCGCGGCTTTGTTACCTAGTATATTATAATGTCTGGAGATCGGAAATACACCAGAACAGTTCAAGGTATTTTTCTTGAATTTTCATTTTTTTGATTTTTTTTATTAAAATTCTTTTTTTGCATTAAATAGCTATTAATGACATTTTAATTAGTCACTAATTACACCTATTAAACATATATTAAATCTACACTATTTAATTTGCTTAAAAATTAGCAAACTTTAGTTGAACATTATAGTTATTTTTTCAAAATTAAATATTAAATATTAATTATATATGGTTATGTTTATGTTTATTTTTAGTTAAAATGACGAATAACAATTATTTATATTGCGTTATTTTTTATTCCCTATTCAAGATCATTATAATTTCTTTTCGGATGATTATAGGATACACGACCTTAAATTCTCAAGCAATTTTTATTATCAATAATTGTGAAAATCGTAATAAATTATGGAAGTACAAGATATTTATTTAATATATAGAATTGTATACAAACAGTACAGATAGATTTTCAATTTGGCACATGAATAAATAATACATGAGTTATGATCAAATCGATTAAATTTAACAAATCCAGTCATTTATCGGAAGATAAAATTGATAAAAAAAGCTATACACCCATTGTTTCGTTATATTGTGTTGAAATAATTTTTTATTGTAATTAAACAAATTCTTATACTATTATTGAATACGTATATTATGAGAGGGTTGTCGGTTTTAAAAAAACATTATTAACCAACTTCTCAAATAATCTTTATTATCAATGATTGTGGAATCGTAGTAAATTATGTAAGTACATGGATCTTTACTTAATATCTAAAATTTGTAAATAAATCATGCACATACACACATGAGTTATGACCAAACTAATTAAATTGAACAAACTCAACCATTTTATCGAAAGATTAAATTGATAAAAAAATTATATGCCCATTGTTTCATTATATTATGTCAAAATAAATTGATATTTAAATTAAATAAATTCTTAAACTATTATTGAACATGTATATTATGAGAGGGGTGTCGGTTTTAAAAAACGTTATTAAGTTGTATTCAATATTTGTAACTTTTGATTGTAAATATTACGTTCATATTAATTTTTTTTTTATATGTTTGTGATATTTTTAAGATTATCAAAATTTTAGATATATATAATGAAAATATTTTTCCAATTAATAATTCATGTAAATTATTTTTAAATTAATTTTTAATAGAATATTCATAAAAGACCAATCAATTTTTAAGAATAATAGAAATTAATTTATCTATTACAGTACTTTTATATAAAAATTTATTATAATAGCAGGAAACTAGAAAGACTTGCACTCAGAAGTTTCAAAATATTTTTTTTGAATTTTCACTTTTTTATTTTTTATTAAAATAATTTTCTTGCATTTAATTAATAATTAATTATACCTATTAAATATATATTAAATACACTTTATTTCATATTTAATATAAAAGTTTAACAATTTTATTAGAATATTATTATTATTATTATTTTGTTATAAAATGTTAATAATTTATATAAAAATACCAATATTTTATGGTAAAACAATAAAATAAAATAATTTTTATCGTCATTTCTAATCCTTATTCAAAATAATTGCTAATTTTTTGGCAATAAGTAATAGACGATTTTAACTTTTCGATAAATTCGTAATCAATGATCGTGAGACTCATGACAAGATACATAAGTATATATATTTTTCGATTAACATCCACAATTTAAATAAAAGTAATATCGTAGAATTTACATTTATACCTGAACAAATTATACACGGGGTGTGACCAACTCGATTAAATTGAATCAAGTGGACCCTATTTTTCGTCAATTAAATCAATAAAAAATTACCCATTCGTTGTTTGATTATTTTGTGTTTGAAAAATTAATATTCTAATTAAACACATTCTTATACTATTACTAATTAATTAATCATGCATGTATGTTATGAGATGGGAGACGTTGTTTAAAATTGTTAATTAGTTATATTTAATATTTACAAATTTTTATTATAGGAATTATGTTGATATTGTGGTTTGGTATGGAAAAAAATAAAAGGTGTTTAAGGAGTTGTTTTTTGCTATTTTAAACAAATTCAAACTTTTTGAGCATTAAGTAAGGGTGTTATAAAACGAGCATCGGCTTTAAAAACAATTATATGTACAAATTTATTATAAAATTTAATAAAAGAATATTAGAATATGTGAGTATCACTTTGATGTGTTCATGAATTTAATTTTAATGTTACAAACAAAACAGTTCTTATAAAATGCTCTGAAAAATTAATTAAATGTAGAGATACGGGTGTCGGATCACTCCAAAAAAACATGAAGCATGACTTACAATATGCATTTGAATTTTGCTTTTTTCGTCATAAAACCAAATATATCGACAAGTGAAATCAATCACACCTCTAATCACATTTACATTCTAATTCTTTTCATCGTACAATCAATTTTACTAACAAATAATTTAATAACAAATTAAGCAATCACGTCTTTTATGATGCCATCGAAAATAGAAAAGATTCGCAAATGTTATTTTTACTTATTCAATGTCGAACTTTGCAAATGTTTGTCAATATTGGATTTCAAAAGCATTTTTTATGTGACAAAATAGGTTCGTCAATATCTTCAAAATTATTATTATTATTATTATTCAAGAATTTAACTGAAAAATGTTTGTTTTTTCACCTAATTCTTTTCTCTTTTTAATTTTTAAACATTCAAATTTAATTACTTTCACATAATTTTTAATTTTTCATATTAACTTTCAAATAATAAAATTTAACAAACAATAATGTTATGTGTTTAAGTTTTAAAAATATTTTCGTGTCGCGCGTAGCGCGGCTTTGTTACCTAGTTTGTTCTAAAAATACAAGGGTAACTTGGTATCCAAATTTAAAAATGGCTTTGACCACTTCTACACAATTCCTCTTGAATCTCGCCAACTCCATTTATCTTCCGACAAGTTATGGCACATTTGGAAAATCTTATTTTCTAGAAATAAGTTACTTATTTTGGAAAAAAGTTAAAAAATATGTATTTTTTTCTGAAATAATTAACTTATTTTTGCAAGATAACGAATATTAAACTACTCATACACATTTTTCTCTAAAAAAAGTATATAAAAACGATTTTTTTTCAAAATAAGTAACTTATAAGTTTTATCTTAAATTTGCCAAACAGGTAGGGGTGTCAATTTCGGGTAATGGGTCGGGTTCGGATCGGATTTGCTGTACCCGGTCCTGTTTTTGGGTCAATCCGAACCCGACCCGAACCCGAAATGGGTTAAAAATTTAAACCCGAACCCGACCTGTTATGTACCCGGTTAACTCGAAAATGACTCGTTTTGACCCGAAAATAATAAAAAATAATTATTTTTATTTTATAAAATAATTTTTATTTAAATTATATTAAAAAAATATAATGGCAACTTAAAGAGATGAGATGTAAACTAAAATTATTTAAATAATATATAAATATATCACACATGTATACAATTATATAATGTAAATTTTAATATTATGTATAATATATTCTATAAATTAAATTTTCGGGTCAGGTTCGGGTATTTTGGGTTAATCCGAAACTGACTCGATTTTTTCGGATAAATTTTTACCCAATCCGAAACTCAAAACACTTGAACCAAATTCGTACTTTTCCGTGTCGGGTTTCAAATCGTGTCAAATTTTGACACCCCTACAAACCTTCTCATACCACCTGTGGCGTGAACGTAATGGCAGGGCGCATGACAAAGGTTATACCAGTCCTGGGAAGCTTCTAAATGGAATAGTGGTGGACATTAAGGCTCGATGTCACTCCTGTCTTTGGTTCAATCACTGTCACAATTTTGAAACATTCAACACTTGGATAGATTCCTATATAGTTTCTTAGTTTTCTGTTCGGGTTGTTATGCCCTTTGCTCCTGTTGCTTTCTTTGTGCAATCTTTCTGTAGATTGCTCCTAGATAGTTCAATCCTTGTACTGATCTCAACAAGGGTAAATCCCTGCCTATTCTTTTAATATATTTATCAATTTAGCGAAAAAAAAATAAAAAAAATATTGTCTTTTCAAAATTATTTTATAAATATTGTTGGACTTTATGGGGGTGTAAGGGTGTTACATTACAACATGTAAAAATGATTACACAAAACGTAGTATTAATGTAGGGACATAGTAATATGTAGCCGTTACAACCTCCCACAAACGTTACAAACGATGACCCAAATTTTTGAAAGCTAAGTTAACAAAAATTCCAACAATTTATAAATAAATCAAACAGACCGTTGGGACTGTAAAATTACACAACTCAAAACCAAGTGAGCTTTAGTTGAGTTACAAGAGCTCTGTCTGCATTTCAATGGCGGCTGAAGATTTAATGTTCAGTGAAGATGAGATGAGAGTTGATCAGGGACTTGGCTACCCAATTGCTTACTCTAAGCTCTGTAAAGATCGAAGCTTTTCGCCATTCAGCCATGGTCCTCCTTTCACTTTCACTCCCTATTCACTTTCACACAATGAGGTAAATCAAGAACTGACCTTTTCTTGAAAAGTTTACATTTTAGCTTCTAATTATCATATATGGATGTTTATAAGTAATGGGTTTTGTCTAAAATTGTGTTTTAAAGCTCTTTTATGCATCTTTATATGAAATGTTGTGAATTTGGATTAGGTCTTGAGAGTGAAGGATCTAGATGAGATGTTCCCGATTATCGACTCGAAAGCAAAGCCTACTACAAAGCCCAGTATTTTTGTCAGTCTGTTATGGAAACAACTCAATCACCTTGGGTAATTATCAATTGAATTTTGATTTTGAGAATTTTTTCGATTCATGCTTTAGTGGAATTTCTTGCCTAATTTTGGTTGAATTTTGGATTTGTCAGGAATGCTGGCTTTGATCCAGCAACTTTTAGAGTGGACCAATATGGAAATGTTCTGTATTACCATGCTGATCCAGCTTCACCACTTGCTTGGAATGTTGATCACTGGTTTCCTTGCTCAAGTAAGAACCCTCAACTGTACATGCATATGTTTATATCTATGGAACACAGATATTAAATCCTTATGCTTGTATTGGTAAAATTGTAGGGGGTGGATTGACAGTACCAAGCAATTTAAGGATTTTACAGTGGCAAGTGTGCACCAAGAAACATAACAAGCTAGAATTCCTTATACCTTGGTGGGATCTCCAAGTGGGCATCTCCATAAACCAATTCTTGTCTGTCTTTGCTTCGTCTAACTCGGACTTTAGGTGGGTTAGTTTCTTTGCATTCACTGGTTTGGCTTTCAATAAGTGCAACTCAAATTTTAAGTGACAATTAAAATCTCAATGTTTCCCTTATTTATTTTGCAGGTACAGGTCATTCTCATCATTTTTCTTGAATGGTGAATGTGAAGAACTGAATGACTCGCAGAATGTGGACTCCCACATTTTCCCACAACATTTTATCGAGTCTAAAGAACAAGTAGGTCTTGCTCCTGCTGCTGTCGTTCTATCTAGAAGGGAATCTTATGATACTGCAGTTATGAAGTCCGTTGAGAGCAGCAGACGATCCTCTTCCAAAACACCTCTATTAGGTTGGTTAAAGGAAAACTGAATCTTTAACCTTTTGATAGTAAATATAAGGACTTGCGAACTAATGCTTGTGTTTCTCTGGTTGGCTGCAGCAAGAAAACTAAAAGCTGGCATGTTGAAAGAAAATGAAGACCCTAACATGCTAACGAATCCATATCAGGCCATTGTCATGGCCAGAAACTCTTTCAAGCAACAAGAAGAAACAACGAAGACGCAGGGAGAAATACAGAAATTGGATGACGAAGTGAAGGAATTGTCACAAAAGAATGAGGAGGAAAAAATTGCCATTCAGGACTTGGAGTTGGCTTTGATTAAAAGAAGACGGAGGGCTGAAAAATGCAGGAGGCTAGCAGAAGCACAATCCTCTTACAGGGCAATGCTTGAGAAAATGATCCGAGACACTATGCACCAGTAAGGGATATAGAGAATACATCAATGTTTACATAGATTATAAAGATCTTAACATTCATTAACTAAGTGCTCCTTTTTTTTTTCATTTGCAGGAGTGTGATATATAAGGAGCAAGTGAGGCTGAATCAGGCTGCTAGTCATGCTTCGATGGCAAGACTTGAAGCTCAAAAAGCAATATGTGATTCTTCTGAGAGGGAACTCCATAAAAAATTTAAACACAGAGATGAGCTAGAGACACTGATAAGACCTGAATGGGAGCAGAGGAAGAGATCAAGAATGAGTGACGAGTACTTTCCCCAAGAAAAACATGAAAAGGCAGTTCTGTATTTACCAGGAAACAGACCAAGCACACCCCTTAAGAAAAAAATTATTGGATCTCCATTGCGAGAGAGAAGCCGCAATTCTGTTAACTGCTTGCCAGAATTTACGAAGTCAGAGACCCCCTCACACAAGGAACTAAGAGTGTTCTTGGAAGAGGAGCAAAAAGCCTCCGAAGATGGTGGCTTATTGACTAATGAAGAGGATGAAGAGCATCATGAAATAGAGGAAGAGAAAGAGGAACTTAACAAAGCTATAGTTGCCTTGAGGGATGGAGAATTAATCGACAAAGATCTTCAGAAATTGAGAATAGAAGATGGAAAGATGCAGAACTTCAAAATTCCAGGTCTTGCTGCATCACAAGGTGAGGAGGATGATGAGAGCAGAAAACAGCGTGGTAAAGGGAACTTAGATAAGTGGCTACAGATTTTGCTGAATGATTCACAAGAGAGCAACGACCTCCATATTGAGGAAAACAGCAGCAAAACTGATGAGATTATTAGGAAGCTGAATCTGAAATATCCAACTAAGGAGGTTAAGGTTCCAAAATTTCCAGAAAGAATCAATGTATTAAAAATACAGAAGCAAGCAGAGAGCTCGGATCAGAATGATGATTGTCATCAGAAAGCAGCAGCTGGTTGGAAAAAAGATGTCATCAATAGTGAAGCTATAAAATTGCACTTGAAGACAGAGCAGCAACAGCAAACAACTGTCACCAGAACAGCTACTGATGGAAGAAGGGAAGAGGAAAAGCTAGACGCAAAGAGCACTTTTATGCAAAACCCTCCACCTTATTATTTAGCTTCAAGAAAAAGTAGTTCAGATGATGCAAGTTTCAGGGGAAAATTAACAGGAAGAGATAGCAACAGCTTCGAGAAAAAAGATAAAAGGGACAAGGGAAAAGGGCTTGCAAGGTCTGAGAGTTTTAGCAAAAGTTTTCGCAGAAGTCCTTCTTCTCCGTCCATAATCTTGGGTGGAATGAGAAAAGGAGTGGATTGTATCAGGAAGAAGCCGTCGGTTGTAGGTGATGAAGACAGGGATGATGATGCCAACAACTTCTTCTTAAGATCTTCTATCAAGTTGATCAAGAAAGCAGTCAAGATGTAAACCTTTAAAGTACATTATTGTCGAGTTTGTCAATTTGACAGAAATTTGTTTATTTTTTATTCAAGTACAGTGTGCTGTTTGCTGATAGCAATACTCTTATAACTGAATAAGAGAGTGAGTTCCAGTGGTGAGTGATTTGTGTAGTAAGTCTGTTTGCTTCCAGACTTTGAATAATAAATTTGACAGTATGTTTTCGTACATTTCCTTTTTCAATGAAATTTTATGTCTTGTAATAAATTGATAAATATAGATCCATTACAGGCATCATTAAATTTTTATTCATAAAAAGAAAAATTTTAAAAATAATCTACGGAGATATATGTTCAATGCACCTTAAAATACGTGCAAAAGTTTAAGTGAACAAGCAATTTGAATCAGAGGGAGTACAAAAATTTCAGCTACTAGACAGCTATTGAATTCCGAATGTTCATGTAGATTTGCTTTCCTGTAATCACTTGACAATCTGTACAGAAGGATGCCAACATACCTAAGAAGATGAAGCACGCATAATACAAGAAACTACTTGCAACCATCTTCTTCCTCAGGCATGGCTGAGTGTGGTGGATATAAACGATCATATGTAAAAATGAAACAGACAACATAAGATATTACACCACCATATGGGCAAGACCGCAAGAGGTCAATGAAGCTGGCTACTGGCCACACAAAAACTGATACTTTGCACACACAAAAACTGATACTACGTGCAAAGTATCATAGTAAGCTCTCCGATTTGCTTGCCAGCACACAAGTTCGGTTTGCCAGTCCCGTCTATAATTGTAGCTTGATAGAAGAGATGGATTTACATTTCAGTCATCGTGTTCATCAGTTATCATCCCAGTAACCCTCATCTCTGCAGGAGCAGATTCCATCATTAAACTGGTGGAAATGATCTGTATCCCTAACAGATATCTCTCTTCGCACAACTTTCGAGATAAATTTAATTGTGGTATGGCAGCTTTTGCACATGTACAGATTCTTTGTTACCAAAATAGGCACCCCAGGAGCTGTATTAAGGAGCCCAAAGGCAATGGCCAATCTCTCACTATGCCCACATAAAACCTCAGCTTTCGAAGATTCGACTCCTGTACCAGAACTTAATTCCGGGGCATTAGCATCAGCTGCAATCATTTTTTCATAAAATCCCTCCAAAACTGCAGTTATCTCCTTTATTTGGGGATGGAAATCGTCTCCACTAAGGAAAGCATGGACTTTTCCCTTAACTTCAACCCAACTACACCCAGGATCAACACTAAGTCCTTTTTCTGTCATCAACTTTCTTAATCTGGCTACTTCATCCCATTTACCATTGTCAGCATAGAAGTTACACAAAAGAGTATAATATCCAAGAGTGCCATCATCCAGTTTAAATAAACGTTCAGCAGCTAGTTTTCCCAGCTCAAGTCGCTTGTGGATCCTACAAGTGTTTAATAACGCTCCCCAGATGGCTTGATCTGGTTCTATTGGCATATTTAGAATAAATGTGTGAGCCTCCTCCAACTTCCCTGCACGGCCAAGTAAATCAACCACGCACGCATAATGCTTCAAATTTGGGGTGATAGAATAGTTATGTTCCATGCTGTTAAAATATTCTAAACCTTCGGCCACCATTCCAGATCTACTACAAGCGCATAATAAAGATATAAATGTTATCCCATCAGGATGTACCTCTGTTTCTATCATTCTATTAAATAAATCAACAGCAAGTGCTCCTTGCCCCCTCTGGGCATAGCCTGTTAGCAAAATATTCCAAGAAGCTAAGTCTCTCTTCTGCATGTTAAACTGGTTCCATGCAAGATCAATCTTTCCGCACCTTACATACATGTCAAGGAGAGCATTCTGAAAAAAACCATCAAAGACTAATCCATTTCTTAATGCTTGTGCATGCATCTCTTTCCCACACATAAGAGCTCCAACTCTAGCACATGCGGAGAGGACAGAAATCAAAGTAATAGAATTGGGTTTTAGTATTACTTGCATATTCCTAAAGAAAATTAATGCCTCAAAACTCCGACTATTGATACGTAGCCCAAGGATGATTGAAGTCCAAGATATAACATTTTTTTCACGAATATTGTGGAAGACTTGAAGAGCCTGATCTACACATCCACACTTGGAATAGAAATCAACTAGAGTGTTTGCAACTATAACATAAGATATAAATCCGGACCTCTTAGCAAACTCATGTAGCTTGGTACCCATATCCAAAAGGCCTAAGGAAGCACAAGCAGATAGTACACTGGCCAGAGTGATCTCATCTGGCCTAATT
Organism: Kitagawia praeruptora; assembly: GCA_037693485.1. NCBI lineage: Eukaryota > Viridiplantae > Streptophyta > Magnoliopsida > Apiales > Apiaceae > Kitagawia > Kitagawia praeruptora. The sequence goes on from CM075350.1 coordinate 103,126,934, forward strand.
CCTTCAAGTTCCATCAATTCATAAGTCTCAACAGCTTTCTCCGGTATCCCATTATTTTCATAACCTGAAATCATTGATGTCCATGATACAACATCTTTTGACTCAATTCTAGTAAAAACTTTCTCTGCTTCCTCCCAATTACCAACACTGGAATACATTTGCACCAATGCATTACCTACCGCGACCTCTATACCACCCTCCGCCCTCATAGCATACCCTTGAATTGCCTTCCCTAGTCTCTGGTCACCAAGACTCTCGCACGCTGAAATCAAACTAGTTATAGTCATCAAATCCGGATCAAATGAACATTCCCGCATCATAACAAACAATCTAAACCCCTCCAAACACCTACCATTCTCAAAATACCCCGAAATCATTGCATTCCACGAAATCCTATCCCTATTTACCATCCTATCAAACACCATCCTCGCACTACAAACATCCCCGCATTTAACATACATGGTAATCAAAGAATTAACAACATCAACTTCCAACGCATACCCAAACCTTAGCACATGAACATGAACTTCCCTCCCTCTTCCCAAATCAGGCACACCTCCACACGTTCTCAAAACACACGGAAACGTATAAACATCCGGCTTAATCCCAGCCCACAACATCTTATGATACAAATCCAAAGCCTCATCAAAAAACCCACCTTTAGCATACCCACCAACCAAAACATTCCAAGAAAACACATCTCTTTCAGACATTTTACCAAACACATACCAAGCATCAACCAAATTACCCAACCTAACAAACATACTCAACAAAGCATTACCAAGCCTCACACTCAAATTAGCCACATATTTACACACATAACCATAAACTTTAGACCCCTCATTAGCTGCTCTTTTCCACTCACACAGCTTCAAAACAGCAATATAAGTATCTTCTTCTACAGAAACTTGAAGTTCTAGAAGTGATTTCAAATGGATCAGAGCTTCTTCTAAGTTTCCATGAAGACATAATTCACAAATTAGAGAATTTGGGTCTTTGTTATCAGTTGAATTGGGGCTAAAAACAGAGACTTCTTGAGTTTTCTTGAGAGAAAAATGATGTCTTTGAATGATACGAGAGAAATTTAGGGTTTTGGGTTTAAGGGTGTTGGAAATTGGGGAGAAATGAATGTCGGAATTGAGTGGGATTTGAGGGGTTTTAGTAGAGACAGCAGCCATTGTAGGATATAGATACAGAACATGTTTGTTTGGGTTAAGGCGGGGTTTTAGATGAGGTTCTAGTTCTAGTCTTTTAACCAATTAAATTTTACTGCAGTCAAAATGCAACCTTAGCCATACGCCCATACACAGTAATCTACTGATCTCATGTTGTGGTTGGTACAAAAAAAATAGTACTAATATGGTGAACAAGCTAAGCTTATGATAATTTTATTTCTTGGTATTGCAGCTTTTTATAATAAAAATTTTGAAGAAAATAAGTAAAATTATGATTGAGATACTTATCTCCAGATTTACAATACAAGTGGTTCACAATTGTAAACATGGAATACAAATATTATAGATGTTTATCCACTGAATATGCAAATTTAATTCCATTCACTGATATATTTTTTTTCATCTACAAAGTCCGACCAAACAAAAAAATTATCTTTTCATTTTCAAACTAATCCTATTAACCACTCTACTCCACTTTTAATCATGGGTAAAATACAGATTTTGGCGAATTTTCTGACACAGAAGTTAACTAGCTATAAAGAAAGAGCAAAATGTCATTTTCCCTACTATACTTCTGTAAAATTTCCGTTTAGCCTACTGTACTATCGAAGGCATCACTGCACTTTCCTTTTTTTTTCTCTTTTCCCCATCGCCGTCTGTTAGATTTAGCTGCCGTCCATTTGACTAATGGATGGCTGACTTGGCTGCTCAATCACCCTCCACGTAGATGGACAGATCAGCAAATAAACCCCAAATTAAACCCCCAAATAAATCCCAAAATAAAACCTCAATTAAATCCTAAAATAAAACCTAACCCAATTATAACCCATAACAGTGTTGTAAAAAGCGGGAATCGGACTTAATCGGTGGAGGCACGGTCCAGGGATTAATCGGGTAATCGGGGATTAATCGGAATGATTAATCGGATCATTAATCGGAACTAATTTAATATTATTTTTAAATATAATTATTATTAGTATACATAATTATTTTATTATTTTGATTATGCATGAATAATTATCATATATTTATACAAATATATTTAAAATATATAGCATTATTAAAGTAAATATAAATTTTAAGATCTAATTTTTGAATTGGGGTCAATATGAGAGAAAAAATTGATAAAATTCATGATTTAACCGTTTAAAATATTAGTTTCGTATATGAGAATAATATTTTTCTTTAAATTTATTCAATTTTATACTTTTTGAATTTTTTTAATTTTTCTACATATTTTTCAATTTTTTATCAATAATGCCGATTTTTGACCGATTAATCCGATTTTTGACCGATTAATCCCGATTAATCCCGATTTTTTGAAAAAACGATTTTTTTGCTGATTTTTGTAAAATCAATTTGGTTCCTTACCGAACAGCGATTAATCGGCTATTAATCCCGATTAATCGCCGACTTTTAGAACAGAGCCCATAAGCTGCAGCTCCGCCCCATCTTCTCCGTTCTTCTCCGCCACACCTCGATCCCATCCCCACTTTCTCCGTCCACCCATTTCCACCAAACCACCACAACAGCTCCTCCTTCCATCATCCTTTTCGCCTGCAATCACACATTTCCCTCTTCCTTCTCTTCGTGCAAAGGTGAACGCTGGTGAGGTTATAGCAGTCAAAAAACTATGTAAATACTTATCAGTGCGCAATGATTGTAAACGGGAAGCTATGGAGTCGTAGTCCGGAAGTTTTGGATGAACATGACTTGCTCTTTTCGTAGAATCTTCCCTAGTTGGTGGCTCCCCTGTGAGTTTCGAAGTCTTTGGATTCTGTAGGCTACTTGTAGCTCCTAATTTTGTAGGACCACTGGAAGTTTGTTCTACTGTCGATGAGTTTGAAGGTTTCTCATGTGAGGAGATTCTGGAGAATGATGACTTGGAAGCAACCTTTTTCGCAGGGTTGGGCTGTTCTTCGCTATTCAAGTAACTCCTCGTAGGTGTCCGTTCTTTACTGGAGTTTGGACTTGCCGATTCTTGATGCTCAGCTTGCATCTTGGTATATGATTTTGTTACAGTGCCTGAAGGAGAAGGTTTTGTCCTTCGAGATATTCCACTGACCAAATGGCCTTTGTTGGGCAAATTTTTTTTTGGGACATCGTCATCATTATCATGGTCAAAGTATGTGGCAACAGGAGGTCTGAAGCTGGATTTATATTTTACTTCTTTGTTGGATTTCTTACCAACCGAAGCTTGCCTTCCACTAACAATATTCTGTTGGACTTCCTCCCATGAATCATCAGCTTGTGAATTCGAATCTGAATGAAGAATTGAGGCACTAAAGCTTGATATTTTGTTTGCATCATTGCTTAGTGTAGTATTTACAAAGTTTTGCTGTCCAATTATTACCGCACTCTCATCAGTACTTTTACATCATATTTACATCATGATTGTGTCCCTCCCATTGTTCATAGGGACATCAAGGCTAATAATATCCTCATCGGTCTTGAGTACGAGCCTTACATTGCAGATTTTGGCCTTGCCAAGCTTGTTGACGATAGGGATTTTGCTCGATCCTCAAACACTATTGCAGGTTCCTACGGATATATTGCAAACCGCACCTTCGCCTACTCCCATCCACCCCCCCTGTTTCATCTTGTTTCTGTTTTCCTTCCCTTTTGTTTTTTGTTTTTTGTTTTATTTCTTTTTATTTGGGGGTTTAATTTGGGATTTATTTTAGGGGTTTATTTGAGGGTTTATTTTGCTGATGTGTCCATCTACGTGGAGGGTGACTGAGCAGCCAAGTCAGCCATCCATTAGTCAAATGGACGGCAGCTAAATCAAACCGACGGCGATGGGGAAAAGAGAAAAAAAGGAAAGTGCAGTGATGCCTTCGATAGTACAGTAGGCTAAACGGAAATTTTACAGTAGGGAAAGTTACCTTTTGCCCTATAAAGAAATGAATGCTGTTTTCAAGGTTAACGAAATGAATGTTGTTTTCCATTTTTGAGCATGCAAATATATCTTGATACAAACTAAAACTTCCGTCAATATCAATTTAATGGTAATTATACAATGGTATTTCAAAAGCTGCATTGAGCCTAATCAAACAAACTATCTTAATTATGATTATTTTTTGTAAAAAGAAGACAATCCTTCCAACAATTTCTGATTATTCCTAAAAATGATGCATGATGCATCCCTATATCTCCAGAACAGTAGTACTGATCCTGTTCGGTTACTAAAGAACAAATAACAATAATCCTTGCAGGGTGCTGAGTTTTAAGACGAAACTCCGGTGGAGTCACCCCCAATTGGTTTCAGTTCTGGCCGACCTCCGATAGTGCCATTCCCTGATTCATTTTCTGAGATAACTGGTATTTTCAAGGCTGCCTCCTCCATCTCTCTTTCAAGTTCTTCCTCACGACGAAGGGCAGTAAATTGTTTATCCAACGACCTGGCAGCCGCTAACCATGCAACAACGATCACTAGAAGTACTCCTCCAAGGTAGGGAGTTGAGTTTGCGAGTGAACCAAATGTAAGGATCATGAATTGCTGAATCAAAGCACCTCCGGATTTCCCCAAAGGATTGCATACAACATCAATTGCAGCCTTTCCTTTAACCTGTGTAACCAATAATATGGATTACAGTCAATTCCCCAGAGGAAAAAAGATTAACAGACATTCTTCTGCCAGTATTATAGCCCAAGCACCTAACTATTGATAGAAATATCTTTTCTCTAAAATACAAACCCAACTTAAAGGTACAACTATACTAAATTACATATGCCATGTATTTGGTAGGAGTAGCTATAAATTTGAAGTGGTGGATAAAGCAACAAACCTTGGTGTCTTCGTCCAAAGGAATGTAAGCCATTTCTTTGCAAGGATCAAATAAGCTGTATTTCGCACTCTTACTGAATATATTTTGGATTGCACCTACATAAACCGCTGCTAGCAGTGGAGTAATCCCAATACTCATGAGAGCAGGTGCTATAGGGTCACCAAACAAAAGTAAGGAGAAGAATCCCACTCCTGTGAGTAGCAAGACTGTGGGTGTAACTGTTGCTGCCACTCCCCAGCCATATCTGTTGAATATCCATTGGCTTAGCAACATCATTGTAAAAGTTGCAATACCGGTAGCAGTAGAGAAGTCACCCATGAAAGAAGAGTATTCATTTGGACTTGGGAACTGTCAGAGAGTAAAAAAGAGGGATTAAAAGCAAAACAAAGATGCAAGACTGTCAATGTTAAAACAAGGCCAAACCAAGTGCTTACCTGAGCTTTGAGCTTTGATTTCCATGTAACCTCAACAAGGTTGATGCTTATACCATATGCGACCACCAAAGTGGCAAGATCCCTAATATAACTAGACGACACCAAAAACTTCAAGCTCTCCATTGTCCCCATTTTCGGCTTTTCCTGCCATTTTAAATTCTTGTTGTGTAAACTACCAAAGAACTAAAACTTGATAACTAAAAAACAATTCAACGCAAGATAACTATCTCTGAAGTTGATATACTAGTAAACATGATAGCTTCCGAGTCGAGACATGAAATCATGCAAACAACATATGATAAGAGATAGACTCCTCAAGTAGAAACACTTCTTGTAATATAATGGCTTCAAGTATGCAACTGATGTGATTGCGCTTTTTTTTCTTGTAAAAAAATAAAATATGTAGTTAAAAAACAATAAAATCTTGGCATTTATGATAGTCTTAAAAGAAGTTGTTTAAACTATATTAAGTAAAAACTCAAGACAGCGATAATGTCATTAAAAGTTTACCTTCTTCTTTTTACTACGAGTGGGCAGGGGAACATAAGCGTTGACCCACCAATAAAGAGCACATATGATAAGACCCATCAACACCACAATGCTCATCATTCCTTTGAGGGAGAGGGCCCAACCATCAACACCAGGACCCAAATTTTTCCTTAAATTTGAGAAGTACTTGACCGTACGACCAGAGAAGATAAGGGCAACATTGGCTCCAAGTCCAAAAAGAGGGTAGAATTTCTTGGCTTCTTCGACTGTAGTTATCTGCCAATAAGAATGTAAACAGTCAGATTACAGCAGCACATACTTTTTTTGACCGAGCGAACACATAAAATGTAAGTTGTACAGAACTGCAAAAAAATTCCAACCAGTATGAATGAGTATCAATTGGCAAACAACAATTCAATCTAAACCATATCATAAGAATTATTTTTCTCAACAATAGCAATAGATACTGATATATTTACATCTTTCAGATGTAGCGATACATTCAAAAAGATGCCAAAAGAACTGTCATACTGGTATCCACCGGATAAATGTATGACGGAAAATACGGAAGAACGTATCCTTCTTAGTAATGAACATAAAGATCTAAGAAGCTCCTGAGTCCTGACTGTGAAGTTAATAAATATAAACTACTCTTTGGACAATTCAATCAGAACAAGCTGTTAATGAATTTCTGAAGCAAGATCCTGATTAGCCGGGATTTTGATGAGTCAAGAATAGTCCTGACTGTGAAGTTAATAAATATAAACTACTCTTGGGACAAAACTACTTGTCAATGACCACATATTTATCGTTTTTAATCCATGTCAAACATTAGACAGGATCACTATTCCTCCAGAGAGAACATATGGCAATATGCACGCACACCTAACAACAAACTTCATACAACTTGTCAGAGTGCCCCATAGCCATGTGAACAGGAAAGACTCACAACACAAATTTCCTTTCAAGTCTGAGCATGCCTAAACACATGAACATGTCCAAACAAGATTACAATATTATAAAACTACAAGCATGCCTAAACTTGTGTGCATTTCATTATGTCATCGTCAAACAAGCCAAGTACATCTCAGTGTTCACTTTCATATTGTACTTGATCAACCTCTCAAACTAATTAACTTTTGGCTTCTTATCTAAAATTTTCTGTTATCAAACACCCTGTTCCGAAAGAAAAATTTTCATTATGTCATCTTTTAATATGATGTAATTATACATCTTCACTGTCAATTTCCTCATTTAGATATTATGATCAAGAATCTACACTCCCAAGAAATAATCAAGATAAGACTGACAATCGCCTGTCCATTAGAACACTTTAAGCAATAACTATACAAAACAAATAATTACGGCATTCAGACAGCCTAAATGATTTTTCATCACAACATGTAAAGCATCAGTATAGCAGCATAACATGAATAAACGATAAAGCATCTTTTGACATCACCCAAATGCCAAAGACAGTGTATTAAATTTTAACTTATAAGAAGATAAAACATGAGGAACAATAATGAACTACACACAATACAGATCACACCAATACACCATTTACTTAATGCTCCACAGTACATGCCACACTCGGTGCTACACGCCACACTATCGTTCAAGAAAATTCATAAAGTTTCGTCCAACAAATCCTTTTTGATAACATAAACAGCAAGTAAATTTTAATTTCAGGAACTATATAACTTAAACTGAGACAGTTCAGCATGATACTTTAAATCAATTAAACAGATCAAAATTATATTTTCAAGTATATCACATTAATGAGACAAGAAATTCACCTGATTAGCAAATCCCCAAAACAGCACTGACACCACAACACTTCCCCAAAGCTCAGCCATGACATAAAACAAACAGAAGCTCCAGATCCTCAAAATTGCAAGCGGGCCGAGAAAACGAGGACCAAGTGTAGCAAGAAGCTTATCAGCAAGAGCAGTAGGGTGGAAGTAGCCACTAAGTGGATACAACAAAAACCCAAATGCCCCAAAGAAAGCTATAAAAGGGACCATAACAGTATAAAAAAGAGCCTGTTTCGACAAAACATTGCTCAATTGTGAATACAACAACATAAAACCAATAGCCATAGGCAAATTCACCCAAGTTTTCAAGAAAGGTATAATCTCAGCACTAGACCCTTTTGCAGTCACAACCAAAACATCTTTAGTATCTCTTAAAATTGTATAATTAAACAAGATACAAAAGAACATCAACCCAAGTGGTACAATCTTTTTAAGGGTCACTGTTTCAATACCCATGAACTTAGGAGCCTCAATTTCACTAAATTGTGGCTGCCCATCTGCTGCTGCAGCAGCCTCAGCCTTGCAAACATGTAAAGTTTTGTTCTTTTGGGTGACCAAACAAGGTTTAGTGATAAACCCTTGAAATCTTGAAAACCCATTAACAGATAAAGAAAGGCCACTAAGATTTTTAGGCTTAAAATTGTTGGTTGGTGTGATTCTATTTCTAAGACCATGTGGTGGTGAAATAAAAGACCTGATTTTGGGTTTTGTGGGTAAAGAGAGAAGCCCTCCTGTTTGAAGAACAGCTTCCATTTCTCCTCTCTCTCTCTCTCTCTCTCTCTCTCTCTCTCTCTCTCTGGGTATATAGATGGCTGCCTTCAAGAACACACAAGACTTGATTTTTAAGAGAGGGGTGGAGAGATAAGGTGGCTAGGGGAAAGGGGTAATAGTAATGTATAGATACAAACTATACAAGTATCTTTATATACATTCACACACTGGTGGGGAGGAAAAAGTTGAAATGAGAATGAAGAAAATTAGGCAAAATGTTAATTTGATTTTGGAAAAAGAAAATTCCAAAAAAGTTGTTGGTGCAGAGTTGAGAGCAGGGGTAGGCAGCAACTGCTGAAAAATATATAAATTTTGGGGAATTTAAATTCTAGTAAATACAAGAAATAAGAATAATGTGTGTTGCACAAGTGGAATTGGAGGAAAAAAAACAGAAAAAGAAGATATGAAAAGTGAAGCGTGGACGGAAGATACAGTTGAGAAACATAAAAGGGATCTAATGTACCAAAGGAATCTCGTGAGGAAATAGGAGTAGTAGTAATAATAATGACATCCAATTGGTTTGGAGCTCAGATATTAAATTTTCAGATATCAATATCAATATTAATATTAATATATATATTTTAAATAATTGTTAGCATTAACATTTCAAAATTACCAAATTTATCCTTTCACTTTTTACTCATCCTATATATCTTTACAGGCTTTTTGGTCATTTAACATCAAAATTACCTAATCTATCCTTCCACATCTTAAACATCTAATATATCTTTACAGACTTTTTGGTCATTTAACATTATCAATACAAAATATAGTGACCTGGATTAAAATGGGTAATACCCATGCTCAGCAGTTTTAATTTTCACACGGTTCATTAGCTCAGCAGTTTTAATTATCCCACAAATCATGACAACAGTTACGTTACCCACTTCTGTAATCATCTTCTAATTTCAAAACAATCGTTTCTCTTTTCTCTATTTTTTATGAATTCAGATTCAGATTATGCTATCACAACCAAAAATGGCGAATTTGAATTTGTTAATCGGAGATTCCTCCGGCGATCTCATCTCCAAGTTGTTATTAACTCTCTCTCTCTCTCTCAATCTGTAATTTTTTTTTATTTTTTATTTCGATTGATTACATATGTGTTTGTATAGATTACATATAGATATTAATATGTTTTTCTGTGTTGATTCTCTATTTCTCTATCCTTTTAGATTGAATAGATTCCTCCGGCGATCTCATCTCCAAGTTGTTATTAACTCTCTCTCTCTCAATCTGTAACTTTTGTATTTTTTATTTCAATTGATAACATATGTGTTTGTATAGATTACATATAGATATTGATATGTTTTTTCTGTGTTGATTCTCTATCCTTTTAGATTGAATATTGATTATTAACAGGAAAATTAATATTGATTATCGTTTAATTGTGTTGAAATTTGAATTTGAAAAAACGTGTATCTCTTCTTCCTGTATTATCTATGGTGTTTTTATGTTTTATCTCAGTTGATGTTTTGATTATTTTCTTTGTGTGCAGGAAGCTGAACTTGAGAAAAGGGGAAGTAGGAGATTCTCCCCCAATTTTACAACATTTGGTCATATTCGAACATCTTTTAAGGTTTACACATACGATTTTTGGTGTGTATTACTAGATTTTTAATTGCATCATTTCATTAGCTTGATATGTGTGTTAATTTGATTGTTCAACTAATCTTCGATTCCATTAACTTACTTTTAAAATTAGATGAAATTTATTAAAATTAATTTTCTTTGATATGTGTGTTAATTTTTAAGGATATGTGTTCCATAATTCTATAGTACAGTGAATTAAGGATTGTATATAATCTATTTGGGTAGTAAACCTAGGAATAATTGGTTGCTGAATGTTTATAGGTTGATCCTAATGTGGTAAATGCTTTAGCACAACTCATGACTTGGAAAATAGCAGTAGCTAACATACCTTAGAGGAATATGATGTAATCCGGGGGAGCTGAGTATTTCTGAGCTAGAATGACTTACCAAAGTTTTTATGCAAAAGATGCACGATCAAATTGGTATCTATACAGATGTTCATGTACCTGATATGGGAATAAATTCACAGGTGTGCAGAATTAGTTTTTGCTAACTACATACATAGATAATCAAACAATGCACTTAAATTGTTACCACCAAGTTAATTTCGATCAATTTTATTAAAAAATTGCACTTAAATTGTTAGCATCTAACTAATTTTGGTCAAGTTTTATTAAAATTAAAATTTATATTTTTGATTTCTTTGTGGCCAAGAAGACCATGGCATGGATACTAGATGAATACTCAAAGTTTTATGGCTACTCACCACCAGTAGTAACTGAAAAACCTATAAGTTTTTATTATGCTTATTATGTGCTTGACGAAATACTCAAATTATATGGATAAATGTTGATTGAACATTGGGTCCTAGACTCCTAGGCATAATGGGGATCAGGAACCTCTAGAAAATTCATAAAATAAGAATATTTTTCGCAAATATTTTCTTTGGCTTAATAATATTATTAGTTTAAAGTTTGAGTTTCTAATTTCTACCTGTTGTCTCAATCGCTATTACTTGAAATCTGGAGAACAGCCAAATCAAAGTTCTAATCATGCTTGAAATAGAAGAACTTGATGGTATTTATATTTATTCTCGCTCTTTTTTCTCTTTAAATTTCTTCATCTTATTGATATTATGTAGCTTAAGTATCATATCTGCTTAAAAATGGAATGAAGTTGCAGCATGAAAAATACTTTTTAAATATAATTTTAGAACATGTCGATGAACTTTAGAGGGAGGTCTGTTTTTTGTTTATTGGAGTGTTGATTATGGCAAGACAACCCTGTGGAAGACTCTGTGTTGTCATTTCCGAATTGAAGGTAAAATAGTTTTTTCAATAATTAATTAAAGATGTAATACTGAGCGATTCAGAGTTCTAATATTCTAAGAGATGTAAAGTGGTGATTGTCTCTACCTTTTTTTATTTTTATTTTCAGAAACACTATACAATCTTGAATCCAGATGATATTGAACAACGTCAAGAGGATGGTATCAATATCATAACTAATTCTCTTTCAATATCAAGGGTTTCTGCTATAATTCTACTATGACATATTAATTGGTAATTTTAAGAATTCATTTCATATACCTATTCTCTTGACGTATGCATTTCCTTCTATATTCATTTGTCCAATTGTGTAACCCTCTACAATGCACTATATTTTTCTTCGATAACATTATAGTCGGATATCCTAGGAGTGTTAATAAACCGTGTGATAAATGGTTTGATGATGAAGAAAATGCTCGCAAATCTCTTGGGCTGCTAGAGGAACATGTCCCGTTGCCCAGTGTTAAGCAGGTATGTACTTTACGTAATCATAACCTCCTTATATGTGTATATTTATTCTGGCTCTTTTTAATCTCTAAATTCTTCATCTGATTGACGATGTAGCTTAGGTGTCGGATCTGCTTAAAAATTATCCCGTGACGAAATCAGTGTTACTTCCTGTGGTCATTCGTTCTGCTCTATATGTTCCGTTTGATTTTTTACCTTTTTGGTCAACTACATTCCCCCAATTCAAATTGGTCAAAAGAACTATCAGTTTGTTGGCTCTACTTGCTATAGCATGTTGTTTTTGTCCACTAATTTTCACGTGCTGTTTTACAGGATATATAAGAACTGCCGTAACAAATGATCAGGGCTGTTTAATGCTGCGTTGTCCCGGTCAGCTTTGTTGTGTTGCTATTGACGAAGACATGATTAATGCATTGCCTACCCCTGAAGATAAAGAAAAGTACGGAAAATACTTGCGCAAATCGTTCATTGCGGATAACAGGAAGGTATTTCAATGCTTAATCTATTAAATCAAGACAACATTCTTATAAATATAGTGTATAATGTAAGACCTGTTTGCTGCATTTTGGTGTTTGAATTTTTCCTGTCCAAAACTTTTTAGGAAACCTGTGATGGATCTATGTTATACATTATTACTGCTTTTTTAATTATTTATTCGATCATATTCTAATTATAGTGGATGATTAGAATTAGTATATTTGAAGTGTCATAGAAAACGCTTCTCATCTTTAGTGGAATGGGAAGGATGCCTAATATATATTAGATGAAAATCTCGATTATGAGGTGACGTCCCAACATTCTTGAATTAGATATTTCAATAATTTATCAATATAAATTGAAAATAATAAAATAATTTTGCAACGCTTGAACTTTTTTTAGTTTTTTAATTTCAAAATTTAAGAAAAGTTAGAACAATTTACACAATGACACAAAGAAAATATATATATATTTTTAGACATTAAATGTAGGTAATTAATTAAGGTAATGTATGTTGCGAAATAATGCATACAAATTTCATGATTTTAATTATAAAAATAAACAATTATCATTTTCATTAATATAAACGAGTCGAAGCATCGTCGTGAGGACGGACGCCGAAAATAAATAAATTTCACAACAAAATTGAAGCTGATTTTTGTTCATTCAATTAATACAAACTCAAAGTTTAACAAATTTTATTAATAATTTCAAAGAATTACAATGAATGGGTCTAAATTACTTTATTTAAACACTTTTTAAATTTGTTTTTAAGTTTTTGTTAAAGTTTGATTATACAAACATAACGACAAATATAAATATTTTTTAGTTTTACACTCAATGTATCTCTATCAAATACATATCATCTAATTATTATTTATGATAACATAATTTAATTAAAATCACACTTTTATTTAATTCTTTATCACATTTTGTAAAATAAAAACATATATATAACCCGGTGCTTAGCTATTTGGGGGTATTGATACTTTGAAAACATGGAAAACACAGTTGTTGCTTCGAGATGGGAATTGATGACATGTTTAAATAAAATTATTGTTTTTACGTGAATTTTGCTATCTTCATTTCATCTACATGTTTTCGATTTTGATTTCTAGATATGTAATAACCGTAAAATTAACTTGGATGAGAACTCGATCGCAGATAGGAGTTGTTGGAAGCGCCAGATTAGAGTTGTGGATTCACTTCTAGGGAGTGGTTCTGTGGTTGAGAGCCTCAGAGCTGGTTTCTCTCGGTTAGCGTTAGCTTAGAAGCTTGGCTTTTCATCTTCATATTGTCTTCTGGTTTCTGGTGTTGCAGGCGCAGGTGTCTTGGCCGGCGGTCTTCCTAGATCAGGAGAGGAGTGCCCTTTGCTCGAGTAGGTAAGTCCCATGAGATCCAGGCCATGGGCCCAGGTTCGGCCGATTACTTTACCCATCTTTATCATCCTTGTAGAAAATTCACATTATTTTATGGTGCACTAAGCCGGGGGTCTTCACGGAAACAGCCTCCCTATGTAAAAGTAGGGGTATGGTCTGCGTACATCTTACCCTCCCCAGACCCTGCTTCATGTGGGATATACTGGTTATGTTTGGTTTGGTTTGGTTTAATAACCGTAAAATTTCTATATTTTGTGAATCTCTTTATGTTTGAATTTTCGTAAATTTAATATTCTGGTTTAAATTAATTTCAGAAAAGCGTATAAATATTTATTAGTGCGATGCTACCTTCCTATTAGTTGTGACTTATTATTTGTATTGTTTTTACAATTTTTATAATGGCGATTTGTTTTATTATTATTATTAACGTCATTATTATTGTGAAGCGAGGATATCATTTATTTTTGAGATACTGGTGAATATTATTCGATGGAGCTAGATAAATGTAACGACATATTTTTTTAATATTATAAGAGTGGAATATTAACCTTTAATAATAAATGAGCTATTCACCTATTCTATAAATTTAGGTCAAGTGATGAACCCAATTAATCAAGATGGGCCTTATTAGTCATTAGTGTACTATATTCCTAATAATAACAATTGGCTAATTGGATATTAAGCCCACCTCCATAAGTGGGTTTTATCTTAATTATTTTCTTAAAAACCCATTAAGAGCCCAAGTGATTATTAGTATATATTAAAGGAAACTTGGATCAAAAATGATCACCATCCTCATTATATTCACCGAGAGAAAATTTTAGAGAGACAGAGAAACAAAACCCTCATAAACACCAACTTGAAAAGCTTATATCATCCCAAATTCTTGTCTGATCATACATGCATTTTCGGATTTGAGTAGCCGGTTAAAAGTTCTACGTATTGACATATATATATAAGGGGTTTCGAGAAAGTTATTTTTAAGATCAATTCTAAAAGCTTGATTTTTATAAAGGGTATGAGTTTATGCCCTTAAATTTCTTTAATTCATGATTATACATGTTTTGTTTATGTAATTGCTTGAAATCCTTGTGTTAAAATTATGGTTTTTTTTATATTGAATTAGGGGTTTTTGTAATTGATGATTTCTATGAGTTTGTATTTGTGAATTGGGTAATTTGAGAATTGTTTATGAAGATGGATTGTGATTTTGGGGGAGACATTGTGTTGCATGTGGAGTTAGGACAGAGCACCACCGCGTCGGCGATGGCGGTCGGCGGTGGTGGAGGGGTTTTCCGTCGGGGGTGCGCAGAGGGAGAGAGGAAGAGATCGAGGGAGAGAGATGAGAGGCAGAGAGGAGAGGGAGGAGTCGGGGAGGAGAAATGGAGTGAGGGGCGGAGAGACTGGGAGAGAGGGGAGATCGGAGGCGGAGGGAGAGATCGCCGGAGAGGAAGAGGGAAAAGAGAGAGGGGGTGCAGAGAGATTCAGAGAGGGAGGACGAGAGATATTGAGAGAGAGAGAGAGAGAGAGAGATGTCGCCGGAGGAGGTGGTGGTCCGGCGGCGGCCGCCGGTTGGCGGTGGTGTGCGGTGGAGAAGAAGCAGTCGAGGGGGGATAATTTTATTGTTTATTTGTAATAATCTTGATAGAATAATAGTAATTAAATAATTAATTGTGTATTAGTTGGATTAATTGGTAGTTTATATTGGACTAAATTGTGATAATAAAAATAACAATAACATTGGATATTAAAAATGGGCAGGAAGGAAATTAAAGTGATGAGATAATTAAAGAAGAATTTTATTAAAGGACTTATGTTTCATTAAAAGTAGAAATAATATTTATGAATTTTAATTCGGGTAAACAAGAATTTGATTCTTGAATCAAATTATCGTTCCGTTAAATTGGATTTAAGTAGATTAGATAATTTTAGATGAACTAAGAATTTTAGATAATTAACGAGGATGTTGTAAATACCTTTTTATTTTGAGATGTGATTCATGAGAAATAAGAATTAATTTAGAAGTGCGAGTTAAATAATTAAGTAAATTAGAGAATTTCTTTATAAACTAAGAATTATAAAATAGTTGTGATGATTTTGTGGAAACTTTCTTATTTATTCGAGATACGTTGTTAAATAAATAAATTGTGCAATATATTTAGGAATAACTAGAGACCTTTAATTGAAAGATTCTATTGCGAATAGTTGTATTTGATTTGCACAATGTATAAAAGTCGATGCAATAAAATTGATAGGAAAATCAAACAGAGCCTCCATTTAATTCATTATACTTTGCAAATAAGGCATCAATGAGATTTTAAACTTCGAGAATATTCCCAATTATTTGTTCGAGAATTATTTAGTTATCAAGAGCATGATTACCGAATTATTTTGATAGTACATGATTAAATCCTTACTCGAGTACTGAAATTATTCTGATAATTATTATAGAGTTTCCCTTTTCGAGAAAATGAGATTTTCGCTCGCGGGTAACGCTTTTATTTATTCGGTTCTTTTAGCATCGAGACAGAGGCAAGTTCATTCCTACCCTAACTCTCGGAAACTTTGTATTTCTGTTCGTATTATTTCATTTATTGATTATTTTCGAGCTATCAATTATGAGATTTATTTGCTGCTCTTTATGATGCAATAATTTCTTTTGAGCATTATTTCTCGTTAAATATTACGATACTGTTAATTTAGTTTACTTGCGAATTATAATCCCTATAAGCGTAGAGGCAAATACGTTGCTATCAGGTCGATCTCATTAATTCGAGGTGACTATTATTTTGATTCAGTGAAACTATTCTCATTTGTTCGAGATAGTTAAGTTCATTCTTCTCAGTCGGATTTATTGTACAAATTCGACAACATTTATTGATTATCTTTTAATTGGTTCATTGTTCAAACCAATCAATAGGGATTATGCTATTTAAAATTTGTTAGAGTTTTACTCTTGGATCAAATGAAAAATATTCTATTTTAACGTTCATCCATTTGGAGTATTATAATTATTCGAGTAGTACTACTTATTTAGTACGACTCATTATGTTTCATTTTAAGACTATTCTCATTATTTCGAGATAGTTGCCTTTCTTGTCAAAGGTCGGCACTTTGTTCGTGTCAATCAATTAAAACAGATTTATTGAGAGTTACATCAGTCCATTGTTCGGATTGGTGATACATTGAGTAAAACTGGTAGTCCGCCAGATCAATTAAATACTTTCCTGTGAAGTTTATCTACAAATGTCAGTTCATTAAATATTCGGGAATTCTGTATTCTACTGGTCAATTTTGGGAAAGAGGCCCATTTTAGAGAAAGAGAGACTTGTGTACCTTTATATGGACACAAGAATATTTTAGGCACTATGATGCCAGGGTTGATATAATCACCCACTATGATGCTAGCATTCATACTATATATTATATTCATTGATATCGTATTGTAGCCGTGATCGGGCGAAATGCGGTGTCATTGGAGGACGGTATTCCCGATCGGATAGTTGATCGCCCCGCCGAGATACCGAAAGGATGGAAGATCAGTTATTCAATTATCTTGAGTCATCAGAGTTTCACCAGATGAGTCTTTTGAGTATCTATTTTCGAGATGAGTCTTTTGAGTATCTATTTTCGAGATGAGTCTTTTGAGTACCTATTTTCGAGATGAGTCTTGAGTCAAAGTGTCAGATTTCTGATATCCGATTTTCATTTAAATTTAGAGTATTTCTTTCGATAAATCTTATTATATTTATATACTGAGCAAGGAGAGAATTTGCTGAGCACCATAGTTGCTTACTCTTGCTTTACAACGTTTGTTCAGCTGTCAAGAAAGAAAGATGTGAGACGTCCATCCAAGGATCCAGAGGCAAAGGGAAAAGCTCTAAGCTATGCTGACAAGGACTAGAATGACCAGCTGGAACCCTTTTTGCTTTTCTACCTTTATAGACTTTATTATATTATTCGGAGATGTAATAATCGTATTGTAATAAAGTGTGAGATCGATCTTGGATCTGTGGAGTGGGACGGTTCCGCTCCGTTGTAATAAATATTTTATTATTATTGAGATAACGTGTGTTGCAGGATGCTGAGACCTGATGTGACGATCCGAGTCCCCCGACAGGGCGGATTTGGGGGCGTTACAAGATATTTGATTTTGATTTTGATTTTTTTACTTTAAGCATAATAATGAGTTTATTGTTATGTAACTGGCCCGCTTTACATAATTGTTTTTTTGACGACGAACACATTTTACTTTATAAATACTTCCTCCGTTCCTCTCATTTATTTATAGTTTTTTTTAACAGGTTGGCACGCATTTTAAGGTGTACATAAAGTATAGTTCCGTAACTATTTAAAAAATTTCTTTTTTTGAATAAAAATTAAAACAT
Source organism: Kitagawia praeruptora (assembly GCA_037693485.1). Classification (NCBI taxonomy): domain Eukaryota; kingdom Viridiplantae; phylum Streptophyta; class Magnoliopsida; order Apiales; family Apiaceae; genus Kitagawia; species Kitagawia praeruptora. The sequence continues at coordinate 103,144,981 of CM075350.1, forward strand.
TAAATAATGCGTGTTAAAATGGCTCTTAAAATGCGTGTCAAACCCTTTGTCCCAACTGTAAAGAATTGAGAGGGGCGGAGAGAGTAATATATAAGATTAACTAAATATCACACAAATAATATTGCCATCGATTTAACACGTTAACTAGATAGTAAACAATCAAAATACTCTACTAAATTCAAGTATATGTGTTTTTTCGGTAATATAAACGCATCGAGTGTCGCCGTGAGGCGACGCCGAGCAACTTTTACCAATATATAATTTAACAATCCTGTTTTTTAAAACTAAATTTGTTATGTATGATATTACGTATATGATATTTATTATTCTAATAAAAGACGGGTACATTTATATAAATTTAATTATATATATTAGCAAAATGTATTATATAAATAAGTATATTCAATTAATTAAAATAACTTTTTTAAAATTATAAAGAGTGACGATTTAAATATTTTGTAATTGTATGTAATGTAATTGTTTAGAAATTCTGTGTGTGAAAAAAAAACTATTAAACTAATAGCTTATAACCCATGCAATTCATGACTGTTTTTTAATACTTTAGTTATATAAATTATATTATCAAACAAAATATGATATAATTTTGATCATCTAATTTTTAAAATAATAGATATAGTGATTCATAATATAAAAGTTATAAGTTTTTGCTTTACTGTGAGGAGAAATTTTTAAATTTGTTTCATTATGTCATTCCAATTTTAATTGATGTCCTATTAAAGTATTACAATTTTTAAAAATTATAACATGAAAAGCCTAGGCATCGTCGTGAGTCGATGCCGAGCAACTTTTACCAATATATAATTTAACAATCATGTTTTCTAAAACTATATTTTTTACGTACCATATTACGTACGTGATATTTATTATTCAAATAAAAATTTAGTATATTTTACAAATTTAATTATTTATATTAGTAAAATGTATTATATATTAAGTTTATTAAGTTAAATAAAGTAACTTATTTTTTAATTAGGAAGAACGATATATGATATAAATATTTGTAATTGTGTGTACTGTAAATTATTAAAATATGCCACATTCTTTCTGTCAAATGAAAGATTACTCTAAATACTTGAGTGTGGTAGATTTATTTTTTAGTTTAATTAAAAAAATAGATATGTAATATTAAAAATATACAAATTTAAGAATTGAGAAAAAAATGAATTTTATTCTAGGATGGAGTATTTTTGCATTTATTCAATCGATATTGAAAGAGTGGTTAACAACTATTACCAAATTCATACATTGCAAAAACAAAATTTTGAATTACAAAAATTCTGAACAATGATGCACTTTTTTTCTATACAAGGTTTTCGTGTGATTTCATTATATGTGTGATGCACATATATTACGATCAACAAGCTATTGCAATATTTAATTTCTTGTAAGAAATATTTTGGTCTGACATATTTGTTATTTGGAGTTTGTTATTGATACTTCATTTGGATTGTTTCTATGTTTAGATTATCATGGATTTTTTAGCTATGAATTTTTGGTCCAAGTACCAAGGATGTTTGGTTTAAATTTTAAAATCTTAAGTTTGGTTTATTTTTAAATCAAATACGTGCTCAGCGTTACTTTAGCTCGGATGGAAGTACTAGCTCAACATTACTATCGTATGTACATGTGATATTGTTGGTTAAAATAGTGGAGAGAACAATAACATGATCCTAATATGATTTTACAAAAAAAATCCAAAATGAATAACGTCAAAAATATACGACATTAAAAATCACAAATAAATTGTAAAATCAACAAAACAAATATTATTCCGTGTGCGAAACAATATATATTTGGACAATAAACAATACTATCAGGATGATTTATAAATCAAATCTTTTATAAAAATCAAATAATATAGATTTGTGTTTGATTGAAGTCGGTGCACGCGATTTGTTTACATATGCCAATTAAATTAAAACGATTTAAATTTCAAATATATCGTATATCTTTTTAATTATATACAAATTCTTGGGGCAAGACTTTTTAGTAATCAACATCCTAAATTTAATACAAGAGTATATTAAGATATTCTGTTAATATGATTGTAGAAATCAACGCTATCAATATCTTTTCAACGATATATCCCTGAAATCAAGGCTCTTCAAATTTGTTAATAAGGATATACTACAGAAACAACTAATTGTTTTGCTATATAACCACTATCCCACGTAATTCTATCCTACGATAACCATTAAACAATTACTGTGAATCATTAAGCTATAGACGATAACCTTACTGGTATGTTCTCCTGGTTGCTTAAATTTTCATCTATTTTCTTATGCAATTCCAATTTTACTATGTCGTCCAGTGTTCAATACATATATCTTCACTTTCTTTTTCTTATTCATTATCTAAATTCAACTATTAACATTACTTCTTAGGTGTATATGTGATGTAGTATTTCGAAGTGGTTAACGACTTTTGATATGTTTCAGAATCGCAGTAAACATGTTCGATCAATTGTCTTCTCTCGATACTTCGAGGACCACGTGGAGAATCAAAGTTAGAGTAACAAGAATGTGGCCTTCCATATCAAACGCATCCAGTGGAACACAAATTCTAAAAGGATATAATCTTATCTTGCTAGATGATGATGTGAGTATTACTATGCTTTAATTTCCAATGAAAGCCTTTTTTAAAACCAGTTTTTTTACTGAATATATTATATACTCTTAGAGTAGTATATTTTGATTCCTCAACAGGATTGTCATGTCCATGCCTTCATTTATGCTAATGACTGGAAAGCACATGCTGATACACTAAGGGAGGGTGAAGTTTATGTTGTGTCAAATTTTTATACCAAAGAAGCTTCATCTAATCTTAAACCAGTCTCCTCGCCTATTCTCATTAACTTTTCACCTTCAACACATGTGGAAAAAGTGGAGGAGGATGACTTTATGATACCAACACATAAGTTTGAGTTTGTTGATTTAGGCGACTTATTCAGTTTGGCAAGTTCTTATGCAAATGTTGAATACCCTGAATTTTCAACAGGTTTTTATTCAACTATAATCTAGAATTTTAATATACATTTTAGTAGCACTCTTTCAATTCCGTGGATGCAGAATTATATATTTCGTTTTAGTCATGTTTCATATATTTTTCTTATTCTTTTTTTTGTTTACAATTTGTGAAAGATGTTATTGGGGTGCTTGAGGATTTTGAATACGTGTCCAAAATCAGCACTATGTATGGCGAAAAGGACATCGCGAAGTTTAGGATTATTGATGGGAGGTTAATATACCATATCTTATGTTTTTTTGTTCCTATAGATTATTATATTCCTCTGTTTTTTTATACGTGTTACATCATCTGTTACCTATACATGTAGACATTCATCCAAGGTTACTGTTTGGGAAAATCTTGATGTAAATACGGATGCTGCATATAGAGCAACTGTGAAGCGACCTATTATTGTCATATGCTCCAGTGTCAAGCTTTAAACTTTTCGTAGTAAGTTTTTAATATTGTTACACAGTTTGTTAATGCTTAATTTGGATTCATACTGTTTAACATTATTCATTACAGCCTCAGTTCAGATTAGCACCTTGCCTTCTTCAAAAACTTATATCAACCTTGATAATGAAGTGGTGCATGCAATGAAGCAGAGGTTTTATATTCTGTTTCGAATTGTTAATATTTAACTAAACGGCATGCCGGTTTTACCTATGTTAACTACTTAAATACATATTATTAAAGAATGCCTTTTTTTCTAATAGACTTGATGAAGAAGGTTATGTTACATTAGAAAAAGCTGCAGATTCCCCAGCACAATCTTATACTATGTCTGCACCTGCAACTGTGATTCAAACTTTAACTTTGAAGGAATTAAGCGGAAAAACAAGCATTGATTTCCTTAAGGTATTATAAGGTTCATTTGTACTTGCACGTTAAAGAGCATGTTAACACTATTTTGCATTACTAAAAGATTATTGGTGGAGTTTTTATAATTTGCTGATATAGATTTGTTTTAATGTTCAAACATAATTGTCACTCAACAGTTAATCATACCATTATTTTTACATGTTTTCTAGCAAAAATTTTTGTGCAAAGTTAAAGTGAATAAGGTAGAAGAAGTTGATTGTTGGTGGTACAATGGCTGTCACAAAAACAAATGCAATGAGGAGGTTTCTAAATTGGAAGGCAAGTACAGGTGCTTCAAATGCACCAGAAACTTTCAACTTCCACAAAAGAGGTAGTATTTCTAATTACTATGTAAATTATCATGTACCATAATGTGACATTTTTTTTAAATGTATGTTTTTTAAAATGCATTTACATATGATTATCAGGTATCGGATTGTTGTATTGGTTGAAGATGATACTGAAGCTTTCAACTTTGTACTATTGGATCGTGCAGCAAAAAGACTGATTGGGAAAACATCAACAAAATTGATTGTTGAGGAAATTAATGTAAGCTATATCTCTAGGTTTTAAATATCTTAGATGGTTATATAAGATTTACAACTAATTTGCATTATATATTTCATATACATTTGTAGGATAACACAGACAAAACATATCCTGCTGAAATCAAGGAGATCTCCGGCAAAGAAGTAACTCTACAAATTGAACTGAATGATGACAACATTCTACTCAATAGTAATGTTTATCATGCTACTGATGCATATGAAGCTGGTAATGCTAATCCATCAAAGTCTGAGACAATATTATATGGTTTTGATTCTTCTACTTTCGACAATGTGAGTTTGGGATTCATTGGTTTAATCTATATACATATTGACAAATTCACTTCAAATTCAAGATGCTTATTTGTATCCTGTCTACTGATTAGTTATTATATGTTCTATGTAGACTAAGATCATTGAGGTTCAAGATTCTGTGAATACGCCAGGTTCTGCCACATCATGCACAGAGAAAATTAAAATGGTTACATATATTTTTCATTATCATTATTATACTAATTGCTTCAGCAAAACATTTCTTTAGTCTGATAAATCATTTTATATTTGCAGGAAAATTTAAGAGAAAGTTAGCTATAAGAAGCAGTGCAGTTATGGAGTCAGTGAGGAAGAATCTGGCCAGAATTTCATTCTGAGAATTTGTTTATCATTTTGTTAATGAATAATTTGTTGTTAGCTTACAATAAACGTTGCGTTTGATTTACTTCTGAATTTATATTCTACTTCCAAGACTTTCTTAATGTTTTTTTTCCTGGTTTTAAACCATGTTGGATGTTTTTTAAACCTATGAAAAATTGATTTATCACCATTCATTATCAGTTCAACACTTAATCGTCCCTCTATGTTTTCGTTATCACTTTTAAAATGTCGTCGTTAAATGACTATATATACTATACATTTGAGACATGAATCGCTTAGTAGTTATTCATGGCTATTGACACTGTTTGTATCAATTGCAATGAGCTTATCAAATTTAAAAAATGAATAGATAGAAAAGAATTCTCGTGTGCGAAGCACGGGCAATATTACTAGTTTTATTCCAATAACTGGTTGAGGGTCAATATAAGATAACTAAATCTAGCTGTCCATAAGTAAGAAAATGCTCCATTTTTTGTGTGAATTTACCTTTATAACTGATCATAATTTATTATTTAGATATTAATATTTGAGTTTTTTTATATTAAATGAAGACATATTTTTTCAATAATATGTTTAATTTTTAAAAAAATTGGGAATGGTTATTGGAGTTATGATGGTTGTTGATGACGACAGACGGCTGAGATTGAATGAAAGATTTGATCACAATTAAGATCGAATTGGGAATTTTCTCTTTTCGTAAGTATTGTATCGTGCCATATAATGTGTTTACTGTGTTTACGTACCTTATTTATACAGAAGATGTCGCAATTCTTGACAAACAAATAACCCAAATGGGCTAAGTGTCCTTGTTTAGATATGATCGTTTTTGGTGGAATCGTCTTGGGCCTTTAGAACCAAAATACTTTCTCGGACCAAGTCATTTACTTAAGATTATCGAAGTCAACGCCCATCTTGAATCACAGAGTAAAGATAGTTAGTCAAAGGGTTGGCCTTAAGATCAGTAGAGGGCGGCACCCTTCGATTACTCTAATAGGACGATGTCTACTAGTTTTGAAGGGGCTTGATCCTCTTCCATAATTGTGATAGTAATTATGATAGTAGATGTTTTGGATCATGGCTCATAGTCTTCCCTCCATATAGCTATTTTGGGGAGATTCTCCCATTTTAATGTCCAAGCAAATGAGGCCCCTCGCCTTCCTGAAAGTGATAGCCTTGTCAAAACTAAAAGCCCAAATCCTTTGTCCCGAATGATATTCCTGCTAAGGGCGACGCCCTTCACAAGTGGGTGAGGTTGATTCTGTGTTGGGTTTATGTCTCATGTCTTCATGGACTTATCTCCATAATCTTTAATTTAATATTTTAGTGAGATCCTTTCTTCTAGAAATATGCTACGGGCTTCGTCGAATTGGTCTTTATTCTTAAATATCATTTAACCAAGATTAGATCCAGTACTTTTTGACAAGGTTGATTCTAATAAGCGAAACCGCAAAATTGCGAACGAGATTAATAAAAGTGGTGGGAAAATTTTTGATTTGGCGATGTATGTTCTCTCTTAATCTATTAACTAAAATTGAGAATTTTTTTCTTTAGACTATTTCATTATACGATATTTATGCGAATTTCTCAAGATTTTGATTTAGCGATGAAAGTTTTTATGGGATTGCATTTATGGTTGGTAGTTCAAACTAGATGTGACGAAGCGGATATATGTACATATATCAGTTTCAACAAATCGCTTGATGGTATATCCAAAAGATCTAAGAAAACTGGATTAATCTGCGACTATATCTTTCTACGGTTTGTTCGATTCGATTATTTTTATAAATGCCGTATGGCTTCTATACCTCTATATAAAGGAAAAATTCGGGAGTCTTACGTGGCTCCACCAGAATCTCCTGTTCTCTGCTTTTATTTTCTCTGATTTCCTTTTTTATGTCAATTATTCATTCTCAATTATTCATTCGTTCGCATCTATCTATAATTCACCTCTGTAGTAAAATTGTGATAAAACTTTGTGTCTTCCTGCCTCCCTCTTAATAATTTTTATGCAAGAATCCTAACGATCTCGCCGATTACGCACTTTTTTGGCTGCTTCACGGGATCATTCTGCGGAGCAGGTTTTTTAAAAAGGTACGCCCTGATTTCATTGGTACGCCCTGATTTCATTGGTTGTTCTATATAGGTTTCGTTGTTCATGTTCATTGTTTGTTCCGGCTATATATGTGTTCATTTTCAAAATTTTGGTGAATTGGTTTAACAATTCATTAGTCTGCTTTGGTCTGTAATTTGGGAATTTTGGTTAATTTGGTGAAGATGCTGTATTTCAGCTCATTGTTTCCTGGTATAGTAATCTTCATATTTTAAGTTCATATTTCTTGTGTTTATTTTACTTCACCTGATTTAAATGTGCAAGGTTTCAAGTGCAACTCGATCACATGTTTGATAGAAGTCCAGAACGAAATATAATTTCATATGTTTCAATTTTGAATAACATGTTACTCCTAAAACAGTTCCTTTAGTATTGCTAAATGATTGAATTTCTATTCAAAACTTGGACATGCAGAGAAAGAAGAAGTTATTTTAATTTTTGCTATTGTTGTGCATAAACTCCATATTGTAAGATCATAACAATTTCTCAGGGTTCACTTCGATTACGGAAAACTAAGAGATGTCATAATATCCAATGCAACTTTAATATCGGCTATATAAGTGAGACTTTTCAATTTAAGACCTTGGATATATATATTCTTGATATGGCTCGGATCACCCCCAGACTTTAATTGGCTTTTGGGTGTTTCTCTTTAATTGCTTTTATCACAGCAGAACAGCTATTTCAATATCTCGGTATGACATGCAAATTGTTGTCCAGCGACTCAATCTATTTCGTCTTGGACCATTTACTTCTGTATGGTAAAGAGTTGTACTTAAACTTAAAGTTAAAAACACTGAAATAAATGATCCTTGCAGTTTTGTCGTATTGATTTACAACCTCTGATTTTACTATTCCAGTCATTTAAGGTATTTGTACTACAGTCAATGTAGTGCTTATTCTTAACAAAAAGAACTTAATCACATATTGTTAAAGAATAATGACATAAATCTATTAGTAATTATAGCATTGTTGGCGGCTACATTTGTATACAAATTTGAGTTGTGTATGCCCGTACTTTATTCACAATATAAGCTATAGATTTCTTACAAATTTAACCTTATATGCTTAGACCAAAGCATTGGCGGTTTTGGGTTCCAGGAAAGAATGGCTTTGAACACATGCTCAGACAAACCAATAATGAGAAGTGGGAGGCCAATGGCATGACCTCCTCTTTGCACAATGAGAAATTGTCAAAATATATGTTGGTATAACACTTCATTCAGCATTCTAGCATGAATTCATTTTATGCAACTCTTTTTTCATAAATTTAAGTGCAGCCAAAACTACTATGTTAATATAAATTCATTGCAGCTAATCATCCAAGAACAGAGAGCATCACTGATAGCAGGTAAGTAATGACATTTTTAATGTCAAATTGCCACCAAGTTTCTTTATTAGATGGGGGTTGAGGGACATTGATATCTTATTCTCAATTCTTAGAAGTTTTTAATGTCAACTTGCCACCAAGTCCCTTAATTAGATGGGGGGTTGAGGGACATTGATATCTTATTCTCAATTCTGAGATCGCCGTATAGTCACCGTTTCATGTTCATTCTTTACTTGGTTCAGTGTTTTTATCTTGCCTTTAGCCTTTAGTCGTACAAGTTAAGGTTTGCAATTCTATTTTCTGTTGATCTATTTATATTCTGTTGCTTATTGCGTTGTAATCACATATTCAAATCGTGCTCAAAATGAGCGCCTTTGTGATAATATATGCACAGGATATGTTTGCCCACAAAACCATATCTTGAATGGTAACAGATATGCAACAATGTTTAGGTTAGTTTGTTTGGAGTGAGTTTTGCACTTTTACTAAATTTGCATGTCCATGTTAAGTAATTAGACAGCTGAATGCCAGGCTGCTGCATTTATCATTATCTTCATTATCTATATGACGGCAGTGCGTGGTCATCACACCCGGGATCTTTCTACAAATAGTCGATACCATGACAATGGTCGTCTTTAGAAGGCTTGAAGGAACACTCATTGCAGTTTTGTCCACTCCAGATTCCAGGGTATATATTTATAATTTGGTAGCTGGAGTACAAACTTGCTTTCGGGTATTTAATATTTCTTCTTATTCTGGCCCGAACTCCAAATTACCTGTTATCTATGGTATCTCGAGATCACGTGAAATCTATCTCTGGTATGTCAAAATCACGTGGAATTTATAAATTTACATTTTCGATTTGTAGCATACGAGATTAAGAGGATCCATCGACCCGCGTTTGGAGGAAATTGACTTGACAAGTAAAAAGGTAAGTTTCTGTGAGTACAGAGGCTTCTTAAAACGAGCATTGGTATGTGAAAATGTGTACACTCCTGCTACCTATCGAGGATCTTGAGGATAATGAGGTACCTCAATTTTCTAAAAAAAATGAGATCGTAAGGTTGATGAAGTTATTTTTCCAAGAATTTATTAAGTTAGGGAGTGTGAACTTTGAGGGCTGCAATGTTTTTAGGTGGGTAGTCAGTGATCATCCATCTAGCTCTTAAGTGCATTGATTGCAGGGTTGCTTTGTTATTATGGTTGTGTATGTTGACGTCCATTTTCGCAGCCAGAAACATTCTCTTAATGTTTCCAGTTTCTTGCAAGATGTAATTTGTGATTATAAATAGAAGACTTAATTGCAGGAAAGTGGCCTAAACTATTTTGTTTTTGCACGAAAATGGCTGAAGTATGGAAACAAGCACTTTAATGGCTGAACAATTTTTTTTTAAACACCCGATTGCATTCCGTTAACTGGCACTAATAGAAGTTATAAAATGAAGGGTAAAAACGTCATAGTACCCTTGTCCTCTCCCTCTCCGCTCTCTCTTCCGTTCACTCTCTCTCCCGATCATCCATCTAACCTCTCTCTCCGCCAATCTCTCCGTTCAACCTCTCTCTCTCGTCCTCTCTCCCTCCCTCTCTCTCTATCTCTCCTTAACAATCTCTCTATTTCTCTCCCGCCCTGTCTCTCTCCTGCCTCCATCAATCTCTCATTACTCTCCCCTTCGCCTCCTCTCTCTCACTTCTCCGTCGTTTCTCGCTCTCAATCTCTTGCTCTCTGTCCAAATATCTCTCTCCGCCTTCAACTCTGTTCAACCGTCACCAGCCTCCATTTTCAAGTTTCAGCAGCCACCGTCCCTCAAGCCGCCCACCACCATTCACCAAACCACCTCGCAACAACCACCTGCAAACCTCACCGTTTCCTACCACCAATTCAACAGCCTCCCACCTCCATTGCCCACACAACAGCACATCCTCCGTCAACACCCATCTCACTACTCCGCCCAGCAGCATCACCATTCGCCATCACCACACCACAGCCCCCTTCTCCGACAACCCTCCTCTGTTCTCCACCTCTCCATCCCGCAGCTTCACCTCCGTTCTCCCCTTCCCTTTATCTCCTTCATTTCATTCAACCCAATCCCCTATCTCCTTCACTACTCCTGCCTTCACCAATCTCTACCGCGCCGCTTCAACCCAACTCCCTTTCCGTTCATTCGCAGCCATTACCACCTCCGCCGTTTCCTCCCTTCACCACTCAATTTCACCTCCCGCACCACTCACCTTCACCCATTACCACTTTCACCTCACCTTCTCTTTACCAACACCACATCTCAACCATTCAACTCCAACCCACCATTTCGATCAACCTCCACCACCACCAGTTTCCGTTCGCCATCTCCTTCTTCCCTTCACTCCTTCAATTCAAACACCACCACTGCAATCACCCCATTTCCTCCCAATCTCTCCTACCTCCCACACCTTCATTCCGCCTACAAGCACTACATCCAGCCTACTAGTTCAATGAAAACAACGAAAATTGAAAATAAAAACAAGAATTTACGAAATGGACTACCTGATGGTTTACTCTGTTTTGGATATAATTTGGTCGAGTTTTTGTTTAATTGCAAGAGACAGTAAATGAATAGGAAAAGGGAGAGTTGAGCTTTTGGTTGATACAATCGGGTACTATGACGTTTTTACCCTTCATTTTATAACTTCTGTTAGTGCGAGTTAACGGAATGCAATCGGGTGCTTTAAAAAAAATTGTTCAGCCATTAAAGTGCTTGTTTTCATACTTCAGCCATTTTCGTGTAAAAAAAATAGTTTAGGCCACTTTCCTGCAATTAAGTCTAAATAAAATCGTAGTGAGAATGCACTCCTTATAAGTTGTAAGGACCTAATGATAAGAGCTAATTTCCGTTACAGTATATATAATCTACACGTCAATTCTACAAATTTGTTGTTTGCATTGTTGTTTGAAGAATGTAAAGATAAATGTAGAGTATATATTTGTTGTTTGAGTATTTAGTTGGTGACTTGGTGATGGTCTTGATCGATATCTCTTTGTTTGTACTTCAGTAGTTAAAATAGTAGCCAAATAGACTAAACTGTAAAAAGTCATTAAGTCTTATAACATCGACTATTTAAAATTGGGAGATGGTATTTAGCATCCGTATGCTAAATACTGTTACTGAGCATACGGTTTCCCAGCCGTTGGATCAACGATCCAACGGCTGGGGTTTTAAAAAAAAATCCCACCGTACCGCAGAAACTTTCCGCGGTACGGGGCACGTACCGCAGAAAATGCCCCCCTGTTTTCACATCAAAAATAGTACTGTACACGTACCGCGGAAAGTTTCCGCGGTACGGTGAGTTTAGCATACGGTCAGCAAACGTTTGCACCAGACCGGGACCCTTTAAAATTAGTAGCCAAATAGACTAAACTGTAAAAAGTCATTAAGTCTTATAACATCGACTATTGGATACGTATTGTTGATTTAATCACAAAAATATTTTATTAAGTTCATGTTACATGTGGTATATACTTTTCACTGACGAGCTAATCTATACCTCTATATAAAGGAAAAACTCGAGAGTCTGACGTGCCTCCACCAGAATCTCCTGTTCTCTGCTTCTATTTTCTCTGATTTCCTTTTTTATGTCAATTATTCATTCCCAATTATTCATTCGTTCGCATCTATCTATAATTCACATATGTAGTAAAATTGTGATAAAACTCTGTGTCTACCTGCCTCCCTCATAATTATTTTTATGCAAGAATCTTAACGATCTTGATGGTTACGCACTTTTTTGGCTGTTTCACGGGATCATTCTGCGAAGCAGGGTTTTTAAAAAGGTACGCCCTGATTTCATTGGTTGTCCTATACAGGTTTTGTTGTTCATGTTCATTGTTTGTTCCGGCTATATATGTGTTCATTTTCAAAATTTTGGTGAATTGGTTTAACGATTCATTAGTTTGCTTTGGTCTGTAATTTGGGAATTTTGATTAATTTACCGTCATTCGAAATTATCTCTATAAAGATTACGCATTGGTGTTAGATTAACATTTAAAATTAATAATCAAAAGTCTCAATCATATGGGATACTTTTCATTTTTTATGAAAATTGTTTTCGCCCGCGTGAAGCACGGATTTTCAATTAATTTTATTAATAAACTAAATCCTTTGTTCAAAAAATAATGAAATAGATAGGACGGCAGTCTGCAATATGACAAATATGTGCGTCGTTAAAACTTAAAAGATCATATACTCCTACACAATTAAGGAGAACGTTGACATTGGGTTTGGATTGATTAATGTGTACAAAATTATTAAAACATTTCTTGTACAATTCATCTTCACCCCTGGCTAAACCAGCTTCGACCATGACCATATGACCAAACGTGGCATGTTTTGTTTCTTTGATAGGTATGCAGCCATGCAGGTCCAGTACCGGCAGTACGGTAGTACTAATCAGATTGGACGACCAAAAGCTTGTCGAATTTTCAGAAGAATCGTGAATTTCAATTTAATTCAATTCATTACACTCGGATTTAAAGTAAAATTTTGAACTATGTATAACATGACATTTTAATTTATGTTATTCAAAATTTATCATTAAAAATCTACTTCTTTGTATTAAAAGAGAACTAGCTTATAACCCATGCAAATCACAGTTACTTTTTGAATATTTTATTTTTAAAATTTTAACTTTTTAAAATTAAAAAAAGAAAAAAATAATTATATATATGTGATTGATATTTTAACTTTATTTAAGTTATTGGAACTAATATAATAAATGTTAATTTCGATATGTTGTTAGTTGATTTCAAACTTTATGTTTTTATAAAAAAAATAATTTTGTATTAGATCTGACGGTTTTGATTAATTTAACTTGAAAGATCTTAACGATTGAGGTTAAAAAGGATAATTAAAATGTGATGTTAATCAAATTACAAATTATATTTTTTTACTTATTTAATGATACATTTATTATTTAGTAACAATCAATTATAAGTTTTAATATGATATCCAACGATATAGAAATATTACGATCCTTATTATTCGTAAAACCTAAATTTTTGCTATCAAAAAACTTCATAGAGGGTGTTTGTGGAACTTATTTTTAGGATAAGTCAACTTATTTTAAGACAAAATTAGATATTTCTAACTTTTTCTAAAACAAGTTAACTTTTTTTACAACTTATAGAATTTCAAACATACATTAAATACTTGTATAAAAGAAAATTATCAAAATATGATTTTTTTTACCCGAAAATAAGTGCATAAAAACTTATTTTAAGTTTTCCCAAACAGACCCCTAATCTTGTAATCTAGAATGCGAAGAAAATGATTACCAACATCGATCTTAAAAACTTAAATTGAATTACATGGGAGGTGGGTTTCGATTGGCTTATAAGGCAACAAATAATTATTTGAGCAACGTATAAATATTGTTCCACATGTCACGTATGATCTAAATATATTATTTTATATTCTTTAATTTAAATTTGGTCTATATTATTAATTTTTTTTTTCATATTTGAATATAATTCTACTATCAATCAAATAAACTTACTTTTCAACATTAGATCTAATTCTATTCAATTTAAAGTCTTGTGTAGCATGGCCAACATCTCCCTAAATCGGATCGTGGCACTAGGCACACTGGCTTAAGGTTAAAGAAAATAAGGTTGCGCCTTGCTACAAGCACCGGGGCTTTTAGCGCAGTGGTAAGCGCCTGATCCTAACAATTGGTATCAGAGCTAGGTCGCGGGTTCGAATCCCATTAGGTGCAGTGTTAGCGCATAAGGCATTTGTGCTGTCACGGGTAGTGGCAGGCAGATGCTGGGCGATAGGCACACTGGCTAAGGTTAAAGGAAATAAGGTTGCGCCTTGCTACAAGCACCGGGGCTTTTAGCGCAATGGTAAGCGTCTGATCCTAACAAGTCTAATTATATAACAACTTATATTTAGACGTAGGATATATAATACTATTGTAAATTTAGTTTAATATTTTGTAGTGGTTGAGATTCGATCCCTAGATTATGGTAGTACTCACACATTACCCCTCTTACTTTAATGGGATATAATTAGTAGTAAAAAATGCCAATAAAATGATTGTGTTTTTATAATTTTATCCCTATTAAATGAAAAATTACAAGAATGCCACCCTTTCATAAGGGTGAGTGCCCTAAATACCCACTTTTTATTATTGCATGTCCAAAATACCCACCGCGCCAGAACAGCGCCCAAAATACCCACCACATACGCCTACACAAACAACGTGTCCTCAGTCACGCATTTACCCAGTCACAAATTTACCATCGGCGTATCACGTGGATACGCCTCTACACTCGGCGGAAATGTTGCCAGATGCGCCTCTGTTAAAGGCGTATTAGGTGATACGCCGTTTGAAACAGCGTATTGGACGTCAGCCGACGTCATCTCAGAGCTCCCGACGTCTGGCGAAAATGGCGATTCCGATCAGATATATTCGATCTCTGCATTCTCTCTCAGACGTAACATTCCCATCACGTTGTACATACCATTCGATTCGCCTCTCAAAACTCCACAACCCTATACAGTGATTGTCCATTTCGAATGCCGGATTTTGAAAACCCAATTTACGATTTCGTCGAGTTTGAGGTTTCCGGCAAGCTTAGTTCATGCCCCTACGGGACCAAACACTGAAAATAATGTAGGGGAAAAAGGAGAGCGAGATGTTGTGATCACGTTGGTGTGATGTGGTGGGTTGGTAGTTCTCTGGTGAGGGAGATCGACACAGTCCACGGAAATCGTCATAAACGCCGGCAAGGAGAGCACGTCTTGCGAATGCAATTTCTGGCGTGAACAGTAACCTCGGATGTGCCACACCAAACGGCGCATCCCGTGAGTAATTCGGTCAGTGTTTTCAAAAATGGGTATTTTGGACAGTGGATATCCAAAAATTGGATATTTTGGGCATTCTTTTCTTTCATAATTTATGAAAATAATAAAATAAAATAAATTCGTGTTGTTTTCGGAAATCGAAACACTAGCTCAGTTGCAAAATTCATGTCATATCCATTTCGCTACATTAATTTTTTATTTTATTATAAAAAATTTATTAATAAATTACATGTTTTTTTATTAACATATTTTCTCTTTTGTATTTTATTTACTTTTTATGTTACAATTTTATCCTTATAAGTTCAAAAATTATAGAAGTGTCATTATTTTAATATTTATGTAAAAAATAGATGAAATTATGTAAATATTAGGGATCGAAATAATAACATTTTCCTATCAAACCTATACGATAAACATTGTGCTACATTCAATTTTGATTTTTTTTAATAAAAAATCTTACTAAATAATACGCATCTTCTCATCTTGTCCCATGTTATGTAATTTTATTTTTGAGTACTAATATGTTGGTTTGTATTATATATTTCTAGAATATAGCATAGTATATAATATTAAAAAATATTTTAATGGATTAAACATATGTGCAATTCACTTTTACCAACATATTTAACATATGTGCAATTTGACAAAGTTCATATGATGTCATCGAAATGTAAATTAATATTTTAACAATTAAAAGTAATCATCTAATTATTTATTTATAGATATTCATTCAAATTCACTACAAGAAATTTGATTTTTACCTACTAATCGTAAATGTAGGTGAAGGTATTTTATTTGTAGGTAAAGAATATTAATTACCAATAAAATATTGGTAGCAATTGGTAGGTAATAGATGGTGGAGAAAAAGTATTTAGCTACACATATTTATATTGGTAGGTAAATATCATGTGGACCCCATATTGATAAATAAGAAATAAAAATTGAGCTGACATGTCAAGTGACCATGATGGTCCATGTGGCACCTAGTGAGTAGTCCACATGGCATCACATTAGTGATCCACGTGGCACTAAAAGAAGGGTCCATATGGCAGGTCGAGATTAGTTTTATATATACCACAACTCAAGATTGCAAACAAAAAAAAGTATTCTCAGTTCAATTCGCATAAATATAAACTATGTAAATATATCAAATGCACAAATTTGGGAAAAATATTATAATTGATCTATTAAGATTTAAAATATAATAATACATACATAGTGAACAACGTTTACAATGAATGAGAAAAACACATCTGTACATCTTTGCATCCTATCTACTCCTATTGAACTACGCTGTGTTTGCCATATCTTCGTTTGCATCTTTGAGTCATAACGACATAACCAATAGGTCCTCCATAGTTTCTTGTTATATGAGATGATATTTTGGCATTCTTATGAAGAATTTCTCCCGTGCTTCCTGCAAAGATAATAAAATAGAAATCCATTAACAATACTTCTAATTGTAGATTGATAAAAAAAGGAAAAGATAAAATGGATGCAGTAACAAAACTAGGATTGGAAGACCACCTTCATGTTAATCAGTTAAACACGTCTTGTGAGAATAACTCCAAAGATAGTATTTACCGAGATTATGATACATCTATGTCGATGCCTGCATTGATTCTAGTACAGCAATACCCAAATAAATTAGTCACCCATCTTAATTATACACATATATAATGGCATAAGTAATTAAAATGCATTGATATATATAACATAGTAACTTACATATATTTTTGGTTTCATGATTCACAGTGGCGATGCACGGTACTTTAACGACATACCTCTGCATTTAGAAAAAGATGAAAAATTAAGATCGAGATACATAGATAGAGAGAGTAGAGTAATGAAATCTGAAAATGAACTACACAGACTACTTGGTTGAGATTTTATTTCAATATGTTAACCACGTCTGTTACCCTTCCCCGATATAGTGGCACTAATTCCGTGCACTGTCAGTTATTTTTTTCATCAAAAATATTTTAAGGGTGCACACTGCATATGTTCCTTATGAAAAAAGAGGTACGTTTTTTTGTAGTACTAGTTTTTTTGTTTGAAAAAAAGAGTCACCATTTTTTTGTACTTTATTTTTATATGTTATTATTCTTTTCTCAAGGTTTGATAATATTTTACCTATTTTCATATAATTTTCTCTTTGTTAATTATAATTGTACTCCCATGCATTCTCCTTTCTTTGAAAAAACAATTTTTTAAAAAAATTACTCCCTTTTCCGTATATATGTATTAGTAGTATATTGGATTTTTATAAAATATATTAGTATATAATTATATATATTAATATAAAGTACAATTTAAATATATGATATTAGGGGAGTAATTTATTAAAGGTACATATTATTTTGGTACATTATTATTTGTAGATAATATTTAAATCAATTTAATTTATATATCTGTGATGTGAGATTAATAAATTATAATATATAAATTGATATAATATGAAACAAAGAAAGAAAAAATGGTACATAGGTGAACTTACGGAAAAGTCCATCTGAAGCTAAGAAATTGTTATATAAAATTGCATGCATTTGTATATTTTAAATAATCTCATAAGCTCATAAAAATTTTAATGTATCTAGAGATAAGGGACGTGACCGAATAAAAAATAAATATAAATATAAATAAGAAAGAATACGTGGATATAAATTAAAAAGGTAAGGACGAAATGGATGTAACAAAACAAGGCGGGAATTTTGTCAAAAAAAAAAAAAAAAAACAAGGCGGGAATATTTTATTGACAGATAGGATGAGTGATAGGCAATTTAACGTGCCACGTTTGTCGTTAACAACACAAAATACGGGCTCATAACATTTTACGTCTAATTTGACTTTTAACTACAATTAACTTTTACAATTATGTATTAGTTTATAAAGATAGTTTTTATCTACCAATATTTATTAGTAAGTAAATTATTAGTAGGTAAAAATTAAATTTCTTGTAGTGATTTTATGAAATTTAATTAAATCATAAAATATTAGTTAATGAAATTGGCATGGAATACTTTAAAATTATTATAAAAATACAAAAAAAATCGAAATCTTAATATTTTTTTTTAATCATATTTCTAATTAAAAAATTATCTCTAATTATATATAAACAATTTAAATAAAAAAATATTTTAACAACTGTATCTTGCACGAATTTTTATGGTGATCAAAGCTGTATGATAACTGCCCGGTGGTACGACTGTATGGCTTCACTAAACGCGAACTTAAATTCTATTTC
The DNA here is from genome assembly GCA_037693485.1 of Kitagawia praeruptora. NCBI lineage: Eukaryota > Viridiplantae > Streptophyta > Magnoliopsida > Apiales > Apiaceae > Kitagawia > Kitagawia praeruptora. Next base: position 103,163,591 of record CM075350.1, read on the forward strand.
CTTTTAATTAAACATCTTCATTAGTTAATTAATTATTTTTTTCACTAAAATTTTTTAATGCCACATAAATTTACATTAAAATTACGAACACCGAGAGATGTGAATTGTGGATTCAAAAGAAGAGATATCCTTTTGTGATCAATATAGCATAACAATTACTACAATAGAAAAATGCTAGAGGTACCAAAATTAGGTACCAAAAGTTGTTACCAAATGATGTGGCCTGTTTTAATTGGTTATAGTTATAGTGGGCCCGCCAGGGCTCTCCAATCCAAATATTTTAAATTGACAAGTGTCTATTGCCATGTCATTTGGTACCCAATTTTGGTACCCAATTTGGTACCTGTAGCATTACTCTACTACAATATTGTTTGTCATGCAAAAAGTTGGGATCATGATTATGTAGCATTACAAGTTGGGCCGTACTTGACAACCCTCTCATCAATCCAAGCCCGCATATCTCCCAATACAATTTTAACATTCTCATCACTCTCACCTTGTATCAACGAATGATACATCCCTTCATACAGCTTCAGTGTCTTGTCAGCACTACTTGCCTTTTTATACAACATCTCCGATCCCACCGGCGATGTCACGCCGTCGTCGGCTCCGTGAACAGCCAGAAAAGGAACCTTCACTCTATGAAAATTATTTTGTAAATACTCCTCCATTCTTGCCACCTCTCGTTTAGTCCCCACCCTTGCCCGTCCCGAATATCTTCGTGGATTTTGTAACATTATTTTCAATTTCCCGAAATCTTTTACTGCATTTGGTAACTTTTTATCTTCCGGCCAGGCTGCCCACGTGTCAGCCATTCCAAGCAACAATCCGTACATAAATAACCTAACCCTAGATGGCTTCGTCTCTTGTGTGCATGCAAAGAGTGGGGCAGAGACGATGATACCAGTCCACGTGTCGGGTGGTGATTGGAAGTACATGAGCATTGTGACGGCGGCACCCATTGACTCACCAAATAAGAAAGCGGGGAGGTGACGATATTGATCACTTCTGCGAGTATGAAGAAAGAATGAAAGTGATGCGGCAGCGGCTTTGTCCATATCACCTATGTACCCGGGGATGCCATCGGACCGGCCGTGGCCAAGAAGATCAGCTGTGAAGACGGCGTACCCCCACGTGGCAAAACTGATGCATGTTTGTTGAAATAGCCAACCCGAGTCGGATCCGTAACCATGAGTCATGTAGACCGTGGCTTTTACAGGAGCTACGTAGGGACTAGTGGGGTTTGTCTTAAGAGTAGCAACATCATTGTTGTCAAGTTGAGATATAGGTAAAAATGACTGAGTGAAGATAGTACCATGAGGAGTTTTGAAATAGGATTTGGAATTCGTTACACCTTGAGATTTATAGTAATCATTTTCCGGCATGTCGCCCCAGAAGTTCGGTGGTGGAGCTGGCATGGTGTTGTTCATGGTGGGAGTTGAAGTGAGAAAAAGTTGGGAAATTTTTAGAGGGGGAAGCTAATGAGCTTAGCGAAAATATGCATGGATTTTAATACTAGTAGTGAAGTAGACATTGTTGTTGGTGGAGTTGGTGAGGCTCCGGGCTTGTCCACAAAATTAAAAGATAATATAAAATGACGGGTAGTTGGTGGGATGGTGGGTACGCATTGTTGGTTAGTCAAGAAAGGTTGCTTCACCAACCGCTATGTTCTTTCTTTTATAGTAAACCGTGTTTTACTAAACTTTCTTTGGTTTCCTACTGTCCTTCGTTAAATGTGGGTTATGATTATAGTTTATCAAAAATGGAGAATATAAATAAAAACATAGCAACACTATAGGGGTGAAAATATGTTAAACTCTTTAAATGGGTCTCTATTTTGTATTTTCACATGTATGTTTTAGAAAGTATTGATCAAAGTCATAATATTAATTGCTAGAAAAGATTAATAAATGATTTACGGAAATTTAAATATTTGTTTGATTTTTTCGTCATTGACCACACTATTAAGAACATACGAGAGTGACAGATCCGATAATTTATCACACGACACGAAATGATACGAAAATTTAGTATTTATGTTTGCATTTTGGGTACACATGCAATATGAAATTACACGATCGGTATTTAGTGTAGGTTCTGTGTTAAGCCTTTTTAGGTACACGACACAAGACGAAGTACACGAAAATTTATAGTGTTATTTGTATGTATATATATAGGGGTTGATTCAAATGAGAACCATTATTTAAAACAGAACCGGAAAACCATTGGATCATACTGTAGAACCTATTTTGTTTCGTAATAAAAATATAGTGTCCTACTATTGAATTTCAAATTTATGCACATGAAATTAAAATTTTTACAAATGAACTTTCTTCTTTTTCAAAGTTTTCCACATGACATTAAAAGTTCTACAACCGAACTTGTTTTTCTACAAAATTCTACGTCTGAACTTACTTTTTTCAACAAATATTATGTTGCAGAACTTAAAATTCCGCTGCTGAACTTAAAGTTCAGCTATTGAACTTATTAGAGTTCTCCGGTTCTCAGTTTAGCGTAGTTCTCCATAGAGCGTGATCCATATATATATATATATATATATATATATATATATATATATATATATATAATTAATTTCACCAAAAAATAGTATTTAAATATTTTATTTATTTATTTTAATTTATGTTATTTATTTAAAATTTTACATGACAAGCACGAAAGTATGGATCCTAAATAAATAATATTTAGATTTAGCATTTAGATATACAAAATATAAAATACACAATACGAAAGCACATTGCATGAATGAATTATCAGGTCTAAAGAATAGGTCTAGAGAGTGATGGTTTGTCAGTTGCCAACAACATGTTGGTGCAGTGGGTTGAACCCTTGTCTTCTTTGTAGGAGGTTAAGGGTTCGACCCCTGGGTGTGTGTGAGTTTAGCTTGTATTAGTTTCCTTTCTTTGTATTTGTACTTGTATTTGTATTTGGCCGGGGGTCCTTCGAAAACAGCCTCCCTATTGTATAGGGGCATGGTCTGCGTACATCTACCCTCCTCAGACACCACTTTGAATGGTATTATAACTGAGTAAGTTTCGTTTTTTTAGTGATGGTTTGTCCGTTGAAAAAGTAAAGTGATAATAAATACTCCCTCTTCCATCCCATTTTTTTATAGTTTTTTTCACTGTTTGACACGTATTTTAAGGTTCTTGAAAATAGAACAATTCTATTTTTGTAAAAAAAAAATAAAAATAAGTTATGAAACTATGCGTGCACCTTAAAATTCGTGTCAAAATTACGTTCCCCAATATAAAGAATCAGCAGGGATAGAGGGAGTAATGGTTTAGAGCATTACAAGAGACTCCTAAACAAATTCTTAAATAAAAAAAAAAGAGTAATGTGCAAAAATTATGTGCCAAGAGATTTGTAGTGACTCTTAATAAAATATAAATTAGAAGTCAAAATAAATAGTATTATTGAAATTGATACAAAAATTTATGTAATAATTTGCAAAGAACAATATAAATTATATTACATTTAAGAGTTAACTAGAAAATTGTTGGAGATATGCATGATTATAAAACAAATGATTAGTAACAACAATTACTCATGCAAAGTAGAGAATGACAGTTACCTAAGACCACAGAATGAGTTGTGTCAAACGTCATTTAGTAGGGACTTAAAAGGTGCATTTTCTTCAGATGATTGGCAACTTGGCTTCGCCCCCATTATGTAGCAGACCTGGTACGTACCTAAAATAAAACGGGAAATAAATGTTTCGAACAGGCTTGCCCATATGATCAACACTCATATATATTGGGACCATGTACGCATTAGTGGCAATTGGCAAACATGTTTGAAGAAGACACATAAAAATACAGTAAATTATGATTAGACATGATAATTTTGCATACAATAACGAAAACTTATCCTAAATTTCGAAGTTTTACAACACGAATACAACGTTTTGGGAACTACATGTTTGATATCGTGTTTAAAGTTCAAGTGTTTAACCTGATTAAACTAAATCGTATCATTGCCGGCCTATTGTTTTTTCTTTTAATAATATTCCAGTTTAAGGTGATCGAAGATTGCAATTTGCATTCCAGTTTGTCACAAAACCAGGGAAGACCCTCGGCAAACGGGAAATTGAAGTGTTTTTTTTTTTAATCTACAATGTTATTTCCAGAAGCTTTTGGACTCGGAATTGACTGCAGTCTGCAAACGAAAAAAACTCTAACGTTGCAAACGTGAAAGTTGAGCATCGTCTTAGATTTTACTTCAATTTCAGTGGAGAGTAGAAATTGTTAGAATATATAAGTATTATTGTATTAAGGGTATTTTCGGTATTTTATCTTATATAGGTTTACTATATAAGTATTGAGACATGTATTATAAACTTGAGTTTGGTTATAATAATATTTGATTTTTCTCTTTATTCTATCATGGTATCAAGAGCTAGGTTTCGAGGGAGATAATGATCAAATTCATCGTTTGTTGAGAGACAATCGTGGGTGTTTAACCGAATTGTTAGAGAGGTAGAGTTACGCTACAAAAACAAAATTATTTTGAAAATTCGTGGGAATTTTTCTGCCCAAATCAGCCAACTTCGTTTTGCAATTCCCGGAGTTTCAACCGTTGGATCGTCCTGAAATTTTGACAGAGTCTTCCTTGCATTAGTATCTAAGTTTTGAACGGTAGAGATCGTATTTGGAGTTCCGGAAGGTCAGATTTTAAGGGTTCAAACAGATTGCTTATAATTCATTCTTTACGTTGTTCTTGATCTTATAAGTTGGGTGTTGTTGATTGATTGACATCTATATTACTTGATTATCGAAATATTCTAGTTGTAGTTATTTGGTTTATTTGCTTTAGATTTGGTATTGGCTTTGGATTTTGATTTGGATTCAGAATTGGAATTAGATTTTGGATTTGGATTTGAATTTGGATTTGTTTTCGGATTCTATTTTGGATTGAAGAATTGTTTCTTTTGACTTTGGATTTGGTTTCGGGTTTAATTTCATATCTGGATTCGATTTTGTTTTCAGCAATTTTTTTTTTGCCATGTATGTCTCATCGTCAACAGGACTTTTGTCAACGGGTACTTCAAGTATGTTTTCTTCTTTATGGATTCTGGATTCGGGTGCATCTCATCATATGTCTCCGCATTGGTCATCTTTCGTTTCATTTTCTGATCATACATCTTTATCCATCATGACTGCTGATGGCACTCCTATGCCATTGAAAGGTGTTGGTTCTGTTGTTACTCCAACTGTGTCTCTCTTTGATGTTTATTTTATTCCGGATCTTAAGCTAAATCTTGTTTCGGTTAGTCAATTATGTGAGTCTGGTTACTTTGTCTCTTTTTCTCCTACTACTTGTTGTGTTACGGATCCAAGATCTCAAAAGGTTATCGGGAAAGGTCGTAAACAGGGAGGACTTTATGTTTTGGATGAACTTAATATATTTGTTGTTGGAACTCCTAGTGTTGATTTGTCCTCTTTTCGTTTGAGTGATTCATCTTCTGACTTTTACTTATGGCATGCACGTTTAGGTCATGTTTCTCAGCCTCGCTTAAAGTTTTTGGTCTCAACTGGAGCTTTGGGACAGTTGAAATCTCATGATATTTCTGATTGTAGTGGTTGTAAATTAGCGAAATTTTCTTCTTTACCTTTTCATAAGAGTGTTACATATTCTCTTGCTCCATTTGATATTGTGCATTCTGATGTGTGGGGACCTGCTCCTATGCCTACAAAAGGAGGATCAAGATATTATGTTTCGTTTATTGATGATTTCACTGGTTATACGTGGATTTATCTTATGAAGCGCAGGTCTGATTTTCTGGATATGTATAAAGATTTTAGAGCTCATATAAAAACTCAACATAATGCTGTCATTAAATGTTTTTGTTGTGATTTGGGAGGTGAATACACTTCTAATGCTTTTTGTCGATTGCTTGCTTCGGATGGGACCATACGTCAAAGTTCATGTACCGACACTCCTCAACAAAACGGTGTTGCTGAACGAAAACATCGTCATCTTGTTGAAACAACTCGCTCATTTTTGTTGTCAGCTGATGTTCCTAGTGTATTTTGGGGTGAAGCACTTCTTACGGCTGTTTATGTGATTAACAGGATTCCAACTGCTCAAAATTCAGGTATGTCTCCTTTTGAGAAATTATATGAAAAAGTGCCTGATTATGCTTCGCTGCGTGTCTTTGGTTGTACCTGTTTTGTTCTCAAGCCACAGGTTGAGCGTACTAAATTGTCTGCTAAGTCTGCTTTATGTGTCTTTTTGGGCTACGGTGTAACTCAAAAAGGATATCGTTGTTTCGACCCGGTTAGTCAGAAATTGTATCTTTCTCGACATGTTTACTTTCTAGAGCATATTCCATTTTTCTCTATTCCTGCTAGTTCACATCATATGACGAAGGCGGATCTTATTCGTATTGATCCTTTTGGCATGAACACTAAGGAAGTTTCAACCACAAATAATACTTCAGTTCCCGATCCACATCTCCACCTGCTTTTCCAACCACTCAATCGTCACCAGAGATTTTGGATCAAACTCCCACATCTCCACCTGCTTCTCCAACCACTCAATCGTCACCGGAGATTTCAGATTCTTCCCCCACTCCATCATCTCAAGAGATTTCGAATCCTCCACCCATTCGTAAGTCCACTCGTACACGTAAGTCCACTCAACTTCTTGATTTTGCTTATTCATCTTATTCTCCTTCATTTGCTTCATTTGTTACTTCTGTTCACTGTTTGTCTGAGCCTGCATCATATAGAGAGGTTGTTCCTGATCCTCTTTGGCAGAATGCTATGGTTGAGGAACTTACTGCTCTACAACAAACTCATAAATGGGATTTAGTTCCATTACCACTAGGAAAACATGTTATTGGTTGTCGTTGGGTCTATAAAATTAAGACCAAATCGGATGGATCCGTTAAGCGTTATAAGGCTCGACTTGTTGCTAAAGGCTACTCCCAGGAGTATGGCCTGGATTATGAAGAGACCTTTGCTCCTGTTGCAAAGATGACAACGGTTCGTACTTTGATTGCAGTTGCTTCTTCTTGTAAATGGAAAATTTTTCAGATGGATGTTAAGAATGCATTTTTGTATGGTGATCTTCACGAGGAAGTTTATATGACACCTCCTCCTGGTCTTCCGCATCAACCAGGTTATGTCTGTAGACTTCGTAAATCAATTTATGGTCTTCGACAATCATCTCGTTGTTGGTTCGATAAGTTTTTTACTGTGCTTATTTCACTTGGTTTTCGTCCTAGTCATCATGATTCTGCTTTATTCGTAAGATGCACGAGTGCTGGTCGTATCCTTTTGTCTTTATATGTTGATGATATGATTATTACTGGTGATGACTGTGATGGTATTGAGTCATTAAAATGGGAATTGGCTCGTTGTTTTGTTATGAAAGATTTAGGTTTGCTCCGTTAGTTTCTGGGAATTGAGGTTGCTAGTTCACCAAAGGGGTATCTTTTATCTCAATCTAAGTATATTGCTGATTTGCTTGACCGTGCACGTCTTACTGATAACAAGACTGTGGATACTCCTCTAAAGATGAATGATAGATATTCTCCATCTGATGGTCTTCCCTTAGCGGATCCTAGTTTATATCGCACGATTATTGGTAGTCTTGTTTATCTCACTGTTACTCGACCGGATATTGCACATGCTGTTCATGTAGTTAACCAGTTTGTCACTTTTCCTACTACTATACATTGGGCTGCAGTTCTTCGTATTCTCAGGTATCTTCGTAGGACTCAATTTCAGAGTCTTTTGTTTTCTTCTTCATCATCTTTAGAGTTACGTGCTTATAGTGATGCTGATTGGGCTGGCGATCCTGAGGATCGTAAATCCATTACTGGTTTTTGTATTTTTCTTGGTGATTCTCTTATTTCATGGAAAAGTAAGAAGCAGGATATTGTTTCTCGATCATCTTCAGAAGCTGAGTATCTTGCCATGGCTTCTACTACTTGTGAGGTTGTTTGGTTATGTCGGTTACTTGCAGATTTGGGTGTTAAGCTTACTCGTCCTACTCCGCTATATTGTGATAATAAGAGTGCAATCTATATTGCTCGTAATTCTGTCTTTCATGAGCGCACTAAACATATAGAAATTGATTGTCATGTGACTCGTCATCATTTGCAGCAGGGTACCATCACCTTACCTTATGTCTCTTCTGCACTTCAGATTGCTGACATTTTCACAAAGTCTCACTCTGTTTCGCGCTTCCGTTTTTTGTCTGACAAACTCTCAATGCTCATTGTTGCAGCATCGTGAGTTTGAGGGGGGATGTTAGAATATATACGTATTATTGTATTAAGGGTATTTTCGGTATTTTATCTTATATAGGTTTATTATATAAGTATTGAGACATGTATTATAAACTTGAGTTTGGTTATAATAATATTTGGTTTTTCTCTTTATTCTATCAGAAATATGGTCATGATTCTGTTTCAAGTAATGGAAATAATAGTTTGCTCTTTATGGTCAGACGGAAACAGTTTCTCCTGTTGCATAATTCGGTATTGCCGTTATTCCGCTCCCTGTCTTCACATTCTAGATCTCTCATTTCGAGGATTACCAAGTTGTTAGTGTTTGTCAAGGTGCTGATATTAATAAATTGTTACAAACTCACAATCTACCAATTTAATTTATCAATAATAATGTACCAATGCAAAACTATTATATATGCATTTGAAGCTTTTTCTTTCAAAAATTCTGTAACTATGTGATCAATAGCACTTAAAAATATGCACAAAAATTATAGCAGAAAACTATCTTAAAGTACATCAAAAATATTGATTTTTGCAGTTGATCCATAAATTATAGTAGAAAACTATCTTAAAACGGAAGTACATCAAAAATATTGGTTTTTGCAGTTGATCCATTAGATAGTGCTAAAAAGAATTCGTAGCATAAATATGGTCACAAGAGCCGTGGTGGTGAATTTTTGACAGATATATTGTATATATTGCCTTATTGTTTAAGAGCATTTTCAACAGGGACTGTCAAGATAGAGGTTATTTAGAGATTGTCAATATTGACCTGGCATGTCATTATTGGAACAATTTTTTTTATAAAAATTGTCAAGAGTGATGTGTATGAGTGAGAAAATAAAAAATTAATATATTTTATGATTTATCAATTGTTAGCCACTTTTGTTGCAAGCTCTATTCGAGATGCCTTAACGTTGATTACTAAAACAAAGCACCAGATCTAAATGAGATAATCCATCGTAATATCCCGTAATTTTTATATTTTTTTTTATAACAAAAAAATGATTAAAATTAGATAATAAATAAAATTTAAAATTAAAATAGAATAATGAACGTTGAATATGGATCAAATTTAAAAACTAATATTTAGAAGGTTCGGAATTAGGATTTTATAACATTATATATGTTAGAAAATGGAGTTTTTAGAGCATAATTATTTTATGTTTTGATGTTAATTCCGGATTTTTAATGATTGGAAATTGTTCCTTGCTATGAGGACTTCAATTTTCGTATATGGGTCTAAGTAATTTTCTTAGTGAAATCCATAGAGGAATAGAGTTGAAGTAGGTAGCTTGAAAAAGCTTGAAAATGAGAATGTGTATTTGTCCCACATTGAAATAAATAAAGGGGGTTGTTGGCTTTATATAGAATCACACACACATGGGTAGTGTACAACTACTAAGGTGTATGATGGTGCATGGTGTTACTGTATGCTCCACGCGCACACACACGCGCGCGCGCCATCGCCACTTCACGACACGACACGACTCGACTCGGGTCGGCTCAGTCGAAGGGCGAATGTCTCGGCGTCTCGCGTACGCGAGGCGACCTGGGCGAGGAGGAATTTTATTTTTTTTTTAATATTATAAACATGTTGTCAAGAGTTGGATTGAAAGTCCTGTAAACTCTCGAGAGCTAGACTATGCTATCGTAACAAGGTTGCTATCAGGAAGGTAAAACTTACTGTCAGGAACAAAGTTGCTGTAAGAAAATAAACTTACTATCATGTCAAACTGAAGACAGTTACTTTAAAGGCACTGTCAGGTCCTGTTGACAGTAACTTCTGCGTGGTCTTGACAGTAGAGTCTGAGCGTTTATTCTATTAATAGGAAGTCTTAATGTGGATAAATATATATCGTAACTGTTACGATTTATTTAATATAAAATCAGCTATTACAGCCGTTTTGATTATATTAAATCGACCGTTTCATTCTTATTAAATGGAATGGGAGTTACAATATAACACACCCTACATTCTCTTCTCTTCTCGACAGTCTCTGTTCTCTTCCCTCCAGCCATAGTTTCTTTTGCTTAAAGGTTTTTCGGCGACTGAGGTGCTAGTCGAAGTTGAACATTGTGATTACTGTGATTACATTACTCGAAGCTGTTTTATCCTGGAAGAATATCGCCGGCATCCTGACACAGTGTAAGTGGGGGCGATTATCTCTTCAAGAGCAGTCAGGACTTCGAGCAAATCCTGACGACTCAGCTGTTTGTTTATTTGTTTGATATACTGCTATAGCTATGGGTACTGGTATGTCTTCTGTTCTTCCTTCGTTCTTTCAGTTACTGATATGCATGTTTTACACCTTCGTGTTTTGTTTCGTTAATTGTTTACTTGGCCTTGGCTTGTTAAATACGATATATGATTGCCTCTATGTTGCTGTATTAGTGAATATTTCCAACATTCTTGAAGAGATGAACGGTTATATAGTATTTAGCATAATGGTTAACGAGAGTGAAATTCCTGCTAGTGGTAGTTCGGTTGCATCTGCTGGGGTCATTGATTGGACAACTTACAGTTTTCCACAACCCGTTGAATTAACTGGCTCACCGGAGAAATTCAATGGGGGCGTTGGCTTTCCTCGTTGGCAGAAAAGGATGAAGTTGTGGTTGACTGTAAAGGATTTGTGGCCTGTTGTGGAATATGAGAAGCCGGTTATGGATCAAGAGAAAGCTGAATCAGTTAAGGGTTTTGCGAAGTGGGCTGAGAAGGATGGGGTGGCTAGGGCGGCCATTTTGGCTGCTCTAACGAACACATTGTTTGATGTGTACTCCTCTGATGCCTACACAGCAAAACTCTTATGGGAGAAGCTGGACCAGACACATAATACTGACTCACAAGGTCTGGAAAAGTATTCTGTGGCTAGGTTCCTTGATTTCAATCTGGTGGACAATAAGTCCATGACTGAGCAAGTGCATGAGTTCGAGATGATAATGCATGCTTTGAAGGAGTCCGGAATGGACCTCCCCGAAAAGTTTAAGGTGATGAGTGTGATTGAAAAGCTCCCAAAGTCTTGGGAAGAGTTCTCTCTCTCTCCCTGAAAAGATAGAAAGGAGAGATCACCTGGACCAACCTTATGCTGGACATCTCGGTGCAAGAACAACACAAGTCCAAACAGGGACATGTGATGCCAACTGAGCATGGAAGCTCGAAGGTGAATGTAGCTACTGTAGGACATAAAAGGAAGGTTGTCTCTAAGAAGAGTAATAGTAATAAACCTAAGAATGACAATGATAAGGCCAAGAAACCAAAGGCAAACAAATCATGTTGGTCTTGTGGGCAGCTTGGGCACTGGAGTAAGGACTGCTCTACAAAGAAAGCGAAGAAAGCTGAGGCTGTAGCTCTAGCGAATGTTGTGCTTGGAACCTCAAGTGGGCCTGTAGCGAACATGGTTGTTGGTGAGGCTTTGGCTTCTGAAACCAACGTGGACCGGTATGTTACCTACAACCATGTACTATTTTCCACTTATCTGTCAAATGAATGGTTGATTGATACTTGAGCTAATGTGCATATTTGTGCTGACATTAGTTTATTTGTATCTTATCAACAGAGTCATAGCTTGACAGTGACGATGGGGAATGCAAGTGCTGCTCAAGTACATGGAGTAGGAAACGTGGACCTGAAGTTTCCTTCGGGACGTGTTCTATCCCTGACGAGAGTGCATCATGTTCCCGACATGCGTAGAAATATAATAAGTGGCAGCTGTTTAGTAGCTAATGGTTTTGAAGTCTCTCTCAAATGTAATAAAGTAGTTCTTATTCATACTGGTACATTTTTTGGCAAGGGTTACTTGTCAAATGGTTTATTTGTAATAAATGTTGAGCCCGTTTTGGGTGCGTTGACTAATAATATTACTCCTTCTGTTAACTGTGTTGAATCTTCAACTTTATGGCATGCTAGACTTGGTCACTTAAATTTTGGTGCTCTTAAAAATATGATGAACTTAGAGTTGATTCCAAAACACACTATAGAAAAGAATTCTAAATGTCAAGTATGTGTGTCTGCTAAACAAATAAGGAAACCTTTTCATAATATTGTTAGGGATTCAGGTTTGTTAGATTTAGTACACAATGATATTTGTGAATTTGGCGGTGTGTTGACTAAGGACCAGTTTAGATACTTCATTACCTTTATAGATGATAGTAGTAGATACTGTTATATTTATTTACTTAGACATAAGGATGAAGCACTTAGTAAATTCATTATATATATAACTGAAGTAGAAAAACAAACTAGTAAGGTACTTAAACGGTTGAGATCTGATAGAGGTGGTGAGTATACGAGTAACGCTTTTAATGAATTTTGTGCAAGCAATGGTATAATTCATGAAGTTACCCCACCATACACACCTGAGTCTAATGGGGTTGATGAGCGAAAGAACAGAACATTTAAAGATATGACTAATAGTATGCTTATTAACTCTGGGTTGCCTAAATACATGTGGGGAGAGGCTCTGAATACGGCTTGCCATATTCTGAATAGAGTCCCTCTGAAACATATGGATAAGACACCCTATGAGTTATGGAAGGGCAAGAAGACTAGTCTTAAGTATCTTCGTATGTGGGGGTGCCTTGCTAAGGTACTTGTCCCTGAACATAAGAGAAAGAAACTAGGTCCGAAGATTGTTGATTGTATCTTTCTGGGCTATCTTGAGACCACTATAGCTATGAGATTTTTAGTATTAAAATCTGACATAGATGGTATAGTGGTAAACACGATAGTTGAGTTTCGTGATGCTACATTCTTTGAGGATATCTACCCTATGAAGACTGGTATGCCTCAAGATACATCTAATGAAGATCCAACTCACACATCAAGTTCTATTCCTGATCATGTGGAAAAGATGACAAATGTGGGGGCGGAACCTAGTAGTAGCTCTACTCCTAAGGAGGTAGAGGAACCACGAAGGAGTAAGCGTGCAAAGGTAGTCAAGGATTTTGGAAGTGATTTTATCACTTATAATGTCGAGGACGAACCTTTAACTTTCCGACAAGCTATGGATTCTTCAGAGTCTAGGCACTGGAAGGGCGCTGTAAAGAGTGAAATTGACTCTATATTTTCTAACGGAACATGGGAGTTAGTTGATCTCCCTCCTGGGTGTTCTACTATCAGGTGCAGATGGATCTTTAAAAGGAAGTTGAACCCTGACGGCTCAATAGATAAGTACAAAGCTAGACTGGTAGCTAAGGGTTTTAAGCAAAAGGAGGGCATTGATTACTTTGACACATACTCTCCAGTAGCTAGAATGACAACAATCCGAATGCTTGTAGCATTGGCTTCCGTACATGGTCTTATCATCCATCAAATGGATGTAAAGATAGCTTTTCTTCATGGTGAACTTGAAGAAGAGATTTATATGGATCAGCCTGAGGGATTTGTGATAAGTGGATTTTATATCCACTTGGAACATTCTATATCGGCTTAAATTGATTGTTTTGGACTCAAGTTTGTGTAGTTTTGATGTGTTTTGTGTAGTTGTGCAGGTTTCCAAGAATATCTAAGCTTTTGTCATTTTTGGAGATTTAATTGATTAAAATTCGGATTTTCCGGGAAGGCTGCGCAGCTTATACTGTTTTGGCCATATCTGGAGTTCTAGAAGTCCGTTTTCAGCGATCTTACTGCCCACGCGAAGCTTGAGAGATTTTCTACAACCTGGGATAGGAAACAAGTGCAAGAAACGTACTGATTAAAGTCGCGCACGTGTTCTTATTAAAGAAGGCTTGGAATTTACTGTTTTGCCCTTTTTCTAATTCTAATTGTATTCTGGGCAGTTTTGGGTACCTTCTTTAAATCCTAATTGTAATAGAAGGCAATATCTTGCTGGGCAAGAATTGTAGAGCCTATATAAACACATCCTACCATTGTAAAAGATAACAATTCATAGCTAACAATTCATAGCTAACAATTCATAGATAACAATTCATAGCTTTTAATTGTATCAAGGTACTTTCGATCTTCAATTCTTTTTCAATATTATGTTTTCATTCATTATCATTATTATTTTGTTTTCTTCTTTAATTATGTGTAACTAATTCTCTAATCTGAGGATTGGGTAGTATTCCTTGGTATTCATGCATGCTTGATTACGTGATTTTCTGCTTTGCTGATCTGTTAATGAGATCTTAACACAATTAGAAGAGTAGCTAACTTTTGATTGTATTCTAGGGATTGTAATAAGCTTGGGAGAGAAGTTGCAATCTTAGTACATGATTTAACAGACATAATTTGAATATTAGATCGGGAGATTAATAGGAGAATTGTGAGACATATAATTCTTGGCACTTAACAGTTTATAGATATACTTTGATTGTATCACGGGAGTGACAATTAGGGTGTAGCTGTAGGCACTATATTGTAACCTGGGAGGGTGCAGTATAACTTTAGAAGAATTGTTTTCAGCAAGGTAGGAACACAGATATCACATTAATATTGAGCATGTATTGAGACCAAGTGAAGAACCCCAGTTCTTAGATTGTTTTCCCATATATTTGAATCTCAGTTTAAAATCAATTCTTAGTGCTTATAATTAGTTCTTGGATAATTTAGTTAATACAAAAACCCAAAATTCTTCTCACACACTTCTAGACGTAAAGAGATAAGATACTTGAACTTGATATTACATTCAGTCCTTCCCTGCAAACGAACACACAAAAATACTACTAACAATTTGTTGCATCTGGTAACGAAAGGAAAGTATGTAAGTTGATCAAATCCATCTATGGCTTGAAACAAGCTCCTAGGGATTGGCATAAAAAGTTTGATGAAACTATAGTGCCATTCAGTTATGATATTAATGATAGTGACAAGTGTGTCTACACCAAAGTTAAAGGTAGTGAGTGTGTCATCTTGTGCCTATATGTAGATGACATATTACTGTTTGGAACCAATATTGAGATTATTAACGAGACAAAAGATTTCTTGAAAAGGCATTTTGAAATGAAGGATATGGGTGAGGCTAATGTGATTCTTGGTATCAAGCTGACACAGTCAGCTGAGGGAATAACTTTATCGCAGTCTCATTATATAGAGAAATCTATACTTGAGAAATATGGTTATTCACAGTGTAAAATCGCCAGTACACCCTATGATCCTAAAGTTTCCCTTGTCAAGAATACTTCAGGAGTACCTGTGTCTCAGTTAAGGTACTCTCAGATTATAGGGAGCTTGCAGTATCTTGCTAACTGTACTAGACCAGATATTTCATATTATGTGTCTAAGTTGGCTAGATATACAAGCTGTCCAAATAGAACTCATTGGGATGCTCTTGATAGAGTACTTAGATATCTGAAAGGCACAATGTTCCTAGGTTTACACTATAGGAGATTTCCTGGTGTACTAGAGGGGTACAGTGATGCAAGTTAGATAGCTAAGAAGTCTGGTTCCAATGGAATGACTGGATACGTGTTCACCCTAGCAGGTGGAGCAATATCCTGGAAGTCGACCAAACAGACTATAGTAACTCGGTCTACTTTTGAGGATGAGTTGTGTGCGCTTGATGTCACTGGGACGGAGGCTGAATGGTTACACGGACTTATGTCTGCGATACCTGTAGTAAGCAGACCGCTTCCTGCGTTTGGTATTCATTGTGATAGTAAAACAACTATCGATAAGATTAGAAATAAAAAGTATAATGCTAAATCAAAGAGGCACATCCAAGTAAGACTAAAGTCTATTAGGGGTTTAGTGTCTGATAGGATTATTGTTGTAGAGTTCATAGGAACTCAGAATAATATAGCTGATCCTTTGACTAAAGGACTGGAACCTGCAGTGGTCCTTAAGCAGAGGTTGGGGATGGGGCTGTCAACCCATCATAGTTCATCATCAGTGGGAACCCAATACTCATGAGAGGAGATCCCTTGAAGTGTATTCAATGTGGTAATAACAAGCTGTAAGGATGAATTGGTAGTACCTTTGCTACATAGATGATATTGTTTGTATCTGAGTCTATCCCCTGTAAACCTAGAAGGTACTGACACTGCTAGTAAGCAAGAGTTATTATAACTCTGAATGGGGTCAAGTCATTCGACGAGATGGTAGTAGTACATCTCTGGAGATGCCCAGCTAAGCGAATGTAATTGTGTGGTCGCAATTAGAGGAAAGGGTTATTCCTTGAAGCATTCGACGAACAGGATCGAGACAAGACCATTAATGTCTCAAAGCCGTAGATTGGCACCATAGCCTTTGACTTGTCGTCGTCTATGGAACATGATTACATCAAACGGATTAAGATTCAAGGTGAAACATTCCATCTGAATCCGGTAGTCATCGAAGTAGGGGACTTAGGAGGGTTCAAACCCGGAAGGGTACCGACTCTGAAAAACAAGTCATGATGAGAAACCTGAAGCATTTCTATATGGATTTGTGGGGGATTGTTAGAAAATGGAGTTTTTAGAGCATAATTATTTTGTGTTCTTGATGTTAATTCCAGATTTTTAATGATTGGAAATTGTTCCTTGCTATGAGGACTTAAATTTTCGTATATGGGTCTAAGTAATTTTCTTAGTGAAATCCATAGAGAAATAGAGTTGAAGTAGGTAGCTTGAAAGAGCTTTAAAATGAGAATGTGTATTTGTCCCACATTGAAATAAATAAAGGGGGTGATAAACATCGGTCTTATACTTTACAGGGATTTGATTTGACAAAATAGAACTAACATGAGAAGTTAGGAAAGCTTTCTTAGGAACATGAGTGGTTCTTTTATGAGTACACAAATCTTTTAGACACTTAGCATAAGAGGGAACTTGTTGAATCGCATCTAAAAGAGGAATGTTAATCTTGACTTGCTTAAAGACTTCCAAAATCTTATCTAACTGAGCAGATTGTTTGTTTGAAGTAAGCCTTTGAGGAAATGGGGGTTTCGGCTTAAAGACTTTTTCATTAGACACATCCGATTGGGGTTTCGAAGGTGGTTCATCGGATGGTGATGATTCATCGGATTTATCTACTTCAGAACTCTCGGGATTTGAAGATTGCTTAAGACTAGGATTCAAGAGCAAAGGATTTGGTTCAGATGTTAGCTTATCTTCTTCTTGAGTATTGACACCAGCATGATTATTGAATTGATTACCAGACCTTAGAGAGATAACAGAATTCACATTTTCATGAGACTTTTGATTTGGATGAAATTTAGGATTAGTCTCGGGTTGACTAGGAAATCGATTTTTCTCTCTCTCACTGATTGTGTTTGCCAATTGACTGACTTGGACCTCTAGCTTAGATATGGCTTGAGTGTTAGAATTTAATAACTGCCTATCTTGGGTCATAACTTGCATGAAAGATTGTTGAGATTTAAGTAATGCCTCCATACTCTTTTCAATAGAATTTAGTTTCTTATCAGATTCACTAAAACCAGGAGGATTTATGGGGACTGAGTTTGGATAATGACCAAGATTTTGCGGAGGATATGAATTAGGATTTTGAGTTTGGTAAGGACCAGGATTAGGCTTTTGAAAAGCAGGTTGAGGATTTTGATCGTACTGATTGTATTGACCTTGGTTCCATGAGAAATTTGGGTGATTCTTCCAACCAGGATTATATGTGGGTGCATAAGGATCATTCCTAACTCTAGGTTGAAACATGGCATTGACTTGTTCAATTTCAGGGCAATTCTCTACCACATGATTAGGAGAACTACAGTTTGCACAGAGAGACATTTGAGAGGACACATTGTTGGTTTCTAAGGCTTCTAGACGTCTAGTGAGTGTAGCTAACTTAGCTTCGGTTGCAATAGAATTACCAACTACGCGTAAGCCCTTAGATGAGTTAGAATTTTCAGCTTCCTGATTAGGTTCCCTAGTTGACTCCCACAACATTGTTCTTTCAGCTAACTCCTCAAAAAATTGCCAAGCTTCATCTTCATCTTTATCCATAAACTTACCATTGCACATAGACTCTAACAAAGCAGTGGTTTGGCTATCTAAAGCTTCATAAAGAATTTTGCAAAGTCTCCATTTTTCTATACCATTTTGAGGACATTTAGACAACAGCTTTTTAAATCTATCAAAATATTTCCAAAAAGACTCATTCCGATTTTGTTGAAATTGGTTGATTTCATTCCTAAGCCTGTTTGCCTTATGGTTTGGAAAATATTTTTTAAGAAAGATAGCAACAAATCCCTCCCAGGTGGAAATAGAATTAATGGGTAGACTATACAACCACTGTTTAGCATCTTCTTTTAAAGCAAAATTAATAAGTCTGAGCCTAATAGAATCCTCACTTAATTGTTGAAGTTTTTGTAAAGCACACACTTCCTCAAACTCTCGAATGAAAAGATATGGATCCTCTCCCTCTACCCCAGCAAACCTAGGTAACATGCTAATGTTGTGATGTTTGATTTCAAAATTATTCGCGGTTACTGCGGGTAAGACTATGCATGAGGGTTGAGCGGTACGAGCGGGGTAACAACGATCTTTGAGTGAAACAGCCATGATTACAGGTTGAACTTCTAATTCTTTTGACTCAATTCTAGTGGGTGAAGAAAACTCAAGTTGCCTTACTACTTTAGGAGATGATAGATTGGTTTGTCTTACTAATCTAGATGTAGTGTCTCGAACCCAAGCACTTTGCATACAAGAGAAGTAATCAAATAAGCACGTAGCAGACAAGATCTATAAGTAAGCACCCAAAAAAAAATGGAAAATTAAAAGGAAAAATCTAAATTATCCTAAGAAAAATCTAGACCTTGCTCCTAACAATAAGATACTACTAAAAGTCACAACTCAAAAAGCATCCGTCCTGACTGGCCAGGCAGGTGCAAGCATTGCCAAGAGGCTAAACACCTTTCTAGACACCAATCCAAATTAGCCAGGTAAGCGTCACGCTTGCCTAGACACCAAACGAAAGAATACTTAGTGATTCGTTCCTCCCAGATTCTCTTCCTAATTGAGCGCGAGATCCTAGGGGCCAACGTCTATTTAATTTTATTAAGGAAAGGGTATGCAAGATGAACGAATTAGTGATTTGTGGGCCAAGGAAAGGGTGATGAAATCCCTCACCTTATCTTGTAATTGGGTGGCACCCTTAAGATTGATTGAATGATGCAACACACAAAGAACAAGAAAATAAACACTTATGGATGCACTACACTACGTGTGAAATCAATAAATACAGTAAAGAAATCTAGATGATGTGATCCTATGAGAGAGAATGAATGATGCAGCAAATTGGTTTTTAAAAAAAATTAACTAACTAATATTTTTGGGTTTTTTGAATATTTAAATTTTTTTTTTGGGTTTTTTTTTATAATGAGAAAAGAAAAATAGAGAGAGGTGATACGGAATACCGAAAAACGCTTCCAAAAATTTCAAAAGAGACAGCGAGGCCTTCCAACGATCTTCTTGTCCAAGCTTTTCTCCGCTTCACAATTCCCTAAAAAAAACAAACAAAAGAAAACAAGAAACTAATCCGAAGAATTAATATCAAGGAAAGAAAAATATCAATAGTCCCCGGCAGCGGCGCCAAAAACTTGTTACGACCAACTCAACACGCAAGTGCACGTGATCTCAAGTAATACAGATAGCAAATAAGGTTCGTTCCTACAGGGACTCGTTATATTGTCTAGCTACTCACTCACCAATGTATGATTGTTTTCCGATGCTAAAACAAATAATAAAGAGGATTGTTGTTATCACTAAAATTTATCTAAGAAATTATAACTAATTATCAACTGCTTAACTGAGATTTACGTCGAATTACTTATGCAAATAAAACATGGGAATTTAGTTTCTTTAAACAATCCATCTATAGTCTCCAAATCCCTAGCCTTGTTCATGTGATTTATTAACACCTGATCGAACACACAAAACTGATATAAGCCACAATCAAAAACTTGTTTACACTAAATCACGCAAGCGCACGTGGTCACAAGTAATATATAAGGTTAAGTCCAAATTCGTTCCCACAGAGATCTGGTTATGGTTTTAATTCAGTAAACGCACCTATGCAACAGTGTATGATCTTAATTCACTGCTAAGACAATTAATAAATTAAGGTTTTAACTAACTAAATTAAACTAAGAAACAAATTAACAAAACTACGAATTAACTAACTAACAAGAATTGAAATCTAATTACTTCTGCAAGAAAAACCATGGGATCCTAACTTCATTAAATACTTTGCTTAGATCTAACGCCTTTAATCACTATATGCAATGGTTATGATATCTGATCGGATAACACGAAACAAGTAAACGCTACCTCTCAGTATACGTATACCAAACTAAACATACATCCACAAAAGAGATAGAAGATGAATAGACACCAATTATGCTTAGACCCTATATCTCTATAGAATTTGAAAACATAACGGTTGAAGCACAAGTTATCCACTTAGATCACATAGGGTAGCATATTATCTCTAATCATGCCACAAATCATGATGTTAAAACATCAACCTATCCTATGCTAGCATGGCAAGTTCTAAATCTCAAGATCCACTCTCGTTTAGCAAGAGATTAACAAATTAGATGTTAGCTACGCATCTAAATACATGAAAACACAACCATACGAGGATATCAGATATACATCACACACAGATCTGTAAAACATCAAGATACTAAAGCTCCATAAATAACTCCGTTAGAATCCCATGACAACGATTAGTTCATAATCGAACCTCTCGTCATCATGGGATCAAGTGAAACCATGATAAAAACAAAGTATGAAAAGATACAAATAAATCTAAGTAATTGATATGTAATGGTTCTACCCTAATGTTGATCTTTATACAATTTACAAGGGTTGGATGTGTTTATATAGGCTCTAGACATCTTGCCCAGCAAGAAAATACCAAATCAGAATTATAATAGAATTTCTGCAAAATACGTTTCCTAAACTGATTCTGATTTAAAGGGAAATTCGCAACTGTCTTTTCTTCATTAATTATGGAACGTTCCAGCTGCAATTGGGCCTCTGGACCACTTTAGAATGATAGATAATCTCGTTATCTTCGCGTGGACAGCTTACGGGCCTCAAACGGAGTTGTAGAACTCAAGATATGGCCAAAATAGTAAAAACTGTAATTTTTCAGCACCGCGCGCGTGCAACTTGCACCCAACAGTCTGTTCTTCGCGCAGATTGCTCCTACCCAGCGCAATTTGCTCGTGGGAATACTATCCCAAGTTGTAGAAAATCTCCCAGGCTTCGCGTGGGCAGTAAGATCGCTGAAAACGGACTTCTAGAACTCCAGATATGTCCAAAACAGTGTAGACTGCGCAACCGTCTAAGAAATCCGAATTTTAATTAATTTATTCTCCAAAAACGATAGAAGCATCAACCATAATCAACATTCTTGTAAATCTGCACAACTAAACAAAACACATCAAAACTACCACAAACTTGAGTCCAAGACAATCAATTTAAGCCGATTTAGAATGCTCCAAGTGGATATAAATCCACTTATCACACCCCCAAACTTAAACCGATGCTTGTCCTCAAGCATAAACAACTAAACACTAACTAATTAGTACCACTTCCGTAGGTGATCACGGTTGCATTTGGCATATGCAACAAGCCCTTTAAACCCCTAGGCAGCCCTAGTGGACGAGTAAGGTCTCGTGAGGGCCTACAGCGAATGTACCCACAAAATCCATTTAACCTAATGCAATGCAATGCATGAATGCAACTAAATGAAAATGCAATTAATCTAGTCTAATATCCTACCATACCTTCAAATCCTCTCATGCCATATCAACTTAAGAATCAAAGTAAATACGCAATGTCTTGGTGTCGAAAGTGCAAGTATTCACATAGTCTACTCAAAGAACATGCATAAATTCTCACAAGTTCATGTCAAGTGTAAGAATAAGTTAGTAAACATGCTAAGCCTACAAGAGTACATCTTTGAGTCAAAACTCGGGATCTCATACGCAAAAACAAGCAAACACTCACAATTCACTCACAATAGAATATTCACTCAAGAACAAGGGTAAGTGTATCACTCAATTCCAACAAAATCATAAACACGCTTGACATTTGGTATCAATCTAACTCTTAACACAACATACATCAATGACGATAATCAAAAGGTCTTTATTTGGGTTGTAATGGGGTTAGGGACAAGGTATGTCAAATAAGCCAAAATAGGTGAAGTGTCAAAAGCTAGTAGGAACTAGAATAAATCGTACACAACACCATATTTCCCCCCACATAATTTTTTACTAAACAACCACTCGACTAGTCGACTGAAATAGGATCACAACAAACACAAACATGCTCTCATAATATTTTTCATTCTTCTTTTTTTTTTCTTTTTTTTTTCTTTTTTTTTCTTTTTTTTCGAGAGCTAAATAGAACACAAACAATAATATAAACAATAACAATGATCCCATGATTTATTACATATGCCGACTATCAAGTAAACAACCCCAATTTTCAATATTTCCCCCAAAAGTACGACCAACAATAAACCCCTCCTTTGCACACCTTAAGCACTCTACTAGCCTTTGACAATGTGGGTTCAAATTAATGTAAGGCCAATACAAGAAAAAGGTCTAGGCAAGTAATGTGGTATGTCACCGAAAAATAGGATTAAGCTCAACGGGTTAACTAATTGATTATGTAAACATGGTATGGTAATATGGGAAAATATACGGTTATTCCTATTGCCTTTATCATTTTAATCGTCAAATAATGTCATGCGTTTCAAGAAAGACCTCAAACAACTGCTAGCAATACAAACAATCCGTGGACACTCAAGCAAACGAATAAATTGCAAATATGCAATATGCAATAAGGCTCAAAAACTCACTTGGTGGAAAAACATACTCAATCCCAAGCAACATCTCTCTAACGCACCTACTTGTATTCAAAGCATGCAAACTAAATCATCTTGCACCTATTCATGTCCTTCTAATCACTTACAACATTCAATCAGTCTACTAGCTTCAACTTACTAGTGTATGTGTGTGCACAAGAACAGAGCATATCACTTCTCAATCAAAAGCGTCAACAACACAAAATTCCTATCAAGCATGGGTGCAAATGCAAACTATTATGGACTCACATGATATACAAACATAAAAACATAATGTCCTATATGAAACAAACGTAGATAACACGAACATAAATACATAATTTACTAATACTAATATGCAAGCATGAAATCCTACATGAACAAATAATACAACAACTACTAATCCCTCAAACCATCACCCCCAAACTTAAAATATTCAATGCCCTCATTGAATGGAAGTAAATACAAGGGATAGCAGAAAACATACCTGAAAACCGAAGCATACCCAACCACAAACATGTTAATCTCTTGCGAAACTTATCAGTAAAAACTTATCAGTTTTTACTCTATCACCCCCAAACTTAAACCGATGCTTGTCCTCAAGCATAAACAATTACAACTAACTAACTAACTAGTACCACTTCCGTAGGTGATCACGGTTGCATTTGGCATATGCAACAAGCCCTTTAAACCCCTAGGCAGCCCTAGTGGACGAGTAAGGTCTCGTGAGGGCCTATAGCGAATGTACCCACAAAATCCAATTAACCTAATGCAATGCAATGCATGAATGCAACTAATATGCAAATGCAATTAATCTAGCCTACCATACCTTCAAATCCTTTCATGCCATATCAACTTAAGAATCAAAGTAAATACGCAATGTCTTGGTGTCGAAAGTGCAAGTATTCACATAGTCTACTCAACGAACATGCATAAGTTCTCACAAGCCCATGTCAAGTGTAAGAATAAGTTAGTAAACATGCTAAGCCTACAAGAGTACATCTTTGAGACAAAACTCGGGATCTCATACGCAAAAACAAGCAAACACTCACAATCCACTCACAAAAGAATTTTCACTCAAGAACAAGGGTAAGTGTATCACTCAATTCCAACAAAATCATAAGCATGCTTGACAATTGGTATCAATCTAACTCTTAACACAACATACATCAATGACGATAATCAAAAGGTCTTTATTTGGGTTGTAATGGGGCTAGGGACAAGGTATGTCAAATAAGCCAAAATAGGTGAAGTGTCAAAAGCTAGTAAGTACCACAATAAATCATACACAACACCCTATTTTCCCCCCCCCATAATTTTACTATCACAACCACTCGACTAGTCGACTGAAATAGGATCGCAACAAACACAAACATGCTCTCATAATATTTTTTTTTCTTTTTTTTTCTTTTTTTTTTCTTTTTTTTTTCTCGAGAGCTAAATAGAACAATAATATAAACAATAACAATGATCCCATGAATTTATTACACATGCCGACTATCAAGTAAACAATCCCAATTTTCAGTATTTCCCCCAAAAGTAAGACCAACAATAAAACCCTCCTTGCACACCTTATTACTCCCTTAAGCACTCTACTAGCCTTTGACAATGTAGGTTCAAATTAATGTAAGGCCAATACAAGAAAAAGGTCTAGGCAAGTAATGTGGTATGTCACCGAAAAAAAAATAGGATTAAGCTCAACGGGTTAACTAATTGATCATGTAAATATGGTGTGGTAATATGGGAAAATATGCGGTTATTCCTAAATGCCTTTATCATTTTAATCGTCAAATAATGTCATGCGTTTCAAGAAAGACCTCAAACAACTGCTAGCAATGCAAACAATCCGTGGACACTCAAGCAAACGAATAAATTGCAACAAATATGCAATAAGGCTCAAAAACTCACTTGGTGGAAAAACATACTCAATCCCAAGCAAAAATCTCTCTAACGCACCTACTTGTATTCAAAGCATACAAACTAAATCTTCTTGCACATATTCATGTCCTTCTAATTACTTACAACATTCAATAAGTCTACTAGCTTCAACTTACTAGTGTATGTGTGTGCACAAGAACAAAGCATACCACTTCTCAATCAAAAGCGTCAACAACACAAAATTCCTATCAAGCATGGGTGCAAATGCAAACTATTATGAACTCACATGATATACAAACATAAAACAGAATGTCCTATATGAAACAAACGTAGATAACACGAACATAAATGCATAATTTACTACTACTAATATGCAAAGCATGAAATCCTACATGAACAAATAATACAACAACAACTACTAAACCCTCAAACCACCCCCAACTTAAAATATTCAATGTCCTCATTGAATGGAAGTAAATACAAGGGATAGTAGAAACAAACCTGAATACAGAAGCATACCCAACAATTTTTTTTCTCGCAAAAATCCCCTTTCCTTAGCAATTGGCCTCAAACAACCAACTAAATTTAACCTCCACCGTCGAAAACGAAAATTCCCCAACATTAGCACTATCTCTCCCATGCTTACGAGCCAAAAGAATCAATTCCCAACTCAAAAGAAGCTCCACCAATAACCACCTCAAAATATCCCAGCAAAACCCACCAAGCAGAATCACACCAAAAATACCCAAGTAACAAGAATAATACAAAAACCCCAATTTACAAGAGCACAAATTCGTAATAAAATAAAATAGAGAAAAGAAATCCCACTACGAATCAAAGAGGTGAACTCGTACTAATTTTCCCCCAAACTTGAATTTTTAAGAGATGTAGAGGAGAAGATAATGAATTGGGTGTGTATGTATGGGTATATATAGGCCATGGAGTGATAGGATGAATATAAGAATTTTAATGTGAATAGGAAACAATTTGGTGGAAATTGGAATTTGATATGGGATAGAAAAAAATATTTAATGGATAAAAGAAAAAAAAAATAGAAAAGAAATATGAATTTGAATTTTTTTTAGGAGAGATGAGGGGTTTTGGAATTAAAATAGGAAAAGATTTAGGGAAGAGATGGGGAGTATAAAAAGAATTGGGGTGAGAAAAGAATTTATTTTTTATAATATACACAAACACTACAAACCTGCGACAACAGTGACAGAAGGCTGGAAAACTTTTCTGAAAAATTCTGTACACGCGCGTCCTGCGCAAGTTGAACGCAATCTGCTCTACTTCCAGTCACGCATCTGCTACTTGCGCCTCCGGGCCGCAAGTTGCCCTAAATCCAGAAACGCAACCGCAGGTTGCGTTACAGCCCCGCAACCTGCTCCTCTTCCAGTAACGCAGGGGCTACCTGCGTTACAGACCCGCAATTTGCCCAGAATTTGATTTTTTTTTTTTTTTTTCACACAACACTCAAATTTTTTTTTTTTTTTTTCCTACACTAATGCATGGGTTGCCTCCCACGAAGCGCTTCTTTAACGTCAATAGCTTGACGTTACTTCCAAGTCTCCATTAAGGATGATAATAGTTCGCCTGGTCCTCTCTTCGCGATAGTTCATCGTCATCACGGCGGCACACTTTCTGCCCTTTCTCCTCCCTTGGCCTATTTGTATAATAACTCTGTCCTATTCCATTGCCTTCATTTGTTGACCCAAAATCTGTCAATTTGTAGAACAACACACACTCGCGGGCTTCACTTGAATATAATGGAGGAGGGTAAATGTAAATTGCTGAAGCCTTTGGTTCCTCAACGAGAACTTCCTCCATTGGCTCTAATGCGCTACCTCCATCTTTAAATTCTGAGACAAGTAGAAGACCTGCATCTTTCTCATGTTCATCAGCCTCTTGGTTCGCACATACCAATTCTTGAAATTTCTGTAGCCCAACAGTGTCTTCTAGGTTCGCACAAAACAATTCTTGAAATTTGCGTAGCTCATCAGTGTCTATCTCAAATAGTGCCCTTTCCAAATCATCCACCTCACTAGCTTGATCAAATTCCTCACATGGCTTATGAACACTCTCATCCTCTTGGAATTTGTCTTCTTCAATTATGCATGCAGTACCTTGCTCCAAGTCATCGGTATTTTCTGGAATTGCTTCTGGTATGAATTGCTGATTCTCTTGTTCCAAGACTCTCAAAACTTGAGCAGCTAATGTCCCCATAGATTTGATAAGCTTCTCATTATTCTCTGCAAGCATCCTAATCTCCTCCCTAATCTCCTTCAAATCATCATCTGACTGAAAAGTAGGAGTAGGTTGCTGATGTTGAAACTCTTCACTTCCATAGTAATATGACATATCTGGAACATCTTGCTGGTACTGTTGAGGATAGTATGGAAAATATGATTGTTCCTCATAACTGACGTATGGATCAACTCCTCCGTAGTAACAATATTGCGATGGATCATGAACGCCAAAATACTGCTCACATGGCTGAGGCTGTTGAATACCACCCTGGTTGCTCCAGCACTGATACGTCTCATGTGCGCCTGCACATAGCTCACAAACACTAGCCACCTGCTGAACTCCACAGTAAAAATCCATCTTTCTCTGACAAGTACCTGAAACCCAACGAACTACAAGAATAGATGAGAAAAAAAACAATCTGAGTCAGTGAACTCTAACGACCACTATTGACAAGCACATAAACCAAAAATAAAACACCAAAGATCCCCGGCAGCGGCGCCAAAAACTTGTTTACACTAAATCACGCAAGCGCACGTGGTCACAAGTAATATATAAGGTTAAGTCCAAATTCGTTCCCACAGAGATCTGGTTATGGTTTTAATTCAGTAGATGCACCTATGCAACAATGTATGGTTATTATGCACTGCTAAGACAATAACAATTTTGGGATTATTAAACTAAATTAACTAAGACACAAATTAACAAAACTAAGAATTAACTAACTAACAAGAATTGAAATCTAATTACTTCTGCAAGAAAAACCATGGGATCCTAACTTCATTAAATACTTTGCTTAGATCTGACGCCTTTAATCACTATATGCAATGGTTATGATATCTGATCGGACAACACGAAACAAGTACACGCTACTTCTCAGTATACGTATACCAAACTAAACATACATCCACAAAAGAGATAGAAGATGAATAGACACCAATTATGCTTAGACCCTATATCTCTATAGAATTTGAAAACATAACGGTTGAAGCACAAGTTATCCACTTAGATCACATAGGGTAGCATATTATCTCTAATCATGCCACAAATCATGATGATTAACATCAACCTATCCTATGCTAGCATGGCAAGTTCTAAATCTCAAGATCCACTCTCGCTTCACAAGAGATTAACAAATTAGATGTTAGCTACGCATCTAAATTCAATAAGCACAACCATACGAGGATATCAGATATACATCACACACAGATCTGTAAAGCATCAAGATACTAAAGCTCCATAAATAAATCCGTTAGAATCCCATGACAACGATTAGTTCATAATCGAACCTCTCGTCATCATGGGATCTGATGAAACCATGATAAAAACAAAGTATGAAAATATACAAATAAACCTAAGTAATTGATATGTAATAATTCTACTCCTAATGATGATGATCTTCCTAATACAATTTACAAGGGTTGGATGTGTTTATATAGGCTCTAGACATCTTGCCCAGCAAGAAAATACCAAAACAGAATTATAATAGAATTTCTGCAAGATACGTTTCCTAAACTGATTCTGTTTTTTAAGGGAAATTCGTAGCTGACTTTTCTTCTATTTTCCAGAGCCGTTCCAGACGTAATTGGGCTTCTGGACCACCTTAGAATGATAGATAATCTCGTTATCTTCGCGTGGACTGCTTACGGGCTGAAAACAGACTTATAGAACTCAAGATATGGCCAAAATAGTAAAAACTGTATTTTTCAGGGGCAACTTGCAGGGCAACTTGCGCCCAGCAGTCTGTTCTTCGCGCAGATTGCTCCTACCTGGCACAATTTGCTCTTGGAAATCCTATCCTAAGTTGTAGAAAATCTCCCAGGCTTCGCGTGGGCAGTAAGATCACTGAAAACTGACTTCTAGAACTCCAGATATGTCCAAAACAGTGTAGACTGCGCAACCGTCTCAGAAATCCGAATTTTAATCAATTAATTCCCCAAAAATTATAGAAGCATCCACCTTAATCAACATTCTCGTAAATCTGCACAACTAAGCAAAACACATCAAAACTACCAGAAACTTGAGCCCAAGACAATCAATTTAAGCCGATTTAGAATGTTCCAAGTGGATATAAATCCACTTATCAAAGGAATTCGAAGCTTTCTTGGTCATGCTGGTTTTTATCGACGATTCATCAAGGATTTCTCCAAGTTAGCTCGGCCTCTCTGTAATCTTCTTGAAAAGGATCGTGTTTTTTACTTTGATGAAAGTTGTCTTGTTGCGTTTAACAAGCTGAAGAAAGAACTTACTTCTGCACCCATAGTTACATCTCCCGATTGGAGCTTGCCATTTGAACTTATGTGTGATGCTAGTGACTATGCTGTGGGTGTTGTTCTTGGGCAAAAGAAGGATAAGCGTATGCATGTGATAGCTTATGCAAGCAAGACTCTTGATGATGCACAAATCAACTATTCAACTACGGAGAAAGAGCTACTTGCAGTGGTGTTTGCACTTGATAAATTTAGATCCTATCTTGTTGGGTCTAAGGTGATTGTCTATTCAGATCATGCTGCAATTCGTTTCTTGATGACAAAGAAGGATGCCAAGCCTCGTCTAGTTCGTTGGATTCTCTTACTCCAGGAATTTGATCTTGAGATTCGAGATAAGAAGGGGTCCGAGAATTTGGTAGCTGATCACTTATCTAGGTTGGATCAAGGAGATGGAGAGGTAGGAGGTGAAAAACCTATCAATGATAAATTTCCGGAAGAGCAGCTTCTAGGTGTGTCCTTGTCTACACCATGGTATGCAGATTTTGTGAACTACATTGTGGGAGGAGTTGTGCCGGATGATCTATCGTATAACCAAAAGAAGAAATTCTTTTATGATGTGAAGCACTACTATTGGGAGGAACCGCTACTTTACAAGGAGTGTGCTGATGGAATGTTTCGTAGATGTGTGCCTCATGATGAAGTTCCTCATATTTTCAGGCATTGTCATTCTCTGGAGTGTGGAGGTCATAACAGTAGTATGAAGACAGTGGCAAAGGTTTTGCAGTCAGGATTCTATTGGCCAACCATGCATCAGGATGCTAGAGACTTTGTGGCAAAGTGTGATAGATGTCAGCGAGTTGGAAATATTTCGAGGAGGGACGAGATGCCTTTACAATCTATTCTTGAGGTGGAGATATTCGATGTGTGGGGGATGGACTTCATGGGTCCATTTCCATCTTCTTATGGGAACCAGTATATTTTGGTAGGAGTTGATTATGTCTCTAAATGGGTTGAAGCTATTGCATCTCCTACTAATGATGCTAGAGTGGTGAAGAAGTTCCTAAAGAAGCATGTGTTCACTAGATTTGGAGTGCCAAGGGCTATTATAAATGATGGAGGTGCACACTTTTGCAATAAACAGGTGGCTGATCTCTTGAGAAAGTATGGTGTGACACAAAAGGTGGCAACTCCTTATCATCCGCAAACAAGTGGACAAGTTGAGATTTCGAATCGTGAGCTGAAGTCAATTTTGGAGAAGACAGTGGCAGCGTCGAGAAAGGATTGGTCAACAAAGCTTGATGATGCACTTTGGGCATATAGGACGGCGTTTAAAACACCTATTGGAATGTCTCCATATAGATTGATCTTTGGGAAGCCATGTCATTTGCCGGTGGAACTTCAGCATAAGGCATTTTGGGCGACAAGAGAGTTGAATTTTAATCTAAAATCTGCGGGAGAGAAGCGTTTACTTCAACTTGGAGAGCTTGAGGAGATTAGGCTTCAATCTTATGAAAATGCTAGTATCTACAAGGAGAAGACCAAATTGTGGCATGACAAGCACATTCAGAAGAAGGAATTTGAGGTTGGGCAACATGTTTTATTGTTTAATTCAAGGCTCCGTTTATTTCCTGGAAAGCTTAAATCAAGATGGTCCGGACCTTTTGAGATTGTGAAGGTCTATCCTAATGGGGTTTGTGAGATTTTTAGAGAAGGGTCGGATATATTCAAGGTGAACGGGCAGAGACTTAAGCCATACCTGCTTGGAGAAACAGTGGAGCAAGGAATGAGCGTTCTTCACCTCCAAGACCCTACTATGAGTTGAGGAAGTAACGTCAAGCTATTGACGTTAAAGAAGCGCTTCGTGGGAGGCAACCCACGCATTAGTGTAGGAAGAAAAAAAAAAGTTTGAGTGTTTTTAAAAATAAAAAAAATAAAAAAAAAAAAAATCAATTTTTGAGCAGGTTGCAGCCCTGTAACGCAGGCTGCACCTGCGTTTCTGCTATTCCCGCAGTCTGCCTTTGTGTAACGCAGGCTGCGCCTGCGTTACTGTCTTAAGAGCAGTCTGCTTCAGTGTTGCGCGGCCTGCCCCGGCGTATCTGCCTGTCCAGCAACTTGCTTCTTCCACGCGCAGAGTGCGCGTCTTCCAGCAGGAGAGAATTCTGAAATATTTTGTTGTGCACTTGTTATGTTCGTGTGTGCACCTGTGTACATATTTATAAAAAAAATATTTTCTTCCCCCAATTCTTTTTATACTCCCATCTTTCCCCTAAATATTTTCCTATTTTAATTCCAAAACCCCTCATCTCTCCTAAAAAATTCCAATTCCTATTTCTTTTCTAATTCTTTTTCTTTTCTCCATTAAATATTTTTTCTATCCTATATCAAATTCCAAATTCCACCTAAATTTTTTCCTTTTCACATTACAATTCTTATATTCATCCTATCACTCCATGGCCTATATATACCCATCCATACACACCCAATTCATTATCTTCCTCCTCTACATCTCTTAAAAATTCAAGTTTGGGGGAAAAGTAGTACAAGTTCACCTCTTTGATTCGTAGTGGGATTTCTTTTTTCTATTTTATTTTATTACGAATTTGTGTTCTTGTAAATTGGGGATTTTGTATTATTCTTGTTACTTGGGTATTTGTGGTGTGATTTTTC
This sequence comes from Kitagawia praeruptora, assembly GCA_037693485.1. Classification (NCBI taxonomy): domain Eukaryota; kingdom Viridiplantae; phylum Streptophyta; class Magnoliopsida; order Apiales; family Apiaceae; genus Kitagawia; species Kitagawia praeruptora. The sequence continues at coordinate 103,195,590 of CM075350.1, forward strand.
TTGGTGGTTTTTGGTGGGATATTTCTTGGTGATTGTTGGTGGTGCTATTGTTGAGTGGGGTTTTGATTATTATGGCGCCTAAGCGAATGAGGGGTGGTTCTATTAGGGTGGAGAGATTTTCTTCTCCGGATGCGGAGGTTGAGTATAATCGGTTGTTGTTAAGGTCAGTGGCGAAAGAAAAGGGATTTATGCCAACTCGTCATTATGGGTTGGTTGATGTGATTAGTGAGTTACGTTGGGGAGATATTTGTAAGGCACCTGCTCCTGTTCCGGTGAATATTGTTAGGGAGTTTTATGCTAATGCTAAAGGTGAGCCGGATGAGGTGTGTATGGTTAGAGGTAAACAGGTGGATTATAGTATTGATGCTATTCGTGCAATTTTGGGGCAACCACCTAAGCTTGTGGGGGATGAAGATTGGGCAAGGAAGACTAGTAAGGAGGTGGATTTGGAGGCAATTGTTCGTGAATTATGTGTTCCTGGTACAGTTTGGAAGTATAAATTGGGAACCACTTAGCCGATTAATTTTCTGTCTTCTGCGATGAATAAGTTTGCGCGAGCATGGTATTTATTTATCTGTGCGAATATTATGCCTACTTCTCATACGGGTGAGGTAACAGCTGATAGAGCGATTCTTCTTTGGGGCATTCTCAAGGGGAAGTACATTGATGTAGCTTATATTGTTCATCAGAATATTCTGCGGTTTTTAAAGTCTAATGCGCTGTCATCAATGCCCCATGCTTCTATTATAGCTGGTTTGTGTAAGGATAGTGGTGTTATATGGGGTGCGGATGAGGAGTTGCAGTCACCTTTGGCTACCATTACTGATGTGACTATTGATCGAATGCCTGACTGGCAAGGTGGTGTTCCACATCCGAGGGGGCTTGGTTATATTGTTGATGATGTTGGTGCTAGTGGTCATGGAGCGGGCGCTCAACCACGTGTTTCAAGAGTACCGAGAGTTTTGGATGCCCACTTTAGGCGTTTGTATAGGCGGATGGATGCTATTCATGCTTGTAACAGGGAGTATGCTCAAGATATGGCTACAGCTTTGAGAGATGCGGGTATTCAGGCAAGGTGGCCAGTCTATGGAGCTCGTACGCAGTATCCACCTCCAGATTCTGATTCTTCCGAGGAGGAGGACGAGTAGGTATGTTTTCTGCTATCCCTTGTATTTACTTCCATTCAATGCGGACATTGAATATTTTAAGTTTGGGGGTGGTTTGAGGGATATGTAGTTGTTGTTGTATTAATTGTTCATGTAGGATTTCATGCTTTGCATATTAGTAGTAGTAAATTATGCATTTATGTTTGTGTTATCTACGTTTGTTTCATATAGGACATTCTATTTTTATGTTAGTATATCATGTGAGTTCATAATAGTTTGCATTTGCACCCATGCTTGATAGGAATTTTGTGTTGTTGACGCTTTTGATTGAGAAGTGATATGCTTTGTTCTTGTGCACACACATACACTAGTAAGTTGAAGCTAGTAGACTTATTGAATGTTGTAAGTAATTAGAAGGACATGAATATGTGCAAGATGATTTAGTTTGCATGCTTTGAATACAAGTTGGTGCGTTAGAGAGATGTTTGCTTGGGATTGAGTATGTTTTTCCACCAAGTGAGTTTTTGAGCCATATTGCATATTTTTTTCAATTTATTCGTTTGCTTGAGTGTCCACGGATTGTTTGCATTGCTAGCAGTTGTTTGAGGTCTTTCTTGAAACGCATGACATTATTTGACGATTAAAATGATAAAGGCAATTAGGAATAACCACATATTTTCCCATATTACCACACCATGTTTACATGATCAATGAGTCAACCCGTTGAGCTTAATCCTATTTTTTCGGTGACATACCACATTACTTGCCTAGACCTTTTTCTTGTATTGGCCTTACATTAACTTGAACCCAATTGTCAAAGGCTAGTAAAGTGCTTAAGGGAGTAATAAGGTGTGCAAGAAGGGATTTATTGTTGGTCATACTTTTGGGGAAAATATTGAGATTGGGTTTGGTTGTTTACTTGATAGTCGGCATATGTAATAAATTGTGGGATCATTGTTATTGTTTATATTATTGTTTTATTTAGCTCTCGAAAAAAAAAAGAACAAAAAAAAAGAAAGAACAAAAAAAAAATATATATATATTATGAGAGCATGTTTGTGTTTGTTGTGATCCTACTTTAGTCGACTAGTCGAGTGTTCTTAGTAAAATTTATGTGGGGGGGAAAATAGAGTGTTGTGTATGATTTATTATGGTACTTACTAGCTTTTGACACTTCACCTGTTTTGGATTATTTGACATACCTTGTCCCTAGCCCCGTTACAACCCAATTAAAGACCTTTTGATTATCGTCATTGATGTATGTTGTGTTAAGAGTTAGATTGATACCAAATGTCAAGCATGTATATGATTTTGTTGGAATTGAGTGATACACTTACCCTTGATCTTGAGTGAATATTCTTTTGTGAGTGGATTGTGAGTGTTTGCTTGTTTTTGCGTATGAGATCCCGAGTTTTGTCTCAAAGATGTACTCTTGTAGGTTTAGCATGTTTACTAACTTATTCTTACACTTGACATGGGCTTGTGAGAACTTATGCATGTTCATTGAGTAGACTATGTGAATACTTGCACTTTCGACACCAAGACATTGCGTATTTACTTTGATTCTTAAGTTGATATGGCATGAGAGGATTTGAAGGTATGGTAGGATATTAGTACTAGATTAATTGCATTTTCATTTAGTTGCATTCATGCATTGCATTGCATTAGGTTAAATGGATTTTGTGGGTACATTCGCTATAGACCCTCACGAGACCTTACTCGTCCACTAGGGCTGCCTAGGGGTTTAAAGGGCTTGTTGCATATGCCAAATGCAACCGTGATCACCTACGGAAGTGGTACTAATTAGGTAGTTATAATTGTTTATGCTTGAGGACAAGCATCGGTTTAAGTTTGGGGGTGTTTGATAAGTGGATTTTATATCCACTTGGAACATTCTATATCGGCTTAAATTGATTGTTTTGGACTCAAGTTTGTGTAGTTTTGATGTGTTTTGTGTAGTTGTGCAGGTTTCCAAGAATATCTAAGCTTTTGTCATTTTTGGAGATTTAATTGATTAAAATTCGGATTTTCCGGGAAGGCTGCGCAGCTTATACTGTTTTGGCCATATCTGGAGTTCTAGAAGTCCGTTTTCAGCGATCTTACTGCCCACGCGAAGCTTGAGAGATTTTCTACAACCTGGGATAGGAAACAAGTGCAAGAAACGTACTGATTAAAGTCGCGCACGTGTTCTTATTAAAGAAGGCTTGGAATTTACTGTTTTGCCCTTTTTCTAATTCTAATTGTATTCTGGGCAGTTTTGGGTACCTTCTTTAAATCCTAATTGTAATAGAAGGCAATATCTTGCTGGGCAAGAATTGTAGAGCCTATATAAACACATCCTACCATTGTAAAAGATAACAATTCATAGCTAACAATTCATAGCTAACAATTCATAGATAACAATTCATAGCTTTTAATTGTATCAAGGTACTTTCGATCTTCAATTCTTTTTCAATATTATGTTTTCATTCATTATCATTATTATTTTGTTTTCTTCTTTAATTATGTGTAACTAATTCTCTAATCTGAGGATTGGGTAGTATTCCTTGGTATTCATGCATGCTTGATTACGTGATTTTCTGCTTTGCTGATCTGTTAATGAGATCTTAACACAATTAGAAGAGTAGCTAACTTTTGATTGTATTCTAGGGATTGTAATAAGCTTGGGAGAGAAGTTGCAATCTTAGTACATGATTTAACAGACATAATTTGAATATTAGATCGGGAGATTAATAGGAGAATTGTGAGACATATAATTCTTGGCACTTAACAGTTTATAGATATACTTTGATTGTATCACGGGAGTGACAATTAGGGTGTAGCTGTAGGCACTATATTGTAACCTGGGAGGGTGCAGTATAACTTTAGAAGAATTGTTTTCAGCAAGGTAGGAACACAGATATCACATTAATATTGAGCATGTATTGAGACCAAGTGAAGAACCCCAGTTCTTAGATTGTTTTCCCATATATTTGAATCTCAGTTTAAAATCAATTCTTAGTGCTTATAATTAGTTCTTGGATAATTTAGTTAATACAAAAACCCAAAATTCTTCTCACACACTTCTAGACGTAAAGAGATAAGATACTTGAACTTGATATTACATTCAGTCCTTCCCTGCAAACGAACACACAAAAATACTACTAACAATTTGTTGCATCTGGTAACGAAAGGAAAGTATGTAAGTTGATCAAATCCATCTATGGCTTGAAACAAGCTCCTAGGGATTGGCATAAAAAGTTTGATGAAACTATAGTGCCATTCAGTTATGATATTAATGATAGTGACAAGTGTGTCTACACCAAAGTTAAAGGTAGTGAGTGTGTCATCTTGTGCCTATATGTAGATGACATATTACTGTTTGGAACCAATATTGAGATTATTAACGAGACAAAAGATTTCTTGAAAAGGCATTTTGAAATGAAGGATATGGGTGAGGCTAATGTGATTCTTGGTATCAAGCTGACACAGTCAGCTGAGGGAATAACTTTATCGCAGTCTCATTATATAGAGAAATCTATACTTGAGAAATATGGTTATTCACAGTGTAAAATCGCCAGTACACCCTATGATCCTAAAGTTTCCCTTGTCAAGAATACTTCAGGAGTACCTGTGTCTCAGTTAAGGTACTCTCAGATTATAGGGAGCTTGCAGTATCTTGCTAACTGTACTAGACCAGATATTTCATATTATGTGTCTAAGTTGGCTAGATATACAAGCTGTCCAAATAGAACTCATTGGGATGCTCTTGATAGAGTACTTAGATATCTGAAAGGCACAATGTTCCTAGGTTTACACTATAGGAGATTTCCTGGTGTACTAGAGGGGTACAGTGATGCAAGTTAGATAGCTAAGAAGTCTGGTTCCAATGGAATGACTGGATACGTGTTCACCCTAGCAGGTGGAGCAATATCCTGGAAGTCGACCAAACAGACTATAGTAACTCGGTCTACTTTTGAGGATGAGTTGTGTGCGCTTGATGTCACTGGGACGGAGGCTGAATGGTTACACGGACTTATGTCTGCGATACCTGTAGTAAGCAGACCGCTTCCTGCGTTTGGTATTCATTGTGATAGTAAAACAACTATCGATAAGATTAGAAATAAAAAGTATAATGCTAAATCAAAGAGGCACATCCAAGTAAGACTAAAGTCTATTAGGGGTTTAGTGTCTGATAGGATTATTGTTGTAGAGTTCATAGGAACTCAGAATAATATAGCTGATCCTTTGACTAAAGGACTGGAACCTGCAGTGGTCCTTAAGCAGAGGTTGGGGATGGGGCTGTCAACCCATCATAGTTCATCATCAGTGGGAACCCAATACTCATGAGAGGAGATCCCTTGAAGTGTATTCAATGTGGTAATAACAAGCTGTAAGGATGAATTGGTAGTACCTTTGCTACATAGATGATATTGTTTGTATCTGAGTCTATCCCCTGTAAACCTAGAAGGTACTGACACTGCTAGTAAGCAAGAGTTATTATAACTCTGAATGGGGTCAAGTCATTCGACGAGATGGTAGTAGTACATCTCTGGAGATGCCCAGCTAAGCGAATGTAATTGTGTGGTCGCAATTAGAGGAAAGGGTTATTCCTTGAAGCATTCGACGAACAGGATCGAGACAAGACCATTAATGTCTCAAAGCCGTAGATTGGCACCATAGCCTTTGACTTGTCGTCGTCTATGGAACATGATTACATCAAACGGATTAAGATTCAAGGTGAAACATTCCATCTGAATCCGGTAGTCATCGAAGTAGGGGACTTAGGAGGGTTCAAACCCGGAAGGGTACCGACTCTGAAAAACAAGTCATGATGAGAAACCTGAAGCATTTCTATATGGATTTGTGGGGGATTGTTAGAAAATGGAGTTTTTAGAGCATAATTATTTTGTGTTCTTGATGTTAATTCCAGATTTTTAATGATTGGAAATTGTTCCTTGCTATGAGGACTTAAATTTTCGTATATGGGTCTAAGTAATTTTCTTAGTGAAATCCATAGAGAAATAGAGTTGAAGTAGGTAGCTTGAAAGAGCTTTAAAATGAGAATGTGTATTTGTCCCACATTGAAATAAATAAAGGGGGTTGTTGGCTTTATATAGAATCACACACATGGGTAGTGTACAACTACTAAGGTGTATGATAGTGCATGGTGTTACTGTGTGCTCCACGCGCACACACACATACACGCGCGCGCCGCCGCCCGCCTCGCCACACCATGTCACGACACGACTCGACTCGGGTCGGCTCAGTCGAATGGCGAATGTCTCGGCGTCTCGCATACGCGAGGCGACCTGGGCGAGGAGGAATTTTATTATTTTTTTAATATTATAAACATGTTGTCAAGAGTTGGATTGAAAGTCCTGTAAACTCTCGAGAGCTAGACTGTGCTATCTTAACAAGGTTGCTGTCAGGAAGGTAAAACTTACTGTCAGGAACAAAGTTGCTGTCAGAAAATAAACTTACTGTCATGTCAAACTGATGACAGTTACTTTAAAGGTACTGTCAGGTCCTGTTGACAGTAACTTCTGCGTGGTCTTGACAGTAGAGTATGAGCGTTTATTCTATTAATAGGAAGTCTTAATGTGGATAAATATATATATCGTAACTGTTACGATTTATTTAATATAAAATCAGCTGTTACAGCCGTTTTGATTATATTAAATCGACCGTTTCATTCTTATTAAATGGAATGGGAGTTACAATATAAAACACCCTACATTTTCTTCTCGATAGTCTCTGTTCTCTTCCCTCCAGCCATAGTTTCTTTTGCTTAAAGGTTTTTCGGCGACTGAGGTGCTAGTCGAAGTTGAGCATTGTGATTACTGTGATTACATTACTCGGAGCTGTTTTATCCTGGAAGAATATCGCCGGCATCCTGACACAGTGTAAGTGGGGGCGATTATCTCTTCAAGAGCAGTCAGGACTTCGAGCAAATCCTGACGACTCAGCTGTTTGTTTATTTGTTTGATATACTGCTATATCTATGGGTACTGGTATGTCTTCTGTTCTTCCTTTGTTCTTCGAGTTACTGATATGCATGTTTTACACCTTCGTGTTTTGTTTCGTTAATTGTTTGCTTGGCTTTGGCTTGTTAAATACGATATATAATTGCCTCTATGTTGCTGTATTAGTGAATATTTCCAACAATATACACATTATATTCTTTTTTCTGTAATTTTTAATCAAAATTTGTAGAATTTTTTCACAACAAATTAGCAAAGTCTTCTAAAATTCCTAGTAAATTCATGATAAGTTATAATTCGTCGATTCTGAACTTGTGGAAAAAGGCTTTTTTGTTGATTTTTCAGATGATTTGAATTCTTGATATTTTGTGTCGAGGGAAGTTTTCGAAATAATTTAATTTTTAGATATTGCTATATTACTAAAATACCAAATATAATCCTCATAATAGTGAAGCACCCTTAGTTAGCACACTTAGCACATCCTTTAGTTAACTACGCTTTTGTTATAAATTTTTGGATTAATCAATTATATTTTATTTTAATTTTTAATTTAGAATTAATAATTTAAAAAATCGGATGTTACATACCACTGTGATCTTTAAATTTCGATGCTAGACAAGGATTTAAGTCTATGCTGACACTGATCCTATGGATCAAATTATAAGGTCGCATACTCGCATTTTGCGGTTTGAACACAAACTCAAAATTTTGATACCATAAACTGTACAATGCATGTGAAGTGTTCGGCAGTCCACTGTTGTATGATACTGCTTTTCCAACCAAGTCCTTCGTATTAACCCAACCCTATATTGGACTGAATTGGGCTATTGCCCCCATCTTATATGGATTGAACTTGACCCAAACCAAATCTTAAGTCAAAGTAGTCTGTAATACTGATGCAGCTCATATCTGATTGGGCTTGAGGTGCCTGAGGTTGTCCTCAGGATTTTCCCCTGAGTTTAGAAGATTTGTAATATAATTCTAAGGTTATATATATAAATTACTATAAAAAAAATTACATTTACAAAAATTGCCCCTGCGGGGCCAGTTGATTTATAGGAAGAAAATCTTTTAATCTCAGGAATATTGCGTGAGGACAACCTCAGACCCAGTTTTCTCTATCTCATTATTCTATAATTATAGTATTTTAATTTTTAACATAGACAAAAACTATTGACCGATCAATCTCTCTGTCTCTGTCTAAATATTCAAATTCGAGCATCTAAAATAAACAGATTTGTTTTTTTTGAACTTCCTCCCCCTCTTTGGCCAAAATAGTTTCGAATACATTTTAACATTCGCATCATAATGAGACTTAATAATTTTATATTAATCTATCTCTCCGTCCCAACCAATTCTTTACATTTCTTTTTACACATTCTGGTACGCATTTTAAGATGTATTTTAAGGATAGTTCCATAAATTATTTTTAAAATTTTCTTTTTTGTATAAAAATATATACATTATATTTTTATACAAAAAAAAAAATTTAAAAAATATGTTATGGAACTACCTTAAAATATACCTTTAAAATACGTGCCAAAAACATCATTTTGAAACATAAACAACTACGAGGGACTGAGGGAGTACCATTCATAATCTGAACTAATGTATATAATGAATAAGAGTAATGACCACTTGGCGTTGGTACATACCGGGGCGGACTTCATGCGGTTCTCATCAATATCAATATATTCTTAATGTCTGCTAGTATTGCATTTTAAAAATTACTGCTTTTACCCTTCATTTTTTTAATCTTCTTTATTTCTTTGATGCCTTTTTTTGTCATTACACAGGAAAATTACAGCTTTTATCCTTTATGTTTTTAATCTTCTTTATTTCTTTGATGTCCTTTTTTGTCATTATACAATATTTGGAGCGATCCAATTTAGATTGGATCGACCCAAATCTCCTTTATTAATCAATTTCCTTTTTCAGGTTAAACATATTACCTTTTCTATTTTTCAATAACTAAATAATTTACTTCTTAGGTAAAATACAATATCTTTCACATTTTATCTAACTAAAATTTCTCCATTTTTAAAAACTACGATCAATTTTGTATAATAAAATAATATAATTATATTATAATTAGTATTAAATAATTAATTATCTTTTTGAGCCAAAATACGTTACCTTTTCTCTTTTCTCTAACTAAAATCTCTCCTTTTCCAATTGTATCATGGACGGTTACCTTTTTCAAACACGTTACCTTTTTTCCCTTCTCTTACGATAATTAACTGATTACCTTTTCAACTAAAACGTATCATCTTTTATATTTTTCTAATTAAATTCCTTTTTTTTCTAGAAATTTCAGGGGCAACATTAATTTCTCATTTTCTAAAAACTATGAGCAATTTTATTTAGTAAAATAACATAATTAAATTATAATTACTATAAACTAATCAATTACCTTTTTCACATAAATTATGTCATCTTTTTAATTTTCACGTTACCTTTCTATTTTTTAAAATTGAAATCTCTCTTTTTTCTTATTTTATCACGGACGGTTCTGTGTAATACAATAAACTAATAATGTTATAATATTCATAATTAACCAATTGCATTTTTTATCTAAAACGTATCAATTTCTATTTAATGAAATAAAATAATAATTATATAAAAACTAAAAATTAGCCGATTACCCTTTTCAAGTAAAACCTATAATTTTTTCTATATTTTCTAACTAAAATCCCTCATTTTCGAGAAATATCACGGATAATATTTATATAATTATTATCAAATCTCATATAAAAATTTAAGCCTCCCAACTTTATATTTTAAAAAAATTAACTTAAATTAATGAAAAATTCATATAATATTTAAAAAAAATCGTGCATCGCACGGGTTTTAAGCTTGTATAATAAAAATTCGTATACAACGAATAATATCCGTTAGATTTTTAGTTAAAAATTAGAACTGTTATATACTTATATAAAGGAGAAACGAGGGGAGGTAAAGTGGCGCCGGTCAAAAAACTCGGTTCTATTTTGTTAAATTTCTCAAATTTTTGAATTAATAATTCCAATGATTAAAAAAAATCTCAATTCCATTTTAAAATTTTACTAATAGAGGAAACTAAATATATAGTTTCATTATTTTTTACCTATAAAATCTTTACTAATGAAGTAAAGTAAATATCTAAATTGCATTTTAAATTTTTACTAATCGAGGAAACTAAATATACAATTTCAATATCCTTACCTTTAAAATTGCATTTTAAAACATTGATAGTTTGGTCGGCCGGTTAGTTGGTCGGTCGGTCGGTCGGTCGGTACCTATTTTTTTTACTTAATTACCCTTACTTAATTATAAATAAAATTTTTCCTAATAACTAATCAATTTATGTTTTCAAGTAAAACATATTAAAATAATCAATTTCCTTCTAAAATACGTTACGTTTTCTATTTTCTTTAGCTAAAATCTCTTTTTTCCAATTAAATGACGCCCTTACTTAATTATAAATAAACAATTTCCCAATAACTAATCAATTTTCTTTTTCAAGTAAAACATATTAAAATAATCAATTTTTTTAAAAAAATGTTACCTTTTCTATTTCCTTTAGCTAAAATCTATAGTTTTCCAATTATATGGCGCCGATCGGTTGGTCGGTACCTATTGTTTTTACATAATTACCCTTACTTAAATATAAATAAAAAATTTCCTAATAACTAATCAATTTTTGTTTTCAAGTAAAACATATTAAAATAATCAATTTCTCTAAATTGCATTTTAAAGTTTTACTAATGGAGAAAACTAAATATACAACTCAATTGCATTTTAAATTTTATTAATAGTGGGAATTAAATATCACTAACAAAATATAATAAAAATTTGTATACAACGAATAATATCCGTTAGATTTTTAGTTAAAAATTAGAACTATTATATAAATATATAAAGGAGATCCGATGGGATCTAAACCTCTACTATTATCCTTCATTTATTTATTAATAATATAATTAATGATAATTAGCCGATTGCCTTTTTCATTTAAAAGATGTTTACTTATAATTGATATGATATTACCTTTTATAAATACCTAAAATATCATATCTTCCAATCAATAATTTTTTTCTCTCTAATCAGCATTTGGAGCGATCCAATTGGATCAACCCAAATCTAAACCTCTACTATTATTCTTCATTTTTTTTATTAATAATATAATTAATGATAATTAGCTGATTGTCTTTTTCAATTAAAAGATGTTTACTTATAATTGATGATATTACATTTTATAAATACCTAAAATATCATATCTTCCAATCAATAATTTTTTTTTCTATTAATTAAAACACGTTGACTTTTAATTTAAACATAATATTCCAATAATTAATACATACCCAAAAATATGACTTCATATCTTCTAACCACTAACAAAATATAACAAAAATTCGTATACAACGGATAATATCCGTTAGATTTTTAGTTAAAAATTAGAACAGTTAGATTCAATGATTAAATATATTACATGATTAAATTTATTTACTAATTGCATACCCAAAAATATGACATCATATCTTCTAACCACTAACAAAATATAATAAAAATTCGTATACAACGAATAATATCCGTTAGAATTTTATTTAAAATTAGAACTGTTAGATCTAATGATTAAATATGTTACATGATTAAATTTATTTAATAAAATTTCAAGGTTCGAATTCTGTCAACGATATTATTATCCTTCATTTTCTTAATCTTCTTTATTTCTTTGATGCGCCTTTTTACCATTACACAGCATTTGGAGCGACCCAAATTAGATTGGATCGACCCAAATCTAAACATATACTATTTTTTGTCATTACACAACATTTGGAGTAACCCAATTGGATCGACCCAAATCTAAACCTCTACTATAGTATTATCCTTTATTTTTTTTTATCTTTCTTTATTTCTTTGATTCTCCGTTTTGTCATTCCTCAAATCTATCTCTGTCATTTTTCACCTTCAAGTCCAAGCCGCTCAAATCTTCACACTCCTGGATTTTGATGCATGTTTGCACTTTTCAGATTTGAAAGCTGGGTTTTTCACCAAATTAACATCTCAACCCCCTGAAGTAGGTTAAGGTATGTGTACTAGACCTCCGTACGGGTCATATATGTTTGGTTCCAGTTTTCAGTTTGGCCATAAGAGTTAAGTTTTTATTGATTTCACAATATTAAAAATTAGACAGGATAATATTTGTTTGGTTTTGATTTTGGTTTGGAATTTAAGAATTAAAGTTTTAATGAATTACCCGATGTTATAATAATATACAGGGCACCAGAAAGGTACCTTTAAAATATTTGCTTGGCCTTTCAATTTTTTATTTTACATGTCGTAATAACAAAGGTAGTTGGAAAGATTACCAGTTAATAACATTGACACAGTACGGACCATGTTATTTGTAAATAATCTTGGGACTCAGTTTGATACTTATAGACATTATTTTGTTTTCAAGCAAGTTTATGTTCTTTATGGATTTGTTCAACTTAATGTTCATGGGGTAGACATGCTACGTACCAGAAGGTCTTATGGAATAACATACTTTTTATCGAATGTCTCCGAAGGGACTATGGAATAGCATACTTAGAAGCTCAGACCCATGTCACAAGCCTCACCCTCTGGGTCAGGTAACATTGCTCTTATTTATGCTCTAAATATCTTCTTTACTCGCGTTCAATTTCACTTCATATATGATCTCATATTTAGCACTTTCACTTGAGCTCCATATTAAAATATAAAAGCACTAACTTTTCCATTTTTCAGTTTAGTTGGCTTTTTGAGAGAGAATAGGTTATGGAAAATGTGATTGTTAGAATTTGTAATCATACATTATTTGAAGATAAAAGTGAATAAGTGAGCTTCTTGCGGAGACCTATTTTTTTGGTAAACAGTATTATCCTTCATTTTTTTAATCTTCTTTATTTATTTAATGCCCCTTTTTGTCATTACACAGCATTTGGAGCAACCCAATTTAGATTGAAACAAAAAATTCTAATATGATATTGTACTTATTTTAAGTAATGTTGTAGTACTACGATTGTACCTCCAGCCTTTCTCTTCTCCTCCAGCTACATAATTTTAAATATTGAAAACAAAATACAATACAAGAAGAAGTTTGCATTTATAAATATAGATTACAAGCAGAGAGAGATGTTTAGTTACAGATAGACTACATAACAACAACATAAGTGATAAAAAGAAAGATGTTAGTTACAGATAGACTACATAGCATCAATATAAGTGATAAAAAGAAAGATGGTCCACATGATGATCAAGCTAATGAAGTATAATTGAAGTAATTAACAAGTCTGAACCACATAAGCAACTTCCATTTTATAGGTATTGTTTATCATAACGTGGGTAATGGGTTTATGTATTCCAATTAATTTTATTTTTGGTTACCCCTCTAAGTTGATCACAAAAAAATTAACAACCCATCAAAATAAGTAGTTTAAAATATATTCAAATTCAAATTATTATATTCATTTCAATAAGAACATACTTTTAATATAATAAAGTCAGCCATGGTGAAAGACCTTAATTTGAACATAAACAATAAATCTACTAGAATATTTATCTGATATTTTGGGTTGCTTATTTAATTGTATAATTTACTTATTTTTAATAAAAGAATCTATATTAATAATATATATACACTGTTTTTTCATACATGAATTTACTAATACAGTTTAATGGTCACGCTCAGGTGAGAATGAGAACAGTGAGAACACACATATTCACTACATTTCAAGCAATTTTAAAGGGCCCCGCTAGGGGCATCTTCACAAAAAAAGTCATATAATTCTACCCTCTATCCACTCATAAAAAAATTAACAAAAAAAAATTAAAATGAGAACAGTGAGAACACACATATTCGCTACATTTCAAACTATTTTAAAGGGCCCCGCTAGGGGCATCTTCACACAAAAGTCTTATAATTCTACCCTCTATCCATTCATAAAAAAATTTAACAAAAAAAATTAAAAATTGCTTGAAATGTGATCTCATTGTTCTCCAACATTTACACATTATATTAACTATGAGGTCTCATAGTTAATATAACATGTTCTTGATATTATATGAGGTTTAATGTTTTGGAGCCATTTAATGTTTTGGAGTCATTGGGGGTGAAGGAATTATCATTTCCGCATTTGAATAATGAAGACAATTTATTATTGTTTTCAATTAGAGAACAATATTTGTAAAAATATTTATTATTTTTATTGCAGATTTTGATGGATTAAATAAATTTTCAACATTGTTAACATAGAATTGTATGCTACTTTTTTATATAAATTTTAGCATATCATTATTTTATTAAATACTTATATAATTATATATAATATCTTGCTAAGAATTGATTATTTATATAATTGCATACAATATCTTTTTAAGAAATCAATCAAATTTGTTAAATTTTTGGTATTGTCAATTTAAATTAAATAAGATGTTTTAAGAAATCAATCAAATTTGTTAAATTTTTGGTATTATCATTTTAAATTAAATAAGAAGCCGTGTACGAAGTACGGGCAAAATGCTAGTTTTCAAAATTTGTGACATAACGGCCATTAATATAATACTCAAAACATTACAGTATAACGTTGTGATGACATAAGAGACAAACGAGCCCATATGTGCATGCCTTGTTTTTCAACAACCTGTACTGCTTATTTCCAACTTACTCCTATTTAATACATTATTTTTTCCCAAGTTTCTTCAATTATTATTTACTATACAACTATTTTATATTTACTAGCTTTATACAGTGATATTTTAAAAATATTGTTCATGAGTTTTTTATATATATATTTAAAATATACTTTTTTGCCAAAAGTTATAAAATAATACTTGCAAATTTTTCTGAATTGATGATATTTATTTTATTAATATTAACTTTTATTATTTTAGTTGTTATTGTGCCTTTTTGAATGAAATTTCTTGTTTTTTTAATTTCAGGTTCATTATATTTCAAATTTTTCATAATTTTTTCACTCAATAATTTTATTATATTACATATAATTAATATCTTTTTTAGAAAAAGTACAAAATAATATCTATAATTCTCATTCATATTTTTAAGTTCTATTTAATATTTTTTAGAAAAAAAATATAAATCATATCTATAAAATGATAATTTTATTCCTCGTAACCAAACCACATAGTTATAATAATTATATATAGGATATAATTACTTTCTGTGCTGTAAAGGTATCAAATTTGGTTGGTGGCAAGATTATTGAGGTCTAAGTGTGATGATTAAGACCACAATTGATTCTGGTATGCAAATAATACAGACTTTGTACGTATAATCCCCCTTTGTTTATCTTGAAACTGATTAGATTTGTGTCTACTGAGGTCCTGACAAAATGATTAAGCAGAGGGGAAAACTACAATGGTACCTGCCACACGTAAAGCATCCAAGATGGAAAATTAAATGTTTTTGTTGCGAAAAACAAATACGGAGTATTTTAATATTAATACCGATCGAGATAAAAAAAAAAGTAGTCTGTTAAAAACATTTATACAGAGCACATGCAAGTCAAAGAGAAAATAACAAAGAATGGAAGAGCTCTAAGATATGATGTGCGTGTAGTTCCTATCAGTAGCAATATATGTGTGTATAGTGGTGGCTGGATGTCTGGAAAGGTAACAAGGGGGATGGACCAATTGGTGACCATGCTATTGCTAATAATAATTCATAAAATTGGATGTCTCAATGCGCAACTTTTCTGCAAGATAACACCCTTGCATTGCATGCAAAACGCACAAGATACAACTAGATCGAGACTTCACTTGATTCTACTGTCTTGATCAATACCCCCCCCCCCCCCCCCCCAACCCCCAAAAAAAATTACATAAATTAAAATATTTCAAAAATTTCAGTGACAATGCACATAATCAATTAATCATACAGACATGCAAACAATAAATTAATGAGTGATGCATATTTTAAAAAAATTGCTGGTCAAATGTTTGTCCGACGTTATTGATTTCCATGTGCATGATGTATTTGTCTCTAACGTCCTTTAAATTTAAAATTCTCATTCAGAAAGTTTGTGCAACGGTTGTGTAAGCATCAAATTACATTATTATTTCCGCCGTTCACCCACACAAATTTTTTTTGTACATATACAGCTAACTTAATAAAATTACGTATTTCATCCTAAGTTTACTTTTAAAAATGAATTGTTACCAGCGGCAAAACACGTCGTTTATTACTAGCAATATTTGGTGCTAAATTATTTTTCTCTAATTTATTTTCTTTTCAACTAGATTAACGGCTAAAACTGTGTTTTCGTTGTATAATGTGTCTTGATATCGTCACGTATATTGTGCCTCTACCGCTTAATACTTCAAATTCATTAGATCCCCTCCGGTCTCGTGCTAATTGCTCAAACTTTAAATCTCATCGATGAAGTGAGTGCTTTAACTTTCTTGCTTCAGTTTTTTTATTTTATGAATAATGTTACAGATACCAAATTTAGTACCAAAATTTGTTATCAAATGACGTGGTATCAAAATTTGTTACGAAATGATGTGCCAGAGGTGACGTGTCAGTTTGAAAAAAAATTATTGGCCTACTAATGTGAATGCAAAGGTCCGTCTCATTAAATATTTGTTAAACACCAATTATATTGTGACACCCATCATTTGGGAACATTTTGGGATATAATTTGGTACCCCTATCATTTTTCTCTCTTTTTTTTCCCCAAAAATAAAGCAGGTTTCATTCAAAATAACATATCACAACCGAGACAAACTCCCGACTGTCGATACAACCAGGTTAGAAAAACAAATAACAGACTAAAAACAATTAACTGATTTGTTTCCTGATCGTTTAACACACTGAACTAAAAAGTTCTTAAAACTACAAACGAAATCAAAGACATCCCGAACGATCCAAACTGCGCTGACATCCCTGAAAGCATCAACATCACAATTGACCTTTCACGTAAAACCATTATTAGTCCATCATTCAGAATCCCCAGTTGCATAAATTGAGATTAGAGGAACGACACCCAACTATCTACATGCCGAATACCAGTTATAGACATGTCGAAAGTGGAAAACCCTAAAGGATTAACAATCTTTGTTTATGACATATGAGCTTTTGCAATGATCACTATCGTCCCAGCTTCGATGCGGGTTTTCCAGATTCCAAAAAACATCCACAAAATCATTTTAACAGATCCAACATCGAATGAAACTAAACATAATTAAACAAAAACATAACAAAATATTCCAAAAGTAGAGGAGAGACATGCAAACATTCAAAAAATTGAGTTTTATTGAAAGAAAAATTAACAAGAACGAAAGAAAACTAAGTGATTGGGGTTTTTCATCGAACAAAACCCAGTGAAAGTCCATAGACTAGCTTGAGAAAAAAAACAAAAAGAGGCGGTTTTAGAGAGAATAGGGTTTTGAGTTCGAATTCATCTTTTACTCTCTTTATTTTGGGTAAGCTAAATAATATTTTCCTTATTTTATTAATATATCTTTTGTATTTTGACTACGAAGTTTATCAAGAAAAAGAGTGATGTTAAAATGATACTCCTCCGTTTTATATTAATAGTACATTTTCAAAATTATTTATTTCAAATATTTGTCTTACTTCTAATTTCACGATAATTTTTCACTTAAATTTTTTGTAATACTCTTGAAATTTAATTTCCAATATTAATTTTTTATAAATTTTTTTCCTAACCATTGTAATAAATATGGGCATATGGAATTTGATCATCAATATTTGAATTTCTTAATATGCGTAATTTTTTGAAATTGTACTATTAATTTGAAACGGAAAGAGTATATTTTATTTCGTACTCCATCCATCATAAAATACATGCCCTTTTGAATTTTTACGGGAATTTTAAGTGTTAGGAATAATTCATGAATTGTGATGTTAAGAATAGAATTTTACTTATACTTCTTGTATATCCTAATCTTATAAAGGATTTAGCACTTTGTATAGAAGAATGTATTAGACAGTAATCTGTAGAATTAAGTCAGGAACAGTGCATCAAGTACTACATGTTAGGAACTGAGATTGAATCATGATAGGTCAGGTCAAATACTGATCAAGTACTGATGGGATGGTCAGATCCTGATGCATGATGGAATCCTGATATCAGTCGTGTTACTGATGATGTCATTATGGATGCTACAAAAATTGGCAAGTGCTATAAAACAGGATCTTTGTTTGAGGAACAAGCGAGAAGATTTCATGAAGGAAAGAATTTTCTATTGATGGAAACTATCAACGGGACGGCAGAACATTGTCATGTATAGATTATCTTTCTGTGATTAGTTGATAGGTAGCATTATAAATACTCTCTCTATATCATTGTAAAAAGAGTTCGAATCGTGAGTTTTGTATGCGTAGCTCTGTATAAGGTTTGTATTCGAGAGTTCGAAACAAACAGAGAGAAAGAGAGATTTATTTTATCAGCAGCTGCTAAAGGTATTTGTACACCTTTGGTAGAGTTTGTATTTGATTTATTTAATACAAACAGAGTTTGATTTATTCGTTTATTCTTGTTTATCTAATCAAGCAAAAATCAGACACGATTATATAACTTGTATTCAACCCCCCATTCTACAAGTTATTCGAGTTAACATTAAGGTGTATTAAAATGATAACTTTGCATATTATTTTTTAAATTTTCTTTTTTATGAATTAACCTTCTGTTGGACCCGGATTTCTGCTGTCAAGAACGGCCTTCGAATTCTTATGGACATCTTTCGGAATAAGCCTGAAAAAGAGAAGAATGCGAGGGTGTTGCCCCCGATTCACCTCCGGTGTGAGAATAAGTTAATCCGGTCTTGGGTGAGTAAGGAAACGTACAAGAAAGAGTAGTAAACCTGGGTAAGTTCATGTGTGTATATCCCTTTTTTCCCCCTTTTCACCTGATCCTCCTCGTCTATTTATCCTCAAGCCTCAGCTTTTAACTGATCCTTGTTCTCATGTTCGTTTAGTGGCTATCATTCTCTTGGTCTTAGTGGAGATCATTCTCCATTAATTAAGGGAAGTGGAGAACATTACATCCCCACAATGTTATAATGAAGGTGGGCCTCCAACAGTTATAATGAAGGTGGGCCTCCAACATGTCCCTGGGCTTTGTTCGGAGATCCATCAGAACGAAGACCAATAATTCAGCACACCTTCTTCAGATTCTGTTCCTGTTTAAGCTTCACTCCTGGTTTTTGTGTTCGCATGTTAATCTCTTCGGATTGAGCTTCTTCAGCCTTTATGCGTCTTCGGCCATAATTTAGCCTAGCATAATTATTTAAATTTTATGCATCTTCGGCCTTCAGCCTAACATGTTCTTCATTTTATGCGTCTTGGGCCGAAGCCTAGCTGGTCTGTGTATCTTCGGTCGTTCATCCTCGTGAACAGCTTTGCATGACTATGGGCCGTTCATCTTCGTGGACAGCCTTCGTTCGTCCTTGCTTATTTATGCGTCTTCGGCCATAATTTAGCCTAGCATAATTATTTGGATTTTATGCGTCTTCGGCTTCGTTCGGCCTCAGCATAATTATTTAAATTTTATGCATCTTCGGTTTCGTTCGGCCTCAGCATAATTATTTAAATTTTATGCATCTTCGGCTTCGTTCGGCCTCAGCATAATTATTTATTTATTTTTTATGCGTCTTCGACCGTGGCCTCAGCATAATTATTTAAATTTTATGCATCTTCGGCTTCGTTCGGCCTCAGCATAATTATTTATTTATTTTTTATGCGTCTTCGACCGTGGCCTCAGCATAAATTATGCAGCTTCGGACAATTTTATTGGCCTTAGCATTGTTTTTCATTTATGCATCTTCGGACTTTGCCTAGCATAGTTTTATTTTGCTTCGGACAATTAAATTGTTTTTAGCATTTTATTTATGCGTCTTCGGACTTTACCTAGCATAGTTTTATTTTGCTTCAGACAATTAAATTGTTTTTAGCATTTTATTTATGCGTCTTCGGACTTTACCTAGCATAGTTTTATTTTGCTTCGGACAATTAAATTGTCTTTAGCATTTTATTTATGCGTCTTCGGACTTTGCCTAGCAGAGTTTTATTTTGCTTCGGACAATTAAATTGTTTTTAGCATTTTATTTATGCGTCTTCGGACTTTACCTAGCATAGTTTTATTTTGCTTCAGACAATTAAATTGTTTTTAGCATTTTATTTATGCGTCTTCGGACTTTACCTAGCATAGTTTTATTTTGCTTCAGACAATTAAATTGTTTTTAGCATTTTATTTATGCGTCTTCGGACTTTACCTAGCATAGTTTTATTTTGCTTCGGACAATTAAATTGTATTTAGCATTTTATTTATGCGTCTTCGGACTTTGCCTAGCATAGTTTTTGGTATATTAGGTCGTAACCTAGCTGCCCCCAGTTTTTAAGGGACTTGAGAGTAATTAAGGTCCCATTCGGTTGGTGAAAAAATGTTTCCTCCCGGCCTTAATTACGTCATAGTAGCTTAAATACTAAAATAATTATAAGGACTCATGTTTTTATCGGTCGGTCCCGAACATGTGTTCGTTCAGACAAAAAACTGTCCCTAAACGATTAATTGTTGATTGGGCATCTTCGGTCGTAACCTAGCCGCTCCCGGTGGGGATTGTAAATAATTAAGTTCTTGTTTGGTCGGCGAAAAATATTTTCCTCCCGGACTTAATTATGTCGAAGTTGTTTAAGTACCACAACATTTGCAAGGACGCATATTTTGTTCGATCGGCCCGTAATGTGGGTTTATTTAAGCCTTATTGTACTAAACTACGTAATGAACATGTTAGATCATGTGGTGCGCATTTAATTGTTCTTGGCCGAACCGAAACATATATAATTTTGAAGTAAATCATTTTTCCCTTCAATAGTGCGTGTTATGCATATATAATGACAGGATATAGATTGATGCTCAAAAGTAAGTGACTTAGGTTTAGTAAAGTTGAGGATGCTTAAGCAAAAATATGAAATTTGGGGTGATTAGTAAGCTTACTCGAGCTTGGTCACCTGGGTCAAACAATGGTAATAAGGCTCCTCGCTTTTTGTCACGTGAGTGTGCCCAGCTGGTCAAGAGAGCATCAATTTATTTCTCCAATCAATAGGTCTTGGGCCCCCAACTTTTCCTTCGGAATGTGTTGATAGCTTCAGTATAGCTGAAATTTCACTCTCTCATGAGCTGTTTTGATCTTCTGTTCATCCGTGCCATTGCTAAGCCTGTTGGTTAGGAATCCCGAGAGAAACCTGATTGCTTCCGCAGCAGCTGGACTACCTGGAAGAATAGTCCTTGATATATCACTATTCTTCTTCTTTGTCTTTGCCATTGAAATCCCATGTTGGATAATTTTTCGAAGACTTGAATTAGCCACCAACTCTGTGCTTTTCAGCTTCTCTCTTGTTTTTGGACATATGAGGTTCCCTGACTCGAACCATTTCAGTATAGAAGCCCTATCATAAGTCTGTAACGGAAGATAGAGGCCGGCGTCATGAAACGGCAGCGGAGCAGAGTCTGTATTTGAAATGCTTTCGAGATGAAACGGCACAGTTTCTTCTTCATCTTTACTACACACTCCATACTCTTCTGCTTTAGAAAAGTCTATCAGGTCATCTACGAACATATTCTCTTCTGCTGATGTGCCTCGGGGTTGGCATTTCTTTGGGCTATTAATTTTGCATTGTAGCATTATGAGCTTGGAATCATAGAACTGGCTTCTGCTAATGAATTTGAGAATCAGAAGCATGCTGAAACTTATGTGAGCTTTCCTGGTATGATAAACTCATGAACTAGAGACTGTAAAAGTGTCTAGTCGCTTAAAGCAAATTAAACAAATCAGCAGGAAAGCATAATAGGTGTCGTATCATCCCATATCACTTGAGGTTTAGAGGGTAATTTAAAGTAGAAAAAATGCACTAAAAAAAATATATTTGCAACATCTCAATTGAGTAATTCAGTTTGAACTTTAGTGATATGTTTAAAGTTTGTAACGAGACAGTGATATCAAAGAATATATATTCTCAGCTGACTCCAAATGTGAGATGCATAAATGACGAGTAAGTAGTTGCGTACTGGTGATATCAAGAAGTTCATATCAGGAGTATTTTGTTTCTTGCTTTTACCAAGTTGTTACATATAACACAAAATTTCTATCAAAAGAGTTACAGAAACATCATGTGCTTATTCCGACAAAGCAAGAGGTGGAAGATACTAATAATAAAATAGCAGGTGTTGGCGATTTTAGGCTTAAGAATGAACATAAACCATCACTGGTCATTTAACATCATACCTGGGATGTGGTGTTTATACACACATCCTTACCAGACTCTTTACATTTTGCAGATTGAACTCAAGGATTGAGCTACTGACTTGATTCACTAAATGACTCGTTGAGTTCATATTTCGAGCCGGGTTGAATTAATGAGTTATGAGCGAGTTTTTGGGTAAAAACCCACTTGGACCTGGACAAAATCTTGCTGTTGTAAACTGAGCCAATATTTTCAGATCGACGGAGATCGCTGCGCGTGAATAGAGCGTTCTTCGGGCGAAATGGAATGAACCAGAGAAATTAGGGGTGTTCACAAATTGGTTTTCTTATACGTCCCCACAGTCGGCGCCAAATGTTGGACCCGGATTTCTGCTGTCAAGAACGGCCTTCGAATTCTTATGGACATCTTTCGGAATAAGCCTGAAAAAGAGAAGAATGCGAGGGTGTTGCCCCCGATTCACCTCCGGTGTGAGAATAAGTTAATCCGGTCTTGGGTGAGTAAGGAAACGTACAAGAAAGAGTAGTAAACCTGGGTAAGTTCATGTGTGTATATCCCTTTTTTTTCCCCCTTTTCACCTGATCCTCCTCGTCTATTTATCCTCAAGCCTCAGCTTTTAACTGATCCTTGTTCTCATGTTCGTTTAGTGGCTATCATTCTCTTGGTCTTAGTGGAGATCATTCTCCATTAATTAAGGGAAGTGGAGAACATTACATCCCCACAATGTTATAATGAAGGTGGGCCTCCAACAGTTATAATGAAGGTGGGCCTCCAACACCTTCAAATATTAAATTATAATACACAAAAAAAATTCAAAAAATAACATTTGGAACTATGTTTTTTATTCATATTAAAATACATATAAAAAAAATTAAAGAAACGAACGGAAGGAGTATATATTTTCGAAACGGGAGCTATGTATAGGGCCCGATAGGGCCCGTTTGGGAAATCTTATTTTTCTGAAATAAGTTACTTATTCTGGAAAAAATTTAGGAAATATGTATATTTTTTCTGAAATAAGTAACTTATTTTTGCAAGATAACGAATATTAAACTCCCGATACACATTTTTCTCTAAAAAAAAATATAAATACGAATTTTTTTCCGAAATAAGTAACTTATAAGTTGATAGACAGATTTGACAAACGGGCACATAGTTTAGACCTCTCATGCTGAGCTGAAAAAAAAAATAAAAAAATTTATTGGTTACGCAATTTAATAATCCGTATATGCATATTTAAATTACATTGATCGAATACATGTAAGAAAAATAGATTGATTGTCCTTTACTGTCCCGGGGAATAAATGTTTTTTACTGCAATCCTACTGTCAATATTATGAATCCATCCTTAATAGAGTACGGAGTACTAATAAATACGTAAAAGATACTCCGTAGATGTTGGTAGAATTATTGTTGAAAGAAAGTATTAGTAAAAGCAGTAGACTTTTTAAAAAAAAAAATAAAAAATTGGAGTCCTGAAATAAATAAAATCCAGAAGCAACCTGGCATAAAAATGTGAAATCAGCTTTTTTTATGTGTACTTGTCCCCTGTGCGGCTGAGTGTGAAAAAAGGAGTAGTGTAATATTCTTTCACAGATGTGAAGGGATTCAAAGATGCGGAGCACGATCTCCTTGTGGTGTAGTATCCACTTTGATGAAAATAACGGTCACGTTCTGGGGCGATGTTTCCTAAATATATTGAGTATATATATTTGCCGTTTGTTCGTCCATCCATGGTCTATCCCCTCCCCTCTTTTGTTGGGTACCTATTTTCACTCTTTTTTGACTTTTTTTCCATCAACTTTCACCCCTTTTTCCTATTGGAATGCGTGAGACTTGAATCTGGATACACTAGGCCTCGTTCGTTTATGCGAGTTACACGGTAACTTAAAAATCCTTGGAACTAAGATACTCCATTTAAGTTCCCTGGATAATTGAAAATCTGTGTTTGGTTAATCATTATGAAACTTCAAGTTACATAGTTATTTTTATTTGAATTATCTATTAACAAATTCATTTTTTGTATAAATACTAATTATCTTGTTAAAAAATAAATAAATAAGTTAATTATAAACTTATCTTAAAAATTTTCATATAAAATAAAACTAGAAATATTATAATATTCTGTAGAAAAAAACATATATCTATTACAGATTATAGTAAAAATAAATAAAATTATTTTAATTATAATAAAAATAAATAAATTTAAATATAATTTATTACATGATTGTTATATAGAAAAAATATTTTTATTATACAAATTAAAAATTTTAAATGTTCTTTTAACAATTTACCTCAACCAAATCAAGCAACCCAATTTGTAAAATTAAATTTTACAAGAAAATTAAAAAGTTTATATAGTTAATCATAAAAAAATATAGAGCATACTAAAAATATTTTGCCATATAAAAATTAAAATAGTTACTCAAATTAAAGAAAAATAATTACTTATTAAAAAGTGGATGTGTAATTATGAATACAAAATAATAATAAAAAAAGAAGTTAAACATATTTACTACGCAACTCACGGTGACCACCCTCTACTAGATAACTAGGTTCCACCATTTTGTAGTAACTCAGAGTACCTTGAAAGTTTAGGTTTGTTAAAGTTCCATGATACTTGAAGTTACGTCGTTGAGTTACATCCAAACAAATGAGGCCTAAAACTTCTATAACATTATCTTCAATAGAGCTTGTTAATATAATTATTACTAGTAACTTTTATCACATCATTATATATATTATTTTTTTATTTCTTCTCTTCTCCATTTCATTGTTGGTAATTTTTGTTACAAATCTACTTTAATAGTTGGCAATTTTAAAAATTGTCAATTTGATCACATATATAAATTTTATATTATCTTATAAATACACTTAAAATATGGGAGAAATAAAAAAGAATAAATTTAAATACATTTTTGGAAAGTTGTATGTGTTTTAACTAAATGGGGAAGTTGCCAACTTTTGGCAACATTGATACTTCAATAAGATGGGCAACCAAGGTGTCATGCAACATAGGACTTGACAACCTCTTGACAACCCTTATTGGAAATGCTCTAAATTAACAGTATTGAGACTGATAAATTTTATTAATTTAATGAGATTATTAATATCCATCACGGATGTCCCAGTTGGTTGGACCGTGACTTTAGGGGCTTACATATGTTCGATTTATGGGAGATGCGGAAGTAAGTGATCGAGAAGTATTACATTTTTTTTATTTTTAATTTTAGAAGGTGTTTGTTTATTTAGAAGTGAGTATATTAAACAACCAATTAAATTAATC
This sequence comes from Kitagawia praeruptora, assembly GCA_037693485.1. Taxonomy (NCBI): domain Eukaryota; kingdom Viridiplantae; phylum Streptophyta; class Magnoliopsida; order Apiales; family Apiaceae; genus Kitagawia; species Kitagawia praeruptora. The sequence goes on from CM075350.1 coordinate 103,221,192, forward strand.
ACATGTACTCATTTTTTACAAAATAGCTTACTCTTAATTTGAGTAATTCGAGCGTGATGTGATAGTTCGGGCGATAAAAATTTAATAAAAATTTGAAAATTTATTAGATTCTCGTATATTTTGAAATTTATTAGAATAATTACTCATTTATAAGATATATGAATTTAATTATTTTAAATTGAAAATTTAATAATTCAAATGATAATGACTTTTTTTTATCAACATATAAATAGGGTGATTATTCGGTTATAACCGAAACGAAATATCGAAGATCAAAATAATTGAAATAACAAATAAGTCAAAAATCATAACCGAATTAAGAACTGAAATAATTTCGGTTATTTTACCGAATCGAATTTAATATTTTGGTTAAAAACCGAATACCGAAATACAAAACCGAATTGATATAATTATATATTTAATATATAAATATATGATATAAATATATATACAATAATTTTGTTTTTTTAATATATTTTGATTAATTCAGATTTTTCAATTAATTCGGTGAAAAAATCGAAAAATTGAAATACACAAAAAATCATAACCAAATTAAAATCGAATTATTTTGGTTCAATTAACTGAACCAAATTATTATTTTTATTTCAATTCGATATTTGGGTATTTGATTAATCGAACCTACAGGTTGGATTCGATTATCCCTGCTATCGGCCTATTTTGAGTTTGATTATTCCTCACTCAGTAGATAAATGTATATAAGCCAAATTTTGAAGAAAAACTCTATTAACAATGAATTATTTTATGGAATAAAAATAACATAGTGATAAAATTATCCATTTGTTCTTTACAAAATCTTATATTCGATTATCACTTATATCAATATTTATTGTGAACAAAAATTAACGAGCATTCTAAGCATTAATAAAAAAATCAATGAATTATTTAAGATTAAATAATTACAAATTAACGTAAAAAAAGTTGTTAATCGAAAAAAGAAAAAAGTGAAAAAAAGAAACGTTACCGTCTCCAAACGTCAATATTATACCAGTGGAGAATATCCCATTATTTAATCAATAAAAAACAGAAAATAGAAATAAGGATTAACGGAACAATGAGGATGGATAACGAGAGAGAGAGAGAGAGAGAGGAGGAGAGAGAGAAACAAAAGCTGCCAGGCATGCAACAAGGCAGTGAGATTAATTAACTAAAAAATACACTAATCTCGCCCCAACACATATACATACAAAACCAACAGGGAGAGAGAGAGAGAGCAAGAAGGAAAGGAGAGAGAAGAGGAGAGAGAGAGAGAGTCTCACAAAAATCTGTCAAATTCAAATTCACCATTACCCCTCAAATTGCAAGCTTCTCTTGGAACCCTAGCCATGGCGTCTTGTTAAAAATTAACCCAAATTACACTTTCTCCTGTAATTTCCGTTTCCTCCAAAGCGGAGACTCGGCCACCACGTCACCATGATGGCCAATGAGTTACCGCTCTTCTTCTTCTTCTTCTTTGGCTAGTGTTTCTCGATTCATCCTCCATCATTTCTTCATCTCCGATCTCTCCAACATATACATACACATATACATACATTAATTGAACGTCTCCTCTGCTTCTTGTTGATTGTTATTAAGCATAATAATAATAGATAGTTGTTGTTTTGGTGGTTTGGGGGAGGATGGCGGCGAGTAGTAAAGGTTTGATAGAGAAGTTGAGAAGAATAACTCGTACTATATATTTTGTGATTGCAATGGTGGCTTCGCTTTTGGTTATGTCTTTACCTTTGTTAGTTGCAATTGCAGATGTATTGTTCCCTGCTTTGTTAATTTCTAGTTTTACTTGTGTTACTTGTCATTCCTTTCTCCATCATCTTCATCGTTACGCTTTCAATTCTTCGTTGATTGATATTCCCCTCGTTTCCGTAATCAGATCTCTCCTTATCACCAGTATGTCCTCTCCTCTCTCTCTCTCTCATTTTTGCAGCATTGTATTGTTTTTGTTTGATTTGTACAAAATGTTGCATAAATGATGAATAAATGCGGTCTTGTAGCCTATATGGATAAATGGTACCAGTACATTGTTAGCTCCGTCGTGAATCTAGGTGTATGTGTTCTACATTCTGTTTCTTTACAGATTGTTTTGTTTGTTTCCCCCGGTGAATTTGATTTTCATGAGAAGGGTAATCACAGTGAAATTTAGGTTAATGAGAAGTAAAACTAAATCAAGACCTAAACAGATGGGCAAGATACTTTAATTTCTCGCACAAAAATGAAAGGAAATTTTGGATTTATCCCTAAATTAACCAAATAATTTGTTAAAGCTGCATATAGGTGGGAGACTGGTGTATGATGCAGTCTGTGATTAATTGTTTTATCTTTATCTGGTGCAGGTGTGTATTATATGTGTGATGGACCTGCTCTCTCTCATGGGCCTTATTTAGGAACTGTTACCATCTCTTCCATTGCTTCGATACTACTTCTTTCGGTTAAGGCTTGTGTTTTTTCTGTCAACTCTCAAATTGAGGCTGAAGCTTCCTTGTCTCTGTCAAAGCGGAAACTGCATTTAAAGAAGTCATGGGGGATGCCTGTATTATTTCTCTCATCCGTAGTCTTTGCTTTAGGGCATATTGTTGTTGCTTATCGGACAAGCTGCAGAGCAAGGAGGAAACTAATGTTGCATCGAGTTGATCCAGAATCAGTAAGCTTATGATACTTATTTTCCTATATGATAAAGTTGAAAACATCGCGTCTTATATCACTATATTCGTGAAATAAATTCGAAACACACTTTAGCTTCTGACGATTTAATTACAAATAATTATATATTAGCTTCTTATACATTTAGCTCTCTTATACTACTTTATGATCTCTGTTTTCTGATGAATCTTTTTTAATGATCACAGATTCTTTCATGTAAAATGTCATTTTCTGCTTATCAGAAAGTTCCAAGATCACCTACTCCCCTTGCAGGGAAAACACTAAGAAGTGATAGTGACTTGAATAGAAGGCCTGGGGTTACTTGTGGTCATGGGGAAATTCCAGTTCGGTTACTAGCAGATACTGACAGCTTATTTATGATGACCCAAGGGCTTAATGTACACTACAAGCTTAGCTTATCTGGTGCACCTTCTCGTTCCTTGTCTTCTTCAACCTTTCTTAATAGGCCTTCGGTAAATGTTTATCCAAAAAGCAAGTATCATCTTCATAGGAGCTTTAGCAGTCACTTCAATTCCTCCTCTCTCCATACACCATTACTAGATCAATCAACTTATCCTGGACCGTCAGAAGAAATTCCAATGTTTAGCTTGGATGAAGCTGGTGATTCTGAGCCTCCTGTGGTGGTGGAAAATCCGAGTACAAATAGTCAGTTTGGCATTGTTTTAGTGCATGGATTTGGAGGGGGTATATTCTCATGGAGGCATGTAATGGGTGTGTTGGCTCGGCAGGTTGGCTGTAAAGTTGCCGCTTTTGATCGTCCTGGATGGGGATTAACATCCAGGCCACGGAAACAGGACTGGGAACATAATCAGCTGCCTAATCCGTACAAGCTTGAAACGCAGGTTATTGCCGGCAAAATATATCATTCTTCTTGCACATTAAGTTTGATTCAGTTACTATTATGAATGTTGCTTAAGTTATCCTACCGGCTACCACATTGTTTATAAAACTGGGTTTTGATTTTCTTTTTCTTCTTCTTAGCATTCCTTTCTTATTTATAAAATAAGAACCGTCGCAGTTATGTTCATTGTGGTTTTGTGCATGTTATATTTTAATGCAATTATACACGTAGTTCTATGCCTTTTTTCTCATACCCATTTTACTCTGTATTATTCTCCTTGACAACCCTTATCTGAACATCTTTGCGGTAACATCTGTATCCAGGTTGACCTGCTTCTAAATTTTTGTTCGGAGATGGGGTTTTCTTCTGTTGTTCTTGTTGGTCATGATGATGGAGGCCTGCTTGCTCTGAAAGCTGCACAGAAAGTGATGTCCTCTGCGACCTCTGTAAATGTGAGGAGCTCGCACTTTGGATATCTGATAACACTGTATTTCTAATCTTTGTGCATGCTCATGATCCTTATAAAGAATAAAGTAAATCAAGTTCTATGTTTAAATCTATTTAATTGTCAATCCATATCTTACCCACATTTTATCATACATGTACCGTGATCCACATGAAAGTACTGATGATTGCGAGTGCAGGTTGAAATCAAGGGGGTGGTATTACTGAATGTAAGCTTGTCAAGAGAAGTTGTTCCTGGCTTTGCCAGAATAATTTTGAGAACTAAACTCAAAAGAAACCTTGTAAGTTTACTTCGGACAGAGATCACACAAGTAGTCAATCGGCGTGCTTGGTATGATGCTACCAAGCTAACAACAGAAGTCACGAGTCTTTATAGGGTAAGCAAAGCCAATATGTATAAAGGCTTTCCCTGCTTGACAAACATGAAACACTAATATGCCTGCTCCATGTATCTTGGTGTTTTGCCTGTCTGCCATCTGCAAAACTGGCAACTCCCTTTTTGTTCTAAATTCTAAATTATCCCTTGCTAGATACTTTGTACAGCACGAATTCAAAGTCTCTTCCTTTAACTTGCTAATCTCCTTCACCTTGTTAGAACACTACATGAGCAAAATTCTTCCTGTAGTTATAATTTATAAGTACATATAACACACCATTGATTTAGTTACGTTGCAGCTTTTATCTCTTTCTCTTGGAAGCTTGTTCAAAAGAGTAAAAATTTCCATTTTGAAAAAGTATACCATCTCATTAGCAGGAGCAGGGGACTTTGTAATATGAACAATATATTATTATTCGATCTTCAGATTTTAGAATAAAAGCAATATTCTATATAGTTGGGTTTAATATGAACAATATATTATTATTCGATCATCAGATTTTAGAATAAAAGCAATATTCTCTATAGTTGGGTAATGGTTTTGTATTGCACACATGAATGTGATATTTGTATTATTACAAATTTACAATCTTGGTAATTGCCAACCCAAGTACTTGTGAGATTGCTCCAACAATACCACCAAAGCATGGATTAAGACCATTTCCATCTTCAGTTAAATTAGCATTTCTCACTCTGCTATTTTATAGGGATGCTTTGTATTATTAAGGTAGGTTGATATTCTTTTTACAATTTAATACAGGGAAATATGTGATTTGGTTTAATTATGTACAGTGGTCAAAAAAAGTTGGCTAATATAAAGTGGTGAATAACTAGAGAAACGCATGATCCCGTTTTTCCCGTTTATTCATCTATCATCCAATGGGACATGTTTCGTAATTGGCGTTTGTATATATATTACAATCCTCTAGATCAGCATTTTAAAACTCCCTTTGCTAAATTGGTACTATTATTAAATTCAGGCCCCTTTATGTGTAGAAGGCTGGGTTGAAGCACTCCATGAGATAGGCAGACTATCGTTTGAAACAGTGCTCTCTCCGAAAGATGCAGCATCTTTAGTAGCAGCAGTTCAAGATATCCCAGTTTTAGTTATCGCAGGAGCTGAAGATGCTGTTGTCACTTTAAATACTGTTCAAACTATGGCTTCAAAATTTGTAAATTCTGTAAGTATTGCACTATTGCTTTCACTTCATTAATCATTAATTCATTAGTTAGCATGTGAATATAATAAGGTCTCGGGACTAAGTGAAATGATACATTGTAGTTAGGGATGAAAACTTTTGAATGAGATTATACTCTAATTTAGTAATTAGAGTATATTGACCAATTTAGTTTTGATAATAACCTGGAGTGAGTGAGCACTTATATTTTAGAACTGTATAGTTAGGTGTTCCTACTTTCATAAATCCTCGATAAAAAAAAATTAAATGTGTGTCAATTCAAAAAACAGTTGTTACAAGGTTTGAACCTGTGATATGTTATGTTCTCTCCTTTGATGTAATCTGTGCAAAGAATTTGTTAATAAAGTATATGATTAACATATTTAACCATGAACTGACCTGTTGCATTGCAGAGACTGGTAGCAATATCTGGTTGTGGCCATCTTCCGCATGAAGAGTGTCCAAAGGCATTGCTCGCAGCCTTATTACCCTTCATAAGCAGACTTTTAAGTATACGAGATTTGCAAAACTTGTAGGACCGTTTGTTATCAAGTACAAATAGGTTTTATTTATGGGGTTTGGGACTGGGGTTTTCATTTGCATTTCTTATATAACATATGTCCTTCTCCCAGCCTGTAGTTCACTCTCAAAAGAAGTACATCTCTTCTTTTGGTTGTTTTTTGACTGTTAGTTTGAAGCCATACCATTAGCCTTATCTGGATGTGTTAGAACTCTGTCATGTATTTTTCTGTGTCTTTCCTCTTCTTTGTTGTTGGTGGTGAGGTCTAGTCTCTTTTAGTGTGTTCCAGAAGTCCTGTTGTTAACCACTTACGTCGTGGACCAACATCCTTGTACATTATTTACGTTGGTAATGAAAGCGCTTAGGCACATTTTCTGCAGAGCAAACTTTGTGTTCTTCAATTATTTCAGCTGGTTCAGATTGGTAGGCTAGATATTGCTATGACGATAAAATAGTAGTAGTATGTTTTTTTTTATTGATTGTTATAAATTTGAACTACGCGGAGGGCCAAAAAGTTGAAACCTAATAATAACAGGGATTCCTCTGCATCTTCTTTCTTGAAAAGGATACAAGCTATTGTCTCCTTTTGGAGTAGAATATAAAGTCAGCTTTTGTTAAAATCTGAAAGATAACAATTGGCCGAAGTAGGCATAGAGTTATGATTTTGTTGAAAAATTTTTTGTTTTGAGAAGTAGGCATAAAGTTAGGATTTTCTTAATAGAAATATTTATTTATTCAAAAAAAAAAAAACAGGAAGCAAGTGCTGAAAAATAATCAGTAAGATGTGTTTAAATGCTTTTCTTTTTAATGTCGAACACAATTTTGTGTATGTGCACCTGTTAGAGATGCACAAAAGGCTCATCGGGTCGGGCTTTGAAAAGCCCGGGTTTTGTGTTAGAGATGCACAAAAGGCTCATCGGGTCGGGCTTTGAAAAGCCCGGGCTTTTTGTTCAAAGCCCGGCCCGGGTTTTGACTTTGACCGGGCCGGGCCGGGCTTCTATGAAAAATGTGAGCCCGTTTAGGCCCTCGAAACGGGCCGCGGTGGGCTTTTTTCCGGGCCTGAGGCGGGCCAGGCCGGATTGGGCTTTTTCCGGGATCAAATCGGATCGAGATTTTATGTTACATAAGAATGTTCTTTATGTAATAATGGCAGACATGTGTTAAACAATCTATTTTGCCGATACAAATATTACATTTATCGATTTACTTTTTGATTTGATGATATATTAATTGATTACACGTGTACTTAACTTGTTTTCGTTCATGTATCGTAATATATGCATATAAATAATCTTATTATTAATAATGAATATGAAAATATGTATGTACTTAAATTATTTTTATATTTGTAGGAAGTGTAAATACAAAAATATTTATGTAAGTATACTAGAATAATCGAATTTTACCCGAGCTTTTTCGGGCCGAACCGGGCTTTTAATCGGGCCGGGCCGGGCCGGGCTTTGCCCAAAAATATAGGGACCGTTTAAGGCCCTCGGGCCGGGCTTGACCGGGCCGGGCTTTGACCGGGTTTTGCCGGATCGGGCCGGGCCAGATTTTCGGGCTCGGGCTTTTTGTGCGTCTCTGCCTGTAATACAAAAATAAGGCTTGCCCAGTAGGATGCATAAGATATTTATTTTATTTGTTTCAAAAAAATATTATATATATATATATATATATATATATATATATATATATATATATATATATATATATATATATATATATATATATATATATATATATATATATATATATATACATTCCAGAGGAGGAAACTAATCAAACTACACAGACAATGCAACAATCAACCACTCAAGTACGTTTCTACAAATTAACAAACTACATTATTAGTTCATTATTTTTATTTACTAAAACTTTTTTTCTAACAGCCATCCACATCAACATATCACTTAGACGGAATGTCGGACCTCAACTTTCAGTAACGACCATGGAAGCTGAAGACAATAGAAAACATTGTTTTCAACTTTGTAACAGAAGTTCTTTTTGTGAATTTTGCGTAATCATATATAAATACTTTTGCGTACTCATATGAATATTAACCTTTTTTATATTCATTTTTCTCAATCATTAATTTATGATATTGTGAAACGTCCAGCAGCGCGGGCTTAAATACTAGTATATATATATATATCTATCTATAGTATAAATCCTGTTGTGTTTTTCAGTTGTAAATGACTACTTTGTCCCATATAATCTCACGTATTTACTCTCTTAAGCCACTTGACCCAGTTGACTTATACTATTTCTATACGTATTTTATTCAATTTCTTTGTTGTTGTCAAGCTTCTTTCAGAATCCAGATACATACTTACTATTTCTTACTTTTCTTATTCAAATTCAAATCTTCCTTTCTATCTCTCTTTCTTATATATCGCACGCTACTTTCTTCTCCTCATTTGATACAATTTCTTTTAATTTCGTTTTTTTTTGGATTCTAACTCTTTAATTTGTTCTTTGTATTGTAGATTAATGGTTGTAGATTTGATACGAATTCAATTGTTTTAGGTATCTAAACCCTTTTTTCTCTTTAATTTTTCATGAATTAATGGAATTATGATTATAAAGATGATAACTTCTGAGTTTATGGGTTTACCAAAATTTTGTTTTTCTGTCTTCTTTGTGTTTTTGGATTGTTCTCTAATTTGATCTATTTGTTTTACTTTGGTTGTGTGTTATTTCGTTGTGCATTTACCTAATTGCTTTTGTAGCCCAGGTGTTTGATCGAAATCATGAGAGAACTTTTAATTTTCTTTAGTTGATATTTTTTACATCTAATAGTATGAATAATATTGTACCTAATTTGATTTGGATCTTGCAAAATGATTATTATGATTAAAGTCTTGAAAGATGACAAATACTACATTCGACAAATGCCCAGGTGTTTGTGTTTACATATTTGTTTTTTGATTTTTTGAGAAATCACTTGGTATGAGAATTATGATTATCGATAGAGATGAGGTTGTACAATCCTCTTTATGCTTCAATGTATTTTACCAAGTGTTTGATAAAATCCCCGAAAGAACTACAAATGTCTCATATGATATTGGCATAAGTTTTTGCGGCATATTTATGAAAATTGTGTGTTTTCTGTTTTGTAGGACAAGTGTTTGATTGAAAACATTTGATTTTATACATAGGCATTGTTTAACATTTGGTTTGGATTTTCCTATCGCATGTTAATATTGTAATAGGTTGCTACATTTTTGGACATAATATGACTTCTGTTGAGATTTGAGAATGTCCTTGGATGACCTTGAACCTCTATCACAAGTTGTTTGGAAAATTATTGTCAAAGTATCTAGAAAATGGAAGGATTTTAGGTATAACAATAATGGACGAGAAGGTGGTGTTAATGTGATTCTTATTGATGGATTTGTAAGTGCTTAGAATTTGTTATGTCATTACATGGAAATTAAAAGTTTTAATTATCCATGTTTGATAAGATTTAAATCTTTTATTTACCATCATCTTTTAGGTTAATATTACCGTGTGTCTTCTAAGTTCTTTTGCTTTTTTCAGATGTTCTTCCTTGCAAATATGGTCACAGAACAATGCTCTTCAACTGGATAAAGACATTTGAAGCAATTTCTTGCATTCTCAGATTATCAATGAAATAAGGTGTGTATTTATACATCAAGTTGTTGTTTTCTTCTTGATTTTTCATGGTCAGTGTCGATTGTGTTTAATTGGATTTATGGTTTGCTATTGTGATTTTTTTTTATTATTAAAGTTCATAATGCAATTTTTTTGTTTTGATACATGTATATGTTTGTTAATATGCCACAACGAATATTCATACATGGGCTTTTTTAATAAAAATTTGAAGCCAACCTTTGTTATGCGGGTGTTCTATGACATGCCCTTTTGCATTTCTATCTATAATATAAAAGTTGTTGTGTTTTTAAGCATGTAATGACTAAATTATCCTCTGTTTTTTTTTCGTATTTACAATATAATGCTACTTGACTACGTTGACTTATACTTTCATTTGACTGCAGCCACACAATTTGCCCATTATACATACTGATGCTGTTGTAAGCTTCTCTGAGAAGCTATTACATATCCCTAAATACATACATTTCAATTTCAATTTAAAATTCAAATTGAACTATTCTTATGTTAATCCTCTTTCTCTCTTCCTTTTTTATTTAATCAAACCACATTTGTATCTATAATTTTTATTCAAAGATTGGTTTTGATTTTTGCAGATTATACTTTGTCCAAGAAATCGGGTACAATATTGCTTATCATTATTGGGTAGATTACATAATTTCTAGATTTGTTGTTCTTGGTAAAAGGCCGGAGAATTTGCAAATCATTATGTGTTTATAAGATGCTGGAAAATCGATGTTTATATTTGATGTAGTAACTGATCTTTTGATGTTTATAAGATGTTTGTACATCTACTCAGAAACATCGGTAATGATCTTTTGATTTTTATGTAGTCCATTGCTTTAAATTCTTGCACCCTAAGTGTTTGATTGAAGATCTAACTGAAATTTTGACTCTCTTTTTTCATGTTAAAGCCAATGGCGAGTTGTATGTTTGTGTGTGTTACAACCAGAAATCTACCGAGTCTTGCTTCGATCAGACCTGCAAATGAGAAGAATGCGAGGGATTGGCCCCCCGATTCACCTCCGGTGTGATAATAAGTTAACTGGTTTTGTAAGGTAATATTAAACGCAGAGAGTCTGTGTTTTTATGTGTAATTGTGTATGTTCCGAGAGAATGAACCTGACTAGACCATATCCTTTTTCCTCCAGGTGGTTACCCGAAGAGTGGGCATCGTGTGTAAACGTGTCCCACGTTTACAGGAAGGTGAACCATATGACCGTTGTTGGTAGTCGGACCGGATGAATGTGGGCCTCCATTCGGATTCGGGGTGTTGGACCGTCGGTTCGGCCCATTAAGGAGATGGGCCTCTAACATGTCCCTGGGCTTCGTTCGGAGTTATCCTCAGGACGGAGGCCAAAGCCTGGGTCCATCTTTGGAATTCATTCTTCGGACGTCTCATTTGGATAAGAAGGGCAGTGGACAAGGTCGAGACGTCTCCTGGGAAGTCATGTCCCTTTATGATTGATAGTTGTCTGATCTTAAGATCCGTGCTTTTAATCTCCACCGTTGAATTCGAAACGCCCCTTGTCCAAACGTCGCGTCCCTGTACTTAAGCCCTCTAAAACCCATTCATTTTCACTTTTACGCTTACAATATTAGACAATTCCCAGAGCAAAAATCTTCTTTCCCAGGGCTTTTCGTGAACAACAATTGGAACCGCCGTTTCATCACTGGTCACCTTCAACTCTCTGATTCCAGTTGACGTTTACGTTCAAGCGATCTATCCCCGAGAACTCGATCTTATCCGAAATCTTTAAACCAGTAAGTAACATTTTCCTCTTTGTTTCTTTACTGTAATAGACCTGCATTTCCTGTGTTCATGTATATATCTATACACATATGTATATGCATATAGTTACCTGCAATTCCAAAATGTTCCATGCACATGCCTGCAACGATTTAGGTTCTTATTGATGTAGCATTTTACCCCTACATTAGCTTTCCCTAAGATTTTGGAATTTGTCCGAAAATGGTCTGGGCAAGAACTTCCTTCGGGATCTTCGAACCTTGAGAACACTCTTCGGACCATCCCGATCTCTCGGAATTCTCTTCAGAATGTCCTAGTTTCCCGTAGTTTTTAGGCCTTCGACTCACTTCGCCCTAGGTTGTAGGATGCCCCGACCGATCCTGGCTCACTGTACTCGACATTTTTCCCTTATGTTTTCTTTTTTGTCCGAGTACAAGGCTAACGTCTCTTCATTTCCGAATGCAGGGACATGGATCGGTCGACCGAGGGTGCTGGTCCTTCGGAGGTTTCACCCTTCAGCGACGCCCGACTATATCCGGCTGCAAATTTCCGGTCGAAGCTGACCGAAGATAAAATCGAAGACTTTCATTCCAAATACTTAGTAGAGAGACATGTCTGGTACTTCTTCGCACCGAGGAAGAAGGACCGCATCTGGCATAACCCTGCAATCCCTCCCCTCTGCGGGGGAAGCGTGGCCACTGGCATATCCGAAATGGCGTTTAAATGCGGCTTTCGGTTGCCAATGTTGCCCATTCTGAAGAAGTTGCTGAAGCAGCTGGGAATAGCTATAGGGTAGTTAGATCCGAACAGCTTTTTCCACATAAACGCCTTCCAAGCCTGATGCCTGGCCAAAAAGATGACCCTAAGGACAACTTTGTTCTGACATCATTATGAGCTCCGAAGGAATCCAAAGAGCAACGACTTCTATACCATAGCCCGTCGAACCGGTAAGGCCGATTGGGCTCAAACAAACTTCAACAATAAAGGGACTAATGAGAAGTGGGTTTTAATCTCGGGGCCGAAAATGGAGAAGTAAAGCCACTGGCAAGAGCTCGATCCCTCCAGGTTGAAGTATCCCGAACTCCTGCAGGCAGACGAACATGATTACCATATTCTCTACGAACTCAAAATGGATAGAGTTCCGTTGTCCAGCAGCAGGGATAACGACTGGTTGGTCGCCCTTTGGGGTAGTGGTAACATCTATCTTCTGTCTTGCTTTCGCATTTAGGTATTGCATTTTTATTTTCTGCCATACATATTTAACCTCTTGATGTTTTATGCAGTGTCTTCCCTTCAGGAAATCATAGAACGGAAGCGCAAGAAGGCGGCCGAGTTTGCTGCTGCTGCTACTGCTGAAGCCGAAGTTGCGGCTCAGGCGACCGATGGGGGGAGAAGTCGGCTCCAAATTAGAGGGAGACAGTTGCAACTCTGCCTGCTTCTTCTCCTCCTCGCGACCTGGAGACAAGGAAGACAGTTGCAACTCTGCCTGCATCTTCTCCTCCTCGCAACCTGGAGACAAGGGAGACAGACTTGATCACCCCGACCGACTCTCGGAAGAGGAGACGATTGGGTGATGCTGGTTTGAAAGTATACACTCCCCAATGGGGAGTTATTGAAACTGACAGAATCATTGTCCCTGCTCCGCAATCGTCCACCATCGTGGGTCCCGATCTTTGTCGGGGTCTCATCCTGCTAGCCAATAGGCCGACGTTCGCCGAGGCGAACGACCTTGAGGCATGTACCGAGATGTTGGTATTACTCTCTATGGTGAGCTTTTTTCTCCTTGGTGTTATTCATTTTATTTGCCTTCAACATTTAATTCTTTTCCCATGTTTGTTTCCAGGGTGTCTCCTGGTCAGCTATTGTTACCGAACGGATGGAGGGCATACAGGCCAAGTTGAAGACGGTCGGTCAGTTGGAAACTCGGGCGGTCAAGGCTGAGGAGGATCTCCGAAATGCAACAAATGATTTGGAGAGGGTCACCGGCCAGGCCAGCTCCTTAAAAGAAGAGAATGATGCCTTGAAGGAGAAGCTGAAGGAGATGGAGGCCGTGAAAAAGCGTATTGAATGGAGAAACCAGCAACTCAAGGCCACTAGGAAGAACGTTCGGAAACTACAGAAGAAGATGGATCTGACCGAAGAGCGATGCTACCAGATGGGGTATAACGCTGCCCTGGTGAAGGCACACTCTCTCGGTTTCGATCATACTCAAATGATTGATGCCGAGTTGGGTATGACAGATCCAGTTGGCAGGATAACGTCTGATGAACCTCTGGTAGTCTCTTCGGGTGAAGACGAGCCTCTTTCCGAATAGTTCCCTTGGTTTTAATCTCATTTTGATGGCCTTCGGGCTTGTAATGCTTAACATTGCCTTCGGGCTTTTAATTTGTGCCTTCGGGCTTGTAATATTTTACTCTGCCTTCGGGCTTAATATTTTCGCCTTTGGGCCTTTTAAATTTTCCTTAGCATAATTATTTTTGTTTATGCGTCGTTGGCTTCGGCCTTAGCATAGCTTTTGTTTTCTTTCATGCATCTTCGGCTTTAATTTGCCTTAGCACAATTATTTTTTATTTTTATACGTCTTCGGCTCCATTTTGCCTTAGCATAATTGCTTATATTTTTATGCATCTTCGGCTTCAACCTAGCATGTATGTGCATTTGTGGTCGTAACCTAGCTGCCCCTCAGTATTGAAGGGGTTTTGTAAATGATTAAGGTCCCATTCGGTCGGTTGAAAAATATTTCCTCCCGGCCTTAATTAATGTCAAAGCAACTTAAATACTAAGACATTTTTGTACGGGTCCAAATTTCATTCGGTCGGCCCCAAGTTTGGATTCGTCAAGTGTTTGTAACTTAAATCATAATGTGCTTTAACACTAAAAATAAGTTAGAGGGCGCGTGTTTTATTCGGTCGGCCCCAAACATGGGCCCGTTAAGCTTAATATTGTGTACTTAACCTTTTGGCTACAAATGTACTTAGCTTAATAACAGTAGATAAATAATGGAGCAAACAATCTTTCATTAATCATGCAATAACTTTTACATAGTTTTGATTACAGATTGATGCTAGCTTAGGGAATTCAGAATAAACTTGCGTAAAACAAAGTACTGAATTAAAAAGCATTAAAATGCGTCCAGTAAGCTTACTGGTAAAAGCGGCGAAGGCGAGCGGCGTGCCAAGTGTTCTTAATAGGGCTGCCATCTGAATGGGCTAGTTTATAGGTGCTTGGCCGAACCACTTCAATCACCACATATGGACCTTCCCAATTGGGCATAAGTTTGCCTTGTTTAGTGGCATGGAGGTAGCTAATTCCCGAAGCACTAAGTCCCCGACTTGGAAAGATATCTTTTTCACTCCCGAATCATAGTACTGTGTTGCCTGTAGCAGGTACCTTAGGTTTTTTTTGATGAGCTGCCTCCCTTTCTTCTTCCAGTAGATCCACGTTCGTCCGGAGTCCGAACTCATTCGTTTCTACATTAAACACCTGTGTTCGGTAAGACTCTAAACCAACTTCAACTGGCAGAAGAGCATCCGTTCCAAAGGCCAACTTGAAAGGCGTTTCTCCGGTAGAAGATCTAGCTGTTTTTCGGTACGCCCAAAGGACCCAAGGTAACTTTTCGGCCCAAAGTCTCTTGGCTTCACCCAGCCTCTTCTTGATTCCATCAAACATTATTTTGTTGGCTGCTTCGATCGCCCCGTTTCCTTGGGGATGTCCAACTGAACTGAACTTCTGAATAATTCCAAACTGAGCCAGAAACTTTCTGAACTTGCTTCCAATGAATTGAGTTCCATTGTCTGATACACATACCATAGGAATGCTAAACCTTAAGATTACCTGTTCTAACATGAATTTCTTTGCTGCTTCTTCGGTAATGGCTGAGTGAGGTCTGGCTTCTATCCACTTGGTCATGTAGTCGATCGCCACGATGCAATACTTGGCTTGTTTGCTACTGGTGGGCAAGATTCCCACGATGTCAACCGCCCACATAGCGAATGGGATGGGACTAAGGACCGAAGACATCTCTTCAGGAGGTTGCTTCGGGATTGTGCTGAACAACTGACACTGTTTTCATTTCTTGGCATATTCAGTAGCGTCTTCTTTCATCTTCGGCCAGAAAAATCTTTGCCTGAGAATCTTGAAGGCCAAGGACCTTCCTGCCAAATGTTCCCCGCAAATTCCTTCATGAACTGTCTCGAGGGCTAATTGTTGCTCTTCCTTATCTAGGCATCGAAACAATGGTTGACTTGCTGACCTTCTGAACAGACGGCCCCCGACCACAGTGTAATTCGCCGACCGGTGCCTCACCTTCTGTGCCTCCCTTCGGTCGAGTGGCAAAGTTCCTTTTTCTAAAAATGCCCTGATTGGGGTCATCCAGTTTACCCCTTGATGGATTTCCATACATTGTTTCTTGTCTATCGAAAGCGTCTTTACTTCAGTCAGATAGATTGACCCATTCAAGTTTTGGGTTTCTACCGAAGCTAGCCTTGAAAGAGCGTCTGCCCGACTGTTGTTCTCTCTAGCTACTTGAGTTAATTCAAATGATTCAAACAATAAAGATTGTTCGCGTACCTTAAGGGCGTAGGCCTTGGTTCTGGGATCTTTTTGTCTGTATTCCCCTGAAAACTGTTTCTCCACCAACATTGAGTCACTGAATACACTTAGGTGCTTAACTTCCA
This sequence comes from Kitagawia praeruptora, assembly GCA_037693485.1. Lineage (NCBI taxonomy): Eukaryota > Viridiplantae > Streptophyta > Magnoliopsida > Apiales > Apiaceae > Kitagawia > Kitagawia praeruptora. Next base: position 103,237,307 of record CM075350.1, read on the forward strand.
GATTTTTTGCCAAGTCTAAACCTGCCAGAAGTGCTTCGTACTCGGCCTCATTGTTCGTCAACGGGAAAGTGAACCTGATAGCTTGACATATTTCGAATCCTTCTGGGCTTGTCAGAATTAACCTTGCCCCACACTTTTCCTTGGCGACTGACCCATCAACAAACAACTTCCATTTTCCTGGTGCCTGAATTAGCTGCTCTTCGGGAGCCAAGTCTTTCGGCCCCGAGAATGAGAATTCTACTATAAAATCTGCGAGTGCTTGGGCTTTGATCGAAGTTCTTGACGTATACTCCAAATCATGCTCCCTCAGCTCGATCGCCCAGGCAACTACTCGGCCCGATGCCTCCGGCCTTTGCAAAATTTTCTTTAAAGGCTGGTCCGTTACTACCTTGATCGTCCTTCCCTGGAAATAGTGCCTTAACTTTCTTGCGACCATTACCAACCCATAGGCGAACTTCTCTGCGTTCGGATATCTAGTTTCTGCATCTTTGAGAATATGGGAAACATAGAACACCGGATGCTGGTTCCCTTCATGTTCTTTAACCAACAAAGCTCCAAGGGTTTGGTCGTTCATAGCTAAATATAGCTGCAAGGTTTCTTTCGGATCAGGCCTCATTAAGAGTGGGGTTTTCACCAAGTATTCCTTAACTTCCTCAAATGCTTTCTGGCAATTCGGCCCCCACTCAAAATTCTTGGACCCCCGAAGCACTTCAAGGAATGGTAAGGCCTTTTCGGCCGATCTGGAAATGAACCTCCTCAGGGTTGCTAACCGTCCGATCAGCTTTTGAATGTCCCTGATCGTCTTCGGTGCTTCCATGTCGATTACTGCTTTGATTTTTTCTGGGTTTGCCTCAATCCTTCGGGCACTAACCATGTATCCCAGAAACTTTCCACTGTTTACTCCGAACGTACACTTGTTCGGGTTGATCCTCATATTGTTCTTCCTAAGCATTTCGAAACACTCCCTCAAGTCTTCGGCATGGTCCCTAAAAAGGGACTTAACAATCATGTCATCAACATAGCATTCCATGTTCCGGCCGATCTGGGCCTTGAACACCTTGTTGATCATCTTCTGAAATGTTGCCCCGACATTCTTCAGGCCAAAAGGCATCTTGATATAGGCATAAGTACCGTTCGGTGTGATGAATGCTGTCTTTGGTACGTTCTCGGCATTCATGGCGATCTGGTGGTATCCCGAGAATGCATCCAAAAAACTGAGTATTTGATGCCCCGAAGTGGCATCTATCAGTTGGTCAATATTCGGCAGAGGATAGTGATCCTTCGGACAATGCTTGTTTAAGTCTGTATAATCTACACACATCCTCCACTTGCCATTTGACTTTTTAACCACAACTACGTTCGCCAACCAGTCGGGATAGTCGATTTCTTCGATGAACTTCGCTTCCAGCAATTTTTCCACTTCAGCTTGAATTACTTTTTGCCTTTCCATGGCAAAATTTCTCTTCTTCTGTCTCACAGGTTTGGCTTCGGGAGCCACATTCAGGCAGTGTTTGGCTACCAAAGGATCCAGCCTTGGCATATCTTCGGGATTCCACGCGAACACGTCATGGAACTCCCTAATGACCTTGATAACTTTCTCTTTTAGTTCTGGTTCCATATTTTTTCCAATTTGGATCATCTTTGCAGACTGACCCACGTACAACTTGACCTCTTCTGTTTCGGCAGCTGGCTCGGCGATAGGGCTTGACAGGTCGGCCCCAAACTTTTCCAACTCTATATTCAGCAATTGATGGCTGCCCCCAGTGCCATTTTCGCCCCTTTTTCTTTTTCCAGCTTCATTCATTTCAACATCTTTATCTTTCTACAGGTCTTCCAACATGATGATTCTTGCGGCTTTCTGATCGCCTCTCATCTCCCTAATCCCATGTTTGGTCGGGAATTTCAACTTTAGGTGAGGAATGGAGGATACAGCTTGGAACAGAGATTAGGCTAGTCTCCCCAAAATCCCATTATACGGGCTTTCTACCCGAACAACATAAAATTTTGCTTCTTTTACCACCGTGTATGGAGCCTTCCCCAATAAGACATTCAGTGTGATAGTTCCCTCGATCGGTACAAGCTGATTATCGAAGCCATATAGTGGTGCCTCATGGCACGGCTCCAGTTGTTCACCACCCAGGTTCATCTTACAATATGTTCATGGTACAGGCTGATTACCGAAGCCATATAGTGGTGCCTAATGGCACGACTCCAGTTGTTTTCCCCTATGACGGGGTTTATTACAAGAGGGTCTACGTGCGGCCATATCACATCTTCAAAGTCATCTTCCGTGAATGATATCGGAAGTGGTTTCTTGGCTGCGTTTGACTGATAGAGGCTATAGATTTGCCTGGCATACTTCTTTTGGGCTGTTTTGCTGTCCCGATCGAGTATGGTTCCTCCGGATATTGTTCTGACTTCACCCCGATACTTCTATGAACCTTCGGCATCTCTAGTGTCTTTCTTCTTTTCTTTGTCATCTAGCTTGTCTCTCAGATCCCCAACAAACTTGGTTAACTCTCCTTCTTTTATCATTTTCTCGATCAACTTCTTCAAGTGGAAGCATTCATCGGTGTTGTGACCTTTATCCCGATGATAGTCACAATACTTGTTCTCATTTCTTCTATTTTCAGGGGTCTTTATCCTGGCCAGTCGAACGAACCCAGGCTTACCCTTTATCTCGTGGAGAATCTTCAAGATAGGTGTGTTAAGTGGTGTGAACACAGTACTATCTCTATCTCTTCTTCATTCGGCCCCCCTTATCAGGCCTAGTATCATTCAGTCTACTTTTAATATCACCCCGACCCCTTCGGTCGTCCCTCCTATCGTCTCTTCTATCATATCTATCATTCTTCTTATTATCCTTGTACCCCCAATTGATTCTAACTTTCTTCTAATAGCCCCCCCCTTAAATATATATCATTCAAAGATTTAGGAGGTATATCGTAAAGAGAAGATCGAAGCTTCTTACCTTTAATGGGGTCCAGGCCGACTGCGAGGAATCCAGCTACCTTGACTTTATCTAGGTTGGTAACCATTCCAGCTTCTTCTTTAAACCTTGCCAAGTAGTCACCCAATTCTTCATTCGGCCCTTGCCTGCAGTGGATCAGGGCTTCGGTGTCTTTCTCTCTTCGGCATAAGTGGGAGTAGTGCCTCAAGAATTTCCTCTTTATCTGCTCATATGAGCCAATTGACCTAGGTCTTAATGACCTGTACCACATGGACGCATTCCCCTTGAGGTATGTCTTAAACATCTTGCACTGCATGACGTCACAATGCCCCATACCAGTCATGAGCGATTCATACTTCTCACAATGGTCTTCGGGGTCACCCTTTCCATTGAATTCATTCATCTTTGGGAATTGCCTTCCTGGAGGTGGTCGGAACTGTTCGATATCCTCAGTCACCACTGGCTCATGGCTGACTTTCTTTCCCCAAACATAGCCTTCTCGATCCTTCGGATACGGTCATCCGTGTGTGGACCTTCTTCCTCCGAATCGGAGGAATACACTACTTTCAACCGGGTTCTCCTAGAGTGTGATTCAGAGTCCCCTGACTCATCTTCATCATTTCTAGTCCTCGGTCTCTTATCCCTTCGATCTTCATGCTCCGGGTCTTCGGCTTCTAGAGCCTCGCGGAGTGCTTTCTCCTGCAACTCAATCTCCTCCCTTTGGAGCTTTAGGGCCTCTAGCCTCAAGCGATCGGCCTCCCTCTTCTTGGCCAGACGTTCGGCCTCCCTATTGCTCTTTTCTTTCTCCATTTCCTTTCGCTTCCCCTTAGCCTTTTGTTCCTCTCGCCATTTCATGAGCATCTCCTATTGTTCTTCAGGAGACGGCATATCTCCTTCTTCCTTAAAATTCAACAACCTTGGGGTGATGGAGTTGTCCTCGGGATTAGGGGAGGAGTGGTGCGATTGTTTCCAGCCACGGTGCTATCGTCAGCTATTGGTATCTCGGTTTCATTCGTCATGATTGATTGTAGATTCTCAACACAAACTTATCTCTACGTTCCCACAGACGGCGCCAAATGTTACAACCAGAAATCTGCCGAGTCTTGTTTCGGTCGGACCTGCAAATGAGAAGAATGCGAGGGATTGGCCCCCCGATTCACCTCCGGTGTGAGAATAAGTTAACTGGTTTTGTAAGGTAATATTAAACGCAGAGAGTCTGTGTTTTTGTGTGTAATTGTGTATGTTCCGAGAGAATGAACCTGACTAGACCATATCCTTTTTCCTCCAGGTGGTTACCCGAAGAGTGGGCATCGTGTGTAAACGTGTCCCACGTTTACAGGAAGGTGAACCACATGACCGTTGTTGGTAGTGAGACCGGATGAATGTGGGCCTCCATTCGGATTCGGGGTGTTGGACCGTCGGTTCGGCCCATTAAGGAGATGGGCCTCTAACATTGTGTTATAACATTTTTGACAATATGTTCTGTGAAGATACGTAAGATTATTGTTGTTGAATACCATCCAATTCTATTACATTGTTGTCTATTTGTTGTTTGGTTGTTTTTGTTCTTGACCGCCAAGTTTTAAATCTTATTTTTCGATCCCAAATTAGTTAATAAGATTCATTGTTTGATAATTTCAGATGGGTGTATTGAAATTTTGAAGATAGTAGGATGGTAAATGTTGTTGGCAAATGTGAGGTTAGATATTTTACTTTTCTCTCAAAATTTATTATTTACTTCAATATATAATTTTATCATTTGATAAAATTTTATTTGATTTGGAGGCTGTTGAGCATGAGATAAATACCATATTCCGGTCAAAGAAGGTAATAGTTTATGCTCAGATGGTTTGTTTCTTCGTAGATATTAAAGTGAGGATTTCATTGCTATAGTATTGATTTTGGTTTCTCGTGCTCCAAGTTGGTTCTATCGTGTTTTTTCACTTGCAAATTGACAAAATTTCTTAAATCTTACTCCAATAAATCTGTATAAATTGCATCCTTTACTGCTATATTTTGATCTTAGTTTAATACATATAACAAAGCAAATCAAATGTTTGATGATGTTCAAAAGCAAGTGAGAAGGTCAATCTTAAATAAATGCCTGAAAGAATATGATAGGAAAATGATAATCGGTTGTTTTCTTCACCCACTCCATTTCAATCTTTTGAAATTCCTTACAAAACACTGCCTTCTCGAACATAACTCTTACGTGCCATTCTTGCTGCTGATTTAGTTGAGTAAGAATTTGAATATATAGTATAACAATCCAAAATCATATGCCTCATCATAGCATAACGAGTCAGTTTTTTGATTATATATCACGGTAGATCTAGGTTCATCTTAGGATCATTATACTGGGGAAACATAATTAGGAATTTAGTGAGAAACTTATATTAGGAGTTAATTTTGCCAAATTAAAAATAGGTATATTCAGTATTCTTTTTAGTGATTTAGAATTCACTTTTTGTATTTGATTTAATTTACTTTTAGAGATGTTTTGAAGTACGTAGAATAGCAGTGCTTGGCACTAAGAGCGAGCAGATCCTATTCTTTATAATTTTTGTGCTTTTTCTTTTCATGTGGTAATGAAGTAAGGAACAATTTCATTAAAAGGGACGGATATAATCTGAAAAAGCATAAAAGGTTAGTAGTTGGCATCCTATATTTTTTTCACCTGTAAAATATCATATGTTGCGGACTTTAATTGAAATCATGATATTACCCAAGTCATAGATGTTCAAAATTTTAGTTGTATTTCAAAATTTCAAATTGCTTTATTTCATCTATCCTCTCATCTTTATACATCATACTCTTTATAACTTTCATAATTGAATTTTTTTTGTAAATATATACATTAAATTACAATCATTGTTTTGGTTTTGGTTTTGGTTTTGTAATTCTCAACACTACACCAAATATGGGCTGTTGCAACACCAAAAAAGTGTAATATTAGGTCCCAAAAGTGTTACAATAGATGTTTATGCAACGCTTTTGCTAAAACTCGGCATTGCATTTGTCGGCGTTGCCTATGCCTTCTATAGCAACGCTTTTTGAACTTATTGCAACACTTTTAAAAGTATTACAAAAAGAGTTTGTTGTAATTTTTTGTAACACTTTTACATGTTTTAGCAACATTTTTAAGGTGTTACAACAGACTAATGCAACATTTATTGACTTAAAATGTTACAAAGTGAGTTTATTGCAACATTTTAATGCAACATTTTGATGCCTTTTGCAATGCTTTTTGCTTCTTTGGATTTTATTGACAACACTTTTTATTAGCCCAAATTGCAATGACATTAGAAAATTCAATATAACATGCACAAAAGCATATACCAAACCAGAAATCTCATTTTGAATTTCCCAAAATGGCAAAACCAACAAAACATATGTTAATAAAGCCCAAAAATAGTAGGCTTTTATCACAATATAATCTTACATCTGGTACTTAAGTCTAAAGTCGAAAAACATGTCGACTTACACCACAATTCTACATTAAACTTAGTCTTTCATGTCAAAATAACAACTTATAACTATTTTTCTAGCAGATTGTTCAAACACTTTGTCTTCCCTTGGAAACATCAGCAACTCTAAACTTGCAAATTCAACAAATTTTGGGGGAGACATGCAATAAATATATCTGAAATGATCTCGGCTAATCTTCATCGTCCAGAACGTTGTTACACCTCTGGATTTGATCTAGAACAGAAATACATAACAAGTGAATAAACAGATAAAATCATGCAGTAAAGAAGCAAACCAATTGATCAGAGTATTATTGTAATTCGTAGGTGGCTTACCGTGACTTTGATTTGCTTCTTGTAATTGTACAAAGAATACCAGAACATGACTCTATTTAGTTAACTAAATCTCATGATTGTTAATCTGAATTTGCCAACTCTTACAATTTTGAACGAGCATGTTAAAATCCATTTTCCTAATAACTCATCACCTAAGCTAGCTATTCTGACATATAGCATTTTGCTGTTTCACTAAAAGTGCATAACCTTTCTCTGTTTAAGACAGGCACCTAGCATCTTTGATTAGTTAGGTTAATTGTACTTCAGATCCAGTGATGATATTGCATATGATACGCAAAACAAATATATATAGCTTGCTTTTGTAGCTACTACTTTCAATTATTACCTAAGTGATGATAAGACACATAAAATCTAATGATAACTATGTACATTGAAAAGATCACTAAAAATTTTACATATCTAGATTCTAGAATTCTGAGACGCATAAGCTAAATTCCTTGTTGCAATTTGTCTTTATCTCTTTCACATTGCTGCTTGTGTTGGCCATATATTAATTTTTAAATTGCACACGATGTTTACTTAGTTTATATCCGAAATTTTGCTTATGGATTGGACTTATTACACATTTACAGGCCTGATAAATTCATAAAACCAATTGCATGATGTCTACTAGCTTATAAACTGTTAAATGCCAATATAAAACAGCATTTTTAGAATGCTAAACTATCAAACAGAAAAGAGTGAGAGATTATCTCAAGAAGTACAGCTGAACGAAGTTTACTAACAAGTTGACCTTTCGAGAATGAAGCTAAAGCAGTCAAAGTTCCCAGGAAAGATTCAGATAGTTACATAATTATTACAAACGGAGCAGCTGTATAAAAAATGAGAAAAAAACCCTGAATAATATAGCAATGGATTACCACGGAATGCCCAACATAATGCAATTTCTGTCTTGTATTAGAACTGACATAGAGAAATATAGCAGGAAGATCATAAACTACCAATTCATCCCATGACCAATCCCAATATGCCTGCAAACATTCATTGGAAGTAAGAATATAAGCAACCATTAAGCTATTCGTTGTGTGATAGACTGCAGGAAAAAACTAACAACATCACTGGTACTGAGAGAAGTATGTCCCCTGCAGTACTTAGTTCCACGAGTGCTACTTAGCCACACATCAAATCCATTATCAGCTAAGAGCAATGCCAAAGACTGGTCTGGAGGACTCTGCAACCATGTTACTGCATCCTACCACAACATTCAATACATATATCTATCAGGAAACATTCAATCTTTGAGACTGAATTGCAAAGAAAAACCCAGTCTTACCATCAGGAGGCCATGAATAAAATGATGTCCTCTACCATACATGCACATGAACTATAAATATGAACATCTGAACTATAATTTAAGTATTTAGAAGTCAATTTGTAACATTCCTGTCATTACCATATCAGTTTAATATATAATATTTAGTTTTATTTCTGCCTGTTCCCATGTTAATAGACCTCATGCAGTTACATTCCTGTCTACTAGATCAGTTAAATTTAGTTACTGTAACCTACAAGACTACAAGTTACAAATTAAAAAAAAATTATGTTTCCATATCTTCATATGAAGTATACTCCTTCATTCAACAAAAGAGCATCTTTCAGTTTAAAAAGACAATTATGGCGACGAGTATTCATTCCATTACTGGATAAATACGGCACAAAATTACCATTAAACTACCATTAACAAGATAATTACTAGCGTAAAAGAAAAGTCAACATAAATAAGAGCACTAAATTTTAATCTTATCGAATTTTGATTTTACTTCACAAGCCTCTTAACAAAAATGGTCTGTTATATACATAAACATGTTACACAAAAAAAGATTAAAGACCAGGTGTACCTGGTGCATAGATAAGCATTGAGTTCTAGGGTTTGATTGCTGAAGACAACATTCAAGGGCAATCATGTGAGCAACGTGGATGTGCTAAATCACTAGTGCTAGAAATAGGAAAACGTAAAGGAAAAATACCTGGGCAAACAAGCCTCCTATAGAAGGGCCAATTATCAATCCCGCACCCCATGCTGTGCTAACCTGTCATCCAAATTGATAATAACGAAAATACAAAAATAAGGATAACATTCTGATTTTTATAAAACTGATGTACTATGTTATTTAAGATGTGTAATGTCATGTGCCAGTTCATAGAACTGATGTACTATTTTATATGGAATGTATAATTTCATGTGCCGGAAAGCTTACAATTAATAGCGCCAAGGCCTGGTATTCGCGTCGGACCGACAAGCTCACTTGCATATGCCTGAAAGAAGTTAAGAATGCAAGATTAATGAAATATAATGTGTACACAATAAGATTACAGACAAAGACCTGCATCAACACATGTGGCTTATATCGAACTAGGATATATCTATTTAACTTATAGCTTTTGAATTCTATTTTGGCATGAATTTACTTTCCTATCCTTCTGCTTTCCTTCATAATTACATGTTTTACCAATGCTTGGCTAGAACATTTTATAAATATATATACACAAGCATGAATTTCTTAGAGTAGCATTTACCATCAGATGATGGATTGTACTCTTAACAAGATGCAAAGAGAAGGAGAATAATACACTTAGATAGATATTGAAGCCTAACACAAACCTCATAAGAAACAGCTCCACGAGATGATGACTGATGCAGTGTGAAACTGGCTATACTGCCATCTGCCCACAGAACACATACAGCTTGGGAGTCGACTTGAGAAAAGGACATCAATCTTGCCAACACATCCTGAAAATGAAAATTGAAATCTCTAACTAAGAATTACACAAAATTTATAAAGAAGAATTCATGAAATAATTAGAAATGAAAAACACTATGTCACCAACCACATGTGCTAAACAATGATTACTAATAAATATGAAATCAGGACTTGAGCATTGTCAATTAAGCATATAGTTTAAATTGCTATCACTTTAAGGTTTAATTGCTGTCAGTAACAATCTTTAAGGTATAATAGCTATCAGTAACACTCTTGAACTATTAGTATATCAAAAGATTGGTAAGCCATAGTTCTGGCAGGCACAAAGCAGAACATTTGAGTACATCCAAGTTTCCTAAAGAACATCAAGTAATAACACAAGTTTCCAATAAACCTATATATACCAGATAAAGGTAATACTTAACAATAAAAAGGACAATAGAAGGCAGTATTAAAGATTACCATTTCGGGTTGCACTACGACGATATGTGGCGTGAATCCAACCCCAACTAATCCTGCACAATAGAATTTTATTAGAATATGACACAACATTACAACAAGATTAATACAAAATTCCCACAAATTTGACACATAATTCCTACTAATTAACACCAAATCCTACTAATTGAACACTTAATACCGGATTTAATCCAACATATAATTGAAAATTTTCACAAGCATGCATATATATACATGTATAATCCAATATAATCGAAAAAGATGGTTACTTTACCTCTAATTGAAGTTTTAATCAATATTTACTCTAATCAATTTTGGGTTTTAGGGTTTGTTCTAATCGATTTTAGGGACTTGAGACGGAGAGAGGAGCGAGAGGGATGAGTGAGGGAGATAAGTGAGTGAGAAAGATGGGAGAGAGAGGATCAATAGAGAGAGATGCGGTCGAGAGAGTAGAGCGGCCGAGAGAGAATAGCGGTCGAGAGAGAGAGAGAGAGGTGAGGTCGAGGGATAAGTTTATGTTTTTGTGTTTATTTGTGTAAGAAATATTTGGGAACCCGGCTTTTTTTTATCCCGCCCACAAAAAAATCAAGTTCCCGCTTACAATTTTGGAAAAATTGACCAAAAGTGTTTCGTCTATTGTAACGCTTTTGCTAAAGTATTGCAATTGTTATAAAATTTCAAAGTGATCATTTTGCTTGCAACACTTTTCGTATTTCTTCCAACATTTTTAAAAATATTACAATAGACTACCAAATTTTGTGTCTATTATAACACTTTTTGTAACACAAATAATATTGGTGTTGCAATAGGCCTTATTTGGTGTAGTGCAAGTAGTATTCGAGTGATACTCTATATACAAACATGTAGTTTTAAATTTACATATAATTCTTTTCATGTGTATCTTAATACATGCTTGGTGTAGCTGAATATTTTTAATCAATATGACGTTAGTCATTCTGTATACATTTTGTGTCATGCAAGTTTCTTTTTATCTGCAATCTTATAATCTTATTTTAGAGATAGAGATAATTAGAAGATTGATCATATGATTGTAAATGTTGATTAAGTTAAAAAAGTGATTTCATCTCACGATGACCAGGAACTTCACAATTTAATTATGGACAATATGTATTAGGTTGCAATTTGTGTTATTGATATATGATACACCAACATAGCACCCGAGTGTACACATTTGACAAATCTGCTAGGAGTGGGCAAATAAGAGCAATATGTTACTGATATCTGATGTACATTTGTGTATTATATTCTTCTTGATCAAGTTAAAAATAGAACTAGAGCTGATTACAAATTATTAAAAATATAGTTTACAAATTGATGTTTGTATGATTTTCATATATTTTGAGATTTGCGATCATTGAGAAGTATGAAATTATGCAATCTATTATTGTCCTAATTTATTTTACCAAGTGCTTGATAAAATGCCCGAAAGAACTAATAATTTATGTATTTGGGTTATAAGATCTTGCTATACATTTGTTTATAGCTCTCTCATTCATTCTTCTTTTTATTGCAGGTTCGAATGTGTAGATTGAACATCAAATGTGTGATGTATTGGTTGCTGCAACTTTATCTCAACTATGCTACAACTTATTTCAAGGTTTTAAAATCATATTTATTTCATTTTATCGATTACGATTATATTAATGTAATTTTTTGAGGTTCATTTAGTTTTTTACTTCATGAGTTTTATTTGTATACTCATATTTCTGACTAAGATATGATTGTTTTAGTGTTTAAGATCGATATGAGTAAAAGAGTTGTTTGAATCAAATTAGGTACAATGATGATATTCAGAGTCGTTCTTTATACCTATTATATTTTTGAAAAATATTTGGGATGATTTTGTCAATAATACATGTTTTTGTTTTGCAATATTAATGTTTGATTGAGTTTTGAGAAAACTTCTGATTTCAATTTAATTATAATCTTTGAGAAATAGTGTATTTTTAAGCCATGTGATGTATTCTAAAATGCTGAGTTGTTATATAATACTTGGTTTGTTAGTAATAAATAGTTTTTAATTGTTTCAGGTAAACAATAAGTTGATTTTGCGTCCAATGATATTTGGTTAGCAGCAATATGATGGTACTATACCTATCATATACACAATTTTTTTCCCTATTAATATCTTTCTTTAATTAGATAAAGAACTCCTGTTCCCGAATCCTGCTCTTGGAACTTGGTCGGTTCTTATAGCAGATGGCTTCGAGTACTGCAAAGGCTATATAGACTAAGTTTGTTATTATTATTAGAATGTTAATGCGTCAATATCATGTTAAGATTTATCTTTCTACAGAGATTGCATGTACTATACCGAGTTGCAGGAAGATTTATGTTGCATATATGGAGGTCTCCAAAATGCAATATGTTGAAAACATGTAAGCATCTTGAAAACAATATATCGTAGGCGTGCACATACCCAATTTTTCTCTTTTTAGCTTTATTTGTTGATCAAATATGTTTTACATTTGAAACCTTTTTTAGTACTTATAGAATGAGTTGATAGAGAATTCTTTAGAGATAGAGAAGTTGGTTATTTGTCAGGCAACACATTTACTCTTGCTGAATCAGGATTTAGTGGCAAAGAAAAGCGTAGGCTTTTGTAATGTGTCATTGTTGGAGGTGGTCCGTCATGAGTTGGATCAACGTGGTTTTCTGAGGAAAGTAAGGATACAAAATGAAAATGAAGCCATGTTCTCCAGGAAGACCTGTATAATTTGATTAAACACTATAGAGAATTGGAAAAAGATGTCAATGATATAGAGCTGGCTTGATCCTGTATGCGGCTACTTCTCACGATTCTTTCATACTAAAGTGTATTAATCATCAAGAATTTCATGGAACGAACCAATTCTATGTATCATTAAACAATAGAAAAAATTTAAGACATGTATTTTAGGGTGGAGGGAGCAATAAAGAAATTACTCGAAAAAAATCAATTCAACATAAAATTTTAAGTTTTAGAAATCATTTTACACGCACCCCGCATAGCGGGCACACATACTAGTATATATAAAGGTGATGTGAATGTATTAAGATTTAAGAGTATGTAGGGAGAAAGATAGCAGAATGAATTATCGGTTTTGTGGCAGCATGGGCGTTTGGGTTGTTGAACGTAAAAGCAGAAGCCATTTTTAGAAGTGCTAACCGTCTAGGCTTCTTTTTTAAAGGTCGGGAATGATTAAAGGGCAAAATGAAGAAGATTCAGAGAATCTGTCAGCCGCTCAACAATCAGTTATATAAATAAATATACACAAACACTATCTAAAAGTCCGTGCAAACAAAACAACAATCTGACCGGTTTTGGAGGGTAAGAAATGCATTGTACCTGAGCTTCATCTTGTTTTCAAGAAATGAAAATGAGGAGATGGCATAAAATAGGAATTGATTATTAGCCGCAGAAAATGTTGAAAGTGAGAAAATTAAAGATGCAACTAATAAAATTATAACACAGAATTACAAATGCGTTGCTTAACAAGTCAGAAGAAAGAACACACACATGGCAAATTTGAGCTCAAGTAGAAACTCCAAGTCTCCAAGCAAGAAAAATAAGAATTATTTGTACTTTGCATCCCCCCAGTTTAAGCCAAAAGCACTTTGTTACTTATAATTTTAATAATTGCACATCGCATTCTATAATTATATTGATGCTACATAATGCAACCTGTTCATCATCTACTGTATTTCGTTTATCTTGATAACTACGTCTATTTCAGTAAAGATAATATGAGTCTTATATATAGTCTAATGACTCTGTTCATCATCTTCCCCCTACTAAGCGAACCTATTCCTAATCCTAATTTCGGTAATAAGGTGTATTTCGTCCACTAGAGGATGCAAATTGCAAATAACTCTAAAATATATACATACACTTCTAATTAGAAGTTTTGAGATTTTAAAAACTTTAAACACTCTTTTTAAAAAATCAATTAAACACTTCTGATTAGAAGTTTTGAGATTCTACGAGCTAGAGTTTGTACTCTGCTATCCCAATCATTTCATTATTATCCACCAATTTACATAGTCCTCTCTTACAATTTTTTTTCCGCTCCAAAATTTTTACTACTCCCTCTGACCAAACTAATAAATCGTAATAGAATCGCTCATAATCACCAAGTACAGGACAAAACAAAATTATATCATCTCCCCTGCTAGGCCGACCCAAAAAGTTCCACAAAACAAAGACAAGTTACACTCCCAAGCACATAAATATTAAAAGGTGTTATAACACATAAATATCACCAGATCAACCCTCAAAAGACAAACAGCAAACAAAATTCAGGTTCTTAATATTTCAGAGACAAATGAAACTGATGTCTAACTACTTTGCCACTGTAAAGGTTGTCCAACACAAAACAAAAAAGAAACAGATGTACGTTGTAGGTACCATTTTTGCAATGTGTTTCTTTACATTCTTCTCTGCTTCAAATAGTAGAACCAAGAAGTTCATCTTACTCCTTGGAAGATTTGTTGATTAGTGACTTGTGGATGTGAGGAATAACTCCTCCACCAGCTATGGTTCCCTTGATGAGGGTGTCAAGTTCTTCATCTCCCCGAATAGCAAGTTGCAAGTGCCTAGGCGTTATACGTTTAACCTTTAGATCCTTGCTTGCATTACCTGCCAGCTCCAGCACTTCTGCAGTCAGATACTCCAGTATTGCTGCTGTATAAACTGCAGCTGTTGCTCCAACCCTTCCATTTGCAGAAACCCTTGTCTTCAAAAGCCGGTGGATCCTACCAACTGGAAACTGCAATAAATAAAAGAATGACATCAAGAAACGAGAGCGAGAGAGAACTGAAATAGTCTTTGAGAGCAACAACATATGCTTTACTCTTGATCATACACAGTATGACAAAACAAAAATCACACAACTACATCACATAAACTACAATACAAATGTAGTTAGCCATGCTACTTACATCAAACAATAGGTAAATGGATGAACGATTAAAAAAGAAACCCACAATCCCAAACTCTGGTGATGATGATGATATCCCAAGTGAAAAAGCAGCAAAAATTAAAATCTAACGAAACCATTTGGGGTCATAAATTTGTTAATTGTTAATTAGAGGGAGGGGGCTGAATCTATATCGTGTATATTAACATGGAATCAAATGATAAAATGAGCGAAATAAGAAAAAACAATTAAGGCAGCAGGGTTTATGAAATGAAACGCCACAACAAACATGTAAGGAAGAAGAAAGGTAGGCTTGACCTGGAGACCAGCACGAGAAGAACGAGTGATGGCTTTCTTCTTGTTGTCAGTAGTGGAGATGTTTTTGGAAGAAGGAGCTTTGCCCGCTGCTGATACCAATCCCTTGGCTCCTTTCCCCGACATTTTCTCTTCTCTCTCTCTCTGTTTATCTTTTTTCCTTTTGTTTACTCCCACACACCTCTTTTATAGACACCTCATCCTTTTATTGATTAAATTTAAATGAAATGTCGGTATGTATTCTTCTACTATTCCTCGTCAAACACAAATAAAAAAACATGACCAAACACCTGTTTTTTCCTCGTGAAATGGGAAGTATCCGAGTTTGTAACTTGTACTCAGTATTGCAGATTTCATAAATTAGAGCTATTCGATTGAGATACCGATTTATGATTTATTAGATGATTCGGTTAAAAAATCAATAATTTGTCATCAATTTTTGCAAAATAGGCGAAATCGATTCCAAAATTTTGATCGATTTATCAACGATTTTTAAAAAATCGACCGATTTCTATAACAGAGCTTCCACTCACTCCGGGTTTAGTGCTTTACGTATACTAGATGATAACCCGTGCGAAGTACGGGTCGAGATAAATTATTAAAATTGATCATTTTTTAATTAAATTTTTATAAAAAAAATTTTTTTATCATTAAAAGATACTTCAAAAAATGATAAAAGTACAAAATAAAACTACAATATTTATGCAACTCAGTAGTTTATAATAAAAAAATTGTAATTACATTAGAATTCCAATAATTCTATGAAACACGAATCTAGAAGGAAATACTATTAAAACGGGATTTCACTTACTAATAAGATATTAGATGATAAGGACCCGAGAAAATTTAATTAAATTGATCATTAATTTATTATAAAAAATTACGTTATTAAAAAAAGAGAAAATGACCAAAATACACTACTTTTGTAGTCCAACTGCCCAAAATGACTATCTGCGCGAGCATCCGCCCTAATTACCCACGGGCTACGCATTTTGAGCATGCGCAGCCTAGGATACGCATGTTCAACATGTGTATCATGGGTCGCGCATTCTCATAATGCGTGATGACGTCATCCCACGTCATTATCTCACAAACGCATCCGACGTTCTCTCTCCCCGGAAATCGCACCTCCCGTCGCCCCTCTTCGTTCTCCCAACTCCGACCATCTCCACTCCACCTGTTGCCATAAAAACGTAGCCCATACGTGCCTCTGCATTGAATCATGTTTGATTTGTTGATTTTGGCCCCGCAAGGGCGAGTATGAAGCTCGTCGGAGTGGAGATGTCGACGGAATCGCCAAAATGGGCATTTAAAATCCGGCGATTCAACTGGTATGAAATTGGTATGTACTTGTAGTGGAGAGAAAGGCGATGATTTTGGTGTATAGGATGCAATTGCTCGATTCCCATAAAGGACGAACGTTGTGGTCAAATTTTGGCCATGAAATCATCGCCGGCGGCAGCTGTAGAAGACAATGACGTCAGCGGCGTATACGCATGTTGGAAATGCGTATCGCTGACAACGCATGTTCAGCATGCGTGTATGCTCTTACTGTTCACAAACATCAAAACAATATTAACACACTCCACGCAGTGTGTTAATGCGTGTTTCGTTTCCACGCATTAGTAGAATGCGTACTCCCCTGTACGCATGTGTGTAATGCGTGGTCCGTGGGTATTTTGGGCGGACGTTTCCGCCGGTGGGTATTTTGGGCAGCCAAAATTAAAATGTGGGTATTCTGGTTTTTCACCCTTAAAAGAATTTGTCTATTAATAAAGGTCATTTTATATATTATTTATTTAATTTTAATTAAGAAAATCGAGGAAAAAACTAAATGATTCCGATATATACGTTAAAATGTACATGATTATGATAAATATGTTATTTGTGAACTGAATAGAGTTATAGCAAAAAATTAGAATTATAGTAATATTAACAATTTTATTAAAAAAATAGTATAGAATCCAAGGAAAAATAGGAATCTTAGGGGTGTAACCAAATTTTGGTACCGAAGTACCACTAAAAATGTATTTCGTTTGTTATAGATAAGCATATCACCGTAGATCAGCATATGTATTCGTAGTCTTTTTTTTGATTAAGTTGTAATAAAAGAATTATAATTGTAATAGATTTTTTTTATTTTATAAATAACATAGAATTTTAGAGAAAAATAGTAGTCTTGGAGTGAAACCAAAATATGGTGCGAACCAAATTTGGTACAAAGTAGTACATCAAAAAGGGGTTTTGTTTTTAATAAAGATTATAGATATAGATTTTATTTATTATTTATTTAAGATTATATTTTAAACAATCAAGAAAATATAATATACCTGGTTCTGGTTCTAATAGATACGTTATTTGTAAAATTCAGTAAAAATATAGTATAAGAATTATAATTATAACAAAATTCCAAACAATTTTTTTAGAAAATAATATGAATTTTAGGGGAGTAGAAATTTGTGATGAAACCAAAATAAGGGTGGAACCAAATTTGTTACGAAAGTACCATTAAATAGGGAAGTATTAATAAAGGTTATAGATTCGTTAGTGTTTTATTAATAGTTATACGATAATGCTACGTATTCGTTGGTGTTTTACAAAAATTTATATAAGTAACCCTAGATTGTATATTGTATTCGTTGGTGTTTTACCCTCTATTTGTTGGTGATTTTTTATCGTTAGATTTTTCAAGTAAAAAAAATTATAAAAAAAAGAATTATAATTATCATAAGAATTCTATTTTTAATTCTTTTTAAAGCAACATAGTATTCTAGAAGAACTATGATTCTATTAAAAAAAATTACAAATAAAAGAATTATAACTATAATAGGATTTCTATTTTAATTCTATTTGTTAAAAAAACAACATAGAATTTTAAGGAAAATAGGATTTTAGGGGTGAAACCAAAATATAGTGCGAAGCAAAAAAAGGTGAAACCAAAATATAGTGCGAACCAAATTTTAGGTACCACTAAAAGAGGGTTTCGCTTATCAATAAATGTTATAGATGTTGGACTTGATGCATCTTTTCATTTTCTACTTTACATTTTATGTGTGTGTTGTCCATTTAAATGTTACTTTTTCCATAAAAAAAAATTCTAAAAACTGTCATCTTCATAAAACTTATTTTCTAAATAAAAAAATAATAATTAAAACTTAAGTCTCATCTAAAAAGTACTCTCTCTGTCCCATCCATTTGTTTACACTTTCCTTTTTGGGATGTCCCATCCAATTCTTTACATTTTTAAACTTCCCTAAAATAGTAAAGTTTTATAATATAAAAATCAACTACATCCACTAATTTTCTCCACTAACTCATTTTATACATTATATAGTGATGAGTCCCACCACTTTACTCATTTTTCCTACTTCTCTCCTACTTCTTTATATTTTTCCTTGGTCTCCGTGCCCAAACCAAATGTAAACATTTGGTTGGGACGGAGGGAGTAATAAAACTTAATACAATCAGTTCAGTCTAAAACAAATTTGAATACAAGATCTTTTAGGAAGATTCTAACTAGACAACATTTAAAATATTTAATTTTAATTGACATTTGAAGTCGTAAGAGTTTATGCACCAATCCAAAAAAATTAGTTTAACGGATTGATGAAATTTTGTATTTCAACAGTTTTTTATTGATACATCAATAAAAATAGAACTCCATCATTTCGTTAGTTATTCCATCAAAAATTGATGGAATAGTTGCTGGATTGATGGCCATCAATTTGATTGATGGACCAAAAACACCTACGGAGTAGTACATAAATAAAAATTCGTCAATTCGTTGATTTGTTAAAAATTATTTTAATTTGTATTGTTGCATAAAAAATAGTACTCCGTAATATGAAGAGTTTTTCTTTTTCATAGTAATAAGTTCCATCAACCAAATCGACGAATTGATGAATTCTAGGCCGGCAATCCTTTAAGAGACTTAGAGCATCTCCAATGGGAGAAACCCCTTAGCTAAAAACAAATTTAACATGCCATAAATAAAAGTTTTAGAGATTATGTAAAAAAATATGTACTCCAATGGTACATTACTGTTAGCAATAATTTTAGCCAACCCCACTATGTTGGCCATATTTGCTGAACCTGTATAGACCTGTAGTAATATTCCACATCATTTGTTACCATATAAAAATAATACATTCCATTTTTAACAATCTAAAATAATAATAACATACCATTTTTAAAATATAACTAATCATTATAGCCAACTCCATTGGGGCACAACACCTTACAGGTTCAACAAATTTTAGATAATCATTATTTTATATTATTTTGGCCAACCATTTTAAATAACACCGTTGGAGATGCTCTTATAGACTTTTTTGATTAACTAGTCGATAAAGCCGCGCTTCGCGGCGGCGTTACAATATTTTTAAAAAAATTCAATACATTTATGTTATATTATAATTTTAATATTAAATTTTAATAATTAAATAATCTTCTCTAATGAATCGATTTCTTGTTAAATACGATTTTTTCGATTGAGCCGCTCTCTCGTTAAAACCGAAATTTCAACTTTAACATATATTATAAAGACTTATATAATAATTTTTATCCATAAAATCGAATCGTAAAAGTAAAACATATATTATAAAGACTTATATAATAATTTTTATCCATAAAATCGAATCGTAAAAATAAATAAAAAATATTATGACGGTAGTATCAAATTCTAATAGTTAATACAATATTTTCTAGTGAGTCGTCTTCCCGTTAAATAAGTTTCGAGCCGCTCTCATTTGGAACCGAAATTCTAACTTCATTATATAAAGAGAGTAAATTCCAATTTTTATATTTTTTAAACTTTCTAATATTTATGGAGTTTAAAAGATTAAAATACATCTTATATTTTCTGTATATTACAGATATTCTTGTATTTATTTACAGCTTCCGCATGGGAAAGTCTTTCAGTTATGTTAAAATATCAAAAAAATACGAAGAATTTTCGTTACGGAAATAAAATTTTTATGGATATATTTTTCTAATGCCAGTATAATTAACTTGTATAAAAAAATTAAAATAAAGGAGGATTTCTAGGAAAAAAGATATGTAGTTTTAAAAAATCGTATAAGACGTCACCATGCACCGTTCTCGTAATCTACTTCCAATAAAACATTTTATTTTATGTATTCCTTATATATTCAAACATCTTTTTTACGATCTTCTCTAATGAACCGCTTTCTCGTTAAACACAGTTATTACTATTGATCCGCTCTTTCGTTAATACCAAAAACCTAACTTTTAGATATATCATTTGTATGATAATATTTATCCATAAAATCAAATTCTAAAAATAAAATAAAATTTATAACATCAATATGATATTTTAATAGCTAATATAATCTTTTATAGTAAGTCGTCTTCCCATTAAACACGTTTCGAGCCGCTCTCATTTAGGATTGAAATTTCAACTTCATTACATATTATTAATGATACTTATCTTACACAACAACTTTTTTCCTTAAAATCAAAACCTAAAAAATAGAGTGAATTCCAATTTATACTTTCTCTAGACTTTCTAAAATTTATGGAGCTTTAGAAATGAAAATACATCTTATTTTTACTTTATATTATAGATAGTCCTGTATATATAAAGGATTCCTGCATTAGAGTGTTCTTTTATTATGTTAACACATCAATTATTTTCTTTTTAAATACGATGACTTTTTTTTTATGGCAATAGTATTGGATTTATGAACCTATTCTACTTTTAATAGAACTTTTATTTATATATTTTTTTTCTATAAATTTGAACTCTTATTCTCTATAAATTCGAACTCCTGTTCTACTTCCAATAGAACTTTTAATCATATGCGTTATTAATACTTATTCAACTAACAATAGAACTTCTAATCATATGTCTTCCCTATAAATTCGAACTCTTCTCCTCTATAAATTCGAATACCTATTCTATTTCTAATATGTTAAATGATAATTTTCTGCTTCTAATAAAACTTTTATTTATATATTTTTTCTATAAATTCGAACTCTTATTCTCTAAAAATTCGAACTTATATTCTACTTCCAATGGAACTTTTAATCATATGCATTATAAATACTTATTCTACTTCCAATAGAACTTCTAATCATATGTCTTTACTATAAATTAGAACTCTTCTTCTCTATAAATTTGAACATCTATTTTATTTCTAATATGTTTAATGATAATTTTCTAGTTCTAATAGAACTTTTATTTATATGTTTTTTCTATAAATTCGAAATCTTATTCTCTATAAATTCGAACTCTTATTCTACTTCCAATAGAACTTTTAATCATATGCATTATAAATACTTATTATACTTCTAATAGAACTTCTAATCATATGTCTTCCCTATAAATTCGAACTCTTCTCCTCTATAAATTCAAACACCTATTCTACTTCTAATATGTTAAATGATATTTTTACATTTATTAGTGTTTAAAATTCTAAAATTCTAGAAAATTAGAAAAATAGATTGGGATGCTTTTAGAGCGCCACCTAAACTTCCGCGTATCCTCCTTTATATATATACTAGTCGATAAAGCCGCGCTTCGCGGCGGCGTTACAATATTTTTTAAAAAAAAATCAATATATTTACGTTATATTATAATACTAACATTAAATTTTAATAATTAAATAGTCTTCTCCAATGAATCGATTTCTTGTTAAACACAATTCTTTCGATTGAGCCGCTCTTTCGTTAAAACCAAAATCCCAACTTTAACATATATTATAAAGACTTATATAAAAAAATTTATCCATAAAATCGAACCGTAAAAATAAAAAAAATTATGACATCAGTATCAAATTCTAATAGCTAATACAATCTTTTCTAGAGAGCCGTCTTCCCGTTAAATACATTTTGAGCCGCTCTTATTTGGAACCAAAATTCTAACTTCATTATATAAAGAGAGTAAATTCCAATTTTTATATTCTTTAAACTTTCTAAAAAAATATCAAAAAAAAAGTTCTTCGTATTTTTATATTCTTTAAACTTTCGCATGAGAATGTCTTTCTATTATGTTAACATATCAAAAAAAAATACGAAGACTTTTCGTGACGGGAATAATATTAAATTTATGGATATATTTTTCTAATGCAAGTATAATTAACTTCTATAAAAAAGTTAAAATAAAGGTTTCTAGGAAGAAAAGATACATAGCCCAAGTATGTATCTTTTCTTCCTAGAAACCTTTTCATTTTCTAAAACTCCATAAATTTATTTTAATTGCAGGAGGATGGCCTCAACTATTTGTTTTTTGCACAAAAATGGCCCAAGTATAAAAGTAGACGGTGTGATGGCCTAACTATATTTTTTAAATAGCTGAGTGTATTCAATTTGTGACTTAACTACAACATGATGGCTGAACAATGTTTTTTTTAACACAAAAATGGCCCAAAAATAAAAATAAACAGCAATTTTTACATTAATTTAGATGGAATGCAATCATCTGCTTAAAATAATATTTGGGCCATTTTTATGCAAAAAAAAAAATAGTTGTGGCCATCCTCATGCAATTAAGTCTTAACAAAATTTATGGAGTTTTAGAAAATGAAAACAGATCTTATTTTCTCTTTATATTAAAGATACTTTTGTATTTATTTGGGATTCCTGCATGAGAATGTTCTTTTATTATGTTAACAAATCAATTTTTTTCTTTTTAAATACGATGACTTTTTTTATGACAATAGTATTTGGATTTATGAATATATTTCCTGTCGGTTTGTTAACATTTCAAAATAGGGTGTTTGACACGCATTTTAAGGTGGAATTTAAGGATAGTTTCATAATTTATTTTTGAAATTTTCTCTTTTTTTGTATAAAAGTAGAACAATCCTATTTTTATACAAAAAAGAAAATTTTAAAAATAAGTTATGAACTATCCTTAAAATTCACCTTAAAATGCGTGCCAGAAAATGACAAAAAAATGTTAATAATTTGGTAGAACGGAGGGAGTAATATAAAAAATTATAATTTAAAAAGATCATATTTTCTATAAAATATTTAATTATATTTCTGCTCTATATATTCAAACACCTATTTTACTTCTAATACAACGTTTTTTATATGTTTATTTCTATAAAATTGAACTCTTATTCTACTTCCAATGGAACTTTTAATCATATGCCTTATAAATACTAATTCTACTTCCAATAGAACTTCTAATCATATAATTTAAGAAGATCGTACTTTTTATAAAATATTTAATTATATGTCTGTTCTATATATTCAAACACCTATTCTACTTCTAATAGAACTTTTATTTATATGTTTTTTCTATAAATTCGAACTATTATTCTCTATAAATTCGAACTTCAATTCTACTTCCAATAGAACTTTTATGCATATGCCTTATAAAAACTTATTCTACTTCCAATAGAACTTCTAATCATATGTCTTACCTATAAATTCGAACTCTTCTTCTCTATAAATTCGAACACATATTCTACTTCTAATATGTTAAATGATATTTTATATTTATTAATGTTTAAAATTCAAAAATTCTAGAAAATTAGAAAAATAGATTGAGACGATCTTAGAGCGCCACCTAAGTAATAGAACTTTTATTTATATGTTTTTTCTATAAATTCGAACTATTATTCTCTATAAATTCGAACTCCAATTCTACTTCCAATAGAACTTTTATGCATATGCCTTATAAAAACTTATTCTACTTCCAATAGAACTTCTAATCATATGTCTTACCTATAAATTCGAACTCTTCTTCTCTATAAATTCGAACACATATTCTACTTCTAATATGTTAAATGATATTTTATATTTATTAATGTTTAAAATTCAAAAATTCTAGAAAATTAGAAAAATAGATTGAGACGATCTTAGAGCTCCACCTAAGCGCCCGCGTACCCCCCTTTATTTATATATATATATATATATTGATATTGATTGATGATTACTTGAGACTTTAGGATTCCATATAATTAAATTAATCTCATTCACTAAACTCAATTAATTTTAGGAACCTTCATGAACATGTGTTCGACATAATGTATTCTAAGATATTTAACACTCTTTAAATTTGAGATTTTCATTGTAATTTGATGTAATAGAATTTGAAATCTCAAACTTTTTAACACTCTCCAGAGTCTGTAAAGACTAAAGATACCGCCGCATCTTAAAAATCTTGGTTAAATTCATTTGGAATAAAAGTAAAATTATGAAAACTTAAATAATGATACCACCATATTCAAACACCAAATATACTCTTTATCAATTAATGTAGGAACATGAGACCCAAAAGCACGTACACAGCTGCACTAATATAGAGTACGAGATTATACAGTATATAAGAAATCTAAACAGGTACACCCACATATATTTGCAAAGTCAAGGCCACGCAAAGAAACACGCATGCCCGTCTTTCTATGGACTCTGACTGGGTGAACCCTTCAGGTTCGCAACTATTGGTCGATACTCGATACTAAATAAAGGGTATAAACTAGGCTCCTGTGTGAGCCCTTCAAGTTCGCAACTATTGGTCTATACTAAATAAAGGTATAAACTAGGCTCATGTGTGATCCCTTCAAGTTCGCAACTATTGGTCGATACTGAAGGGTATAAACTAGGCTCCTGTGAAAAAAATCCATACTTCCTGCAACTTACCATTTAATCAAGTACAGATTTCTATCTCACGATACTTAAAATATTAACTATTTTCAAAATGTAAAGAAGGTAAACTGATTTCTCATTTCCTAAGACGCACAACATATTCCATACACATCGAGGTTGAGAACTAAATATAGCTTCATTTGTTGATTTCTTTCATATCTATCCATTGAGTACCCAGTATTCAGTACGTATGTCTATCAAAAAAGCTTAAATTAGGAGTATCATGGAAAACAAAGAAAGAACAGTTCCCACCACTAGATCACAAAGATTATAGGCAAACAACCATTGTGTTCCTACTTGGATCTTATCTTCCTTTCACTTCTCTTTACTCTCTCCACCTTCACTGATATGAATATTCCCCACCTTCCGGGCAACCTCGTCGGTAGTGCCCTTTACTTTCCCATCTGGGCCATTGGCCAGAGATGTATCATGCTCATGACCTGACGGAACTGTCTGCCATATTCTTATGGTTCCATCTTCAGACCCAGAAGCATATGATTCCCCTCCAGGTGCAAATCTTACACAATGCACAGGACCATGATGACCCTTGTTGCATCCTACAACATTGTACATGAGTCAGCGACACGTGGCAATGTTACACAGAATTGCAATTCAAGTAAATCACTGGGGGAAAGTCTGCTAAAAAACTGGCAGTAATGTACTCAACAAAACTTTCATGGAAGCTGAAATAGTAGAAGAAAAGGAGGGATTTCGGCTTCAAATTTTGAAAATTCTAGAATAATTAAATACAAAGAACAACCACAATTGAGTGTTGGGTACAGTAGCAACTTAGGTACAGTAACAACTACAAGATGAGGGGAACAAATGGATGACTTATATTTTTCTTTTATGAAGAATAAAGGTTCAAGGATACCTACCAATTGTTTCTCCTGTATGAAAATCAAACATATGGATCCACATGTCTTCTCCAGCTGCGATAAACTTGTTACCATTCTTTGGTTCCAGTGATGCAGATTCCACATTGCAAGGCATGTCATAGCTCTTAATCAAACCAAAACTGTAATATGATGGTCCGAGCAAGGCAGACAAGAATGTTAAAGGATGACAATGGTACACCACTGTTGGATGGTGCAGATTACAAAGAAAAAGAAACAGCTGAATTAGACTCTTACTGATTTGCATCCCAAAAACTGACAGTGGAGCCATCGGCAGTGGTTATATAGCGGCCATCAGCACTGACTTCTGTGCTGGTTACAGATGACTTGGTCTCGAGTGTCCGGACAATTTTCTCACTTCTTACATCCCATAACCTACTCATCCATGAAATAATTGCTACAGTTAGGTTCATAAATCCATATAAAATTACAACTTTGATTATTTGTTTTTCTTATATTTGCTAGGGGAAGGCCCATAAAGCTATATAAAATTCCGACTTCGATTATTAGTTTTTCTTATACTAATGTAAGCAGATAAAATACACATTTGTCCAACATAATTCAGGCCACTTCACAATTAATCAACTGAAACTTTTTGCTTCCAAAAGTATCATAGCAGGTTTGTTGTATATGTGTGTGTACATTGTTTCCTAAACGTGTGTTAAAACTTAGAAGGCTTCATTAATTGTACAATGATTCAAACAATATGCGGATAAAAATGGAGCACAGTAGGCTATTTCTAGAGGAAACCGGGCAATATCTTTGATGCTGGGTTCTAAGTTCTAACCACCAACCGGGGAGGGGGGACAAGATGAACTTATAGGTCAATTAAATACAGTACATGACCCGTTTCTTGCCTTAATTATCTTAACAAGAGAGCAATGAGATATAGGTCAAATTGCATACTGTACATACCTCACTCCCCCAGAATCACTGCAGGAACTTAATATGCTCTGGTCACTGTGTAGCCAAGCAACAGTCCTAACTGAACCGGGAGAGTCATCTGCTTCTCTTGGAGCAGCATCTGGTCTATTCAAATCAAAAATCCGAAGTTTTTTTTCAAAACCACCGGTAAGTAATAGGTGTGTGTCCTGCAAAATATTACCTCACTATAATTTCAACAATCCATACAGCAAAAGCACTCAATCATATGTAGACTGTTTAAAGATCACAGCAGATTACTAACCCCTGAGAAAGCGCATGCCCGAACGATATGCTTGTGTTCAAATGAATGTAATACGTCTCCAGTTAATGCATCCCACAGTTTCCTGTTGAAAAAATATATATATTTTTAGTCAAACAGGACCTGCAGGAATTTTAGGATATAACATAGCTTCTGATAAAAGCATATAAAGTGCCAATCCAACATTTAGGTTGTCTAAGTCTTCATTATATTAAAATCCGATTAACTATAATAATAGCTAAAACTTGTCGTTAATGCATTTGTACAGTTAAAAAAAGCTGGATAACGTACGCAGAAAAATCTGCTGATGCAGAAGCAGCACGAAGAGCATTACTATCAAGGCAGCAACTCCAGACAGCACCTTTGTGCCCCTGAAATGTACCAATCCAATCACCAGTCTCTCCATTTCTTAGCATCGGAGTAGAATCTGAGAAGGGCAAGGTAATGGTTAAAGATATAAGTCTGTCCTCCCAAGCAGCCAATGTATCAATATAATCTTTCTACTGATTACCAACATACCAAAAGAAACAACATAAACTGAAAGAAGATATTGCAGTTCTTTACAACAGATTCATACACAAGTAGCAAAAGCAATCAAAAAAAATCTTGCAACACTACTGAGTGAAGTGTTAACCATGACCAAAGTCATAATGAAATAAGTTTTCATGTTATCAAAAGCTCAGACTTCTTAAACTGTTTTTAGAAGGGGTTGCTTGATTATAATATAATTCCAAGAATTATATGTTTGTCAACGTAGAATTCCAAAAAGCGGGTTGTTAAAATCAATAGATATTTCAATCATAAACAACACAGGCAACGCCACAGCACACCATGACCATGCCAACAATTTGACATGATTTATCATTAGAAGGCAACATTCAGTAGAAGCATCTCAAGGGAACAATGAAACAGTGCGCGTAATATATTTTACAAATGAATATTTTATCTGTAGCGTCAAGATTCTACCACATACTCATTGTATACAGTTCATCAGCTTCCGACAGTACATCTTTATCATGATGATGATGAACTGACGTGGAAATAAAAGAGAATTTAATTTTATTTTTATAAATATATTGTATTTAGAAAATTAATAAAATATAATAGTTACATGGGACTTAGTCTGTTAGTATTTTATTTCTCAGAATTTATACTTTATGTTGTCCCCTTGTTTTGGTAAACTCGGTTACCCATACAGTGATTTTTATATTAATACTGAATTACGTTTCCTTGTTAATAGGTTACGATCCATCATGCATCCCCCTTTAATAGTTGGAAAACCCTTACGGAAGTGGATTTGCTGCGGTTAGTCCACTCAAATTTATCTCTTTATCGTTCTTATATCATATATTCATCTCTTCCTAACTCAAGCCTGTATTAACTCACTTACTTGGAAAGCATAATTCTTGATTATAATTTATCTTGTACAACACAATGATCTCTATTAGGTATTAGTCTGTCGATGAGGTTTGAAATAAGGTAGAGTGAAATAGCTTGGACTACCAATAGTGGCAGCTACGTAACGATTCCCAACCCTACAGTATTAAATTGAAGAAGAAGATCTGTATATTAACCAAATACATAACCTTTTTAGATAAAACTAGATAAAGATGAGGTTTGAAAAATAGCTTAGACTATCAATAAAGGCAGCAATACAACGATTTCTAACTCCTAACATTGGACTTGACGAAGAGGATCATGTGAACCTAGGCAAAGTGATCGATTTAACAACATATAGCAGCCAAAATACTAGAGCAACGAAACATAATTAAAAGTTGAAATCTTTTGGGCTAGTTTACCATGTGCATTGTGCAGTAACCTAAGTGACCAACACGAAATAGTAATACCTTTAGTTAATTAACACTTAAACTTAACAAATATATTGCTCTGGCTAGATCCATATACTACATTGTACAATTTCCGCAAACTTATTACACACATTCAAACAAGCTGATTAAATTCACATCAATGTTGCATATCAAAACAATCAATAAAAATCAAACATTACAAAAATAAGAGCATTACCCTTGCTGGCACTAACAAGAAAATACCCATCAGGAGTAACCGGACTGTAAAACAAATCGACAACGGGCCGAGAATGTCCATGGCAAACAAGTGGCACTGTAGCCTTCTTCTTATCCATAGTTCCACAAGAATCAAAATTACAACACCCCCAAAAATCCCAAATTCAAGAATTCAAATTAAAATCTTCTTGCACAAACACACAAATTGTAATATGCAAATTAATGAAACATACAGATATAATGGCGGCAAAAGAAAATAAAAACACACACACAGAGGTGGGATTGGGAACCCTAAAGATTAAAACTTTGGGGGATGATTATGTATGTATATGTATGTAATAAACAAATCAAACAACTCCTCCTAGCCCTTGTGGATCAAATCTGTGAAGCACAAACACCACAGATCTGAATTATTATTATTGGGAATTGAAACGATAAACAAAATTAAATGGGGAAATACATAGTTGTATTTGTACTATAAATTTATGACAAGAATAAAGTGGATTATTACAACTACGGGCTAGGCGCAATATACTTGTGAGGGGCCGTCATGAATTTATACTTGTCCCACCTTTGAATAGCTTGGGCTTTTTTCTTTTAACATTATTTGTAATGGGCTGGACTTGATCAGTGGATGAAGGCTTCTGAATTTAATTGGGCTGGACATCATGCAGGCTACTTGGATCCCACCTCTCAAGTTTTTGATCATTTTTTTATGAAAAATTACATACTTGTATATATACATTAGTCTCAGGCCATTAGCTGTTCATCTTTTAAGAGATTTATCTATGTGATTCTTTTCACCCAATTTAATAAATTCGGTCTCATTAACTAATGTGCTTCTTCAAAAAAAATAACAAAATTTTCATGTAAACAATATACACAAAAATTGTTCTGAAAATTGATGACGTGTAAGATACTTTCTGAACAAAATGAAAGATATGAAACCTGTACCATGGTGTCTATGATATTCTGAACTTGTCAAAATGCAAGTACGATCACACATAGGAAGTCCATTCCCCGGCACACCCATGTAAATATGTAATCGTCAAGGTTTTAGATTTAATGGTCGCCAATTTATAGTACTTCGTTTTCACTAAAATATAAGTAGTAGGATATTTCATGGACGCTTTTTTCATTTCAAGTCCGACATGTCATTTTATATAAAAAGTTTGTCTTATGCACACACGTCAAGTCTCATGCAGAGCCTGTGATATATTATAACCTTTTTAGATAAAACTAGACAAAGATGCATGTGAAGTTTATTTAATTTGTAAATTGTATAATACTTTAGAAAAAACTTTATTCTAAAGAATTAGGGGGCGTTTGGTTCGTATCAAGGAAATGAAATAGAATTCAGAAAGAGAAATAAGGAGAAAAGAAAGGAATGCTCTTGAATTGTTTTACTTATTTGGTTTCGATCTAGAAATGCAATGAAAATTTTTATCAAAATTATTTTAAATTTTTACAAATTAAATAATTAATTATTTTTTAAAAGTAGTTTATATGTTAATATATTTTATTATGATATACAACTTTTACGACACATCTCTCTCCCTTTAACTCTAGCCTCCATTAAAAAGTTTTGAGGGGGCTTCCATCAGTTTTCATCGATGGAAAGCCCCAATTCCTTTTCGTTTTTTCTGTTTTCATATCTTGTTTTTCATTCAATAAAACTCTCAATTTATTTCAGTTTCAATAAATTCCCAATTTATTTCGGTTGTATTAGTCTCTCCTTATGAGAGTTTGGTTTTTGTTTTGAGTTGTGATGTGTTCCATCGCCGAGTGTATAGATCGGCAAGATTTTCATGTTTCTCTCATTTGTGAGAGGTTTGTTTTTCGCTTCTTGGTTGCGAGCGGGGGTCTTGATTTAGTGATGAAATTTTGTATGGGATTACAATTCTGGTCGATATCTCAAACGATAGCTCCATCGGGTCGTGATGAAGAAGGTACCAATAATTCAAAGTGGATGCACGAAGTGGGTACTTGTATTTGTATATACATTATCTTCAAAATATCGTTTAATTTTCTCTTCATGAGAACAAGCGATTGCAATTTGCTGTTTGTTCGACTCGATCATTGGTGTAGATGTCGTATGATTTTTTATTATTAAATTAATTCATTTATTTTTCAAAAAAAATGAGGAAAGGGAAAGAAAATACCTAGTAAAATATGAGAAATGGGAATTAATGAATATTAGGAAGATCTAAACATAAAATGGATAGAAGAGAATGATAATTTTTATAAAATAAACACTACCAAAGAGAATGAACACATTTGTTTTCCTTTCCTTTTATTTATTATTCCCAACCAGACATCCCGCGGAGTATTATTGTGGTTTACAATTATCGTACCAAAATACATTTTTAGTTAACTTTGAATTCTAGGCAACACAAAAACACATCCATCTACTAAATATATAAATCCACAACATGTCTCATTTTAATCAGCCTCATATTACCATAATACCCTTCAGTCTTTTCAATCCCTGAAATAAACAGTCTACTTCAGCAATTACTGTCGACTTCATGCATCAATAAGTGTCGGTAATGCTATTGTATCGTTTTACCATTCACTTTGCCTTCTGCGTGGCGCTATTCTTTCTTGCAATTGCACCACGTATTTTCACCTGAGTCTTGTTATGGCTAACAGGTCGAGCGGTGACATTATATTTACAGGATATGTATATTTACAGGTTCCCAGCGTTGGAGTTGCTCTTACTTAGGTCGATTCAGTTTTAGCAATTGCTTCATTTCAATTCTTTGATTGCAAAGAGACAAAGCGGAAGAAATATAGGTATTTTAAGTTCAACAATCATTGATAGAAGTTTGGTGTATAGTAATTCTATCTGTGCATATCAACTATGGTCATTCGTTTATTCTATTTCTAAACAATTCTCGGTAAATTGTAATTTACAACTATTACTTTTTGACACTTAGAATTAGATTGGTGGATAGTGTATTTTTTGTTGTGTTTGATTGTTATATTAGATCATTGCTTCTGTGTATCCTGTTATTTCACGTTTTTAATGATTTGTTTTTCCCTCTTTTTTGTGGTTTTACTTTTTCTGTTTAATTAAATTTTACTCTATTGTGTTTTAGTGATTAATCCTGTATAACTTTTTTTTAGGATACTTATAATTCCATTTTGTTGAATGCAAAAAAATTCCTAAAATTTTGAAGAGGTGTGTTTTTAAACCAGTAGTTGCCTGAAGACCATGGGATCGTTTGTTGCTTATCTATCAAATTGGATTTCTGGATTATGAAAATGATTGGACTCTTTTATATCATAGACGTAGAGGCATTGATATCGCATAATTGACTTAAAGTGATCAGCAATGAAATCACTTGCTTCAGCAAAATACTCGAATAAATACTCATCAGGATTCACTTCTCGACTAACCTGACAAGATTCATCAGGTTATTACTATATCTAAACGAGGTGGTGCTTGCAAGCATGGTACTTTCTAATGGAGTGCCAAAAAATTCATCAAAAGAATCTGCATATTTATCATAGGAGTTGGCATTCTGCAGCACTTTCTCAACCATCTATAAAGGCGGTGGGAGGCGAAGTGGAAGAAACTTCCCTTTGTATAAGAGTTCAGCAGCTGGAGAAGTAGTTGTGTTGCTTTCTGAAAGTAGGGAACCTCTGGAATTAAAATTCAATAAGATGCGAAGGAGAGCTTATGGCATGGCAGAAAATGACCTCACTACCATGTCAAAATAATCTTCATCTGCATGGTCGCGTGAAATGAAATTTACAGCCATTTCACTCTTTTGTTTTTTCACAATGTAAGTGTATTTGTGAACTATGTATTGGTGTAGTTTAGTTGTTTGGAAATTTACTTTTCTATAGGGGAGGCCGCAGATGAAAAGTAGTGTTTTCTTTTACAGTTTATAAAATGCTAGAAAAGTAAAAATTTAGGATATAGAAACACTTTCTTAAAATTATTAAATAAGAAAAAAAATTGTAATGTCAATTATAATATTCGTTAAAATTCATCCGGGTATTCTTCTTCAACTTTTCTGATCCATTTTCATTGTTTATTAATGTCCTCTAGCATTAGATACTTGTACTTCAACAAAATATTTTGAAAATCCATGAATCATTGGTCATATTTGCAGGTTTTGATTGTATTGGTCATACACTAATCATTGTGCTTATTGTGTGGCTCATGTTCTTCTCGAGCACTGGATGCATTAGCACAAAGTCTTTCTTTTACTTTGTATCATGGCTTGATTAGCGGACCTTGTTGATATATTTAATCCAAAAATTTTCAGTTGTATATTTGAGGCATGACTATTGTCAGGCTGTTAGACTCTTGGGACCCCAGCAATATTTGAAGCATCAAAACTGAAAGTTGAGGTCAAGGGTGATGAGACAAATCGATACACCAGAATAGTGCCAAGAACCTACACGCTCTCACATGGCGATTTTACAGCTAATCTGACAATAACTATTTCAAGACTCATCCATCTTGATCTAGTAACCTATACTTTTTCGTGGAGTATTTCTTTAGGTAAAGTTGAGCTTGTAGTTGGTGCTACAAGTGCAATTGTGTTGTACTTACTCTGTGTCCAACATCTGTAATTTTACCCCGTGTCCGACATCTGTAATTTTACCAATTCTTTTTCGAGATTAGGAGCAACTCATAATATTTTTCATCCGAGATCACTATACAGGCATAAATGAGTTGTTACATTTGATTATAATTTAAAGCGTGAATGTTTGATGGGCGGTTGAAAGGATGATATAATAAGGATGACGTTGTGGCTCAGTGGACATAAGTGAAAAGCATGATATAATAAGGATGACGTTGTGGCTCAGTGGACAGAAGTGAAGGGAGATGGGTGTCTTGATGTCCACTACTTTGTCAGTGGACCAAATTCATTTTCAGAACTGACTGCAGAGTTCAGATCCCACATATTCTCCAAGGAGCTGCCTTTGGTAAGTCCAGTGTATATTGTTTCTCAATTTGTAATAGCTGGTTACTATTTGAATGTAAATTTAAGGCATACGAAAGAGGTACTTGTAGAAAAAAATACAAAATTATTCATCTACAAATACCTCTTTGAGACTCTTATAGTAAGTGTAGAATCCATTTTAGGACAGAGGTAGTACTTAATTATGATTGAATATTGGACTACAAAGTTTTTAATCTACAGATCTACGTCAGTGGTCTTTTTAACAGACAAAAACACATATGAGTCTCCAATTATAGCTACTATTTTAAGTTTTAAAATAAAACACCTTTCCATAACACCCTGACCTAATATCTGATTGTGTCTAGTGCCTCACTTGGCATAGAGATATTGTACTCGACATATAGATACTTCGGCATATAGATATTGTACTTGTACGTGCTTCCCATTGTTAAAAGATATGTAAAATTTGGTTTTATACCATACTAGCTAAAGTGGCCGAAATGAGCTTGAATGATTTAGGCTGTGGCCATCTTTTAAGACTAATTATAATATGCATGTGGTTTTAGCACTATAACGATTAATAAACCCAATTTATAAGCTAATAGTAAAGCCGATAATAAAATTTAAATGGATTTGACATGACCGTCTCTTTTTATAGGTCATTACGACAGTCCTTCCAACACCTACTATCATTTGATTTTATATATGGGCTTGCCTTTTTACCACGCTACATAGTAAAACTACACATCTCCTTCTAAGATTTTACAAAAACTTGTCCAAGAACCCCTTCCCATGACAAGAACCAAATTCGATTTTTAGAACAAAGCCAACTAATAAAATATAAATTTTCAGAGCTACAAATCCAATTTGTATCTTATCTATAAGGTCGTACTGTTGGAGAATGATTGACATGACATAGGAGCACCTTTTGTTTTTGTAGTTTTAAACATGTAGATGTATACTTGCTTCCTACAAATTATAATGGGGTAGATGTTTTAATGTTTAAGCTCCCTTATCCCTAGAGTCATTTTGTTATACTGTTATAGATGCCTTATTTCATGTCCTAACATTTATAGCATCTTTCTGTGTATGTGTTTAATTTATTTGATTTTCATGAATTGAATGTATAAAGATTGTCTATTCCGTGTCTGTGATAAATATTGGATTATTGGATTGTGTTTATTGGGTCATCAGATTGTGTATATTGGATCATTAGATTATTAGATCGCGTTTCTTTGCAAGATGGTCAGTGTCTCTGCACTTACAATGTATTGTCATGTCTGTACACAAATTGTGTGTGTATATGTTGTTCATTTGTAAATGGTGATGTTTATGCTGTGTATTTGAAGGATGTATAACAACTTGACAAGTCCTCCCGAGAGCCCTGATAACCAACAAGTAATTTCTCTATTGATCCAATTTTTATTTGTATTCTAATCTTGATCTGTATGCTCAATATTTAAAATGTTGCAAGTTTGGATTTTTCTTAATTGAGGTCATGCTTAGTTCCATGAGTAGATGAATTCAAGATAGTGCCTAGCAAACATATATACCAAACTGCAGAGTTTTGGTAGGTTATATTCCATGCTATATGACCATTGTTCTCTATAAAACATCAACTTGTACACAAGGCAAAATGTAGTAGTGTGAGCTGCCAAGTCATGAGGTGTGAGGTGTGAACAGCTGTCAAGATTCTGTTATAAGGAGTTAGTTAGAAATATAGAGTTAACATTCTGTATATATAGATTGAAGGTGTAGTACTCAGCAAGTTAGTTGTCTATATAAGAACTGAGAACACATCTCTGTAAACAAGCTTTGTTATTCAATACATCTCTTTCTTCTTCATTTCCATAGTTATGTTCTACATTCATAAACTTTGTCAGTTACTCTTCTTTGTTTATGTTTCGGAATTATAACTTTTTGTCATTGCCCAATCTTCAGTTGATTTAGTAATGTGGAAAGATCCATCGAAATCGGATTTCATGTTTGGACTTGGAACGTTTATTATAGTTTCAAGTTCATACACCACAGACATGAATATCAGGTGAGACATCTCCGACCCCAAAAGCAATGTTCAATCTTTGTTCTTGTCAGATATTAGTGTTTCACAGCAAAACACATTACTAAATTATATTGTTAATGGCATTTGTAGCTTAATTTCTGTACTTTCCTATATGGGTCTGGTTTATCTAGCTGCAATATTCCTCTTTAGATTATTCTTCACAGGTACGTTGCCAGAAATTTTAAATGATCACCTGCGGACCCATAGTATATATTTTCTTTTTTGTTTGAAATGCATTATTATGATAAACTAGCATAATAACCCGTGCGAGGCACGGGTCATTTTCCACAAATTGATAAAGAGGTCGAAGTTATGTAAAAAAAGTTTTCACTTTTTACTAAAAAACATAAGTAGCACAATGGTTTGGAGGAATATTTATATAGAGGAGGTTGTTGGTTCAATTCCTCACAAACACAAAAATAACTTAATTTTTATCTTCAAAATAAGGGAGTGGCAATAAATGTAATTTTGTAAAATACAAGGGTAAAATAGTAAATTCACAGGGGGTTTATTGGCTCAAAATACCCCTAAAAAAATCCCTTGTTCTCTTATTATATATAGAAGATGATTGCAAAAACAGGGGAGCTCTAAATGTAGATGATACAAGTCAAGAATATGTAGTTGGGGAAGAAGAAGCGGTTTGGTTATTAAAATTGGTACTCCCTTCAATCAATGTTGCGCATGTATCTTTAATCTTTGAAAGGCATTCTAAATTTTCTTTGTAGTAGTTGATTGTGAGCATCAATCTATACTAATATATTAAAGCCGAAAGATTGAAAATTTGGTCGGTTTGGTTTTCGGTTCGGTTATCCTAATTATTAAAATAAATAATGACATAATATAATTAATGATAATTAGTTATTGCCATTTTCACATTTAATTTTAATTAAAGATATTACCTTTTATAAAAATATCAACCGTACCATATTTTCAAATCATTAATATTTCCTTTCTAATTGAAATGCATTACCTTTTTTATTTAAAACTAATCTTACAATCATAATATATACTCAAAAATATCACACCATATTTTCAATTATTAATAAAATATATTAAAAATCCCTGTACATTGTTCATAATAAGAAAAAATTAGTATAATACGTAAATATGAGTATATTAAATTATGTTAAATTAAAATTTAAAAAAATATTAAATTGATAATTACATAAAAACATAATTGTACTATTAACCAAAAATTTAATAAATACCTAAAATATCTTATCGTTCAATCAATTTAAAATACTTTTACTTTTAATTAACATATTATCATTTATGTGTACCTAAAATATTGTAACTTCCAATCATTAATATTTCTTTTCTAATTAAAACACGTTACCTTTTAATTTAAAACATAATTTTGCAATCATAATCTTCTAATTATTAATATTTCTTTTCTAATTAAATACACTACCTTTTAATTTAAAACATAAATTTAAAATCATTAATGTTTACCAAAAAATATGACACCATATTACTGTTAGATTTTTAGTAATTAATAAGAACCGTTAAATGTAATTATAAGGTATATTTAACGATTAAATTAATTTACTAAATATTCAAGGTTCGAATTCTGTTAACGACATATTTAACTTAAAATTTTATTTTATAAATTTAAATCATGCAAATCATTTATTAAATTTACTTCAAATTTTATTAAATTAATATTAAAATTAATAATTATATAAAAACATAATTATATGACAAAATAAAATTTATAACATATCAAAAGAATCCCGTGCATCGCACGGGTTATAAGCTAGTAACCTTTATTAATAACGAAAAACCCTTTTAACGGTATCATTTTTTGTTCGCACTGTATTTTGGTTTCCCCCTAAAATTCCTATGTTTACTATAATTCTATGTTGTTTTTTTTAGTAAAATAGAAATTCTATTATAATTATAATTCTTTTATTACAACTTTAAATTAAAAAAATAGTTTAACCCCTAGAATCATATTTCCCTTACAATTTTATGTTATTTTTTAAAAAAAATAATAAAATTGAAATCCTATTATAATTATAATACAATTTTGTTTAATCATGATTTAGAATCAAAAATTAATACGATCAATTCTCCAAAAGATTTTTCAAGTGGAACAACTAGAACATGAATCTCTGGAGAAGAGAGTTTGTTAAGCTATATTTAGGCAACATCGCTACAAAGTCGAATTACTAAAACCCAAAATATCGCAATATTCCACATTTTATTTAATATCATTTTACATTTACGCCTTCCAATTTCCTATGATTTAACTCTAAAATCCCCCTAAAGTCAAATGCTATAAAAACGTTAGTTAATCTTCACATTATCCATATTTGAAACTGTGACATCCAGTTCTAATTATAATGAATTTAAATTTATAACTAAAATCATTGAACTAGATGACTAATTGATTGGATATTAGAAGTTTTTGTACACAACCTATTAGAAAGTGAGAGCACTTGAAAAGAGAGCAAGTTAATCTATCTTTAGGCAATATTACAACAAATTGAAAAATATTTATGGTCACAACTATTAAAAATTAAAATTTCACAATGAAATTAGAATATCCCCGTGCCTTGCACGGGTAATGAAGCTAGTTCTTAAATAATTACATATTATTTCTTTCGCGCCGATATGTTATTAACGTTGTTGATGGATCATAATTTAAGAAAAATAATAAAGGTAAAAAAAAAGGTTAAGAAAGTAGGTGTAATATATTATTAGTGAAAAATATATTATTTTAAAAATGTTAATAAATGAATGTTATATTTTAAAATAAAAATTGTAAAAAATCTATTGGAATGGAACTATGAAAGTAATACACGTTTCTTTTTCTTTTTTTTGATAATCTGGTATCCATGTTAGTTTTCGCGCATCTCAATTAATCCGGAAGATTGCTAGCACATTCGTAGCCATCGAGCATGATAATTCACTTACTTTCGCATTTCCCAGAAATCAAATCTATGATCTTGAGATGATAAGTCCCTAAAATCAAGGTACAACCAACTAGGACACCCGTGGTGGGTTAATACACGATTTCTTGGTGAAGAATTGAAATGGGTATTTTTAACGGAGGATAAGAGAGGTGCCAACATCACATGACATGAAATTTTTTTAAACATTTCATTGAAGTTATTATAATGTTGTAAGAGCATCTTCAATGGGGCAGACTATAATTGGTTGACTAAAATAATATTTGTTGAATCTGTAAGGTATTTGTTGAACTTGTAAGGTGTTGTACTCCAATGGGGTTGACTAAATTAATAAAATTTATATGTACAACTTTGTTACAGCTCTTGACAGGTTCGACAAATTTGACCAACTTGGAAAGGTTGGCTAAAATTATAGCCAAGGGTTTTGAATAGTTGGAGATTCAAAATTTATACAAATTATCTAAAATATTTGCAACTTATGATTTTTTTTGCTAAGGGACTCTCCCATTAGAGATGCTCTAAGAGCATCTCCAACGGGGTTATCTAAAATGGTTGGTTAAAATAATAGATTATAATAATTATGTAAAATTTGTTGAACCTGTAAGGCTTTATGCTTCGATGGTACTCGCTATATTGATTGGCTATATTTTAAAAATAGTATGTTATTTTTATGATAAGTTGATTATAAATAGAAAATATCATTTAAATATGGTAAATGATGACATGGAATCTTCTTACAGCCTTACAGGTCTCTACGACAAATATATCCAACATCGGGAGGTTGACTGAAATTATAGACAATGGGAATGTCCCATTGGAGTTGATTTTTTTTACATAATCTTTATAACTTTTATTTATAGTATGTATTAATTATTTTTGGGAAATGCTAACTATAGCCCTTAGGGCTATGGTTAAGCATTAAATATTTTTATATCTTTAACATTTATTCTTAGTTATTTAATGGATTTTTGGTTTTTCAATGCTTCTTTACATCATTATTTAACTTCCCAAGTAATAATAGTGGACCCCCTACATTCATATTAATTCCCACTAATAAAAACATCCCAAATTGCTAAATAATTATATTGATATTGGTGCAAAATTGATGTATTAAGTGTAAAATTGACATATTAAATGCATTTATCCACTTACATTAATGCTTAACCATAGCCCTTAGGGCTATGTTTAGCATTACCCATTATTTTTTGCTAAAGGTTATGTATGGTTGGAGATGCTCTAAGGATGCCAAGTAAAATGACATAGGATGCCAACACTAAATGCCAAAAATTGATATCTAATAAAATTAGATGTCAATTTTATTTATGGATCCAATAATAAATTAAATATTATTTTTCTAATATATTTATGTTATACATTTTTTATATGTATAAATAGTTAGCATTTAGAAATACTAATTATTAGAATATTTTTTTGAAAAATTGATATAAAATATAATACAAAAAAAATGAATTTTTTTTTATGTAAAAAAGTTGACAACACTTGAAGAATGCCAACCATTTCTATAACGAAAATGCAAATCGCATTAGAAACCAAAATAAATGATACTACTACTCCCTCCGTCCCTTAATGTTTTTCCTGTTTTGACTGGACACGTTTGCCAATGCACACTTTTAATCGTTAATATCTTGAATTTCGTATTAGTATTAAATATAAAAACTTCACTATATTAAAGTACTCATAAATACGAATCCAACAAGATCACTCATGACTATATTTGATCTTATAGATTAGACGTAAATTAGTAATTTGTCTCATGTCATGAACAGTCCCGACATATGAAACAAGAAAAACAATATGGGACGGAGGGAGTACTAGTTTTCATGGCACGATTTCACAGGGATTGGTTAGTTTTGTTTTCTGTCACCAATTTGTAGGACCACTCAACAGTTGTGCAATCTCTTCCAAGCTATGCAATGGGGGTCTTTTTACTCCCTCTGGAGATAACTCGTGACTTGGAAAGGATGATGGCGAGATACTGGTGGAGACATAATTCTACAAGTGGTTCGGGGTTGCACTGGGTGAGCTGGGACAGAATGACTCAGCATAAAAGTATGGGGGGTATGGGTTTTCGGAATTTAAGGGATTTTAATATCGCTATGTTAGGGAAGCAAGGCTGGAGGTTATTAACACGGCCAGAGTCGTTGGTGGGTAGAGTGTTTAAGGCAAGAAATTACCCACAAGGAAATTTTCTTAATGCTCAACGTGGGGAGAATCCTAGCTTTGTGTGGCGTAGTATTTTGGAGAGTCAAAGTTTAGTTCGTAGTGGTGTTCGATGGCGTGTTGGCAGTGGGGAGTCAGTGAAGGTGTTAGGGGAGCCGTGGTTACCAGATGAAGCTGATCCATATATAAGTTCAGATGGGCAGGGTCTGCAAGGGGCTTATGTAAATCAGTTAATGCAGATCAATGTTAGACAATGGGATGAGGAGCTGATTGAAGACATGTTTAATACTCGAGACAATGAGCTTATTTCTAGTATTCGAATTGATGGGATAAGAGATGATGATTTTTATTACTGGACTAAGGAAATTGCAGGGGAATACACGGTCAAGTCTGGGTATAATATGCTTCAAGAAATGAAAGGAAGATGGAATACACAGGACAATTCGGGGTTCTGGAGATCATTGTGGAATTTAAAAATTCCTGCAAGGGGTAAGGATGTGTTATGGAGGGCTGTAACTGGGTGCTTACCAACGAGAGCTCAGTTGAAGTCTAAGCATGTTCAGGTGCAGGGGGAATGCCCTATGTGTAATCAAGATGTGGAGACAATTTATCACTTGTTTGTGCAGTGTTCCTTTGCTGTCAGATGCTGGCAGCAACTGCAGGTTGATGTACAATTTAACTCTTCTAATTT
This sequence comes from Kitagawia praeruptora, assembly GCA_037693485.1. NCBI lineage: Eukaryota > Viridiplantae > Streptophyta > Magnoliopsida > Apiales > Apiaceae > Kitagawia > Kitagawia praeruptora. The sequence goes on from CM075350.1 coordinate 103,278,974, forward strand.
TGGGGAGTGGCTCGATGGGATGTTGAGGAAGTATGGAAAAAAGGAAACAGGTATGATTGGAATGCTATGTTGGGCGCTTTGGAGAGCGAGAAATGATAAAGTGTGGAAGAATCGAACAGCGTCTGTAAAGGGAGTGGTGATATCTGCAAAAAGCTACCTTGATCAATGGACTAAAGCCCAGGATAACACTCGGGTGGTACCTCTGCAAAATTCAATCAGGGGTGATGGTGCCGAGAAATGGGTTAAGCCTCAAAGAAATAGTATTAAGGTCAATGTGGATGCCTCTATATTCCGGGAACAGGCTAGTTATGGTTTTGGTGTCGTGGCTCGTGACTTTGAGGGGACTGTGGTGGAGGCTAAGCTGGGATGTTGTACGGGGGTGGTTGAGCCGGAGATTGCTGAGGCTATAGGGTTGAAAGAAGCATTGAGTTGGGTGAAGAATAAGAGGTGGGGAGAAGTGGTGGTCGAAACGGATTGTTATGTGGTGGTACAGGCAATGCGTAGCTCAACAAAGTTGATGTCTCCTTTCGGCATGATAATTGAAGATTGCAAGTATTTGGTTTCTAGTCTAAGCGATATAATGCTTTTGTTTGTTTTTAGATCTGCTAATAGAGTTGCACACTCCTTAGCGAGGGCATCCTATTCATATCCAGATCTCATTTTCAGGGGGAGTAATGTTCCTACTGAATTTCTTTCTATCTTGTTGGACGATGTTCGTTCTTAATGGAATTTTCTTTTTGAGGTCAAAAAAAAAAAAAAAAAACTCGTTGTCGTAACTTGTACATAGGTAGGCGGTAGCCATGGTAGACTAGGAAATAGATTTACAATAGATGGTAATATTTAAATTACTAATTTTATTCAAACACTCCAGCTTTTAAATTACGCGTAATTAGAACCGCCGGACGTTGGACATTGCAAAGCGCCAAAGCGTGTTGGAACTTGGAAGGGCGCGGCGTGAGCAATTGTACTTGTACACGAAAATATAAGCTTCCAAAAATGTATTTATTCTATAAATACTACTAGTAGCTTATAATCTGTGTAAATATACAGTTACTTTTTTAATATTTATAATTATATATATTTTTTAAAATATTTTTATGTTATTAATTTACATATTAAATTGTTGTTAAAAAATTTATATATATATATATATAATTTTGTATGTTCAATCTATTACTATATATTAAACTTCAACATAAGGGCAAAAAATGTCATTTTAATGGGTGTGAAGTTACTATTTTACCCTTCTTTTTTAGAAAATTACAAAAATGTCATTCTTTAATAATTATGTTAAAAATAGTGAAATTATTTTTTTGTTAGGACTCGAACCTCTAACCTCTAACCTTCTACTCTCAAACTCATGACTCAACCAATTATGCTATAGTTGCTTTTGAGTTTAGTTTACAAATCCTATAAGATAAATCACCTCTCTTTTCTTTTTATCTCATACTTTTTTTTGAGTAAATGAAATGTTGTTTCATGTTATTTCTAGAATATTGGATATATAAAATTTTAAAAAAAATATTGTAATGATTGATCTTACTCTACAATTCTCTTTACCATTTTAAATACTTGATATACAAAAAAAAAAGTTAGATTACACATAATGTAACCGAGTCCAAAAAAAAAATAGATTGCCAATTCAATGGTTGTGAAATTACGATTTTACCCTTATATTTTTAAAATGACAAAAATGTCATCTTTTAGTAATTATGTAAAAAATAACGAAATTAAGGTTGTGTTAAGATTTAAACCACTAACCTTCTTCTATCAAACTAATGACATAATCAACTTTGCTACACTTTATTTTGAGTTTTATTCAAAAAAAACCTATAAGATAAATCACATATTCTCTTATTGTCTATTCCTCTTTTATTTTTACTTTTGAGCAAATAAAATGTTGATTTTAATTATTTTTAGAATATTGGATAGATAAAATTCAAATAAATATTCTAATAGATTGAGTATACTCTACAATCTCTTTTGCCTTAGATAATTGATATAAAAATAAAATTTAAGATTATTCCTACTGTAAGTCTGTAACTGAGTACAAAAAATTTTTATTTATATGCGTTTTCATGTAGATATTAAATTCATGAAATGAAAAATAAAATTTGATTTTAAGAAATGTGTAAATTTTAGGTATCAAATCATACATAATTAATAATTGTGTCACATCGGTTTAGGTATATAAAAATTTAAATATGTGACTTCTATTAGGGGGTCTTAGTCGACCAACTATTTAGACTTTCAACGAATTAAATATATGATTGGTCTAAAAACATAATATTTAAACATACACGAAAAATAATTGAAATTATGTTAAAAAAATGAGAACTCTAAAAATATGATCTATGTTATATAAAAAAAGTAACATAATTAACATTCAATAAAATATGTTTAAAAAAAACATTCAATAAAAAAAAATAAAATTTTTAAATCCTAAATATTAAAAAAATACAATAATTATTTATAATGATCAATTATAGTACAACTCGACTATAAAGTATGGTACCTATGAATTTTTATATAATATGAAATTGATTAATATAAAATATAATGGTTAAGTACTTAGATCAGTATACGATAAAATCAAAATTTGATTGTGATCATATACACGAATGGGTCATTAAGGTCATTTTATCATAGTTAACATCGACTAAAATACTTAGAAAATTTTAAAATTGAGTAAAAAAATAATTCAAAATATAATATAAAAAATTGGTATGCAAAATTACAAAATAATTTAAAAATATTAGATAAATTGAAATTTTATCGTTTATCATATTTTTAATTATAAAATTATATATATATATATATACAATTTTGAACGAGAAATTAATTCGGTGCCCGTGCCTTGCACGGGCTTTTACGCTAGTTTAATATTTGTACTCTATCTTGAATTTTTAAAATTTGATTTGGACGATTTTACAGCCCGCATGAAATTAACAAAATAATCTTTAATTTAGTGATGACTTAACAATTATTCTCCAATTAAAACTACGCAGAAACAAAAAAGAGAAGAAATTGACGATTTTTAACATTAAAAATTCTGTTCGAGTTATGAAATCTACTTTTTCGTTTTTATTATCAAAATACCCTTCTTATTTTTTTTTTGAACAAAAATACCCTTCTTATTATTTTATTATTTGAATATAGTTCTACTAACAAGCAAATATAGTTTTCATAATGAGTGTAAGAGTGATTTTGTTCAAAATTTTGGTAGTCGGTAGTCTGGTTTTCAATACGACAAAATAAATAAGAATCGTTAGATCATAAAATAAACAGATGAAAAACAATGAATCTAACATAAAAAAATATTTTATTTTTTAACATGTAAACTAAAAAGTGTATTTATATTGAAATACGAAAAAGTGTATGTAAATGATTTAAATCATATAATTTAGTTTTCTACATTGAATAGAATTATCAATGTAGGTATTCTGCACTGAATATGATTAATATAAAAATTCGTAATTATATATTCTCGGTAATAATTGTTAAATCGTTACTAAATTAAAGATAAATTTGTGAGTTTCGGTTGGGCCGTAAAATCATCCAAATATGATTTATAGATCTCAAGATAGAGTACAAATAATAAATATGAACTTTTTAATATTCATAAAAAAATGAATAAAATTCAATTATATCCTTTTTTTAATATTATAATTTTCTTTTAAAGATTTAGTTCTTATACAAATTTTTTTAATTATATCTTTTTTATATTATAATTTTTTTCATATGATATAACCTTGATCGTCTATTTTTAAAAATATTAAATTTGACGGTTGAGATTATTTTGGTAGTTCAGTGACCAAATCAAAAAAACAAACCAAAATTATGGATAAGATCCCTCTCACGCTTATTATACTCCCTCTGTCCCGTGTGTTTGTTTACATTTGCGGACCAATTTCTGGCACGAATTTTAGGGTGCATTTTAATGATAGTTCTATAACTTATTTTTGATATTTTCTTTTTTTTTTGTATAAAAATAGAACAATCCTATTTTTATACAAAAAAAAAAAATATCAGATACGAAATTTTTTATGTAAAGAAATGGGTGGGACGGAGGGAGTAAAAGAATATAATATAATATGTTGGCCATTGTTTTATGGAAAACCTTCTTATACGGAGAACCGACAATCGTAGATAACCACTAATTTTTGAGAGTTTTTTATTTGGTTTTATAAAAAAAAAGATCAATTTTTTTTTGATTCTATAAAAAAAATACCAATTTTCTGAATTTATTACAGAATCAAGTGCTAATGTGGCACTATTGCTAACGTGTTACTGATGATGTCATTGTCACGTCATCATTGCTGACACGTGATCATCACTAACGTCACTGATGACATGGTACCGCCACGTCAACAGTTATGATGTGGTAGATAACGTGGTAGTGCCACGTCATCAGTGATGACGTGACAGCGCCATGTCATCAGTGATGCCGTGGTAGTGTCATGTCAGCCGTGGTGACGTGGCATCGGCGTTTTTTTTCTCTTTTTTTGGGAAAAAATTAAAAAAAATTAGTTTTGTTATAGAATAAAAAAAAAGGGATATTTACAAAAATATATAAGTTTTTTAGTTTCTTTTACCTTTTTACCGTTACTACTGTACTCTTTCAAATCTGTACTTACCATTTTTTATTAATACGGTTAGCTTCAGTTTTATACTTTTTTGTTTTTAAAAATACGTTCCAATCAATTGGGCTTTAAAACCCGTTAACATACATCTCTTCTCATCTCCTTCAGTCGCATCTCCGGTCACCACCAATATCATCACCTCCGGCGCATCTCCGATCTCTGGCGCCGCAGGCGACCTTATCCATCGATCTCCACTCCATCTCTGCCGATCTCCGTCGATTTCCACTCCATCTCTGTCGATCTCCACTTCAGCTCTCTCTCTCTCTCAACTCTATCTCATATATGCCTATACATATACTGTATATGAATATTGATATATACAGTGATAGCTACTTTTATCTATGTTGAATTGAATTTTAGTGTGTGATTGGTCCACTTATATCTGTTTTAAGGGCAATTAGATTATACGTACATGAATTTATACTTATATATAACTGTTTTTGTTGCTTATTTTTTAGTTTACAATTGCCTCTGATTAGTTGTTAGAGTTTGTAATTGATTGAATTGCCGGTAGGAATATTAGATTCTTGATTCAATCGCGTCGATACTTGTTTTGTTTTTCACTTCTTGGCAAATTAACTACATCACAGTTACCCTTGCTAAGGTGACTCGAATCAGACTCTTTTGGACCATTTATATGTCCCGTTCCATGTTCAAAATTTCTAGTTTTACGATATAAAGGTTCCAGTCCTGTTATTGCATTTTTATGAACATTTACAAGTTCCGATTTTTACTAGATGAGTCACGAGGCAAGTATGTTGCAAGAGCCTTCATTCTTGTTATGCTCAAGGTTTTTCCATTAATTCCATGATATATCATTCCGGTTTGCTTAGACAGGCCCCGCAGGGGCAGTTTTAAATGCATATTCACTGCACTAGTGTTTACACAGAAGGCAATGTTCAGTCCGCTGTAATTGCTGCTTCAGTCCATTTACTATGAAAAGCGTGGCATCGATGTCACGAGTACTCATGTCAAGTCCCACTTTGCAAAGCCTGATTGGCGAAAGGTCTACTAGGGCATTGTGATGTCGAAAAACTTTTGATAATTACCTTTACAGCACCCTCTTGTTTCAGGATTAATACGGTGAATTGACAGATTTAGCTGCAGTTAGTGCCGGAAACAACTATGAAATAGGAAATATGATAGCAGAAGCAATGAGTAAAGTGGGCCGAAAAGGTGTGATGACCCTGGAAGGAAAAAGTGCGGAAAACAGTTTATATATAGTTGAATGAATGCAATTTGATCGCGGTTACATCTCACCATACTTTGTAACTGATAGTCAAATGTATAAGGTATAATATGTGTATGGTACTTATATGTAGAGTTGGCATTTTATGATCAATCAATTACTCTTTTGCTGGGAATTTGATGTAACCAATATATATTTTATCTAGCTTGATGCTATTACTATGTAGCATTTGCTTGTTTGTTCTATTTAATTGGATGATATTGGTGTAAGATGACAATGTTGCCTCTCTCATTCAGCAGGCATTTGTTATTTCTGTCTTTGTTTTTATATTTCCATACTAGCTAGTTTCTCCTATAGCTTGAATTTGCTGTAATAGGCCCAGCAGGGGCACCCATCTTAATAGTACTCCCTCCGTCCCATTCATTTCTATACACTTACTATTTTGGGGTGTCCCATCATTTCTATACATTCCAAAAATAGTAAAATTTTAATAATAAAAAACACTATTACACCCACTAACTTTCCTCCACTATCTCAAATCTATAATATAAAATACTATTACACCCACTACTTTCCTCCACTATCTCAAATCTATTATTAAATATTGATAGGCCCCACCACTTTACCCACTTTTACTCTAACTTTATTCATTTTTTTATACATTTTCTTGGTCTTCGTGCTCAAACCAAACGTATATAAATCACCGGGACGGAGGGAGTAATAATCAAGTATCTCTATCAGTTGAAACTTTTGCAACATCAGTTGCAACTTCTGCAACACTTTGCAACCTTGGTTGCAACTGCTGCAACCATATTTGCAACCACTGCAACCATAGTTGCAGAAGTTGCAACTGAGGTTGCAAAAGGTTGCAACAATTGCAAACATGGTTGCAACTTTTGCAACCTCAGTTGCAACTTATTAATATTAGTTACACACTATTTGCAACTTATCAATATCAATTGCAACACTATTTGCAACTTGTCAATATCAATTGTAACTTATGCAATCCTATTTTTAACTTATGCCTTTCAATATAGTACTTGTCGAGGGAAGTTTTTGCAGGAGCTGGTTGTATTTCCTTTGAGAGGAGTCCTCTCACATTGTTTGTAAATATTTGTTTTTGATATATATATATATATATATATAGGGTTCGATTCCATAGCAAACACCTTATATAACAAACAATAAAGAACACCTCATATCTAATAGATCCATTGCCCCTGGCGGGGCCACCCAAAACAAAAAGTTCTTATTTTTTTACCCTCTATCCATCCATCATCTCAAAAAAAAAAAAAAAGTTACTGTTCATGATGATGGCGTCATCAGTGACGTCATCATGAACAGTAAATTTTTTTTTTAATTTTTTTAATTTTTTTTTGCTGGCTTGATAGATGGTAAAAAAATAATAACTTTTTGTATTGGGTGCCCCTGGCGGGGCCAAAGGATCTAATAGATCTAAGGTGTTCTTTGTTGTTTGTTATATAAGAGTGTTCTGTATGGAGCAAAGGCCTATATATATATATATATATATATATATATTTACAAAACTCAATCATCTGATAGCAATCATATAGTCAGATTTAACTATTTCTATCATTTTTTTGGAGTATGTTCCAAGATGGTTATACATGGTTGTAAAGGCTCACACATTTCATGCATATACTTTTCTATTTTTTAAGAAAATATGATTCTCCATGGAGCAGGCCCCGCAGGGGCACCCATCTTGATAGTCAAATTTAACTATTTTTATCAATTGCAACTTTTGCAACCATGTTTTCAACTTCTGCAATCATGTTTGCAAAGGTTCCAACCATCATTGCAACTTCTGCAAACATGTTTGCAATGCAACCATGGTTGCAAAGGTTACAAACATGGTTGCAACCATGGTTACAGAAGTTGCAAACATGTTTGCAATATTTTTGTATCAGTGGCAACTTATGAAAATTCACATTAGACATATTATTAAAATGCGCTCATATCCATTTGACATATAATTAAAACTGCACATGTTTCATGTAAAATAATTATACAATATGACACATAATTTTATGGTAATATGAAGACAATATGATTTTATGTGGAACAAGCCCCGTAGGGGCACTCATCTTAAGAATCGGAGTTAACTATTTTTATCAGTTGCAACCTTTGCAATCATGTTTGTAACTTCTGCAACCATGTTTGCAAAGGTTGCAACCGTGGTTACAACTTTTGCAACCATGGTTGTAAAGGTTGCAAACACGGTTGCAACCATGATTGTAAAAGTTACAACCATGTTTGCAACAATTTTGCGATTTATGCCACAACATTTGCAACTTATACAAAAGTATTTGCAACTTTTCTTTTTTAAACTATCTGTATCATATTTAACTATTTGTATCAGTTGCAACTTATGTAACCATGTTTACGGCTTATGCAACCATGATTGCAGAAGTTGAAAACATGTCACAAACGTAATTGCAACTTATGCAAAAGTATTTGCAACTTAATTAACTAAGAAATTCTACTCAAAAAAAAAAAACATTAGTAATGCAGAAACACATGTCATATTAGTTCCATTGCTAATTTCAACTTTATAAACTTAGCAATTCAGATACATGTCATATCTGTTCCATTGATTTTTATAATAGTATTTGCAACTTATTTTCTAAATAACTAATTTATTTATTAGATAAATGAGGACAGCACCTCGTAAATTTATAAATATCTAAAAAGAATATACAAGTGTGAGAGGACTCCTCTCAAATAAAAAATCTTTTGGAACAACCTCCAAAAAGACAAAACAAAATACATTAAAAAAAAATAAATAGTCGTGGCACTCCCCACTTCTTCATCACCATTAAAGGGAAGAAGGCATTTTCTTCCCTTTGTACACCCGTCCGGGAGTAGTTCCAACTCCAATTGAACCAAGAGATCTATGACTCTTGGATTCGTGAGTCATCTGCCCTTTTTTGAAGTTCCATCTCTTGATACCACCTGGTAAGAAAAAAAATACATAAGGTCGGTTCTGATACAAACTCGATTATTACAAATGAGTAAATGACAACCCACCTTGTTGCTTCTGCATTGAGACATGCATATACTTTTATATTTCTAAAGACAATATGATTCTCCGTAGAGCAGGCCCCGCAGGGGCACCCATTTTGATAGTCAGATTTAAATTTTTGTATCAGTTGCAACCTTGTTTGCAACTTCTGCAACCATGTTTGCAAAGGTTGCAACCATGATTGCAACTTCTGCAACCATGGTTGCGAATGTTGCAAACATGGTTACAGATGTTGCAAGCATGTTTTCATAAGAAACGAAAATACAGAATTTGCAACTTCATAAAAAACCAAAATAAAGAATTTACAACTTCATATCAGATAAACACTCCTCTCAAAGGAAAGAAAACCAGCTCCTACATAAATTCCACTTGACATCAGGCTTTGGAACATATTAAATCAAACCATAAAACCAGATCCAGACTCGATTTACACCCCATCACAACACATACTCGCCTAACAGAAGAATACCCCACCTCACCTGAGTTAAGCAACATTGCCCTGCATACAGAAACATTATGCAAACCAATACCAGAAAACAGAACTGGAACTGATTTGCAGAGTAACACGTAAAAAATGGGCAAACCCAACACCAGAGCAAATACAAATGCACCAACACACCATCCTGACAAACCACATTAATATTCTCAAAATTCGCATTCTCAGGCAACACAAACTTCCTCATAAATCTCCCAACCTTCCTCTCCATCCTCACATACTTAACCCCTTCCTTCTCTTCCTTCTTCCGCTCTCCACACACCGCACACCACCTTCTCATCATCCACATGGATCTTGATATCACCTGATTTCAATCCAGGGATATCAACCAAAAACGCATAAAATCCTAAAATTACACAGAAACAAACTATTACAACGACACAACTTACGCCTTCTAAATTACGGTTCGATCACATAAATAATATCGAAATCTCTCCGTAATCAAACAACTAAAAACCTAACAATAGTACGAATTGGGCGTTAAAGTCAATAAAAAATGAGCAAACTATTAGGAATTGAAAATCACACAGTTTATGCATAATTCTAATCAATCAAACACTAAGTAACATATATGAGATTCATTAATACATATTTATATACAGGATCAATTCGATTTGTAGAAATTAAATTGGGGAATAAATTATGTGAATTGATAAAGATAGACATAGAGAGATACACGATACATATATGAGATATGTGAAAACGATATTAAGAAAGAAAATAAGAGAGTTCGAAGAGATCGTACCGATTTCAAGCTTTTTTGCAAAGAGGGAGGGAGGGAGATTAGTATAGACTATAGAGAGAGAGATGGGGCACCTTCGTCTTCTCCGGCGATGGTAAGAGTTGTGCCCCTGCGGGGCCACTGAACAGAAGGAGATAAAGCTCGGCAGTGAAACAACTAAAAGAGATTGAAAATAACGTATTTTTAAAATAAATGAAAATATGGGTAGTAGCGCTTGAATTTTAGGAAAGTTGGGGCTGTATTTTTAAAAGCCCAAAACTGAAGATAGGTAGTTTTAAAAGAAGCCCTAAAAAAATAGATGTTTTTCCATTGTTCTCTATATAAACTATATAAAATGATTCTCTCTAAAGTGCTACTCATGATATGTATTCAAATTTAGCAAAAAAACACCAAGAAAGTTGTTTTTTCAATGTAAATTTATTGGAGTACGATTCTTGTTTACAATGCTTATTTATGTAGGAAAAAAATTGTTTTAATTTATATTTTTTATTAATATGAAAAATTATGATTAAATGGTACAATAGTACAAAATAACTAAATTTAATTATGTTTAAGCTCAATGTTCGATTTCATGTAACTACATAATTATATCAGATTTGTTTACTTCAATTTTAAACTTCATCTCTAATTTGAATCCCTATAGTTACATAATTAAATATTATTTATTTATTAATTTTTTTTATCATTCTATTATCCATAAATATATTAAAATTACACTTATTAATTATATTTATTTTTAAAAATTTATAAATAATAATATTTTAATCTCTATTCGTGCATGATGTGTATTCGTGCTTCTGTTTATATTGAAAGACAAATGAAGGATCCAATTTTTGAGATTTCACACAGGATTCCCAAATTTTTTGCCACGCCCCGATTTCACGAACTTACCATCTCAAAATTCACATTAAACAATTTTGTAGATTTTATGAAAAAGCATCCTTCCTTTATATATATTATATGCTAACAAGGCTTTTCATGCCTATTTAGTAATTTACTAATTTACCCTTCCATTTAATAATTTACTAATTTATCCTTCCATCCTATTAATATTAAAAAAAATGTTTGTCATGGAAAATTGAACCCATGACCTTTATGTAGAGAAAGGATTATTTTCACATCTCCAACCACTACACAAAAGAAGTTTTTTGAACTTTTTAGTAAGTCATTAAATACATACTCCAAGAGTTTGTCATGAGAATTGAACCCATGACCTTTATGTAGAGAAAGGATTGTTTTCACATCTTCAACCACTACACCAAATAAGTTTTTTGAACTTTTTAGTAACTAATTAAATATATACTCCAAGAACTTATTTGTTATAATGTTCAATATTTGTCGAATTGTTCATCGGACTAATCGGAGCTTTACCGAGCAAAATTCAAGTTTTAAATTACTCGATTCTTGAGGTTCGCGAGACCAATCAAACTTTTAATATTTAAAATTTATAAACATTATAAATATCATTCAATGTAAATATTCAATATTTTATAAAATTTATAGATTTTATTCATCCTTTATTATATATATTACATGCCAACCAGGCCTTTCAAGCCTATTTAATAATTTACTAATTTGTCCTTCCATTTAGTAATTTACTAATTTATCCTTCCATCATATTAATATTAAAAAATTGTTTGTCATGTGAATTGAACCCATGACCATTATGCATTACACCAAAGAAGTTTTTAGAACTCATTATATACATATTCCAAGAACTCATTTGTTATAATGTTCAATATTTGCCGAATTGTTCATCGGACTAATCGAAGCTTTATCGAACAAAGTTTAAATTACTCGATTCTTGGGGTTCGCGAGACTAATCGGATTTTTAATATTTAAAATTTATAAATATTATAAATATCTTTCAATGTAAATATTCAATATTTTATAAAATTCATATATTTTATCAAGTTAAACCCGTGTTGAACATAAGTTGAACTTCAAACTTTTTTCACAATAGGTTAAATCGATTTGAGATTTCAAGGTTTATGAGTCAAGTTTCGAGATTAAAATTAAAGGACCAATTGAACTTGAGCTCGAGTTCAAGCTCGACGGAACTCTTTAGCCGAGCTTCAGCTCGAGTGTGGCAATGTTCGACTCGATTATAATCCCATTCTCATTGTTATTGGGCAAAATATTTGATAGACAAGAAAAAAAATTAAGTAACTCAAAATAAAAATTATTGCAAATGAGATCTGAACTTCATATTATATATTAGATAAACATTTAGATAAAACACATAGTTAGGTCAAAAATATTTATTAAAAAATAGAATATAAATATTCTTTTAAAAATAATAGATTTAAAATGTCTAACTGTATTATTGAATAATGATACTTAGTAGATAATATATCACAATGTACATGAATACAAACTAAAATTTTAGCTAGTTTTAATATAAATTACAAGAATATTAAATCATTGTCACATGACCACTTCCACGCCACCACTACCACGATCACGACATGCACCATTACCAAAATTCCATAATTTTGTCTGAAACAAGATGAACACCACCACTTACACCACCAAAATCACTAGGAATTCAAAAGTTACCAAAACTTAAATGTAAATAACTAAAAAATTCAAACGCAGATTATAAGAATATTCCAAATTTAGAATTGTGTAAATATTCAAAATAGTTGGTAATGGTGTTGACGGTAGTAAATTGAGTAAATATATCATCGATCGACGTTACAAACTTAGATGTATTGAGAGAGGGATGAGTAAATTAGTGGAGGTGTGGTGGAATTCGTGACAAACATGTTCATCAGTTACTTTCGGAGTGGTGGTCGATTTGGTGACAACAAAAGATCACATAGTGATGATGGTATATACACACACACTCCCTCTCTCTCACCCATTCACACATTATACATATGTGTGTGTATATCATGGACGATGATGACAAATGGAATGAGGTGGTCATGATAACAGTGGTGTAAAGTAAGTGATGGTGTCTAAGATCGCCGAAAATGAAAGGGGCATATATAAGAGTGGATGTTGGTGAAGGTTGAGATGTAAATTAGATTTGAATGTGTGGTTATGATTAGTTTTTTATTCTCATATCTATAAAAGTCTTATTTAGAACTTAGCTATATATAAACACGTGAGTTTACTGACTTGTGATTAAAATTTTAAATTATGCAGTGTTTAATTATACCAAGTTATGTTTTTTAAATTGTTAGATGTGATTGTATTGTTATAATCATAAATGAACTTTAGGTAAGAAATTTGAATTATTATGAGTATCCATAAAAAATACCACACTAGTGATGTATAGTGTTTCAAAAGGCGGTGTAAAGCAAGTGATGGTGTCTAAGATCGCCGAAAATGGAGGAGGCATAGGAGTGGATGTTGGTGAAGGTTGAAATGTAAATTAGATTTGAATGTGTGGTTATGATTAGTTATTGATTCTAATATCTATAAAAATCTTATTTAGCACTTAGCTATATATAAACACGTGAATCTACTGACTTGTGATTATATTTTTAAATTAAGTAGTGTTTAATCATACCAAGTTATGTTTTTTAAATTGTTAAATGTGATTGTATTATTATAATCATATATGAACTTAAGATAAAAAATTTGAGTTATTATTAGTATCCATAAAAAATACCACACTAATGATTTATAGTGTTTTAAAAATTATAAATATTATATTTTAAAAAAATCAAAACAACAATATTTTATGAATTAAAATGATGCTCGTGCTTTGCACGGGTTTTTATGCTAGTTAGTAATAATGGTAACTTGACCAAAAGTATTAGTAAATGTAAAATGTTAAATATTTCAATATAATTTATATTTTTTCCTCAAAATATTGATATGATACGTATGTAATTGATAATTTTTCGATAATAATATCGATCGAGCATGTACCATAAGGAATTAAGGACCAAATGCAATTCGCATTTTGCGAAAAAGATCAATGATATAGAAATCTTAACTAAATTGTCTAGATGGCATAATTTATAAATAATATGTAAAAATTGTAACACTTCAAAAAATTTAGATAATTAAGATTAAATTGATTATATTTGTTAAACCAATATTATTTTTAAATATAATTATATATAACTAAAATTATAAATAATACTCCCTCCGTCCCTTTTGATTGTTAACATTTCACTTTTTCAAAACTTTCTGGCACGCATTTTAAGGTGCATTTTAAGGATAGTTAAATAACTTTTTTTTAAAATTTTCTTTTTCTGTATAAAAATTTAATGTTTAAATTTTTATACAGAAAAAGAAAATTTAAAAAAAAAGTTATTTAACTATCCTTAAAATGCACCTTAAAATGCGTGCCAGAAAGTTTTGAAAAAGTGAAATGTTAACAATCAAAAGGGACGGAGGGAGTACTAATAAACCATTGGAGCATGCACTCTTCTTCTTAGATAAAATTTTAAAATTTTATTATAATCAATCTATTTAGTCGACCAATTTACTACTCCAAACTTGATGAACAAGATTCTATCAGTGTACTACGGAACCAACATCCTAGTTGTCATGATGTCATCACATAGTGATTGAGAGATTTGCATAAATGTGCGTTTATTTACACAATATATTGTACATTTTGAACCGGATTTATCTCATCCTTGAATAGAGCTAGAAGTAGGGCGGCACAAAGGTCCAAAATTGGATCGGATCAATTCGAACCAGATTGAACATCGAATTTTATTGAATTCATGGACCGGGGACCGGATCGGTCATATTCGGTCTTGGAACCGGACCGGAACCGGATCGGTATGGACCGGTTGGTTAATATTATATAAAAAAATTAATTTTTGTAATTTAATTTTCATTCTTTGTTGATATTTAAATTACTTGGTAAGTTAATTTAAATTTAAAAAATAAGTAAATTTCATATTATTTGTAAAGTAACATTAATTTGTAAACGTAATTATAAATTATATATAGTATGAAATATGATATTTAATCATTTAGATTATAGTGTTCATATATACTATTTCATAAATTTATTATTTACCAATTTGGATCACTAAAATATGTTATGTGTTACTCCCTCCGTTCATTGGAGTTCTTTACATTTGATATTTGCACGGATACCAAGATAGTGGGTGTAATATTATTAAAATAAATGAAGTAATGGGTGTAATAGTGATTTTATTGTTAAAATAAGTGAAGTAGTGTGTGTAATAGTGTAAAGTATTGAAAAAGTGGAGTGAAGTAGTGGATGTAATAATGTATTTTATTTTAAAAGTTACTATTTTTAGTAATGTAAAGAAATGGAAGAGACAACTCAAAATAGAAAATGTAAAGAAATGAAAAAGACGGAGTGAGTAATATTTAATCATTAAACTATATAATTTAAAAGAAAAAATAATGTAAAATTAACTATATACATAAAATCCGATCCGATCCGGACCGGACCGAACACCGGATTTTTTTGATATTATGGACCGGGGACCGGATCGGTTATATTCGATCTGGTCCGATCCTTGGATTGGTAGACCCGATTCGATCTAATTTACCGGTCCAGATCGAAAAATTGTGCAGCCCTAGCTAGAATCGTGTCTTCAACATTGACAAACTGAACTCATCTATACATACATGATTTTATTTCTTTATTACACATAAGTGTTAGAAGAGCAAGTCCAAAAGTGTTCTAACATGTTCTTTATAATTTATAAATATTAGAGCATCTCCAATTTAATAAAACCCTTAGCTAAAATTAAATGTAAAATGTAATAAATAAAAAAATATAGAGAATATGTAAACAAAAAGTTTATTCCAATGAGGGAAAACCCTTAGCAAAAATTTTAGTCAATTCTTTCATGTTGGTTATATATAGCCAACCTCTAGGGACCTGTAATAATATTTCACATCATCTTTTATCATATATAAATGATATAATCTATTTATAACAACTTTTAAAAAAATAATAAAATACTATTTTTAAAATATAGTCAACCATTATAACCAATATCATTGGAGTACAACATCCTACAGATTCAGCAAATATCTTACAGGTTCAGCAAATTTTATTTTAGCCAACCATTTTTAACCAACACCATTGGAGATGCTCTTATTATACATATACTCCCTCCGTCCTTTTCATTTCTTTACACTTTCTATTTTGGGCCGTCCCTTCCATTTCTTTACATTACTAAAAATAGTAACTTTTAACAATAAAATACATTATTACATCCACTACTTCATTCCACTTTTCAACACTTTTTCAACACTTTACACTATTACACCCACTACTTCACTTAATTTAACAATAAAATCACTATTACGCCCACTACTTCATTTATTTTAACAATATTACACACACTATCTTGGTCTCCGTGCAAAAAGCAAATGATAAGAATTCCACCGGACGGGGGAGTAGCTTATAGCCCGTGCAAAGCACGGATTATTTTTAAATATTTTTAAAATTATATGATTAAACAAAATAAAGTGTAATAATTTATTATGGATATAATTTAACTTTGTTATATTAACTAATAAAATTATTTAGTAATAATAGTAATTATTTAATAAATGGCGTGTATTGTTTAAAACTAATAATATAAAATTTTAATATAAATTTGTTGTTGACGGGATTCGAACCTTGGATATTTAGAAGTTGGATCTTTAGAAGAGTGATTTAATTATAAAATATTACTTATTATTAGATCTAACGGTTATCATCTATTTACTAAATATCTAACGATCCCTATTGTTGTGGAATAAAAACTAGGTTATTAGATTGCGGCTAGGGTTTGATGTATTTAATGCTAGGGTTCGTGAGCTTCGTGCTTTTATGGCTGCTTCTGCGTTCGAGACTAAACGGTCCTCACAGAATGCCTACGTATCTCTGTATTAGAGAATCAAGCCAAGAAAACGTAGTTCTGAGATGAGGGGTCAGACCCTTTATATAGGCTGAGAAGCCCTAAAATCGTAGTAGGGTTTGGTGACTTGGTGGGCAAGTCACCGACTAGAAGAAGGTTCTAGTCTCCTTCCATGTATGAATCAGTTTCCATGTTAGAATATGTATCTTGGAGGCTAAGTCAGGCAAGAATCATATTCTTGTTTGACTCTTATTTGCTGATCTGTTTATTACCCCTAATATTAATTACGAAATTAATATTTTAATTAGGGATTGGGCCCATCTGGTGGGCCCCACGTTTGGACCATTCCGGGTCTAATTAATGCCATATTAAATGTGTCCTTTGGGCTTACTTTTAGCCCATATCATTTGCCCCCCAACTTCTAGGAAAACTGATCAGGTTTTCCTGGAAGTTATAACGGCCTTATTCGAGACTCGGGTCAGGGTTTATTACTCTTGAGCGAGCATTTTCAACAATATCATCTTGATGTAAAGCGTGGAGCGACCGACGCATTTACGACGATGTTGAACGACACTAATCAGTGTTAAACGGCACTACACAGCGCTAATTAGCCTCAAACAACGTTTAAACAATGTTAGACGATGTTAGATGGCATAAATCGGCACTAATCTGTGCTAATCTGCACTAATCTGTGCTAATCTGCACTAATCTGTGCTTAATCGGCACTAATCTGTGCTAATCTGCACCAATCTGTGCTTAATCGGCACTAATCTCGACCTCTTTTTATCATTAACAATCATCCGAGATTCGCTGAAAAAGTCGAGATTTAGGTTTAAAAAGTTCACTGAAAAAGTAGGGATCCAGGACCAAGAACTGAACCTGGACCGGGGGGATCCAGGTTCAGAAGCTGGTCGGCTGGACCCCCTGAAAATGACCTGGTCGGCCGGGACCTGGTCGGCCAGAAGCTGGTCGGCTGGCCCTCCTCCAGGGGAGCTGGTCGGCCGGGACCTGGTCCTCCGGGACCTGGTCGGCTGAAATTCCTCTTCTAGGGCTAACTAGTCAGTAGTTGGCCTAAAAAAAACTTGAACCTAGACTCCTTCTTGATTTTAAAAGAGAGTGTGGATCTAGGATCAGAAACCATCCATGGTCCTAAGGATCCAGAATCTTGATCTTGATTATGAATCGTCAGTTTGGTCGTTTGTGACTTCATGGCTAACTTTGGCCTTCATGACTCATCTTGGCCTTCATGGCTAACCTTGGCCTCTCTTTAACATTGATAATCATCCGAGATTCGCTAAAAAAGTCGAGAACCATGTCCGAAATCATTTGCTGAAAAAGTTGGGATCCAGGACCAAGAACTGAACCTGAACCGGGGGGATCCAGGTTCAGAAGCTGATCGGCTGAACCCCCTCAAAACAACCTGGTCGGCCGGGACCTGGTCTTCCGAGACCTGGTCGGTTGAGCCACCTCAAAATGGGCTGGTCGGCCGGGACCTGGTCTTCCGGGACCTGGTCGGCTGAGCCTCCTTAAAATGGGCTGGTCGGCCGGGACCTGGTCTTCCGAGACCTGGTCGGCTGAGCCTCTAGTGCGTCACGGTCGATTGCTTCTCGGCTAGCTAGTTAACCCGGACGTGAAAATCATTCATGATCTTGAGGATCAAGAACCTTGATCTGAATCTTAAACCATCATTTTGGCCATTCATGACTTTGTTATCTTCAGGATCAAGGATCTTGACCTTGATCTTGGGTCGTCAGGTTGGTCATTCGTGACTTCATGGCTAACCTTGGCCTTAATGGCTAATCTTGGCTAATTTTGAGATTTATGTCTGAAAACACTTGCTGAAAAGGTTGGGATCCATAGCCAAGGGAGAAACCACCATCTGAAGGGGATTAGTCCCTGGATTTGTGTGGACGATTGGAGGTAGCATACTCTCAACATGGGAAGTCGTCCCTAGGGGTTGAGAAACTTGATGTTGAACGATCGTTCAAGTCGTTGGGGGCACCGGATCCGTGGTGGGCGGAGCAGAGCTAATTGGTAAAGCCTCGGTAGAGCTTGGTGCTGTTCTTCGTGTAGTTACCATGGTTGATGTCTTTTTCCCACAGACGGCGCCAAATGTTGTGGAATAAAAACTAGGTTATTAGATTGCGGCTAGGGTTTGATGTATTTAATGCTAGGGTTCGTGAGCTTCGTGCTTTTATGGCTGCTTCTGCGTTCGAGACTAAACGGTCCTCACAGAATGCCTACGTATCTCTGTATTAGAGAATCAAGCCAAGAAAACGTAGTTCTGAGATGAGGGGTCAGACCCTTTATATAGGCTGAGAAGCCCTAAAATCGTAGTAGGGTTTGGTGACTTGGTGGGCAAGTCACCGACTAGAAGAAGGTTCTAGTCTCCTTCCATGTATGAATCAGTTTCCATGTTAGAATATGTATCTTGGAGGCTAAGTCAGGCAAGAATCATATTCTTGTTTGACTCTTATTTGCTGATCTGTTTATTACCCCTAATATTAATTACGAAATTAATATTTTAATTAGGGATTGGGCCCATCTGGTGGGCCCCACGTTTGGACCATTCCGGGTCTAATTAATGCCATATTAAATGTGTCCTTTGGGCTTACTTTTAGCCCATATCACCTATTCTTTGGTTGAACCAAACTATCAATTATCCTCTAGTTTGCTTATTATAATATATACTCCATCTATCCCATCCATTTCTTTACAATTTCCTTTTTGGGACGTCCCACCAATTCTTTACATTACTAAAAATAGTAACTTTTAACAATAAAATACATTATTACATCTACTACTTCACTCCACTTTTTCAACACTTTACATTATTACACCCACTACTTCATTTATTTTAACAATAAAATCACTATTACACCCACTACTTCATTTATTTTAACAATATAACACCCACTATCCTTGGTCTCTGTGCCCAGCCCTCATGTTAAGAACCCGCTGGACGGAGGGAGTAGTAAGTATATATAGATTTGTAATATTATAGAACAAATATTAGTATTAAATAACAATATACAAATTAATTCGTAAAAACAATTGTTATACATATTTCTCATTATCAGAATTAACAAAAAATCTGAATTTTGAACTACAATTATGTATTGAAGAAAAGAAAAAAAAATGTGAAAAGAAGGAAAACTATTATTGGGTTGATGACAATAAAAAAGGAAGGATTAGTTTCTTCTAAATATGGAAATAAAACCACTAAATCGAATCGCTTCATCTGGTTTAATTGAATCACGAGTGGTTAGGTTAGGCTTATGTTATAAGAATCATTGTTATAGGGGTCCAACTTGATTCGTGAACCAAACCGAACTGCAATCCCTCGTCATTGATGGTAGACGTGACAATTCATTCGTGTCATGCCAGCTACTCAGTTAGATATGATAATTCATTCGTGTTATATATTTTCGTATTTCGTGTATCTAAATGTTAAATTTAAATAAAATTTATTTAAATTTTATATATTTTGTGTTTGTGTACCGTTGGGTAATGGCCAAAAATGCAATTTTTTCAAAATTTTATTATACAAATACCACTTTTAATTTTTTTGGCCCAAAATACCAGCGTATTACGCATTTCAAAAATTGGTAATACAATTACGCATTTGAGAAATGGGTATCATGTAATAATTTTTCAAAAAAAATGAAAAAAAAATAAAAAATTAAAATAAAAAATTGTGTCACGCATTTGGGAAATGCGTAACACACCATTTCTGATTGTGTTACGCGGAAAATGCGTGACACAATTTTTTATTTTTTTTTTATTTTTTTTAACTTTATATGTATTATCCATTTGAAAAATGCGTAATACTATTACCCATTTTTTAAAATGCGTAATACAATTGTATTTTTGGCAAAAAAAATTCAGAAATGGTATTCTCGTCAAAAAGTTTAGAAAAAATGGTAAAAATGTCATTATTTCTAATGCTTTTTGTGTGATATTTTTTTATAATTTTAAATAAAAACATAAATTAAAATAAAATAATAAAATATTTAAATACTAATATTTTCGGTGAAATTATTACAAACATGTACTAACTATATACATTTACATTATATTTACAAGGACATTATGAAATTATGTATAATACAGTAAATAATTATTAATTTATTTAATATAAATATATCTTATATAAATATTACTCCCTCCCTTCCTCCGAATTCTTTACATTTGCGGTCCAGTTTCCGGCACGAATTTTAAGAAACATTTTAAGGATAGTTCTATAACTTATTTTTGATATTTTTTTTTATAAAAATAGAACAATTTTATTTTTATACAAAAAAAGAAAATATCAAAATTAAGTTATAAAACTATACTTAAAATGCATCTTAAAATGCGTGCCAGACACGCAATTTTTTATGTAAAGAAATGAGAGGGATAGAGAGAGTAATATTTATATATATATTAATTTATTTCGTGTACTTCATGTCGTGTCGTGTAAAATTGACACTAAATTTCGGTCGTATACTTTTGTATTATATATTTAAAATGTAAATTTAAATATTAAAATTTCGTATCATTTCATATTGTACGATAAATTACCGAATCTAATACCAGCTAGTCAGCTACAGATAGTGAGAACCAAAATAAACACAACCACGATAAAGAGAAGCACAGTAAATCACCGAGTAACTTGACGACTACACGTTAACATTCGTTTACGCACTAATTATGGAACATCAAATCGAAATGTTTGGTCAAGAGTCAAGCCCATAAGAACAAGTACAACAAATTAGTTAAAAGGATTCTTAAACTAAAATTTAAGAAATTTGATCTAAAAATTAGAGCCATTCCTTATATTTAAGACATTTTTCTTTTTTCTTTTATTTTATTTTTATTAATAAAATATTAATTGATCTCATGTTAACATCTTTTTCTTACTTTTTCCTACTTTTCTATTTGTCATTCTAATCTATATATACTATTATATTAAAATCGAAAAATTGAAAATTCATCGATTTAGTTTTCGGTACGATTACTCAAATTGTTAAATTAAATACTAATATCATAGTTACCAATAATTAATCAACTTCCTTTTCCAAGTCAAATCTATACTATTATATAAATTTCGAAACATTGAAAGTTTTGGTACCTGTTTTTTGTTATTTCGTGAATTTACTTATGTACCCATCATTATAAAGAAAAATATATATTAAAACACCTAAAATAAATTTTAATATAATATAATTAATGGTAATTAGTCGATTGCCTTTTTCATATTTACTTTTAGTCGAAGATGTTACCTTTTATCATATCTTCCAATCATTAATATTACCTTTCGAATTAAAATACGTTTCCTTTTTGATTTAAAACTAATCTTACAATCATTAATATATACCCGAAAATATCATATAATATTTTTCAATTATTAATAAAATATATTAAAAATATAATTTGTTTATAATAATGAAACATTAGTATAATCCGTAAACATGTGTATATTAAATTATATTAATTAAAATTAAAAATTATGTAAAAAATAATGATTATATAAATTGGTACTTGTTTTTTTGTACCTATTTTTTGGTACTTAATGAATTTACTTATTTACCCTTCATTATAAAAGAAAAATATATATTAAAACACCTAAAATAAATATTAACATAATATAATTAATGGTAAGTAGTCGATTGCCTTTTTCATATTTACTTTTAGTTGAAGATGTTACCTTTTATCATATCTTCCAATCATTAATATTTCCTTTCGAATTAAAATACGTTTCCTTTTTGATTTAACACTAATCTTACAATCATTAATATATATATCCGAAAATATCGTACCATATTTTTCCATTATTAATAAAATCTATACTTATTATATAAAAACCGAAACATTAAAAGTTTTGGTATCCGAAAATATCGTACCATATTTTTCCATTATTAATAAAATCTATACTATTATATAAAAACCGAAACATTAAAAGTTTTGGTACCTGTTTTTTGGTACCTATTTTTTGGTACTTCGTGAATTTACTTACTTACTCTTCACTATAAAAAAAATAAATACACGTAAAAGAAGTAATAACATAATATAATTAATGGTAATTAGTCAAAATACTACCTTTTATAAACAACTAAAAACATCAATCGTATCACATCTTTCCATCATTAATATTTCCTTTCGAACTAAAAGTCTAAAACACGTTACCTTTTTAATTTAAAACAAATCTTACAATCTAAAATAAGTAATAACATAATATAATTAATGGTAATTAGTCAAGACATTACCTTTTATAAACACCTAAAAACATACTCCTCTATAACTTATTTTTGATATTTTATTTTTTGTATAAAAATAGAACAATCCTATTTTTATACAAAAAAAAAATATAAAAAATAAGTTATAGAACTATTCTTAAAATGCACCTTAAAATCCGTGCCAGAAACTGGTCCGCAAACGTAAAGAATTCAAAGGGACGGAGGGAGTAAATCGTATTATTTCTTTCCATCATTAATATTTCCTTTCGAACTAAAACACGTTACCTTTTAATTTAAAACAAATCTATACTATTATATAAAAGTCGAAACATTAAAATTTTGGTACCAATTTTTTGTTACCTATTTTTTGGTACTTATTTTTGGTACTTCGTGAATTTAATTATTTACCCTTCATTATAAAAAAAATACACCTAAAATAAGCAATAACATAATATAATTAATGATAATTAGTCAAGATACTACCTTTTATAAACAACTTAAAACATCAATTGTATAATATATTTTCATCATTAATATTTCCTTTCGAACTAAAAGTCTAAAAGACGTTACCTTTTTAATTTAAAACAAATCTTGCAATCTAAAATAAGTAATAACATAATATAATTAATGGTAAGTAGTCAAGATATTACCTTTTATAAACACCTAAAAACACCAATCGTATCATATCTTTCCATCATTAATATGTCCTTTCGAATTAAAACACGTTATCTTTTTAATTTAAAACAAATCTTACAATCATTAATATATACCAGAAAATATCACATTAATATAATAAAATTAACGGTAATTAGTCGATTATCTTTTTCATATTTACTTTTAGTTGAAGATATTACATTTTATAAACACGTAAAAACATGAATCATATCATATCTTTCGATCATTAAAATTTTCTTTCGATAAAAAACACATCACCTTTTTAATTTAAAATAAATCTTTCAATCATTAATATATAACCGAAAATATCACACCATAATTTTCAAGTAAAATGTGACACCTAAAATAAATAAAAATATAATATAATAAATGGTAATTAGTCGATTGCATTTTTCGTATTTACTTTCAGTTCAAGATATTACCTTTTATAAACACCTAAAAAGATCAATTGTATCATATTTTTCAATCATTAATATTTCTAATTAAAACTCGTTACCTTTTTAATTTACAACAAATCTTATAATCATTAATATATACTCGAAAATATCACACCAAAATTTTCAATTATTAATAAAATATATTAAAAATCATATACGTTGTTTATAATAAGGAAACATTATTATAATCTGTAAACATGAGTATATTAAATTATAACAAATTAAAATAAAAAAATTATTAAAATAATGATTATATAAAAACATAATTTTAATATTAAATAAAATTTATAACATAATACAAGAAACCCGTGCACTGCAATACTAATAATTAATCGATTACCTTTTCAACTAAAACATATCATCTTTCTATTTTTTTCTAATTAATTTCCTTTTTTTTTCTAGAAATATAACGGACAACGTTAATTTCTCATTTTCTAAAAAACACTAGGAACAATTTTAATTAGTAATTGAACATAATTAAATTATAATTAGTATAAACTAATCAATTACCTTTTTCACCTAAAACATGTCACCTTTTTAATTTTCCCGTTTTCTTTTCTATTTTCTCTAACTAAAATATCTCATTTTTCAAGTATATTAAGAGCAGTTCTATTATATGAAATAAAATAGTAATATGATAATACTAATAATTAATCGATTAAATTTTTCAGTTAAAACATATCATTTTTTCTATATTTTATAATTAAAATCCCTCTTTTCCTAGAAATATCACGGGCAACAATAATTTCTCTTTTTCTAAAAACATTACAAGCAATTTATTTAGTAAAATAACATAATTAACTTATAATTACTATAAACTAATCAATTACCTTTTTCACCTAAAACATGTTACCTTTTTAATTTTCTCTAACCAAATCCTCTATTTTTCCAATTATATCATGGGTTTTCAACTAAAATCCTTCGTATTTTCTAAATTTTTAACTAAAATTCCCCATTTTCTAGAATTACCACGAATAACATTTACTCCCTCCGTCCCATTTTATATGACACTTATTCCTTTTTGGGACGTCCCAAAAAGAATGAACATACTAAACTTACTATTTTTGAACATTACTTTTCACTATTACACCCACTACTTCTCTATTTTATACTTCCTTTTTATTAAATAAACACTATTACACCCACTACTTTCCTGCTTTACCCATTTTTTATACACCCACTTACACCCACTTTCACAACCAACCAACCACATGCTACCACCTAACAAGTCAAATAGTATTTTCTTAATCTCCGTGAAAGTCAAACCATGTCTTACAAAATGGGACGGAGGGAGTATATAATTATCATCATATAATCTCATTTAAAAATTTAAGTCTCCAAAAATCATGTTTTAAAAAACTTAATTCAAATAATTAAAAAAATTAATATATATTAAAAAAATCTGTGCATCGCACGGGTTTTAAGCTAGTATGTTATTAATATTTCAAATCACTAATCAATTTTCTTTTTTAAGTAACACACATAATCTTTTATATTTATCTAACTATAATTTCTCCTTTTTAAAAAAACACTACGCGTAATTCTATTTAATAAAATTAAATAATAATCTTTTAAATACTAATACCTAACAAATTATCTCTCGTAGTTAAAACATGTTTTTTTTATTTTCTCTAATTAAAATTTCTTTTTTCAATAATATCACCGGCAATTTTATTTAATAAAATAAAATAATAATTAATCGACTACCTTTTTTAGTTAAAATGTATCATTTTTTTCTATATTTTTCAATTAAAGTCTATTATTTTTTAAAAATATTACGAACAACATATGTAAAATAGTTATCAAACTATATCATTTAAAATTTATGCCTACGAAATTTATTTTTTAAAAAATTTAATTTAAATAAAAAATATACATAATATTAGGAATTCCGTACAACGTACAGATTTTAAGCTATATAATAATAATAATAATAATAATAATAATAATAATAATAATAATAATAATAATAAATATAAGGAATATTGTTAAAATAAAATTATTGAATTTATCATAAATTACTAAAAGATCTATTATTTTAAATACTTTTAAATTTTTTACTAAAACTACTCAGAAGTCAAAAAATTAGTTTACGTGAAGCGTTTATAAACTTAAACCAAACATATATCCCGCTCAGAGCAGGGTTTGGGGAGGCTGAGGGTGAGATGTACGCAGACCATACCCCTACCTTTTACAATAGAGAGGCTGTTTCCGTGGAGACTCACGACTTAGTGCGCAACAGACTAGTGTGAGTTATATACAAAGATGATTATGAATAGGAAAGTACTCAGCCGAACCGGCCTGAACCCATGGCTTGGACCTCATGGGACTTAACGAAGAGGGCATTGGATACTCCTCTCCTGAAATAGGTCGACTCCGAGCAAAACTCCCTTCCAAAACTAAACCACATGCAACAAATAGTTAAATAATAACAATATAATACGATCCCACTACTCTAAGACAAAGCTAACCGGGATAACCCAACTCTCGGACTCTCAACAAACTTGTAGCCTGTTGGCTTGTACTAGCGTATTTGATCGAATATTGAACAATGAAAAACTCTATATTTTTTTTTTGTGGAACATTGGTTATTTATAATTCATAAAAATTGAAGCTGTGAAGTCTATTTAAATCCGTGAAAATCTTTTACACTGATGTAAAATATCTAAAAATCCAACAAAATCTATATATTTAAACACTTTAAAGTTCTTGTCAAAAACCTGTAAAAAAAAATTGTTGTAATTGAAAATTTTTGAACAATGAACTCCTTTTGGATCCATTTTGGGGTCCCTAGCATTACTAAAAAAAAGATTCTTAAAAGTTGATTTTTTTTTAATTCCATAAATTATGCGGACGCCAATCTAAAAACCAAACCAAACATACCCAGTATATCTCGCATGAAACAGGGTCTGGGGAGGGTAAAATGTACGCAGACCATGCCCCTACTTTACAGTAGAGAGGCTGTTTCCGTGAAGACTCCCGGCTTAGTGCACCGAATAACAAAGTGAATTTTATACAAAGATGATAATGGTGGGTAAAGTAGTCGACCGAACCTGGGTCCATGGCCTGGATCTCGTGGGGCTTACCTACTCGGGCAAGGGGCACTCCTCTCCTGATCTAGGAAGACCTCCGGCCAAGTTCCCTGCGCCTGCAAAAACAGAAAACAGAAGACAATATGAAGATGAAAAGCCAAGCTCCTAAGCTAATGCTAACCGAGAGAGCCCAACTCTGAGGCTCTCAACCACAGAACCACTCCCTAGGAGGGAATCAACAACTCTAATCTGGCGCCTCCAACAACTCCTATCAACTATCGCGTTCTCATTCAAGTTTAAGGCCTTCAAATCCATCCTGAGCTGTTCTTCCCACGACCTCCTCGGACGCCAATCTCAAGTACTTTATTACGAAATATGTAATTGAAAATTTTGTAAGTCAATTTAAAGTTCAATGTCGGCTTAAAACAAACATGACCTTTGACTGATCTTACAGAGTGTAATATTCTTTTCTGAGCTAGGACCAATCCATAGTTTAGCTAGGGAATTTGATGTACCTAATTAGAGCATCTCCAATGACGTTAGCTAAAAATGATTGGCTAAATTACATAAAATATTGATTATGTAAAATTTGTCGAACTTGTAAGATATTGTGTTCCGAGGGTATTGACTATAATGATTGACTATATTTTAAAAATGGTATGTTATTAATATTTCAAGTTGTTATTAATGGAATATAAAATTTTAATATAGAAATAAGTGATGTGGCAATTCACTACAGGTCCCTAGAGGTTCGACAAATATAGCCAACATCAAGAGATTATCTATCTATACTATACTATTATAAGCAAAATATGGTATATTTGGTTTGGTACTCTTGTTTTGGTCATTCTTTTTTGGTACTCTTTTTTTGGTCACTATTTGGTTTGGTTAAATCTCTATTATTAATAAAATTAAAAAAAAACTATACTATTATAAGCAAAACATGGTATATTTGGTTTGGTACTCTTTTTTTGGTCAAACATTTATATCATCTTAAAGTAATATTTATATCTATCTATACTATTATATTAAAGCCAAAACATTGAAAGTTTTGGTTTTCTCCTAAGTTTTGGTTTTCACTCTAATTATTTAATTTTAAATTATTTATAATATAAAACAAATCAAATGAATTCCGTTATTGTTTTAATCCTAAATACAGAGTAGTATTTTATATTTACACCATTATCCGTTAACAACAAATTTACATTAAGATTTTATATTATTAGTTCTAATCAATACATATCATTTATTAAATAACTATTATTATTATTATTAATTTTATTAATTAATATTACAAAGTTAAATTCCATAATAAAATATCATACTCTATTTTATTTAATCACATAATTTTAAAAGTATTTAAAAGTAACCCGTGCTTTGCACGGGCCCTAAGCTAGTACTATCTATTATAAACAAAACATGGTATATTTGGTTTGGTACTCTTTTTTTTGTCACTCTTTTTTGGTACTCTTTTTTTGGTCACTCTTTGGTTTGGTTAAATCTCTATTATTAATAAAATTCAAAAAAACTATACTAAGCTAAACATGGT
This sequence comes from Kitagawia praeruptora, assembly GCA_037693485.1. Lineage (NCBI taxonomy): Eukaryota > Viridiplantae > Streptophyta > Magnoliopsida > Apiales > Apiaceae > Kitagawia > Kitagawia praeruptora. Next base: position 103,307,804 of record CM075350.1, read on the forward strand.
ATATTTGGTTTGGTACTCTTTTTTTGGTCAAACATTTATATCATCTTAAAGTAATATTTATATACGTATTAATACGATAATATTTATATACATGAGATTTCTAAAGTAATATTTTAATAATAAAAAATATATACAACTTAAAATTTTAATAATAAAATATAATTAAAAAATTTACAAGCAACTGTGCATAGCACGGGTTATAGGCTAGTAATTATATATAACAGTTTTGTCCCATTGGAATGTAAATTTTTTTACACATTCTTTATAATTTTTATTTATGGTAATTCATTTTAAAATTTACCAAAGGGGTCTCTCCCATTGGAGATGCTCTTAGTAGATCATAATTCAATATTTCATCATTTCAATTTTCACATCCCATAGCAAAAAAAAGAATATAATTGTCGAGAAACAATGAACCTCCCGTAATCACATGACAATAATCTCACTCTGGTAATTTCTTCTTTACTTATTTTGATGAGGAGAATAATACTATAACCATGGTTGTAAAAATCGGTAATCGGTATTAATCGGTTGAGGTACCGATTTAAGATTAATTAGGTAATCGGGGATTAATCGGAAGGATTAATCGGAGTATAAATCGGATATTATAATAATATTTAATATATTAGTCTAATTTACAATTAAACATATCATTTTAAATAAATTCATAGGATTAATCGGATTTCAAAAATCGAATCGGTGAGTTACCTTACAGAGGATTAATCGGGGATTAATCGGCTAAATCGGAGATTTTTAGAACCATGACTATAACAGGAAAATATTTATTAAAAATTCAAAATTTAAGTTTCGGATTAACGACCCTATAATCCAGCCATATAATGAATGAATAAAATATTTGGTTAAATGTACACCAAACAATTAGCTGCATATGATCATCTGCATTTTGTAGATTGTCAAACAAGGAATTGAATATTAGTACTAATTATTCCGTTTATTCCGTCAACAAGAAAAGAATATTACAGTACTAATTATTTTTCCCATTAAAGAAAAGGAGAGAATTACTAATTACTAATTGAAAAATAGACTTACAAGTAGAAGATTTGCCAGCTTAATAAGATTTGTATAGTGGTGAGAATAGTAATTAAATACTCCAACTAAATAGGGGGTGAATTGAAGACGTGTTACATTAGAAAATCAGGGGGCCAGTCAAGACGCTCACATATATAAGGCAACGCAACTACATTAGCCCCCCTCCTCCTCATTCTTGTTCTTGATATTTAGAAATTAAGTCGGAAGAGCCACATTTTATTCTACACTCTTCTGTATGTTCATAACTCACTCCTTCGTATGTAGATGTGTTTGTTTGTCATCTGCATGTGTACGTGTGTGTGTACACATCTGTTTTTGACTGAGTTACCCATGCTTAATTTCCACACACGACATTAATTTGTATGTGCTTTTGTATCTTGCTTTTACGTAATCCTCAATATTAGAAATTGAATTCTTCTTGAGAGAGAGAGAGAGAGAAATAGAGAGGGAGGGAGATAGAGGGGGGAGGGTAGGAGAGAGAGAGAGAGGGAGAGGAAGAGACGGAGGAAGAGGAAGAGAGAGAGGGAGGGAGAGAGAGAGAGGGAGAGGAAGAGACGGAGGAAGAGGGGGAGAGGGAGAGGGAGAGAGAGAGAGAGGGAGAGAGAGAGAGAGAGAGGGAGAGGGAGAGGGAGGGAGGGAGGGGGGAGAGTAATTTTATCTACTTATGAGTGACTAGTTTGTGTGCACTAATTTCTGTATGCAAATGAATTTCTTTGGACGATATTGCTTATTTTTAATTTTATAATGTTTGTAACACTCAATATCTTATCAGCAATGGAGAGCATCAAAGCTCCATTTAGAGGTGTTGCAGAAGATGTCCGAGGAAGGGCATCCTGTTATAAGCATGACTGGCTTGCTGGAATTCGCTCCGGATTGGGGTACACATATTAATCTTTTAACTCTTATTATTCCATATTTCATTTAGTAATCCGGTGAATTTGACTAAATGAGTTTCTCGCTGTTGTAGGATACTTGCTCCAACCATGTACATCTTTTTTGCATCTGCTCTTCCTGTCATTGCATTTGGAGAACAACTGAGTAGAGACACAGGTTTGTTCTTACTATTCACTCTTAATACTACAATATTCACAATATTGTTGTCTGCCTCTTTTGTTTATCTAAAAAAATTTAATTAAATAAAAAAGATATAATATTCACACATGAAATTAGCAACTCTCAAAATAGAAATCACAACAATTTAATGTTATATATCGTTTGATTGAAATGAATTAAGAAAATGTTAATATTATACTTTGATGTAGACGGAAGCTTGAGCACCGTAGAAACTTTAGCTTCTACGGCTATATGTGGTATCATACATTCCATGCTTGGCGGCCAGCCGCTTCTGATATTGGGAGTGGCAGAACCCACTGTTATAATGTACACTTACTTGTACAACTTTGCTAAAGGGAAGGAGGATTTGGGGAAAGCCTTGTTCTTAGCTTGGGCTGGATGGTATTGCCAATTTTCATTTATATGTTTCTAATATGATGATGAAGTCATCTATTTGCGAATATGCTATTTAAGAGGCCATTATACGTTTTCTTTTATTTTGCAGGGTTTGTGTTTGGACATCTCTTTTCTTGTTTATATTAGCGATCTTCAATGCTGGCACAATTATCATTAGATTTACAAGGGTTGCTGGGGAAACTTTTGGGATGTTAATTGCTCTTCTATTTATCCAAGAGGCTATCAAGGTATGACTTTTGAATCGTATACAACATAAGACATTAGTCATACTCCAATTTCTGAGGAAGTGCTTAAAACTAGGTTTGTTTGATTTGTTATAGGGAGTAGTAAGTGAGTTCAACATCCCTAAAGGTGAGAGTGCAAATTTAGAAAAATTTGACTTTCAGTGGCTTTACGCGAATGGGTTGCTAGCAGTCATATTCTCGTTTGGACTTCTATATACCGCCTTAAAGAGCAGAAAGGCCCGGTCGTGGTGGTATGGTACAGGTGTGCACTACATTTTACATGACATACCAGTTACAGTTTGTCAACTTCATTCTTTTTCCGTTTTGCTAAATAAACTTTAACCTTATAACATTCTTTACATGTCGAACAGGGTTGCTCAGAAGTTTCATTGCAGATTATGGTGTTCCTTTAATGGTCTTAGTCTGGACAGCACTTTCATTTAGTGGACCTAGCAAACTTCCTTCTGGAGTTCCCAGAAGGCTTTTCAGTCCACTCCCTTGGGAGTCTGCTTCTATTCACCATTGGACTGTGATCCAGGTAAATTTTTTTTTACATGTTTTTGTTATTCCTTTACAAAATTCGCACTCAAGTTGCACAAAACTCGCACTCAAGTTTCTGTAGTAAATAGTCACTAACTTATTCTTCAATTCTAAATTGTAGGACATGTGTAAGGTTCCTCTTGTATATGTCTTTGCTGCCATTGTTCCTGCTATAATGGTAGCAGGGCTATATTTTTTTGATCACAGTGTTGCTTCACAACTAGCTCAACAAAAGGAGTTTAATCTCAAGAAACCCTCCGCCTATCATTATGACATCTTGTTGCTGGGATTCATGGTATATCTCAAACTAGTACACGAACATCTTGAATTTGTATATATTCACAACCATCCATAATAATAGTCTATGTTTATGAAAACAGACTTTGGTATGTGGATTGATAGGACTACCTCCTTCAAATGGTGTCCTGCCACAATCTCCAATGCACACTAAGAGCCTCGCCGTTCTCGAAAGACAGGTAATAAGGAAATTACAAACAAAAGCTATCTTTGCATTATTTATTGAAGGTTAATGATGGTCGCTTGCTAAATCAATTACATTAAATATTTGTCAGATTATTCGAAGAAAAATGGTTCGAAGTGCCAAAGAAAGCATGAAAGAGCAAGCTAGCAAGTCAGAAATCTATAGCAAGATGCAAACTGTTTTCATAGAAATTGACAGCTCACCAGTTGTAAGTGACTTGAGATAAATATTTATATTCCGCAACATAGACTTGTGACTCCTATACCATCTTAAGTGCATAACAAATGGTTCTATATTTCTATTATTTGCAAAAGCATCATACATCTGGAATTTAAATATACATCTTTAATTTTAACATTCTATATTTCATGAAAGAATAATTCCTTAAGCTTGAATTTGTGAATCTGTATTTTTCAGGCTAGCTCAGTAGTCTCAGAGTTAAAAGACTTGAAGGATGCTGTAATGAATACAAGTGATGGAAAAGCAGAAATAGAATCATTTGATCCCGACAAGCACATTGATGACAACTTGCCAGTAAGAGTTAATGAGCAGAGAGTAAGCAATATGTTGCAGTCTCTCCTTGTTGCTGCATCTGTATGCGCAATGCCTGTGATTAAGCTGATTCCATCGTCAGTCCTATGGGGATACTTTGCCTACATGGCAATTGATAGTCTCCCTGGAAACCAACTATGGGAAAGAATGACACTTCTCTTAATTTCTCCCAGCAGGAGATACAGGTAAATGTCACTAATTCACTATTGTTTTAGATGAACAAGATAATATGAAAGCACTCAAGAATAATTGTTGATTGCTCATTTTGAAAAATGTTGCAGAGTTCTAGAAGGTGACCATGCTTCCTTTGTGGAGTCCGTACCGTTCAAATACATTGTTGGATTTACGCTGTTTCAGTTTGCATTTTTGTTGCTGTGTTTTGGAGTGACTTGGATCCCAATAGCTGGTATTCTCTTCCCCTTGCCATTCTTTGTACTGGTAAGCTTAAGAGAGCATGTACTACCCAAATTGTTCCAACCAAATCATTTGAAAGAACTGGATGCTGCTGAGTATGAGGAAATAGCTGGTGCTCAAAGACAATTGTTTAATGGCTCTATGACTTCTAGGGTACGTATGTGCACGTTAACAGGTTTATTATTTTCTCACGTAACAATCACATTTTTCATCTGCATTGAGTTGGAGTTTTCCCCAGAAACAACACTAAGAATTTCAAATGAAATCATATTTTTAATCAGGATAGAGAAATGGTTCATTCTGGAATTGTGAATGGAGAAGTAGAAGTTTGCGATGCAGAAATATTAGATGAGATGACGACTAACAGAGGGGAGATCAAGGTCAGAACTGGAAATTTCAATGAAGAGAAACACATTCAGGTAAAAAACAGGACCCTTTTTTTTTCCTTGTGAACTCACTCACACCAGCATTATGTGTACAGGTTGCTTGCATTTGTTGAGCTGTTTTTAGCATTTTATTTTCAACCGTTGGTTTCGGTTTTTTTGGAGCTTATAATGCTTAATATTATGTTTTTGCAGGTTCATCCCCATGATGCAGCAGCAAATGAGAAATGTTGAGTCCGGGACTAAACATTTTCTGGCCGACAATGCAAGGGTGTTCACTTGTTCTGACAGCGGCTAATGTGCCTAAAAGAAAATGTAAAACAATATTTTGAACAACTGAGCATTGTTCTATGGGCCATAATGATCAACAGATTAATAATCACATTTTAAATGGTTCCAAGCCCAAAATTGTTATCATGGGCAGAGTCTCGGAGATATGTCATAAATTATTAATAAATTCAGAAAATGGGGATTATTGCAAATGCTCAAAGAGCCGTGTCATATTACAGCAAAAATTATATTCGAATTTTACTTCAGTTCAGATAATCTATATATTATAAATTGCTGGATAACCCTTTCCTCAGGTTCGGGATCCATATTCAGGTTTGATAGATATCCATGACCCATTATAGTATTAAATTATATGCTTAGGATTAGGTTCGGGATCCGTTTAAATTACCCATTGATAGATATCCATGACCCATTATAGTATTAAATTATATGCTTAGGATTAGGTTCGGGATCCGTTTAAATTACCCATCCAGTTATATGATATGATCCATATTTAAAATATATTGACCCGATAACAAACGACTCTTGCCAAAAATTATTTCCTTTATAAAGTTATTTTTTTATTTAATCATTATTATTATATATCATAACTATTATGAAATTTAAATTTAAACTAGCGTGTGCGTAGCACCCAATATAGTATTAAATTATATGCTTAGGATTAGGTTCGGGATCCTGCAAGATCACTCGCAAACAAAAGAAATGGACGTTTAAATTACTCATCCAGTTATATGATATGATTCATATTTTAAAATATATTGACCCGATATTATATAAAATACACATCATGACAAATGACTCTTGCCAAAAATTATTTCCTTGATAATACCAAAAATTTGGCAGTTGTTATTATTAATGCCAAATAATTGGTTATAATTATAATGGGCCCGCCAGGGTCATCCAATTAAAACAATCTTGCCAAAAAAAATTTCCTTGACAAAAACAATCTTGCCAAAAAAAATTTCCTTACAAAACACGAATTATTTTGTTTCCAAAAATTATTTCCTTTCTAACAATTGTCAATTATAATTATAATGGGCCCGCCAGGGCCATCCAATTAAAACATTCTTGCCAAATCCGTTTATATTACTCATCATATGATCCATATTTTAAAATATATTGACTCGATATTATATAAAATACACATCATGACAAACCACTCTTGCCAAAAATTATTTCCTTGATAATACCAAAAAAATATTAACAAATGATTTTGATTGGTTATAATTATAATGTGCCCGCCAGGACCATCCAATTAAAATATTTCAAAATGCCAAAATATTATTTCCTTCACAAAACACAAATTATTTTCTTAACATTCTTGCCAAAAATTATTTCCTTCCACAAATTTTAAATTATTTTAATTTTTTTAATCCATATTCAGGTTTGATAGATATCCATGACCTATTATAGTAGTAAATTATATGCTTAGGATTAGGTTATAGTGCGGTACCCGTGCTTCGCACACGGGAGTTCATATTTTAAATAAAATTTATTTTAAATTTTAATAAATTATAGTATATATTTTTAGAATATAGAAATAAAAATTGGTAGGAATTTTTTTTTGGCAAGATTGTTTTAATTGGATGGCCCTGGCGGGCCCATTATAATTATAACCAATTATTTGGCATTAATAATTACAACTGCCAAATTTTGGTATTATCAAGGAAATAATTTTTGGCAAGAGTCGTTTGTCATGATTGTATTTTATATAATATCGGGTCAATATATTTTAAAATATAGATTATATCATATAACTGGATGGGTAATTTAAACGGATCCCGAACCTAATCCTAAGCATATAATTTACTACTATAATGGGTCATGGATATCTATCAAACCTGAATATGGATCCCGAACCTGAGGAAAGGGTTATCCAGCAATTTATAATCTTTATATCTACTACTATTACATTCATGATATAGTTGACATCACTAATATAATGTTATAGTGTTCAATTTTTTGATGTTTTTAAAATAAATTAATATATTAATAATTTCTTATATTAATTGTAATTTAAATTGTCAAAACAAACTCATGTTCTTAAAGAATTTAACATTTTAATTTATTAAAGTAGGCAACTTTTTAATACTACTACCAATTTTTATTTCTATATTATAAAATTATATACTATAATTTATTAAAATTTAAAATAAATTTTATTTAAAATATGAACTTCCGTGTGCGAAGCACGGGCATTAAACTAGTGTACCAAAACAGGGCCTAACTATTTTAAAATGAGATAATTTGGTAAAGGAAAGAAACTAAAAAGGCTCATGGGCACATTACCCAAACCTTTACATTTCTTTCCAGGATTTTCTCTTGTCCTAGTAATGGGCCTACTGGCTCATATAAACGAATATTTTCAGTTACCAATTACTGTATGTTATATAAACACAAATTACTTTAGTTACGGGTTTATCTTAATATTTTTATTTTAAAAAATGCAAGATAACCTAAAAATGTTCCCAAAATTATACATACTGACATACAAAATATCATATCACGTCAGTTAGGAAAAGTTTTTGGATTCTTGCTTAGTTTTTTTCCCCTTCCAAACTACGGAGTAGTAAATATTCATACTTGGTTCTGGAGTATAATTGAACCGGATCGAGTCAAAAATTGTCAAGCTCAAGTTTGAGCTCAACTAAAAAGTTTGAGCACGAGTTCGTTGAACCTTTCATTTTAAATTCGAAACTTGGTTCATAGAACACTCGATATATTCGAATTCTCTCAAATGTTCGAATCATTTCATCAAATATTGGTAAAATCTTGAATATGATCGGTTCGGGTCAAGTTTGACTCGATTAAATGTATAAATTATATAAAAAAATTTGCTAAATAATTATATAAAAATATTAAATATTTATGCAAAAATACTTTTATAACATATAAAAATTAAAAATACTAAAGATTCGATTAGGCCTGTCAATGGATCAAGAATCCGATCCGATCCGATCCAATCCGAAATTAGCGGGTATGGATCCTTCAAAAAAATAACCGATCCGAAAAAAATCCGATCCGATAAGGAGCGGGTATGAATTTAGCATGATCCGATCCGTTAACGATCCGATCCGATCCGAATATATTTATATATTAAATATTTTTTTATATTTTTTATATATTATATATAAATATATATATATATATATATATATATTTATATACAATATATAATATAAAAATATATCTACATATCTATACTATATTATATATATAATATATATGTTATATTTATTATTTATATGTATTATACTCCCTCCGTCTCTTTTTTCTTTGCTCATTTGCTGAATTTCACGGGTTTTAAGATAGTGGGGAATGAATGTTGTTTTTTTATAGAGTAATGGGTATTGAATATTATTTTTAAGTAGTGTGTATTGAATATTGTTTCTTTGGAGTAGTGGGTGGAGTAGTGGGTGTTGAATATTATTTTTAAGGAGTAGTGGGTGGAATAGTGGGTATTGAATATTGTTTTTTTGGAGTAGTAGGTGTTGAATATTATTTGTAATGATTAGTGGGTGGAGTAGTGGGTACTGAATATTGTTTTTTTGGAGTAGTGGGTGGAGTAGTGGGTGTTGAATATTATTTTTTATGGACAAAAATAGAAAGGAGAAAAGTATTTTGAATATCCTTAAAAGGAAAGTGAGAAAAGAAATATGAGACGAAAATAAATAGACATTCGTACGGTTGGATCGTCGAGAAATATTTTTTAAAAAAATTGAAACACGAATCAGGGACGAAACTATGTTTAGGGGTACTAGTCAAAGTACTAGTTGACCGTTAAATTACTAAATCAAATGAATTTATTCTTTTCTAAAATATTGGCAATAACATTAAAATGATAGATGTTGACATCCGTACGGTTGGATCGTCGAGAAATATTATGAAAAAAATCGAAACACGAATCAAGGACGAAACTATGTTTAGGGGTACTAGTCAAAATACTAGTTGACCTTTAAATTACCAAATAAAATGAATTTATTTTTCCCCAAAATATTGGCAATAACATTAAAAATGATAGATGTTGACATCCGTACGGTTAGATCGTTGAGAAATATTTTGAAAAAAATCGAAACACGAATTAAGGACGAAACCATGTTAGGGATACTAGTCAAAGTACTATTTGATCATTAAATTACTAAATCAAATGAATTTATTTTTTTCTGAAATTTTGGCAATAACACTAAAAATGATGGATTTTGACATCGGTACGGTTGGATCGTCGAGAAATATTTTAAAAAATATCGAAACCCTTTAGTGTTGGGTTTAAGGTTTTAAATAGATAAAAAAAATCCAGTAAAAAATATTTTAAAATAGATACTAAAAAAATTTTGCCAAAAAAATATTTTTTTAATTAAATGGATCGGACCTCCGATCCGAAAACCCGAAACCTGAATGGATCGGGTATGGATTGGACTAAAAAATATCCGTCCCTGATCCGATCCGATCCGAATCTGAAAAATCTTAACGGATTCTGAAATGGATTTATGATAATCCGATCCGAATCCGACCCGTTGACAGGCCTAGTTCGATAGGCTTGCGAACCTTACAAATCGAATAATTTGAAGCTCAAATTTGACTTGATAATGTATTAGAGTTACTCGAATTCGAATTCGACTCGATTATTATCAAGTTGAATTCGAATATTTTATAAATTAAATTCGAATAAAATAACAAACAATTTAACTCGTTTACGTTCTTGTTACTACCGCTAGTGTCCAAATTTTGCTGTACTACTACTTTGTAATACAAATTCAACGGCTAATATAGAAGAAGAAGAAATATCTCATTTATAAGCAAATTAATATAAAACAATATAACTTAAAATTTTCTTTTTTTCTGCAAATATCATATGATCATTGTTAATTTGTTAAACACATAAAAAATGGGGGGAAAAAAAGTTTTTTTTATCAAGCCTAAGGACATATAGGGTCCGTTTGGGAAATCTTATTTTTCAGAAATAAGTTACTTATTTTGAAAAAAAGTTAGGAAATATGTACTTTTTTCTTAAATAAGTAACTTATTTTTGCAAGATAACGAATATTAAACTCCCTCTACACATTTTTCTCTAAAAAAAAATTATGTAAATACGAAATTTTTTCCGAAATAAGTAACTTATAAGTTAGAGTTAAGATTTGCCAAACATGCTCGTACTAATATGTATTCTATAAATACTAAGCTTGCGATGCACGGTTACTTGTAAATTTTTTAAATTATATTTTATTATTAAAGTTTTAAGTTGTATATATATTTTTATTATTAAAATATTTTGTTAACTTTTTAAATCTCATGTTCAAATATATTTTTTAATTATGAGTAAAATAAATTTTAGAAGATAATAAAATATTATAATACATGTTTGATAGTATTTTTAACGATAGTATTTTAATTAATAATATGTTGTTGACGGGAATTGATTCTTAAACTCGTTAGAGTAGTTTATAATTAATAAATATATATGTTTAATAGAGATATGTTTTTGATGAGATTCACACTTAGAAACTATAAAAGTATTTTAAATACTAGAAAATCAATAATTTTTTAGCATTAGATCCAACAGTTCTAATTTATTTATCTTAAAATCTAACCGTTGTTATTAAGTGTACCAAATAAAGTGACCAAACTACCAACCAACCAAATATATCATATTTTGCTTATAATAGTATATGATAGATTTTTAATGATAGTGTTTTAATTAATAATACGTTGTTGATGGAAATTGATTCTTAAACTCGTTAGAACAGTTTATAAAATATTATATATGTTTAATAGAGATATGTTTTTGGTGGGATTCGAACTTGGAAATTATAAAAGTATTTTAAATAATAGAAAAGGAATATTATTTTAGTATTAGATCCAACGATTTTCATTTATTTATCTTAAAATTTAACGATTGTTATTGTGTGTACCAAATAAAGTGACTAAACTACTAACCAACCAAATATACCCTAAATTGCTTATAATAGTACTATCCTATAACCCGTGCTTATAATAGTACTATCCTATAACCCGTGCAAAGCACAGACAATCATATATTATTATTATTATTCTAAATTAATATATTAATTATTTAATTTTATTTAATATTTTAATTTATTCTAATAAATTTTATTATTAATTTTAAATTTACATGTGTTCCATACTTAATTTCCTGACATAAATAAATATCATTAATTTAAATTTACTTTTAAATTTATTTTAAGTATCTTAAGAATTCAATAGATATTTTCTAAAAAATTATTTAGTATAACCTAAAATTGTAGAAGAAATAATCGTAGGAAAAAGTGTGTGTGGACGATGATTCTAATCGGGATATAATTGAAAACGTTTATAATTCTGTAAAACATGTGGTTTTTTATATTTAGTAAATTATATATAATTTAACTGAATTTGGAATTTTTAACAAGTTTTTTTAATTTTTTAAAAATATAATTTTGTGCCTCATTGGTAAATTTTGTTGTTTCTAATAAATAAATTAATATTTTTAATAAAGTTTTTTTAACTTGTTATTTTTTTTTGAATAGCAATACACATATATTAAATAAAATCGACCAGATCCAAAAGTCACAGCCACACATGGGCTTACAAAAAATTAAAAGCAACAACCCAACCATAAAATCATCCTACCAACAAGCTTCCAGCCCAACCCAATTGCTAACTAAGCCCATGACCACTAAAAAGACAATAACTAAAACAAAATAAAAAAAAAACCAACGACGCTTCAATTTCCTTCACTGATCCTCAGCACCCTCGATTCCATCTGCAAACACAACATCCAAGCCAAACCTACAACGATTATGTGATTTTCAGCAAAGTCAATATCATCATCCTCCATATTGTCCCCAAGCATATTGTCCTCATTCAAAAGCATCCCTGCATCAGCTCCTAGCCCCGCTACATCGTCCATGTTTGCATCTCCCTGCGCATTATGAGGGTCGAGAACATCCCCTTCTGCTAGTTCAACATTAAGTTCCTCCTCTCTTGCCAGTTCATACTGAGGTCCAACCTCCCCCAAACCCATATCAAGGCTCCACAGTTCATCGATTCTACCAAAAGGTCTAAGAATACGAACCATTGTTTTCCATCTCTCTGCACCATGACGAGAAACATAATTAGCAAGTAAGTTATCCTCAGGATCAACCAACCTTATCTCAGACTTGAAGTTTTTGTCTGCCCTCCTTTGGTTTAACTGTTGTACAATACGAGCATGATCCAAAGGAGCCCCCAGCACAGTTGAATTCCTCCAGTCCCAATAGGCATCCAAATGGTCAGTTTCCAGAATGATGTTCTTGTAGTTCATATCATAGGCTACCTTCAACCCTTCCAGAAAAGCATCATACTCATTTTCCCTTCTGTTATCCTTGCCCAAAGAGCCTCCCAACAACCGAATGATATGACCCTTGCTGTTACGACACACCACACCAATACCAGAATGGTTACCATTTGCTAAAGGCTGCTCAGAATAAAACCCATGCACATTGATCTTGACTGAACCCTTAGGAGGCATGATCCATCGAACATTAACGTTCACATTGCCATCCTCTATAGTGCCTAAAGTGTTTGCAAATAGTATAGAAGATGAAAAGAGTAAAAGTGAAGATGTTGACAGCCAAAGGGTTTAAGCACTTATAAATTGTGCTTTAACACCCTTAGAAAACCCCTAGGCCTTAACACTAGACAGCTGACAAAACGGTTCATTCCCCAAAGCCACTACAAAAAATATTTAAGACATTTCCACCTACATAATACCAGGTTCACTTAATTAAATTTGCTACAAGATGGGCTAATTAAGAACACTAAGCCCACAAATATTAATTTGAGGCCCTGTTAATTTTCAAGATACCTTGTCTGGCCCCAAACCTGGCCAGAGCATCAGCTTCCTCAATAAACCTTCTATTTATCCTTTTCAAAACTATCTTGTATGCATGAAAGTCCCTTAAAAAATTCAAATCCAACTCATTTTTTTGGCTCCATTCCCAATTTCAAGCTTGATATATGATCAACTAAACTCACATTATCAGTATAGATCATCAAGCTGCTACTACAATGCATACTGCCCTTAAAGAAATTTATCAAAAATCTTAGAGCCTCCACTTCAGCCTGATAAGCATCAATTGCTTGCACAGGTCCATTGAAATTTAGAAAGAATTTGCCCGAATGATCTTTAACCACTCCTCCTATTCCAGCAGATATGATGCCATTTGGAAGTTTACACCAGCTACCATCAATAAAAGCTGTATAGAAACAGCCATTGTCTAACAATTTTTTCCTTTGAAAACTCTTACACTGATTAACACTCCCTAAAGGATCAAGGTTCCACCTTAGTAAAGATTCTGACAACAGCAAATTTGAGGCTATGCTCCACTGAGCTGATCTATACTTAATCAAAACCATAATGCTATCAGCAGAAGACAAGGTGTTGTTGAATATGCAGTGATTTCTGTCCAACCATAATGTCCACAAAACAGCACTCAGCATAACCTTCCACACTTCTTTTATAAACTCATCCTTAATAATAAAAGCTGTACTCCACATTCTTTCTAAATTGTCCAGTGGAGAGTTTACAGAAAATTTCCACCAAGCCAGCACTCTAGACCATATTTCCTTAGCAAAATCACACTGCCAAAAAATGTGTTCCATGTCTTCTTCTAAACTGCACCTATGACATACAGTAGAATGCACATAATCCCCCAACCTTCTATGGAGAAGAACCTTGGAAGGAATAATCCCTCTATGAATCTTCCACAGAAACAACTGTACTTTTGGGAGAATTTTTAATTTCCAAATGAAATTCCAATTCACCCTGACCCCCTGATTACTACCTCCCAGCCCTAAGACCCCATCTTTAACTGTATAACTGCTCCCACATGGAATCCATATCAATGAGTCTTTAAAAGAATTCAGTGATATTTTTTTAACAACTACATTAAGCTCAGACACTAGTTCTATTTCCCAAGCTCTCAATTCTCTTTTCCAAAAAAATGTACTGGTGTGATCATAGCAGTCCCACAGGTCGTAAAAACGGCCAACTACAATATGTTTCCAAAGTGAAATAGCATACAACCTCTCAAAACACACACTCAAAGGTCTCTCCTCAAACCAAATATCCTCCCAAAATAACACAGAGTCCCCATTATTCACCTTCCACCTAAATTGTGAATGAGAAAACAAACCTCTTGTATCATCAGAGTTAGCTATACAGACCACATCCTTAAGGATAGAAGATATATTCCTGTCTTGATACCAAGTACTTAGACATTGTCCTAGATTGCTATTATAGATACTTCTTACCCACACATTCCATTTCCTGTTTCTTTCTGAATACCACTTAGGGATCCACTTACCAAGCAGGGTTTTATTCTTTACATGAAGAGGAACCAAACCCAGGCCACCTTCTTTTTTTGATTTACAAACACTATCCCAAGCAATCAAATGCAATTTCCTTGACTTATTATTCCCACTCCCCCAGTAAAAATTTCTTCTTAAGGTCTCCAACTTATTGCAAACTCCTTTAGGAACTAAATGAAGATTAAACCAATAGACAGGTAGACTATCCATATATAATTTAATAAGACATAATCTACCTGCTTCATTAAGTGACTCCATTTTCCATGAAGCCAGCTTATTTTTGACCCTCTCAATCAAGGGTTTCCAAAAAACCTTCCTCTTGGTAAAGATACCTATTTGGGCCCCCAAATAAGAGAGAGGCCAACTACCTACTCCACAACCCAGAATCTTAGCTGCCATGAGAACATTGCACCTATCCTTAGCACATGAATAGATCTTGCTCTTCTGAAAATTAATCCTCAAACCTGATACCAGCTCAAAACACTGCAGCACCTTCTTAACTCCAGCAACAGAGGCCAGATCATCTTTAATAAAGATAATTATGTCATCTGCAAACTGCAGATGTGAAATATTATCTCTCCCAGAAGAGAATTTAATTCCTGAAAAAATGCCTACCTCATCTGCCTTAACTAGCATACAACTCAACACCTCAGCTGCAATGTTGAAAAGGAGTGGAGACAAAGGATCCCCTTGCCTTAGCCCATTTAATAGTGAAAATTCTCCATTAGGTGATCCATTGACCAACACAGAGATTTTGATAGACTGCCAGAAACCCTCCATCCAATTTAACCACCTCTCACTAAAACCCATACTAGCCACTGTGCTGAGAAGAAAACCCCAATGCACTGTATCAAAAGCTTTCTCAAAATCCAGTTTGAGAATAAAGCCTCCTAATTTCTTTGTTTTGAGTGCATGAGCAACCTCATTTACAACAAAAATACTATCAGCAGTACTCTTCCCCTTCATAAAACCAGACTGGAATTCTCCTACCAACTTCTCCATAACCAGATTAAGCCTAGAAGCTAGAACTTTTGTCAATAACTTAGCAGAACTATTGATTAAACTAATTGGTCTATAGTCCTGAACAGTCTGAGGTAAGTCAACCTTAGGAATCAATGTAATGAAAGAAGAATTCATACCCTTAGGCAGAGAAAACCTATCAGTGAAAGTTTTAAAGCACTCTAGAACTTTACCTCTGACATTTTCCCACAAAAACTTCAAACACCTATTGTTGATGCCATCTGGACCTGGAGCTTTATCATTATCAACCATCTTCAAAGCTGCATCCAGTTCATCAAGAAGAATATCCCTCTGCAACATTGCTGCATCAGCATCACTCAACCTCTTATTTACCACATTACCTATCCATAAAATCCTCCTTCCCCCTCTACTGCTAAATATTCCATTAAAATGATCAAAAAAAGCCTTCTTAATTTCCTTAGGAGAATCAATCCAAACATCATTGTGCAAAATTCTTGAGATGTTGTTCCTTCTCCTCCTTTTTTGAATAGCTTGATGAAAAAAATCTTGTGTTCCTGTCCCCTTGATGCAACCAGTTGATTCTAGATTTCTGCAATAGCATTGAGTGTCTTTTATCATAGCACTTATCCAACTCATCCTTACACCTTTACACCTCAGAACCCCAAACATTTCTTGAATCATAATGGTCTAACTTCTTCTCCAGCAACAATATCCTTAAATCCAATTCACTCTTAGCATTAGAACCCCATTGCTTCATAACCCCCTTGATGCCTGTCAAGATACTCTGGACATTATCCCTATCCATATTCACATTGAATTCCCAAAACTTATTAATATGATTCTTTAGTGACTCTTCCTTCAACCACCAGTTGAAAACCCTAAAAGGTATATGGCCCCAGTCTGTAGAATCCAAATACAGAAATAATGGCTTGTGATCAGAATGCTTCCTACATAGAGTCTCTGCAGTCCAATTACCTCTACTAAACCACATAGCATTAATCAAGCACCTATCCAACCTACTCATTTTCCCATTAGCTCCATACCAGGTGAAAACCACATTTTTAGAATCCACATCCAATAAATTAGAATCTTTAATGAATGTGTCAAAGCCCACTGACTCTCTCTTATTATATTCACAATTTAACCTTTCGGATTCAAATCTCAAACAATTAAAGTCCCCAACTATACAGACAGCCTCCTGAGAAGTAATATCAACTATCCTTTTTAGAACTGTCCATAGTGATTTTTTTTCTTTTTCAGTTAGGGGACTATACACATTAACCACATGTAAAACTTCTTTTGAATCCAAGCACTGCAGCTGAGTCCAAATCCAACTCCTATCTTGAGCCAAGCTAACACATTTATACTTCAAGGCATCCCAAGAACTAACAAGTCCCCCTGAATTACCCATAGATTTCTGAATTGCCCATCCATGAGTATCACCTCCCCACATAGAGTTCTTCATATTTACATTCCATGCATCACATTTGGTTTCCTGAATGCAGAATATATTGACCTTCTTCCTAATAACCAAATCCCTAATATTCCTTCTTACCAAACCCCTATTAATTCCTCTACAATTCCATGAAAGTAATTTTGTGTCTTTCATTAATAAACTATACTTTTTACTACATTACTACAATTAAACCAAAGTCTACAAATTACCTTCCTCTAATTGTGAAGCAATCAACTTCAATGCCTCATCTTCATTACCCTGGACGACCATACCCAACTCATATGCACAATTTAAGATTAAGGCAGCCTCCTGCAAGTTATATTGAATGGGCAAGGTCTTCTCAACAGACATTCCAACTTCCTTTAGTCTTGTCATGTTCAAATTCCTTTTGAGAGTTTTGAATTTTCTCAATTTTTTCTTACTCATCCCAAAATCAAATGGATTTTTGCAAACCCTACCCTTTTTCCTTGGTCTACCAGCTGCACCTTTCATTTTCAGATTACCAAGGTTCTGGCACAATGTACCTGAGAGCTTTTTATAACCTCCCCATTTGAAATCCTGGAATCTCCAGATAAACTACCCAAAGAGTTGTTTATTTGTTCTTCCCCACTCCCTGAATCATTAGATCCATTATCATCTCTAACCTCCAAATTGTTCATACTAGAAATTTGACTCAAATTGAGAGTCTCAATCGAATCCTCTTTGTTAAATGCATCCCTCCTATTCTCCTCCAAATTTTCAGGGATTACTGAAACAACTGAACCTGAATCTGATACCAAAGGTCTTTCCAATTGAGAAGAAGAATTGTTTCCCACCTCTGTGTTGATTACTTCCTGATCTGAATGATCACTGGTTTCTGATAAATTCTCCTGGATATGATTTACTTTGGCAATCCAACTATCAACCCCATCTTGCATTGGTAGAACCTTCCCTTTCAAATTGTTCTTATTCATCACTTCAATGAACTTGATAGGAAAGATCTTTCCTTTAACCAAAACTTTAAAACTTTCCTCAATTCTATCCATTTGACTTGTAGAGATACAAACTACTGGATTAAAGAAGTCATTTGAATCATCCTTCTGATATGTCCATGATAACCAATCACCCATATTTCTTGTATAAGCCTTCAAATTCTCCTCTAACCACACATTCATAGGAAGTCCTCTGCACTCAATCCATATAGTTCTAGGCATAATAAGATCTGAATCCTCAAAATTCTTAACCTTGGAGAACCAAGTAGAAAGAATATTATCATCAATCTTCTCCCAACCTTCAGAATTCTCATTTCGAATCAAAAACTTACGATCTGATAGCCCAACTACTTTTAAGTAGTTCAGATTCATTCCATTAAGTTTATCCTGCAAGATAAAGGCATTCTCTTCCAACCGAGTGAATCCTACCTTAGTATTGAAAAGACCCAGTTCAATTTCTTCATCAACCACACTTTCTATAAACTCAAATATATTATTTCCTAGCATATGTTCTTCCTTCCTACCTTTATCCAGAACATATTTACCCTTCAAGACCTTCCTATGATCCATGACATTATCAATAGGAACCTCCTTACTACGAACATTAACCTCCTCAGCATTTACCACTTTTGGGATTTTCTTATCAAGAGACACAAAACCTTTATTCTCACCAGCATCTACTTCTGTCCTACTAGACTCATTTATTGACATTTTAATTTTTGCCCCTAAACCACCCAATTCCTTACAATTATTGATAATTCTTCCTGCTTCAAAGACAGTGGTTGTTTTCAGAAAACCAAACCTAATATTTCTTTTATCCCGTTTCCTTGGCAATATAATATCCTTTACCACTCCACAATCCTTAAAAACACCCCAAAGTTCTCTTGCTGACATATTACTTGGAATACCATAAAGAAAAATAGTGCACCCAGTTTGAGACTGTACCTTCTTTTTAGCTCTTTTAGATTGTACCACCGTCCATTTCGAATCCTCCTTACTAGGAATCTTCTGTTCCGAGACTTGCCTAGACTTAACCACATCCACATAAGTCTTTTCCTCTGTGCGATTTGAAGAACTAATCTTCTTTGAATCATGATCCAAACCTCCCCTAATTTTAAGGCTCTTCCAATGAATTTGATTCAACGCCTCAGTTATTGATTGTTTATCCCCCAAATAGATAACTTGTTATTTTTAGAAAGGTGTTAACAATTTTTCTGGAAGACGTTAACCAACCAACCAACTAGTCAAATATATCTTGTTTTGCTTATGATAATATAGTATAGATTTTTAACACGTTTTTTTTAATTTTTAAAAAAATTATTTTTGTGTCTTATTAGAAAAATTTATTGTTTATTATAAATAAATTAATTTAATATTTTTTAGCTTGTTATTTTTAGGAAGGTATTAAAAATTCTTTTAGAAAAATTTCACCAATCAACCAACTAACATATATTATTATTATTATTATTATTATTATTATTATTATGAATTAATATATTATATATTTAATAAAATATTTTAGTTTATTCTATGAAATTTTATTATTAATTTTAAATTTACATATGTTCAATACTTAATTTCATGACATAAATAAATATAATTAATTTAACTTTAATTTTAAATTTATTTTAAGTATCTTAAGAATTCAATAGCTATTTTCTGAAAAATTATTTAGTATAACCTAAAATTGTAGAAGAAATAAACGTAGGAAAAAGTGTGTGGACGATGATTTTAATCGGGATATAATTGAAAACGTTTATAATTCTATAAAACATATGGTTTTTTATATCTAATAAATTACATATAATTTAACTAAATTGAAAATTTTTAACACGTTTTTATAATTTTTTAAAAATATAGTTTTGTGCCTTATTGGTAAATTTTGTTGTTTGTAATGAATAAATTAATATTTTTAATATTATTTTTTTAACTCGTTATTTTTAGTAAGGTGTTAACAATTATTTTGGAAGAACCAACCAACTAATCAAATATACCTTGTTTTGGTTATGATAGTATAATACAGATTCTTAACATGTTTTTTTAATTTTTTAAAAATATATTTTTGTGTATTATTGGAAAATTTTGTTGTTTATAATAAATAAATTAAATTAACATTTTTAATATAATTTTTTAGCTTGTTATTTTTAGGAAGGTATTAACAGTTTTTTTTAACAAATAAATTAAATTAATATTTTTAATATAATTTTTTAGCTTGTTACTTTTAGGAAGGTGCTAACAATTTTTTTAGAAAGCGTTAACCAACCAACCAAGCCAACTAACCACCTTGTTTTAGTTATAACTAGCTTATATCCCGTGCAAAATACAGATTAATTTTCATTTTTTATAATTTATTTATAGTGTAATATGATATTATAAATATTAATTTTAATATGTTATTGAAAGAATTTGAACCTTAAATCTTTGTATAAAATAATTTTAGTATTAAATATAAATTAATATGTTGTTGGCGGGAATCGAACCTTTAATTTTTTATAATTTATTTTAATATAATATGATATTATAAATATTAATTTTCATATGTTATTGGAAGAATTTTAACCTTAAATCATTGTATATAAGTATTTTGTATATAACAGTCATGATCTATTTGAATAGAAAATCTAACCTTGTAAATAGTTTTGTTAACCAAACTACAAATTACAAAAGATCGCTTATAATAATATAACTAGCTTATAACCCGTGCGAAGCATGAGTTTCTTTTGATATGTTATAAAATTTATTTAACATTATAATTATGTTTTTATATAATCCTTATTTTAATAATTTTTTAATTTTAATTTAATATAAATTTATATAATGATATGCATGGTTTAAAATTTATTTTGTAAAATTCTAAATTAAAAATGTCGTTGACGGGTTCGAACTTTGAATTTTTAGTAAATTAATTTAATCATATAATATATCTTATTATTAGATCTAACGATTCTTATTTATTACTAAAAATAATGATTTGAATATATGGTGAGATATTTTTGGGTGTGTATTAGTGATCGCAAGATTAATTTTAAATTAAAAAGTAACATGTTTTAATTACAAAAATTATTACTAAAAATATTTACGGAAAGATATGGTGTGATATCCTTTGGATATATATTAATTATTGTAATATTAGTTTTAAAATAAATGGTAAAGTGTTTTAATTAGAAGTAAAATCTTTAGAAAAAATGGGTAATTGAGTTGTTGGAGCAGAAAAAAGAGTCCAAGTAAAAGGTTAATGTGGATGAAGGAATTTTAATCGGAATATAATTACGTTAACATTGGTAATTAGTTTTTTGAGTTATTTTTGTAATTTAATTATTTATTTTAATAATTAGAATAACCAAACCAAAAACCAAAACTTTAAAAATTTTCGATGTTTCGACTTTAATAGAATAGTATAAATATGGATATAGTAAATAGATCGATATAGGAGACAATTCAACCCAAAATTTTGAGGATAATAAAAAATAGTTGTACCAATTAAACTACTCTAAAATTTTATGAATTTATTGCATTTTTGTAGAAAATACCCGATGAATTAAAATTGAAAAAATAGGAAGAGGGACAGAAATATCAAAAGTGAGTCAGAAAAAGTGTAATCCACGTAAGCAGGCCTTATCCATCTCCATCTCTCACATCCCAATCCAAATTAACAAAAACAAATAAATCTCTCTCTATCTCTCTCTCCATTCACAACATTCACATTTTCACATCATTAAATCTCTCTACACAACCCTGCAAATCACACTACAATGTCAACATCTCTGTCCTTCGTATCACCATCTCCGTTCGTCGCCGGCAGGCCTAACGCCGTCGTCACTCGCCGTAATCTCTCAACTCCGGCGTCCTCTAACGGCTGGTGGACCTCGCTGTTCGGCTGGTCATCTGAACCTGATTACATTCAAACTGTCGGATCCGGATCCGGTGTTGAAGATCCGAATGTAGGTGAATCCGGAGCTCCGGTGAAGCAAACCGGATCTAGGTTTAGAGCAGGTTGTTTCACGGAAGAGAAAGCGAAACAGATGAGGATGAAGACTGCTGAGAGTGCAAATTCTCATGAGATGTATCACTCTGCGATTGCGTCCAGACTCGCTTCTGATGTATCGGATCGGTGATTTGATTTAATTTTAGTAAAATAAAGTGTTATTTTTAATTTAATTGCTTGTTAGTTGTTTAATTGATTTGGTGGTTGTACGATTTTTAATGTGTAATCGCATCAATTTGTGTGTTTGATTTCGGTGTAATCAGCAGCTAGTGAATGATAAATCTTTCTGTGTTTTCTCGGAATGCATTGCATTCTGAATTATGTACAAAAAATATTCATAACATTTTAATTCTCACCCTCAATCCTCATACAAAAAAAATTATTTCAAAATTTTAGTATAATTCTAGCTATATTTTATGAACCAGATTAGTTGAGCACGGTTAATTGGATAATTTTGTAAGTAACTTATTATAATCTATATATATTATAATATATATATTATAATGCCTGGAGATCAGAAACGCATCAGAAGCGTTTAAGATATTTTTCTTGAATTCTTGCTTTTTTGATTTTTTGATTAATTTATTTTCTTGCATTAATTTGCAGCTTAATGGCATCTTAATGACATTTTAATAATCATTAATTAC
Organism: Kitagawia praeruptora; assembly: GCA_037693485.1. Lineage (NCBI taxonomy): Eukaryota > Viridiplantae > Streptophyta > Magnoliopsida > Apiales > Apiaceae > Kitagawia > Kitagawia praeruptora. The sequence goes on from CM075350.1 coordinate 103,330,597, forward strand.
ACTTATTAAATTAAATAAATAAATATATATATTAAATTTATTTCATATTATCTATATATATTATAATAGCAGAAGATCAGAACGTTTCCTGGTTGCTTTAAAATAGTTTTCTTGCAATCTTAAAAATAGCCACTTTTTAATTTTAACCATTTTTTATTTATTTTACCTTAATTTATTAAATGACTTATTAAATGAATGTAAATGTCATTTAAGTGTGGTAAATGTCATTTAAGTATTCTTTTTGGACATGGGGCATTGACATCTTCCTAATTATCTCTCTCTTTTATTTTCTTTTGTAGATTCATGATAACATTAATCTCTTTTGCCAAGCTCGAAACACCACTGAAACAATCCTAAATTATATATGCTTATTATTTCCGTCTTTAAGAAGTAATCTCCTTATCTTACATTCTAAACAGCCTTGTATAATGTTCACTGTCCCGCTCTTGACCCTTCTTGCAATCCTAAAAATAGGATTTAAAATCATTTTTTTTATTTTACCTTGATTTATTAAATTAAATGATTTAATGTATTGGCTATTCTTGAGGTCCAAGAGAAGGTAAATTGATGCGGAACAAGGAATCATTAAATTAGTTTGTATATATTTTACATTATTATTTAGATTTAAAGTGATTATAATTGATTCGGTAGTTTAGTTATTTTAGGTATATTTATATGAAGATTCTAGATTATAGGAATAGAATAATAAAAAGGATTTGTTTCCTTTATTAGAAGATCTTTACTTGATGGCTAAGTTTTAGGTTTTCTATATAAACAGTTGTAATCTCCATTATTGAGGAGAGTTGAATTATTATTGAAATTGAGAATTGTTTCTCTTTGTTATGGGTTGCGATCCTAACAACTTCTCTTCCGCGGTTGAGAAATCCTAGGGCAACACCTTAGGCGTGGGTTTTCTGCGGTTAATCCACAAATATCTATCCTTTTACTTGTTTTCAACCCCTGTCCTACATCAAGTGGTATCTAGAGCCACCGTTCCAGCCAAACACCATCACCAACAGCCGCCAAAGCCTCCAGCCACCGTTCCTCCATTCAAACAGCAGGTTCCTACCACCGTCAGCCTCCAACAGCCACCGGAAACCACCACCAGCCTCTGGCAGCCACCAGCAGCCAACATCAGCCACCACCAGAAGCCGCCAGTAGCCACCAGCCAGTGTATCCTACCTCCAGCAGCCTACGAACATCCCCAACCAGCCATTAAATCAGCTAAACCATTTATCAAACACCTTCCCTGTAACTTAGCCAAAAAAAAAAGTCTCACTGTTCACGGTTACTTTTCATCAGTCAAACACTATTCACAGCACTGTTCATCAGCCAAAAAAAAAAAAAAACTTCCATGGCCAGAATTATAGAGCATCTTGATGAGATGATAGTGACCGCCGCTGGTATTAAGGAGGATCTTAAGTATATTCTTGTTATGGTCGATGACTTAGTAGTAAAATGCGGTGGGAAAAAAGTGTCAAGGGAGCCTCTTCAACACCACGAGGATATTAAATCACATAGGAAACTTGTGATGGTTGAAGAAAATCAGATGGTAAAAGAAAATCAGATTGGTAAACTTCTTACAATTCAGTGTAATGACAATGAAAAAGAGGAGGCAGAACAGGCGTCTATTCAATGTTTTAATATTGAAGAGGAAGAGGCAGAGAAAGCGTCTAACGTCGAAGAAGTTGTGAAGGAGAACAATATTATATTGCCGAGACATATTGACTTTTTAGGCGTTGGTAACATATTGACAACCGCTATTGCATCAAAATATGTTGTTCTTTCGATGTTGCTTCCAAAGATTTTGCTTATGGAGTTAGAATCGGATGTTGTCAAGTGCTACTTTAAACCATCTCTTTGTTCGTTGATTCTCAAATTTTATAAAACTCGTGGACGAGTTTTCTTCAAAGGCGAGGAGAATGATGCGGAACAAGGAATCATTAAATTAGTTTGTATATATTTTACATTATTATTTAGATTTAAAGTGATTATAATTGATTCGGTAGTTTAGTTATTTTAGGTATATTTATATGAAGATTCTAGATTATAGGAATAGAATAATAAAAAGGATTTGTTTCCTTTATTAGAAGATCTTTACTTGATGGCTAAGTTTTAGGTTTTCTATATAAACAGTTGTAATCTCCATTATTGAGGAGAGTTGAATTATTATTGAAATTGAGAATTGTTTCTCTTTGTTATGGGTTGCGATCCTAACAACTTCTCTTCCGCGGTTGAGAAATCGTAGGGCAACACCTTAGGCGTGGGTTTTCTGCGGTTAATCCACAAATATCTATCCTTTTACTTGTTTTCAACCCCTGTCCTACATCATAAATGAAGGTAAATGCTATTTAAGTATGGTAAATGCCATTCTTGAGGTCCAAGGAGTCAAACGGTGCTTTCATTCACTATATATATAGATTGGTTAACATAAAAATCTCCACAATAATTTTGGTTAAACTTTCTATATCTATATATATCTATATATATAATAAAAGGAGGAGATCAGAGAGTTGAGGTGGAAGTCTATAAACATTTTAAAACAACTTCTTCATTTTCTTATTCGCTGAATTCCTAGGAAGGTAGCGCGTACATCGAACCCTGGTTAAAACTTTATTTTCGTTATTTTATGTATTGTTTTTGCACCAATGTATAGCATCCATCTTCCATCTTAACAAAAAGGAGCTACAAATATATTTGTACATTAAGTGTGATATCAAGGTCACTATCATTTGGTTGGTATTTACGAAACTAAACAGCTCAAACTTCCTGTCTTTTGCACCATAAATAACTATATAAAGACATTTCACTGTTTTCATTATTTTTTGTGTAGCTTCATGATAGTATTATTTTTTGAATAATTAAATCGATAATAATAATTAACTTTTATGACAAAATATACTACTTAACATAAAACAATTATTTGAATTTATTTATAATTAATTTTCATATTAAGAAGTTCTTATTTGATGTTAGGATAGTATTCATCTACTAATGTTTATACATTCTAATAAAAAATTATTAAGGAATGCAAATTGGAAAATAATTACAAGAAGGCTGGAAAGGTCCCTAAAACTCGACTAATTTTGGTAGGAGCACAACATCCAGCGCCATGAGCCCATGACCACCCACTTAAATAGTGAGACGGGAAATGAACATGAGATCTTGGAAAGGTAAACCCCTACAGGCCTAAAGTCTCAGTCTCAATCAGCTAAGCATATTAAATATATGTTTATTTTATTTTATTTTATGAAATTTTTTCAAACATTATGTTAGCATTATAATAATTATTTTCTTATAAAATAATAATTTTTTAAATAAAAGTAAGATTATTATGACACAAAATGGCGACTTAAAATTAATTATGTTGTGCCATTTTTTATTTGCAATTCAAGATCACCGCATTTTTTTCGGGCAATAATACGATAGACACCCTTAACTTTTTCAAAAAATTTGGAATCGTGATAAGTTACGGAAATATGTACATTTTTTATTAACAATTAGAATTTGTAAACAAATATATGTTTATTTTATTTTATTTTTATGAATTTTTTTCAAACATTATGTTAGCATTATAATAATTATTTCTTATAAAATAATAATATTTAAATAAAAGTAAGATTATTATAACACAAAATGGCGACTTAAAATTAATTATGTTGTGCCATTTTTTATTTGCAATTCAAGATCACCGCATTTTTTTCCGGCAATAATATGATAGACACCCTCAACTTTTCACAAAATTTGGAATCGTGATAAGTTACGGAAATATGTACATTTTTTTATTAACATTTAGAATTTGTAAACATATAACATCGGCAACGATTTTTACTTTGCACATGGACAAATTACACAAATAAATATCGGTAGGTTTTGCTTTTGTATATGAAAAAAATTACACATAGAATTTGACCAATTTGATTAAAAACCAATCCGAACCTTTTCTCAGTTGGTTAAATCAATAAAAAAAACACTAGACATAGATCTGTTGTTCCATTATATTGTGCCGGAATAAATTAATATTCTAATTAAATGAACTTTTACACTATTACTCATTTGAGAGGGGTATCGGCTTTTTAAAATGTTATATAACCAGGAGATCAGAGAGGATTTCACTTAGAAGCTTCAAAATATTTTTCTTGATTTTTCACATTTTTGACTTTTTTATTAAAATAATTTTATTACATTTGATTGCATTTTAATTAGTCATTAATTGTACCTAATAAACTTATATTAAATACACTTTATTTTACTTTTAATATAAAATTTAGCAATCTTTATTAGAACATTATAATCTATTATTATATTAATATAAAATATTAATTATCTATCTAAAAGTACAATTAGTTCAAGGTCAAACGATAAAATAAAATTATTTATATAGTCAATTTCTAATCCTTATTCAAAATTGATGTCGGCAATAACAAATTGACGATTTTAACTTTTTGATTAATTCGTAATCAGTGACCATGAGAATCATGACAAGATACGGAAGTATATAAATTTTCCAATTAACATCCACAATTTAAATACAAGCAATATTGTATAATTTATTTTTACACATGACCAATTTACATATGGGATGTGACCAACTCGATTAAATTGAACCAATCCAACCTTTTTCTTTAATGATTAAAACAATGAAAAAGTTATACATTAGTTGTTTCATTATATTGTGTGGGATTAAATTAATATTCTAACTACACAAATTCTTATGTTATTGCTAATTAATTAATCATGCATGTATGTTATGAAACGGGCATCGGCGTTTAAGAACGTTAATTAGTTATATTTAATATTTTATAAATTTTTATTATGAAAGTTATGTTGACATTGTAATTTGGTATGAAAAAAGTGAGAGACCTTTATGGAGTTGATGAAGTTGATAATATGTTAGAGGATCTTCATTTTGTTTGCATAATTAATTTTAAAAGACTTAGTGTTTATTGAGATTCTAATTATTTTTAAATTCATTTTATTGGAGATAGAAAATAATTACATGTACATATTTATTATAAGATTTAATATAAAATTATTATAATATGTGAGTACCATTCTAAACATGTGTCCATGAATTTAAATTTAATATTGCATACAAAAAAGTTCTTATAAATGCTCAAAAAAATTAATCAAATGAATAAATACATGTGTCGGATCACTCCAAGAAATATGAAACATGACTTACAAAATATATTTGAATTTTGTTTTTGTTTGTCATGCAAACAAATTTATCGATAAGTACAATCAATCACACCTCTTATCATATTTACATTTTACTTCTTTTTTATCATACAAACAAATTTATCAACAAACTAAGCAATCACATCTCTCATAATGCCATTGACAACAAAAATGATACAAAATTGTTAATTTTACTTATCCATTGTTGAACTTTACAAATGTTTGTCAATATTGACTTTCATTATTATTTTTCCGGCATTGCTAAGTATTGAACCCATGACATAGCAACTCAAATGTCATTAAGTTGCCCACTACAACCATTGAGTTACACATGTTTTTAGATAAATAGTCGAATACATTATTTATATCCATCAATGTTTTTTCATGATTTTTTATTCAAGATGGAATGAATGTTTCACTTCTCATGCTATTCTTTATTGATTTTGTTAATTTATGTCTCTGTATATACATAATTTACATGTCTACTCTAATAATTTCTTATTTTATTTCATATAAAATGCTTAAAATTTAACATATTTTCTTAACTCCTGTGTCTTATTCCGAGTACTAATTATTCAGCAATATCAAATGCAATAAAATATTTGATTCTAAATTATTGAGGAATTTTTTGATTGAGAAAATTTGATTAAAAGGCTTACCCAAAATCTATTACAAATGAAAATCTAGGAAGTGGGACAAACTAAACATCATTTGAGAAAAAATTTGACACACTAAAATTTTCAATTTATAGTTTATATGGGTGCATGTGCTTAGATTAAAGTTTTTCTATAAAATAGTATATGAGTATACTGAAACATGAATAATAATTATACAGATACTCATAAAATTTGAGAATATGGACTAATCTATTGGGTTCTCTATTAAGAATATAAGCAGAAAATTAGGAATTTGCTATAATAATAATCAGATTTATTTTAGTAATAAAATTATTTGATAAATTATTCGTATTTGTAACAAAATATAAATAAAAATTATATTAAGATATTCGTAAAGCTCGATAATCGGGTCTAATCAATTTAATTCTTAATATGGTTAAACAGCACATTAAAATTAGCCAAAGAAATAATCAAATATATTTTAATAATATAATAGTATTTGATATCTTAATTTGATAGAGAATCATAATATCGTGGATTGTGAAGGAGTTTCATTAACCCAATATGTTTGTACTCACATTGTGTTAGAAAATGAGAAGTTTGAGGCATATTTATAATATGTTCTTGATGTAATTTCCGGAAACTAACAAGTGGAAGTTGTTCCTTGTAATGAGAACATAAACTTTCCATGTTTGGATCTAAGACATTTTCTTAGTGGAATCCATAAGTAAATTGAGTTGAAAGAAGAATTGATTATTGGTTTATTTTAACAGGTTTCAGATTTATTTGTTACAACAGTACTGGAAATTGGATCAGTATTTGGATTAAATCCTGATGGAAAATTTGGATCAGTACTTGGAGTAAAATCCTGATGGACTTGGTCAGACATCAAATACTGATGGGCTAAATCCTGATGGATATCAGTTCCTGATGAGTACTAAATCCTGATCCTAATGGACACCAAATCCTGATGCTACTGATGACCAAATCCTGATGCTTATGTAACTGAAAATAAATCCTGATGCAGTTAATGCAATTAAATCAGAATATTTACTTTCCTTTTATGGAGTATCAGTTACGTTTATTTTTGGTATTATATACAATACAGAATAGAATAAACGTATAGGGAAAGAGATACGTCCTAAGGATAGAAACACGATTCGTTTTCTTCTTTTTCTGTTCTCTCACGATACATATAGGAGAAATACATAGTTCTTAGGCGAACTGAGGTGCTGGTCGATGTTGATCACTGGTGTTATTGTGAACCCTTTGATCGGTGCTGTTTTATCCTGGAAGTGATATTGCTGCAACCCAATCACAACGTAAGTGGGGCAATATTCTCTTCAAGAACAGCCAAGTCTTCTCGAAGGGCTTGGTGACTCAGCTGTGTTCTTTCTCTCTTGTTGTCTTGGCTTAAGCTGCTGTGAGAGATAAGTGTTCTTACTTTTCTTGTTAATTACAGTTACTGACTATACTCTTGTTTATGCCTTCGTGTTGTGTTTCGTTATTTGGTTAATTGCCTGTTCTTGTTTAATATATATCACTGCCTCATTGTTGTGTTTAGTGTAAAATTCCCAACAATCTTGAAGAGAATATTTGTGTTATATATTGTTAATTAACAAGATGGTTAACGAAACTGAAACTCCTGTTGTTGAGACTAGCTCTGGGTCTGGTGTTACTGTACCCACCATTGATTGGACTACGTACCGTTTCCCACAACCTATCGATATGTCAGGTATGCCTGATAAATTCGGTGGGGGTGTTGGTTTTTCTCGTTGGCAGAAAAAGATGAAACTGTGGTTAACGGTAAAGGGTCTATGGCCGGTGGTGCAGTATGAGAAACCGGTTGTGGTTAAGGCGAAAGCTGAAACTGTTAAGGCTTATACTATGTGGGAGGAAAAGGATGGGGTGGCTAGGGCTGCAATTCTGGCAGCTTTAGCGAACACTCTATTCGATGTTTATTCATCTGACTCTTACACTGCTAAGCTCTTATGGGAGAAGCTTGACCAGACACATAATACTGACTCGCAAGGGTTGGAAAAGTATTATGTGGCTAGGTTCCTTGATTTCAAACTGGTGGATACTAAATCCATGACTGAGCAGGTGCATGAGTTTGAGATGTTGGTACATGCTTTGAAGGAGTCTGGTATGGACCTTCCTGAAAAGTTTCAGGTTATGTCTGTGATTGAAAAGCTCCCTAAGTCTTGGGAAGAGTTTGCACTCTCCCTGAAAAGACAGAAAGGAGAGATCACTTGGACAAACCTGATGTTGGACATCTCTATGCAGGAGCAACACAAGTCCAAGCAAGGACATGTGATGCCTGTTGAACATGCTGGGAGTTCGAAGGTAAATGTAGTGACTGTTGGACAGAAAAGAAAGACTGTCACTAAGAAGGAAAACACTAAGTCTAATGACAAGAACAAGGCTAAGAAACCAAAGGCAAACAAACCATGTTGGTCTTGTGGACAGGTTGGTCATTGGAGCAAGGACTGTCCTGTAAAGAAAGCTAAGAAACCTGTTGTGGGAGCACAAGCTAACACTGTGCTTGGAACCACTGGTGGGTCTATGGTTAACATGGTTGTTGGTGAGGCTGTTGCTTCTGAAACTGACAACGGGTATGTGACCTACAACCCTGTACTTCTTTCTACTTATTCGTCTCATGAATGGTTGATTGATACTGGAGCTAATGTACATATTTGTACTGATATTACTCTATTTGTATCTTATCAACAGACTCATGGAATGACTGTGACGATGGGGAATGCTAGTGTAGCTCAAGTACTTGGAATAGGAAACGTGGACCTGAAGTTCGCTTCTGGGCGTGTTCTATCCCTCACTAGAGTGCACCATGTTCCTGATATTCGTAGAAATATAATAAGTGGAAGTTGTTTAGTTAAGAATGGTTTTGAAGTTTCTTTGAAATGTAATAAAGTAGTTATTACAAATACTGGTGTATTCTTTGGCAAAGGTTACTTGTCTGATGGATTATTTTTAATAAATGTTGAGCCTGTTTTGGGCAGTTTTATTAATAATAATGTTGTTCCTTCTGTTAATTGTGTTGAATCATCTGATTTGTGGCACGCACGTCTTGGTCACTTGAATTTTGGTGCTCTAAAGAATATGATGAACTTAGAGTTGATTCCAAAACATGCCATTGATAAGAAATCTAAATGTCAAGTATGTGTGACTGCTAAACAAACTAGGAAACCCTTTCATAATGTGGTTAGGGATTCGAATGTGTTAGATTTAGTGCACACTGACATATGTGAATTTGGTGGTGTTTTGACCAAGGAACATAATAGATATTTCATTACCTTTATAGATGATTGTAGTAGATATTGTTATGTTTATTTGCTTAAACATAAAGATGAAGCACTAGATAAATTCATTATGTTCAAAACTGAAGCTGAAACACAAACTGGTAAAGTACTTAAACGTTTGAGATCAGATAGAGGTGGTGAGTATATGAGTAACTCGTTTAATGAATTTTGCAAGAGCAATGGTATAGTTCATGAGGTAACTCCACCATACACACCTGAGTCTAATGGGGTGGCAGAACGAAAGAACAGAACCTTTAAGGATATGATCAATAGTATGTTGATTAATTCTGGGTTGCCTAAGTACATGTGGGGAGAAGCTCTGAATACGGCTTGCCATATTCTGAATAGAGTTCCTCTGAAACACATGGACAAGACACCTTATGAATTATGGACAGAGAAAAGGACTAGTTTAAAATATCTTCGTGTGTGGGGGTGCCTTGCAAAGGTACTTGTCCCTGAACACAAGAGAAAGAAACTAGGGCCGAAAACTGTTGATTGCATCTTTCTGGGATATAGGGAAACCACTACAGCTATGAGATTTTTAGTGTTAAAATCTGACATAGACGGAATAGTGGCTAACACTATAGTTGAATTTCGTGATGCAACATTCTTTGAGGATGTGTTCCCTATGAAGACTGGTATACCTCAGGATATTCCTGATGATGATCCCACTCACACATCGAGGTCCATTCCTGATCATGTGGAAAGGATGACAAATGTGGGGGCTGATCCTGATAGTAGCTCTATTCCTGATGAAGTAGAGGAACCTAGAAGGAGTAAGCGTGCTAAGGTAGTCAAGGATTTTGGAAGTGATTTTATCACTTACAATATCGAGGATGAACCTTTAACTTTTAGACAGGCCATGGATTCTTCAGAATCTAGGTACTGGAAAGGTGCTGTAAAAAGTGAAATTGACTCTATTGTTTCTAACGGAACATGGGAGTTGGTTGATCTACCTCCTGGGTGTTCCACTATAGGACGCAAATGGGTCTTCAAAAGGAAGATGAATCCTGATGGCTCAATAGATAAGTATAAGGCTAGGCTGGTAGCTAAGGGCTTTAAGCAAAAGGAAGGCATTGATTACTTTGACACATACTCTCCAGTTGCTAGAATGACAACAATTCGAATGCTTATAGCATTGGCTTCTGTACATGGTCTTATCATCCATCAAATGGATGTAAAGACAGCTTTTCTTCATGGTGAACTTGAAGAAGAGATTTATATGGATCAGCCTGAGGGATTTGTTGCTTCTGGTAATGAGAGGAAAGTATGTAAGTTAATCAAGTCTATATATGGCTTAAAACAAGCTCCTAGAGACTGGCATAAAAATTTTGATGAAACTGTTTTAGAATCAGAATTTGTAGTTAATGAAAGTGACAAGTGTGTCTATTACATGGTTAAAGGAAATGAGTGTATTATTGTGTGCCTGTATGTGGATGACATTTTGTTGTTTGGAACCAATATTGAGATTATTAACGAGACAAAAATTTTCTTGAAAAGGCACTTTGAAATGAAGGATATGGGAGAGGCTAGTGTGATTCTTGGTATCAAGTTGACTCAGTCAACTGATGGAATAACCTTGTCACAATCTCATTATATAGAGAAATCTATACTTGAGAAGTATGGTTATTCAAATAGTAGAATCGCTAGTACTCCGTATGATCCTAAAGTTGCCCTTGTCAAGAATAGTTCAGGAGTACCTGTGTCTCAGTTAAGGTATTCTCAGATTATTGGGAGTTTGCAGTATCTTGCTAATGGTACTAGGCCGGATATTTCATATTCAGTGTCTAAGTTAGCAAGATATACAAGCTGTCCAAACAAGACTCATTGGGATGCTCTTGATAGAGTGATTAGATATCTGAAAGGCACCATATATCTTGGTTTGCATTACAGGAGGTTTCCTGGAGTGCTAGAGGGATATAGTGATGCAAGTTGGATAGCTAAGAAGTCTGGTTCCAATGGAGTGACTGGATACCTGTTTACCCTAGCGGGTGGAGCAGTATCTTGGAAGTCTTCTAGACAGACTATTATAACTCGGTCTACTTTTGAGGCTGAGTTGTGTGCATTAGATGCCACGGGGACTGAGGCTGAATGGTTACATGGACTCATGTCAATGTTACCTGTAGTAAGTCGTCCACTTCCTGCTTTTGCTGTTCATTGTGATAGCCGTACAACTATCGACAAGATAAACAGCAAGAAGTATAATGTGAAAACAAAGAGACATATCCAAGTTAGACTAAAGTCTATAAGGGGTCTAATGTCTGAAAGGATTATTGCTGTTGAGTTTGTTGGAACTCAAGAAAACCTAGCTGATCCTTTGACTAAAGGGCTTGAGCATGTTGTAGTCCTTAAGTCTAGGTTGGGGATGGGACTGATAGCCCATTGTAATTCATCTACAGCGGGAACCCAATACACATGAGAGGAGATCCCTCGAAAGTGTATTCAATGTGGTAATAACAAGTTGTAAGGGTGAATTGGTTGTACCTTTAACTACATAGATTGATACTCACGTATCTGGAGTCTATCCCCTGTAAACCTATAAGGTACTGTAACTGCCAGAATAGCAAGAGTTATTTGAACTCTGAATGGGGTCAAGTCATTTGACGAGATGCTAGCAGTACATCTCTGGAGATGCCCAGCTAAGCGAATGTAATTGTGTGGTCGCAATTAGAGGAAAGGGTTATTCCTTGAAACATTCGACGAACAGGATCGAGACATGACCATTAACGTCTCAAAGCCGTAGATTAGCACCATAGCCTTTGACTTGTCGTCGTCTATGGAGTGTGGTTACACCAAACAGATAAAGATTCAAGGTGAAACATTCCATCTGAATCCGGTAGCCATCGAAGTAGAGGACTTAGGAGGGTTCAAACCCGGAAGGGTACCTACTCTGAAAAACAAGTCATGATGAGAATCGATATGCATTTCTGTATGGATTCGTGGGGGATTGTTAGAAAATGAGAAGTTTGAGGCATATTTATAATATGTTCTTGATGTAATTTCCGGAAACTAACAAGTGGAAGTTGTTCCTTGTAATGAGAACTTAAACTTTCCATGTTTGGATCTAAGACATTTTCTTAGTGGAATCCATAAGTAAATTGAGTTGAAAGAAGAATTGATTATTGGTTTATTTTAACAGGTTTCAGATTTATTTGTTACAACAGTACTGGAAATTGGATCAGTATTTGGATTAAATCCTGATGGAAAATTTGGATCAGTACTTGGAGTAAAATCCTGATGGACTTGGTCAGACATCAAATACTGATGGGCTAAATCCTGATGGATATCAGTTCCTGATGAGTACTAAATCCTGATCCTGATGGACACCAAATCCTGATGCTACTGATGACCAAATCATGATGCTTATGTAACTGAAAATAAATCCTGATGCAGTTAATGCAATTAAATCAGAATATTTACTTTCCTTTTATGGAGTATCAGTTACGTTTATTTTTGGTATTATATACAATACAGAATAGAATAAACGTATAGGGAAAGAGATACGTCCTAAGGATAGAAACACGATTCGTTTTCTTCTTTCTCTGTTCTCTCACGATACATATAGGAGAAATACATAGTTCTTAGGCGAACTGAGGTGCTGGTCGCTGTTGATCACTGGTGTTATTGTGAACCCTTTGATCGGTGCTGTTTTATCCTGGAAGTGATATTGCTGCAACCCAATCACAACGTAAGTGGGGCAATATTCTCTTCAAGAACAGCCAAGTCTTCTCGAAGGGCTTGGTGACTCAGCTGTGTTCTTTCTCTCTTGTTGTCTTGGCTTAAGCTGCTGTGAGAGATAAGTGTTCTTACTTTTCTTGTTAATTACAGTTACTGACTATACTCTTGTTTATGCCTTCGTGTTGTGTTTCGTTATTTGGTTAATTGCCTGTTCTTGTTTAATATATATCACTGCCTCATTGTTGTGTTTAGTGTAAAATTCCCAACACATTGTTAGGGGTATATTACACAATCATTTAAGTAAATCTGTATAAGATTGTATTAAGTGAAGTAGCAAGCAAATTTGTGTTCAATTAGGAGAGGTTGAGGAACAGATATTGGGAAAAGAGAGAGGCAAAAGATGTATATACAGTAACAGGGATGTAACGGAGCCCTAACAGTTGAGTAAATAATTTTTTAAAAATTAATCAAAAATTTCTCAAATTTCAAAAAAATTTAAAAACTGTAATGCAACTCAGGGCACTCTGACGGCTCTCATTGGACCAAGTTATGGACGAGTGTACCAACACCCAAGGAAAACTAAGGTATGAACTCATTATGTGTTGCATTTTTTTATGTATGCTTGTATTAATTTGTACCAAATTTTTAAGACCACGATTTGTTAGTGCAGTTTGGTATTATGATTTTGCCTTATAAACTGAACTAAAGTCGCATATCTACTCGATGTGGGACTGGAATATTACATAATACACATGCACATACATATTTCATATCATTCTTCAAATTGAATTTATATATATATATATATATATATATATATATATATATATATATATATATATAGGCCTTTGCTCCATAAAGAACACTCTTATATAAAGAACAATAAAGAACACTATAAAATCATTTATTCCAATAGATCCATTGGCCCCGCCAGGGGCACCCAATACAAAAAGTTCTTATTTTTTTTAGGCTCTATCCATCCAGCAAAAAAAAAAAAATAATTTTGAAAATTTTACTGTTCATGATGACGTCACTGATGACGTCATCGATGAACAGTAAAATTTTCAAATTTTTTTTTTTTTTTGCTGGATGGATAGAGCCTAAAAAAATAAGAACTTTTTGTATTGGGTGGCCCCGCCAGGGGCAATGGATCTATTAGATATGAGGTGTTCTTTGTTGTTCTTTATTTAAAGTGTTCTTTATGGAGTCCAACCCTATATATATATATATATATATATATATATATATATATATATGTATGTATATATATACATACACTCATGTTCATCATTTTATTTAGAATTTAAACTCGATTCAAACAAAAATTGTTTATAACATGGTGAAAGATAGAGGGTATAGTTAGAGATGAAAAAAAAATTAATAATATGAAATAAATTTGATTAAAACCCTAAATTTGCATACAAATTACAATATATTAACAGAGTTAACTAAATAGAAGGAGAGAGAAAGAAGAGAGAGAAAGAAGATAGAAAATATTTCATCTTTCACAAAATTCAGATCCAAACAGGTTTAGATTGAGGGATGAAGATGACAATGAAGAAGGGAGTCATGATATGGATCTAAGGCTTTCTACATCGATGAAACTAATGGAATAATCGCTTTAGGATAGTGGGTGAAAGCAAAAAGATATGGAAGAAGAAATTCAGAAATTGGGGAGATAAGACAATTAACAATTATGGCCCAGAAAACCAGCACTGGGAGAACCAATTGAGAGAGGGGGTAATATATTATAACTCAAAAGGAGAAGTAATGATGAGGTTCAAAGATGAATCATCTTGGAATGATCGTAAAGAGGAAAAATTGTTGAGAAATATACTAATAATGATTAAAGAGTTGAATAAAAGAGAAGCAAAACCATAAAGTATGGAGGAAGATATCCATAAATTTGTAGAAGCTAACAGGAAATGGTTGTAGGGGTGATGATCTTGCAATTAGAAAGGCACTACACCAAATTCATCTTAGGAAGCCTTGCTAAAAGGCTGAAACAGAACCAAGTATCCAAAGAGCAAAGTCGATAGCCATTCTTCAATGCAGGAGAAAAAAAACGATGGAAATAAACCTCCATGAGTCATTCAAAACAAATAGAGAAAAAAATACAGGATTCATCACCAATCTCCCGGAATCTGTTCAGCTAAAAGATCTTTGGTTATTATTCAGAAAAGAAGGAATAATCAAGGACATTATTCTGCCTCAAAAAAGAGATAAAAATAATAACCATTATGGGTTTGTTAAGGTTTCGATGAAAGAACTCTAGAGAGATTAATCTTTAAGCTTAATGGCCTCATCATCAAGGACAAACAAATTTATGTTAGTTGGGCAAGGAAGAGGACTCCACAAAGACATATTAAGTTGGCCGAGGTCTGGGGAGAGAAGCAAAGCTGATGCATAGTGAAAAGGAGGCAGTAGAGAGTAAAACTCATAAGGAGAAAGTTATCTTAGTAAATATTATAAATATTATATAGATCATGTTGAAAATGAAGCCCTTGAGAAGAGAGTTTGCTAAGCTATATTTAGGGAACATCGCTACAAATTTAAAGGTGTTCACGATCAAAGTTGAACTACTAAAAGCCAAAATATCGCAATATCCCACATTTTTAATATCATTTCACATTTATGCCTTCCAATTTTCTATGATTTTACTCTAAGCCCTCCCCCAGTTAAAGTCAAATGCTATGAAAATGTTAGTTAATCTTCATATTGTCCATAATCAAAACTGTGACATCTCAGTTCTAAATATAATGAATTTAAATTTATAATTAAAATCATTGAACTAGATGACTAATTGATTATATATTAGAATTTTTTGAACATAACCTGCTAGAAAGTAAGAACTCTTGAAAAGATAGTTAATTTATATTTAGGGAACATTGCAACAAATTGAAAAACAATGATGATCACAACTATTAAAAACCAAAATCTCGAAATAAAGTTAGAATATCCCCGTGCCTTGCACGGGTAATGAAGCTAGTAAGAAATAAAGTGATATGATTGAAAATACAAATGATAGAGTCATACAGCTCTGCCTAGAAAATTTGAGCGCACATTTCTAGTTTTGGATCATTTTCTCCGACCAATTTTGGATAACAACAAATTTATCTTAATAGTTATGCACGTCTATAATAAATATATGATGTGTGCTTTTATAGGATCAAGGTATTGACCATTTAGATGTAGCATTTCAATAGCAAATTGATTGCAATAAATTTTTTTCTTACACTATCTTGTATCATCCATTGTCACAAGCAAAATTTAAAAAACACAAGGTAATACCATAACTTTCAAGACAAATCAGATTTGGACATGTACAAATCCAAGCACATAACTAGTAGGGGTGTAAATGAGTCAAACTGTTCGTGAACGGCTCGAACTCGAGCTATTTGAATACTTTATCGAGCTGAGCTCGAGCTTCAAATTACTCGGCTCGTGAGCCTCGTGAACCTAATCGAGCATCTAGTTATTTCTATTATTTATATATTATAAATATTTAAATAAATTGTATATATTAAATCGAGTCGAACTCGAGCCGAACTTATCACATTCGAGCTTTTGTCATTATCTAATAGAATCAATTCGAGCTTTCATGCCGAGCTCGAGCTTATCGAACTTTTGTCGAGCCAAGTTTCGAGTTTACAAATTATGGCTCGGTCGAGTTCGAGCTCGAGCCGGATAGTATTCGACTCAACTTGACTCGTTTACACCCCTATACACGAGTAACTAAAATTAAAAAGTCATTTTTCATAACGTGTTTTTAAAACGAGATGTGTTAATGTACTCGCTGAATGAACTTGTTAATGTATTCACTACATGAACAATTTTGCAAAAGTTCACGTATACATTAAAATTCAATCTACGAAAAAAAGATAGACATAACTACGATATTGAAGCATCTAAGAAGTAACATTCATTTAAGGCAACACCAAAATGAGAGGCAAGAAATAATATATATATATATATATATATACCAAATTCGGGATCTGAAGATATTGTACATATCAGCAACTTTCGAGT
Source organism: Kitagawia praeruptora (assembly GCA_037693485.1). Classification (NCBI taxonomy): domain Eukaryota; kingdom Viridiplantae; phylum Streptophyta; class Magnoliopsida; order Apiales; family Apiaceae; genus Kitagawia; species Kitagawia praeruptora. Next base: position 103,347,422 of record CM075350.1, read on the forward strand.
TTTATTAGTTTTACACAGAGCAAAACTCGTATATTGCTTTTTTAAAAATCAAGTAAAATTGGTATATCACTGCTTAGATACTATAGTAGCGTGTGTGCGCGTGTGCGAGCGCATATAAAATTTGTAAAACTCCTTTGTATGAAATTTGTAGCATTTGGATATTACGAAAACGATACAAAAATAAAATGTGAGAGACTAAAGATATTAAAACCGTTTGACACTGTTTTTACCAGAAATAAATTTCATATGTAATTTTTTTTTAATATTTTTATTAGCCAATCTATAAATTGTCTGATACTAATACAATTAACCGATATAATGCAAATATACTTAATACAGAATAATATACTGATATAAATTAAAAATATATTATACACTTTATTTATCTTTTTTGTATTAATTTAACAATAAATATATTCTTGTCATTCGACTAATAATATAAACACATTAATTAAAAGAGAAAAATATTTTTATAATTTGTTAAGAGAATACAACATAATAGCTATTAATTTAGTTAAAAATTTTCAAAATATAATCAAAAGGTGTTATGGGCTCATTTATAATGTTAAACATATTTATTTTTTAAATTTACTATATATCCTTATATTGGTCAAAATTATGTATTCGAAGACAATTTTATATCTATTCATTCATATTTTCTCTCACTGACATACATATCCTTTATATATATTATAGGCCAACTTGATCTTTTCACCCATTTAGTAATTTATTAAAATATCCCTGGATCATGTTAATGTTAAAAAAATGATTTCAATGGAATTGAACCCATGACCTCCATGTACCAATTTCTTTTGTCCACATTATTACCACTACACTAGAACACTTTAGTATACACTTCTTAAAATCATTTATTGCATACACAAACAATACACTTGCTACATTTCCTTTTACAATAACAATATTCTTATGTGTGCATATATTAATACCGCTACGCTAGAATACTTAATGATACACTTTTTAAAATCAATAATTGCATACGCAAGCAATCCACTTGCTACATTCGCTTTAATATCTATTTTCAAATTTATTCGGGATAAAATTTATTAAAATGCTAAGAACATGTAAGATATTTTTAACTGAATAAATAGACTGAATGTACGTGTATTTATTATAGAACTTTCAATATATACTATACAAATTCGGTACATGAATGACAATATTTATAGATGAGCATTTCTCCCGGTCTGCCGGACCCCGATCTAATCCCTTTTAAGTTTGGAGATTCGGGAAATTTTCCCTTTCCCATTTGGAGATTTGGAAAATTTTTCGGGTTTGGGACGTGAAACATGAAATGTTATAAAATAAAAATTTGGGGATGGGAACGAGCTGAGGGAATAAAGCATCCCGGCTAAGGGGTCATTTTTCACCAATTTAGTAATGTACTAATATCTCCCTGCATCATGTTAATGTTAAAAAAAATGATTTCAATGGAATTGAACCCATGACCTCCATGTACCAATTTCTTTTGTCCACATTATTATTACTACACTAGAACACTTTAGTATACACTTCTTAAAATCATTTATTGCATACACAAACAATCCACTTGCTACATTTCCTTTAATAATAACAATATTCTTATGTCTGCGTATATTAATACCGCTACGCTAGAATACTTAATGTTACACTTTTTAAAATCAATAATTGCATACGCAAGCAATCCACTTGCTACATTCGCTTTAATATCTATTTTCAAATTTATTCGGGATAAAATTTATTAAAATGATTAGAACATGTAAGATATTTTTAACTGAATGAATAGACTGAATGTACGTGTATTTATTATAGAACTTTCAATATATACTATACAAATTCAAATGGTACATGAATGACAATATTTATAGATGAGCATTTCTCCCGGTCTGCCGGACCCCGATCTAATCCCTTTCCAGTTTGGAGATTCGGAAAATTTTCCCTTTCCCATTTGGAGATTTGGGAAATTTTTCGGGTTTGGGACGTGAAACATGAAATGTTATAAAATAAAAATTTGGGGATGGGAACGAGCTGAGGGAATAAAGCATCCCAGCTAAGGGGTTATTTGTTAAATCTGAATATCACTTTTTGAACCATTGATTATCTGAACGGTTGAATAATCTGAATTCTGAACGAAAGTTGTTGTTTGATAAAATAAAAAAGTTTCTAAATGACAAAATATTTGAGTTTTTTGTTAAACATATTTTCCGAATAATTAAAATATTTTGAGCAATAATAAATTTTAAAAGTAAGATGAATTATTTTTTCAGGCTTTTTCGATATATACCCAAGTTCAGGTTTTTCTTTTTGCAAAAGTACCTTTTTTAAAAAAAATGTATTTTGCAAAAACACCAACTTATTTGCAAAAATACGGTCTATAACCAATTGGGAATATAATAAACGGGAAATATTATAACTAGGTGACTTGCTCCTAAAGAGTAGGAGTATGGGCCTAAAAGAACTACGTGGGCTTGATTCCTTATAAAAGGATACGTAGGCACCTTGAGAAGGGGATCCGAAATTCTATGCTATCTTAGAATTAACTCTATCAAGCGCAGCCCCAAATATACATAAATCCTAATTCTTCCCCAAAATTGCCATGGATATCAAATTCCAAATTTTGTAGCTCTATACGAATACCCGTTATCATGATGCCCGTCCGAGACGAAAATCGGCATCAACATTTGGCGCCGTCTGTGGGAATCGTGTAGAGAACATAATTATAAAATTGTCATCATTAAAATTATTCGAAGCACCCGTGTGGTCGTAGGAGGTCATCTGAATTTCCATTAAACACTCTTGATGATACGCACAAATACAAATTATCACAGACCGGCTATACGAAAGGGAAAAAGTTGAGCATATATAAAAGTTGGTTTGTTCAGCCAATCATAGTGTTCATCATTGAAGGTCAAGCCCTACATGGCTTCGTCACTACTATTATGAAAAGCTAAGTGATCAAATTTTAGTTTTCTCTTACATATTAATTTAATAACAATTTCTCTTATGATTATAATGTTGTGATTTTACTTTTAACTTTTCATGTGTTCATCAAACATATATTGAAATTGTCCATCAACTCAAATTCGGTAGAACTATTTTTTTAGTCAAATTTTGTTTATCAGATTTAAAAATATGTTGCACAAGCCACAAATATATCAAGATCATAATTTCTTACAGTCCTATATGCATCAATCCTGAACTATAGAATGCATGTATATAAATATTTAATAAATTTGTGCGTTCTTTAATCTTCTTGACCAAGAAGGTAAAAAGAGAACAACATTGTACCATTAGACTCTCAAAGAATGGATAATGATTTGTAGAAAAACAAAAACTCGCACAAATCAGTTGACTTCGGCTCGATGATTTAGTCAACTTTCCACTCATGACAGTGCTAACTGATATGCCATTTACACAGTGTGACTTGATTTAACTCGGAGCCCTATAGATTGAGCAACAACAAAAAAAGCAGCAATGATACATGGTGCTGAGTAAAGAAGCGCATGATGGACCAAGAAAAACAGTTGCAAAACTAGAGAATCAATTAAAGAACCTGGCAAGAAGAAGGTGCAATAATAAATTATACCCTGTAGTTCTACTTAAATTGAAGACGAGCACCCGGTTAGTTATGTTGCGAGGAACCATGCACGCGGTACACTTGAGAGGACTTGTAGAGGAAAAATTGTTGCTGCTAGCTAAAAAAAGGTGGAAGAAGAATGACTGTGTTCTAGGAAAAAAAGGGATTTGCAAGTCCTGCGTAAAAAAGGAAAACCTGGATCATTAGCAAAAAGATTAAAAAGGAAAAATGCAGGAGATACATTAGAAGAAGCAGCTGGAAAAATTGCAGGAGAGGCGCTAAGAAAACAGCAGAAAAATTTAAACAAAAGTTGGATGAAAAGTACGTAAAAGAAAGCAAGAATGGTGTTGATTTCCTGAAAATAATAACTTGAAGAATACAGAACAAAACTGTAGCGTGATAAAGAAAGAAGAACAAACTTGGAGGTAGCAGTACTTGGAACTGAAAGCACCAAATGAAGGTAGAATAGAATTAAAAGAAAAAGTTACCAGTCAAATAAGATTGTGTGATTTAAAGAAGGAAAAACAAACAACTGGAAGCAGATTCAGAACATAAGGGAAGTGAAGTTATTGTTGAAAAAAAAACACAACAAAAGAACAATTCAAAACATAATTGTAAAACAAGTGCAGCAGGGTGATTAATGTGGAACAAATACAAGTCCTGTAGACAATATGTCTAAAACTCATGTCACTCGTGTGCTGCAAATTATAATTTCTGGAAACAAACTGCGGAAGAAGAGAAGGTTACACATTATCAGCCAATATTAAAGTTTCTGGAGTCTATAGACAGCAATATTAACAAACAGTTGAATCTGATTCGGATGATTATTAGGAACAAAAATCAAATAATTTTGTTTCTAAACGAATCAATCTGATATGCCTCTCATCGTTACGGAGGTGCAAGGGAAGCGTAAAAATGCCAATGAAGTCGAGAACTTAGAAATGAAGAAGAAAATAACCATTTTGAACTGAAAAGGCTTGGCGATTCCTAGCAGGTTGGTTGGTTCGCTTGAAAACAAAATGTTCAGGAAAGAAAGTTGCCATTTGATAGGAGCATTATTACTTCGATTAACAATAACCTGAAACGCTGGAATTGGATCCATGACAACCTAGTGTAATTCAACAAAAACCTGGCACAAATTAAATTGAATTCACTGGTTGATTAAGTAACCAGCCGCGTGACTTGATTCATGAACTCTCTATTTATTTGAGAGGCATATTCAGCTTTACAACACAAACGTCATTCATTTCAGCAATCTGATTGTTAAAACCAGTGTCTGTGAAGAAATCCTGCTGCATAACTGTAAATTCGTAGCAGTAGTACAACATGGTGAAAGTTTTCGCGGACTGTTCAAAATCTAATCAGAACATGGTCATGAAGCTACACGGATAGCAAATTGAAAAGATGGTTGTTGAATTGAGAGATATTTCCCCACGGGGTTGGTTGGCTGACTTCTTATCCTTCCCGTAAGGAGAAGAAAGGCATTGATGGACAAGAAAATTAAACCCAAATGTGTGGTGTGTAAAACCCAATCTACCAGCCAGCGTACAGCTCCGACTTGGGTTACACGCCCATGTCTTCAAAAACGGATCTACCTGAAAAATCCAGGTAAGTAGTTCTTTCTAATGCTTAAATATTATGTGCCATGCGTAAAAGTTATTTATTAAATTATGCTCACATATCCTCTAAGAATATTTCATGTCTTCTGAGCTGAAATTCTTCAACTGATAGCCAATATAAATAATATTTCTCGTGAGGTTATTGTTTAAGAAAATGGAACAGCAACGACGATCACTCGGGGACAAAAAATTAAAATTGATCGATTGTAGCCCTAAGTACCCTAACTTCTTGATCAATTGATAAGGTACTTGGGTGATCAATTTGATCAAAAACGATCCGACCTAGACCAGTGATATCTTCTTACGAACCGTATGAACAAATCACTGTGGGGCCATGATAATGCCAATATATATGAACCAAAAAACTGTTTTTGAGCTATGATGGTACATAAAAAGCCGGGTACTGGCAACCGGAAGATGAGTAATTGGAAAGCAAAGTCTTTGGACAATTTTTTGGCTTACGGACGACCTCTCATCCGTGCGCGAGCAGAGTTAATATTTCACATTTATATTTAACATTTTGTGGCTCGGAAGCACAGGCTTGAAACTTACTCATGCCATAAGGCGGTATGACTAGTAGAGAGCTCTCGCTAACAATGTTAGCCCAAACTTGGTGCATGGGATTGACGAATCCAACTTCATCCAGGTTAACCTTAAGTTGATACAAATGACTTTGTTATCAATGATTTATAAGGGAGAAACATGCTATGGATGGTAAAAAAAAATGTGACAAGATTAGAAATATTATCTAATAAACATATGCATGAATAGTCAAAATTTGAGAATTTCGAAAATGCACTTGTCGAAAAAATACTCTAATTAAGTATTCATCGAAGGAAACCTCCAATAAATACTGGGGACATGTTGATACGAGATATAAGTCCGATCCCTTATGGGTATCGGTCCATATTAAATAAGCCCAATTGGGAATATAATAAATAGGAAATATTATAACTAGGTGACTTGCTCCTAAAGAATAGGAGTATGGGCCTAAAAGAACTACGTGGGCTTGATTCCTTATAAAAGGATACGTAGGCACCTTGAGAAGGGGATCCAAAATTCTATGCTATCTTAGAATTAACTCTATCAAGCGCAGCCCCAAATATACATAAATCCTAATTCTTCCCCAAAATTGCCATGGATATCAAATTCCAAATTTTGTAGCTCTATACGAATACCCGTTATCATGATGCCCGTCCGAGACGAAAATCGGCATCAACAACTATACAAATTCAAATGGTATATGAATGACAATATTTATAGATGAGCATTTCTCCCGGTCTGCCGGACCCCGATCTAATCCCTTTCCAGTTTGGAGATTCGGGAAATTTTCCCTTTCCCATTTGGAGATTTGGGAAATTTTTCGGGTTTGGGACGTGAAACATGAAATGTTATAAAATAAAAATTTGGGAATGGGAACGAGCTGAGGGAATAAAGCATCCCGGCTAAGGGGTTATTTGTTAAATCTGAATATCACTTTTTGAACCATTGATTATCTGAACGGTTGAATAATCTGAATTCTGAACGAAAGTTGTTGTTTGATAAAATAAAAAAGTTTCTAAATGACAAAATATTTGAGTTTTTTGTTAAACATATTTTCCGAATAATTAAAATATTTTGAGCAATAATAAATTTTAAAAGTAAGATGAATTATTTTTTCAGGCTTTTTCGATATATACCCAAGTTCAGGTTTTTCTTTTTGCAAAAGTACCTTTTTTAAAAAAAATGTATTTTGCAAAAACACCAACTTATTTGCAAAAATACGGTCTATAACCAAATCAACTAAATACAATTGTTTGCAACCGCATATGCAACTCTATGAAAACTTTGTGCAGCCGTATATGCAACCTGATGAGATGGTATTTTTGTAAAATGTTTTTTCTAGAAAATGTATTTTTGTAAATATTTTAAGAATATGGTAAAAGTATAAAAAAAAATTAGAAAAATGGTATTTTTAGTAAATATTCATTATTTTTTTATTATATATTTTTTGATTTTTTTTAATATCCTTATGTTAGAAAAAACGTGTGCACGAAATACGATTGCCAAAAAGTTAGCTTGGCATAAATTATATAATTTTAAAATTAATTAATCATATTGAATAGAATAGAGATATAATATACATACCTAATATTCAATAATCATTGATGCATACAACAAAGAGATTTGAATGGTTTAGTTGGAATTCTAAGGATGGTATCGTCCAGAGGAATATGGGAGTCGTCCAGCACCATCCAGATTTCTAAATAATTAACAAACAATTTGAACGGCTATCACATGAATGGTCCCGTTCATATTCTTTGATTCAGCCATTAAAAAATGAACGCTAAATCCCCAATTCCCGTTCCCCAGTCGATTATCATATCTAAGAAAAATAAATTTTTAAATATGTATATTCTAGATTATTAAAAATAAATGTAATTCAAAGATTCAATTTTTTTTATAAATTTAACATGTCATAAATATAATTTAATTTTAATAATATTTTTTATCTTTTATTAAAATCGCTATTTATAATATAATAATAAATTTATAATGATTTATCAAAATAATTTGATTATCCAATATATTAGAGAGTGTATAAATTTTAATTAAAAAAAATAAGAATCTCCAAATTTTCGTTGGGATCCTCGTTCCCCATTCGGGGTAGGAATCATGTAGGAAAATAATTCTCATTTTGGGATCGATACGGGTTCAACGATTAGGTTCAAAATTTTAATTAAAAATAAGTTCGAAATTTTAATTAAAAATATTGAAATTCATGATTTCTCGCGGGGATATGTATTTTCCTTTCGAGGCAGGAATCGGGAGCGAAATAATTCTCGTCCAAGAACCGGAACAAGTTTAACGATTTTGTTTGGATTCGAGGATCAGTATGGATATAGCACTCCCTGACCTTGAATTGACTCGATGCCCATTCCCAAACAACATGAATTCAATTAGTATCAAATTTGGACATCTAGATACGAAATACACTCAACTAAATACCAATAAAAGAATAGGTACATCAATTGTTTTAGCAACTTAAGAACAAACAGTAATACAACTAAATAGTTGATGATAATACGTTAATCCAATTTGTTGACAAATGTTAGATGAGTTTGATTGAAATTCAAAAGATATAGTGTTATCACAATAACATTCGAAAAATGTATACATGTTTAATGTGTGAGAGGTATGACAATTAACTATTTTATTATCATACTACATATTCAGCTCGTAACCACAACAATAATTTTATATAAATATGAAAATGGAGGTCGCTGAGAGGTTGTAAAGAAGAATGGGAGATGATCGAATAGAGGAAGGTTGAATAAACTTGAGGTTGTTAAAGACGAAAGAGAAGTGGTCCAAACCTCCATAAAGTACCTTATGACTTATACATCGAGGTCCTCCTTCCATCCTTTGTCATCTGCCTCTAGCCATCCAAACCTCCATAAAGTACCTTATACACTTTTAATGCCATCAATATTTTGATTTGTACACCCGATGTCCTCCTTCCATCCCTGGTCTTTTGCATCTAACCATCTCAAACTCTATAACTTATGGAGATTTAACTGAAAACATCAAGGGAAAAACAATAAAATTATTATTGTGAAAAATATTAGTAATCATATTCTTTATATAGTATTTAATATAGAAAAATACCATAAAGAAAATAAATATTTTAGAAAATAACAATTATCTAACGAAAGGGGATCCCTTTGGTCAGATACAAACTATAAAAGATAATTGATAAAGAATTAATAATAATACAAATATCAAAAAGTATTAATCATATAAAACTCTAATCTTAAAATAAAATAATAATATCAAAGCATAATTATGACAATAGAAATAAATTAACCAATAATAATTTGATGAGTAATAAAATAACCTCAAATAGCTTATATTTATTAAATAGGATTTGATATATATATATATATATATATATATATTAAAAATAAAATCAATCACGACTTAAAATTAGCATTGTGTTGATGCGAGATCACCATTCACCATACATAATCCTATTAAAGTGTTCTGAATGATTCCATAGAGGTCTAGTAGTGTTGACTCTGTATTTTATCTGCTTTCACAGAACGGTGAATACAAATAGGTTAGCACATCATCTTACTAATTCAGTATAACTAGTAATATGCCCGTGCTACGCACACGGAGTTATTCAATTTTTTAAATTTTTTTAAAATTTCCATTTTTTAAAATTTCTATTTCTAAAATTTATTTAAAAGTAAATTTGAAATTTAAATAAATCTGTATTTTTTTGTAATTATTAGACGGTGTTAATCATATTCATCATTGTGGGTATAAGGTGGTTGATAAAAATAACGAAAAGTTACGTTTTTAGTGTATTACATATTACATGTTTAATTTAAACGACAATGTCAGTAACATTCAAAATTCTTGTAGCCAGATGGACTTTTGGTTGCAAAACAATTACATGTATTTGATTTTTATAAAATAATTACATAAGGTGTAATGCCCTATTTGATAAATGTGAATAAATGCGAATTTGAAATGGTTTATGTTTAAGAGAATGTAAAAAAAAAAAGATTTAGTGAAAGCCTAAAAAATTAAATTAATTTAATAAAAAGAAATGCTTACCATAATATGTAATAACGATGATATTTAACCTTGTCAGTCAGATACGTAATATTTTTTATGGCATTAAAATTGTATTCATAGAATGACAAAAAGATTGATTATTTTTCAAAAAGAAAATAGAACGATTAAATATAATTTTTTTAAAAAACACTTATTTTAATAATGGGTAAAATATTTAAATATTTTTAAAATTTTAAAATTAAATACTTCTTGATACAATTTAATTATCACAAAAGCAGGTAGTAGTTGAGACACTTATACACTTTAATGTGTCCTAACAAAAACTTATGAGGGTATTTATGATAAGAGTAAGACCGTTAGAGATATGTCCCTTACATAATTTTAGAAAAACATGGAAACAATATAGGTAACAAAAAATCCCTAAATTGTAGTTGCATGCAGAGTATATACATATCTCAACTGTGGGAAGAGAGTACGGGTTGTGTGCAAACTCTGTAGAAGAGTGACATTCATCAAATGGAGGTACTAAATTACTCATCTTTTTTATCACTGATTTCCTTGATAATGAATTATTCTCCGGAATTTGGATGTATTGATTGTATGTATTGATTTGGATTTAGTTTGTAATTGTATATTTCAATTGTTATCAATCATATATATCAATACTTAGTCTTATTTTTTTGCATATTTTGTTGATTTTTGACTCCGGTGTATGAATGTTTGGTTAATCAATACGAATCTGATAAACCTAAGCATAACTATGTTTGTATTATATGTTTGTTTTCATAATATTATACGATTATACAAAGAACCTCTCTTGCAACTTGTACACATTCTTTATAATTGTATGTAATTTGTATCAAAATTGTTTGCATAGTTCTTCTTTAGTAGTTGCTTAAACTAATTACAACCTTGTTAGCATATTGTTTCTGATAAAACAGAATCTGCATTACAATAGTTCTATTTACTTTAAATACAAGGTACAATTGTGACCTATAGGAGTCGAGATAAAGCCTTTTGTACTGGTATGATGAATTTTCTGGAAATCAATTACTCAAATACACTACTGATCATAATGATTTTTATTAGGTTACTGTGATTTAGTGTTTCAATCAATAAACGACTTTTAATGTAACAGGAGATAGACCCATATTGTCAAGTTTTGTTTCAGCCAATAATGATAAGCATGGCTATGGATCATTTGTAAGTATGATCTGTAAAGTATATAATTTAACATTGTGATAAAATTTAACTATTAATCTTGAAAAGGAACAAATGTCATTTACATTTTTACTGTTTTGTACAGAGAATGCCTAAATCATTTTTTGATGAATATGGATATCAACTATCTCCAAAGATGATCATTAGGTGCAAAAAATTAGTTTGGAAAGGGAAATTAGACGATGAAAGTAAAGAAATTTATGGCTTAATAAATTTCATGAGATTTTATGAGATTAAACTTTACAACCTTGTTCAGTTTGATTACTATGGGAATGATTTGTTTAAAGTGAAAATCTTCAAAGATACTGCTGTTGAGTGTAACTATCCGATCAAGGATCCAGAAGAGTTTTTTAAGGATGACAACATAAATTCTTGGAAAAAAGAGCAATATATCATCAACTGCTTGTCATTGGAATATCAGAAAGCTTATGCGCTTTGGAAGTTTAATTGCTATAAGAATTATGTTCAATCATTCGATATCCATGTTGGTAATGCTGATCTTGATAAGAATCTCTTGTCGCTGGTGAGTCCTATTTGATGCTTGTTCTCTTTGCTAGGAAACTATGCATCTTTAGTTTGTACTAAATCATTTCTGGTTCTTTTATTTTTGAAATCAGAAATTAAAAACGGAAGTGGAAAGCTTTTACAAAGATTGGACAGATGGTAAAAAGGTATTGCTAAGGTTTATTGAAACATTATGGGAGATTGATATTGAGTGGAAGGATGGTACATGTATGTTGGGCAAAGGATGGTATGATTTTGCTTTAGAAACTGAACTCAAGGTTGGCGATAGATTGGTTTTGTTTAAAGTACCTTCTGCTGGATCCAATATTGTCAATGTCTGCATTTTTAAAGATGAAGATCAAGTTATTGATGACAATCCTGGTAATAGATACATTTTAATTATTATAATGTTGTAATTTCTTTTTATGTAGTATTTACATTCCTCTTGACATTATTGAAAATAAAAACAGAAAGTGAAGAGTGGAAAAGATCTTTTCTAAAAGTTGTTACAGAGCCTTGTTTAACTGAAGGACTTGTGGTATGTATTTCTGTTTTTAATTCCTTATGCATAAATCTATCAAATGCACTTTCTGCTCTAATGTAACTTCATTAAAATGATAAACTTTGTGCCATTTACCTTGATAGTACATCTTACTTACCTGTTAATATATTTTATGTTAATCAGTATGTCCCAAAATGGATTAAGGAAATCTACAGTGAAAAGCTTAAACGGATAACAAAACTTGAAATTGGTGGCAAAGAGTGGGGTATTTCTTACAATTATATTGAAGGATGCCTCACAAACCTTGAAGCAATGATGGAAAATTTAAAATTGACACCAAGGGAGACTGTAATTTTCACTATGAATAACAGTGATGTGCTGCACGGAAGGATCTTTGAGGAAGATGGGAAAGAAATAAATTATTCTAGAAGTTCCTCCAGTGTTTCAATTAATGGAATTAGCAACTGGTTCTGGAATGTTGATTGGAATTCAGATTCTGGTACACTCAACTTATCTTACTTAGAGATACACAAATGCATGAGTTCTTTAGAAATGTATGTGTTAACAGTTAGAGTAAAAATTAAAACAATTAACATGATCATTTCTTTTACATATTCTGAGGAGGAAAGTAATAATGATATTAAAGAGGATGAAGTACAAAGAGCTCCTGCCATTGTTGGTTTGGTACGTCTCACATTTGACTTCATTTATGTTTATCTACTTAGCTGAGTTGATTGTGAATGTTTGATCACTATATTTGAATATTAATCTTTAATTTTGTAGAATAATGTTGAAGACGGAATTTATCGGCAATTTATCATTGCTTTAAAGCCTAAACAGTTTGAGGAATGCAGGCTGGTAATTTTTTTTTAACCTTTAAAGATTCAAAATTATTCAATGCCAGATAAAAATATATTTCATTAATTATATTTCTTCATGAATTGTTATCAGACAATGCCAGATAAATTCTTTCTGGAATATGGTTACCAAATACCATTAAGTGTCACACTACAGTTACCAACGGGACGTCAAATAAATGCTAAATTTGAGAAGACTCAGCATTATCTATATCTATATCATCTATCAGTCTTCTTTAAGGAAATTATAAATGTGTTCGGTTCCATCTTGGTATTTGCTTATAAGGGAAAAGGTATTTTTATGGTTCATGTGTTGAATGATGATTCATCAGAGGTAGATTATTTACCATTGAGAACAGTTCGAAGATCTACTGTATACCATCAAGGCAAGTTAAATTTTAGCATTGGAAAACAATTGGATAATAATTAAGAATTACATTTTATAATGTAGGTTTTAATTATCTTTTGTTATTTTGCAGATAAGAATTCTGGAGTTGGAATGAAATTCCTACTATCTGTTTCGGGTCGAGCAATTGAATCTGGAGAAATGGTATGGTTTTTTACAACTATCTTATATGAAGCATGTTAAATGAATGTTTTGGAAACCTTATAGATGCGATATGTTTGTTGTATGAGGTAGTTATATTTTTGGTTGTTTTTAGGATATCCCGGAATCTTTTTATGAACGTTTCGGAAAGCTTATACCTACTGCAATTAAGTTTGAACTACAAAATGGGGAAGTTTTCAATGGCATCTATGTGGTAAATGAGAGAAAAATTTTTGGATTGCTTGAGATAATTGGTATAAAACAGCTTGAGAGAAGAGATAATTTGCTGTTTACCTATTGTGGCAATGGAAAATTTGAACTTTGTATATTCGATAAATCAAAGGTTGAGAAGTTTTTTCCTGTCATTCAAGCTGAAAATGAAGCTCAAACTGGTAAAATTTGCATTCATAGATTACGTACTTTTCCTGTTAACCTTTGTAGAATTAAAAGTTTTTATTTATTTAATATGACATGAATGTAAGATTAATGATTAATCTTTATCTCTTAACGTAGTATCAAATATGGATATGGAAGAACAGATTATGGATAATATTGAACAGAATTTGATGATTGAAGCACCTATATCTGATAATGGAGAAGAGGAAGCAATGGATGATGAAGAGATGGAAGATATTGTCAATGGAGAGCAAGAGGAAATGGGTGAAGAAGACATGGAAGAAATAATCATGGAATTCACTACAACATTAACATCTTCAAATGTGAATCACTCATCACATGGAGTGTAGGCCTGGCAATCGTGTCGTGTCGTGTACTTTCGTGTCGTGTACTTTCGTGTTTTCGTGTACTCAAAATTAAAACCGAAACCGACACTAAATCATTTCGTGTTTTCGTGTTCGTGTACTTCCGTGTTTCGTGTCGTTTCGTGTCGTGTTCACGTGTCAGATTGCCAGGCCTACTTGATAAGATACACACAAGAAAAAAAAATCATTTCTTTTTTTTTTTTGAAAGGAAAAAAATCATTTCTTTGATAATCAAGAAAATAATCATTTCAACAAATATATGTTACATAGCCAGGTACTGACTTCCCACTTGGGCCGCTTGCATAGTGAGCCCACTTCTTAAAATTGTTAAAATATTTGTTTAAAAAATATATATGTTATATATATATATATATATATATATATATATATATATATATATAGGATATATAAAAAATAAAAAATTACATATATAATATTTCGTGTACTTTCGTGTACCCAAAATGAAAATCCAAAACCGACACTAAATCATTTCGTGTTTTCGTGTTCGTGTACTTTCGTGTTTCGTGTACTAAAAATCAAAACTCAAACCCGTAATTTTCGTGTCGTTTCGTGTCGTGTTCACGTGTCACGTGTCAGATTGCCGGGCCTAATGGAGTGGTAATCTGTTAATATTTAATTGTGATTATTGAATTTAGTAGTTCAATCTTGGTGAATTTAATCAATCTTCTAATATGCTTGTGCAGCATATACCAAGAAATGTGATGCCACTGAACAGAGTTTGGGAAGCTGGTGAGCATGTGAGATTAAGAACTGCAGCAGGAACATGGATAGTTAAGATAGTATTTAACAATGGAATCCCACGGGTTTCAGCTGGTTGGAACCAATTTGCGAGATCATATAAGTTCAAGGCCAATCAGACTTTGGTTTTCACTTTGTTGGAGGATGAAGATGGAATAGTATTTGATGTTCAGATTCCATAGAATATTAGTTTATTATATTCTATCAATCGATAAGATGTTGAAGATATATTTTCCTTATTAGAAAATTGTCATGTTTCCTTTTATTTGTATCTTTTAAATTGCTGCTTTGATTTTTAATGAGATACATGTAGTCCTTGGAAGTTGATTTTATCTATATATACACTTTTGGATATGTACAATATGTTTGGTGGTGATCTACGCAAATTAGGTACTTTCTAGGGTATGACATTAGATTTATGTCTTTGGGAAACCCAGTTTATCAGGGAGTTTTTTAGTTTTGGATTCCAAATTCATCCTCAAGAACTTTAGAATCGAGTAAAAAGAAAAATAGCCTATTTGATAGTGTTTCTTTTACATTTCTTTATATTTTACTTCCGAAAATATATGATTGTATCAGTACATTGTTTGTTTCTTGCGCTGATGTTATTATAGAATATCAGTAATGTTTGTTTCTTGTAGTTATAACAAATCGTTGTTTCAGTTATTATGAACCATTTTACACCAATTGAAAGATGTATAGAAAGATGGATAATACTAATAGATTAAGGTAATCTTATTTATACACATTTGCATGTAGCTTGGGTTTGTATGATTACCTATTGCAACCTTTCCTTGGCATTATACAATCTCATCTGATAAAGGCATATATGAAAATTAAATGGGAATTTAATAAGATCCACTTAAACTTGTTATATATTATCCACACATTTGACATTCATGAAGGATGTTCAGCTCCAATTTGGTAACGTATTTTAAGAATTTATTGGAGTTTAAAATGTAAACTAAGTGAATAGTACAAAAAATTTAGGATGCAGAGTGTTTATATTTATTACAAAGCAAATTCATATCTGAAAAAACAATCACCAAAACGTCTTAAAAAGCAATACTTAACAAAACCCGGAATTCATGCAATTCAAACTAATTTATTCTGGAATTAAACAACATAATGAAAATGAAATTGCTCCCCATGAGTACTTCAACACAAACTTTAAATGATAAACTGGAATGAAGACATCACTTCAGCTACAAACTGTCAATTCTCCTGCATAAAACATGAGAAATATAGTCAATTTCATATTTAATTAAAAAAGGATATTTTGAGAAATACTATATGTAGTTAACTATGAAATTTATGGTTATACCGTCTTAATTTTCTTGCAAACGGACTTAGCAGAACCAGGAGTGTAATCACTTTTGGATAGGTCGATCACATTCTGTTGTAATGTTAAAAGTAAAATGAGGGAAGAAATTAAAAATAAAAATCGTGTTGCATTACTGGTAGATATCAAATATATGGAATGGAAAGTTGGAGATCCTTACTTTTGTAGAGTTAGTTTCACTATATCCAGGAATGGAAGTTGAATAAGTTGATGTGGAACCAACTGAATCATCATATGCATCAGACACTGTGAAAATCTTAGATTGGAGCAAGACATTGTCTTTGGTTATCTCGATTTTAAAGGTAACCTCCTTTCCGACCAAATTCTTTATAACTGGAGGGTAGTGTATGTTGGATAAACACTACATGCAGTATATTAAACATTGTAAATAAAAATTAGTGAATTAAACTTGTAACTGATGAACGTACTATTTACATTGAAATATGTAATTATATAAATGTATACCATTTTATTCTCAGCAAGCAATTTTGTGCATGTCTTCCGAATTAAA
Source organism: Kitagawia praeruptora (assembly GCA_037693485.1). Classification (NCBI taxonomy): domain Eukaryota; kingdom Viridiplantae; phylum Streptophyta; class Magnoliopsida; order Apiales; family Apiaceae; genus Kitagawia; species Kitagawia praeruptora. The sequence continues at coordinate 103,364,185 of CM075350.1, forward strand.
CGTCTTCCAGCACGATCTGCTATAATGAAGTTATAAGCCTCAGTTGAGTCCTCAGCTAGCACAACAATCTTGTACCTGTATATGATATCTTGAAGTATTAGATACTAAATTAGACACTAATATAAATATGTATCCTAACAATAATGTCAGTAAACTATAAAAAAAACGTAATCTGTAATACTTTTTCTCAGCAACGGGCATTGTCTTTGGATAATTCGTACACTTAATCTTTCCTTCCAGCTGTGTAACTTCTTCCTCGCAGTCAGTACAACTATTGAACCACCAATTTGCAGTCTCCTCAACACTTGTGATCTTTACGATGCATAAGAAGTGTTTCTGTTAACAGATATCATGTTAACTAATGTAATAATTAAATGGATTTAAAACAATTTATCAAACAAAGTGAGTTGAAACACATTTAAGATTAGAGAAAATACATCTTTAGATCACTGGTGTTCGTTTTAAGAGCCAACTCTTGCAATGATAATGTTTCAATGACAGGGGTAGCTTTGACTGGTGTTGGATTATCAAGTTCAATTTCAGAGACTGTATATCCTTCTGCCTCGATTCTAAAAATAAGTAATAATATTAATTAGCTTCCCTAACTAATATTGAATTATTAAACTATGCCTAATTGACACATTATCAAGACATTACTTAAATATTGATATTGTAAAAGGTACAAATCATACCTCTGTCACATAGCATGCACCAAATCATTGTCCAAGTTGAAGTAGATCTTAGAAGATGGAATTGTATTAATTTGTACAGAGCCTGTGCATATAACCAATATTCGGTACTTAGAAATTGAATTACAAATGGATTTAACAAAAAATAATGCAATATACAAACACAAAGCTATGAGTATATTTATTGACAAATAATATCTATATATGAATCATGTTAAACTTGTTAAAAGTTTACTCTTGAATATTTTCATCTTAGCACTGCAAACAATAGCTATTATTGGTGTATGCGCAGCAGTTTCATATTGCTTATCTGTTGATACAGCAAGATTGCCCCAAACAGTGACTTTGTGCGAGTACCTAAGACATTATTTAACATTAAAAGTTAAATGTTATCATTAGCTACATATTGCGAGTACCTAAGATATTAATAAAAAGCTGTACTGTTTATATTTAAAAAAATTTGGTACCTTCCATCGGTGATCCTGAATTTGACAATATCTTTCTCACCATACATTGTCTGGATTGGCCTTACTCTTTCAAATTCTTCAACAACACCAATGACATCTACAAATGTTAAAAAAATGTGATTACAAAAGTATGAAATTAAATGCTATGTATAAAATGAGTTCGTAAAGAACATTAAAAAGTTGTAAATGTAAATACTTGTAGAAAATGTTGGATTCTCATCATTGCCATAAGCTTTTGCAATCTCTAATAATTCACTTAAATCAACAAACTCAAATTTGTGCATTGGTATCATAAAATCGTCATCTTCCAATTTCTCAACAGTGGTTGAATTAGAGAAATTAACGATAATTTTGGAACTTGTTGGACGCAGATTACTCATTGCTTCCTTTGTATAGAAATTGGTGATTATGTAGATACCACCTTCAACCATATCCTTTGAGATAGCCTTCCATTTATCAGCATATACATAAGCATGTACATGAGTATTCTGTGCAAGAACAAAATATAATATCGTAGTGATTAGTTAAAATGTCATGTTTATGCTTTAAGATTTTAACTATGTCATAATAAGTACATAGTCCTTAAAGCAAAAAATTGTAATAAAACAAATTATTAGGAAATGAGTAATTTCTTACGTTATCATCCAGCAATATAAGATTGTATCCTTTTAAGTCTTCACTGTTAGTAGCAAATGAAGGACACATCCTACTAACCCGAACCATTACTTTCCATGACGTTCTTGATGTATCTAGGGACGAAAGTTGGTCGAACATTGCCATATTGATGCTGCAAACAGAAAATTGACATGATAGATAGTAAGTTCGAAAACAGTTATGTTAAAAATGTGAATGTTATTCAAAATATAATGGTAGTAGAGAAAGCAGAGAAGCGAAGAAACTTACTTAAGAATAATCTTTAGAATTAGCTACGACGTGATATCAGTTGTGATAAACAATTTATTAATCAGTTTTTATAGGTCCATGAGTAACATAGTTAAAATTTGTATAAATAGGTTTTTCATGTGAGCGTTAATTTTGGATAGATTGATATAGATAGGTGATTTGCTCCAAGATCATTGACAAAATATTTGTTTTAACCACTATTGATGAATAGATTGATATTGTTAGGTGATTTGGTCAAAGATGATTGATAAAATATTTGATTTAACTACTTTTGATCTTAATACCTTACATTATGGAAGATAATGGTTACCCTGTAACAAAGTATATCCTATCAATGAAAATATTTGATATCAAATATAAGGATTATATATATTAAACATAAATTCTGTAAAATCATGTGGTTGTCCGATTTTCGTAATCTATTTTTATCATTCTTTAAGGAATATATATATATATATATATATATATATATATATATATTACTAAATATACTAAACATTTTAAATGATTCGGAAAGTCTCTACAAATAATTATTATAACATAATTACACTAAATTATAAAACACATGGACATATCTTTTAATTTTCGTTTGTGAACACAAATTTAATTAAATAACGTAATACAACATAAAGCAATAATGATAAAATGATTGTATAAAAATAATTTTATTTTTATAATGCACACGAATAAATTTGTATGAAAAAAATTGTATTAATCCAGTAATTAAAAGTTATTAATTTGTAATTGAAATTGGAAATCCAATTTTTTTGTAAAAGGAGGTGATATGGATCCATTTTCAAATTTTTACATTTTTCCAAAAACTTTACAAAGTATTATTGCGATAATTGTAACAATCATCCAGGAGAGATTGATATAAAAATATCTTGTAGAATATTGTTACTACAGGAGAGAATAAAATTGTTAAGTGATTAGCTCCATGATCATTGCCCAATTGCCTAATATTATATATAGCAATGCTAAAGTCTTGGAAGGCCATACCAATTTTGTATCAATAATCTCTTAAAATATATTGTAATGTGACATAAATAATTTTAAATTAATTGATTTAATTCTTGATTGGTATATTAAACATCCGTAATCTGCAAACTTATGTAATTATTAGTGTAGAATTATTATATCTAACATTTTGAATATGAGATAAGTAGCTCTTAAAATTTGATTTGTAATCTTCATCACTATGAAAGAATCAATTGAGAAGTACTAAAGAAGATTCGATTTGCAATCTTCATAATTATGAAATAATATTATGATTTGTAGTATTTGATTTTATGTGAAATGGTAAAAACTAATTTAATTACTGGAAATATAATTAGTTAGCGCCAATATACAACAAACATCGTGTGATTGTCTATTCTTAAGATTATATATCTATTAATAGCTTAAGTTGATAAGCTAAATTGTAAGAGGTAGTATATGTATGGACATTTTTACAAAATATTAATTAATCAACGTTAGGATTAAAAATTTTGTTAATTTTAATAAGTTTAGTCGTTTAGTATGCAACAGAATAAACAGAAACATTGCGGGTAGCTTATCTAAAAAGTTCAAATTTACTTACATGCCAAAATGCATGTTTTATTCAAACAAACATCGAAACGAAATTATAATTCTCAAATACAATAGAATGATTGAAATAACAAAAACAAAACGAAACTTCAATAGCAACCATTAATATTATTTAAGCAAAACACCAAATCTTCGACGAAGTTGTTCTCTTTCATCAAAATGCATTGTCAGGAGCCAAGTAACCTTGATCAATAAGCCTATCAAGGAACAATATCCAAATAAATATAAGTTGACAAATCAAACTTCAAATGTCTTTTGTAAAAAAAAGTATAGTTTACAACCTCTGCCTAATTCTTGCAACTGCTTCATAATCAATATTAATAAATAATCTCGATGCTCTTATATCGGATATCTGCACTCTTTCTAGAACATTAAAATAAGAGTTATTACAGAGAAAATGTAATGAAATAAAATTGCAATTACTTTGATCGTATTGTATACAACTATAACCTTGATAGAGTTTAATACGCATAGCGGACAAAACAACTATTGGCGGATTCTCAAAGTTGCCATTAATTAAAGCATCTATGATGTTAATATCATCATCCCAAAAAGCAACTTTGACAGTGGTTCTGTACATTATAAAAACGTAGATTGATGATTTATGAAACAGAATGACGATCAATATGAATTATTCATTACGTAAATGTGATAAGGATATGTGTAAACTTAAAACGAAACAAACTGTCCATCATAAATCCGGAAACGAACAAAGTGTCTTTCTCCAAAATGTGTGTTTATGTGCATAGGAGGTTCCAAATTTTCCACAATCCCAACCACATCTACAAAATGACATTATATTAAAAAATGTAATATGAGAACGTAGAATGATTTTTCATAATGTAATAAAAAATATCAATCACCTATAGCATGAGTTGGCATCTGATTTTGAGGATATGAGCGTGCAATATCGTACAGATCCTGAAGTTCAACAACTTCAAATTTATGCATAGCTATTGGTGTGATAGGATTGTTAACAGCAGGTTGAACAATAGTGAAGTTTGTTAATCTCAGACAGATTGTAGAAGAAACTGGTCTAAGTACTCCATTTGCCAATCCAACAATGAAATTAGAGATCCGATATATATCTCCCACAAATATAACATTCTTAAACGCGTTCAATATGGGAGAGTGTACAACAGCATGTACGTGAAAATTCTGCACAATAGGTAAAAAGTTTAGTATAAGTCATACAAATAAAACATACAACTGTGTATAAAACATTGTGACATAGCCATTTATAATGTCAAAATTACCTGAGCATCAAGGAGAATGTAGTTTAAACGACTCAAATTCCCATTGCTGTCAAAAGAAGGCCAAGACCTGGTAACTCGAACTGTTATGCTCCAGTTTGTCCTACTTTGATCCAATGTTCAAGGTTATCAGACATACCTGCGACATTATAGAAATGTAAGTAGTGTAACAGATGTCAAATACGAAATTTGTTTGGAATTTAAAATTTTTGAGAAACTCTGTATACTGTAAAAAAACAGGAGGAAAGATCAAACCTTCAGTAATGCAACGTTATTGGTTTGTTAATCGACGGTGAGTATTTTTCTTAAAGGGGGTTAAAAATAGCTACATATAAGGACTCGAAACTTATCACTTAAGAAAATTAGAAAATGATAAAAATGGTAATGTGATTACATTGTGATCTTGAAATGCCAAGTATCCTTCAATTATCTAAAAAAAAAAATCTTTGACTTATAATAGGAGTTTGTTAGTTTTTATTTGGGAAATATGACAGTGATTTTTATAAAATATATTGACATAGTTATCATCAATCAGAAAATATCTTCCTAAAATTATGATAACTAAATTGATACAGTTTGTTAAAAGGTTTATCTATGTTCATTACTATTTTACTTGATCAAATATATTACTTAAGACATGATAGATTTGAGTTATAATGAAAATTGATACATATCTATAGTAATTAACGATATATATAGCCAGATTTTTTTCCTATTTAAGAGAGATTAGAGTTAAATGTGATTAATCACCATTAAAATGTGATTGATCCTATAAGATAATGCTCAGTTGTCAAAATTTAATTACTAATTTAAAAAAATATTATAAAACAATAAACTAAAATACTTTGAAATGTTATAAAAAATACTTATAATATATGTCTTTATATTTATTTAAGAGAGCCAATAAAAAGATGTTGCAACATGTATGTAATTAATTAATTATGGTAAAACACAGTGGTATAGAATATTGAAATAATCTCCATTACGTGACATACTATAAACAGAGGAACAGAATGTAAAGCAATCTTGTAGTTTGAGTTATTGAAGTAAAAAGTTCACTGAAATCTACAAATAAGAAAAATACAAAAAAATATTTTCTATTAAATTACTAATCGCCAACTACTGGAAGATTGTAGAAAACTTCATCAAATACTACATTTGCAGTGAAATTATTGGATTTTCCAGTATCACCTTCAATGAGTATGTGAAGACCATCAGGAGAAGTGACTCTTGAAAAAGCTACATATAGTTGTCCATGAGTAAAAACAGGTCGGGGAAGATATAAGCCCACTTTATCCAGTGATTGACCCTGACTCTTATTGATGGTCATAGCGAAACAAATTTGTAGTGGAAATTGTATTCTTTTGAATACAAATGGCCAATTTGTATCAGTTGGTTCCATCTCAATTCGTGGAATAAGGTGTTTCGAGCCAACATGAGAGCCAGTTAATATTTGGCATTCAACACTATTTTTCAAGCACTTGGTAAGAATCATTCTTGTTCCATTACAAAGACCCATTATCTGATTAAGATTTCTCATAAGCATTACTACCGAACCAACCTTCAATTTCAATTCATGTTTTGGGATGCAAGGCATGTTAATGGAATTCAGATATTCAACTGGAAATGAAGATTCATACTCATCTTCGTCATCTCCATAAATATCATCTATTGAATCCTGGGAGAGGTAGGTATAAGTAGTACCTGGAATGAGATCCAATACATGAGAATTAATGTCATCAACGATTGCATTTGTAGGAGTAAGAATAGCTCGCTGCCTCAAATACTCCTCGGATTTAATATTTTTTACAAAATCTGGGTAAGTAGCACTAACGATACTCTTAACTGAACTCTTGAAATTCTGGATGAGAAATTCACTTGGAATCATGATTTCGGGATCTGAAAAATCATCTTCAGAATGAATGTTTTCCACTTTACCATCTCCAACTTCAAGAACCCATCTTGAAAATTCTTCTATTTTTTTGTTCTCAATATCAGATTTATCGGAGCCTAAACGCATATTTTTAGTGAGTAAACAGACTTTACATGAACTCCATAAATAGGACTGGTTCAGTGAAGCATTCACAACTTCACTTCTTGTAGCTTTAGGAATGACTGGCAAAATTTGTCGAAAATCACCTCCAAAGACAACAGTAATACCACCAAATGGAAGATGCTTCCTTTTATGATCGACAGATGACATTATATCCTTGAAACACCGATCTACAGATTCAAAAGCGTAACGATGCTGCATGGGAGCCTCATCCCATATAACTAAACTTGTTTGTTTAATTAGTTCTGCAATATCAGATCCATGCTTGATGCTAGCTACTGAATACTGGTCTAATTTGAGGGGGATGTGAAATCTTGAATGGGCAGTTCTACCACCGGGAAGCAAAACAGCAGCTATTCCAGAAGAAGCAACAGGTAGTGCTATTTTACCTTGACTACGCAGTCTTGCACATAATGTTTTCCACAAGAAAGTCTTTCCACATCCACCAGAGCCATAGACAAAAAATAGACCTCCTTTTCCACTCTCTACAGATTGTATTATGGAGTTATATACGTCCAATTGTCCAGAATTTAAATTAGAAAAAAGGTGGTCATGTTCCAACTGCATTCCAGATCTATCATAACCCGTTTCTTCTTCAATAAGCCTATTTGACAAACCATGTAAATAAGCATCATTTGGAAAAGGCAAGGTCGGAAAATCTCGGAGTGTTTTGCCCACTTCGTTCAAAATCTTCTCAACCTCTACAAATGAAAATATTTTATTTTTAGAGAAAAGGAGAGAGGTATTAAATTATATTAACATGCAAAAACAAAATAAAGACAATATCTGAACTTGTTGAGACCTGCAAGAGTGAAATTTTCCAAATCATGTTCAGAAAGATTAAGATTCTGGTTATCGATTGCTTTGCGTTTGGAATACAATATATCATCTGACATAGTCTTCCAGTGTTGTGTCCACAAATTCAAAGGATCTGCAACTGGACAATTTGTTAAAATATGGATAAACATAGATCTTATTTGTTGTGGCATTGCTGACTGAGCATTCTCCATAAGTGCTGACTGCCATTGATTATCATCTTTCAACAATCCAAGAGCATCACATGCTTCTTTAAAAGTACCATATACCCGATTCTGTACAGTTCGGAGATCTTTAAATGAGGTAGCACCTTTAACACGCATTAGCAACATGCGGAGATAAAAAGCTTTGCCACTTGATGCATGGACTTCACATAATCTGCCAATAACAATACCTCTCTGGCGTATCTTCCACTTGGATTGAGTGGCATTCCATGTAAAACCACGTGGAAATTCCTGATATGTATACTCTCGAGCAACAAGAATGTTTTTGTTTGCAATGAACCAAGCTTCCAACTTACTCTGTATAGCCAGTGCTTTGTTTGCAACTTGTTCCGGATTATCCTTGATGTTGAAAGATACATTTTTACCACCTGGAACATGAACAGGTAAACGTTCAACGGAAGGATATCGATAATGAATATCAAACCCTAAAATCCTCCAAGCAGCTTCAGAAGCACATACGTAACGACCATCAAGATAGTGCTTAACCTCATCTACTGGCTTCTTATTATTCTTAGAAGCTGATGACTTATCACCTTTCTTTGATTTTAGCAACATGGTAGCATTGTCATGTCCTTTCAAACAGTACTTGAACAGATATTTCAGTGATCTAGAATTGTTGCAAACCTCAAGATTAATGTGACATTGGAATCGGATAAGCAAATCCCTGCAATAAGGAACAACAAATCTATTATCAAGCGAATGTTTGTTTTTGACAACATGTCGATCCATTTTCCGTCTTCTATAAACTGGGAATCCACAATCATCAAAGAATGTATGGCCGTTAAACCTATCCAAAAATTACCAAATGTTACTATTAGATACATAATTACCTAAATGTACTTATAATCTGTTAAGTTTAATGTAAGTATACAAACCTCTTTGGGAAATGACGTATACACTTGCCATTAGACATACACGGAGAATATGAAAAATCTTTTCCACATGGACCATGAATCATGTAGTTTTTCACGGCATTGTATCCAATTGGATCTAAGTCTTTGTCTGGAATTTCAGCAGAAATTATTTCATCAATTTCTTCTGTATTTTTTGGACGATCATCGGGATGTAGCCAAACTAACATATGAGCATGATGCAGTCCACGCTTCTGGAATTCGATAACATACATAACTGTTACAATAAAAAACTTTATTAAGTTGATATAAGTAAAACATATATCATTTTTAATAATGATATGTGAATGTAAAAATGAGATAAAATAAGTTATACCTCCAATGCATTTACCAAAGTAGTTTTTATTCTTAATCAAATCAACCAATTGGTCCAACTTCATTTTAAAAACTCTAGCAACAACATCTGGTGAATCGGATACAGTTTCACCTGGAATTTTTTCCACCATACGTTGGATTTCAGGCCATTTTGTGTTGCAAGTCATTGTAAGAAAAAATGAAGGATGCCCAATGGAGCGACAGATAGCAAGGGAATCCTTAAAATACTGAGACATGTAGCGCTTTGATCCAGTAAATGTTGCCGGCAAAATTACATTTTGGCCAATACATTCAGGATTTGAATCACCTTTACGTAGTGAATCACGAATTGATTTGTACAAATCTGAACGTATGGTCTTTTGATGTGTCTTTACCCAATCTAGTCTGTATTGCTCAATAGCAGTGAAGGCATCAACAACGTACTGTTGCCATAAACGCCCGCTTTGATGAGGCGTAAGGCCTGCATAAAATTAATAAATAATTTTAAAGTTGATCACTTTAAAATAAACAATAATAATCACGGATGAAATATTTAAAAATATGTAAAGACAGAAATATGTGCCAATCATTTTTACCTTCATGGAGTCTTATCATCAGTTTATAGGCATAGAATTCTCTCATGGTAATATACTCCCTGTGCTTACGTTCATCTTCCGATTCAACAAATTCATCAGTGATAACTGGTTGTTTTTTATTGTCTTTTTTCTTTAATGGAATTTCCTTATGAAAACCGTCATCACCGTTAGGAAAGAGGAGCGGATATTGAAGTTGCATAAAGTGAACATTAGTCTCATAAATACGCTTCAATTTTTTGTTCTTCTTTTGGACAACTATATCTCTCCAGCCACATGTATTTTGAAGGTCTCCAACAATTAAAGCACCAACTTCGTCAGATGGACCAACTGGATTGGGGCGTCCAGATGCTGATGACGAAGAAACTAATAATAATTTAACTTCTTCTGGCTCCTGATTTCTGAATCTATCCCTCGCCATGCGGAATCCTTTAACCAGCTTGTTATTCTCATCAAGCATTAGAAGCAACCCTTGCACAATATCTGGATCAGTACCGTCACTTCCTGGAATAGCATTTTTTCTATTTTCTGTTTCATTTTCTGTGTCATAGACATAGAGTTGACAGTACCTTGGGGTTTCTCCGTTAACTGGACATATGCTTCCTATCAAATGGTAATTTTGGCCACACAACTTAAATGTGTAAGGAGCTCTACCCCTGTTGATCTTGTTATCTATTTTCCCTCCCAAAGACGTGAATGCAAACATAGAATTATAGGTCCTAATATTTTTTTTGTAATGTGTCGTTCTTGGTCCTCCAGACAATAATTCTGCTAAAAATGGGGGAGGTTGCCTTTCTGGTGGAAGATCTACCTGGCCATTCTTGCAACACATTGAAAAAGTTGGGCTATGATACTTGTTTGATTTGTTATTCCTCTCGGCATTCCACATCAAAGCTTTACAATGAGGACAAACTTTATCAGGATTACCAAGATCCATGTATCCATTCCACATGTCTGCATGTTTATTTAACATGTTTCATGAAGATATCATGAAATGCACATTAGTAATAAATTTGCCTGATAAGGAGAACTTGTGCAAAAACAGTGATCACTGTCAATTAATAAACTTCATTTAATGCAGATGATATGGCAGATATACCTTCTGAAAAAATCTCAAATTCATGTTCGTCGTTATCACTGCCATACTCAGAAGGAATTGCTGCATTACAAAAACTAAATTTAATTAATTGTGCATAAAACAAAATAGACGATAAAACATTATTGGATATGGAATCTAAACATCTATTTAGCATTAAACATACAATCTACTTCATCTTCATCAGAGTATGTTGGTACTTCGTAATCTGCAATAAATAATTTTTTTGAATTAGTTGTGATGAGTAAATTTTAGTGAGAAAGACTAAGTGAAACCATATTCTCCTTATTGGACTACCTGATTTGTCTTCGCTCAGCACCTCTTTAGTTTCATTAAAACTGTCAAATAAGTTCTTCTTTGTACTGTCAAATAGGTTCATGACTCCCCTAATTGTGTTAAGATCTCATTAACAGATCAGCAAAGCAGAAAATCACATAATCAAGCATGCATGAATACCAAGGAATACTACCCAATCCTCAGATTAGAGAATTAGTTATGCATATTTAATAAAGAAAACATAATAATAATGATAATGAATGAAAACATAATATTGAAGAAAGAATTGAAGATCGAAAGTACCTTGATACGATTAAAAACTATGAATTGTTATGATTTACAATGGTAGGATGTGTTTTAAATAGGCTCTACAAATCTTGCCCAGCAAGATATTACCTTTTATTACAATTAGAATTCAATTAAGGTATTAAAAATTGCCCAAAATACAATTAGAACTAGAAAAGGGCAAAACAGTAATTTCTCTGCTCCCATCTATCTGCTGGTCGTGCTTCCTGGGCCCACCACACGCGGACTGGTCGTGTAAGACCTATCCCATATTGTAAAAAATCTCTCAAGCTTCGCGTGGGCAGTAAGATCGCTGAAAACGGACTTCTAGAACTCCAGATATGGCCAAAACAGTATAAGCTGCGCAGACTTTCCGGAAAATCCGAATTTTAATCAATTAAATCTCCAAAAACGATAGAAGCATCAACTTTAATCAACATTCTCGTAAATCTGCACAACTAAGCAAAACACATCAAAACTACAACAACTTGAGTCCAAAACAATCAATTTAAGCCGAACGGAGGCATTCCAAGTGGATATAAAATCCACTTATCAAACCCCCAAACTTAAACTGATGCTTGTCCTCAAGCATAAACAATTACAACTACCTAATTAGTACCACTTCCGTAGGTGATCACGGTTGCATTTGGCATATGCAACAAGCCCTTTAAACCCCTAGGTAGCCCTAGTGGACGAGTAAGGTCTCGTGAGGGCCTATAGCGAATGTACCCACAAAATCCATTTAACCTAATGCAATGCAATGCATGAATGCAACTAATATGCAAATGCAATTAATCTAGCCTACCATACCTTCAAATCCTCTCATGCCATATCAACTTAAGAATCAAAGTAAATACGCAATGTCTTGGTGTCGAAAGTGTAAGTATTCACATAGTCTACTCAATGAACATGCATAAGTTCTCACAAGCCCATGTCAAGTGTAAGAATAAGTTAGTAAACATGCTAAGCCTACAAGAGTACATCTTTGAGACAAAACTCGGGATCTCATACGCAAAAACAAGCAAACACTCACAATCCACTCACAAAAGAATATACACTCAAGATCAAGGGTAAGTGTATCACTCAATTCCAACAATATCATAAGCATGCTTGACATTTGGTATCAATCTAACTCTTAACACAACATACATCAATGACGATAATCAAAAGGTCTTTAATTGGGTTGTAACGTGGGCTAGGGACAAGGTATGTCAAATAAGCCAAAACAGGTGAAGTGTCAAAAGCTAATAAGTACCATAATGAACCATTCACAACACCCTATTTTCCTCCCACATAAATTTTACTAAGAACACTCGACTAGTCGACTAAAGTAGGATCACAACAAACACAAACATGCTCTCATAATATATTTTTTTTCTCTTTTTCTTTTTTTTTCTCTTTTTTTTCTTTTTCTTTTTTTTTTCTTCGAAAGCTAAATAAAACAATAATATAAATAATAACAATGATCCCCCAATTTATTACATATGCCGACTATCAAGTAAACAACCAAACCCAATCTCAATATTTTCCCCAAAAGTATGACCAACAATAAACCCCTCCTTGCACACCTTATTACTCCCTTAAGCACTATACTAGCCTTTGACAATGTGGGTTCAAATTAATGTAAGGCCGATACAAGAAAAAGGTCTAGGCAAGTAATGTGGTATGTCACCGAAAAATAGGATTAAGCTCAACGGGTTAACTAATTGATCATGTAAACATGGTGTGGTAATATGGGAAAATATGCGGTTATTCCTAATTGCCTTTATCATTTTAATCGTCAAATAATGTTATGCGTTTCAAGAAAGACCTCAAACAACTGCTAGCAATGCAAACAATCCGTGGACACTCAAGCAAACAAATAAATTGCAAATATGCAATAAGGCTCAAAAACTCACTTGGTGGAAAAACATACTCAATCCCAAGCAAACATCTCTCTAACGCACCGACTTGTATTCAAAGCATGCAAACTAAATCAACTTGCACATATTCATGTCCTTCTAATTACTTACAACATTCAATAAGTCTACTAGCTTCAACTTACTAGTGTATGTGTGTGCACAAGAACAAAGCATATCACTTCTCAATCAAAAGCGTCAACAACACAAAATTCCTATCAAGCATGGGTGCAAATGCAAACTATTATGAACTCACATGATATACGAAAAAATAAAAATAGAATGTCCTATATGAAACAAACGTAGATAACACGAACAAATATGTATAATTTACTACTACTAATATGCAAAACATGAAATCCTACATGAACAATTAATACAACAACAACTACATATCCCTCAAACCACCCCCAAACTTAAAATATTCAATGTCCTCATTGAATGGAAGTAATACAAGGGATAGTAGAAAACATACATACAAAGCGCCTTACATATCCTCCCCCATCGCAACTCACATGCTTGTTAGGCAAAATCCCCTTTTTGTAGCAATTAACATCACCTCTCCCAAGCTTAGAATCCATAAGAATCAATACCCAACTCACAAGAAGCTCCACCAATAATTTCCAAGCAATATCACACCAAAAATAGCCCAAATTCCAAGAATAATACAAAATCCCAATTTTTTAAGAACACAAATTCGTAATAAAAATAAAATTTTGAGAAGAAATAAACCCACTACGAATTGGAGAGGTGAACTTGCAATTAATTCCTCTTTAGAATTGAAATTTTGGATTTTTAAAAAAAAATAGAAGAGGAATTGGATTTGTATGTAGAGGTGTGTATATATATAAGACGATGGATAGATGAGATTTAAAAATTTAGATGTATAGAAGAGATTTGGAGAGGTTAGGATTTGATGTGGGATAGATATAGGAATTGAGAATTGAAGAAATTTGGGTTAGGATTAAATTTGGGGTTGATTGTGTAGGCAAAAACACAATTTTCGAAAAAAATTTCTGGGCAGAGGGGTTGTAACGCAGCAGCAGGCTGCGTTTCAGGGCTTAATGCGCGGGACTGGCGCATGATGCGCGGCTGGGATCTGCGTGACTGGGCGCTCCTGCGCGGCCTGGGCGCCTGATGCGCGCTTAGCTTCTGCGTGTTTCAGCGCTCCTGCGCGCGGGCTGGCGCATGATGCGCTGGCGCATTCTGCTTCTGTTTTTTTTTTTTTTTGAATGAAAGATCCTATGCTACACCAAAGTACAAAAATGCTTGGGTTGCCTCCCAAGAAGCGCTTCTTTAACGTCAATAGCTTGACGTTACTTCCTCAAATCATGGTGGTTTCAAAAGAATAACTGAACCATCTTCAACAGACAAACCATTCATACGAACGTTGACAACCGGTTTGCTTGATTTCCACAAATCTCTTCCATCAGATTTCAACTTGATTCTACTACCCAACGGCCAAATTTTCTTCTTTTTCTTCTTCACACCTCTAAGATGCTTCTCCGACTCAACCGGCTGAACAAAAATTTCTTCTTCCTTATCATCGGTTTTCCACCTTCGCAACACGTTATCATGCCCCTCTTCAAAAATCACTAGCTCATTATTCAAAAGGACATACCTCAAATTAGCAGGTAGAGGTTTAAGTTCCACCTGTGATGCCTCTGAAAGTGTAAAAACCATCTCAACTTCTGTGTCTCGAACAACAATTTCTTCTTCTTCTACTACATCATCTAACACCCGTTCTGCTCCCACGAAATGTTCATTTTCGAGCTGCACAATTTCATCAACTATGTCAACAGTAAAACAAGTTGCTCCAAAAGGAGGCATCTTCATTACTTTGTTCAGATCAAATTCCACTTTTTCCTCTCCAACATTCAATGTCAATTTTCCAGTTTTAACATCGATAGTAGTACCAGCAGTAGCCAAGAATGGCCTTCCCAAGATAATGGGTATCTCGACATCTTCATCCATCTCTAACACCACAAAATCACAAGGTATGACAAATTTATCCACTTTGACAACCACATCTTCAACGACCCCCAACGGATATTTAACAGAACGATCTGCCAACTGAAGTGAAATCCGTGTCTTTTTAAGCTCTCCAAGACCAAGTCGTTTGCAGATTGAATATGGCATCAAACTCACACTAGCCCCTAAATCACACAAGGCTTTCATGTTCTCAATCTTCCCAATAGTGCAAGGCAAAGAAAAGCTTCCCGGATCTTTCAATTTCTGAGGAATGGCCTTTTGGATGACTGCACTGCATTCAGCATTGAGAGTAATGGTTTCTGCATCCTCAAGTTTCCTCTTCTTTGTCAACATCTCCTTAAGAAATTTAGCATAGAGTGGCATTTGATTCAAAGCTTCAGCCAAAGGAATATTGACATGCAACTGTCGGAACATAGTCAAGAACTTCTCGTACTGCTTCTCTAACTGTCTGTTGTGAAGTCTCTGTGGAAATGGAATAGGAGGAACATAAGGTGGTGGAGGTACATACGGCTTTTCTGGTTCTTCTTCCTTCTTCTCTTTTCTGCATCGATCTTTACTATCTCACTTTCTTTTTCAGCATCCCTCTCTTTAGGCTCAAGAACCTCAACCTCGGGCAACTCTTTTCCGCTCCTCAAAGTAATTGCTTTGCATTGTTCCTTACCAGTCTGGTCGGGTTGACTAGGAAGAGACCCTTGCTCACGAACACCCATCTTGGAGGCAATCTGTCCAATCTATGTTTCTAACATCTTTTGAGATGATGCCATCTGCTCTATTCTTGATTCCATATTAGCCAATGCCCCAGAGGTTCCTTGCATAATCTTATTTAGTGCAACCTCCCAATCAGCTGGTTCTTTCTTTGGCGGAGGTTGATACTGCTGCTGTGCTTGATATGGTGGTCGTGACTGAAAACCAGGAGGTTGATTCTGCCTTGGAAATGAATAAGAAGGATTAGCCGCATGATTATTACTGTAAGAAAGATTGTTGTTTGGCCTTTGATTTGGATTGTAATAGGAGTTATTCTGAACAGGCCACGGCTGTCTTCCCTGAATAAAAGATGCTTCTTCTGGAAATTGTTGCACATAAGAGTTCTGACTTGCACCATAATCATTATACCCCTCCATAGGTGAAGAAATAGCATTCACATTTGCTCTTTGTCCTCGCATCTCCTGAGTTAGAGTATCCAACTTCTGAGCCAGCATGTTGATCATCTCAGAGTCTTGTGCTGCTTTAGCTGAGCTCGTCCCACTAGGTGCCCACGAATAGTTATTAGATGCCAATTCCTCAAGAAGTGCTTTAGCCTGTGTAGTTGGTGCCTTCTTGAAATTTCCACCAGCAGCCATATCCAAACTCAAACGAATATCTGCATTCATGGCCCCATAAAAAGTACTAATGATCTGCCAATCTTCTAAGCCATGATGTGGACACTTCCTCAATAGTGCCTTGAATCTCTCCCATGCCTGATATAGACCTTCACCCGGTTGTGCTTTGAAACTCATAATCATAGTCCTCAATTGTTGCGTCTTGTCAGAAGGATAATATTTGGACAAGAATGCAGTAGAAAGACCATCCCATGTAGCAACCGTAGTGTTTGGAAGTTGTTGAAACCATTCCAAAGCTCTTCCCTTAATAGAGTAGGGAAACATATGGAGACGAATCTTGTCACTCATAACACCATTGATTCTGAATGAGCCACACATCTGCACGAAACGCTCTAGATGTCTGTGTGGATCCTCTAGTTCAATGTCTCCTTCAAAAGCTTGATTGCTGATCATCTGAATTAAGCTTGGATTAATGTTGAATTGGGTTGCACCAATCTCTGGAGTTTTGTACATACAATTAGCAGGATTTGGTGTCTCATGGTCCCAAATAGAAGTCTCATCAACATTATCATTAACAACAGCTTGAGCTGCCGGTTCTCCCATCTTAGCTTTCTCTTTTCTGATCTTTCTCAAAGTACGCTCGATTTCAGGGTCAAATTCTAATTTTCTAACGCAAGATGCACATCGCATACACCTGAAAATCACCAACAAAACAACTTGTGGAACCAATTAAAATCTAAACAATAAGAAACAATTAACCTAAACTCAAATATACTGCCTTCCCCGGCAGCGGCGCCAATTTGTTAGTAGTATTTTTGTGTGTTCGTTCTCAGGGAAGGACTAAATTTAATTCAAAGTTCAGGTTTCTTATCTCTTTACGTCTAGAAGTGTGTGAGAAGAATTTTGGGTTTGTGTATTAACTAAATTAACCAAGAACTAATTATAAGCACTAAGAATTGATTTTAAACTGAGATTCAAATATATGGGAAAACAATCTAAGAACTGGGGTTCTTCACTTGGTCTCAATACATGCTCAATATTAATGTGATATCTGTGTTCCTACCTTGCTGAAAACAATTCTTCTAAAGTTATACTGTACCCTCCCAGGCTACAATATAGTGCCTACAGCTACACCCTAATTGTCACTCCCGTGATACAATCAAAGTATATCTATAAACTGTTAAGTGCCAAGAATTATATGTCTCACAATTCTCCTATTAATCTCCCGATCTAATATTCAAATTATGTCTGTTAAATCATGTACTAAGATTGCAACTTCTCTCCCAAGCTTATTACAATCCCTAGAATACAATCAAAGGTTCATGACTCCCCTAATTGTGTTAAGATCTCATTAACAGATCAGCAAAGCAGAAAATCACATAATCAAGCATGCATGAATACCAAGGAATACTACCCAATCCTCAAATTAGAGAATTAGTTATGCATATTTAATAAAGAAAACATAATAATAATGATAATGAATGAAAACATAATATTGAAGAAAGAATTGAAGATCGAAAGTACCTTGATACGATTAAAAGCTATGAATTGTTATGATTTACAATGGTAGGATGTGTTTTAAATAGGCTCTACAAATCTTGCCCAGCAAGATATTACCTTTTATTACAATTAGAATTCAATTAAGGTATTAAAAATTGCCCAAAATACAATTAGAACTAGAAAAGGGCAAAACAGTAATTTCTCTGCTCCCATCTATCTGCTGGTCGTGCTTCCTGGGCCCACCACACGCGGCCTAGTCATGTAAGACCTATCCCATATTGTAAAAATCTCTCAAGCTTCGCGTGGGCAGTAAGATCGCTGAAAACGGACTTCTAGAACTCCAGATATGGCCAAAACAGTATAAGATGCGCAGCCTTTCCGGAAAATCCGAATTTTAATCAATTAAATCTCCAAAAACGATAGAAGCATCAACTTTAATCAACATTCTCGTAAATCTGCACAACTAAGCAAAACACATCAAAACTACAACAATTTGAGTCCAAAACAATCAATTTAAGCCGAACGGAGGCATTCCAAGTGGATATAAAATCCACTTATCACAGGTGATATGGTCGAAGTTGGTAATTGAAAGATTGGTCTGCTTGAAGATCCAAAAGTGTTCTTCGAGATAATGCTTTGTGGATTTGAATTTGAGTTTGATACACCTAATATAGATTATGACAATGCTGTAGGTACAGTTGTTTTAAAAAATGCAAATCAAAATCAAAGCTTTAACTACTGACTAATGAGAATGTACCTGATAAATTTACATCACATAGACTCCTATTAGCTGGCGAAGACATTTGAACTGAGTATAAAATGTTGTCAAGTAAAACAAATTACCTATAATTGTAGATGTTGCCGCAAATATACCTATATTGTTTTCCTTTTTCTTGCCAGCATGATTAACATGGCTTGAAGAACCTGTTATAAAATAACTCATCTTATAAGACTTTTGTTATCTTTTTCTAACATGTAAATGTGGATGTACAATAATAAATAATATACCTGCACCAAAGTTGGATGATTTAGAACTCTGAAATTCAGAAAATTGAGTCCTCATGCCTCTGTTATTTGTCAGAATTGAAGTGTTTAACCTATCTTGTATAGCGTTTTGGTCTATATCGGATAATGGTCTTCTGGAATGACCTGTTTACATTTGTTTATAAAAAGAGGTTTTCTCAAATATTGTAAAACCACATATGTTTTACTCATATTACGAAAAATGATATTGAAGGTGTAAGCTAAACACTTCTAAATACGGTATTTACAGGCATCAAAATGAGAAAATTAATCATCCCGAAACTATAATAAATTAAATTACCTGTAGCTCGATCCATATTGCCTTTTTTTTTGCGATTGCACATTAGGATCAGAATTGTCTTTCAGAGATGTAATTTGGGAATGTATTGGATCTGACATGTTTGAATTAAAATTTTGAATGGCATTCATACGGCGTATGGGATATACATTTTGCAAAAAATTCATCATAATTAAAGTGAAACATATTCGAAAAAATTGAAATTGTACTTATAATAAATCGATGATGCAAAGTATACTCACTTTGGAGAACATTTGTAGTGGTGTTATAATGCAATGATCTTGAGATTGGGTTAGACTTCGTATCACACAAATTTGTAGCACGTTTTTTAACTAAATAAATTTTGAACACAACAAAAGGTTATTCTAAAATATTGAATAGCTATGAACATAGAAAACGCAATAATTAACAATGTTATTTTAAATCCTGGAAAGCTCAAATGTGTTTACCTTGTCTTGTTGATGAAGGAGATAATTGGTAGGAAGTGTGTACTCTTTTAAAACCTGTACAATCGCAAAGTTGTAAGATAATTCTTACAAATTCTAAGTGTTTATAAGGTATGAAGTTTTAAAAATATGATTTTTAACCTGTTGTTTCATTACTATTGCAATGATTTGGTGCAGAATTCGGGTTTAAATTCTCTGAAACATTAGAAATCTGAGTTTGTAGTGGAGTAGAAGCAGCAGTGCCAAATTTATGAATGGGATTCATGCGGCCTACAACATATGTAGTAATGGTACACATAAAATTATTGATGAATAATAAAGAAGGAAATATCAAACTACCAAGAGAATTATAGTAACTTTGGGAATCATTGGTAGGCAAACCATATTTCTGAGAACCATTAACTATTGAGGAACAGTTAAGATTAAGATTCGTATCTGGTTTTTTAACTAAATGAGAAACATAAAAATTGTATTGTTAGTCAAGGCATCGTACATATCTGTAATCTGAAGAATGTAGAATAGAAAAGAATGAACAAAGATTTAAAACATTCTGGATCATTTAAGATGTTTACCTTGTTTTGGTGGGGTTGGAGAAAGCTGGATGAAAGTGTGTGATCTTTTAAAGCCTGAACAATTGCAACCAAAAAAATAAATTATACCCATACAATGTAGTCAGTTTAGGCATCAAACAGATATGTACTAATATTAACCTGTTTTGTCACTACTATTTAAGGGCTTTGAAGATGAATTCGGCATAAAATTCTGTGACACATTTGATATCCGAGTTTGTAATGGAGTAGAAACAGCAGATGCAAATTTATGAATCGGATTCATACGGCCTATAAAATCTGTAAGAATGGTATGCACTAAATTAAAATGAACAACAGAGATACAAAAAAAAAACTACCAATATAAGTACACTCACTTTCAGAACCATTGGTTGGCAAACCATATTGCTTGAAATTCGATACTGTTGAAGAACTCTTAGCTTCCGGATTTGTATCTGTTTTTTCAACTAAAAAAAAATTAAAATTTTATTGTTAGTATAAACTGATTACATAAAATACATATTTAGTGATCTTCATACCTTGTTCTGGCGATGGAGTACAGTGCTGGTTAGACACATGTGATCTATGTAAACCTGTAAAGTCGAAAACAATAATCATGTCGGAATTCTGTTTACATTGTTCATTTGATTTAACACAGTCAAACAACAGAACAAACCTTTTGTATCTTCATCCATATCAACAGAAAGTAAGCAAAGAGATTAAGCTTTTCAATATGTGGTATATTACACTTGACATGTAAAGCATAATGGAGCCATGAAAACGTAGATTGATGATTGTCTGGAATTTGAAATCTCCACTAAACAGAATGACGCTTAAATTTTGGAAAGGTTAAATTCAAATCATTGATAAGGCAAAAATCGTGGATCATATATTGTTTAGTGTATTCAATGCAAATGCAAACAAATCAATCCTTACCCATATTACATAACCGATGGATAATCCAAGATCCATGGACAAAAAAATCCAAGATCCGATAAATCAACATATATTTATATGCGTTTGTAGTGTATTTTTAATGGATATCCATATATGCTGGATAATCCAAGATCCAACCCATTTAGCCATAATTAAAGAGGAAATGTCTGGAAGGTCCTTAATTATAATACAATATGAAAAAAAGAGAAGGACAAACTGGTAAAATCAGGAAGTGCTTCACTAGCACAAATTTATTATAATAGATACTTAATCGATAAGTATTTTAGATAACCATTTTATCTAATTCCTTTGAAGAAGCTCTTATACCACATAAAATTGTTTCAATAGTTTACAAATATCGGAAAAATCAATATGCTTAGCGAAAATAAAATTGTACAACTTTTTAATATTTTTTTGATAATCATAGTTTGATATTAAAAAAACCCAAAAAAAGGTCACAAAAATTCTTAGGGACACTAAAAAAGGAGAGTATCTTCCTTCTTTTAAACTATTTTTTTTCAATTTGTTTCAAGAAAAGGCCAGCACTCTCACCAGAAATTTAGAATAGACGAACACGATTGAATCCAACGTCAAGTCTCGTTACAAATGTAGATGATATAATACGAGTATAGAGTTTGTTGCAACGAGATGACTAATGCCCCAAGTCCTGGGCTTCACGTGCAGATTTTTACTGTAATATATACTGATTCCCAGATATGCCGCAATTTCGTTTGATTTGGTCTTTTCTTATTCTGCGATCCGGAGTTGACAAAACGGGGGCCAGTTCATGAAGATACTCAAATATCCTACGGAGTAGTACTCCCTCTGTTTATGTGATTTCTTTACATTTGCTTTTGCACGGAGACCAAGATAGTGGATGTAATATTGTTAAAATAAATGTAGTAGTGTGTGTAATAGTAATTTTATTGTTAAAATAAGTGAAGTAGTGGGTGTAGACCTGTCAAAACAGGTGGGTCGTGTCGTTTCGTGTCATGTACTTTCGTGTTTCGTGTACCTGAATGCTAAACCCAAACCCACCCGTTTAGGATTCGTGTCATTTCGTGTTCGTGTACTTTCGTGTTCGTGTACGTTTCGTGTCGTGTTTTGTGTTATTTTAATTAATAATAAGAATAAAAAAATATATAAATATATTAAAATATTACAATTTTCGATTATATTTTTACAAATATATATTAAAAATGTATTTTTACATAGTATTTATAAATATTATTATAAATTTATGTATAATCACAAATATAAATGTTAAATGTCTAGTAAAAATATTAAAATATCTAATATCTAATACCAACAAAACAAAACAGTTAATTATTTATTTATACATATTTATTTATTTATTTATTTATTTCGTGTACTTCGTGTCGTGTCGTGTACTTGAAGAGTAAACCCAAACCCGACACTAAATCTCGGTCGTGTACTTTCGTGTTCGTGTACTTTCGTGTCGTGTACTAAAAATGCAAATCCATGACACTAAATTTTCGTGTCGTTTCGTGTCGTTTTTTCGTGTCGTGTCGAAAATTGCCGGGTCTAAGTGGGTGTAATAGTGTAAAGGGTTGAAAAGGTGGAGTGAGGTAGTGGATGTAATAATGTATTTTATTGTTAAAAGTTACTATTTTGGGTAATGTAAAGAAATGGAATGGACGGCCCAAAAAGAAAAGTGTAAAGAAATGAAATGGACGGAGGGAGTACTACTTTTCCATCACGTTTTATAACCATGTTTCAAAAACAACAGCTGGGTGGCTCTGAAATTAAATCGAGGCTCGCTGGAGATGATACTCTTGATTTGTTTGTAAAAATAATATCTACAATAAGATCTGTAGATTATTATGTTAAGCGTACAAGTCTACGCGAGCAGATTGTAATATGTTCCGACATATCACAATTTACAATTCATAGTATTTGCATATAATTTTTGTCTTGGCAAAATAAAATCCTAAGAGAGAGTATATGCTAGCTATATAAATTTAAAGGGGTTTGATCAAGAATAAGTGATTATTGCAACATGTGATGGGAAAGCTTTCGCCATATGTGCATCTAATTTTTTCTTGATGTGTATATATGGAAGCTCATCATTTATGCGTATGTATTGTATAAATTTTCACGATGATATGTGGTAAAAATCATTTACTAATGATTATTTTTTATATTGAAATAAATAGAAATTTTACCAGTATAGTTAAAGATACTATTTTTTAGACATTGGTTAAACGTCGATTTTTCTCCTAGGCTTTTGAAATAAGTGACTTGTTGTCAGTTTGCGTCCGAGAATTGAGTACCAAAAGTTCAAAATCAATTACTATTTCATCGTTTATGGTAAATTCAAAACGTTGATGTTTAGATCTGATATTCTAGTCTCACATACATTTTCCTTTGACTCTAGCTTTCGATTCGATGTATAAAATAAAAAATCCACCTCCCAAGTAGAACTAATACAATTTGTCTCTACCCTATGCTGTGGAAAAATCTTTAGCGGTATGGACATGATATTCAGACAACCATTCTGAATTATTTACACATAATTTCCTAATTAATTCCTACTAAAAAAGAGAAAAACAACTTTTTTTTTTGAAAAAATCGTACTTGCATTAATCAAATACTATCAAATTGCAGTACATGAGAAATAAAATCGGGCGGAGTGACATGCCACTCTCCCACATCTGACATAGAATATGTAGCTTTTGCTAACTCGTGCGCTACAATATTCGCAGATCGATAAACAAAATCGACTAGCACGTGATCAATGTGCTTCATTATATGGATACAATCCAAAACAATAGTACCAAAGTAGGCTTCACCTGGTTTCCCATTACATGCAGCAGCCAAGCTCCTCGAATCTGTCTCAAAAACGCAATGGTTGATGTTCATTTCCTTTACCCACGACATGGCTTCTTTCAAACTTATAGCCTCTGCTTCCCTTACCTGCCATGCTCCCTCCACTCTCCTACATCTCGCAGTCAAGAACTGACCAAAAGAATCACGTATAACACTACCTATACCGATACTCCCATCCTGAAAGATTGCAGCATCAACATTTATTTTCACCCATCCATCTGGTGGCCTAGTCCAAACTCGGACCCCTGCTGCAACCTGTGTACTCGCCTTTCTACCATTCTCCTGTGCCTCACGCCAATCCTGCAGTAAATTCATTGCCAAAGCTCTAACCCCGAAAGCAGACCCATTTGCTTTGTCCCAGACCCAATTGTTTCGCCTATTCCATAGGCCCCAGCATATCATCCCTAGCAAAACACACTGCTCCCTCGTACATATATCAAACGCCTTCATGATGACCGAAGCTGCCGTGTCATTCTGTGAAACTTGTACAAACTGATGTAAACCAGCACTAAACCACACTGTACGAGCAAACTCACAGGCAAACAATACATGAGTATCAGTTTCTACATTACTGTGACACCAAGGACACCTTGCATCCACATTGACTTGCTTCATCTGTAGCGCCTGCATAGTCGGTAAACAATTCCTGCACACTCTCCAAAGGAAGTTTAACACTTTACCAGGCATTAAAAGAGACCACAAACGTTTCCAGAACTTTGAATTCTCAGTATCAAACTCACCTTGCAGCCACCTATAACAACTCCGAACTGAAAACTGTCCATTTTCTTCCAAGAACCAAAACCACGTATCCTTACACTTGTTTATAGGAATTGGGATTCTTTTAATAAGCTCCATATCTCTCTCATTACAGAATTCACTAAGAATATCCATATCCCACTCCTTCCCTTCCATATCCATAAAACTATAGACTTTACTCTCCCGTAGTTGGTTTGGCATGTATGAACTTAAACAACCGTTTACCATATCAGGCAACCACTGTACACCCCAGACATTTGTGTCCATCCCATCGCCAATCTTTCTTCTGGTTCCTCCTCTAATAACTTCTTGTGCGCTCATAATACTCCTCCACACATAACTTGGACTCGATCCCAGCTGTGCATTCAGAAAATCAGAATTTGGGAAGTATTTCGCTTTCATAATTGCCGAAACTAAAGGATTACTTCCATTCAAAATTCTCCAGCCTTGCTTCGCTAACATAGCCAAGTTAAACTTCTTTAAATCTCGAACCCCCAGCCCTCCAACTGCCTTAGGCCTGCACAGTTTATCCCAAGCCATCCATTTCACCCCCTTCCCATTTTGCCCATGCCCCCACCAGAACGCATTCATTCTACGTTCCATACTCTCACACAAATTTGCTGGAATTACAAATAAACTCATCCAAAAATTTGGTATACTTTGTGCACCAGATTTTAACAATGTAAGTTTACCTCCTTTCGATAATTCTCTATTGCTCCATCCTCGCAACTTTTGATCAACCCTATCAACCAGGAACCCAAATACCTCCGTTTTGTTCTGCCCTATACACATCGGCATACCTAAGTATTTACCGGGCTTATCACTTTCCTGAAATTGCAAACGATCACAAACACTTACTCTATCCTGCACAGAAGTATTAGGACTGAATACAACACTGGACTTATTGTAATTAATTGCCTGCCCTGATACCTTCTCATACCTCAACAATATGTCTTTCATGATGGATGCCTCTGACTGTGTTGCTCTAAAGAAAAAGTAACAATCATTTGCGAATAACAGATGTGAAATACTCGGAGCACCCCTCGCAACTTTACATCCATGTATCAATCCTGTTTCTTCATATCTTCTTATACACGCACTCAAGCCCTCAGCACATAAGATATACAGATAAGGTGATATGGGATCGCCCTGTCTAATCCCTCTCTGTGGAATTACTTCAGCAAATACACTACCATCATGCAAAAAACTGTATGACACGGTCTTTATGCATGTCATGACTCTGTCCACCCACATAGAATGAAACCCAAATTTGTTCAACATCTGCTCAATAAAGCTCCATTCCAACCTATCGTACGCCTTGGACACATCGATTTTCAGACCCGCCACACCTTTCTGGCCCTGTGTTTTCCTCTTAATATAGTGATTTATCTCGAAAGCAATTAAAGCATTATCAGTCAAGAGCCTACCCTCGATGAATGCACTTTGTTTATCTGAGATTATACCCCCAAGACATGGCTTCAGCCTATTTGCCATAACCTTCGACAGGATACGCATTAAAACATTACAAAGAGATATCGGCCTTAAGTCCGTCATCTGTTTCGGATGCTTAACTTTAGGAATAAGACAAACAAGTGTGCTGTTCACTCCCATCGGCAACTCTCCTGTAACAAAAAATTTTCTACAAAAATCAACTACATCACCTCCCACAATACTCCAATATGCCTGAAAAAAAGCCGGACTTAAACCATCGAGACCTGGCGCCTAGAGAAAAACAACTTATTAAGTAACATGCATACAAAATTTATCTTAAGAACATGGAACCAAAATTCTAGTACTATTCCTGCAGGATATTCACATAATCTTTGATAATAATAAGTTTGTAAATAAATGCTGAAAATCAGTGTCTTTACTGGCCTATAGCTAGTTCCTGTGAATGTGATCATGTGATTGTGGCAGAGAAGAACAGACAGACCAGTACCGAGTGCAATAATTAATAATAGTAGCCGAATACCCACATCATCGTCAGTTGGTGCACATGCCCTCCCTCTCTATTAAATTTTTTCGCCGACCACAAAGAAAGTACTACTAAAAAGCAAAATTTGCACAGTAACTAAGAAGAGTACCAGATTGTCACAGTGAAAAAACAACAACAGATAACAGTAAATCATTACTTTTATTATTTGTTGATAACCCGAGATTTCGATGGGGCTCCTCCGTTCCCACGCCCTGGTGGCTGGTGCCGTGTCTTTACATATAAGTCTGCTAACATTACTTTTTTTTTCTTTTCTTTTTTTTGAACAAAAGAAATCAATCCATTAATCAAAAGCCATACGGTAACAAAAACAATCGCAAGAACAGACGGTTAAAGTGATCGCTGTTGAATCCTTTCTAAATGCAACCAAGCGATTTGAAGATAATTGATGTATACATGTTTTTACTGCAATCATCGAACTGTTCTAAACCGACGACCATAGATGCGATTCCATAGTAGCCTTCATCTCTCAATCAAAATCATGAAAAACTTGCTGATATATAACCTCGGCCATGGAAAACTTCCAAATTCAATCCAAACAAAAACCAAACTCTCACAAGGAGAGGCAAACACAGCCCAAATAAATTGGGAATAACTGAAACCCAAATAAATTGGGAACTTTATTGAAAGGAAAGAAAGTAAGACAAACGAAAAATGAATTGAATTGGGGCTTTCCACCGGTGAAACCCGATGGAAGCCCCCCTCAAAAAACTTTAATGGAGGCTAGGGTAGAAGGGAGAGAGGAGAAGAGGCGAGAGCTGAGATGGACCCTAGTCCCAGTCTGCTAACATTACTTAATCACCCAATTATCACAAACAAAATGGCGCATATCAAGTAGCAAAAAGAAGACATAATGATTCTACTTCAATCGCGAGAGGTTGCTGTATTCATCCACAAGTTTATTGCTAAATGGATATATTTATGATATAATAGTGTCTGTTGCCTCTTTTGTATAGTAAATATTGTATTTTAGATTTTTTCCCTTAAAGTTCGTATATATTACAAGAAAACTAGCCGATACAAGTGAGTTGTAAAACCTGTAAAGTTGCAGGTTGTATCTATTGTGTATAGTTGTATGAAGAAGAAAGACAAGATTGTGAAATTATGCTTATTCTCATTACTGTGAAATGTTTACAGAGAAATGTTTAAATACATAAGATGTACAAGAGAAAGCGGGAAAAATAGTTACAAAAACTAACTCTATTTACAGCCTAATAAGAAATATGAATAATAAAATCCAACTGGTTATCTCTGTCACGTGACATGTCCAACACCCCCCGCAAGTTGGAGGGGAAGAATTCACACCCAACTTGGAGAGAATGTCATGATGAAGTATTCCAGTGAGTGGTTTTGTAAAAACATCAGCTAATTGATGTTTAGTAGGAACATAGGACAAAGAAATAAGGCCAGAAAGTAGTTTAGTTCGAACGAAGTGACAATCAAGATCAATGTGTTTCGTACGTTCGTGAAAAACAGGATTCTTGGCGATGTAAATAACAGCCTGGTTATCACACTTAACAGGCACTGGAAGAATATTAGGAACCTCAAGTTCAATTAGAAGTCGAGACAACCAGGCAAGTTCAGCAGTGATACGACGCATCGAGCGATATTCAGCCTCAGCTGAAGACAGAGAAACAGTATATTGTTTCTTTGATTTCCATGAGATGAGAGTGCCACCAAGTAAAACAGCATAGCCACTAACAGATTTTTGAGTATGAGGACAAGCTGCCCAGTCAGCGTCACAATAAGCCTCGAGGGCAAAAGAAGAAGAGGAATTAAAGAACAAACCCTGAGTAGGATTGGATTTGAGATATCGAAGTACATGGATAGCAGCAGTCCAATGAGGAAGTCTAGGACATG
This sequence comes from Kitagawia praeruptora, assembly GCA_037693485.1. Classification (NCBI taxonomy): domain Eukaryota; kingdom Viridiplantae; phylum Streptophyta; class Magnoliopsida; order Apiales; family Apiaceae; genus Kitagawia; species Kitagawia praeruptora. The sequence goes on from CM075350.1 coordinate 103,393,051, forward strand.
ACATGAATTGGCTTAAGTGTTGAACAGCAAATGCCAAATCAGGGCGAGTATGAGTCAAAAAATTCAATTTGCCCACAAGTTTTCGATAAAGAGATGGATCAGCATGTAATTCTCCTACATCAGGCTGAAGTTTGACAGGAAGGTCAAGTGGACTAATTACTGGAGAAAGATTGTCACATTCGAATTCAGATAACAAGTCAGTGGTAAACTTGTGTTGAGATAGAACCATGCCAGTAGGAACAGATTGAAACTCTAAACCCAGGAAATAGTGAGGAACACCAAGATCTTTGATCTTAAAAGTTGAATCAAGAAAATTTTTGATGTGAGTGATTTCAGCATCATCATTACCAACCAAGAGAATGTCATCTACATATATAGCCATGTATACGACTGAAGTACCAGACTTCTTATACAGTAGAGAGTAGTCATTTTTAGAAGCTTTGTAACCCATGGAAAATAAGGCAGTAGTCAACTTTTCAAACCAATTTCTGGATGCCTGTTTAAGGCCATAAAGTGACTTAAGTAATTTGCAAACAAGACTTCGATCAGACACACTAAGACCAGGTGGTAACTTCATGAAGACATCTTCGTGTAAATCACCATGTAAAAAGGCGTTGTTGACATCTAATTGTGACATTTTCCAACCTTTCTTAACAGCAACAGCAACAAGACTTCGTATAGTAGTCATTTTAACTACAGGGGAAAATGTTTCTGTATAGTCAATACCAGCCTTCTGTGTGAAACCTTTAACAACTAACCATGCTTTATAGCGTTCAATGTTTCCATCAACATGATATTTTACTCTGAATACCCATTTACAGCTGATTGCCCTTTTACCAGCAGGAAGAGGGACTAATTCCCAAGTATTATTGGCTTCGAGTGCAGAAAATTCATTTGCAATAGCCTGTTGCCATTCAGGATACTTAGAAGCTTCTTCGTAACTAGAAGGTTCAGCAGGTGGGAGATTTAGAGTTGGAGAGGTATTCACAGTACAACATGTGGATTGAACAGAAGTGGTCATGGAGGATTGAACACATAATAATGTAACAGTGTGATCACAGAGAACAGAATTGCATGATGATGCATAAGGATGAATGTAATCTTGTAAGTATGATGGTAATTTTGACACTCTAGTAGTATGCTGGGGCTGAATGTCTGTGGCAATACTGATGTCATTAGGTGGAACAATAGGACTTGATAAGACAGTGTCTGGTAAAACAGTTTCTGTTAAAACATTATGAGGGATAGAATTAGGTGGTGAGGATGAATAATAAAATCCATCTGTCATGGTAGGTGGTGAGTTAGTAGGAGTAGGAGTAGAGTTGGTGGAGGGGTTGTTATGAATATTGATGTCTGTTGAAGTATGAGAGTCTGGAACTATTTCTGGAAGAAAAATAGAAGACTGCTGCTTGAGAAATGGAAAAATATGTTCATGAAACTGAACATCCCTAGAGAACTGAATCTGATATGTGGAAAGATTTAAGACTTTATAAGCCTTTTTTTCCAAATGGATAACCAAGGAAAACACAGGTAGTTGCTCTAGGAGAGAATTTATCTCTATGTGGCTTTGGAGTAGAAACAAAACATAAACACCCTAAAGGTTTAAGGTGCTGATAAGATGGTTTCACACCAAATAAAAGTTCATATGGAGATTTTCCTTTTAGCAATTTGGATGGAAATCTATTAATGAGATAGGTGGTTGTGAGGACACAATCTCCCCAATAAGTAATGGGAAGATTTGATTGAAAAAGAAGAGCTCTGGATGTTTCTAAGATATGCTTGTGTTTCCTCTCTACCACCCCATTTTGTTGGGGTGTGTATGGACAAGAGGTTTGATGAGAAATCCCTTGGGATAGAAAATAGGAGATAGCAGACTGAGATGAACCTAACTCAAAAGCATTATCAGTTCGAATGATTTGAACATTACAGTTAAACTGAGTTTTAACCATTTGAATGAAATGTTTAATAAAGTCAAAAGCATTGCTTTTGTGACTGAGTAAATGAGTCCAAGTTACTCTTGTGAAATAATCCACAATAGTAATAAAGTATTTGTACTTGTTATAGGAAGAGACAGAATAAGGTCCCCACAAATCAATGTGCAACAATTGAAACTTAGCAGTTGTGTGAATAGTACTATGTGGAAAAGGTAGCCTATGTTGTCTGGCTTTTGCACATACATCACAAGAAGACAAAATAGAGTCACAAGAATTATCAATTTTACAAAGAGACAAAGTCTTGAGTTTGGACAATGGTAGATGACCTAATCTACAATGCCAAAGTAAAAGATCTTTATTACATGTAGTAGAATTAATAGTAGAGTTGACAACAAAGCTGGAACAATCAGTAGTATGAGGAGAAACAGCTGTGTGAAGCATGTAAAGATCCTTGTAGGTTTTACCAAGAACAAGAGGCTTCTTCAGAGAAGAGCCCTGCAAATAGCATGCATTAGTAGTAAAACTAATCATACATTGTAAATGTGCAGTCAGTTTAGCTATAGAAATGAGATTATGTTTGAAGAGTGGAACATAAAGAACATTATCAAGAATAATGTCACTAGAAAGAGGTATTTGTCCTACATCAGAAATTTCTATAACTTGACCATTAGGTAAAGAAATTGTGACTGGCTTAGACAAATGAGTCAATGAAGTGAAAAGAGATTTATCAAAGCACATGTGATCACTTGCACCACTATCAAGTATCCATTCACTTTTATTAGAATCAGAAAAACAAGCAATGTGAGTACCTGCAAAATTTGCAGCAGAGGGAAATTCTGATGTCTGAGCAGTTTTGAGCATATTCATAAGTTGAGAACACAATTCAGGTGTAAGCTGTGGAACAGGAGAAGAAGCTGGTATTTCAGCTGAGGTAGCTTTAACATCAGAACTGTCAACTTGAGCTGTAAATTTCTTGGTTTTAGTGAATTTAAAATCTGATGGAAAACCACGGAGCTTGTAACATTTGTCAATTAGATGTCCAGGTTTCTTGCAGTAATTGCAGTGAAGATTAGTCTTCTTTGTGTCAGAACCATTTCTTGCCTTAAAGTATTGAGGTCGAGATTTGTTAACATTCAGAGAAGCAGAGTCAGCAAGAAAATGAGAAGTAGAATGTATTTCCCTCTGAGCTTCTTCTTGGAAGAGAAGGCTGTAAACATGACCAAGAGTAGGCAAAGGAGATGTCATCAAGATTGATCCTCTCATTACATTGTAGAAATCATTTAAACCCATGAGGAACTGGATCACTCTCTGATCTTGATGAAATATGGCAAGTTTAGAAGCAGCACCACAAGTGCAGCCACAAGTACAGATTGGAGCCAAACAAAGTGAGTCAATATCATCCCATAACATTTTAGTTTTGGTGAAATAGTTTGAGATGCTTTGATTTCCTTGTGAAACTTCAGATAATTCTTTGTGCAAACCAAATAGTTGAGCACCATTTGACACACCATAACGCTATTCAAGTTCAAGCCACATTTGATGTGCAGAGGTAGAGTAAATAACACTCCTGCCAATAGACTTTGATAAAGCACCTAAGATCCAAGAAATAACCATATCATTGCAGCATGACCAACTCTTGAATGAAGGTGAATCTGGTGATGGTTTTGGTAACGATCCGTCCACAAAACATAGCTTATTGCGAGCAGAAAGAACAATGAGCATTGAACGTTTCCAATTACCGAAACCAGTACCGTCGAACACTTCACTGACTAATTTCATACCAGGACTGTCAGAGGACTGTAAGTGTAACGGATTATCGAAATTGAGAGATGTAGAGTTATGAGACAAAGAACGATACAGATAAAAAACTGTTTGATGATCATTCTGATCAATATGAGCATCGATATGATCATTCTGATCGTTATGAGAAATAGGAGTGTTTTGTTCAGTAACATTATTTGTGGTAGTCATTATTACTTGATCTGACTTGAAAAATTCATAGAGTAAAATACACAAACACTTTGTGTGCAAAAATGAACGAACAGATTATATGAAGAATATGATGATATACCGATCACAACAACGAACAAAAGTATAAAGAAGATGAAAATCAATAACGATCAACTAAGATATGCAAAGAAATGATCGAATTGATAAAGAAAAAGCACGTTAATCAGAAAAAAAAATGTGAATACGATCAAAAAAGAAAGATCGATAATCGAGAAGACAGATAAAAGTAACAAGAAAGATGATCGAATTGACAAAAGAGATAAGATAAACATAAAAGAGATGATCAAACCGATGAGAGAGACGAGATGATCGTGAGAGAGCTTGACGAGAGAGACGACGAGAATGCGGAATGAAAGAAAGAATTTACGTCACCATTTTCGATCAAGTAACCTCGCTTTGATACCATGTAAAACCTGTAAAGTTGCAGGTTGTATCTATCTGTGTGTATAGTTGTATGAAGAAGAAAGACAAGATTGTGAAATTATGCTTATTCTCATTACTGTGAAATGTTTACAGAGAAATGTTTAAATACATAAGATGTACAAGAGAAAGCGGGAAAAACAGTTACAAAAACTAACTCTATTTACAGCCTAATAAGAAATATGAATAATAAAATCCAACTGGCTATCTCTGTCACGTGACATGTCCAACATGAGTCACCGCCCATTACTCCTTCCACGTGCAATACACCAACTAAGAAGAGATGTAGCTTCAAGCTTCTACTAAAAGATTGAGTTTCAAATTCAAAATTCAAATCTATGTACACAATTTTCAAAAATTCAAGTTGAACATTATATACAGGAGTTTATATCTCTCTCTTTCTCTCATGCTCTCTTCTCTCTTCATTTTAATTTTTTTCTTTTCATTATAATTTGTTTACCTCTATGTTCATAGTTTGATTTTTACATTAATTTCATATTATGTATTAACTTTACTGACAGTATGTTATTTTGTATTGTAAATTGAAGCTTGCTGAAAAGTTGTTTGATGATTTGCCCAAAAGAAAAAATTGATACTGTAACTTTCAGGTACTTTTCTTAATATGAATTAACAATTAATTTTTTGACAAACATTGATACGTATAATAGTTAGTTTGATTCTTTGTGTGAATATAATCATCGTCAATAGATTGATTTTTGGTGTGTATATACAAGTTTAACTACATGATTATTTGTTAATTTTTGTTGATATTTGTTGACTTGCAGGCAATGGAATTAAATGGTCTAAATTTGTCACCGATTAAACTTGATTTTGCCCGGAAAAGGGGTGATTACACTCCAAGCAGCGGGTATATTAATTTTTCAAACATTTGTTATCATTATTTTGGTGATGTAATCTTTAATTTTGGGACTAATATCATAATATTTCACGTAGGAACTCAAGTAAATACAATTTTTGTATGTGGTTTTTACACAAGTGGTGATGGGAACAATGTATGTTCTTACATTCTTATTTTCACCCAAAGTACGGGTTTCTTTTGAGTCATTAGCTTGAACTAATACATTTTGTTCGGCAGATCCGGAGTGCACTAAAAAACATTTTGGAACTTGTGGTGATATTTCTAGAATCTCTGTTCCCAAAGATTATACTGGTGCCATGAAAGGGTTTGGAAATTAATTCTCGACCTATCTTAGTATCATTTCCTAAAATTCCATGCTTTGCTTATTCTCCTGATACTTTAGAAACTATTCTGCTGATGTTTAGATGGATCTAATTTGCTTAATCGATGTGTATTTTATTTGTATACCAAATCTTATCGAAGAGTGACTAAGTATACATTTAGATTGATCTAATTAAACATGAACATGTATGATTGATGCAGCAGTATGCTTTATTATCTCTCTTGCATGATTGAAATGGATACAGAGCATGAAGGTCTAAAAGACCATGGTATAGAAGTACATAATGTTTCTTTAGTTGAACAAAAGGTATGCCTTTCCTTATTACTTTTATAATTTACTTTGCATACTACATTTATTAGTTTTATATATTTGTTAAACTATTCTTTACTTAGTAGAATTTGTTTACTCCAAATCACATAATGCTCGCACAGGTTCCCAGTTATTTACTTAGTAGAATCTGTTTAATTGCAAGTGGCATTAGCTATAGTGTGGTTGTAAATCCGGTGATAATTAGTTGTACTGAATCGGAATTATGGTACTGTTCCAGAACATATGTTTCTCGATTGAGTTAGCGTTGCGTTATATATCAGATTAAAGGAACTTTATGTTGGAATGTAATCTACATCTATGAGTATTTGACGCATAGTAGTCACCTGAGTGGTCTGTTGTGTTGTGCCCTACAAAGTATAAACTATTTGTATATTTGACATTGATGTGAATAGTTATGTACTTCGGGTTGTATATTTTAGTTCGTTTTTACATTGAATCTCCAGTAACTGGATTGGAATCGCATAATTTGGGCAACTAACTTGGGGACAATCTACAAATCCAGCTGGTGTTTTAGATGCTAATAGCAAAATGGCAAGTCAACTTCCATTGTGACGATATGATGATAAGTTCAAATGTATCTGAACGTAACTAGCACCAATAGTCCTTGAAGATTAGGCAATTCATTCGAATAAATATAATCATATTATGAAAGCATAGTGTACCACAATGCGCATTTTCATGAAACTCCGCCATGAAAACAATTTTTTAGAACTCACTAAAGGTGTACCAGTATCTAATATATTTTTCTTAACTACAGGGGCCTTACAACTTTCAGCGATCACATCACATCAGGGACCTTACAACCGTACAGGTAGATACACTAATACACTCCTGGAAACTCCTGGAACTTTTTTGGTCTTGCATCTATTTTCGTATTTTTTGTGGTATGATTAACAGGAAATCTACAATTTTAGCAACTAACAAGTTGTCTCCAAGGCAAAAAGTTGTTGCTTCGGATGTTCATTGCAGTGGGTAAACCTCCCATGGTATACTGGTTGTTATCTGTCTAGAGCATAAATAGTGCGAGTATATATCATGCAGATTGTGATACTATCTGTTTCAGCAGAATGAAGTTTCTAAACTGTAGGAGATAATTCTCTTTTTCTGTTGCCTATTTAAAGTACATACTTAAAATATATCGTTCCCATATTTGGATGAAGAGATACTCTAAACATTGACGATCTTTCCATTTTCTATTAGAACGGGATTTCGCGATTATCATATTGTTGATATCTAGATGGGTACACAGCTACACATTGCCACTTTGGCGGTCACAACATAGAACATCCCCCTCTTTGTTATAATCATTTGTTAGCATACATAGGTACAGTTATACTAACATTGATATGACTGTAATTCAGTCTAAATGAGTTAGGATAGTAAACATAATTCGGTGTTCGGTTAGAGCTCAGTTTAGTCTGTAAATGGAAGTAACATGAGAGTCGAGGTTAATCACACTAACGCTCCAAAAGAACATGAATTCTTTAACCACATGACTTATTTAGCTGATTATAAAACACAATATCTATGAATTCTTTTAATTTCCAGGAAACAACTCCTAACCAATTTTTTGATTTAAGTCTTTGCTGGCTCCATCAGGGGAATTGATAATAGTATTTTATTAAGGTCAGCCTTATTCTTGGTATTAGTTTTATAAATTTCATCCATGAAGCATTCAATTCCTTAATTATCATTTTTTTTATTTTTTTTGTGATCACTAACTAGGTACCTGTGAAGTTTTCAGAGTTGCAGTCTTATCCCAACCACGGGAAGGCTCAATGTCACATCCTGGATCTTATCAAAGTCCAAGGAGGGTGGAGTGAAAAAGATGATTTTAGCAGACAAAAGATTGCTAAGTTCATTGAAGACAAGTTCATTAAATATACAAATATTTTATGATGTAAGATTTAAGTTGTACTTAGGAATCAAATTTAGAATTGGTTAAAATGAGAATATATATTCATTTATACATTTTATGGTGTAGAAGACTTCCGAGAATACTAAGCACAGTCTTAAGGCTATGGTAATTGGTGAAGCATTTTTATAAAAAAAATATAACAAATGCACTTGATAGGTATCTATGTTGCTGGACTATTTTACAAACATATAACCAACATTATTTAGGACTGCTCAATTTATTTATTAGGACTGCTCCCCATCTCCTGACTGGAATAGTTGGTTAATTTTTTGGTAGTTGTTGGAATTGAGTGATACACTTACCCTTGTTCTTGAGTGAATATTCTTTTGTGAGTAGATTGTGAGTGTTTGCTTGTTTTTGCGTATGAGATCCCGAGTTTTGACTCAAAGATGTACTCTTGTAGGCTTAGCATGTTTACTAACTTATTCTTACACTTGACATGGACTTGTGAGAACTTATGCATGTTCATTGAGTAGACTATGTGAATACTTGCACTTTCGACACCAAGACATTGCGTATTTACTTTGATTCTTAAGTTGATATGGCATGAGAGGATTTGAAGGTATGGTAGGATATTAGTACTAGATTATTTGCATTTTCATTTAGTTGCATTCATGCATTGCATTGCATTGGATTTTGTGGGTACATTCGCTATAGGCCCTCACGAGACCTTACTCGTCCACTAGGGCTGCCTAGGGGTTTAAAGGACTTGTTGCATATGCCAAATGCAACCGTGATCACCTACGGAAGTGGTACTAGTTAGTTAGTTAGTTGTAATTGTTTATGCTTGAGGACAAGCATCAGTTTAAGTTTGGGGGTGTGATAAGTGGAGTTTATATCCACTTAGAGCGTTCCATATCGGCTTAAATTGATTGTCTTGGACTCAAGTTTGTGGTGTTTTTGATGTGTTTTGTTTAGTTGTGCAGATTTACGAGAATGTTGATTAAGGTTGATGCTTCTATGGTTTTTTGAGAATAAATTGATTAAAATTCGGATTTCTGAGACGGTTGCGCAGTCTACACTGTTTTGGCCATATCTGGAGTTCTAGAAGTCCATTTTCAGCGATCTTACAGCTCACGCGAAGCCTGGCAGATTTTCTACAACATGGAATAGGTTTTACAAGAGCAAGTTGCGCGTGGTGGGCGCAGGCTGCGTGAAGAACAGACTGTTGGGCGCAGATTGCCCCTGAAAAATTCTACCAGATTGTTGATTCACTGTTTTGGCGATTTTTCAGGGGCAACCTGCGCCCAACAGTCTGTTCTTCACGCAGCCTGCACCCACCACGCGCAACTTGCTCTTGTAAAACCTGTTCCATGTTGTATAAAATCTCCCAGGCTTCGCGTGAGCTGTAAGATCGCTGAAAACGGACTTCTAGAACTCCAGATATGGCCAATACAGTGTAGACTGCGCAACCGTCTCAGAAATCCGAATTTTAATCAATTTATTCTCAAAAAACCATAGAAGCATCAATCTTAATCAACATTCTCGTAAATATGCACAACTAAACAAAACACATCAAAACCACCACAAACTTGAGTCCAAGACAATCAATTTAAGCCGATATGGAACGCTCTAAGTGGATATAAACTCCACTTATCACACCCCCAAACTTAAACTGATGCTTGTCCTCAAGCATAAACAATTACAACTAACTAACTAACTAGTACCACTTCCGTAGGTGATCACGGTTGCATTTGGCATATGCAACAAGTCCTTTAAACCCCTAGGCAGCCCTAGTGGACGAGTAAGGTCTCGTGAGGGCCTATAGCGAATGTACCCACAAAATCCAATGCAATGCAATGCATGAATGCAACTAAATGAAAATGCAAATAATCTAGTACTAATATCCTACCATACCTTCAAATCCTCTCATGCCATATCAACTTAAGAATCAAAGTAAATACGCAATGTCTTGGTGTCGAAAGTGCAAGTATTCACATAGTCTACTCAATGAACATGCATAAGTTCTCACAAGTCCATGTCAAGTGTAAGAATAAGTTAGTAAACATGCTAAGCCTACAAGAGTACATCTTTGAGTCAAAACTCGGGATCTCATACGCAAAAACAAGCAAACACTCACAATCCACTCACAAAAGAATATTCACTCAAGAACAAGGGTAAATGTATCACTCAATTCCAACAAAATCATAAACATGCTTGACATTTGGTATCAATCTAACTCTTAACACAACATACATCAATAACGATAATCAAAAGGTCTTTATTTGGGTTGTAACGGGGCTAAGGACAAGGTATGTCAAGTAAGCCAAAACAGGTGAAGTGTCAAAAGCTAGTAAGTACCATAATAAATCATACACAACACCCTACTTTCTCCCCACACATAATTTTACTATTCTTCTTCCAACAAAAACGCTCGATTAGTCGACTAGAGTAGGATCACAACAAACACAAATATGCTCTCATAATATTTTTTTTTTCTCTTTTTTTCTTTTCCTTTTTTTTTCTTTTTTTTTTTCGAGAGCTAGATAAAACAATAATATAAACAATAACAATGATCCCACAATTTTATTACACATGCCGACTATCAAGTAAACAAACCCAATTTTCAATATTTCCCCAAAACTAAGACCAACAATAAACTCCTCCTTGCACACCTTATTACTCCCTTAAGCACTCTACTAGCCTTTGACAATGTGGGTTCAAATTAATGTAAGGCCAATACAAGAAAATGGTCTAGGCAAGTAACGTGGTATGTCACCGAAAAATAAGATTAAGCTCAACGGGTTAACTAGTTGATCATGTAAATATGGTGTGGTAATATGGGAAAATATGCGGTTATTCCTAATTGCCTTTATCATTTTAATCGTCAAATAATGTCATGCGTTTCAAGAAAGACCTCAAACAACTGCTAGCAATGCAAACAATCCGTGGACACTCAAGCAAATGAATAAATTGCAAATATATGCATATAGGCTCAAAACTCACTTGGTATGACAAAACATAATCAATCCCAAGTAAAAATCTCTCTAATGCACCGACTTGTATTCAAAGCATGCAAACTAAATCATCTTGCACATATTCATGTCCTTCTAATTACTTACAACATTCAATAAGTCTAATAGCTTCAACTTACTAGTGTATGTGTGTGCACAAGAATAAAGCATATCACTTCTCAATCAAAAGCGTCAACAACACAAAATTCCTATCAAGCATGGGTGCAAATGCATCTATTATGGACTCACATGATAATAATACGAACAAACATGCATGAATTACAACTAAAATGCAAACATGATATCCTACATGAACACATAATACAACAACTACGTACTAATCCCTCAAACCACCCCCAAACTTAAAATATTCAATGTCCGCATTGAATGAAAGTAAATAGGAGGGATAGTAGGAAACATACCTAATCATCGAAACACATGGGTTGCCTCCCACAAAGCGCTTCTTTAACGTCAATAGCTTGACCTCCTCAAAAATACTCCGGTAAAGGCGTAATATCCACTTTCTCGATCATAAACTCGCCACCACAAAAAGTATCAAGAACATCTGTGGTTGTCTTTATCCTGCAGAAAGTCTCCAAACAAGCATCAGCAAAATAAAATATGTCATTAATAAGCAACAATTCAGTAAGTGCTTGTACGGCTTTGGAAAACTTTGTGATAAAACAACGATAAAATTCAAAACCACAAAAAATATTGAACTCCCTTGACATAAGGTGGAGGTTCTGGTGGTGGCTTTTCTTCACTCCTCACTTTCATTGGAGCCATTCGAACATCTTGGCTTATCACATCATTGGCTAATAAGACACTTCCATCTTCTCCCTCTTCTCGAGCTTGAAACGTATGAGCTACTTTGTATGGATCCTCAACCAGAATTTGAGAAATATCATCTTGGACAATATTTGTTATCACATCAACCTTGAAATAAGTGTTCTTGAGCAAAGAAGCCTTGTAAGTAGAGGCTAGATCGAGAGCAAATTTATCAATACATGGTAGCTGAGGCACAGGTTGTGGAAGAGAAACAACAACCATCTCTGTATTGCTTTCCTTTGTCACCTCATCATCAGTCACATTGTCCTTGGTAGCAGCAACATCATTGATCTCGTCTTCGGTGGCATACTCCTTCTCTTTATCAATGGCCTCATCATCAACATACATGGAGAAACTATCATATTCCTGATCGCTTGTGAGATTGATAGCAATCAGGTCCTCTTCGGATCGGATAGATGATGATGGTAAATAATCGAGCTGCCCTTTAATAGAAAAGTTAGCCAACTATGCAATTTGAGATTCAATCGCCAAACTTTGAGTTTCTAATTCTTTGATCGCCTCGGCTTGTTCTTCATAACTCTTTAGCAGTTTATTCAAGATATCCCACATCTCATTTGTCTGATCAGCTTGCACATCTACGCTGGATTGAGAAACATGTAGATCTTCTTGTAGAGGAGGATATTGATATTCTTGCTGTGGCGATTGCTCATATGACTGATAATATTGTTGCTCAAACTGTTGCTGATTATGATATGAAAAATTTTGAGCACCATTGTCCTGGTAGTAGAAATCTGGTTGATTCACGCATTCTTGATCAAAAGTGTTTGAATACTGATTGTACCCATATCCTTCTTTAAAAGAATTCATTTGTCCCAACTCAGCATTCTGAGAATTATAGACATTGTAAGAGCATTCAAAACCATAGTGACCCTGCATACCGCAAATTTGACAGAAGTTGTAAGTTTTAGGGGCCACTTGTGACATCTCATTGATACTCATTGGACGCATAGTGGGCTCTGTAGGGTTGAATGAGGCAATTTCTCGAGTATGTGCCTCTACTAGGGAAGATAAGAGTGCAAAAGTATCAACTTCACCCATTGCAAACCTGTAGACACTCAACAAAGCCAAGAAAACGCAGTAAAATTTGCCTCAATTGGAACAAAGGTTCCAACGAGACAATGGAAACAATCTAAACAACTAAATTAAAATCAACAGAAACTCGCTGTCTCCCCGGCAGCGGCCCCAAAAAACTTGATGTGTCAAATTATACTTAACCGCAAGCGCACTGTGTCTATTTCTAGTACAGATGGCAAGCGGGTCGAATCTACAAGGAGACAGGTTCTACTAATTCCTTTTCAGTTATAGCTAATTGTTTCAGGGACAAACGATTATTGGAGAATATTAATTAACTAATTAAACAAGATTAACACTAATTAAACAGATGATAAACAAATTATTTAAAACCTAGGGCAATCAGGTCCACCATGCTTACACAATTGGCTCTTAAGCTAAAGCAATCAATGTGATCCTATAACTAGAGTATGTTAATCTCTTCCAAGCATTAACACTCTCGAAACTTTCAACACAATTAACCACTTTTAGTAATTCAATCAATCAGGTAATTAGAGTCAAGTTAATCTCTTCCAAGAATTAACGCTCTCAGAAATCCAATGATGCTTCCGCACTCAAATTCAATTCTGCTAATCGTATGTGTGCCTCTAGTAAGTAAATCTCTCGATCCATACCCCTATTTGCATATAATTAATCCATGATATCGGCCGATTATACAAATTAATGATTAAAACATATCAATCAGAATTAACCATAACCAATCAAACCACTATGAAAATCATGTCAATATTAGTGCAAACATGGCTTCCCTTTAAGCCCTATATATAACTACTCGCTAATAATTAAACAAGTAAAACAACTAGTAAAACAAGAAAACATAATTAAACTAATAAGAACAAAGAAAAGATTAAGAGAACAAAACCTTCAAACTTCAATGTTGTCACCCCAAAAGAAGAGTCATGGTGTTTCTCTACATCTCCAACTAATAATAATACTAATCTACTCTAAACTATATTATCTGATCTAATATTACATCCTTAATAATTTTTACATCCCCAATAATTTGTCCCAAGATGTGTTTATATAGCCTCTTGATTTAGCCTCCAAGCAATTGCCTTCTTAGAGTTGGAATAGAAGATGGCAAGTTTCCCACTTCAAATTGAATTTCTGGAAGCTGCTGGATTTTCTTGTAAAATTCGTAACTTATTTTTCTTCTCTGTTTCCGGGCTCTTCCAACTGGATTTTGCTTACTGGACCACCTTTAAATTAAAGATAATTCCACAAGCTTCGCGTGGACAGTAAGATCGTCAAATTCTGACTTCTGGAACTCAAGATATGGCCAAAACAGTGAATCAACAATCTGGTAGAATTTTTCAGGGGCAACCTGCGCCCAACAGTCTGTTCTTCACGCAGCCTGCGCCCACCACGCGCAACTTGCTCTTGTAAAACCTGTTCCATGTTGTAGAAAATCTCCCAGGCTTCGCGTGAGCTGTAAGATCGCTGAAAACGGACTTCTAGAACTCCAGATATGGCCAAAACAGTGTAGACTGCGCAACCGTCTCAGAAATCCGAATTTTAATCAATTTATTCTCAAAAAACCATAGAAGCATCAGCCTTAATCAACATTCTCGTAAATCTGCACAACTAAACAAAACACATCAAAACCACCACAAACTTGAGTCCAAGACAATCAATTTAAGCCGATATGGAACGCTCTAAGTGGATATAAACTCCACTTATCAAGCGTGTTTTTTGTATAATACTCTATAGGACACTGTTATGTCTATAATTTTGCACACATTCTTTCGTTCTAACGGTTGTTTATAATATTGCATTGTTTCAGACATAGCGGGGGATAGCTTTTTGCATTACAGTGAACAAGCTAGCTTATAATATTACAGTGAACAGGCTAGCTTAAAGGAACTTTGCTGTTTATAATATTGCATTGTTTATAATTTGCTAACTTATGTTGGAAACTTAATAGTTTTCCTTTGATACAGTAATACATAATGTTCTATTAACACCACTAATATACATTTTGCAGTGACTAAATACTCTACAATGTTGGAAACTAATATTATTTTTGCGATGTAAAATGAATAATCTTTCATTCTGCAAGCCCACATAACAAAAGATACTACTCCCTCTATCCCAATAGATTGTTAACACTTTCTATTTTGGGATGTCCTAATAGATTGTTAACATTTTCTAAAATAGTACTCCCTCTGTCTCTTAAAACTTTTCCTATTTACCTTTATCACGTTTGCCAACGCACACTTTTGATCGTTAATATCTTTAATTTCGTATTAGTTTTAAATATAAAAACTTCAATGTATTAAAGTACTCATAAATACGAATCCAACAAGATCACTCATGACTATATTTGGACTTATAGATTAGACGTAAATTAGTAATTTGTCTCATGTTATGAACAGTCCCGACATATTAAACGAGAAAAGAATTTTGAGACGGAGGGAGTAAGTTTTAACATTATTACACTCACTACTTCACTTATTTTAACAATACTTTACACATTACACCCACTACTTAACTTATTTTAACTATAAAATCACTATTACACCCACTACTTAACTTATTTTAACAATAAAATCACTATTACACCCACTATTTCATTTATTTTAATAATATTACACCCACTATCTTGGTTTCCGTGCAAAAAGCAAATGTTAACATTTCATTGGGACGGAGGGAGTAACTTATATCTTTTCTAATATTAGTACAAGTGTACATTGTTAATATTGCAGAACATTTGAATTTATTCTTTCTGTTATTTAATTGGTCGTGCTTTTCATACCACTTTGTAATATTAGTTGCATATGTTAAGATTCCAGCACTAAAATGCATATGTATGCTTTGTTTTTTTGTAAAGAAATGATGAATTACTGCATTATTATCCTATTACTTTCAGGCCTTTAGCCTATTTGGAGAAAGATATTACAACATATAAATTAGTTCTTTAATCATTTAATGTATTCAAAGTAACTAGCTTTGTAGCCCGTGCAAGGCACGGGCATGCTCTAGATTACAAATTTATGAATTATTCATAATTACGTAGGATTGATTTGTTGATATCTTCGATCGTTCATATCTTTGTAGCAATTGTTCTGAGTAAATAGAATTTATGCAATACCCGATCGTGACATGCAAATTATAATTCTGGTTAAATTAAATCTATTTTATATTTTACGCTATGTTTTGTTTTGTTAAAATAAACTTGAACGATATGTAATAAATTGGTCAATGTTAAGATCAAAACCGTACTTCGAAATATAAATATATAGAGTTAACATGGATGGATACAGAGATACATTCAAGTATTAATTACATAATAATAAATGCATATTAGTTCATATCAGTTATTATTATATATATAATAAATATGTTAGTGTTGCAATACCTAAATAGCCCCCGAAAATATAACATAGATATAATTAGTAGAGGTAAATATGACTTTTTATATGAATAAATTTGCTCATGGAAACCCCCATTTGCTCTATTATATATATATATATATATATATATATATATATATATATATATATATATATATATATTTGTTATATTGTTTTATGCGTTAACGTATTAAAGATGTGATTGATGAGTTTTACGATAGTTAATGTTAATACAAGTTTGTATTATACTTACATAGGCATGAAGGTTTTTTTTGTATTGGGATATTTTTTGTAATATTTAATTCGTAAATAATTAAAGTAGATCTAAAATGATTAATAAGATATGGTATATGTTAGTGAATATTATAGTACATTATAACATATCCACATAAATTTATATATGTATTTATGTTTGTACAAGTTTATGTATGTATAATTATGCAGTAATTAATATATTATAAATAATAAAATATTAATAGATTATACAACATAAATGTATGTATGTATGTATGTATGTATGCTATATAGTATGTATGTATATATGTATATAATATTATAGTAGATTATTATATATGCACATAAATTTATATATGTATGTATTTATGTTTGTACATGATACGTATGTATAAATATGCATATTAATTATACAACAATTAATAGATTACAAATAATGAAATATTAATAGATTATACAACATAAATGTATGTATATATTATATGTATGTATGCATGTACGTATGCATGTATAATTAATAGTTATGTTGTATGTATATATGTATGTATGCATACATACATACATACATACATACATACATACATACAACATAACTATGCATGCATATATGTATGTATGTATGTATGTATGTATGTATGTATATATGTATATATGTATGTATGCATGTATGTATGTAACTATGTATGTATGAATGTATGTATGTATATAGTTATGTATGTATGTATGTACGTACGTATGCATGTATAATTAATAATTATCTACAAATATACATTCTAATTAATAATTATACATTATCTGAGTTAAGCCTACTGAGATTTATCTACAAATTAATACATATAAACAAAAATATGTAGTATGTGTATGTATATAATATTATAGTACATTGTTATATATCCACAAAAATTTATATATGTATGTATTTATGTTTGTACATGTGTATGTATGTATAAATATGCATATTAATTATACAACAATTAATAGATTACAAATAATGAAATATTAATAGATTATACAATATAAATGTATGTATGTATGCATGTATGTATGTATGTATGTATGTATGTATGTATGTTATATAGTATGTAGGCCATTGTTCCATGGAGAACCATCTTACGTGGAGAACCGTGGAGAACCACTTAAAATGCATTAAAATTGCTTTATATATAAGGGCCCCGCAGGGGCACCTTCACAAAAAAGTCTTATAATTCTATCCTCTATCTATTTATAAAAAAATACAAAAAAAAAAGTTTTTTAAAAAATTTCAAAAAATGATGACGTGGCAACAGTTTTTAAAAAAAAATTATTTTTTTTTTTAAAATTTGTTTTTTTTTGATGAATGGATAGAGGGTAGAATTATAATACTTTTTTGTAAAGGGGCCCCGCCAGGGACCTTATATAAAGGACAATTTTAATGCATTTTAAGTGGTTCTCCACGTAAGATGGTTCTCCATAGAGTGGGACTCGTATATAATATTATAGTATATTATTATATATATATATATCCACATAAATTTATATATGTATGTATTTATGTTTGTACATGTGTTTGTATATATAAATATGCATATTAATTATACAACAATTAATATATTACAAATAATGAAATATTAATAGATTATACAACATAAATGTATGTATGTATGTATGTATGTATATAGTACTTATGCATGTATAATTAATAATTATGTATGTATGTATGGATGTATGTATGTATGTGTGTATGTACATATGCATGTATAATTATTTATGTTTATGTATGTATAATTAATAATTATGTATGTAGTGTATGTATGTATGTATATATGTATGTATGTATGTATGTATGTATGTATGTATGTATGTGTGTATGTACGTATACATGTATATTTATTTATGTATGTGTAGTATAATTAATAATTATGTATGTATGTATATATGTGTTTATGTATGTAGATAATGATTTTTAATATAAGCTCAAATGTTCTCATAGCTCAACTGGTTATGGTGTTGCATTAGTTATGTAAGGTCATGGGTTCGAATCCTTTGAATAACATTATTTTTACAAATATTTGGAGTGAGGTTCGGAGGGTCCGAGCCTATGAATAAATTTGCTCAGGGAAACCCCTGTTGGTGTATTAGATATATAATAGATAATAGATTTGTTTAATGTTGTAATAGGATAAATATATTTTATGAACAACAATATATCTAAATATATTTTTATTTTATTGATATATAGGGGTTCGAGGCCTCGCCAGAGGCGGGGACGAGGAATAATTATAAATATAATATATATAATTTATATAGTACACAAATTATAATTTTATTCTTATTTAAAAAAGAATTGGCATCAGAAGTTATCCTCAAATATTATCCTTATTATTATATTTTTGTTCTATGATTTTAATTTTAGAAGCTCATTACACTATAGTATTTTGGTTTTAATCAAGAAATTCATTTCATATTTGACATATTTTGGTTACGAGAAAATGTAGCGATTATAATTCAGATCAAGGAAATCAAATAAATATTGTAATTCAGGTAAGTAGCCATTTATAGTTTAATTTTTATATTAAATTTACATGTGATTTTCTTCAATTCTTTTATCATATACAGGATTCGAGGCGTCGTCGGAGACGGTGCCGAGGAGTATCTTACCAAATATTAAAATTTTTAAATATAAAAATACATTTCTGTTTATATTGATATCAACATAAATATTTTTAACTTATTTAAATATAATAATTATGATTATATGTTAAAGTTTACACGGAGGAGTTATGTTATATAGAAATATAAATTTATTTTATGTTATAAAGATATATCAATTTTTAAGTTTAATTTAAATTTATTATATATAGGATTCGAGGCGCCGTGGAGACGGGGCCGAGAAGGATGCTTATTAAATATTTAAATTTTCAATTATAAAAATATATTTCTATTATATGAATATCAACATAAATATTTTAAACTTATTTAATACCAATAATTATGATGATATGTTAGAATTATAAATTTTGATTTTGGAATATATGAAATTTGACATTTAACAAAGAAAATAGGGTAACCATTCGTATTACATAAACAATTAGAAAATTTAAATATTTCAAATCAAAAAAAAATTCAAAGTTCATCTTAATAACAAAAATCATGTTAACATAAAATATCATTATTAAAATTAAAAACCCAGCATGACGGGCATAAATACTAAGTATACATAGTACATCTACGTGTATGTAAAATTGAAAAAACATGGCATATGGGCATGTGGTTAGATATTCATCACATAATTTTCTGATAGTAAATGAGACATGATTTAAGGTGCGAAATCGGCACAAAAATAAAAGTATGACAAAAGTGAATGCATCATTCATTAATCAAACAGACAAAAACCTTAGCTGCATGCAAGCACATGGGTTGCCGCCGAGGATCAGATCTAAAGGAGAGTTGAGATGATTCATGTCATATGGAGTACAAGTCTATAATTAACAAGAGCTTTCCTGTTGACCCACTCTTTGACCCCACTCATCCACCATATCTCTTGTTTGTTCTTGCCCAAATCTTTGTTCATGCACTTCCTCCAAGTTTCATGGTTGATTTTTAACAACTTTAAAGCTCATCGAGCAAGTTGTACGTTCATTCATTTGTAAAGCAGGTGAATTTCTAAATGTTCGAGGTTTCAGAATCTATTTCATGACGGATTTCAATTCAATATTGATTCGTTCGATTTATCATGCGATGAGTTTTGAGTAAATTATAGATTTATGATCGAATTTTATTTGATTTTACATTTTAGTGATAAGGGACAATTTTTATTTCAAACAAATGATTTTTAACCGCCATTTTAAACCTCATATCTACCCAAGTTCTTGTAAATTTTAGAATTCGATCATTAAAGTATAAAAGTGGATAAATTCATCCACCACTTTACAATTTACTCATGAATTTATAATTCAGTTTTTGTAACACGTACATTTTAGGATTGATTTATCATCTCTACCATTTTTTGTGACGGATATTCGATTTATAGTTATAATTTGAATTACACCTTCATTCTAAACTCAAAATTTATTATTGTGCAGTTACGTGACATTGATGCATATGAAATCAAACAAATTCTTGTTTAAACAGAGGGAGTACTTACCACAAATATGCTAAATAATGCAAGGACTATCTAATTATGCAATCAAAAAATAATTAAGCATTATATAATAAGACTTGTCAGGGCTCGGGGATAAGCCTTCCCTGGAAGATGGAGACAAAAACATACTCCCTCCGGCCTTTCCATTTCTTATCATTTCAAAATAGGGTGTCTGGTACGCATTTTAAGGTGGATTTTAAGGATAGTTGCATAACTTATTTTTGGAATTTTCTTTTTTTGTATAAAAATAGATCAATCCTATTTTTATACAAAAAAAGAAAAGTTTAAAAATAAGTTATGCAACTATCCTTAAAATTTACCTTAAAATGCGTGACAGAAAGTGAAAAAAAAATGTAAAGAAATGGAAAGGACGGAGGGAGTAATTAAATAATAGAAAACCATGCGCTACAAACCAAAGTTCACAATACCATGAAGGGCCAAGTCGTAACTTCATCATTTTTTCATAATCTGGAGATTAGTTGTCCTAATCTTCTTTCATAATCAAGAACATGCTAATGGTGTAGAAAATGACATGAATTATGAGAAGCAAGAAAATGACAGGTTAGCCCTTAGCAGACAATGTAAGTACCTTCGTTAAGAAAAGCATGTGGCTTTGAATGGCTTTGTCGTTAACCTCCACCAGACCAAACCGATTCTCAGTGGAGTAACATTTGTTACCCCTTTACAAATCACATTTTAAATATACTTAAGTCTCGTCATTATACTAATGTTGCTTCAAATTAGCACTTGCAGCAAGGAATAATTTCACGTCTTTCGATAAAATTCTGAGCTGTTCTAGCCAGCCAGTGTTGGAGATTTGTTATCCTATGTACTAATAGTAAATTCCAAATTTATATCTTCACAATAAAATTATAATTTTTAAGTAGTAAAAATAATGGGAAAAGATTGATTGAGATACATACAGGTCAAGAGATGCATGGACTTGCTGGACCAGTGGGAAAGTTCCGATCGAGTGGCAATGCATGTAAATAAAACAAGAAACAAGGGGCTTTTAAGAAGCTGGAGCATATAAAAGCTTGTTAAACTCCCCTGTGATTTTTCACATTCAATATCATTGTCTCTCTCTCACAATAATATTACATAAATTTATACATCTTGTATATATTATTGTTGTTTGGATGATCACAAGTAGTAAAGCTAGGACAATGCAAAGAATGAAACAAATGATGCTGCTTGTGTTGGTTGTACTTTGTGCTTCAGCTACACCTCTTACTGCTCTATCCATTATTGATGGTACTTATCAAACATTTATTTCTTCTTCTACTTAATTTTACTTCTTTAACCAAAATTGTTTGTTTGAACCCAACAGATTGTTCTGTAATCAATGCCTTTATCTCTCTCATTAGCATGATTGTTGATCATTTAACATACTTGCTAGCTAGCTTGTTCTATGTTTCTTTGTTTCAGTACAAATGCAAGTACTGGTATAGATTATCTGTATGTTTCATTACAAATGCAAGTAGTATAGATTATCTGAATAATCAAAGTTGCTCAGCCACAGTGACAAGAATCAATTACCATGAATTTCCTTCTTGAATAGTATACGATCCTGTTGTGATCTTCCTCTGACACCTTAAGATTTTAGATGAGCCCGTTATTTAAGGTACCTGTTTCGAATGTTAGTTGAGTACTAAATGTAACAATCAAAGGTTTTGGGATCTTACAGAAAAGTATTCTGTATTCGAGTTCACGGTCATTGCCTTCGTGTCATGTGATTATCCTTTCTTAGACTAAGAGATCTACTGTGTTTGTCTTGGGCGGCCCTTCAATCCGTTTTCAGAAACTATTCGAGTCCTGGTTCAAGTACATGGGATATTTGATTTCCATGGTTACAACTTAAAACAAAAACAAATAAACCAAATGCTAGAGAGAATATTTTTGAACAAAGAGTTTAAATTCCTATAGAATATAAAGGAAGATTTTCAAATCGTGACAGATGCATATGTGCTTATTACAGTACTAAATTATTTAACCAACGCAAGCCATGTTCCATGTGAAACGTGAGAAAAATAATGCAGCTCTGCACCTTCCTGATTTTCAAATTATTTTGTTTGTATATTCTCTATTCATAAACTAATGAAAAAACAGTTTGATACAGTAATTAACTGCTTAAGGTTGTCTAGATTTAATCTAATATGAATGTTTGAAAGTGTATATTGATGTAACCGGTGAACAAAATGCAGGATTGTTGCCTAATGGCAACTTTGAATTTGGCCCAAAACCGCAGCAAATGAAGGGCACCAAAGTGATAGATCCCCATGCCATACCAAACTGGGAAACTTCAGGATATGTAGAGTACATTAAATCAGGTCAAAAACAAGGAGACATGTTGTTGGTGGTGCCTGAAGGAGCCTTTGCGGTTCGTCTAGGAGATGAAGCTTCGATTAAAACTAAGGTTAAGGTTGTCAATGGAATGTTTTATGCTCTTACGTTTAGTGCAGCCAGGACTTGTGCACAAGAAGAGAAATTAAATGTTTCGGTGTCACCAAATTCTGAGGAAAAAGACTGGGGAATGCTACCTATGCAAACTATGTATAGTAGTGATGGTTGGGATTCATATTCTTGGGGATTTTTGGCAGAGTCCAATCAAATTGAGATAACGATCCATAATCCAGGCATGGAGAAAGACCCTGCTTGCGGTCCGCTTATTGATTCTGTTGCTTTGAAGGCACTTACTTCTCCAAAAAGAACTAGAGGTGCTATTCATTCATCAATTAACGCAAATCTGAGTTCATTCTAACACTGCCTCATATGCCTTTACCACTAGTCTGTCACATTTTAGTAACTTAATTGATCTTTGGTTTCTATGTATTGCAGCTAATATGTTGAAGAATGGAAATTTCGAAGAGGGTCCATACATATTTCCCAACACATCATGGGGTGCACTAATCCCTCCCAACATCGAGGATGATCATTCTCCATTACCCGGATGGATGGTTGAGTCCCTTAAGGCTGTAAAATACATTGATGTCGCACATTTTGCAGTGCCCGAGGGCAAAAGAGCTGTTGAACTTGTTGCTGGAAAAGAAAGTGCATTGGCACAAGTGGTGAAGACCACACCAGGGAAGGTGTATGATCTCACATTTTCCGTTGGGGACGCTAAGAACTCGTGTGAAGACTCTATGATAATAGAGGCATTTGCTGGGAAATCCACACTTCAAGTTCCTTATCAGTCTACCGGTAAAGGTGGATTTAAGAAAGCAAAACTTCGGTTTAAGGCAGTGTCTACAAGGACAAGAGTTAGATTTTTGAGCACATATTATCACATGAAGAGTGACCATTCTGGTTCTCTCTGTGGTCCAGTTATCGATGATGTTAAGTTGCTCAGCGTTCGTTACCCTGGACGAGCATGAACACTTATTTGGTGAAGAAGCTATTGTTTTTTATGAGAATTGAAGAATGAAGATCACATTACACTGCTTGTGATGATAACTGATGAGCAAATCGTATTGAATATTTTCGTATTATTAATTAAGATGGTGTGTTTCTTTCATTGTAACATAAAGTGCAGGGAAAGGGAAAAAAAAGGGTGTTATATTTTAGGATCAATGGTTTATAAATTATATTAATAATAATAACTTAAACAATGATTTAAATTATATTTTCTGAACTGAACTTCAATATTCCCTTCATATTTTTAAAAATTAGAGTTACCTCTATCTCTGCTTTGCATTCTTTATGTAGTGCCTCTTTAAGACCTTGCTTCAGTGTGAGTTTACCCTGCTACACTGCTCTCTCGACGAGATCGAATTGATTGAGTTGGTTTGTGCTATGAGCCTCGTTTTACCCCGTCGTCAACAGAGATCATGATAACGTGATGCCAAAATCTGTTTTTTCTTTGTGATGTAAAGCCTATACGGAGCGGCACCCTAGCTATTATCAAATTGAAAAATTAATATTTACATGTCTCAACCTAGTTAAACATCTTTTGTGGTCATTCCAGGCTTTTGTTTCACGCCACATATCACTTGTGTAACTTCGGGAAAAAAATTTACAATCAAGAGAATATCATGGAAGTAGGGAATCTCCACTGAGAAATATACTTTATTGATATTAATAAACTATCTAGAATAAATATAATTAATAAGTATTATTGAAATATGTACTAGTACAGAATTGAATGATAACATTATATAATAAATAAATATTATTTAATTATCTAATTATAGGCAATCCAATATGGGATAAAAATATAAAAAATTAAATAAATGAATCTTATATAACTAAGTATAACGCATCATTAAAACATGATTTTTGATATTAATAAAAAAGTATAGATTTACGTAAAATATTTAACCCCAAAATGTTATTAAAGCATATTTCAGTTTGAACTAATTATATTATATATCCTTACATATAATAAGCATAAAAGATCATATCCATAATTTTCGTCCATGTACTACCAAATTAATCTCAACCATCGATCTAATATTTTTAAAAATTTATCTTTTTAATATCATATTAAAAAAATTATAATCTAAATCTAAAAAGGATATTATTTAAAAAGTTAATATTAGAATTGAATTTCGAAAAGAAAATTATACTATAAAAAGGATATATTTAAAAAAGGATACAACTAAATTATATTTTTTTTATTAATATTAAAAAAAGTTTATATTTACTAATTGTGCTCTATCTTAACATCTATAAATCAGATTTGGATGATTTTCCAACCCACACGAAAGTTATAAAATTATCTTTAATTTAGGGATGATTCAACAATTATTATCCAAATGGAAACACTCAAATCAATGGAGAATGTAATTACGGATTTTTACATTAATCACATTGATAATCTTATTCAATTTAGAAAACCAAATTATATATGATTTAAATCATTGACATTAACTTTTTCGTCTTTCACTATAAATACACTTTTTAGTTTACATGTTAAAAGGTAATTTTTTTTTTTGTTGCTAGATACAACTTTTTCATTTATTTATTTTATGATCTAATGATTCCTATTTATTTTGTCGTACTGAATACCAGATTACCGACTACCAAAATTTAAAACAAAATCACTCTTACACTTATCATTAAAACTGTATTTTGTTGTTAGTATAACTATATTCAAATAATAAGAAGGTTATTTTGATAATCAAAACGAAATATAAGTAGATTTTATAAATCGAATAAATTTTTCAACGTAAAAATCTTCAATTTCTTTCTTTTTTCTGCGTAGTTTTAATTGGAAAGTAAATTTTAAACCGTCATTAAATTAAAGATTATTTGTTAATTTTATGTGTGCTATAAAATCGTCAAAATCAAATTTTAAGAATTCAAGATATAACACAAATATTAAATTGAACATGTAAAATCTTATATATATCAATTTTTTAACAAAAATTTGATACGTAAATTAATAATATAGATATATTAAAAATTAATATAGTTATACATATTAAAAAGGGAATTTGTCTAATATGTCCCAAATTAAGTACTCAATTAAGAATATGTCCTTTTTTATTCAATAATTATAATTATGTCCCATGGTTAAATTTAACTCATATACATATAATTATATATACATTAAGACCATATTGCCCATACCCATAATAGTTATATATATTATATAATTATTGTTGCAACGATTGTTCTATTAAACAAGTTTATTAGTCATTTTATGATTGTTGCTGTTGCAATTGTAAAGTTTACGATAATGCATATAAAGGAAAAGAAAAGAATTTGACATGAAATTAGCATGTATAGTTAATATTGAAATTTGCCTTGTGAGTGTTTAGTGCATGATTTGAGGTACAAATGTTTTGAAAGGTCCTAGCGATGTTGATGCGAACAACGTGCTTTAGTTCTTTTCTTGTTCATCTGTCATTCCAGCGTTGCACTTCATAGTTCTCAGTTTTTTTTTCTTCCACTAAGGCAACATTACATTGTGCTGCAAGCGCTTTGTGTTTATTTGATCCTGTTACATGACCTACAGACTTGAAAGTGATTCAATTCTATTGCTTCTGGATTAGAACCGATACAAAGTGCTTTCAGTAAATAAGACTTTATCCTATATATTACACTATTACAATCAAATATGTAAATAAATTAATGACAAAAATTAAAAATAAATAAGTAGAGGACAAAATTGTCTTTTAATAATGTATAGTTAGTGAGTTAATCTTGGTTAAAATTAAAAGTGGGACATATTAATAAAAAGGGACATATTTATAATTACAATTAAGAATGGGACATATTCATAAATGGCTTATTCAAATGGGATATATTAGAAAAAAACCCTATTAAAAAAGGAACTGGTTGTATCTAATAGGAAAAAATACACATTGCCGAATCAACCCACCATTATACCACGTGTACGGCTAAAATTCAGCTTTGTTTTAAAGCGGGTAGTAGATCCAACGGCCAGTTACAATTCGCTTGAAATTCAAGCATAACCCCGCCTCAATATCTCGCTTGAAATTCAAGCATAAACCGGCCTCGATATCTCTATATATACACATCGCAGTTTGATATCCAGAAATCATTCATCTCTCCCTTGCTTTTGACCAGCACAAACATGGTACTTAAGTTCTCTTCTATTCTTTTAATCTACTCCTATATTAATCCAGTCATATTTTATTAAGAAGCAGGATTTGTCTCTAACGATTTGATCACGATGCTAATGTGTGTGTACATATGTATTTTTCGTTTGTTTAGGCTCTACCAAATCAGCAAACTGTCACATATCCTAACTTTAAACTCGTCATTGTTGGAGATGGTGGTACTGGTAAGTAATGCTTGACACGTATTTTAAGATGATACTTGCAAGATGGATATATTATGTAAATATTCAAAAATATTAGTACCTGTTACTATCTTTTTTAAAAGTCACAAACATTATGGGATAAGGGGAGTATATATGTTTATGGATCAAAGGCGACTGGAGTGATTATTGTTTTTTAAATTTTCAGGGAAAACTACATTTGTAAAGCGCCATCTCACCGGAGAATTTGAGAAAAAATACGAACGTAAGTAGTCTATGCCTTCCTCTGTGTTAAATTAATATTCTATGTGACAGCGTGTATGAAATTCTTATATGGGGATCGAATTTGGGTGATGCAGCAACGATTGGCGTTGAAGTGCATCCACTAGACTTCTTTACAAACTGTGGGAAGATAAGATTTTGGTGTTGGGACACTGCTGGACAGGAGAAATTTGGAGGTCTAAGAGATGGTTATTAGTAAGTATTTTGATCGATTATTATTTAATACTATATTGCATGTATGGCATTATATGTTATATATGTAATTGCACTTTGGTTGATGCTCTGAGATTGTTTGTGTTATGTCTATTGTTATTTGTTCATATGGTTTTGTAATTCTCTAGGTGTTAGTTACTTGGTTAGAGCATCTCCAACGCTATGTTCCTCTTAGGTATATAATCTACGTGGCATGTATTATACCTAATATCTAAAATATTATGTCACTCCAAAGGCAGCACCTGTTAGGAATAATTTTAGATCACATAAAACTAGGACGCTATATTTGTTGACTCTCATGCTATTATCTATATCTGAATCCATGTCATTTCCGCTTAAAATATCCCTAACCCTAGCACTTAGCCCTAGCCCTTTTTTTATATATTATTTTTTATTTATACATATGACATACTACTTTAAATTATATTTTCAATATTTACAATATATTCATTAATATTATATGTATTGTTGTATTATTTTTTATTTATGAATATTAATTTTGAATAATAGTAAGTGTAAAAATATTATTTTATTATTAACCAAATTTATAAAAATACTAATATTATAATATAATAAAATATGTTTTAGTTATATGTTTTATAATATATAAATGTAAGTAATTATGTTTGTTAATTTATTTGAAATTATTGAATTTCCTTATATAATAATAATAATAATAATTGGGGCTCGTGCTACTGCTCATATCTTTACCAGGATGGGTTTTGCTATTGCTAGAACAGTGGGGGCCCAGATTGTATCTCGGCTTCCCACTATTTTTTTCTAAATTGTTTGTAAAATAATAATAATAATAATAATAATAATATATTATATTTAGATATAGCTAATGATTATAACTAATACCCCGTTGGAGAAAAACCCTTACAGGTTCAACAAAATTTTAGATAATGACATTTTAGCTAACAGTTTTAACTCCTACCGTGGGAGATGCTCTTATGATGCAGATACAATGTTCATGTTTCAATGTTGTACCTTAATTAGGTTGTCTGTCTCTCTTTTTTTTTTTTTTTTTTTTTTATCGGCCGTCAATTATCTTGGATGTTTCATTATACAAGCAGAATAAATAAACATTCATTAAGGGATGTTTCCATCCATTTACCAGGGAAAAATATTTCGAAACTTAGAATTATTCAAAACCTTACCTTATGGATGAACCTTAGGTCAAACATTCGGATCACGCACTACTGCAGATTTGATCCTGTTTGCTGTTAATTTGATAAGACTGGCTACAGTTGACATCATTCTAGGGGGGACTTTTTCTGTTGGCGAATCAACCAGAACCTGAAATGCAATAGTTAGCAGGGATCCACCAGACCCGACCTCTAGGATTTCAGCTACGTTCTGTCCAGGACCATCAGGGTGAATAGCAAATCCAGCCGGTAGTAGAGCAACATAGTCAGGAGCACCACCATTTAGGATGACATCCAAATTATCAAATAGTAATTAGATTTATATGTGGGCGATCGTTACAAATAGTAATTTTCTTAAACAGGGACAACAAAATTAGAGGTTAATATAACAAATTGGGGGGGGGGGGGGGGGGGGTTATATAATTCTGAACATGACCTGTACTTAGAAATTGGTACTAGTGCTTATTGTCAGTCGTTACTTGTTAAATATGTTATACATGTTCTTGATAATCTAGTACAGAACTGAACTCTTAACTTGTACTAGTAGAATTCAAATATATGGAAGCATGATCTTGATTTTGTAAATTTTATCGAAGAAAAATATGTTTAGCTTTGAGCTTCTGCTTTTCAGTGTCTACTAATTTATCATTTTTGTGATGTTTTTTTGTATGACCTTGAAACTTTTTTTCAGTAGCATACATGATAGTACACAGGACCCGGTACACACACAAACTATCTGTCATTAGTTCTGTTTAAAGATTTCACTTTATTTCTCCAAGTTTGCATTGGGACTAATGTTCATTCTGCTTTTTCAGTATACAAGGGCAATGTGCGATAATAATGTTTGATGTTACTGCTCGTTTAACATACAAGAATGTCCCTACATGGCATCGAGATGTTTGCAGGTTTGTTTTTTATGCTCCTTGTAGCTCATATATTGTGCGTCTGTTATATTAATTAAGCTATACTTTAACTACATGTTTATCTAAATTTTATTGCTGAAAAATCAGGGTGTGTGGGGATATTCCAGTTGTTTTATGTGGGAACAAAGTTGATGTCAGGGATAGACAAGTGAGAGCAAGGCAGGTCACATATCACAGAAAGAAGAACCTTCAGTACTATGAGATTTCAGCGAAAAGCAATTACAACTTTGAGATGCCATTCATTTATCTTGCTAGAAGACTTGCTGGGTAATTTATGAATATGATACAGATATCCATTCCTGACTTTCTGGGTAATATATGCTTATCTATATATTGTTTCGTAGGGATGCCTCTCTCCGCTTTGTTGAGTCTCCAGCTCTTGCTCCTCCTGAAATTCAAATTGACATGGAAGCCCAAAAAAGGCAAGTCTTTGGCATGCTTGTTCAATTTTGTGTGCACATGTAATTTGTCTGAGTTGTCCAGCTTGATTTATGTATTATCTAACTCTACAATGATCTGTTCATAACTAATTAAAGTTTTCCCACTGGTAAGTCCTTGTGCAAGTGACTTCTGGAAGTATTGATAAAAAAATTTATAAGCTGGTTGGTTCTTTCTCGATTTCTCCTTAGATATGTAAGTTGTCAAGTACAAAGGAAAAACAATTTAAAATTTGAAGTAAGGGTATTGTGCAAAACCCTTATGGATGAAATCAACATTCCAGATTTTGTGCATTGGAAGGAATAATTAATTCACTTTGCAAAATTTCCTTCGTGACTGCTATTGTTTGGTCTAACGTGTATCCTTTTTGCCTCTGTTGCAGGCATGAAGAAGAATTGTTAAGAGCAACTGTGCAGCCACTGCCTGATGTAGATGATGATGACGCATTTGAATAGTTACAATTCAAGTTGAAGGACTTTTATCTCATTATTTATTTTATCTTGTATGGACAGAAAGATGGT
Organism: Kitagawia praeruptora; assembly: GCA_037693485.1. Classification (NCBI taxonomy): domain Eukaryota; kingdom Viridiplantae; phylum Streptophyta; class Magnoliopsida; order Apiales; family Apiaceae; genus Kitagawia; species Kitagawia praeruptora. Next base: position 103,423,698 of record CM075350.1, read on the forward strand.
TTAGGGTTATTAATTATAATCGAAATATATGTAGTCTGTTTGGATTATAAATTGGGTGTCATTTATTGAAACATTGGATTCTACATATCTGTCGATTTTTTTAGTTGTCCAGAGATTCTCTCTTTGAACTAGTGATCTGATACATGAGTAATGAAATTTTCTGTTTCATTTCATCGGTGATCTTTGAAATTTTTAATATTTCCAGCATCATGTTTAATTAACGGAAACTGAATGCCATTGTATGAGAACTAGTAACTGCAAAACTCAGAGGTGAGCAAAGTGTAAAACTTCAGTGGTTATAAGTTACTGACATGTGAGATTACACATGGTATACCATGTAACCATGTTGGTATCCATGGTATACCATGGATTACAACATCATTACAACTATGAAGTTTGGTATCCATGTAACCATGTTGGGAGAAGTAGAGGTGCAAAGTTGAAGAAACAGGGTCATAATCAGATTCGTATACCGTAGTACTGCTGACGGCCGTTTCAAGATGCCAAAACTGGTGCCACTTCTCCGTGGCTTCCACGGTTCCACTTCCAACTGCGAACATTCTTTTTGGAGGTGGTTGTGCTGCTGTTACTGATAGGTGAAGTCTGTAACCACCTTTTGATACCGGACCTTGATACATTGGTCTAACTTTCATGGTTTTATGTAATGTTGCAACTCATTTGATATGTTTATACAGTTGGCTTGGTTCTACTTCACTTGTAATAAAAGTGCTCTTTATATCCACATTTGAGATTTCCCTGTTTGACCTTTCAAGTATGTTTGATTGTTAAAGGCTTGCCACATGTAATGAGATTCTAGTTGATATGAAAAAGAATTAACCACTCATCAATTAACAAAACTAGGGGACTTTAACGTGATATGAAAAATTAACAAAAAAAATTAAAAGAAAAATGCTAGAGGTACCAAATTAGGTACCAAAAATTGTTACCAAATGACTTGTCATTATTGTGATTGGTTATCATTATAATGGGCCCGCCAGGGCCAACCAAATAAAACATTCCAATATGCCAAATATTTAATGTCATGTCATTTGGTGGCAAATTTTGGTACCCAATTTGGTACCTCTAGCACTACTCAAAATTAAAATGGTTACAAATTGTTTAATATGATTAATACTTATTAATATATTTATTCCTCTAAAATTGATTAAAACATATTAAAAATGTGTTACCCTTACTTAAAAATTTAAATTATACCTATAAGCAATACATTGATGGATACAAAATATGATTTCATTTATATTCATTTTGTCACACTTAAAATTAAGAAATAATAAAAATTATATATGAAAATTAAAAAATTCCAAACAACAAAAAAAAAACTTAAAATTTATACATGGATAGGTGTTATAAAAAATGGGGAGAGAAAACCTAATTAACATCTATCTATTATCTATTCTATTATATATCTAATACACCAACAGGGGGTTTCCCTGAGCAAATTAATTCCTAGGCTCGGTTCCTCCGAACCTCACTCCGAACCTAATTCCAATTATTTATAAAAATATTGTTATATAGAGGATTCGAACCCATGACCTAGGAAACTAATTTCACTACCATAACCAATTGATCTATCTTAACATTTGAGTCTATATTAAAAATCATTAACTACATACATAAATATTTGTATAATGTATAATCCCAATAATTATACATACATAAACACACACATACATACATACATACATACATACATACATACATACATACGTACAAAATTATTAATTATACATACAGATACATAAATAATTATACATGCATACACACATACATACATACATACATACATACATTACATACATAATTATTAATTATACATACACATACATAAATAATTATACATGCATATATACATATACACACATACATACATGCATACATACATACATACATACATACATACATACATACATACATAATTATTAATTATACGTGCATACCTACTATATACATACATACATACATACATTTATGTTGTACAATCTATTAATATTTCATTATTTGTAATATATTAATTGTTGTATAATTAATATGCATATTTATATATACATACACATGTACAAACATAAATACATACATATTTAAATTTATGTGGATACATAATAATATACTATAATATTATATACATACATAGATACATACATACTATATAACATACATACATGCATGCATACATGCATACATACATACATACATACATACAAACATACATACATACATACATACATACATACATATATACATACAACATAACTATTAATTATACATGCATACGTACATACATACATACATGCATGCATGCATACATACATACATATAATATATACATACATTTATGTTGTATAATCTATTAATATTTCATTATTTGTAATCTATTAATTATTGTATATTTAATATACATATTTAAACATACATACATACATACATATACTATAATATTATATACATATATACATACATACTATATAGCATACATACATACATACATACATACATACATACATACATTTTTGTTGTATAATCTATTAATATTTCATTATTTGTAATATATTAATTACTGTATAATTAATATTCATATTTATACATACATACACTTGTACAAACATAAATACATATATAAATTTATGTGGATATGTTATAATTACTATAATATTCACTAATCACTAACATATACCATATCTTATTGATCATTTTAGATCTATTGTAATTATTTACGAATTAAATATTATAAAAAATATCCCAATACAAAAAGAGAACCTTCATCCGTATATAAGTATAATAGAAACTTGTATTAACATTAACTATCATAAAACACTTCAATCACATCTTTAATACGTAAACGCACAAAACAATATAACACACACACACACACATATAAATGGGTGGTTCCATGAGCAAATTTATTCATATAAAAAGTCATATTTATCCCCTACTAATTATATCTATGTTATATTTCTGGGGTATTGCAACACCAACATATTTATTACATAATAATAACTGATATGGACTAATATGTATTTATTATTATGTAATTAATATTTGTATGTATCTCTGTATCCATCCATGTTAACTCTATACATTTATATTTCGAAGTACGGTTTTGATTATATCATTGACCAATTTATTACATATCGTTCAAGTTTTTTTGAACAAAACAAAACATAGCGTAAAATATAAAATAGATTTAATTTAACCAGAATTATAATTTATATGTCACGATCGGGTATTGCATAAATTCTATTTACTCATAACAATTGTTGCGAAGATATGAACAATCGAAGATATCAACAATTCAATCCTACGTGATTACGTATAATACATAAATATTTGTAATCTAGAGCATGCCCGTGCCTTGCACGGGCTACGAAGCTAGTTACCCTAAACAGTAACTTGCAATTTTCTTCTCATATACGTAACTCACAATCATGAAAATGGAAAAAGGAATTGAAGAATTTGTAGGTAACTACCCCTCAGCTTAGTTGGCAAACATCTCATAAGATGTTCAGTATATTGCTTTAAAAAATAAAAAAGAGACTTTTGATGGAAAATGATTACTTGATAGATCATATAAAATAGAAAAAGTGGGGATGTAAGCTGTAGTAAAATATATTTATCACAATTTGATAATTGTTCACTCAATAAAGTCAATATTGTTCTATTATATAATGTTACTCAACGTCGACTCACGGCGCCGTCTCGCTTTTATAATATGAAAATAATAATTATAATTGGATTGCAAGTAAATGATGAATAATTTAAATTATTGAGCAAAGAATTTATGAAAAAATGATTTGATCATATTTTTTTATCGACAAAAAACTCTAAACACTGAGTTTTTGACATTATCTTCAATCATATTCATTAAATTTATTAAATATAAAAATTTGTGTTCATTTGATTTAATTCATTAAGTTTTGAATAAAATGTGATCCAATAAGGTGTAATAAAATATCATTCTTACAATTTGATAATTCTTCACTCAATAAAGTCAGTATAGTTATTTTTTTTAACAAAGTCAATATAGTTATATAGTATAACATTGCTAGAGGTTACCTCACGGTATCATCTCACATTTTATAATATTTAAACTAAAACTATAATTGGACTAAAAACAAATTATGAAGAATTTTAATTATTGAGCAATAAATTTATGAGACTTAAAAATTAACCAATATTATTCTTTTATCAACATTAAACCGTAAACAATGAGTTTTTAACATCTATATTTAATCACATTTATTAATTGTAAAAATTTGTGTATGTTTGATTTAATTCATCTGGTTTGAAATAAAATGTGATTTAATAAGGTATAGTAAAAATATAATTTTTACAATTTGATAATTGTTCACTCAATATAAGTCAATGTAGTTATATGGTATAATGTCTCCTCTCATAGACGCGGGAACTCACGATCGTAACAATTTAAAAAGCAAAAGAAGGATGTGAATGTAACAGAATCTTGATGGAAAATGATTACCTCATAGAACAGATAAAACAAAAATCGGTGATATAATGTGTAGTAAAATATAATTATTACAATTTGATAATTCTTCACTCAATAAAATCAATATAGTTATATAGTATAATGTCACTCGACGTCGTCTCATGGCACCTTCTCACTTTTTATAATCTGAAAATTATAATTATAATTGGACTAAAAATAAATTATGAATAAAATCAATTATTGAGCAATGAATTTATGAAAAAAAATTACCAGATCATATTTCTTTATTGACATAAAACTCTAAACGATGAGTTTTTGACATCTATATTCAATCATCTTCATTAAATTTGTTAAATATTAAAATTTGTGTAAATTTGATTTAATTAATTAAGTTTTAAATGAAATGTGATCCAAGAAAGTGTACTAAAATGTAATTCTTACAATTTGATAATTGCTCACTTAATATAAGTCAATGTAATTATATATTATAACGTTGCTCGACGTCGACTCGTGGCGCCGTCTCGCATTTTATAATATGAAAAATTAAAACTATAGTTAGACTAAAAATAAATTATGAATAATTTCAATTATTGAGCTTTAATTTTTAAGAAAATTAATTATCTGATCATATTCTTTTATCGACATAAGACTCTAAACGATGAGTTTTCGACATCTATCTTCAATCATCTTCATTAAATTTATTCAATATAAAATTTGCGTTTTAGTGATTTAATTCATTAAGTTTTAAGTTAAATATTATCCAATAAGGTGTAGTAAAAATATAATTCTAAAAATTTATAATTTTTCACTCGATATAAGTCAATATAGTTATTATTTTTAACAAAGTCAATATAGTTATATAGTATAACGTTGATCGAGGTTGGCTCATAGTGTCGTCACACATTTTATAATATTTAAATTAAAGTTACAATTGGACTAAAAACAAATTATCAAGAATTTTAATTATTGAGCAATAAATTAGTGAGGCTTAAAAATTATCCAAAAATATTCTTTTAACAACATTAAACTCTAAACAATGTGTTTTCGAAATCTACTATCTTTAATCATCTTCATTAAATTTTTAAATATTAAAATTTGTGTATGTTTGATTTAATTAATTAGGTTTTAAATAAAATGTGATCCAAGAAGGTGTAGTTAAATGTAATTCTTACATTTTTATAATTTCTCACTCAATATAAGTCAATATAGTTATATAGTATAATGTTGCTCGACGTACCGTCTCACATTTTGTAATATGCAAATTAAAATCATAGTCAGACTAAAAATGAATTTTAAATAATTCCAATTATTGAGCTATAAATTTAAGAAAAGTAATTATCTAGATCATATTCTTTTCATGAACATTTTCTAGATAAAGTTCATTGTAAGAATCACATTCTCTTTGGTAAAAACATAAAACGTCGATCTCCGATTAAATTTTAGGTTAAACTCAATATATCACACATTCATAAATTTAAAATCAATCACCATACCAAAACAATTAACTAACATTTAGAAGTATTGGAAATTAGTAACAAATGTTCAGAAGAAGTGAATAGAAGACAATGTATGTTGTAAGCTAACTACAAATTATTAATTCACAGAATAAAAAACAAATGCTCAAAATGAAATTCTGGCCAGATTCTTCTTCACAGACTTAATAGTTGCAGTGCTTCTTATTGCTAATTTTTTCTTCAAATTTTCTACCAAGAGAGAAGGATTAATTAGATGTTCTAAATCAAGTATTGTATAGATCATAATAAAAATATATGTAACTATTTTAATTTTCTTTGTATGTAACTATTTTAATTTTCTTTGTACATGATATGGCAAAACCTGACATATTTTCAAAGTCTGGAACCTCAATGATCTTGGTCTACATAGAAGTAAAACATATTCAAAAGTTAATAATACGATCGTAAAAAATGTAAAGCCATATATTATTGTTGTGCCCAAAATCTCCATGGGCTAGATTTAGGCCCAATAAGCTATAGGGTCCAATCCATATGAGCCAGGAGATAGATCCAGTACGAGTTATGAAGATCAGATAGAAGAAATGACTAAGGATGTATGAGTATCAGGAGGTTTCCAATGATCAGGAAGCTGGGCTGAGTATTAGAAGACCAGGTTCCTCCCAGCAGAAGAGTTCGAGTTAGCATAGCAACAGCCATAGAGATGCCAAGAGCATATGAAGAGCTATCCAGTCTAACCAGTTTGTTATTTGTGCAGGTACAGGTACCTATAAAGAGGTCCCTAAGCAATGTGTCCCGAAATAAGGAGGTTCCTGAGAAACAGGTTCCTAGACAGAGGTTCCTGAGAACCAGGTTCCTGAGCACCAGGTTCCTGAGACATAGGTTCCTGAGCACCAGGTTCCTAAGACATAGATTCCTGAGCACCAGGTTCCTGAGCGTAACCAATCAGAAAGAGACCGAATTATTATTGGAGTGTAATTCTAGGGCGCAGTTGATCCTAGAATGCCTCTAATAGACATGAGAATTATAGTAGGGTACGAACTCGAGTTCTACTCTACTTAGCCAACTAGTTCGTGAAAGGCTCTAAAGGAACCTGAGTTCTACACGAATTAGACAACCGAATACAGCTGGTCAAGGAGAATCAGCTTCGTATTAGAACTACGTGAGCTTGATCCCTATATAAACAAGGGTACGTAGGCACCTTGGGAGGACGGACACAGATCTCGCTAATGGAACCTGCGATGATTCTCGTAACCTCTCAAGCTCAGTTCACCCCCACCATCAAATCACACCCAAATCACTAAAAGAACAGCCAATTACATGTGTTACACTTGTAAATTCCAGCGGGCCTCCGAAAATCACGTTGATTACAAAAATCCTCCATTAACATTGGCGCTAGAAGGAGGGGATTCCTTGCTCGTTTGTGGAGGACAAACGAGAGATAAAACAAAGACATGTGGGTTACTTACGGTTTGGGGTTGTTGTTGAAAGAAACTTACACGGTTATTTACAGAGAATTTTTACAAACGTTAAAATCAATAATCCAGGCGTTGGTATGATGATAGAGACGATAGCAAGATACAAGCTAGTAAATTGTCAGCAACAGTCCAAAAAATCTTATGGTTATGTATGTACATGTAAAGTACGCATGTGGCCATATTGGATATTTAACAACGTCAGCAAGGAAGAAGATGCCAGTTTTGAATGATCTGCGTGCATACCGTTGGCGATGAGTTTAGACAGAAAACATAAGTAACCATCGGAAGAGACGATAGATATAAAGAGACATATTACAAGAAACTTATATACACAGGAGACACCTACGGCCATGTCTCGGGGATATGAAAAGCTTGTATACAACTAGCTTTACAAACACCTGGAAACAAGGACATAGTACTAGATATGGACGAAACGAGATAGCATGGACATATATTTCCGTACTTGTAGCTGCTGTTGTATCAAATTAGAACGGATGGTCCATGGATGGTGATAAATAACGGCAAGAAGTTTTCGTGGTAGAAGTTGTCTCGAAGATGAATCATATATGATTGAGACGTAACCAATGGTGGACGTGATGACTGATGATAAGATGCAGACAACCTCAGTAATTTATTAAAGAAGCCAGGCAATTTTGTTATGAACCATGGGTGGTGACATGTAGCAGCGGGGTATTAACGGCAGTCCAGGATTCTTGAATCAATAGTCATGCTTGCTATCAAAACGAAGAGAGGTGGTGAGTATTAATACGACATAAGAATGTAGGTCGAACAATATTAATCCGACGTTGTATGTATATGGGTGCTGAAGGTTTTGACCCTGATCAATAGAATCAGCAACAATGGCTTTTAGCTATACATACGATTATGTGGAGTCGTTACGTCAACTAGCAATCATGTTTCAAGAAAGATCCACAGAACATGTACGTGTGCTTCTTGGAGGGTTTGATAATAGAGAAGGGACATCGAAGCAACACGATGGCATCAAGATTCAAGGTTCAGCTTTTATACTAGCAGCTTTTGCGTTCCAGGGCTTTATATATCCGTGTATGTGTGTACGGAGGAGGAAAAGCCACAATGGAGCAATAGTACCGTGTCGAGGTTTAAGAAAAAGGTGGAAAAGATTATGAGCATTAACCGTGATTATTAAAGAAGATTGATGGAGTTTCATGCAGATAAGGCATTTAGACAATTATCGAGAATTTATTGTTGTTTCTGAGAAATTATCGAGGAGAACAGCAACCATAATCATGACTCGGTTGAACGGGGACGACAATTGTAATGAGTTGGCAGCAAGCGTCGTGGTTACAAGTTAATGACAAACAATACAGTGGCTTCCTTAGAGACAGAGAAAATCCGACTAAACATACGGATAAAGAAGGGAAGCTAAGGGAATTAATAGAAGGTATAGGTTAACTTACGCGGCAAGGGTATTAGCGAAGGATTAGCAGCAGCGGTATGAGATTAAAAAATAAATATATAACCTAGCTTTCAATGGCTTGAGGAACAAACATGGAAGATGTGGTGATCACACCAAGGTAAAAGTTGATGACTCCTGATGGACAAAGAAGTCAAAAAGCAGATCTTTGTCGACAATGAAGTGAAGATGTACTACAGTGACGACAGCGACAGATGGTGTAGCCATAATATAGAAGCTGAATAGCAAAGTACAAATAAAGGTACGAAAACTTCCAAGAACCTATCATGCTCAAGAGACTTGGAAACATCAAAATAGCTAGAAAAGTCATCAGAATAATCATTATAAGTACGACTCATATACTCCTCCCAAATCGGATCCTTATACTCTAAAGCAAGATTTTCAACTTCATCAATCTTAACTTCCTTCTCTTTTATAATTGGACACTCATCAATTTTAATCTCGTCTACCAATGTATTAAGCTCAAAATTTTCTAGATTTGGTAGAATTTCAATTGCATCCAAATTATCATTAATGCGCATGGGACAATTATCAACTACACAAGTAGACTCATCAGACACAACATTATCATCAATTGCTAAACAAGAATCATGGCATAGAGGAAAATTGACACAAGGGGGAGTTCTATAACAACCTTCATGCCACACTGCTCGAACTTCCCAAATAAAATTATTTAGTTTAGCATTCTCCTCGTACCAAGCTATTGAATCACATGGAATATCATTGTCACTAGCAATTTCTAAAGTTGGTTCATCAAAAACTCCAAAAGAAAGTAAGGGAGGATTAGACTGAGTTCCTTGAATCATTTTATTGAGCGCAATCTCCCAATCAGCAGGTAAAGAAGGATTAGACTGAGTTAAACTCGTATCAACATCATTACACATATATAGATAAACATCATCATGATATTGATTTTCAAACGAATATGAATAATCATTGCTAGGGGCATATGGAGCATAAAATGAGTTCTCAGAATAGAACGAATTCACCTGATATGCATTACAATCCTCATAAGAATTGAATTGTGGGTAAGGATTGAAGTCTTGATATCGTTCTTGACTGTTGTAGAAATTCTTAGCGTTGTTCCAACCAAAGTTGTACTCCATCTAGTCTCTCTCCTCAAAACCTGTTTAAGTTGTCTACCTCAAAGAACCTGTAGACACACCAAAGAAAGAAATACAAAAAGAAAGAAAAGAAAAATATATACAAAGATAAAATCTAAACAATAAGAAACAATTAACCTAAACTCAACATTACTGCCTTCCCCGGCAGCGGCGCCAATTTGTTAGTAGTATTTTTATGTGTTCGTTCGCAGGGAAAGACTGAATGTAATATCAAGTTCAAGTATCTTATCTCTCACAATTTAGAAGTGTAGAAGAATGTTTGGTTTGTTTATAAACTAAATTAAACTAATTATAAATCGAGAATAAAATATATGAGGAAAACAATCCAAGAACTGGGGTTCTTCACTTGGTTTCAATGCACATTCAATATCTATGTGACATCTATGTTCTTACTCTGCTGAAAACAATTCTTCTAAGGTTATAATGTTCTCTTCCAAGATACAATATAGTGTCTACAACTACACCCTAATTGTCACTTCCGTGATACAATCAAAGTACAATCATAAACTATTACGCACCAAGAATTATAAGTCTCACAACTCTCCTATTAATCTTCCAATCAAATATTCGAGTTATGTCTGTTAAATCATGTACTAAAATTGCAACTCCTCTTCCAAGTTATTACAATCCTTAAAATCCAATCAAAGGTTCATGACTCCCCTAATTGTGTTAAGCCCTCAATAACAGATCAGCAAAGCAAGAAAATCACAGATAATTAAACACACATGAATACCAAGGAATACTACCCAATTCTCAGATTAGAGAATTAGTTACACATGATTAAATTAACAAAACAAGAATTAATAGAAGAAATCATAATTAGAAGAATATAGAAAAGAAACCTTTAATCTTCAATCTTCAATGAAAATAATTGTTCTCCAGAAAAATTCCTAAAAGCTGTGTACAAATTGTTTCTCTCTAACGAACCACGTTTTTCCCATCCCTAGATGTGTTTATATAGATACTCCTAGTCTTTCCCAACAATCAATTGCTTTCTATTACAATTATAATTTAAAGAAGGTACCCAAAACTGCCCAGAATACAATTAGAATTAGAAAAAGGGCAAAACAGTAAATTCATGGCCTTCTTTTATAAGAACACGTGCGCGACTTCATTTAGCACGTCCCTTGCACTTGTTTCCTATCCCAGGTTGTAGAAAATCTCTCAAGCTTCGCGTGGGCAGTAAGATCGCTGAAAACGGACTTCTAGAACTCCAGATATGGCCAAAACAATATAAACTGCGCAGCCTTCCCGGAAAATCCGAATTTTAATCAATTAATTCTCCAAAAACGATAGATGTAAGAACCCTGATTTTTGTAATCTTTTAAGAATATAATATCATATGACATTGTGAATTTGGGACCTTTTGAGTCACCTATGTTAATTTATAGAATTGATTGTCTGAGAAACTGTGTTGTTGTATTCACTATGTAAGATAAAAAGGGAGATTGTGAAGGCAAGAGTCTTATTGTTAGTAAGATTTATAAAACTTGAGATTTGAGAATGATTAGAGTGTTAAAAGATTTATTAAGGATTATGACAAGGAATTATGGACATTCGAGGAATTTGCACAATTAGTACTTAAGGAATTATAGGGGAAATCTCTACGCGACAAAATATTATTACGAGAGATTAATTAAGATACGATACGAATTAAAGATTAGATAATAAACATTGGTGGGAGAATAATAATACAAGGAGTAGTATTGCATGCAAGCCCATGCAACCAAATAGTTAGAAACCAAGCCAACTAGTTAGCCATTGGAAGATGAATAGTAGTTGGTTACTTGCTTTTTGAAAAAGGAGGAGACAAGAGTACATGAGAGCCATGCCTATAGCCATACCTAGGCTTGTACCATACTAATACACACAATAATACATATCAACCTCATCTAATACCACTCATTCACCCAACACCAAAATCAAACACAAAAACTCTCTCCCCCCTTTACCTTGCTCTCGGCCTAAGCTAAAAAAGGGAGAAGAAAAATTCTTCTTCCCCATTTCCCATCACTCATAATTCCCACCATAAATCCTAGGTCATCTACATCATCTAATCAAGGTATGCTAGCAATTTCACTTCATTTCATCCATCCAATTCCAAGTTATAAATTATTAAAGTTTGGATGAATAGTAACCAAGTTTGTTTTTCTTTTAGATCTTGGATTATAAGTGTTGTAGGAGATCATCTAAGGTGTTGTTGTGTTGTGAAAAGCTTACCCAAGGTCCCTAGGAGCTCAAGAAGGTATAAAAATCACAAACCCTCTTGGTTATGTAGTATTTATAATGTTTGGTAGTAGATCCATGCATGTATGAGCTATCTTGAATGTATATGTATTGGATAACATGGATCTTGGGTTTTGATGTTGAGATGGTGAATTTTATGACTATGGTGAACATATATATCTCCATGAGTGTTATGAGTCATGATCTAAGTGTTTTAAGTGGTGTTTATGTTATGGAAGCATGAAAAATGGTTGATCTAAGTGAATTGAGCTTGCTGATTTTGTCCAGGAACTTTGATCTGTGTTGTAGCACGATTTTGAACACCCAAATGATGTCCCCTGATGTCCTACCTTATATTGTTGGAAAGATAATTGAATGTAGTTTCTGGATATGTAAGATTCATAGCTAGGTGATGTGTGGATTTTTAGTTATGGCCGGAGAAGTGATTTTTGTTTCTGGACTATGGACTGCATAAAGTGACCCCCTTGTGAACCTTGTTTAAACACCTTAAAAAATATTTGGGATCATGGAAAAATTAGAGAAGCTATGAAATACAGTGGTGAAGGCTACCCAAAAAGAATTGGATTAAAATACGAATTTTTGAATTTTATAAAAATGCTAGAGTAAATTTCGCGCAAGGGAAAAAGTCGTTAGTGGAGCATAATTCTAGGAGTAATGGTTATGGTTCAAACGTGGTAACTAAATTAAGTCGAGTAAGTGACGAGCGTAAACGAGTGATGTCATGGACCTATAGTGAGGCTAGGGAGTCATAAGACGAAGTTGTTAAGTTAATCTCGTATCCCCTTAAAACCCCGTAATTAGAAAGAAGTTGTTAAGGTACTAACGAACGATTATTGTTTATGTATAGATCGTTCGAATTCGCACGCTCGACCACCCCAACCAAACCAAGGCAAGTTTTCCAACCCTAAGTATTTAATTTCAAAAGATTATATTCTTGATTCTACCCATGCAAGTTTACTTTTCAAAACTTATATAGAAGGATTTTTCACTGTTGTGTTTGTAGTTCCGAACGTATTATATGCGTATGCTTTATGAGATTATGTTGAAGTTTGAGATATATGCATATGTGTTTGTACACCCTTGAACTTAGAATGAAAATGTTTCCTCGGACAACGACTCTAGCAATAGAGGTCGTAGCGGTCCAAATATACTATTGACCGGGGAGCGGTATATTATTGTATCATGATTAAATTACAAAAACCCGAAAGGTCATTCGGGAAGTATCGTATACTTACGTATTTATTATTTTTACGTTGTTAAAAATACTCAAAAATATCTATCTTGGATTGAAAGCTTATTTTAATTAAATAATTATTTTACCAATTGTTTATATATTAAATCTAAAAATATTATTTATTAATTATCGTTCATTATTTTAAAGACAAAACTAATCCAAGATACCTTCAGCGTTTTCAAACTTGAACTCTTTCGGACCCAACACATTTTTCGAAAACCCCCGGTCAGCATTTGCTTCTTGTACATTTTTCAAGAATTATCGAACGACTGAGGTCGAACTTCAACTACTCAAGTTTTCTATCAAAATGATTTTGAAAAGAAAAGAAAAAGGGGACTCTGGCAGGTGTGGGAATCGTTGACGAACGATTCCCGGGATGTGTAAGCGGCCGTGAGCCAGGCGGTCCATCAATTATTATTCCGGCCCAGGTGTTGCCGAAGGATGATTACGGATGTAGTTTTCATCGAGGGTGATTACGGATGTAGTTTTCACCCAAGGGTAGTTACGGATGTAGTTTCTATCCTTCTACTAGTAGAGAAGACCCGCGGATTATTGGACTTGGATGTGGCGACTGATCATCGTCAATCCTTGTCAGGTTTTCATGTTTTCTTCCAGTCCCATCCTCCACTTTGGAAAAATACTCAAACACTGCTTCTTGGGCCTAAGTGCCAAGTTGCCGATAGTGTGGTTTTTGATGAGAAAATATTGATATTGTGCAGTATCTAGAACTGCAAGATTTTCTATAAAGATTGGCACGTGTTAGTGCACTCTTGCAATTATTTCAAAAGAATGAAATGTTTTTGAATGAGAAACCTCCTAAGCTAATGGAAGGAAGGAGGTTTTGCAATAACGTATTCCCTGTACAGTATGATAACCGTAGAGTGTTTTGCCGAAAATGATATGCTTATATACATATATATTCAAACTTGAGATATATTGAAATGAGAACCTTGTAAAGGATTCATATGTTATTCTTAAAGCTCCTTAGTGAGTATAAATGTTTTATACAAACTCGGGCATATATATTGTCGAGTTATGTTTTGTAATCTGAGATATACACCCATACAGTTGGGAACGTTTTCAAAATAAACCACTTTATTATTTTCCAAAATGGTGAACTTGCTGAGCATTATGTAGCTCATTCTTGCTTTATAAAAACTTTTCAGAAAGGGAAGAATTTGGCCGATTAACTCCGCACCAGCAGAAGAGGAGTAGAAGAATTACCCGGAGATGATTTAGTCCCTGATAAATACTACAGAGTAGTCTGATAGGTTTTCAACTGTAATAGTAAGACTGTCTTCAAGTGTAGTTGTATAAGTGGAATTGCGTAAGACTCTGGATGGTACAGATGAATTGTAATATTTAGTGTTACTTTTGATTATCGTTTCTGAGGCTCTAACTTGTATGTGCGTAAGATTGAGGTCTGGATGGATGTATTGTTGAGTTGTAAAGTTAATACAGGTATGATATGGTTGAATGGTGATGTGACGACCTGAATCTCTGACCTCGGATTTGGGGGCGTCACAGAAATGGTATCAGAGAGATAAGTTACAGTACTCAGAAACGAGAGCGTTGAGAGTTAAGTCTAAGTAGGAGAATGACATAAGAGATCGTAGTAAACTTATTATTGGACTACCGGAAGAGGTACCGATGAGTAGAATGGACTGGAGTGTTTACTGGAGGTATTATACTAGGGTCGATAGAATCCTTAGAGGCCTTCAGAATGATGAGTTGAGAGTTGGGAGTCGTACCTGACTTATCAGATGTAACGATGTAGGAAGCAGAGTGAAACCTCAAGTGTAGTTGAGGAAGAGGCGATATTGCCAATATGATCAGATGACTAGGCTGGCATAAATTTTGTGGCCCATATTCCTCCACAGTTTAGGAGGCGGCATTTTAAGAATCAAGAAGTTTGGACTTCCCTACATAATTAGGAGTACTTAGTACTTGGATTAATGAAGGTCTTTTACTTTGGTTATAAGATCCGATTTTCGATAAGTGACGGGTTTCCTTGAAGGATGGTCACTATGTCGTTGTGGATTCCATTACCCTTGATGGCGAATTTTACATGTGTTATACGAGAATGTTATCATAAGACGAGCATGCTAGATAATTCCACGCATGATTCGGACGCTAGAGCTTAGTAGTTCAACTTAGAGAACAAACAAGCAGAATTAACAAAGCGACTCTAGTGAAGTTGAATATGGTTGCAACGAGCGATACAGTGATCTCAGAGTCTACCAAAGGAAGAGACCAGTGAGTCCATACTGGAATTATTTGATAGAAATTTTAGCAGAGACTACGCATATATACTTGTAAACCTATATATTGCTGGTAACGTATGTTCACGTGCACACACACCGCCACTGAACCTATGGACTGCATTGAGATCCCTGAGAGATCTCTTTGATCTGTTCCCAGGGGGAACTGGCCACTTGTGATTCATGTCGGAAGGCGTGAAGTAGGACCCTATGGACTTAGCAGGTGTCCCCGGAATGATGTGAAGCTTGGCCTTCAAGATAAAGCACGAGAATGACAGATATATTGTGAAACCCTAACTCGATAAATGACTTTAAGATGATGATTGAGAGACGTACTAGTTGGTGTCTTGAATTAAGAAGAGATGGAGTTACCCTTATAGTGGTGATAGTGAGAGGCACGAATGGTTATTAACTTATTTTGGTAACTACCGGCTGGAGCACTACTTCATTTTAAACTGTTCACTAACCATGTTACCTCGATTAGTTTATATCAGGTAATCCTTCTAGCTTTCTACTTCAAACTTGTGGAATAACCACCAGTGATATACTTTCTCTAAACCGGGACTCATCCAAAGTATCTTATTTGACCCCCGAGTATTCTATTTGAAGTTTATAATTATTTCGTTCTGCTCAGGACTATTTACACTTCCTTTCAATTATCCAAGGAATGTTCAACAATCGTTTCCTTAATTAATCAATGAATATTCCTAAACGAATATTGATATTCGACTACTTCTTTCATACTTGCATTCTTCAGTCGAGCCCATAAATATTTATCCACTTGTTGAGAACAGGGATGATCTAACATCCAGATATTCCTCATGAGTCCTTTCTCCTATTCAAAATGAGATTGTGCGTCTTACGTTGAAATCATAGTAAGGATATCATTCTGATATTGGTATTCCGAATTTAATTCTATTGTAGGATCTGATAAAGCATGTGTACGGAGACACCCTTGGGTGGACCGTTTCACTGATAAGTAATATTTGATGAGAGGTTATCGATTGTTCCGATACCTAGAACATTCTCTTCAGATTTTATAGTTTTCTTTTTCAAACTTAATAACTTCTTATTCCCATTCGTTGTCCGAGTAGCCTAAAGTTTCTTCAGTGGCTACGATGTTGAAATTCCGTTCTAGCCAATTAAAACTGGCTAGTCGATATGTCAATATGAATGACTAGTTGATTGTTCTAACTAGTCAAAATTGTAATGTTGTGAAGAACACCTAGCTAATTGTCCTAGCTAGTGGTGATGTCTCAAACGGGTGAATTAGCAAATTTTGTCTCGCTAGTTTCTAGTGTTTCTTGAAAAGGGCTAGTTATTGTTCCACTGGTCCAACTCCCAATTTAATTCATTCCGTAATGCATTTTGCATGTGGTAAAGTATGATGATGAAAGTTTTGACGAATAACTTGATTGAGACCTAGTGAGGTCGCCCACTCGACTTGAACTCTTACCCATCTTCGTATCAGACTTTATATCACTTGAATATTTTATTCTTTCATTCATACAACGAGAATTCATTTGAAACCATTGATTACTTGAATGATAAACTACTTCAATCTTTAATTGTCATGGAGTAGAATTTCTTTCTATTGGCTGACCTTCATCAATGCGACTTTAGATTTCCTCTTATTTTTCAAGAGGAAAAGTATTAACCAGATGTAAGAATTGTATAAAGACCGTCTTTATGACTTTTGTATCCAACAATCATTGCCCTCGTGCAACATTCTCTATGATATCACATTACCAAATTTTCAGGACATGAAGGAATAAACCTTGTTGTATTCTTTTGTCCATCCTTACATCTCCGAAAATCGAGACTCCTAGTATTTGGAACCATCAACATTCTTGGAACATCCAATGTGGAATTCTTATTGAAATTATCTATTGGACCTTGTTATTTTGAAACCATTCCTTTCAAAAGTCATTACTCTAAGGTGAACGGGAGGTACAATTGTGAACCGTTGCACCAATATGAGATCAAAAAAAAAAAAAACCAAATGTTGTGATTGTGCAGCCAGAGCATGATGCCGAGTAATTATTTAAAGTAGGAATAACATGTTGGGGCATACCACAAGACCTTTAATATTAGTGTGAGGAAAGTTATAGGAAATGATGAGGTGGTTGGGAGTACGTTCCTACCAACCGTTGTCAGGATGTTATAGTAATGAATTCTGGAGTTACCAAGCCTTTTCCTGATCCAAGAAATTCAAATCGATTGTGATGTAAGACATATCCTTAGAGGAAACTAACATGGAAGTGAGATGGACAAGAAAGGAAGAAATATCGTGGCAAGAATGTGAAGCTTTACTTAGCTAAAAGGGAGTGATGCACATAGCGAGACATAATGTTTAAAAGGCCCTTAATAGCAAATGGATGCATGGATATATCCCAATGATCCTTCGAGATTACCACCTAATCAAGTTTATTGGGAATCGCAGCAGCATACAGGCCTCAGGCTGATTGGCGCCAGTTGTGAAAAAGGACGAGCGCATGACATCTTACCTATACCATCGAGAACTGAAACCCTTATCGGAAATGGAGGAATTGTTGACTAGTTAAAGTGCATAGTTGTTTTTCAAAGATAAGGTTAAAGAGAAGGTTTCACCAACTCCAGATCGACCTCTGTACTGCACCAAAGTCGGCATTTCACATTAATGTAAACATTATAAATTCTGGTAGTATCATGTGGATCGACTAATGAGTTAGAAGCCTTTATGGATTAATGAACAAAGTTTTGGAATGAAATGAGATATTAGCAACAACCTCGTTGTTAGCTATACTTGATGATTAAAAAAAAGAGGACTTTAAGAGTCACGATGATGCGTCTTTCAAGAGTTTAAGAGGTGTGCTGATGCAGTAGAAAGGGGATGATAGCCTATACTTCTAAACAACATAAAGGTTACGGGATAGGATATACTAACCGTGAGTCGGGGATTAGTCATGATAGCGTTCACGCATAAAACTGAGACGTTAACTTTATGAGAAAAGTGTGAAAGTTTTCCACAAGTGCCATAAGTATATCTTCATATTAGAACTAAACATAAGAAATAGAAGGTGACGAAAGGGAGCAGGGAGTATAATGGAGAAATTTGTTATTTCCCAGGAAAGGCCAGTGTGGTGACCGATACCTATAGAAGAGATTATTCGAAATTGGAATTCGGTCAGTATTGACCAAGAAAATAGAGTATATACAATAAAGATTAATGTTAGAGGGAAATGAGTAAATTATGGGGAAGGACAAAGATGTATAGAGAATTAAGAGAATGTTTGGCAAACGGAGGTGGAAAATGGTATTGGCAAACTATTAAGTACAAACGCGACATGTCAAAAGCAGAATGATAGGGATCTAGTGGATCAATTCCGCCCGTAGAAAAATCTTGAACGTGGACAGAATTATAATGAATTTCATGAGTGGGTCGCCGAAGACCGAGCCAAGAGATGGCCCTAGTTGACTTATAATTGCTGGACCAAGTGATTTACCTACGAGAGACTTTCCATTTAGAAGATTATCGATTTATATACGGAAGAGATGGTGGTGCAATATAAAACTTCTGCAGTGATTACGTCAGATAGAGACTTAAGGGACGAAGAATTATCCAGACGATCGAAGTTATATTTACTATCGTGCCTTAGATTTCACGGGGCAGTCGAGAATAAAAACTTGTCCATGAAATGAACGTTGTTATCACGATCGTCACCATGCGAACGCAAATCCGTCTCTTGTAAAGCGTACTACGAGAGAAGAAGTTTCGCTTTTCTTGCGTTACGAAGAAGTCAATGAACGAGGGATATAGTAGCTGAACTGGTTCGACGTATACCGAAGACTATATAGTATCCACAGCAAGTGGTAATGACCGACGGGAGGCAACATATGCGTGCTAATCAAGCCAAGGAAAATGAGGAATACCGTGCGTAATGACGTTGTCTCAGATTATAGAACACGACCACAAAGTATTCACGGCCCAACGATACAAGGACTCAACACGGATACTATGAACAAGGTAGATGAGTAACGTATAAGTAGTGGGATAACAATTTTCATTCATAGAACAACCGATAAGGAATACAGGTCGAGGAGAGCATGCGTTGAGAAGCAACATTAAACCGTTGGTGAGACTGCAATAACCCTAATTTTCATGAATATTCGAACCTGGGTGAAAATTAATTTTATGGGTGGATGAGAAATTTTTGCAATCACGATATGTACGAATTATTAAATGAAGATTTCGAATTGATATTACGCCTTTACGGTGCAGACGAGTATATGTAAAAGTCCTTAGTTTTTACAAAACCCATTATTTCGAATGGTCAAATTTTATGAGATATCAAAGGAGTATGAGGTGGGAGACTTCGTGATGCTAAAGGTATCCCTCTGAGAAGGGTTGAGGCGGTTTGGTAAGAAAGGGAAGCTAAGTCTGAGGTTATTGGACCTTTTGAGATTTTGAGGCGTATTGGGAAGTTAGCCTACGAGTAGCCTTGCCCCCAAGCTTGCAGCAAAATCATAATGCGTTTCATGTGTCTATGTTACGACCCTACCACACCGATCATCGGCATGTGATAGAACATGATCAAGTGGATCTGCAACCAGACTTAACATACGTGGAGCAACCCGTAGAAATTATGGATAGGAAAGAACAGGTGCTGAGGAACAAGGTTGTCAAATTAGTGAGAGTCTTGTGGAGGAATCAGAATGTCGAAGAATCAACATGGGAACTAGAAAGCGCAATGCGTGAAAAGCACCCCCAACTGTTTTCAACCTGATTCCGGGACGGAATCCTTTTAAGGAGGGGAGGCTGTAAGAACCCTGATTTTTGTAATCTTTTAAGAATATAATATCATATGACATTGTGAATTTGGGACCTTTTGAGTCACCTATGTTAATTTATAGAATTGATTGTCTGAGAAACTGTGTTGTTGTATTCACTATGTAAGATAAAAAGGGAGATTGTGAAGGCAAGAGTCTTATTGTTAGTAAGATTTATAAAACTTGAGATTTGAGAATGATTAGAGTGTTAAAAGATTTATTAAGGATTATGACAAGGAATTATGGACATTCGAGGAATTTGCACAATTAGTACTTAAGGAATTATAGGGGAAATCTCTACGCGACAAAATATTATTACGAGAGATTAATTAAGATACGATACGAATTAAAGATTAGATAATAAACATTGGTGGGAGAATAATAATACAAGGAGTAGTATTGCATGCAAGCCCATGCAACCAAATAGTTAGAAACCAAGCCAACTAGTTAGCCATTGGAAGATGAATAGTAGTTGGTTACTTGCTTTTTGAAAAAGGAGGAGACAAGAGTACATGAGAGCCATGCCTATAGCCATACCTAGGCTTGTACCATACTAATACACACAATAATACATATCAACCTCATCTAATACCACTCATTCACCCAACACCAAAATCAAACACAAAAACTCTCTCCCCCCTTTACCTTGCTCTCGGCCTAAGCTAAAAAAGGGAGAAGAAAAATTCTTCTTCCCCATTTCCCATCACTCATAATTCCCACCATAAATCCTAGGTCATCTACATCATCTAATCAAGGTATGCTAGCAATTTCACTTCATTTCATCCATCCAATTCCAAGTTATAAATTATTAAAGTTTGGATGAATAGTAACCAAGTTTGTTTTTCTTTTAGATCTTGGATTATAAGTGTTGTAGGAGATCATCTAAGGTGTTGTTGTGTTGTGAAAAGCTTACCCAAGGTCCCTAGGAGCTCAAGAAGGTATAAAAATCACAAACCCTCTTGGTTATGTAGTATTTATAATGTTTGGTAGTAGATCCATGCATGTATGAGCTATCTTGAATGTATATGTATTGGATAACATGGATCTTGGGTTTTGATGTTGAGATGGTGAATTTTATGACTATGGTGAACATATATATCTCCATGAGTGTTATGAGTCATGATCTAAGTGTTTTAAGTGGTGTTTATGTTATGGAAGCATGAAAAATGGTTGATCTAAGTGAATTGAGCTTGCTGATTTTGTCCAGGAACTTTGATCTGTGTTGTAGCACGATTTTGAACACCCAAATGATGTCCCCTGATGTCCTACCTTATATTGTTGGAAAGATAATTGAATGTAGTTTCTGGATATGTAAGATTCATAGCTAGGTGATGTGTGGATTTTTAGTTATGGCCGGAGAAGTGATTTTTGTTTCTGGACTATGGACTGCATAAAGTGACCCCCTTGTGAACCTTGTTTAAACACCTTAAAAAATATTTGGGATCATGGAAAAATTAGAGAAGCTAGGAAATACAGTGGTGAAGGCTACCCAAAAAGAATTGGATTAAAATACGAATTTTTGAATTTTATAAAAATGCTAGAGTAAATTTCGCGCAAGGGAAAAAGTCGTTAGTGGAGCATAATTCTAGGAGTAATGGTTATGGTTCAAACGTGGTAACTAAATTAAGTCGAGTAAGTGACGAGCGTAAACGAGTGATGTCATGGACCTATAGTGAGGCTAGGGAGTCATAAGACGAAGTTGTTAAGTTAATCTCGTATCCCCTTAAAACCCCGTAATTAGAAAGAAGTTGTTAAGGTACTAACGAACGATTATTGTTTATGTATAGATCGTTCGAATTCGCACGCTCGACCACCCCAACCAAACCAAGGCAAGTTTTCCAACCCTAAGTATTTAATTTCAAAAGATTATATTCTTGATTCTACCCATGCAAGTTTACTTTTCAAAACTTATATAGAAGGATTTTTCACTGTTGTGTTTGTAGTTCCGAACGTATTATATGCGTATGCTTTATGAGATTATGTTGAAGTTTGAGATATATGCATATGTGTTTGTACACCCTTGAACTTAGAATGAAAATGTTTCCTCGGACAACGACTCTAGCAATAGAGGTCGTAGCGGTCCAAATATACTATTGACCGGGGAGCGGTATATTATTGTATCATGATTAAATTACAAAAACCCGAAAGGTCATTCGGGAAGTATCGTATACTTACGTATTTATTATTTTTACGTTGTTAAAAATACTCAAAAATATCTATCTTGGATTGAAAGCTTATTTTAATTAAATAATTATTTTACCAATTGTTTATATATTAAATCTAAAAATATTATTTATTAATTATCGTTCATTATTTTAAAGACAAAACTAATCCAAGATACCTTCAGCGTTTTCAAACTTGAACTCTTTCGGACCCAACACATTTTTCGAAAACCCCCGGTCAGCATTTGCTTCTTGTACGTTTTTCAAGAATTATCGAACGACTGAGGTCGAACTTCAACTACTCAAGTTTTCTATCAAAATGATTTTGAAAAGAAAAGAAAAAGGGGACTCTGGCAGGTGTGGGAATCGTTGACGAACGATTCCCGGGATGTGTAAGCGGCCGTGAGCCAGGCGGTCCATCAATTATTATTCCGGCCCAGGTGTTGCCGAAGGATGATTACGGATGTAGTTTTCATCGAGGGTGATTACGGATGTAGTTTTCACCCAAGGGTAGTTACGGATGTAGTTTCTATCCTTCTACTAGTAGAGAAGACCCGCGGATTATTGGACTTGGATGTGGCGACTGATCATCGTCAATCCTTGTCAGGTTTTCATGTTTTCTTCCAGTCCCATCCTCCACTTTGGAAAAATACTCAAACACTGCTTCTTGGGCCTAAGTGCCAAGTTGCCGATAGTGTGGTTTTTGATGAGAAAATATTGATATTGTGCAGTATCTAGAACTGCAAGATTTTCTATAAAGATTGGCACGTGTTAGTGCACTCTTGCAATTATTTCAAAAGAATGAAATGTTTTTGAATGAGAAACCTCCTAAGCTAATGGAAGGAAGGAGGTTTTGCAATAACGTATTCCCTGTACAGTATGATAACCGTAGAGTGTTTTGCCGAAAATGATATGCTTATATACATATATATTCAAACTTGAGATATATTGAAATGAGAACCTTGTAAAGGATTCATATGTTATTCTTAAAGCTCCTTAGTGAGTATAAATGTTTTATACAAACTCGGGCATATATATTGTCGAGTTATGTTTTGTAATCTGAGATATACACCCATACAGTTGGGAACGTTTTCAAAATAAACCACTTTATTATTTTCCAAAATGGTGAACTTGCTGAGCATTATGTAGCTCATTCTTGCTTTATAAAAACTTTTCAGAAAGGGAAGAATTTGGCCGATTAACTCCGCACCAGCAGAAGAGGAGTAGAAGAATTACCCGGAGATGATTTAGTCCCTGATAAATACTACAGAGTAGTCTGATAGGTTTTCAACTGTAATAGTAAGACTGTCTTCAAGTGTAGTTGTATAAGTGGAATTGCGTAAGACTCTGGATGGTACAGATGAATTGTAATATTTAGTGTTACTTTTGATTATCGTTTCTGAGGCTCTAACTTGTATGTGCGTAAGATTGAGGTCTGGATGGATGTATTGTTGAGTTGTAAAGTTAATACAGGTATGATATGGTTGAATGGTGATGTGACGACCTGAATCTCTGACCTCGGATTTGGGGGCGTCACAATAGAAGCATCAACTTTAATCAACATTCTCGTAAATCTGCACAACTAAGCAAAACACATCAAAACTACAACAACTTGAGTCCAAAACAATCAATTTAAGCCGAACGGAGGCATTCCAAGTGGATATAAAATCCACTTATCAAACCCCCAAACTTAAACTGATGCTTGTCCTCAAGCATAAACAATTACAACTACCTAATTAGTACCACTTCCGTAGGTGATCACGGTTGCATTTGGCATATGCAACAAGCCCTTTAAACCCCTAAGCAGCCCTAGTGGACGAGTAAGGTCTCGTGAGGGCCTATAGCGAATGTACCCACAAAATCCATTTAACCTAATGCAATGCAATGCATGAATGCAACTTAATATGAAAAATGCAAGATCCCCTTCAAACTCACTAAAACCAACTAACAAGCAAATATATCAAAGAATGCAACAAATCCAAGCAGAGCTCGACTAAGTCCCCGTATACTAACAATACATGACAGAAACGTGCGTGTGTGCGATGCTCATCAGAAATACTCCCAACACTAGATAAAAAATCATACATGCCCTTCGCCAAGACAATCACAGGTTTATAAAAAGAATAGACTGTAGACACTTCATAACTTAGAAACACCTCCATCCTCATTCAAGTTAGCCAGGAATTCATGCTTTATTACTACACTACGACACATAATACCATAAACAATATGCATGCTTATTTAACCGTGCAATGAATGAGACCCCAAAAGGCTTATACAATAATACCCATGTAGCGAGTGTTAGGTCAGCAATCCCAAACCACAAGGCTTTAGGTTACTAGGACTAAGTCCCCTCAGACTTAATTACTCGAGTATTAAAGAGCTCACTCGTGGTTAATTCTGCATTTAAACAATTAAACTCTTGACTTTTTTTTCTTTTTTTTTCATAAAATCTGGAATGAGCTTTTCTCATTTCCAACCCTAGACGCCAATTGACACCTAGCCATTATTCAACAAATATTAACAACTAGCATGAAATCCCTGGTTTCCCCCAAACTTAGACTTTAGTGCTCCTACGCCATCAAGGGAATAACGAAAATTCTAAATATAATCAGGTGATTAAATCTTAAAACTCCAAACAAGCATGACCTCAACCTAGCCCAAAAGCAAACAAATGAGACTGTGTAAAAGTTTTGTTCCCGTAACATGCAAGTCAATTCCTAGGAACTATAAATCAGCCCTCTACTCATCATCACCACACTCAATTAAAACATCTACCTATCAATCAGAATCAGCTCATTCTAAGGGATCATGAAAAATGCATGCCATGAAAATGCAACTAGAATGAACTCACATGGTATACAAAAATAAAAATAGAATGTCCTACATGAAACAAACGTAGATAACACAACATATATGCATGATTTACTACTACTAATATGCAAAGCATGTGGTTCTACATGAACATCAGCAACTACTAATCCCTCAAACCACCCCCAAACTTAAAATATTCAATGCCCTCATTGAATGGAAGTAATGCAAGGGATAGCAGAAAACATACCTGAATACCGAAGCATACCCAACAATTTTGTTTCTTGCAAAAATCCCCTTTCCTTAGCAATTGGCCTCAAAACAACCGATTAAATTTAACCTCCGCCGTCGAAAACGAAAATTTCCCAACATTAGCACTATCTCTCCCATGCTTACGAGCCAAAAGAATCAATACCCAACTCACAAGAAGCTCCACCAATAATTTCCAAGCAATATCACACCAAAAATAGCCCAAATATATCAAGAATAATACAAAATCCCCAATTTACAAGAACACAAATTCGTAATCAAAATAAAATTTGAGAGAAGAAATAAACCCACTACGAATTGGAGAGGTGAACTTGCAATTAATTCCTCTTTAGAATTGAATTTTTAGAGATTTAAATAAAATAGAAGAGGAATTGGATTTGTATGTCTAGGTGTGTATATATATAAGATGATGGATAGATGAGATTTAAAAATTTAGAGTGTAGGAGAGATTTGGAAAGGTTAAGATTTGATATAGGATAGATATAGCAATTTAGAATTGAAGAAATTTGGGTTAGGATTGAATTTGGGGTTGAATTTGTAGGCAAAAACATTGATTTTCGGGGAAAAAAACTGGGCAGGTGGGTGTCACGCAACTTCGAGCTGCGTTACAGGGGCTTCCGGCGCTTGAGGCGAGCTGTGGCGCATGATGCGCTGTACTGATCTGCGCGTTTCAGCGCTCCTGCGCTGCTGGGCGCCTGATAAGCGTTCCTGGCCTGCGTCTCCTGGCGCTCCTGCGCGCTGGCTGGCACATGATGCGCTGGCGCATCCTGAACTTCTGAATTTTTTTTATTTTTTTTTTCACAACATTTTTTTTTTCTTTAATGCATGGGTTGCCTCCCACGAAGCGCTCCTTTAATGTCAATAGCTTGACGTATTCGCACATAAAATCTTCAGTGAGGAGAAAAAGCAAATAGATTCACATATTTACGAATTAGTAATATAAGCATATTGTGCAAATAAACCTTAGATTCATTGAAAGGTACGAAAACTTCCAAGAACCTATCATGCTCAAGAGACTTGGAAACATCAAAATAGCTAGAAAAGTCATCAGAATAATCATTATAAGTACGACTCATATACTCCTCCCAAATCGGATCCTTATACTCTAAAGCAAGATTTTCAACTTCATCAATCTTAACTTCCTTCTCTTTTATAATTGGACACTCATCAATTTTAATCTCGTCTACCAATGTATTAAGCTCAAAATTTTCTAGATTTGGTAGAATTTCAATTGCATCCAAATTATCATTAATGCGCATGGGACAATTATCAACTACACAAGTAGACTCATCAGACACAACATTATCATCAATTGCTAAACAAGAATCATGGCATAGAGGAAAATTGACACAAGGGGAGTTCTATAACAACCTTCATGCCACACTGCTCGAACTTCCCAAATAAAATTATTTAGTTTAGCATTCTCCTCGTACCAAGCTATTGAATCACATGGAATATCATTGTCACTAGCAATTTCTAAAGTTGGTTCATCAAAAACTCCCAAAGAAAGTAAGGGAGGATTAGACTGAGTTCCTTGAATCATTTTATTGAGCGCAATCTCCCAATCAGCAGGTAAAGAAGGATTAGACTGAGTTAAACTCGTATCAACATCATTACACATATATGGATAAACATCATCATGATATTGATTTTCAAACGAATATGAATAATCATTGCTAGGGGCATATGGAGCATAAAATGAGTTCTCAGAATAGAACGAATTCACCTGATATGCATTACAATCCTCATAAGAATTGAATTGTGGGTAAGGATTGAAGTCTTGATATCGTTCTTGACTGTTGTAGAAATTCTGAGCGTTGTTCCAACCAAAGTTGTACTCCATCTAGTCTCTCTCCTCAAAACCTGTTTAAGTTGTCTACCTCAAAGAACCTGTAGACACACCAAAGAAAGAAATACAAAAAGAAAGAAAAGAAAAATATATACAAAGATAAAATCTAAACAATAAGAAACAATTAACCTAAACTCAACATTACTGCCTTCCCCGGCAGCGGCGCCAATTTGTTAGTAGTATTTTTATGTGTTCGTTCGCAGGGAAAGACTGAATGTAATATCAAGTTCAAGTATCTTATCTCTCACAATTTAGAAGTGTAGAAGAATGTTTGGTTTGTTTATAAACTAAATTAAACTAATTATAAATCGAGAATAAAATATATGAGGAAAACAATCCAAGAACTGGGGTTCTTCACTTGGTTTCAATGCACATTCAATATCTATGTGACATCTATGTTCTTACTCTGCTGAAAACAATTCTTCTAAGGTTATAATGTTCTCTTCCAAGATACAATATAGTGTCTACAACTACACCCTAATTGTCACTTCCGTGATACAATCAAAGTACAATCATAAACTATTACGCACCAAGAATTATAAGTCTCACAACTCTCCTATTAATCTTCCAATCAAATATTCGAGTTATGTATGTTAAATCATGTACTAAAATTGCAACTCCTCTTCCAAGTTATTACAATCCCTAAAATCCAATCAAAGGTTCATGACTCCCCTAATTGTGTTAAGCCCTCAATAACAGATCAGCAAAGCAAGAAAATCACAGATAATTAAACACACATGAATACCAAGGAATACTACCCAATTCTCAGATTAGAGAATTAGTTACACATGATTAAATTAACAAAACAAGAATTAATAGAAGAAATCATAATTAGAAGAATATAGAAAAGAAACCTTTAATCTTCAATCTTCAATGAAAATAATTGTTCTCCAGAAAAATTCCTAAAAGTTGTGTACAAATTGTTTCTCTCTAACGAACCACGTTTTCCCATCCCTAGATGTGTTTATATAGATACTCCTAGTCTTTCCCAACAATCAATTGCCTTCTATTACAATTATAATTTAAAGAAGGTACCCAAAACTGCCCAGAATACAATTAGAATTAGAAAAAGGGCAAAACAGTAAATTCATGGCCTTCTTTTATAAGAACACGCGCGTGACTTCATTCAGCACGTCCCTTGAACTTGTTTCCTATCCCAGGTTGTAGAAAATCTCTCAAGCTTCGCGTGGACAGTAAGATCGCTGAAAACGGACTTCTAGAACTCCAGATATGGCCAAAACAGTATAAACTGCGCAGCCTTCCCGGAAAATCCGAATTTTAATCAATTAATTCTCCAAAAATGATAGAAGCATCAACTTTAATCAACATTCTCGTAAATCTGCACAACTAAGCAAAACACATCAAAACTACAACAACTTGAGTCCAAAACAATCAATTTAAGCCGAACGGAGGCATTCCAAGTGGATATAAAATCCACTTATCAAAATGCATGTGCATATATGTCCTAGTTATCATATTCGTTAATATGTATCAATCATATCATGAATATGTGTTGTTGCATTGTATATATGCTTGCAAAATTGAGATATCGTGCAGGATTGCTCACCAAACATTACAAAACTAAAGCGAGGAGCTTCATTCAATTCAGTGAGCTGCTAGAAATACTTTGCAAATAATCTCTCTCAACATTTCTTGTTTCTTACAATGAGTTAGCTCGCGTAAGCTTAGAGGTGTTGTATTGGGATATTTGTATTTGATATAGAGGTTCGTTCGCAGCATGTGTCGTAAAAAAAAATCGAGAGAAAGAGATATAGCAAGATGATTCAGAATGAAAAAAAAAGACTTACTGGCAGGAGGTTCCTGGAACTAGAGGTCTCCCCCCCGCACACAAGAATTTTGCAGATGAGTAGATAATTGAGTAAGAAGGCCAGAAAGATGAGGTCTCGAGAAGAATATACCTCACTCATTAGGTCATATGATTTGAAGAAGAAATTAGAGGAAAAGTTGAAGCTATAAGCAAGCCTGACATGAAGAGGTTACAGTATCGATCGAAGCGTTGAAGAAGATTTAGCATGGTTTAAAGAAGAGATTAGGTCACTAGCAACCTCAGAAGAGGAACCTCATTCAGCGATCTGACAGACATAGATGATGTTGATTTATGAAAGCTTCAGATACAGTTGAGGATTTTGATGAAGTGTAAATACAAGAATCTGATTTTGACAAGAGTAACTTTGATAAAGTCGAACAGTTCGGGTCCCCCAATAGATATAAGGGAACCTCTTGAAAATGAAAAGACGTGAAGATCGAGTTGAACATAACAAGCATTACTCAACTTCATAGACGAATATTCAACAACTTGTTAGAGAAGTCCAGAGAAGTTGATATTTGTTATGATGAGAGAAATTGAGCACTTCGCTTCAAGCTTAATAAAGAATTATGGAGCTTCCAGAATCTAGTTCTCCATCGAAGACAAGCTTCCCTGCAGAACTGGGGGGTAGTATAATTACTATTACAAAAATCAAGGATTTCAAAATTTTAAGAGAATTCAGGTTAAGGAGCCTCACGATCAGGTTTGGGAACCTCATAGCTCAGATTTGGTTCAGAAACCTTGCGGATTGAGTTGGTCTAGTACCTTGAAGAGCAACATGCTTGCATCATGAACACGTCAATGAGTTTTTAAAGCTTAACGGAGGCTTCCACTTCACAGCAGATCAATCTAGAGAAAGATCCAGGTGATACCTCTCCATTTATGGTTACATATTCGTAGAAACCTCCCAGGTACGCGTAACAAACTCTTGCTATACATAAATCATGCATAAGCATCTATGCTGTTGAGGTCTTACATGAGATAAAGCTATGATTATGTTTCTAGATGTTAGAATGCACATTTACCTGCAGCTCACAGGTTCCTTGATATTTACCTGCATCTCGCAGGTTCCTTGAAATATACCTGTAGCTAACAGGTTCTACGTTACTCATATGGAAATTCTAGTAATAGCTTCCAAGTATAGCTAATTTACTAGCATCTAGTAGATTATTTGCTATTTTCTTGTAACTAACATGTTGCAGGATCATTCATAAATGCTTGAAGCTTGTATGTGACAGCTTCCAAGATCATTGATATTGCTTAGAAGCCGGTTGTAGACAGCTTTTGATTAGCAGCTTCCTGCTAGAAGTTTTTAGCCAGTCGATACTTGAGTAGAAGAAAGTGTGCTTTGCTGCAAAGATATTATGTATCTGTAGTTAACAGATTTTATGTTGTTCACCTGTAATTTTCAGGTTCATTTGTATTTTTCCGAAGCTCATAGCAATAGCTTCCAAGTTCACTTGTAGCCAACATGTTCATATGAAGAGATTCCGGTGCACATACCGCGAGAGCTTTCTATCCATAAAGGATCAAATAATATCCAATTGGATTCACGTAAGTCTTCGCCAGCTTAGTATTCTGATTAGACAGCATGGCATTTCTTTTAGCAAGCATTGATGATAGTAGAAGAAGATCTATTTTGATTATGATGAGGTTAGTCTTCCTTATTCTTAGAATGACGATGATGATTATAGCTTCCTTATTGTTCTTTTACGTAACAGTAATTACCCAAAAGAACTGGGGGGTAGTATTCCTACTTAGACAGTATTGTGCATGATATGATTATCCTTTTTAGTATGCCAATTTGAAAATTTTAAGTGCTTGTTTTAGTACTTGTATTGTGGAACAGGTTACCTTGACTAACAGGTTCCTGTAGCATTGACAGTATTTGCAGGTTACCTTGACTAACAGGTTCCTGTAGTTTTGACAGTATTCACGAAGTATGAGTATGAATTGACAGAATGTGCAGACTACGATTGATTGATCAGAATTAGCTTGTAGACAGATTGTGTTGAGAAAAGTATTAATCCTCGGGCAGCTTCCCGAGCAAGCATTGAATTAAGCCTCAGGCAGCTTCCTGACCAAGAGTTAAGTCTCAGGTAGCTTCCTGAGCAAGTATTAAGCCTCGGGCAGCTTCCCGAGCAAGCATTGAATTAAGCCTCAGGCAGCTTCCTGGGCAAGAGTTAAGTCTCAGGCAGCTTCCTGGGCAAGAGTTAAGTCTCAGGCAGCTTCCTGAGCAAGTATTAAGCCTCGGGCAGCTTCCCGAGCAAGCATTGAATTAAGCCTCAGGCAGCTTCCTGAGCAAGAGTTAAGTCTCAGGCAGCTTCCTGAGCAAGTATTAAGCCTCGGGCAGCTTCCCGAGCAAGCATTGAATTAAGCCTCAGGCAGCTTCCTGAGCAAGAGTTAAGTCTCAGGCAGCTTCCTGAGCAAGTATTAAGCCTCGGGCAGCTTCCCGAGCAAGCATTGAATTAAGCCTCAGGCAGCTTCCTGAGCAAGAGTTAAGTCTCAGGCAGCTTACTGAGCATGAATTAAGCCTTGGGTAGCTTCCCGAGCACGCATTGAGAAAGCCTCAGGTAGCTTCCTGAACACATTTGATTGAAAGCCTCAGCTGACTGAGCAAAACTTTTTAGCCAAAAGCCTCAGGTAGCTTCCTGAGCACGATTGAAAGTCTCAAGTTCCTTGAGCACGTGATTTAAAGTCCTGACAAAAGGCACCTAAAGTCCTGACAAAAGGCACCTAAAGTCCTGACAAAAGGCACCTAAAGGAACCTGTGTGGAGCCTAGACCGGCACACTTGTTCTTAAAGAGAAGCCTAATAAGCTCTCCCTCATGTGGAACCGCCTTTGGCACATGGGAAGAAGGGATAAAATCCTTAGCATTTACCTTCATAAGATGTCTAGCCTGACACATGAAGAAGAGGAATCTGTGTGGACTCCCAGAACGGCGCACAGGTTCCTAGAATCGCCTCGAGGCACAAAAGGAACCAACATGCCTCGAGGCATGTTGGGACCTAGAGTTTAGGATTGGGAACCAAGCAGGTGCCCTTTCCAAGAGAAAAAAGGAGCCAACATGCCTCGAGGCATGTTGGAACCTAGAGATTAGGATTGGGAGCCAAGCAGGGGACCTTTCCAAGAGTTGACCCGAATTGAACAAGAGAAATTTTACTAACATTAACTAGTTTCTGTTTATGTTTATTCTTTGCTTTGCAGGATTAGTAGTCATCAACAGCTATTCACAAGGAACCTGGTCTAGTTATTCAGCAATGAAAAGTTAAGAAGTTATCAAGAAAGATTATGGTTTAGATTATGGTTTTGAAAACAGTACTCGAAGTATGAAGACAAGAGGTTCTAAGTTTACAAAGGTTTGAAAAGTTCCAAGTAGAGCGAGTAGCCGAGGTTTCTGGGAAGCTATTTAGATGGTTTAAAAAGTTCCAGGGTTGTTTCATCCTACGAATAATGGAGATTCCTGGGGTTATAAGCAAGCTGCCAACGTATTCTATGAAAGCATTGGATGAGAGATCAGTTCATACGAGTCAGTTCGAAAGAAGAAAGAAGTATTGATTGAGCAATTAGAGAGTATTTATGATGAGTTTCGCAGTCTGATGATAATGATCTACGAGAAGGCGGCTTTAGAAAAGTTTTCAGGTTAGTTTTCAGCACGATCCTTTGATTTTCGATTTGCGGATTTAATTTGGAATCTGCATACAGAAGCATAGTGTATCCTGTTTCTTACGCTGAGTTAGCTCATGTAAGCTTGGATGCACGATGTGAAAATTAT
Source organism: Kitagawia praeruptora (assembly GCA_037693485.1). NCBI lineage: Eukaryota > Viridiplantae > Streptophyta > Magnoliopsida > Apiales > Apiaceae > Kitagawia > Kitagawia praeruptora. Next base: position 103,456,937 of record CM075350.1, read on the forward strand.
GCATTTTCCCAAAAGGAGTAAATAAATGTTGAACCTCTTGATTGGAAGCTGTTGAGGTGCCACTCGCTTTTCAAGACTTCTAGATATATAAAAGACATGTGAAGACATTGAAGACAAAGATCACCTAAAAAGATACAAGAGTAAGCAGAAGTATGATGACATCCTAGAAACCTCAGAAGTGTCCTTGGAAAGATTTTGCAAAATTATTAGAAGAATGTATAGAGAATGACTAGCAGTTGAAGAATGAAGATTTGTCATAAGAGTGAGTTTCGAAGAAGAAGAAGTGAACATGTTCCTCACTAAGAAAGAAGTTGATCAATATTATGTTTACTAAAACATTATGTGTCCTGTTTCTTACGCCGAGTTAGCTCATGTAAGCTTGGATACGTGTTGTTGAAGTAATACATTTTAAGGGAAGTGATTAAGCATTGGACCCCAGATTAGAAAGTTGAATAGGTTCCTTTCGCATTGCATGACTTCAAGGAACCGGGGGGTACTTGTTGTGCCCAAAATCTCCATGGGCTAGATTTAGGCCCAATAAGCTATAGGGTCCAATCCATATGAGCCAGGAGATAGATCCAGTACGAGTTATGAAGATCAGATAGAAGAAATGACTAAGGATGTATGAGTATCAGGAGGTTTCCAATGATCAGGAAGCTGGGCTGAGTATTAGAAGACCAGGTTCCTCCCAGCAGAAGAGTTCGAGTTAGCATAGCAACAGCCATAGAGATGCCAAGAGCATATGAAGAGCTATCCAGTCTAACCAGTTTGTTATTTGTGCAGGTACAGGTACCTATAAAGAGGTCCCTAAGCAATGTGTCCCGAAATAAGGAGGTTCCTGAGAAACAGGTTCCTAAACAAAGGTTCCTGAGAACCAGGTTCCGAAATATAGGTTCCTGAGCACCAGGTTCCTGAGACATAGGTTCCTGAGCACCAGGTTCCTGAGACATAGGTTCCTGAGCACCAGGTTCCTGAGCGTAACCAATCAGAAAGAGACCGAATTATTATTGGAGTGTAATTCTAGGGCGCAGTTGATCCTAGAATGCCTCTAATAGACATGAGAATTATAGTAGGGTACGAACTCGAGTTCTACTCTACTTAGCCAACTAGTTCGTGAAAGGCTCTAAAGGAACCTGAGTTCTACACGAATTAGACAACCGAATACAGCTGGTCAAGCAGAATCAGCTTCGCATTAGAACTACGTGAGCTTGATCCCTATATAAACAAGGGTACGTAGGCACCTTGGGAGGACGGACACAGATCTCGCTAATGGAACCTGCGATGATTCTCGTAACCTCTCAAGCTCAGTTCACCCCCACCATCAAATCACACCCAAATCACTAAAAGAACAGCCAATTACATGTGTTACACTTGTAAATTCCGGCGGGCCTCCGAAAATCACGTTGATTACAAAAATCCTCCATTAACAATTATCGTCTTTATTTTTTTGGAAATGGACCTAGAGTGCATGGTTTGAGTCCATCCCTAAGGACTTTGCCCTGTTAAGCACGGGATCAGAAACTTAAAATTTTGGTATAAAAATGTTTAATTCATATTAAAAAATAAATTTATTATTATTTATAGATATTTATTATTGTTATATTATGTATTATTAATATTTTTTATCTTTTGAAATAGTTAAAGGGTGCCCTTCCATAGCCACCGTTGGTTGAAAATAGCCCACAGCCACCAAACTCATACACTGCCGCAAGTCTTCATTGCGGCAGGAAAATTTAAAAAAAAAAAAAAAGAAGCCGCAATGAATAGTTGCGGCAACGTTTTTAACTTAAAAATACTTTATTCCCCAGAGATAACACCAACATGACCACTACACCAAACAAAATTATTTGTAATTTACTTCAAAACAAAACAGTATTAATTATTATTTTATGTTTTTATACTTTTATATTTATTATTTATTAAAATTAAAAAGAAATTGGTAAATTAATACATTATAAAATATAAAATTGTTTATAAAATTTGAATTATTACATAAAATTTTAAATAAATTATTATAGTTTTATAATTAATAAAAGTAATAATAAATAATAAATCAATAAAGCTGTTAATTTGAAATATAGAAACAAGTGAAAAATATGAAATTACGTTTTCACCCTCAAAATAACTGCCACAATGAAATATAGCGGAAGAGGAAAAACATGCTAACTGCCGCAATGAAACATAGCGGAAGAGGAAAAACATGTAATTACTATTTTACCCTTAAATTGTCTGCCGCAATGATACTTTTAAAAAATACTTATCGACGATCCAACCGCACAAATGTCAATATATGTCTAATTTAGTGATATTCCCAAGTTTTGAAAAAAATAATAAGTTTATTTGGAAGGTAAAAGTGGTAGTGAACTATCGATTTGACTAGTACATCTAACTAGTGCTTTGTCCCGGATTGTTGTTTCTATTTTTTAAAAAATATTTATCGACGATACAACCGCACGTAAATCAATATATGTCTAATTTAGTGATATTCCCAATATTTCAAAAAATAATAAATTAATTTGGAAGGTAAAAGTCGTGGTCAACTATCGATTTGACCCGTACTCCTAAATTAGTTAATCTAATGTAAAAATCTCAAAAAATAGGAAATTAGTGAATCTAATGTAAAATTAATCACAGAATTAATGAGTATTAATATTTGAAATTTTATGAATTTAAATTCGAATTTTATCTTATTTTTCTATTTTTAATTTAATTTTCACAATAATACTGCCGTAATGAAGGGTTGCGGACCCTTGTGCCGCATTGAAAGGTTGCGGACCCTTCTGCCGCATTGAAAGGTTGCGGACCCTCCTGATGGCTGCTCCATCCCACGGTGGTTGTGGACCAAAACTCATAGTTAAAAGATAAAGTAATCTTAATTTTATAATTTACACATTTATGTGATTAACAATTAAATAATATTATTTGTCAACTCAGAATATATATCAATTATTATGTCATCACGTTACGTTACGCATGAAAAAAAAATTCTAATTTTTTTTAAAACGAATGTATAATAAAGAAAATTTCTTTACATAAATTGTAAATTAAGTGTATTTCTACCTAATATATAGAAGTATATCAAGTCATGAAATCTGTTGACATGCTTTTTTTTAATATTTTTCGTTACATGCTTCCGACAGATCATTTGAAATATGAGTTAAGTAAAAAATAAATATGCCACCAAAGTAAATTACATTATTGTGTCCAAAATTACTTAAATATATATATTAAATTATTGCATAACATTAAACCAAAAACATAACATAATGTAAAAGACATATGTTAAATAGTTTTAGTAAATGACTCTCACGTACTATTAGACTTTGTTTATATTTATAAAAATTATAATTTTTATAAAAATAAATTACATTATTTTAGAAAATATATCAATTTTTTTGTGTTAAATGTAGTACATTAGACCTTACTTGGGAAAATATTACATTGTAAATTTTTATTATGTTCATCTTTTAATGAAAATTACTATTAACAAAAATTAACTTTATCTAATTATACATGTGAATGTAACTTGATATTATCTTACGCATTTTCTCATATGAAATTTATTTTTATTATTGGATTTAAATTAAATTATTTTAAAGTTAATAATAAGAAAAAAGTTTTAAAAAATATTTCCGATCATACTTTTATCTAGTATAGAACACTATGCAGTGAAGCAATCCCACATTTTTTTTTACCAATCTTTGTAAAATTTATTAAATATAAAAACTTATCTGATTTAATTAATTATATTTTTAATGAAATGCGATCGAAAAAGCTATTTTAAAGTATAATTTTCACTTAATATTAATCTAAATAATTATATAATAGATTGTTACTCGACGTCGACGTCGACGTCTCGCATTTTATTAAATAAATAATAATAATATTATTAGATAATTTTGTTAATTAAAATAAAAATCATTATATATGATGTTATGCCTACAAAGAAATTTTAGTGTAAGTATTGTTTTTAATCTAAGAGGTTAATTTTATTTTAGACTCTACTACCATCAAATTATATAGTTTTGGTGTCTTTAAGATTTTTTTTTTTTTAGCTTTTTGAATTGTATGTTTTGTTCTTTAAAGCCACATCTTGTCATCTAAGGCTAGAATTTATAAATAAGATTTTATGTTTAAAGGCAGCTAGGGAAGTCTTGGATTTAATGTAAAGTTGTATAGGTTATAGTGTTATGTCAAAAAATATTATTTAAAGAAACTCATGCATTTTAAAGTAGAAAATTTTGAGTTTCTTGAAATGTGGTATAGTAATGTTTTAATAAAGCTTTGGATTTCTTTCGTAGATCTACATTATCGGAGCTTCTGGCCTTCTTTCTTCTTCGATTCAAGCGAGGATTTCGAGAGTTAGCCGCCGTTTGTCAGATCTAAGTTTTTTTGAACTTTTTTGTATATTCAGTTTGTTTTTATTCGGTTGTTGATTGTATTTTCGGATTGTTTCTCTCCTTTGTGAGAGCTTTGATTTTCGCTCCTTAAGTGTGAGCGCGGATTTTTGATTTGGTGATTAAAATTTGTATGGGATTGCAGTTCTGGTCGATAGCTCAAACAATAGCTCCTTCGGGGTATGATGAAGTGGGTACCAGTTATCAAACGAGGATGCACGAAGCGGGTACCTGTATTTGTAAATACATTATCTTTAAAATATCGTTTAACTGTCTCATGACAGGCGATTGCAATTTTCTATTTGTTCGACTCGATCATTATTGTAGATGTCGTATGGTTTTTTATTATTGAATTAACTCCTTTGTTTTTCAAAAAAATAAATAAAATAAAGAATTGTAGCTATTCTTTTCAAAAAAAAAGAAAAAAGTTGTAGCTATTAATTTAAAAATCGCAATTTTTTCCTTCAAGGAGAAAGTTTATAATAAATATCTTTATTTTTAAATGAAATATTTTGTTCGGCAATAAACATGAGCATGAACTCAGAACACTTATCAGAGCCATTTTCACATAATTTAACACTTCAAAGACTTATTAATGACGGTGGTCACCACGAAAATTGGAAAAAAATATAAAATTTTAGAGCATCAAGATGTTATTGATTAAATTGTATACTCCCACCCAGCAGCTTGAATCGTGGATCAAAATATAGGTGTAGAATTCCTTAAGAGACTTGTAACAACAAACTCAATATATGATCATCACTTTAACATGTAGCAAGTGGAGAAAGATTAATGAATGTATTGCTTAAAGTAAATTCAGTACAACAAGCCTCTCTAATAATTAACCAAGTGCAAATATTTAACTCAGCTTATCTTGACATCGATCTTGCTTAATGGAATAACAGAGTTAACAATTCAGAATTTCAAAAGGGATTTTTTACAGTAAAATTAAGACTTGTTTCACCAAAACCAAGTCATAATAGCACTCAGAGTAAACATAAGCAATGACACAAAACCACCTTTAATCGTTCAGCCCGGACCAAGTTTGTTTAGCCACATCTGCAACTTCTGAAGGAACTCCATGCGGGTAGTTTTTCATCACTTTGAAAGCATCTATGTTATCTGTTTCCACAATGATGTCCTCATAGTTGTCCTCAAAAGCTTTTTTGAGCCCATTATGGATAGCATTCAGTTTGTTCTCCAGAGTTGTGGCTGCTGAGAATTCCTGTTGAAAGTTTCAAGATCTCTCTTTCCAAATTTCTTATGATTATCCACAAACCATGGGGGTTACCATTGAGGGAAGGAATTTTAATTCTTATGGCTGCATGAACTGATATTTTGACAACAACAGGAGGGAGAGTCCAACGAAATTCCATTCTGAAATTATCTATTTTACAAAACAACCAATGCGTAATTTAATATTGCATATAAAATATTAAAAAATATATGTAACTACTTATAATTTAATGAAAAATTAACAGAGCATACCTACAAACTGATTAACAAACCATCTCGCGATACAATTAGCTACTCGCTGAACATTTAACAAAAAAACTGACGCAGTACTTCATGATTCAAGAAGGGTTTTTACAATCAGAAATTCAAATTATTTACCAGAAGTGGTACACATCTTCATTTCACTCCTTCAAGCTTGTACCACTATCAGACATTCATACTGTTACTTTCTACATTGACTGCAAACTATCCTTTCCTTTTGATCCAACTCAAACGTTATCTGACAGCAATGAATTCCACCAATTATGGGCGCAATTGACCCGAGATTCATGTTTCCCAGATGATCCCTCACAAAACATCAAGACCAAATTTCTCAGCTTCTAAAGATACAACACATGTGAACATTTAATTTTAGCAGTAGGGATGGGCATCGGGTCATTTCGGGGTCGGGGAGTGCGATCCCCGTCCCCGATCCCCGAACCCCTACCCGCTCCCCGAACCCGCCCAGATCCCCGAACGAGGAATATTTTGCTCCCCGATCCCCGCCCCGAACGGGGAACGGGGATCCCCGCGGATAATCGGGGATTTTTTTTATTAAAAAATAAATTTTATACATTCTCTAACAAATTTCAAAATATTAATTTGCTAAATTATGATAGATAATATATATTTTAAATTCAAAACCTATTCTAAAAAATATTTTGAAATAAAATTTATTTATACAAAAAGATATAATTAAATTATTATAATTAAATTAAATTTTACTATTAAAATTTTGAATTTATGAAATGAATTAAAAATTTTAAGCACTAATAATATATATAAATATATTTATTTATAATAATTTAATTATATACATATATAAATATATATATATTTTAAAAATAAAATCGGGGATCGGGGCGGGGATTCCCTAATCCCCGACCCCGCCCCGATCCCCGAATTTTTATTAAAATATTTCCCGTTCCCCGCCCCGAACCCGAAAAATTCCCCAAATAATCGGGGCAGGGATCGGATCGGGGTCGAGCGGGGCGGGTGAAATGCCCATCCCTATGTAGCAGGTTTAACCCATTTCAAAGAACAATCCTTTGGCAATAATGCTACCAAGGTATATGTATTCACTTGCACTTGGGTCTCACCCTACTGCCTCAAAGCCCGATTTGCCATATCCATAACATCAGTAGCCCACAAAGTAGACCGATGATACACATTTGTATTGATTATAAAAATAACACATCCATAACCAGATCCATAAGCATATTCACAAATACTATATACAAAATTTTCTTGTTTCTACAATCTTGTGGTACCTATATGATGGTGGGTAATGGAAAAGAGCTTGTCAACTAATCTGTGTACAGAACTAATGTAAAACCTACTATAAGCTTATAAGGAATTTTTCTGAAAAGTGTAGGAGATATGAAATACATTTGAATAATGTCAAAATAAGTTTTTTAAAACTTACTTACCAGAAAATTATTTTGGTCTTCTGACTTGTTCAAAGTAAAGATGACATAAAAGTGTGAGAATTACACTTCTTCCAGCTAAATCTACAAAATTTTCCCTTCATGCACCTTGTTGCTCTGGCTAGAACTATCAACACGAGCAAATGTAGTGCACTTTCAACTTGTTAAATGCCACGAAGTGCATCTCTTGAATTTTATAGCTTTGCTTTGCGCACAAAACTACAAAAAAATGAACAAATTATAGAATGGAAATAAAAAGCACATACAAATGAAAAGAGAACTGCTGAGAAAATACTTTAAAAAGAACTTTAAAAAAAGCTTGGAGGTGATTTTTATTAAAAAAAGAAAAGCTAACAGCTGCACATTTAATGATTGAGAAAATTTGATTGTCCAGCTATCAATATTCTTAGGTACACTCGCATCAAACTGAAGTTTGCCAAGGATAATCTGTCCAGTGCCGATTATTCTGGAGATTTGGAGAGCGGATGGTTAACATGATGATCTGTGTTTCCTGTTTATTCTACAAATATGGTAGTCCGTTTATGTTAGAAACTAAATTAGCATAGCAGGCAATGACAATAAAAGGAACTCACCTGTTCTTATAGGATGGCGATGTTATTATTGTTTTCTCCATAATGTCCTATAAATTTTGATTATGATATAGCATTGGTTTTATCCAAAGCTAGAAAGGATAATTAAGTATCTAGTATACAGGATTTTAGCATCATCAACACTGAGACTCCACATTTAGATTTAGGTAACCTGGGTCATAGGCAAAAAAAATAACAATCTAGTGCTATTTTCACAGTTGTCAATTTAATTTAACGAAAAAACGGCCAACTTACATATATTGATTAAGTAGTTCTTAAGATTTCCTCCCCTAGTAACAACAACCAACCTCAAAAGCACATTATTGAGATCTCCTTCAAACACCAAAATATTTTTCTTTGTATTATATGTCGACAGAAGTATGCCTGAAAATGAATAAATGAAATTTTTATATGTGCACTATGGTAAGTTCCAATATCATAAAAGTTTATGAGACATACTTGTGCTGATTTGTTAGTTGTTAGTTGAAGCGCTTAACCATGCAACTCTCGACATTAACCTCATTTGATCTTTTGTAGCATAAACTTGTCTGCAAGAAAAAAGAAAATCTGCAGAGTTATGAAACAGAATGATACCAAGCAGCACTCGACATGCAAGAGCCCGAAGACAATCAAGGGAACCTGGAGGAGTAAGCACGCGTGGTTGGAGAAGCTGAAGAAAGACCTAAATTCAATTGTTGGCACGGACAGCCTCTCTAGCTTGATGTAATACTTGTTCCACTTGTGCTGCACAACCTGCCCCAACACCTAGAGAAATTCTACGATCTCCAACTAATCCAGAGGGGACCGCTGATACAGGTTCTAGTGAGGAATTACATGTTCAACTTGATAAATAATAAAGCAGTAGTACTTAAACCAATATGAGATAATATTAAATATAGCAGTCAGTCATTCTTTTTAGTAAACCATCTCCAACATAGCAAGCAGTAGTAGCAAGGCTGGTATCCATATTCCAAAAGCTATCTCAAGATGTCATCTTCTCGGCAAGAATAGTCTGCAGATCATGTAATTTATTTTTCACTTTATAAATGTCAGTACCAGTTGACAAATGTCCATCAAGTGTACACTTTAATAATCGAAGCTTCTCAATGTAGTTCAGATGGCTCATTACGAATTTATATTGAATCCCCATCTCTGAAACTCGGTAAAAAAGGACCCTAGCTGGTTGGTGAGAAGCTCAGTGTCAACCTCAGCTTTGGAGGTTCTGGTAAAGGCATTTACTGAGGAGCACAACATATTCATCTTCATTGGCAAGATCTAGTTTTTGTAGGCAACCGCTCAGAGGTTTCTGGATACCTTTCTCTGATGAGATCAAGAAGGCCAACAAACTTGGAGCTAACCTCATTGCCCCGCCATTACATCAAATAACTCTAATTTAAAAAGGGCTCACCTGATCATTGCTTGCCCTATAACTGGAGCATCAATTTGCCCTATAACAGCATCACTAATACCACTCCCATTTTGTGGCAGCTTTAAGCACTTCAAGTTATAAAATTGACAATGCCAATGAACAATCTTATAAGAGATTCCAGAGAGTGCCTAGAAAAAGTTGAATGAGTTGGACAAAATTAGTATACACTTAAATCTAAAATGATTCTACATAGAGATATAAGATCCGTTGGTCAACTTTTATAAACTGCAAACTCTATTAAGAATCAGATTGTTTACGATGACACAAATGGATTGATCAGTCTAATATGTAAAATTTCAGATGTTTTGTCAAACTACATAATTAACCTGCAATTAATATGTAAAATCATTCTTCATCTTCTTCTTCATTAGCATTGCATATATATAGACAGACCCTCAGCTCTAAACTGCAAATTTGCAGTTTGGGTTTCATCGATATTAAAATATGAGATCAACTTTGGGACACTCTTATTATTAGCGACTCCAGTATCGTCCCTTTCTAAGAGCATTCACATCTGGGGCACTATCCTGAATTGCACTATCAAATTAAAAACCAGCTTGTTAGCGTTATAGACAATCATATTAGAAAAAGATGATCAATATCAATACTAACCCTCAGTCAATATCAATCGAAGAGATGTTTAATCCATTCACCAGTAGTATCAATTAATTCATCTTCTACACAAATCAGATAAAAAATAAAAAAAATTAGTAATAAACGTAAGTAATGAACAAACTTATAAAACAAATACACTAACACAAACATGTATAATCAATACAAACAAAACACACACATATAGATTCATCAATTATGTACAGAACAAACAAATCACACAAATGTATAAACAAACAAAGCACACATATATATCAACACGAACCTATATCTATACATGTACAATCATATATTTCCATGGAGATAATAAAGAAAGAATGGAGAGGAGAATAAAAATCATAAATTTGAATTTTAAAAGTGTTTACTGATGTCAATTAAAGATTTGAAGACCTGTGTAATTAAAGCCCTTATGGAAATTAGGAGCGGTGATTTTGAGATCCTTCGGATGATGATTGAAAATTCAAAAAACAAATCTCTTTCATTCAATAATGATTTTGTTACGATCTTTACATTCAAAATTTTAAAAATTGCTATAATTATGGAATGTAGTTATTCTAATATCAGTTAAATACTTAGGTTTAATGGGTGGGTTAAATGGATTATCCATTTGGGAAATGGGTTAAGTATGTGAGAGGGATGGATAATTTTTTTTACCCATGGATAAATTTTAATGGGTTCTACAACTCATATAGTTATAATCAATCAAAATCGATGGAAAGGATCATAGTTACATAAAGATATCTATACTATGTATACTATTATATAAAAGCCGAAACATTAAAAGTTTGGTTGGTCGGTACCTGTTGATTTTACTTATTTACCCATACTTAATTACAGATAAAATCTTTTTTTATATTTTATCTAACTAAATTTTTTGCTTTACTAATCAATTTCCTTTTTCAAATTAAACATGTTACCTTTTCTTTTCTTTTTAATAACTAAACAGTTTCCTTTTCAGGTAAAATAAAATATCTTTTATATTTATCTAACTAAAAAGCATATTATAATTACTATTAACTAATTAATTAATTTTTTCATTGAAATTATCTTTTCTCTTATCTCTAACTAAAATATCTCTTTTTCCAATTATATCACGGGTTAACTTTTAAAAATCTTCTTTTATATTTTATTTAACTAAAATTTTTACTTTACTAATCAATTTCTTTTTTCAGGTTAAACATGTTACCTTTTTTTTAATAACTAAGCAGTTTCTTTTTTCAGATAAAATATAATATCTTTTATATTTTATCTAATTAAAAAACAAATTATAATTACTGTTAACTAATAAATTAATTTTTTATCTTTTCTCTAACTAAAATATTTTTTTTCAATTATATCACGGGTTACCTTTTTCAGCCAAAACAAGTTACCTTTTTTTATTTTTTCTAACTAGAAGCTCTCCTTTCAAATTATATCACGGGCGATTCTATTTAATAAAAATAAAATCATAATATTATAATGCTATTAATTAACCGATTACCTTTTCAGTTAAAAACGTATCATCTTTTTTATTTTTCTAATTAAATTCCTTTCTTTAGAAATATCATGGGTAACATTAATTTCTCATTTTCGAAAAATACTACTAGCAATTTTATTTAGTAAAATAATAATTATTATAAACTAATTAATTATCGTTTTCTCCTAAAGTATGTTACTTTTTAATTTTCACGTTATCTTTTTCTATTTTTTCAAACTAAAATCTCTCTTTTTCCAATTATATCACGGACGGTTCTATTTAATAAAATTAAATAATAATATTATAATACTAATATTAATCGATTATCCTTTTTAGCTAAAACGTATCATCTTTTTTCTATATTATCTAACTAAAATTCCTCGGTAGAAATATCACGGGCAATATAATTTCTCCTTTTCTAAAAACATTATGAACAATTTTATTTTGTAAAATACATAATTAAATTATAATTACTATAAATTAATGAATTACCCTTTTCACCTAAAACATATTACCTTTTTAATTTTCTCTAACTAAATCCTCTATTTTTTCCAATTATATCACTGGCATTCTATTTAATAAAACAAAATAATAATTTTATAATTACTAGTAAATAACTTATTACCTTTTCAACTAAAACCTATCACATTTTTTATATCTGTTTTAACTAAAATCATTCCTTTTTCTAGAAATATCACGGATAACATTAATATAATTATGATCATCATCTCATTTAAATATTTAAGCCTCCAAAATTCGTATTTAAAAAAAATTAATAATTTCTTTTATATAATATTAAAAAAATTTCGTGCATCGCACGGGTTTTAACTATACTATTATAAGTGAAACAAGCTATATTTGGTTGGTTGATTAACGCATTTTAATAAAATTTTCAGCACATTCCTAAAAGTAATAAATTAGAAAAATATATTAAAAGTATAATTAAAAGAGTATGTAGTTGAATTTGAGTTGAAGTATAACTAATAGAGTATGTATTTATGTAAAATACATGTTTTACTTTTTGATTAATTACATCATATATTTTAATTTGTTTTTTTAGAAGGTTTGAATAAGTTTTCTAGAAAGGTTTTAACTAAACAATCAATTATATCCTATTTTCCTTATAAAAGTATAGCATAGACCATGGATAGTATAATTATTTTTATTATTTTTTTATTTTTTTTATTATTGATAATTTTTATATTAAAATTGTTTAAATTAATTTTAAAAGATATTGGTTTCTCGAAAGAGTCTGAAGAGAAGTTGGGTGTTGGTGAAGAATCCTAATTGAAATATAATCGAAATAGTATGTAAACTAGTAGTTTATTTTTTTAATTAAAATTAAATACATTTTGTTTTGTTTTTTATTTTTAGAAAGGTGTTAACAAACTTTTTAGGAATGTGTTAACCAAATAACCAATGAATCAAGATACAAAAATATATTTTAAAAAATTAAAAAAAAGTGTTAAAAATTCCAAATTCAATTAAATTATATATAGTTTATTAAAAATAAAATATCACGTATTTTATAGAATTATAAACGTTTTCAATTATATCCCGATTAGAATCACACTTCTTCCTACGATTCTTTCTTCTACGATTTTAGGTTATAATTAATGCTTTTTTTTAAAAATCTATTGAACTCTTAAGATATTTAACAATAAATTTAAAAACAATTTTTAATTAATAAAATTTATTTATGTAATGAAATTAAATATGGAGCATATTTAAATTTAAAATTAATAATAAAATTTATTAAAATAAATTAAAATTTATATTAAATTAAATAATTTATGTATTAATTCATGATAATAATATACGATAGTCCGTGCTTTGCACGGGTTATAGGCTAGTATTTAAAAATAACAATAATACTATAAAGGTAGGAGGAATCTAAAATTACTGTATTAATACTTATTATCTATTAAAATAATAAGAAAAAGAAGTAGGTTCATGATTACACTATTTCATTATTCAAAATTTATTTAAATTAATAAAAACACACTTAAGAAATAAAATAATTATTTAATTTTATTTTCATATACAAGAATAAACAATTTAAGAAAAATAGTGTCAAAAGAAGCGTGTGTGGTGGCACGGTGCGACCAAACCAAAACAAAAACAGTAGCCCAAATCCACCTTAGTCGCGACCTTAATTTCATCTTCATTTCATTTCTCGATTCATCCATCCCCCTCAATATACACACACATATAGATACAGTGTGTGTGCGCCAACACACTTGATCTACAAAAACTGAATAGATCCCCAATTCAAAACCCTAATTAAGATGTGGAGAAGACTTTCTACGCAGCTCCGACCTCTCGCCGCTTCTCGATCCAATCCAATCGTCGGACCCTACGTTTCTTCTTCTACGCCGTCGTTTCGCCCCGCCGCTTCTCTTTTCTCTCGCTATCTCAGTGCTCCCTCAGGTAATCTCTCCTAAATCTCTCGTGTGTATATATATGTATACGTATATGTATATGTATATGTATATTTGATTTAAGGTTTGGTGTTTAGGAGATGGCGTTTCGAGTAAGAAAGTTGAAGATATAATGCCTATTGCTACTGGTCATGAGCGTGAGGAGCTTGAAGCTGAGCTTCAAGTGAGTTTAATTTCGGTCTTAATTATGTTATTTTTTTATTTAATTTTATAATAATTTAGGGAAATTATTTGTATTTTTTGTGATTAGGGACGAAATATTCTGGATATTAACTTTCCGGAAGGTCCTTTTGGCACTAAGGTTAGTGTTCCTGATTTTATTTCGATAATTTAGAAATAATAATTATCAATTACCTTTTTTTTTTTTGTATTTTAAGAGAGATTCTGTTCTCTTTTTCGGCTTAGGGTATAGTGTGTTTCCGTCTGTAGGTACTTTGTTTTTGTTTTGCTGACTAATGTGCTACTATCCTTTTTTCTCGAAAATGAAAGAGAGGAATTACTTAATGTTTTCAATAGATCTACTTGTTGTGAGGTGTTGATATATAGGAATTGTAATGCTTGCACAGAATGTATGAGTTTGCACTATCTGACTTTCATGATATTGTGTGAGAACAAACACTGACTGAGCTGATAAAATGAGATATACTTGTATTTGTGAGCTAGTTTTGTATATTCCGGACACTTTAATGAGCTTGTGATGTGCTTGATTAAAGATATGTGTATTTTGGAGGTTTGGTCACCAATTACCTCTATAGGTGGATTACGAACTAGCGACTTTTCTGCCATGCTTTCTAAATTTGAAGAATGCATGTTGGTAAATGTTTACAAAAAATTTAGCAGTGTAACTTACAATTTTCTGGGAATCATAACGTCTGCTGTAGATGTAGAGTTTGTGTTATCGTAGGAAGCAGGGATACGTTGCTTACCAACATGCTGAACACTGGATACGGCGGGTGCACCACATGGTGTGTCCTGGTGTCTTTGGGTGGGCCGGGGGGGGGGGTGCAGAAAGGACATGAATTGTACTCGTAGATTAAGGTCGTGACTTATATTGTAAAGTTCTCCAATTGTTCGCGAGAAGGCCAAGTCAGACCGCCCTAATTTTGACGTAGTACATGTTATTTCTTATTGATCTCCGGCCACCAACGACTTCGGGTGGCATAATTGCCTTTTTATTGTTTTGAGCTTGAAAGTGGTGTTCTATCCATCGTCTTCACTCTTCAGTGAGTGATAGATAGGTGTTAAAATGAATGGCTGGTGCGGAGTACTTCTGCTTTCAACTATGGAGTCTGATTGTGTATGTGATTGTACAGTTTGTATGTATTGAGTATGACGCTCATACTGTGCTCTTTTTTGAACAAAATCGAGTCGGTATTTATTTGTAGTGTAAAGAATCAAGAAGAGTATAATAATTTAACAAAATTAGGTTATTTCTAACAAGGAAGTAAGTTGAATCTATATATGTATATATATTTGTGTGTACTGTTGTGGCATGTGGGGACTAATGGATTGTAGTACAGTAGTATTGTACTACTTTCTAAAGTTTAGTATGGATTGTACTACAGAAGTACTACTTTCTAAAAGCCTATGTTCTTTTACCCCCTTCAGGATGAACAAAAGTCTGAGAATATATAAATATTTAATTTATTATGATAAATTATTTTAAAACTTTTTTTATGATAATCTTATAATTTTCAGTAGTTATTATGTTGTATTTGTACAGTTACTAAACTATAAGTTGTACTATATTATAAATTTTGTTTTATATAGTATAATATTTTTGTATGTTCTTTATCCCGGCGCTCCCTAAAACTCGTGTATTCATACTTGTTGAATCCGCATATTACTGTATTAAGCACCTGCACGGATATCCTTGCTTCTTAGGTCTTACGTGGTCTTCTGAAGACCCTTTTTTTTTATTTTCTCAGTTTTTATGTTTCATGCTAATACTCTGCAGTATCTTGTATTAGTAATAAGGGAGCATCCTTTAAGTAATAATAGTGATAACAGTTTATTTTGTATAAATAGGACTTGTGCTATTACTGTTTTACACAGCACATTTATATGTGATCATGCCAATGTTTAATGTATTTGCATTACTGGAAATAGCAAATTTGCACTTCAGTTGATTATGCTAAAAGTAATAATTTATCTTTCCTAGCATGGGTCGTTGATGGATAACAGGATAAGAGTTTGTTGGTAACTTTTAAATTGATAAAGGGGGCTTCTTTAATTGCTTTAAATAATAACATAAATAAACATGTAGTTCTCGTCTGGCTGCTGTTAGCCTATATTTGAAAAAAGTAGGGCCCTTTCTTTTACAGAGCCGCAGATTGAGTAACATGTTTCAATTATATGACTAGTCTCTGGAAGAAAAGTAAGGCTACAGAAATTCAACTGTTGACATGGTGTGCCTTTAACAGAATGGTTGATCTATCTAAATCTGTTAAGATTTGAACACAATTGTACGAGTAACAGTTTAGAAAGTAGATTTCACATATTTCCCTAAGGTAATGATCTCATCTATACATGCTCAAAGTTTCTTTTTGTTATAGGAAGCACCTGCGGTTGTTAAATCCTACTATGATAAAAGAATTGTCGGATGCCCCGGCGTTGATGGAGGTAAGCCGAAGTATCATTACTTGTGATACAGAAACAAAGAGCTAGTTATGGCACTCTGGTTTCCTACATTGTGTATTGACTTGTAAGTTGGTGTTTTCAATTTTTTTTTCTGAACAGAGGATGAGCACGACGTGGTTTGGTTCTGGCTAGAGAAAGGCAAGCCACACGAGTGTCCAGTATGTTCTCAGTACTTTGTGGTAAGTGTTTAAGTAAATAATGATATAGAATGGTTTTTATGTAGGTATTGAGAAAACGATTTTTTTAGTAAGCGAGTTGTATATTAATATAGATACCTCCTAAAAGGAGTGCATACAAGTTGGTCTGCCCAAAACAAGCTATGTACAAGTTGTAGAGTTGCCCGTTGTTCAAAAGGAGACTAGCCTCTCAGACAGACTACTGGGGACAAAAGTCTGGATGAAAAACCCGCATCCTGGGGTTTTCCTACCACATAGCCCACACAAATGGCCAAGAACTGGGTGTAACCAAAAGAAATGGACTTCCACTAGAAACTAAATACAGTATACAGGCCCGATACTCCTTTTAAGGATTGACCCAAACTAGAGGTTTAAGCCCAAGGCCCATCTCATCCAAGGCTGAAAAACAGAGCTTTGGCATGCCAGTTTTCTAAAACAATCAAATTCAGATCATAGTGTGTTGCTTAATAGTCAAATGAAGCTCTTTAATTTCATTCCTGTGCATGCATCTTATATTCTTATGCATTTCCTTTGTCTTTTCACAGCTGGAAGTTGTTGGCCCAGGAGGACCCCCAGATGGTCATGGTGATGATCATCACTAATTGCAGCTTCCAGTATTATGCTGGAATAAAATCTGGTGAGATGAGGGTGATCGGTCTTCAGTATATTCTGTAGCTTAAGGATTCAAAGCTATGCGATTTATTTTCTTTTTGATGGGCTCTTGTTCTCATAGTTGTTTTTTGGCAAGTTGGGATATATATTTTTCTCTTTTTAATATGGATTTAAACCCAAGTCAGTCATCTTTTGGACTTATGGATGCTGTTATAGTTCCTCGATGCATCATGAAATAATTGATGGCGAATTAGCTGGTTTTGTTCATTGAATTTAATGTTCGGCAAAGAATGGATTTGGCCCTTTCTATGTGTTATTTATCCAAGAATGGATTTGGCCCTTTCTATGTGTTATTTATCCCTACCATGTTTCGTTTCTGTTGAGTTGTGGTTCCTCTTTAGGTCGCTAGTACAAGTACACCAGCCCACTTAGATTGTGGGATGAACACGATAACTGTTACTAATTTTTTTTTCCTTAGCTACCCTTCTTATTTAATTATTCTCAAGTGTTTTTTCTAATTAATCATAACTTGCAATGTTTAATGTGAGACACACGTGTGGTATAATATGTGTTTGGCATTTCCGTGGACCGTGGGAGAACAGAGCTGCTAATAATAATAATAATAATAATTATTATTATTATTATTATATTATTATTATTATTATTATTATTATTATAGACTTAGATTATCATTACATTTGTTGACAAAACAAAATTTTAAATACTGTATATAAAAATAGTAACGTTTGTAACAAGTGCGGATGAAAACCAAGTGCTGGTAAAATTACTGTTAGCAAGTCACTGCCACGGGTATATCAAGCTATCATGCGGATTTCCTCGGACCTTGGTGACGTTTGCTTTAGTTTTGTTGAAAATGACCTGGACTTGCAAAGAGTAATATATGTACACATTACAGTGTACAGATATGTATATATAGTTTTTTTTTTTTGAGCAAGTACGTTCTACTTTTTTGTTATGGTTTTTTCGAGTGGAGAGGGATTCAGCAAGTGATAATTTGATATTCCACCTTGTAGAATATATTCAGTGTGTTCCTACCCTCTTCTAGAAGTGTGTTTTTAATTATGCAAGAAGTGTGTTTTCAAATATGCAAGAAGTGTGTTTTCAAATATGCAATTGAACATAATGGCGTGCGATATGCTTAAGTACGCAGCCGAACATAAATTCTTGTTCGTTCATGCCATGTACTGGGGTTTTGAGGCGTTTTAGTTTCAAGTGCTTGATTTCTAACACTAGCTCTATTTTTCCCAAGATTTTTAGTCCGAAATTTATGTTCAAACTACTCCAGTTATTAGTTCCTATTAACCGAATTGTTTATGACGAGTATTGGTAACGAACCTGTATAAAATGGGAGGAGTAATTTAATTGCCGATGAAAGCTATAGGCAACAGCACACACACATAGATATAGTCCAAAAGTAAGAGTTAAAATAGATTGGTACCTATCGTATAAAAATGAAGATTGATTCTTATGAGTGTAGGGGTTGACAAACAAATAAAGTGTTTCTCCATAATTACTCCCCCAACTGGATGGAAAAGGAACAACTAAAGTTGGCTTATTATTTTTAAACATATTCTTCAGATGCTATTAGTGCTAAGTCAACTGCCTTTGATATTACCAATATTCAACAATGTTCGTATGAATGGTACTTGAGCATTAACGGCTCAACGATTTCTTTGAATTTAACATAATTTTTGTTAAGTGTGAATTTATCTCCGTTGAATCAAAACATAAATAACATAAGGATAATGCTAAACATAGCCCTAAGGGCTATGGTTAAGAATTAATATAAGTGGATAAAAGCACTTAAAATGTCAATTTTGCACTTAATACATCAAGTTTGCACGAATTTCAAAATAATTATTTACCAATTTTGGATGTTTTTATTAGTGTAAATTAATGTGAATGCAGGGGGTCTACTATTATTACTTGGAAAATTAAATTGATGTTGTAGAAGAGCATTGAAAAACCAAAAAATAATTAAATAATTAAAATCAATGTTGACAATATGAGAATATTTAATGCTTAACCATAACGCTATGGTTAGCATTTCCCATAACATAAAATGTTGGTTAGATTTTTGTAGGGAACAGAAAGAAGTAGAATTGAATTCGAATCCAGGAACACAATTTGTTGAATAGATGGGAATCCAATGTTTAAAATCAGCAACAGACGAGGGTTGTATAACTTTGAAGCCTACTTATCCAAAGTACGATTGGGGAACACGGGGGGTGTTTTTAATAGTAGTAGATTATTAGTAATACATAGTGTTGTAAAATGCGGGAATCGGACTTAATCGGTAGAGGTACTGTCCAGGGATTAATCGGGGATTAATCGGGTATTTGAGGATTAATCGGAATGATTAATTGAATAATCGGATTATTAATAGTAGTAGATTATTAGTAATACACAGTGTTGTAAAATGCGGGAATCGGACTTAATCGGTAGAGGTACTGTCCAGGGATTAATCGGGGATTAATCGGGTATTTGAGGATTTATCGGAATGATTAATTGAATAATCGGATTATTAATCAGTACGATAACCCATGTAACAGGGATTAATCGGTGATTTTTAGAAGAGAGGTAATACATATGCATTTGAAATTACAAAATAAAAAAGATGTGGACTGTAAAGCAAACATGACATGACCTATAAATAATTGTTATCCTTGTTATCCCATATGTAGTAAAGTATAGTCTTTATTCCCAAATTTAATTCTAGGAGGACGAGACAAGTTGACAGCTCAATTCACAATCTCTGCAGCTCATAAAAATTCTTGATGTCTTGAAATGATTGCAGTGTTTGAAAATGAAACAGAAACTACAAATTCAACGGTGGCACAAGTGAGCTGTTAACAAAACTAGCCTGTTCGTGAACAAGCTCGGTTTGGTTCGTTAAGGGCTCGGTTCGGCTCGATTCGTTAAGAACTAGAGTTCGAGCTCGAACACAAAAATTGTTCGTTAAGCTTAACGAGCTCGAGCCGAGCTTTTAGTATGTGCGGCTCGAGCTCGGCTTGATTTTGTTTGCCTCAATTCGGCTCGTTAAAACTCGAAAAAATTGTATATATTTTATTATATATATATTTTATATAAAATAATAATATTTTATTATTATTAACGAGCTCGGCTCGGCTCGGTTCGTTTTGTTCGATAAAAGCTCGATGACGGCTCGGTTCATTAACGAGCTCGAGCTCGAACACATATTTTGTTCGATAAGACGGCTCGGCTCGATTCGTCAGGAAAAAAAATTAAGCTCGGCTCGGCTCGGCTCGATTCGTTAACAGCTCTAGGCACAAGTAAATTACTACTCCCTCCGTCCCACAATACAAGTCTCTTTTGAAAAAATTACGCATCTTAAGAAAACATTAAATAAATAATACATTTCCTCTTATTCCCATTATTAATGCATTGACTATTAAGAATATGAGCTACTACTATTTTATACTCTTGGTCATTCCTCATTTATTGCTATACAATTTTGAAAAAGGGTAGTTTAAGAAAAATGATCACAATTTACATTCAAAATTGGAAATGGATATGTATTATGGGGAAAAAAATTCTCTGAAAAGTGACTACTATTATGGAACGGAAGGAATATTAAGTTGTTGTAAAAACAGTCCGGCTCCGAGCTTGAGATACAGTTTTCGGATAGGAGCTATGTGTGCTTTTAAAGAATAATCACTGCTACGTTAGACCATCTTCAACCCAAGACACTATTTTAGTGTTCTAGAAACACTATTTTGGTAATAAAATTATACTCCCTCCGTCTCAAAAAACTCTTCCCATTTCGGCCGGACACGTTTGTCAACGCACACTTTTGATCGTTAATATCTTCAATTTCGTATTAGTTTTAAATATAAAAACTTCACTGTATTAAAGTACTCATAAATACGAATCCAACAAGATCACTCATGACTATATTTGGTCTTATAGATTATGCGTAAATTAGTAATTTGTCTAATGTTATGAACAGGACCGACATTGGAAAGGAGAAGAGTAATATGAGACAGAGGGAGTATCATTCACAAAATACACTCCACCCATGATCATTATACTTGACATTAAAAGAAATCTTTCACCAATAAAATAGAATATTCTAACTTTGTTCAATTTACATTATTAATATCTATTATATTTTAAATTGTAATGTTATGGTCGCATAATATTAAATTTATTAATATAAAAATTATTTATAAAAAAATCAATATCCAAATTTTGTTGAAAATTGTATTTTAGAATTACGACATTTTAGAATTAACAAGAGTTAGGAAGAAATAGTAGGACATAGATAAAAAATTAACAAGAGTTAAGAAGAAAAGAAGTTTCAATTGATAAAAATTTAAAGTTAAAAATTATGAGAACAAATAAGTTGGAAAAAAATTACAACAACAAATAGTAGGACTAGTTGTTTGGTTAACAAATATAGGGATATTGTTGAAATTTTGAAAGTCACCAAATTTTGTGACCAAAGATCACAAAATGTACTTTTGTCACCAAATTTAATGACCCAAAACTTATTTGGTGATCTTGGATCACCATTTTAGTATTGTATTGGAATGAGTTTGACACTATATCCATCACTGTTATAATGATTTAGTGATGGGCTGGAGTTGCTCTTATGTGATCACGATACCCGTTTGTAGGGGTGAGCAAAAAACCGAATTAAAACCGAAACCGAACCGAAACCGGCCAAAACCGAACCGAAAAAACCGAAACCGTAACCGAACCGGCGGTCTCGGTTTTTGATTTTTAAAAACCGAGACTTTTGGTTCCGGTTCCGGTTATAGGTTAAAACCGAACCGGCTAAAACCGAACCGAACCGATTATTAAAATAAATATAAAATTTATATAAATTTATGTTATGTATTATTAAAATTAATAAATATAAAATATCTTGAATTATAATTAAGTTTCAATTTGTTAGGAAGATATAAACTAGACTCACCAACAACAAATAGTACCAGAATACCAGTAGTAGTAGTTTTGCATCACTTTTTTTTTGCCAAGTATGTTTGTTTAATTTACCTTTATCACTCAAAAATACTTCAACCTCTGGCTGCAATAAGTTTGATATCTGAATAGTATAGTAGGAAGTATAAAGATTTCCTTCTGCTCTTGTAATGCAACATGTGAATTCCTGTTACTAGATGTGTATCCTGTGCTATCAGGTTGTATAACTGGAATATCCCTTCCAATGCTCTGAATTAGGAAGTCTATGTCACCAATATGTCCTTCTTCAGATTTCAGAGAACAATGTGCAATGCTAAAGGAACATATTTTCATCCGGTTTTAAAACCGAAACCGAACCGTTACAAACCGAACCGAGGTTTTTGAAACCGAAACCGAAACCGAACCCGAACCGGTGGTTGCGGTTTTCGATTTTAGAAACCGGGGATGTATGGTTCCGGTTCCGGTTTTATCCTAAAACCGGACCGAACCGGCCCATGCTCTACCCTACCCGTTTGGTAGCAAGAAACGTGGAGGTGATAAATGCATAAAGGCACATCCTTTGTTTAAATTTGGATTAAACTAATCTCACGTACATTTTTAACTCCAAGTTATCGTTATGTACGAGAATGATAATTTAGTCTTCAATACAACAAAATTTGTGCACCTCTAACTCTAAATGAAGGGTATGCATATTTTAGTTTTCTTTGAAAAAATTATCATATGATTTTTAATTTTTTACGATTTTATTGTCATGTGACGTGAATGCGATTTTAAAAATTGATCACACCGCATCAACATGTCATGTCGATTGGTTATTTTACTAAAGAATCGTACTGACTGTACTGCGAACGCTGCTATATTCTCTGCATTGCATATAATCGACCCTTAGATCAATACAATGATGCTTGCAAAATTACAAATTACGGAGTATAATATTTTTAAGAAGGAAAAAATAAAAGACTTTTTTTTTTGCCAAGAAAAAAAAATAAAAAAAATAAAAGACTTAATTGCACTTTGCACCCCTGTACTTAGGCGAAAATTCATTTTGTGTCTACTATTCAAACAATTGCAATTTGCATCTCGATTGTTTCAATCATGCTATAGTTTGCACCCCTTTAACGATTTCAAGCTAATTTTGACATTGACCGTTAGTCAAAATGAGGGTATTTCGGTCATTATACTCAACAATAATTTTTAAAATTAAATTATTTCAATTACTTTTATATTTTTTAGATTTTTAGATTTACCAACATTTTATCTACAATTCACAGATTTTTTAAAATATAATTTATAATTCATATTTTTATAAATATTTACATTACTAAATTCTCGTAAAAAATTATTTAAATATAAACTACATTTGTTATAATTTTCAAAATATTATCCATAAAATAAATATCATAAATTTAAGATTTTGTGTTTTTTTTCAATTTTTTTGAAAAAATATCAATTTTTAAATTTTATTTCTTACTTTTTTTTTGAAAATAAATTGTTTAATATAATAATTAAAGACTGAAATACCCTTACTTTGACTAACGGTAATGGTCAAAATTAGCTTGAAATCGTTAAAGGGGTGCAAATTGTAGTGGGATTAAAACAATCGGGATGCAAATTGCAATTATTTGAATAGTAGGTATCAAAGTGAATTTTCACCTAATTATAGAGATGCAAAATGTAATTAAGTCAAAATAAAATAGCATTATAGTTAGAATCTTGATGAAATAATAATCGATAAAGTAATAACCTTGTTATTGTAATATTTTTTTCCGATCCCAACATAACGGAGACGATTATTTTTACTCTTGATAAAGTAATAAATTTTATAAAGTAATATTTCTTCTCCATCCGAAACGTATTACTTTGAAGAGGTTTAAATGTAGCAGGAAAGGGGAAAGCAAAGGCTTATGTATTGGTATGGGGACAGGAAAGGTCACATGATAGCGTTGCATAGAGATTTGGAAGGCCCAGTTTTGGATTTACTATCTGTGTTGTGGTCTCGTGTGTGATGAGTATAAACAAACAAAACCTATAATGAACGTGAGACTCGTTAAGAGAATAAGTGGCAAAGTGAAGTTTGTGTGAGAGAGAAAAAAGTTTATTCACTTTTCTATGTCTATTCATTCTTTCAAGAATTCCAGGTTGGTGAAACCCCCCACCCTCATTTCTTAATTTGTTTTAATAAAAATTAAAATATAAAGTTAAACAATCTTTTTAGATTCCAGTAGGAAAAGCAATACATCCCCATGTTTTCCTAGTCTCATCAAGTTCTTGATTTTTTATACCCCATTATTGCCAGATTTATGCGGTGTCTGAATCATGATAACTTGGACTTTTGAACTCCTCTTTCAAGATAATGGGTACCCATCAATGATCAGAAAGAAATGTTTTTTTTTTAAAAAAAAAACTGTTGTACATTTTTTTCTGTTCAAATTAATATATAGAAAAGTTTTTTTTTTATTTTAATTTTTTGCTTTTTACCAAATTGTTGTAGTAGTGTTGCTTGATATTCTCATATGTTATAGTTGTGGGTTTGCTTTATTTTGCAGCCACTGTGTTTAAGGCATAGATTCTTAGGGTGTGTTCACTTGAAAAGAATGGAATGAGGTAGGAATGGAATGAAAATTGTAAACAAAATTTATGAATAAAGGGAAATGTTGGGGGAAATAATGAACAAATATGAGGGAGAAGAAGTTTTTTATGATGAAGATTGCAAGAAAAATGATGAAGATTGGGAATGGAGCATTCCTTCCAAAACATGTGGGTTAGAATTCTAGTTCAAATTATTTGGAGAGGAATGAAGCAAGGAATGAAATTTATAAACACTTTCCCCAATCTCCCCCAAATAATAGTATAAATTTCATTCCATTCTCCCCTCATTCCATTCAATCCAAGTGAACATAGCCTTAGGTTGTATAATTAGAGCCCTCCAAGCTGAATGTGCTTTCCTGTGGGTTATTCTTGTTTGATTCCCTCCTGTAATGAAAATGATTTTCCACTTTTGTCCTTGTCTTTAACTCACCCTCCTCCTTTTCATTGATTCTTGATTTTCTCTCACCCGTGCAGCTGTTTTACACATACTTTCTCATTTGAATATTCACCTAATTTATTTTCAATTTAGTATAAATATCAGATTATGAATTTGGGTTTTCCTTCATTGCAGTATTAAGTCTCATCTATTACAGTAGCTGCTCTTGTTTGTATTATTGGACACTGCATTTTAAGTTTCTCTCCTTCCAAGAATGAGTTATACTAATTCTTCTTTGGGTTCTGGTTAGTTTTCAATGTTCATTTCCTTCACTTTTGTATTTCTTGCCTGGTACTCATAGATTGGTTTTATGAGTAAAGGAATGGTACTTTGTATATTGTTTGATGTTTTCCAAGAGTTCAAGTAGTGGTATTGTTGAATCAATTTCAGGTAGCAGAACGGGTAGAAGGGCTTTTGAGTTCGGAAGGACATATGTGGTGAGGCCTAAAGGGAAACACCAAGCTACAATTGTTTGGCTGCATGGCCTTGGTGATAATGGCTCAAGGTTTGGTTCTTACCTTCTTATTGTTTGTGCTTTACATGGTCATTCTACTTGCTATGCTTATGGTTTCTTGAATGTCTTTGTTTAATGAAGCTTGTTAAGAAACTTATTGCATTATGACAGTTCTTCTCAAACTCTCAATTAAATGTTAAATTCTAGACCAGTTGAGCAGTCACAACTAATATCTCTTCTCACAAAAGAGAATGTAAACAATGACCATGAAAAGTGCTGACCCTGTTTTTGGCTGAATCATGGATAGAACATTGGTTTTACTCATGAATAATGCAGCTAAGGTTGGCTCAATATGTTATTTTCACTGTTAGCATAAACTGTAGTAGGGGACCAGCTAATGCATAAAAAGCTTCATCTTTTGGCCTTCATTATTCATTTGCATTACTTACTAGTACTAGAACTTTGGTTTCTCTTTTCCCTGCCAGCATAAACTCAAAAAAAAAAAAAAAAAGAGAGGAGAAAGTAGAAGTTAGAATATATTTGATTACTTGTCATCATAGCAGTTTACAAGTTGGTAAGATATTCTGGGGTCAGTTGATGACAGAGGAGCAGTGAAACTGTATAGAACTTGCATATCCTTTGCTTCATTCTTCTTTTAAGAAATTGGATTTGGAAGAACAGCAACTTATAATTTTGTAACTAACTCACTTATCGTAGGAGGTGCAAGAATTAGGCTTGTAAGAGGATATCAATAAATAGTGGCTTGATCACTATATTTTTTGTAAATAGTAAAAGGTATATGCAGGTTCTGTAATAAAATTTTAGTGCAGCAGCATCAGCTATCAGGAAACCTTGTAATGTAATTTACATATTTCGGAATGGTATTTACTTAACTCTTAATATTCAACTTCAACTCTACTTTGTCGGTCTTAAAAAGTTATTTCATCATAATGTAGGCAAAATACCTTGTAATAGTTGAATAGAATGATTACAAAGAGCAATTGGCATTTTTACGTTCTAATGCTTTTAAGATGCAAATGTTTTTTTTTTCCTTGACGGATAATTCGTAGAAACTGTAAATCCCTTTGGTATTTTACTGCTAATTACTGATCATGATATTTATATAGACAGACATTCATTCTCATCTAAGGTCTGTGCTTATTATTGCAGCTGGTCTCAACTCTTGGAAAATCTTCCTCTTCCAAATGTAAGACAATCTTTCCATAATATCAAACATGAGCCCACATTTTATACGCATACTGTTGTTTCCAATACATAAGCAGTACTCCCTCTGTCTCGTTTTACTTCTCTTATTTGAAATGTCGGGATTGTTCATAACATGAGACAAATTACTAATTTACGTTTAATCTATAAGATCAAATATAGTCATGAGTGATCTTGTTGGATTCGTATTTATGAGTACTTTAATACAGTAAAGTTTTTATATCTAAAATTAATACGAAATTGAAGATATTAACGATCAAAAGTACGCGTTGGCAAACGTGTCCAGTCAAAACAGGAATGATATTTAGGGACGGAGGGAGTAGCAAACACCTTTAAACACAATTACTCACCCCCCCCCCCCCCAACCCCAACACATAATTATAAACTAGGGGTAAAAGGAATTTTTTTAAAAAAAAAAAAAAAAGTTATCTCCTGGTTCCCAAGCTCTGTTTTTTTCACTGATTCATTTTAAAACTCACGACACAGATTAAATGGATTTGCCCAACTGCTCCAACTCGTCCAGTGGCTCTACTTGGTGGATTCCCCTGCACTGCATGTAAGACAAAACCTAAAGCCCAAAAACATTAGCATGCGATGATGATTTATGAGTTTATCTAAGATGCTTCTGTGTTCTTCCTTAGGGTTTGATGTAGGAGAGCTTTCAGAAGATGCTCCAGATGATTTTGAGGGTTTAGATGGTTCGGCTGCACATATTGCAAACTTGTTATCAACAGAACCTGCTGACAGTAAGTTTCTACCACCGAAAACACATGGTACCTTCTGTCATGAACTGTATCTTTCACTACTTACTCCAACTGCTTCAACATATACCAACTCATTATGTGATAGAAGTTTCATGTAAAGTTCCTTGAGATCAATGGTACTATCCTTTGTTGATGGATGCTATCATTTTTTTTTCACTGACCTGGCTATAGCTCCACAAGGCTTACTAACACCAAACTGGGCTTTGCATGTTTTGTTTCAGTGTGCATGGTGTGGTAATTAGCATTTTTAGGCCTAACACATGTTCTTCCCTTTTTTAAAACAGTTAAGCTTGGTATTGGGGGCTTCAGTATGGGTGCTGCAACTGCTCTCTACTCTGCCACCTGCTTTGCACAGGGAAAATACGGAAACGGCACTCCTTACCCTATCAACCTGAGGACTATAATTGGTCTCAGTGGATGGCTTCCTGGTTCAAGGTAAGACTAGAATTTACTGCTTTTGGCATCAAAGTCCCATTTCAATTTCTTTCCTCATTATGCACACATAATTATGAGGAGTTAGTATAGATTCAGTTTGTGCTAGTGAGTTATAGTAAGAATAGGATATAACTATCTATGAATGACATATAGCTTCACACATGTTTCATCTACTTCCAGCCACATGAGTGTTCCCAAAGATGGTCTAAAACTTGATGCCTTGTAGTTCTCAAGATCAGAGTTCATCTTTGATATAAAGATATGGTACTTCTTAGTATCAGAGTCAGCATCTAGAATGTTAATAATAATTATCTGTAAGTTTTTGTCATGCAGGGGCTTAAGGAACAAGATGGAAGGTTCAAATGAAGCTGTGAGGCGTGCTTCATCGTTGCCTATTTTGCTTTGTCATGGAATCTGTATGTATATTAGCTTTTACAATGACTATGCATTACAAATTATGCAACAACTTTCATGGTCCAATGCTTAATAACTTAGAAGGCCTGAACATCCTGAAAATTCCCTTAAACCCCTTGTAGCTTTGGTTCAATCTTGAAGTCTATATAAGTCTCTTTGTATATGTGATAGAGTGGTTAGTAATAAAAAGAACAGTGAAAAAGTTATCTTGATCTGTTTCCCAATATGCCTCACAGGTGATGAAGTTGTTCCTTATAAGTATGGAGAAAGTTCCAGCCACTGCTTAAGCTTATCTGGATTTCGTTATCTCTCATTCAAAACCTATGACGGGTACTACTACTATTTTCTTCATGTATATCATTAGTCTTTACGACAAACATGCCTTGAGGGTCTGAACATGAATTATGAAATGGGATGATTGTGCAGGCTGGGACATTACACAGTGCCCAAGGAGATGGATGAGGTCTGCAATTGGCTACAGGCGAGGCTAGGACTAGAGGGGTCACGCTGAATTACTGTGACAAATACATAAGAGATTCAAATTGGGGTTAGTAAGGTGAAAGAGTGGGGATACATTTACAGATGCGGGGTAGCTTAGTAGATTATGGAGTGTGGGGGATAATGGTATAGATGAATGAGTTGTAGTCTTCAAGTTTTTGAGTTCCTGATGGTCCTACTATAATAAAAGTTTCAGGATATGTAGCTTGGCTTACCGGCACCTAGATGACATTGTTGTTCTGGTTGATTTTAATTTCTGCATTTGTGATCATTTCTATGTTCCTTGTACTGTGTAATATAGTTTTCGATAAAAATATGGCTGTAGATGCTGCTATCTACAGCCTGTGCTGTATATATTTCTTTTCTCTCACCCATTATTCATCAGGTAAACATAATGTGGATGTTTTTGTAGTGATGAAGTGCATGTTGTTGCAGCTAATTTAGAACCAAAAAGACGTTTATTTACACATTCAATAATTTGGCTAGGTAGCGCTCAAATTGTTAATGGCCTGTGGCACAATGATGAACTATTTGACAACAAAGAATTGTTACTATTTTCTCTTGCAAATAATCCTTGTTCTATTGAAAAGAAGAGGTTAAATTGATGTCAATCATGGACTTATCGAATAAAGTGTATTGTGGGAAGCTCTCTCTCTCACTCCCTCTGCCTCTCTCTATGCATGTATTTGTGTGTATAATTAATTGACATTCAACTGTGTATGTGTTCAAAGATGCTTAAAGATTGAATATTAAAATGTGCAGAGAACCCTATTTTGAGAGTCGACTCCCCCTCCCCCTCCCCCTCCCCCTCCCCCCCCCCCCCCTGCTGCTCTTCTCCGCCCCTTCCCCTCTTTTCTCCGCTCTCTTCCTTATATTTTCCCATCAATCATCTCCCTTTAATTCCACCTTCTCATCCATTCACCAATCCATTTCTCTCCCTCCATTCTCTCATCCGAACCCTTAATTTCTATGTTTGTTTTTATTCAATAAATTTGTGCTTTTGTTCCAAAAGCTATGGTCTTTGTCTCCATCTTTTTGGTGTGTTTGATGTATTTGTGTTTCGTTGTTCGGTTGTTTTTATGTATGGTGTTATGGGGTATTTTGAGAATGAATTTAATGATGTTCCTGGACATCTGGGAAGGCCATGTCAATGCTGGAACGGTGGTGTATATCACAAGAGCTCACCTATCACAACGAAAGATTGTTCAATTAATGGGGTCACCTGTACCTCCAGCCTCAGTTGGTGCAACTGATGGATCTGAACACTGGATTATCACCTGTTTTTTATGTGCTAAGGTCAATTGTGATGCTACTATTTTCAGGGATATTGGTGTCTTTTGGATATCTCGGACATCCTTTGTATTCATTTTTAGTGTCAAGAATATTTGTATTCAGTGTGTTAAGCAATCCGGAAACAAAACGGCTAATTGTTTAGCTCGTCTATTTGTTTTTCAACCTGGTTGCATGGTCAGTTGGGGGTTTGTCCCGATTGAACCTTATTCAAGTTATTAATGAAATCTCATCTAATTTTGTCAAAAAAAAAAAGATTGAATATTAAAACTCAAGTAAGCTTCTCCCTCTCCCTCTATCTCATAACGTGTATACATGTTTACTGCATGTGCTTTGTTAGGATTTTATGTTTTGTGTGTATATGATACATAGAATGAATCTCTTTTAGTGAATCGATACTCTCAACATTTTGTTTCATATTTATTTAATTTATATTATTGAGTTTGGGTTAAGTTTGTGTTGTTTGATTCACTTAAACACCGAGTTAATTGATTCGAATCTAGAAATTAATTTATTCATAATTCAGAATTGAGTCATTTTGAATGAGTTTCGAATCATGTTATTTTTGCATAATCCTGTGTTGTCAAGTATTTTGTATTATAGTCTTCGAATTTGCTTTTGGTAAGTTGAATTTGGTTTTAGTTTTGTTGAATCTATTTTCGCTATAATAATTTTTGCCGAACTGATTTTACAAAATTATTACTTTAGAGCTAGTTTGTGTCTCTTGTGCTAAATAAACCAAACCAAACCAAACATACCCAGTATGTCCCGCTCTGAGCAGGGTCTGGGGAGGGTAAGTTGTACGCAGCCATGCCCCCACTTTTTAGAGCAGGGAGGCTGTTTCCGTGAAGACCCTCGGCTACGTGCATGGCAATAAATCAGGTGTGTGCTAAATATACAGGAATTCAAATGATACCGAAATAATCAATAGAAATACCTGGGCCCATGGCGTTCTCCACCTGGGACATACCTGTGGGCATTATGCTACTCATGCCTTGGTGTGTTCCACCCTACCAGTTTTCGAGGAATAGCTCCAGTCCGACCCCCTGCAAAGAATCAAACACAAGCATACAGAGAAACCGAAGAACGAAAAAGCTGAACTTCTACGCTAAAGCTAACCGAGACATCCCAACTCTGAGGCTCTCCACAACCGAACCACTCCCTAGAAGAGAATCTACCACTCTGATACGGCGCCTCCACGAACATCTGTCAGCGATCATGGTCTCATTTAGGTTCAAGGCCTTCAAATCCAACTTAAGCTGTTCCTCCCATGACTTCCTCGGTCTGCCTCTCCTCCTCACCCCAGTAGACGAAATACTCTCTACCCTCCTCACTGGCGCTTCAGTCCGCCTCCTACGGACGTGTCCAAACCATCTCAACCTCCCTTCCCTAACTTTCTCCGCAAAAGGCGCCACTTCAAGCTCGCTCCTAAACACCCCATTCGGTATTCTATCTAGCATCGTGCGCCCACAAGACCACCGCAACATCCTCATTTCCGCTGCTTCCAACTTGCTTTCGTGGGCCTTTTTCGCCGCCCAACACTCTGAACCATATAACAACGCAGGACGGATTGCCGCTCTATAGAATTTCCCTTTCAACTTTAAAGGGACCTTCTTGTCGCACATCACCCCTGACGCTGCCCTCCACCTTAACCACCCGGACTTGATACGATTCTTTACATCGTCTTCAACCTCACCTTCTTTCTGGATGATCGAGCCCAGATACTTAAACTTATCCGTACGGGGGACTATCTGATCTTCAATCTTAACCTTATCTGTTACCTTATTTTTAAGTTGTGTTTGATTTGTATTAATGTGATTTTGAATGCTTGTTTAATAGAAGTTACATATGCATATCAATATTATACTCAAGAAAGATAGTTATTGGCTTTTTAAATAACATTTCAAACATGAATTAGATTTGATAAATTAGTATTTATGATTGATGTTGAAGGTCTTAAATTCAATTGTATATATATAATTTTTTTTTATACATTGATTCTATTATTTTAGTATCTGTTCTGATAAACATGCGATAGGGGAGAATCGAACCTTGGTGGTTCGACAAGGCATAGTCCTCACTTACCACATGATCTACACCATCATCCCTATAATTTTTATAGTATTATTATTTTTTATTGATTATATTTGACCAAATTGATTAGGTGTCTAACCAAAGGGATTTTATATACAATTGTTTCATTTATAAGCATATATACAAATGATTTTTTTTTCTTTTGTCGTTATTGTGGTTTTCAATTAAATGTCCATAATGTACTTTATGGAATTTTGTATGGTTAGAGGTAGAAAATATGGAATGAAAAGAGGATTTTGGTGTACAAATTTATTTAACTATAAATATTGATGACAGTAGGAATTCGTTATAGCTAACACAAGTTATTAGTTTTTGCTTTCAGCCTCTCTTTATAAATGATGTATTATGATACTCTTTTTCGTCTTGAATTTTTTTCCAATAGGATTTTACTCTTGCGAAATTTTAATTAAACCTTATTTTGGTGGGTTATTTTTTCATAGATTAAAGATATTGTCTAAACATCCGATAGTACTTCCTTACTTTCGATTAAATGGTATACTTTTCTGACTGAAGAAAATTTTATTTATCCAAACATTGTACTCTCGATATTATTTATCACTAAAAATATTTTCCTCTTATCAAAAAAATATCCTTATTCTATTAAATAGGGACAAATATGCATCTTTACTCCATTGCTCTTGGCACTTACGCCTTGCTCCCGAGTATTTTAAGGAGTGAAAGTAAATGAATGCAAGAGGAAGTAAGTGAAAAGGGAAGTAATATGTTTCGTTCACTTGCTCCCGAGTTTGAAAAATTGTAGAGTAAAATTGATTTCATTAACGTGCTCCCGATTTGGAAGGAAAGCATGTAAATAATTGTCAAGTTACAATTCAATCCTTAGATATGAAATGTTTTCATTCAAATGATAAGGGTATATTTGTAATATCACGTGTTTTTAATTGACTTGCTTTCACTTGCTTTCCTTTTCATCCCACTTTTGGGATGAAAATTTTGGAAGGAAAGTAAGCAAAATTTGCTTTACCTTTCACTCGCTTTCGCTCCTTAAAAAAACTCGGGAGCACAAACACGAATGTAAATTATGTTATTTTACTTCCTTTTCACTTGCTTTCCTTCCTCTTTTTAAGGAAAGCATGTAAATAATTGTCAAGTTACAATTCAATCCTTAGATATGAAATGTTTTCATTCAAATGATAAGGGTATATTTGTAATATCACGTGTTTTTAATTGACTTGCTTTCACTTGCTTTCCTTTTCATCCCACTTTTGGGATGAAAATTTTGGAAGGAAAGTAAGCAAAATTTGCTTTACCTTTCACTCGCTTTCGCTCCTTAAAAAAACTCGGGAGCACAAACACGAATGTAAATTATGTTATTTTACTTCCTTTTCACTTGCTTTCCTTCCTCTTTTTAAGGAAAGCATGTAAATAATTGTCAAGTTACAATTCAATCCTTAGATATGAAATGTTTTCATTCAAATGATAAGGGTATATTTGTAATATCACGTGTTTTTAATTGACTTGCTTTCACTTGCTTTCCTTTTCATCCCACTTTTGGGATGAAAATTTTGGAAGGAAAGTAAGCAAAATTTGCTTTACCTTTCACTCGCTTTCGCTCCTTAAAAAAACTCGGGAACACAAACACGAATGTAAATTATATTATTTTACTTCCTTTTCACTTGCTTTCCTTCCTCTTTTTAACTCGGGAGCAGGGTGTTAGTCTTTCTGCCCAACTTTTTAATCCCTGTGGCATGTGATCTTATATACAGTTACAGACAGAGAAGGCTTCAAGTTGAGTTTTTAATTATCCAATTTACATTTTCTTTTAATTAAGTTAGGCTTAAAATTTTCCAGATCAGAAACAGAGTTTGAACTCGACTTTAGTATAAGCTGGATCAAGTTTGAGCCTTTCACCTTTCAAGTTTCTCAAACTCAAATCTGTGTTTGAGCTATTTGAAATTGTAAAAAAAAAATTGTGAACTCGATCTAAAATCCAACCAATAGGATAAACTAATCCATAATATTTATAGAAAAAAGGAATCTAAGATAAATCTTGGATAATTTTCTAAGATTTTAATATAAAATAATAGAATATTATTAAAATTTTTAATGAGTAAACTGCACTTTGTACCCCTTATCCTTAGGCGTTTTTTCAATTTGGTCTTACATTATGAACTTCGGCACTTTGCATCCCATACTTCATGTTTTGCTTCACTTTGCACTTTTTTCGTTAACAATTCTTAATTCCGTTAAGTTTGATTTTTTTTTCAAAATTTGACAGGGATATTTTCGGTATTTAGAAAATTGTTTTTCAAAAAAAATGAAAAAATTCAGAAAATTATATTTGCTTAAAAAAAAAAAATAAGTTTTTCGATTTTAAAAAAATATATGGTTTTAAAAAAAAATTGGTAAAAAAACAGATTTCATTTTTGATTTTTTTTTGCCAAATAATCAAATAATTTTTTCCCAAAAATAGTTTTTTTTAAACCATATATTTTTTTTAAATTCAAAAATATTTTTTTAAGACAAATATAATTTTCTGAATTTTTTTCTTTTTTTTTTGAAAAATAATTTTCTAAATACCGAAAATACCCCTGCCAAATTTTTAAAAAAAATTCAAACGTAAAGGAGTTAACAACTATTAACGGAAAAAGTGCAAAGTGAAGCGAAACATGAAGTATGGGATGCAAAGTGCTGAAATTCATAATATAAGACCAAATCGAAAAAACACTCAAAGATAAGGGGTGCAAAGTGCAGTTTACTCATTTTAAATTAATCCTATTTTTCAAAACTATCCATCCCATTTTCCCGTATAAAATTCTTTATATTTTACCTAACTTACCCAATATGTATCTTAAGTTCCCTAATCTCATATTTATATAAACTATTTCGAGTTGAGTTAAGATGAATTTGAGCAAATTAGTTGAATTTAAGTTGAACTTAGTGAAAAAAATGATTAATTTGAATTTCTTGCCAAACCCAAATATTTGTTTCGGCTCGAATTTGAAAACAAATCGAAGCCGAATCGATCCCATTTTGTTGAGTTCGAGTTCCCATATAAAAACAACACTTACTCAGTTATAATACCACTCAAAGTGGTGTCTGAGGAGGGTAGATGTAAGCAGACCATGCCCCTATACATTAGGGAGACTGTTTCCGAAGGACGCCCGACCAAGTACAGAATTACAAATACAGAAAGGAAACCTAATACAAACTAGGAAAATTTTAAGTGCAAACAAACACCTCAGAAATCACTCTACTTTAATGGGGGCCAAACGGGCTCTTAATGTTCCCATCTGCTTATTCTATTTTCACGTTTTTAGTATTGAGGCCATTCATTCCAAAATTCAACACTGGAGCTTGTTTTTTTTTTTTTTGATAGGCAATTGATTTATAATTTTATAGAAGAGTTGGTAATATTACAAGATTAAACTTGTAACCCAACAAGAGGTACAATGAAAAACTGCAATACAATGACCCACTGAAGCTAAATTCAGTACCCTAGAAAGGAAAATTAAGATGATAGAGGTATCTTTGCTTTATCAAATACTCCCTATGTCCCTCTCATTTCTTTACACTTTCCTTTTTGGATCGTCTCACCAATTATTTACATTACTAAATATAGTACTCCCTCCGTCCCTCATGGTTGTTTACACGAGGGATGGACACAGAGACCAAGAAAATGTGTAAAAAATGAGTAAAGTTAGATGAAAAGTGGGTAAAGTGGTGAGACCTATTAATATTTAATTATAGATTTGAGATAGTGAAGGAAAGTAGTGGGTGTAATAGTGTTTTTTATTGTTAAATATATGAGATAGTGGGTGTAATAGTGGAAGAAACTTACTATTTTTGGAATGTAAAGAAATGAGAGGGACACCCCAAAATAGTAACTGTAAAGAAATGAGAGGGACAGAGGGAGTAACTTTTAACAATAAAATACATTATTACATCCACTACTTCACTCTACTTTTTCAACACTTTACACTATTACACCCACTACTTCACTTATTTTAACAATAAAATCAATATTACACCCATTACTTCATTTATTTTAACAATATTACACCCACTATTCTTGGTCTCCGTGCCCAAACCAAATGTAAAGAATTGGCCGGGACCGAGGGAGTAAGTCATAGCAAGTGCTTACTGTGGCAGATAGTCCTATTAATTAAGTATATTGTTAATTGTTTGCTTAAGGAGTAGAGCTGTAAACGAACCGAACTGTTCGTTAAGCTCGCTCGAGTTCGCTCGTGTTCGAGTTCGACAAGTTCGGTTCGATCACCTACCGAACTCGAGTTCGGACAACATTTTGTGTCCGTTAATATTAACGAACCGAACCGAACTTTGCTCGTGTTCGACTGGTGTTCGAATCGAGTTCGTTAAGCTCGAGTTCGTTCGAAAAAACCCAACTGTGTTCATCAGAAAAACCATCATAATTCATACTAATACATTAACAATATAGAAACATGTCCTAAAGCTTGGCATCAGGTACAAAATTAAAATATATCCATCCCATCCATCATCATTTCATCAGTCATTACAAATTAACTATAGCATACAAATCAAAACATGCAGCCTGCAGCCAACCATGATTCATGAACCCAAAGCATTCTTGCAACAAAATATCATTGTGTAGCAGTACCACAGTCCACCACG
Organism: Kitagawia praeruptora; assembly: GCA_037693485.1. Classification (NCBI taxonomy): domain Eukaryota; kingdom Viridiplantae; phylum Streptophyta; class Magnoliopsida; order Apiales; family Apiaceae; genus Kitagawia; species Kitagawia praeruptora. The sequence goes on from CM075350.1 coordinate 103,493,988, forward strand.
TAGCAAAAGCAAAAGTTGTTCCACAAATCTAGAGGCCGCGAACAGGACTCCGACTCCTTGCAGTAGAAAAAGAGGAGAGAAGAGAGCTGGAAGAGGGATATCTCTAGCACTAGTAGGCTGTCCCTGAAACTCAAAATAACTTAATTGTTAATGCATCTCAGGAATTGATTCTGTTTTAACAGCCCAATGACCACACAGGTAATTAATACCTCCAAATTCATACAGGGTAGAACCAAAAGTCCAAAACAATATCATTCCTCCAAACATGCTCAAGTTAAAGCTAAAATACATTACATTCTTTATTTAAATTATCAATTTGCACAAATCCTACAAGTTTTCAACCTCGCAACTTTCGGTTAAATACAATCAACCTCGCATATAGGAACAACTTTGACTGTACTACCAGTTAAAATTAATAAAATTCTAAAAAAACACGAGTAAGCTGGAGATAAATTACACGAATGCTACATCAGATATATAACCATTAATTGATCAGCCAAGTAAAATTAGATGTCAATAACTGAATAACAATACCAAAGTTCTGTTAATATGTTAGTCTACTAAGTACCAAACATCAGAGACTAAACTGCCAGGTACTACAATGGTTTAATCATGTACTTTATTATAAATTATAGTAAATTTCTCATCGGAATATTCTTATAGCTGATCATTAGCAATTTATTCTTTTAATAGTTAAAAGAGGAGGTGAAACAACTAGACTCAGGTAGTCAGGTATCAATATGTTTCTGGGAATATGTCAACAAATAACAAGGAAAAAAATATCAACTAATGAATCAAATCAAAGCAAGTAAGCAAGTAAGGAACTCAAACACATTACAATTTAGTAATTTACACATGGCAATAATTTCATAAAGAGATTAAAAACCCTAAATTGATGAGAGTACATATGGAAATTCATAAATTAAAAACCCTAAATTGATGAGAGAACAGAGGAAAATGGAGATTCGTACCTAATTAAGATTTTCGTATGTAATTGAAGAAGGGCTTGAGTGCTTGACAGCTTGACCTAATCTTCAACTCTCTGTCTCTCTCAATTTCTCTTTCTCACTCTCGAGTCGATCGATATGTCGATATTAATCGTGTATGACTGTATGGTGTATCTCACTTCTCTGTCTCTTTAGTTGGGTTGGGCTTAAAAATTAATTTATGTTTATGTTTTGAATGGCCTAATGGGCTTACTAAACAAAAGCCCAAAACTTTATATACTGTCTACTAATAAGTGATTGATTTTTCGAACGAACTGTTCGACCGAGTTCGAGTTCGTTTCGTTCGTCTAGTTCGCGAACAAACTCGTGTTCGGTTCGACAATGTTCGAACTCGAGCTCGGACAACAAAAATTGTCCAATTTCCTTAGTGAACAATGTCCGGGTCGTTAACTTTTTGTCCGTGTTCGATAATTGTTCGTCTGAGTTCGTTCGAGTTCGGTTCGTTTACAGGCCTATTAAGGAGTTTCAGAGTATGACACGCCATGTGATGAAGAACTTGACTCTTAATGTCACTGGTCCTAACTTCTAATTCCCCAATCTTCTTCTACCTCGGAAAAGGTAACAATGAAAACTTTCTTTGTTTTTTTCTTCAACAAATATTATGTGCATAAGATTGTTATTTTAAAGAGAATATAAGATAATCTGATGCAGTTCCTCAGTAAAACGACTACGAAAATATTCAAGAAACCTATCAAACTGGACAACATATATAATGTGTAGAACCGTTCCTAAAATTTTAGATGCCCTATATGGAAGGGAAAAAGATAAAAAATAATAACTAAAAACATAATCACAATACATATAAAAATAATAAATGATAAGTAAAAAAATAATTTTAATTAATTTTAGATATTAAATTAATTTTATTTAAGAAAGTCATTTTTCACATTTAATGATGACATGTGCAATAAATTTAGTATATTCTTATGTGAATGATACGGTAATATTTACATATTTTTATTTTTTATTGTAAAATATATAAATTATAATATTTTAGAAATAAAATGTGCCCTCCCTCATAAGTAATATGATAATGTGCATACTGTGCAAATTATAAATGAGTAGCTCGTTTATGCTTTCGATAAGATTTTTAAACAACTCAAATGCATATATATAGCGTAGAATATAACTAAATAGAATTACATACGGTAATCCTCTTCCTCTCTCTTAGTTTAATACAATTATACATATAAAGTACTGTACAATATGATTCTTCTAGCCTCCAATTTCTTTTCAAAAGATCCATTTAGTGTTAAGACATTGTTATCCATATGGGCATCCTTTACTGATATATGATCTTTATGATCATATTTTCTCTACATTTTTAGTTTATTTTGCACAAATTTGGATTGTTATTTAATTATTTTATATGTTTTATTGTAGAAAAAAGGAATTCCTTATAATAGAAGGATTGTGACTGAAATTACAAAATTTGAAATAATTCTAGCAAAATTCGGACTTTTGGATCAGCTTGCGCGGTGTTCACTATTTTGGCTATTACGGGAGCTACGGATATCGGAATGAGGTCTGTAAGCAGTCGTTGGAAAGCTTGCGAGAAGACCTTTAATTCAAGTATGGTCTCAGATTTTGATGATGTTCCAAATTGTTCAGGAAAATACCAGAAGCAGTCAGCTCAAATTTCTATTTTTAAGAGTTATATTTTATGTAGGAAACTGATTTGTATTATTAATAAATATTTAAAATACATATATATTTAGATGTAGGTCAGTTTTATTAGTATATTGGAGGGAGGAGAGAAGACACGTACGTTAGATTAGAAGGGAGACAGCGGTTACAAGGGAGGGAGGCACTCACGGACAAGGGAGAAGACACAAGCACAAGGAGAAAAGCCATTGATTTGGGAGGAGAAGAAGAATTCTAGAGTTTTATCTTCTCTTCTTCACTTTTCTTTATTGTAAACTTGATATTATGTCTTCCTTTATGTATGTAGTGTTCTCTTTTGTGATGTTTAACTAAAGTCTTTCTTGGCCTTTAATGGATATTTGTGTTTATATATAAGAATATTCTTCCATTCTCTTTATTGGTGTTCTTATCAATTGTTTATATGAATTTGTGTTTAATGCTTTTCAAGGAGTGATCAACCTTGAAATTGATTTGGGAAATTAGATTGACTTGGGAAAGAAAATCTAATTTAAGACATAATTTGTATAGCTTAGGATTAGTAAATTGCTAATTTGTGTTTAAGATAGGAATATACTTAAACACCCTAGGCAGTCAATTAAGGTGGAGATTAATGCCATTCTAAGACTTAAATTCTTCATAGGAATATGGGAATTAGTTGCTGAATTAGAATCACTTGAGATTCGAAAGGTCCTTGTGATTAGTTTAAAACCTTAGACTAACAATTGGAGCACTAAACTAGAGAACAAAAGAGTAGCTTATTGAAGAACACAAGTTGAAATTTGTTGGGATTTATGGGTGATAGCATAGAGACAACTTAACTATATTTCCCTGTACTTAGTTTCTACTAAGTTGAACATACTGTCACAGCCAGAGTATGTCTTCGTATTCGAATAATTGCTGTCATGTAATAATTGTATGATTTGGGAGAAGTTCATACATTTGTTCAAGCCTCAAGGAATACATCCAGAAGACAACAAGAATAAAAGTTACTCTCATGTTCTTGATAGTAAAGTTACAAGAAGACAAATGTTGCAAAGTCACGACAAAGCTACATCTAACAGCAACATTGGCTGAAGCATGGGACAGTAACATTCTCACACTTGATAGCAAGTCTGGAGTTCCGACAGCAACATTGGCGGGAGCTCGTACTGTCAACTACTGAATATTCCTTTGACAGCAGACTCTGCGGTTAAGGTTACTGTCACCTTGAATTATTTGATTTGGGTATTTTCTCAGTCAAATCCCGTGACAGGTTACATGTTCAAAAAAAAGATTTGCTGCAACACTCTATCGTTTGTAGCAGACCTGCAAAGACTACGACGGAAGCTTAAGAGATTCACAAGACAAGGCTGGTCAATTCGAGGTGTATGTAATATCCACATCTACTAGAATTGTATTAGCTAGAAATAGAAAGAATCTAGGTTGCTTTACTTATAAGGTTTATCCTGTCTGTATAGCAATTTGGGAAAGTCACATGGGTGTGCAAATTGTAATGAGCTACCACTTGAAAACGACAGCAGCTCAATACCCCATGCGATAGAGACAACAGAGTATCTTAGTCTACTTAGATACATCTTAGATTCTTTTCTATTCATGTATGCACACGAAGCAATTTGTATCTCTTGAGATATCGAAGCTGGAGAAACACTCTCTCCAGGTTGTAGCAACACTTCGCACAAGATAAATAAAACATTTATTTTGTGAGAAATCTTGTTTCACTTATTGCTTGCATACATATACTGATAATCTATAATCTTTATGTTCGTTGTTGATTTAAAGATTCGATTTTATCAGTATTGCATTCAACCCCCCCTTCTGCAATACTCCGGGACCAACAACTGGTATCAGAGCATCCAGATTGATACACAAATCTGAAGATCATGACGAGTGTTCAGAAGTCAAGTGGAATCAAGATTCAAGTCTTTGATGAAGAGAACTACAATTTCTAGAAAAGAAAGATCTTGTTATTTATCAAAGCTGCCCATCCACTGTATTTGGGAATTCTTGATGAGAACGGCCCCTTCATACCTCAGAAGGAAGTAGCTGCTGCTACTTTGAATGATGAAGTCATTCCAGCCCATTGGGTTGCAAAGAAGCCTTCAGAGTACACAGAAACCGAAAAGGAGAAAGTAGTCTTGGATGACTATTTACAACTCATCTTGCTCGACTCACTTACATTAGACAAAGCCATGTGTGGTAATGTCATGGGATGTACATCTGCAAAAGAGATGTGGAGTAAGATAGAGTTCCTGTGTGAAGGAAGTGAAGAGGTTCGCGAGAATCAAAGACAAATTCTTGTATCACAATATGAAGCCTTTATGGCTAAACCAGGCGAAGAACTTACACACATGTTTGAGAGGTTTAGTAAGCTAATAGCTGAGTTACAAATTCATGGGAAGTTCTATGATAGAGAGGAAATTAACATCAAATTTCTGCTCACTCTCCCTGAGCATCTTGAGCACAAAGTCACAGCCATAAGAGAGGGAAGAAACTTGAGTGATGTCTCTCTTGAAACTCTCTATGGTGTGCTCAAATCATATGAACTCGAGCTTTTTCAAAAGAGAGCTATTGAAACTGGAACCAAAGGAAAGTTAGCAAACATGTCAGGAGCCCTTATAGCTCATGAACCACAAGTAGCTTGTCCAAGTGAACCATCACAAAGTTCACAACCAACACAGATCCCATCTTTGAAGATTGAGGAGGTGTTGGATGACGAGGAGAAGGTGGTTCTGCAGCTGAAAGATGTTGAAGATGAAGACTTCTACACAGTATAAGAGATTGAAAGCATGGATAATCCAACCATGGCTTATATGGCTAAGAGATTCAAGAATATCAAGTTCAGAAGGGACAAGTCATACAAGCCACAGGGGTCAATCATCTAAGTTCAACAAGGGAAGTTTTTCAAAGGCCACTGGTGGAGCCACAAGAGGAGGATACAAGACTGGGTTAGTGGATAGGTCGAAGTTCAGATGTTCCAACTGCAATGAGCTAGGTCATTTTGCTACTAAGTGCAGAAGACGGAATCAAGGGAAAGCCTATGTGGTTGAAGGAAAATGCTGGGATGATTCTGAAGATGAAGAAGAAGAGGAGTTTGTGAACTTAGCCCTCATGGCTAAATCTGATGAAGAAGCTTCAAGTTCATCAAATCAGGTACCATCTCTAGTTTTACTTGATATGTCTAAAACTGAGTATAAGCATACCATTGAAGATTTAAGTGCTGAGATGTTTAACATTCATGTTAGTTTATCTGTTGCTCACGAAGAAATTGCTAAGTTAACTAAACAGAATGAAACTCTCAAATCTGAAAATGAAATGTTGTTTCTAAGAACCAGTCCCCTAGATTCATTAGCTCAAAAGAATGCTAGGTTGAAAAATGATATTGTCTGTGCTAAGGAAATAGAAGAATTTCTCAGGAGTCAAATTGCAGAAAATGAGTTTAAACTCAAAGCTTTTAGAAACTCTTCTAAGTTAGTCCAGGAATATCATGATAATCACACTGAGAATCAGAAGGTAGGAATAGGTTTCGAGTATGGTAGAAGGCATGGAAAGGCAATTGCTCTTGATGATAGTGATGCTGTCAAACCTCAAATTCTCAAAAGAGTTTGCAAACCGATTTTCAAAAATCTTCAAGCTGATTTTGATGAAACTTCCTTGTTCATCAAATAAGAGCTACTTGATGAAGATGAGTGCATTGACAGCACACTGAGCAAAGGAAAAGATACTGTCAAGTCTCCCGTGACAGAAACTCTACCAAGCAATCAGATAGAATGTTCTAAAGTAGCTGACAGCAAGGATGAGACAGAAACTTCAAAAGATACTGTCAAGAGAGAACCCAAGACAGCAACTTTCAAACCTGCTGTCAAGACAGAAGCAAAGAAAGGTACTGTCAATGGTGGCTCGACAGCAACTTCAGAACATACTGTCAAGGCAAATATCTACAAGCCTAAGAATAGGAATGGTAAGTTAGGGATTGATAAGAAGAATGGATATAGTCATGTTAAGGATGCCCCTAGGAATCTTTGCAATAATTGTGGATCATCTCATCATTTAACATTTGTTTGTAAGAAACCCAAACAGGATAAGGTCAATGCGTCCAATGTTAGTGGTAACTTACATAGAACCCCCATTATGCAAAGAAGTATGGATGTCTATAATAACATTGACTGTATGCCATGCGAAATTGTTGTTATGAGTACTTGTTTCAATCTGCCTATTCTATCTACTGAAAGATGCTCCTATTTAGAAACTGCTGAGACTTCTGTGCCTGCCTATGTTGGTAAAAAGGCAGCTTCCACTAAGAGAAAGACCAAGTCTAACTCTAGAACCAAGTGGACAACAAAAGAAGTCAAACATGAGGATTCTAGTGTTAATTTAAATGTAAAGCAGAATGATATGAACAATGATGCTGTAACTGCAGGACCCAACATAGTTTGGGTACCGGATGCAAATTAAAATCATCTATTTTGCAGGGCAAGAAGCAGAAGCAGGTCATGTGGATCATCGACAGTGGATGCTCCAGGCACATTATTGGTGATATATCCCTGCTATCACATTTTGTGGAGAAGGTCGGCCCAATCATAACTTTTGGAGACAACAGCAAAGGTTACACTGTGGGATATGGCTATTTGGAAATTGGAAATGTTGTCATTGAAGATATTGCTCTTGTTGATGGATTGAAGCACAACCTACTCAGTGTCAGCCAGTTCAGTGACAGGGGATTTAAGGTTGATTTTGATATGATGGTTTGTAATATCTATCACAAGAAAGATCGAAGCCTCTCTTTGAAAGGAGTCGGGAAAGGAAGCTTGTTTGTTGTAGACTTAAATTCTGTCAATAAAGACAAGGCTTACTGTTTTTACAGTAAAGCATCAGTTGGTGAAAGCATGCTTTGGCACAAGAAGCTCTCACACCTCAATTTCAAGAATATGAATATTCTGATGAAGAAGGATTTGGTGAGAGGACTACCTCAACAGGAATTCTGTCAAGAAGGAGTATGTGAGGATTGTCAAATGGGTAAATTGAAAAGATCTATGCACAAATCAAAGCAAGTGAATACCAACACTGAGCCACTCAAATTAATTCATATGGATTTGTTTGGTCCAGTAAATGTTCAATCTCTTGCAAGAAAAAGATATGCCCTGGTAATGGTGGATGACTACTCAAGGTACACTTGGGTGAAGTTTTTAGAGGTAAAGGACGAAGCTGCTCAAGAAATCATTGATCACATAAGAGTTCTTGAAAGAACCCCCAATGCTCAAGTTCAATATCTGAGAAGTGACAATGGTACTGAGTTCAGAAATGCCACATTAGGAAACTTCTGCAAGGAAGAAGGCATTGTCCAACAATTCTCCACTGCCAGGACACCACAATAAAATGGAGTTGTAGAAAGGAAGAACAGAACTCTCATTGAAGCTGCGAGAACTATGTTGAATGATTCTAAATTACCAACATACTTCTGGGCAGAAGCTATTAATACAGCTTGCTACACACAGAACAGAACCTTGATCAACAAGACTCATGGAAACACTCCTTACTATCTGTTAACAGGAAAGAAACCTACTGTCAAGTACTTTCATGTATTTGGAAGTAAGTGTTTTATGATGATTGACAACCATGAAAGGAAAGGAAAGTTCGATGCTAAAGCTTATGAAGGCATTTTCATGGGATATGGATTGGAAAGGACTGCCTACAAAGTCTATGTCATTGATCACAAAGTCATTGAAGAAAGTGTGAATGTCACATTTGATGAAACCAAATTCCCAGGACTGCAAGAGGATGGTCAAATGGAGCCTCTTAGATTTAAAAATCAAGGGTATTTGGAAGAAGAAGAAATTGCTACTGATGAACCTACTAGTACTCAGGATATTGAGTTTGAAAGAAATGCTGTTAACACCAATGATGCTACTCAAACTCCAGCTCAATCTCAAACTGTATCAGCTAATCATCAAAATGAGAATGATTCTGGAGATGTTGAAGAACATGAAGGAGAAAACATCAATGGTGGAGAGTAAACCTCTCAAAGAGGAAATGATCAAGCAGATCAAGAAAGAAGCTTGCCCAGAACCACTAAGTGGAACAGAGATCACACTAGCAATCTAATCATTGGTGATCCCACTACTGGTATAAGGACGAGGAGAAATATTTCTGTTGCCAGTATGTTTTCATGTTTTCTATCTCAAACTGAGCCAAAGTCAATTGATGAAGCATTGTTGGATTCAGATTGGGTGATAGCCATGTAAGAAGAGATAAACCAATTTGAGAGAAACAATGTATGGAAGCTGGTCCCTAGACCCAAAGGGAAATCAGTAGTTGACACAAAGTGGGTTTTCAGAAACAAGTTGGATGAAAGTGGAAATGTGACAAGAAACGAGGCAAGGCTAGTAGCTAAGGGTTACTGTCAACAGGAAGGGATCGATTATGATGAAACATTTGCACCTGTTGCCGGACTTGAATCTATTCGGATATTTTTAGCCTATGCTACATACTGCAACTTCAAAGTGTTCCAAATGGATGTCAAAAGTGCCTTTCTTAATGGAGAATTAGAAGAGGAGATGTATGTTGAACAACCACCTGGATTTGAGGATGTTGAGTTATATGACGTTGTCTACAAGCTGTTCAAAGCACTTTATGGATTGAAGCAAGCCCCTAGAGCTTGGTAGGAAACTCTCTCTACTTTTCTCATTGAGAATCAATTTACAAGAGGTGTAGTGGATAAGACATTGTTCTACAAGCACCATGGCAAGGACATCATTCTGGTTCAAATTTATGTTGATGACATAATCTTTGGTTTTACAAATGAGAAGCTGTGTGAAAAGTTTTCATCTCTTATGAAGAGCAAATATGAGATGAGCATGATGGGAGAACTGTCATTTTTCCTAGGTCTACAAATTCATCAAAAGGATGATGGTATCTTCATAAGCCAATAGAAATATGTCAAAGAACTTCTCAAAAAGTTCAACATGGAAGATGCATCACCTGCCAAGACACCTATCTCTACTGCAACCAAACTGGATTTGGAAAGAAAGTGGATTCTAGTACCTACAGAGGCATGGTGGGATCGTTGCTATACCTAACTGCTAGCAGACCAGACATTATGTTTGCTACATGTCTCTGTGCAAGGTTTCAAGCTGATCCAAAAGAATCACACTTAGTATCAATCAAGAGAATCTTTAGATATCTCAAGGGTACTCCAAACCTAGGCATTTGGTATCCTAAAGATACTGGATTTGACTTGATTGGTTATTCGGATTCAGACTACGCTTGATGTAAGATTGACATGAAAAGTACAACAGGAAGCTGTCAATTTCTTGGTGGAAGATTAGTGTCATGGTTTAGCAAGAAGCATCATTATGTATCTACCTCAAATGCAGAAGCTGAATATATTGCAGCTAGAAGTTGCTGTGCTCAAATTCTTTGGATGAAAAATAAGCTAATGGACTATGGTTTAGAGTTGTCCAATATTCCTATTTATTGTGATAACACTAGTGCCATAGCTATCTCAGACAATCCAGTTCAACACTCCAGGACAAAGCACATTGATATCAGACATCATTTCCTAAGAGAGCATGTTGAAAAGGCAACTGTGAAGCTGATTTATGTTCCAACAGAAAAGCAACTTGTAGACATTTTTACGAAGCCACTAGATGAAGCAACCTTCAACAGGTTGGTAAGTGAATTGGGAATGTTAAATCTGGTATGTTAACTTACTAGTTTTTACATTTTCAATGTGGTTAAAATTGCAGCTTGTGACCGTAACCTTCAATGTTACTGTCATGAGAAGTTACTGTCCTATGTGCTACTTGTTTATTTGACAGCATGTTTGCTATGACTATGCTAAATTCAAATCACATGCCTGTTTTAATTTTCGTAATGAGTAGTCACGTGACATTAACTTATTTCATACGCCTGCTTAGTGATAAGTGTTCGTGTCATTTGAAATGACCCCGGGTATTTGTCAGTCTTTTTAATTTAAAGTTAATTACTTCATTAAAAAGAGGTAGTTGGAAGCTGTAGAGTCACTTAATGTGTTATAAATAAGACCAAGGCTAAACCCTTTGTTCTCACTTAACACACCAAGAACTCTAGAGGCGACATAAGTAAGAGGAAGGCAGAAGATATGTCTACATCAGAGATGCTAAAACCACTGAAGGAGATCGCTGCTGAGCATCCCCTTGATCCATTCCTCGATAAGCTTCAGGCTTATCTGGATGCAAAAGGGATCACAGAGGAGAAGAAGATAGAGAAAGTTGTTGAGCAGCTGCTGGTTGAAGCTCTTGAAGAGCACAATAAGAAATGATGTTCAGTTCTTAAGAACTATTTTGTACTGTTTTTAAGTTTTTTTTAATAAAAGTTCATCGTTTCAACTTCTCAGTGTGTTGCATGCTGTTCATCTCTTTCACTCTTAGTTATCTGTGAATGGTTGTCTGTTTACTTGTTTCTGTGTATGGATGTTTGTGGATGTGTGCTAAAACCAACAAATATGTGCCTAAATCGATTAAAATGCTATTTGGTAATTTTTTCTTAAGCAATAGGCAAAGTCGATTAAAATTCATGACATAAATTATTTCCGCTTAAGTTGCTGTCAATAAGTGAAGATGCTGTCACGATGTGCCTTGACAGCAAGTTTCTTAGACGACACAATGTAAAAAGTCTCGATCATGAAATTTAAAGGAAATTGTATAAATTGCTTAATGATGACAGTATGTTCTTGCGACGATGTTACTGTCAAGTAAAACCTGCTGTCATCCTCTCAAAATTACTAATGAATTTGTTACAGCGCATAGGTTACTGTCAAGATTAGTGGACCGAATTAAATGGGATTTTACCTCCATGATTTACAGCCACTAAAAAGTAACTACCCATGACACCACGTGACTGATTAATGGGCTAAGAAATTGCTACTTTCCCTTTCTCAGTAAGACATTTGCTATTTTCATGTAAGCAACTGTCAAACACACAAACACATAACTTTCAACAGAACCTCTCTCTCTCAAAAGCAAAAATCTCTCTCCAAAGCTCAAAGCAAGAAATGGCACCCAAACAATCCTCTTCTCAAACTAACTTTGCTGGTATTCTCACTGTTGGAGATGCTGGTGAAGGTTTTAAAGGACTCGTATCCTTTATCAACAAGTCATATATGGGTCATGCTATAACATCTACACGATCCCTGAACCTAGAAAGACTTGAAGAATTCTGGAACACTGCCTATGTTCCAGGAGGTGCAGGTAAAGACACCATACAATGCAAAATTAAAGGAGTTACCTGCATCCTCAAAATTAAAGGCATCAACGAAGCTTTGGGAACTGGACTATAAGCTAAAGAATCATACAAGGAACTTGCAAGTGATGAAACCCTAAAGAAGTTTTTCTTAAAAATTGGGTATTCTGGTCCTGTTCTTGAAGAGGGTACATCAAAATGGTACTCGACTGGTGAAATGGAAAGAAAGCACTTGAGGAAAGAATGGAGCATGATTTTTGATGTCATGGTGAAGGTTTTCTCAACCAAAACCTCTGGCCGGAATGGAATTCCCTCCTATATCAAAAAGCTTACTCACTCTCTTGTCCATGGATACAAAGTGGATGTAGGAAAGTTGCTTATGAGTCAACTCAAGTCAGGTCTAAGCAGGAAGGTACATGTCTATCCTCGCTTTCTTACTATGTGTTTGAATTCATTATGTGGCATTGATGATAATGCATCTCTCACTATAGAATGCAATGTTTTGAAAAGAAATACATACACATCACTCAATTCACAAAATTCAAATGCACTTATTCCACTCTGTTTCACCAAGCACATGGCTGATCAAGAGCCTCATCTTGATGTAGCACTACCCTCTGGGTATGTTGTTTTCTCCCTTGAGAATGAAGCTGACTTAGACCCAAATTCAGTTAACCCACATTCTACTTCATACATTCCTATCAGATCATCTAGACAACCAAAGATCACAAAAACAACTTTGCAAAAATCCAAGAAAAGACCCTTGGAAACTGGTGTTGGTAGTAGCTCTGAGAATGTTGAGGGAGAAACTGCACATGATGCAGCAAATAAGTATGTTAGTCAAAGTGAACCCACAGTGGTTCCTCTTGAGCCTAAGAAGAAGAGAGCTAAGAGGGCCAAAGCCACTGTCAACCACCCCACAGTCTCATAAAAGGCTGTGGAGGATAAAAGGGAATCAAACACATCCCTAGGTGCCTCTTCTCAACAAGAAGTATCTATTGAAACTGGCCTGTCTCCCAAGGCATCCTGTAAAGAGTCAACACAACCTTATGTACTCTCTCATGAGGAGCCTACACTTGCAGAAATGCACACAGAGTTAAGGCATAGTGAGGGTCATGAAACTTCTACTCTTAATGTTCCACAAGTTACCCCTGTGGAACAGCCAAAAATCTCTTTTAAACCATCATCTTCTTTATTCTCTAATCCAACAATTGTTTCTTCTTAACAACCAAGAGAAGGGGACAGTCCCAACCCTTCAGGTTTTGATCATCCATCTCAAGTCATGGATGAGCCCTCATCAAGTGGTCCACAAGAACCCATTTCTCAAAGTGAAATGGACACCACTCACTCAAACACTGAGCCAGATCAAGATGGTACTCTGCCAGAAAATGAAATAGCCAACATCTTGGTCGAACTCCAAAGAGCAACTGACCTTCAAGAAGTTGCTGTCACAGCCTCGGCTGTTGTCAAAGACACCACAAAAGTTGCTGTCAATCCACCTGTGGACAGTAACATTTTGGGTAAAGATGCTGTCACCTCTACACAGCTTGATCATGATACTGTCATTATTAAAGATGCCTCAGATGATGATCAAATAGCTATCTCTGCTTTGAAAGTATAATCTAAACTTTCTACTTCTTCGACTAAAATGCATGCAAGTACTTCTCATACCCATGCATCTAGGATGAGTGAAGGAGTGAAAAGAAAAAGTGAGATAAAAGAAAAGAGAGGTGAGCATAAAAATGAGTGGCAGCCAAACAAGTTGGCAAAAGGTGAGGGACTTGAGCATGTCCAGAGTGAAATTGAGGGAACTCCACACACAAAGGCACTAGGCCTTGAGAGTCATTCTGTGAGGAGTGATGAGATCACTCAGAAAAATAATGAGTGTGTGAGAAACTCCATAGCCTCCTTGCCCCAGTTTCTTCCTTTATATCCAAAAAGGTTGAGAACTGGTGGTCCTTCTAAACAAGCTGAATCAAGGTTGGAAGCCCTTGAGGGCAGATGTGCATCCATAGAAGCTAAACTTGATGCTCTGTCCACTATGGTAGCTACTGTTTTGCTGATATTCAACAGACTCTTCTCTCATTCTCTGCCATCCTTAGTGCTGCCAACTCAACTAAGGGGGAGAAAGTGGTAGATCAGAATGAGGGTAAGGGAGAGAAAGTGGTATATCAGAATGAAGCAATCCTGGTAGAGAAGGAGAAACAAGGTGGAGCTACAAGTGAGGGGGAGTCAAGTAGTGAGGGGGAGCAAGTTTTGGAAGAAGATGAAGATGAAAGTGAGGGGGAACAAGAGAAAGAAGAAAGAAACTTTGGTGAAGAACTAAAGGCAGCTGGAAATGGTGAATTGTTTGAAGGAGAAATAGATTGTGAGGCAGTATTGTTATCCAAGGAAGTGTTGGAGCAATTAAAGGGGACTCAAAAGTCTAAAAGAACAGTATTGCCTCCACTGAAAATCAATGAGCCAAATCCTGAGGAAGTCGAAGCTCCATTCCAGAAGTTGCAGAAGGAATGGAGAGAAAAAGAAATTCAAAATGCTCTGGGTAAAGGCAAAATGCCTGAGTATGTGAACATATCTACTGGAACTACTTGGTCAGTTGGAAGTGAATATGCCCTTGAGGATGCAGAATTGATGATGGTTGATCACATAGAGAGTACTTTGAACAACAAGGATGAAGATTTCAGTAAGTTGGTGGATGAATCAATTAGTGAAGCAGGGGGAGCTTTTACAAAATTGGAATCAACACTGAAGAGCAAAGTGATAAGTATCTCTGTGAGAATCAACTTGGAAAGAAGGTGGGCTGTTCAGGTTTATCTGAAGAATCGTTTGACCATATTCATCACAATGCAACTTTTACAAAGTCTGCATGCAAGAGTATATGGTGTGTGTTTCAGAAGGATCACAAAGACAGGAGCAAAAAGGTTGGATTTTTTACCATTGGATAGGATCTCAGGACTAAGCACTGAAACAATCATGACAGTGCTGAAGAAACTTCTCAAATCCAGTATCACCAGTGATAAGGTTAAAGTTGTCAAAGATATTCACAGGCTGTTAGCAAAAAGAGATGAGGAAATTAGCTCAATCATAAAGAAGCTAATCTCTGATGCTAATGCCAAGATGGGAGGAAGCTGCAACTAGGATGATACTTTGGATGATGATGAGGATGAAAATGGAGGAAGTGGTGGACCTGGAAAATTCAGGAGTTCTAGGAGAGAAGCATCTGAAAATTTTGCTACACAAGCTCAGATGGATGCTACCCAAGAAGAGCAAGAAACTCCCAGTACTAAAAAGGAAGATGATGTCAATGATGAAGGGGAGTTAGAAATTCTTGAAGCCTTGGAGGCAAGTATCTTGAGACTGGTAGTTGAATGCTTTAATGTTGAAAAAGATACTGTCAACAAGGATACTATCAGAATGGATGAAGACACCCAAGTAAAAGATGCTGTCAAGAGCCAAACAGTAGAAGCTGTCAAAGTTGATGTCATGAAAGATGCTGTCAAGGGTCAACTTGAAGAAACTATCAAGGTACGAAAGCTTGTTAAGAATTTCACATCTAACAGAAGAAAGACAAGAGCACAAGCCTATCATACAACTAAGATAAAAGGAAAGACAGTTGCAGTAGCAAAGAAAAAAAAAGCATGGAGCAGTTTTGATAGAGAAGCCCATTGATAAGAGAAAAGTAAATAGTTTTGAACTATTGAAAAAGTCAATTGATGGGAGCATTACATCTGTCTCAGTGGAACTGGACCCAGTCAACAAAAACGTACGCAAGTATGATCTCAAGGACTGTGGAACTACATGCATAACTATAGAAACAGACTTCACTATGGAGATAGTTTCACATGTGGTAGGCATGCGTGATCTCTCATACAAAATGGTAAAGGTAATGAGAAGAATTGATTTCTTCGTTTTGGAAAGGATGATCACTCTCATGGAAACAAACCAAGATGTTTCCAGCAGTATCTTAGAGCATGTTAAAGAATACTATGCTCAAAGATATGCTGAATTTTATGAGAAGTATGGTGACTGGAGAGCACATGATGATGCAGACCTTGAAGTTAGTTCTGATGGGGAACCAATGCCTGATGTGGACCTTACAGAAGCACATCGTCCTTTTACAAAGGCTGGCATGGCTGAATATGAAGCAGAACAAGCTTATCAGGCTGCTAAAGCTAAATCATCCCAATCTACCAAACCTACCAAACCTGCCACATTTGCTAAACAAAGTGCTGAAGATCTAGAAGCTCAACTGAAGGAAAGCTACAAGAAACTCAACAAGCTATTCAGTGAGGAAGCAGGTTATCAGCCCTATGTACTGGATAATCCTCTGAGAATCAAGGATGATAAGCAAGAAATCTATGTTGATAGTTTTCACAAATTAAGGACCAGTATACTGAAGATCTCTACTGGAAAGTTGTTGGATCTGTTCATAAGCTCGAAATGCTAGTTGCTTGGGAACTAGAGGTTATATTTGATCAAAGGAGAGATGAAGATCCAAAGCTAGACAGAAAAAGAAGAGAATCCTTAAATGCTTTTTCTGGAAGGAGGTTCAAGTTCATCCAAGGAATTCTGAAGTTCAGAACATACACTTATGATTGTGAAACTTGGTTTGATCTAAAAGATGCTGAAGTATTTCCTTCTCGAGTGATACAAGGGTACATTGAAGACATTGAAGATGATGCCAGATCACCAGAAGAAAAATCTTTAGTTGATGACCTTAGGAAAGCAAGAATTGAAGCTCTCAGAAGAGAGGGAAAAATTTGAACAACTGGAGACTGCCAAAATCAAGCTAAGTTAAACTCTGATTTGCTCATTCAATAGGAGCAATTGATTTGCAGTTAATTCATAAGCTTCATGCTCTAGATTTTTCTTTAACATTTATCAGATATGGTATCTCAACTATTCTAATCTATGTTAGTTAAGTTGTCAGCACGTTTTGATTGTAAATTTGTTTTTATTGTCCATAAAAACAAATTGGGGGAGATTGTTAGGATTTATGGGTGATAGCATAGAGACAACTTAACTATATTTCCCTGTACTTAGTTTCTACTAAGTTGAACATACTGTCACAGCCAGAGTATGTCTTCGTATTCGAATAATTGTTGTCATGTAATAATTGTATGATTTGGGAGAAGTTCATACATTTGTTCAAGCCTCAAGGAATACATCCAGAAGACAGCAAGAATAAAAGTTACTGTCATGTTCTTGACAGTAAAGTTACAAGAAGACAAATGTTGCAAAGTCACGATAAAGCTACATCTGACAGCAACATTGGCTGAAGCATGGGACAATAACATTCTCACACTTGATAGCAAGTCTGGAGTTCCGACAACAACATTGGCGGGAGCTCGTATTGTCAACTACTAAATATTCCTTTGACAGCAGACTCTGCGGTTAAGGTTACTGTCACCTTGAATTATTTGATTTGGGTATTTTCTCAGTCAAAGCCCGTGACAGGTTACATGTTCAAGAAATAGATTTGCTGCAACACTCTATCGTTTGTAGCAAACCTGCAAAGACTACGACAGAAGCTTAAGAGATTCACAAGACAAGGCTGGTCAATTCGAGGTGTATGTAATATCCACATCTACTAGAATTGTATTAGCTAGAAATAGAAAGAATCTAGGTTGCTTTACTTATAAGGTTTATCATGTCTGTATAGCAATTTGGGAAAGTGACATGGGTGTGCAAATTGTAATGAGCTGCCACTTGAAAACGATAGCAGCTCAACACCCCATGCGATAGAGACAACAGAGTATCTTAGTCTTCTTAGATTCTTTTATATTCATGTATGCACACGAAGCAATTTGTATCTCTTGAGATATCGAAGCTGGAGAAACACTCTCTCCAGGTTGTAGCAACACTTCGCACAAGATAAATAAAACATTTATTTTATGAGAAATCTTGTTTCACTTATTGCTTGCATACATCTACTGATAATCTATAATCTTTATGTTCGTT
The DNA here is from genome assembly GCA_037693485.1 of Kitagawia praeruptora. Taxonomy (NCBI): domain Eukaryota; kingdom Viridiplantae; phylum Streptophyta; class Magnoliopsida; order Apiales; family Apiaceae; genus Kitagawia; species Kitagawia praeruptora. The sequence continues at coordinate 103,511,816 of CM075350.1, forward strand.
GTTGATTTAAAGATTCGATTTTATCAGTATTGCATTCAACCCCCCCCCCTTCTGCAATACTCCGGGACCAACAAAATTAAAGGCCTAGTTTCATAGATCTTGGAATATTAATTGTGTTTGCTTAATATTTAGTTATATAGTTGATGTTTTTAAACCTCTTGTTATTTTGACTTGAATTAAAAGAAAAGTAGTGTATGGTACTTGACAACTTAGAGTTAGTTCTCGTGGGAACAAATTTATATACTATTTGTTACGATATGTGCACTTGCATTTAAGGTTGTAAAATCGCTAACATTTACACTAAATATTTTCAATGATCGAGAGTTGTTTCAATTATCATTTTCTTCAAAGTTTTCAGTTCAGAGGCCAAATCCTTCTGGACGATATGCTTCAGATATTGACATTTACACCAATTATGATGTTTAAGATTCCCATTCTTCTTATCAGCCATGCGCTTAGCCAGTGGCGATTCCAGGAATTTAGAAATGGGGGTACAAGTTAAAAAAAAATCAACAAGCAAAATACAATCAATTATCAAATGATTCTTACACTTTTCCCCTACGAGTTTTCATCGACTGAAAACGATGTACTATAACATCATTACTAATATTAGAAGCTAAATCTCTCTCTATAAAACATACTAAACAATGATTAAGCATATAACAATTAAACAATTAACAAAGAATTGTAAGCATTATAATTTACACATTTAACAAATAGCAAAAATTAACAAAAAAACTCTCTGTGGCATTTTAACAACACATATAAGCATATGAGTTTATATAATAGGAATCAATGAGGCATAATAATTTGTGTTTGCTGGGACATATCTTACCTAAGAGAAGAAAGTAATTAGAGCACTGGAAGTCTGGAATAACAAAGAGGGCAGCTGTGTGCCTATGACTATGTCTTTGCCTCCGCGGAGATCGCAGAGAAGAAGAGAAGTTGATTGTGTTTTTATGTTTGAGGCTTTGAGTTTGAGCCCATAAATTGTAATGTCTGGTGTTTTTACTGATTTCTATTTGTCTATATAAATTTATTACATATTTTTTTTAAAATAATGGGGTGACAATTGTACCCCCTGCCTATTAGCTAGAATCGCCCCTGCGCATAGCCACTTTAGCCCATAATTCTACAACCTTTTGAAACTTTTTGTACAGATATAGCACACGGAAATCCTCGAATCCGCTTTCTTTTGCTTCTTCAACCACACTTTCAAGTCGTTCGAATTCCCTGTTAAATGTTTCCATGTCCTCTGTCATATTCAAAATAGGATTGACTTTTTATTGAAACAAAATGCTCATCCCACTAACAACCAACTTAATTATTGCATTCATCTCTGATTCTCTGTATTTGAAGAATTCCGAACAAGCAAACAATAAACTCAAATCAATTAATTCAAACTAAACCTTGACAAAATTAGACATATTATCAAACAACGTAACAACGAAGAACTTATCAATTATGTACGATAATGAAACAATGCAACTAAAACTCACAAATAAACAAATATGTATATTAGAGAGAGCTAGAAAACTGGAAAAACAAGCAACAAACTTAAATCGATTATTAAAACTATACCTCGACAAAATTAGATAAATTATCAAAAAATGAAACATTGTAACAACGAAAAACTTATTAGTTATGTACGAAAACGAAATAATGCAACTCAAATTACAAATCAACAAAGATGTATATTGGAGAGAGCTACTCCCTCGTCCCAAATCTTTTGGCTGATTTGACTTTTGCACACATATTAAGAAAATTTTACTTTAGTTAGAATTGGATTAAAATAACTTTCATTTTTGTTACCATGCTTATTTTTGTTAATGAATGTATATCTCTTTTTTCACAATGCTCAATTTTTCCAGTAAATGATCCATACGAACTTTCATTTGACTCATAAAAAAGTGTGAAAATTTTAAATGCAGGTGGTTGTTTTCTTAGCCTATATAAACCCACTTTGAGACTCCATATATTTTCAAGCTCTACTATTTTTTCATTTGATACATACTCCAAATATGGAACCTAAGAAAAAAATCTTGTTTAATTTGAATGAATCACCTCAAATATCAAAGGATATTTAAGAGTAAAAATGAAAGAGGGAAAATGTTGGAGGATGATTTTTGTTTAAAATTTTTAAACAAAGGATATTTTTAATGGAGCCAAATTTCCACTTAAGAGTAAAAAAGAGAGAGGGAAAATTTAGAAGGATGATTTTTGTTTAAAATTTTGGAACAAAGGTTATTTTTAATGGAACCAAATTTCAATTTGAGAGTAAAAAAGAATGTGGAAAAATGTTGGAGGATGATTTTTATTTAAAATTTGGGAACAAAGGTTATTTTTAATGGAGCCAAATTTCAACTTAAGAGTAAAAATGAAAGAGAGAAAATGTTGGAGGGTGATTTTTATCTAAAAATTTGGAACAAAAGTTATTTTTAATGGAGCCAAATTTTAACTTAAGAATAAAAAAGAAAGAGAAAAAATTTTGGAGGGTGAATTTTGTTATAAATGAAAATTTGTTAGATTTTCCAACTATATCTACAATTCTAAGAAAACATTGAAAATTAATAGATGTCACATGACCATTTTCTAAATGATACTCCCTCTGTCCCAACCAATTCTTTATATTTCTTTTTACACTTTCTGGCACGCATTTTTTAAAGTGTATTTTAAGGGTAGTTCCATAACTTATTTTAAAAATTTTCTTTTTTTGTATAAAAATATATATGTTATATTTTTATACAAAAAAAGAAAATTAAAAAAATAAGTTATGGAACTATCCTTAAAATGCACAATACGTGTCAAAAACCTCATTTTAAAATGTAAACAACCTATTGGGACTGGGGGAGTATTTTTTATGTTTAATTAGTTTGAAATAAATTATATATTGATATTAATAACAACAACTGAAAATGTGTTTATAATTTTATTTTGAATAAATACTCTTGCTTTAAAATATTTTTATTTCAAAATAATATTTTACATTTACTTAATTAATTGTCTTCATAACACAAAATAAGTGTATTGTTGGAATTAAGTAATAGTGTTGGAATTAAGTAATAGTGTTGGAATTAAGTAATTTAAATTAGTTTTAGAAACAATACAAAATTGTAGTCATGAAAATTTTAATTGGGTTTTTTTAAATAAATATTCTGAAAAAAGTAAAAAATTGCATTTTTACATTTTATTTTTAAGATCATTTGTAATTTTACTAAACTAAGTTCTAAATTGCAAAAATACTAACTAAGATTTCATTAAAAATTTCACTAGTATTTCAGATAAATATTTAATATAACTTATAATAATAGTATTCTAGCAAGTGTTCTACTAAAATTTAACTAAGATTCCATTAAAAATCTCACTAATATTTAATATTTAATATAACTTATAATAATAGTATTCTACCAAATGTTCTAATAAAATTTATTTATATATTAGGTGTTCTGTTACAGGTCATCTTTCCGAAAATTATTTTTATTATAAGTTCTCAATGTGTTATCTTTCTTAAAATTAATTTTTTTTAGGTGTTCTTGGGTGTCAGTTCTACTAAGTGTTTTACAAAATATTTATTCAGAATAAGATCTAATAAAATTTAATATTACGATTCCACTAGGTGTTTTGTAGATGTTCTGTATATTTAACTAAGATTTCATTAAATATTTTATTAATACTTTTAGAATAAGATTCAATATAATTAGATATTTTACTAGATGTTTTGTATCTTTAAAATTATTATGTTAAGATTTTACTAAATGATCCGCTAACCATTTAAATAATAATATTTTACACACAAAAATATTTTTATATTAGTTATTCAACTCCGGATTTTCTTTATAAAACTTTTTTTAATATGAGTCCTAGGTGTTCTCTTTCTAAACATTAAAACTTTTAGTTGTTTTGTTTGGTTTTGTGTATAAATATTCAAAATTTAGACTTCATTAAATTTCATATAATTTATAATGATATTATTGTTCTACTAAGTATTTTACCAAAAAATTATTTTTATATTAGATATTTTACTGGTGTTGTTTTTTAAATTTATTTTTATTGTGGATTCTACTATATATTTTCTTTCTAAAAATTAAATATTTTTAGGTGTCTATTAGGCACGTTTTGTATATTTAACTAAGATTCCATTACAAATTTCATAATATTGGATATAACTTATAATATTAATACTACGATTCTACCTTCTGTTTTTTTATTTTAGGGAACACTTAAAAGAATAGTTAAAATTAAACTTTCTTAAAAAGAACACTTAAAAATATTATAATTTTTAAAATTAAAAAACATGTTTTTATTTTTTTATTATAATTCATAATTATAGAAAAAACAATTTAATTTATTTCGAAAGATTTTAATTGTTTTATTAGTTTATTACTTTTTTAAAGAACACTTATTGTAAAATTATGTTATTTTGATTTATTATATTTGTTATATTTATTTCATTTGAATACTTATTTAGAGGAACACTTACCAAAATTTTAAATATATTTGAAGTGTTTTATAATTTTTCATAGAACACTTAATAAAACATGTCATTAGTAATTTAATTAATTTCTTTTATAAAACTTCAAAATCATCAAAACACCTTCCTTTATTTCATGAAACACTTAAAAAACCACTGAAGAAAACACTTAAAAGCACACTTATAAGAATATATAAAATTAAATTTTTTCAGAAAAAAAACTAAAAAATTTTATAATTTTTTAAATTAGAGAACACATTATTAATTTTTTTAATTAGAATTCAAAATTATAGAAAAAAATAATTTAATTTATTTCTTAAGTGTTCTATTAAGTTCTTTATAAAGAAATTTATAGCGTGCTCTTTAATTTTGCAATTATAATGTTCTTTTATGTGTTCTTTAGTATTTTTTTGTCTAACTAGTTTGTGACCTTTTTAAAGTTTTTTTTATTATTTAAAAGAACACTTAAATAATAATTAAAGAACACTTTATTGTTCTATTAAGTGGTCTTTCTAAAATACTTTAATAGAAAATGACCTAAGTTTGCAAAAGTATTTGTTAAAAATTATTGTATGTGCTCTAATTTTTGTATTCGTTAAAGAATTCTTGTACGTGTTCTAGTTCGTTAAAAAATCATAATGTTCTTTTGAGTGTTCTTTAGTATTTTATTTGTCTGATTATTTTATGACCTTTTTAAAGAACACCTATTAAAAAATTACTTCAAAAACACTTAAATAAAAGTATTCTTTAATTATTTAAATGTTTAAGTGTTCTATAATGGACTTTAAGAATACGTTTTAGAATCTTGTAATTTATTTTTCATTTTTTATCAATTACATAACTAAAAATCTCCTCAACAAGGCTTTAACAAATCTAAACATATCAAAATTTCACTATTAGGTGTTCTATACATTTAATAAATATAAATGTTATGAATTATTTTTGAAACACTTTAGAGAATCTTACTTTAACAACCCAACAAATACACTGAATTTAAAATCCACTAAAAATCCAATAAAACGATACAACTTCTCAAAATCCAATATCTTACAATTCATAAATTAAAAATACAACTAAAATCTTCAAATATCGCAACTCGCACTCTTCCCAAAGGTAGCCCACCTAAATAAGATCACCTGCCGGTAGGAATAAGAAAAACAAAGAACCGGCAGTGAGCGAAAGGCTCATATACGGATACAAAACAAAGCACAAGCTGAACAAAATTAAATATGATGAAAATATAACTGAACAAAGATTAAGACATGAGATTAAGAACAAAATTGAATATCTGAATAAAGAACAATAAGACATAGCGATCAAGACAAAATAAAATGGATACTCAACCCACAATATAAAAATATATAACTCTTATAAATAATAATCACAATTAATAACGAAAGCACAACCGATAATATATAATCATACTCTTACACATACTCTTACGCTTACAATTTATATCCAAAGTAATTTACTTACTAACATGGGAGACGATCTTACACAAACAGGGGCATAGCACAAGGCAAATACCATCCAAATTCAGACAGGGATCGTAAGGCAATAAGCACATGCTACCCAGAATGGCCAAAACCTCACAAACTGACTAGTCATGACTATACGTGTCCCATTACTCCGGCGACACGCCTATGCTATTTATACACCACATAGGAAGTGCCAAACACGAGATTATCCGCTCGCGACGGATGTAATACGAACTCCCAAATCATATTAAAACCACAAATAACTTACATATAACTTACACATAACTTACTACAGAAAGATGTCTCAAAACCATACTTATATCATAAATAATTAAAAACACATTGATCTAATAACACAAAACAAAAAAATCAAACAAAATAGACTATAGAAGCTAAAAATCAGAACTGACCAGTCCCAAAGAAATGCAATTCACTCTATAAAGATGAACTCAAATGAAAAAGTATAAAACAGAGAACTTGTAGAGGATTCCGAGACCTTTCCAGAATGGTAAGGCTCGTTAAAAACGGAGACTTAACGAATTCAGAAACAATGAAAATACGGACAGGAAGAACAGAATCAGGCACTGATCACAGTAGTAATTCGATATTTAACACATCAAAATCACAGAATTTGTTAATTGAACGTAAACACAAAATGCAGATATCGAAACGAGCTTTCCAGAATGGTATCGCTCATAGTGGTTGAACAAATTTCCGATTTACTATGAATTTACGAAGTTAGGACGTACAAACAGAATTTAACACACTAGATTTACAAACGGCAGATTTTGACATATTTACAAGCTGAATTTCAGAAAACACAAAGAACGAAAGTTGTAGATAATTCAAATATCTTTCCAGAAGATCAAGAATCAACACAATCCGATGAATAATGAATTTTATACGAATTTAACAAGAAATCAGATGTACAAATTTGGGATAACGTACAAGACATACAAAGAGAGATAAGACTACCCGTACCTTAGACTTTAGTGATTGCTAATCGGTACTAATCCTCAATAAACTCAATCCATCCAATCCAAAGAACCCTAATTGATAACAAAAGAATCAATATTATAAACCCTAATCTCATAAACGCATATGTATATATCGAAGAGTCTAATTTTACCTTAAACTTCACAAATCTTCTTGTAAACCTTGCAATTGCTCTAATTTTCTTCTTCTCCTCTTCTCTTTCTCTCTTCTCTCTTCTTCTTCCTCCTCAAATAGTAACGTACGTGCCTCTTTTTTTTTTCAAACCCTCACTCTTTTTTCTCCCTTTCTTTTTTTTTCACTAATTGCATCCTAATTACTAAAAAAACATATATTTGCACATAAACTAATATAAATATTATTTAACTAATATTTTCTAATCCTTAATATAAAATAATATACCCAAAAATATTATAATAAAAATACGGGATGTTACATTCTTCCCTCCTAATAGAAATTTCGTCCTCGAAATTAATCTTCCGCACCTTACTCGAACACGAACAGATGTCGATAACGAATACGAACAATTTTTGATGGTCTCCCAAGTAGCCTCTTACAATACTAACATTGCAAAAACCTTGTTTCTACATTCGCACTTAGAATAAAACTATGTCAAAAAATATAGAGCTTGTTCTCTTCCATGGTTCAAGCATTCACGAACGATTTAACGTTAGCCGTAGAGCATCTATAACCAAATATAATTAGCAGCTCTCGTCATCATAGAACACGATTAAGTGCAGCACGGAAAGACGATTCCAGATAATCACGAAAAGACAGCAGACGAACACCAACAAATTATAATCTTAACTAACCATCCGCCATACTATCTACCCGTACTGACAGGTCAAGCCTAAAGGCAAGTCTAACTATCTACCCATACTCACAGGTCAAGCCTAAGGGCACGTCTAATGCTCAAGCTCTATCTTATAACTACCCAAATCTCACAAATCGAGCCTAAAGGCAAGTCTACAGAATCTAAAAACTCTAGCTCTGATACCAACTTTAACAACCCAATAAATACACTGAATTTAAAATCCACTAAAAATCCAATAAAACGATACAACTTCTCAAAATCCAATATCTTACAATTCATAAATTAAAAATACAACTAAAATCTTCAAATATCGCAACTCGCACTCTTCCCAAAGGTAGCCCGCCTAAATAAGATCACCTGCCGGTAGGAATAAGAAAAACAAAGAACCGGCAGTGAGCGAAAGGCTCATATACGGATACAAAACAAAGCACAAGCTGAACAAAATTAAATATGATGAAAATATAACTGAACAAAGATTAAGACATGAGATTAAGAACAAAATTGAATATCTGAATAAAGAACAATAAGACATAGCGATCAAGACAAAATAAAATGGATACTCAACCCACAATATAAAAATATATAACTCTTATAAATAATAATCACAATTAATAACGAAAGCACAACCGATAATATATAATCATACTCTTACACATACTCTTACGCTTACAATTTATATCCAAAGTAATTTACTTACTAACATGGGAGACGATCTTACACAAACAGGGGCATAGCACAAGGCAAATACCACCCAAATTCAGACAGGGATCGTAAGGCAATAAGCACATGCTACCCAGAATGGCCAAAACCTCACAAACTGACTAGTCATGACTATACGTGTCCCATTACTCCGGCGACACGCCTATGCTATTTATACACCACATAGGAAGTGCCAAACACGAGATTATCCGCTCGCGACGGATGTAATACGAACTCCCAAATCATATTAAAACCACAAATAACTTACATATAACTTACACATAACTTACTACAGAAAGATGTCTCAAAACCATACTTATATCATAAATAATTAAAAACACATTGATCTAATAACACAAAACAAAAAAATCAAACAAAATAGACTATAGAAGCTAAAAATCAGAACTGACCAGTCCCAAAGAAATGCAATTCACTCTATAAAGATGAACTCAAATGAAAAAGTATAAAACAGAGAACTTGTAGAGGATTCCGAGACCTTTCCAGAATGGTAAGGCTCGTTAAAAACGGAGACGTAACGAATTCAGAAACAATGAAAATGCGGAGTGTAATAACAGAATCAGGAACTGATCACAGTAGTAATTCGATATTTAACACATCAAAATCACAGAATTTGTTAATTGAACGTAAACACAAAATGCAGACATCGAAACGAGCTTTCCAGAATGGTACCGCTCATAGTGGTTGAACAAATTTCCGATTTACTATGAATTTACGAAGTTAGGACGTACAAACAGAATTTAACACACTAGATTTACAAACGGCAGATTTTGACATATTTACAAGCTGAATTTCAGAAAACATAAAGAACGAAAGTTGTAGATAATTCAAATATCTTTCCAGAAGATCAAGAATCAACACAATCCGATGAATAATGAATTTTATACGAATTTAACAAGAAATCAGATGTACAAATTTGGGATAACGTACAAGACATACAAAGAGAGATAAGACTACCCGTACCTTATACTTTAGTGATTGCTAATCGGTACTAATCCTCAATAAACTCAATCCATCCAATCCAAAGAACCCTAATTGATAACAAAAGAATCAATATTATAAACCCTAATCTCATAAACGCATATGTATATATCGAAGAGTCTAATTTTACCTTAAACTTCACAAATCTTCTTGTAAACCTTGCAATTGCTCTAATTTTCTTCTTCTCCTCTTCTCTTTCTCTCTTCTCTCTTCTTCTTCCTCCTCAAATAGTAACGTACGTGCCTCTTTTTTTTTTTCAAACCCTCACTCTTTTTTCTCCCTTTCTTTTTTTTTTCACTAATTGCATCCTAATTACTAAAAAAACATATATTTGCATATAAACTAATATTAATATTATTTAACTAATATTTTCTAATCCTTAATATAAAATAATATACCCAAAAATATTATAATAAAAATACGGGATGTTACACTTACAATACTTAGTCCAATCTTATCAATATTCTAACATTATAGTCCAATTTTATCAATACCAGTCAATCTTAATGTTAAAACACTTAGTAAAATCTTGTTACTCGTGAAATACTTAGTTGAATCTTATTATCATTAAAACACTTAGTCGTGTTAAAACTTATATTGGATTTCATATAAGATTTGTCTACGTGTAATATTAAAATACTTTGTGAAATCTTAATGTTAAAACACTTAATCGCATCTTATAAATATTAAAATACTTAGTCGAATCTTATTATTATTAAAATTTATATAAATATTTTATTTAAGAATCAACTACGTCTGATAGGATAACTAACTAAATTAAATTTATATTTAAGAAAATAAATATAATTTCTTATATTTGTATAATATTATATTTAGAGAATAATGTTCGTGAAATTACCACATGAGATACAAGCATTTTTTAATAAAAAAAATAGTAATGGCATTTTCGTAAATGTATATAATATTCTGTAATTACAATAACACACTCGTGCATTTATATGGGAATTTTTTTTAATCGCAAGAAATTTAGGTGGGATAACCTCAGGAAAACTGAGAAAATGCCCAAAATGGCACAAATTCTGACAACAATTTCCAAAATAGCATCGGTAGAAAAGAGGGTCCGCGCCTGGCACATTCCTGACGAAACTACCACTTGCGTTTGCAACCAACGCAACTAATACTTGCGTTAGTCTTTCCAATACAAAACTCAAAGTCCAGATGAATAAAATCGATACAAATACTTGCGTTTTGAACATAAACAAATAAACAAAGACTAAATATGCGTTTTCAAGTAGAAAATAATATTTAAATATTTAAATATTAGCGTTAAATTATGAAAATTTTAAATTTTAAATTTTAATTTTTTTAATTAAACGTTAGAAATATTCAATTTTTTAGTTAAATTTTTTTAGTTTTATTTGTATTCGCTTACGGGTTCAACAATCAATCTTTGGGGTTCAATAGTTCCATTTTGGGTTTAGAAATATTCTGATTAACGAATAAACCGTATACAGACTTAGGGTTTAGGGTTGTAAACAACCCTAAACCCCAAACCCTAAACCCTAACTTATCCTGATTTTTAAACGCGTTAGCGTTTAAAAATCAGGCCGCCAGATTAAATTTTTTTAATTAAAAATTTTAAATTTTATTTGTATTCATTTAGGGGTTCAATAATTAACTTTTAGGGTTCAATAATTCCATTTTTGATTTTAGAAATATTCAGAATGATTAAAAAAAATGGTTGCAACCTTAAAATAATTAAAAAAAATGTGTACAAAACTTGCGTTTTGCTGATAACGTAAGCATTAATTGCGTTATGTAGTACAACGCATGTACTACTTTTGTTTTGACCTGCCAGGCTGCCACCAACTGTAACAAAACAAAAAAAGGAAACGAAAGTGCTACTTGCGTTTTGGGGTAACGCAGGTAGCACATGCGTGAAGTGTGTGCTAGTGTGGGGTACTGTTTTCAGGGGTGCCATTTTGGGCATTTTAATCAAAATTTGTGCCATTTTGGCACTTCACCCAAAAAGTAGTATCTTATATTTAAATTTATACTTCTGTTAGAATTTAATTAATTATTTTATTTAAGGTTGAAGTAAGCTTCCCATAAAGTGGCGTGCACTTTATTTGGATTTAACAAAGCTCTACATATAGTAATAAATTTAAAGTGCAAAATTTTCAATGTATAGTAATAATTTGTGTTGTTATGCCCAAATCTGGCATAATAATTATCATGATTTAATTAGCTGAATTAATGGTTCATAATCTGTAATGAGCCTCGAAGATGGCAATTGGGTCACTAAAGCCCACTACTGGAATCAGCCCGGCATAGCTACAGGGCCACCTCGCTCTCGATCAAATCCAAGGGATCGCTTCGTTGACATATCCCTCTCAGGGATCGCTTCTCATTGTGATCACATCTACAAACTAAAAACGAGATCGCTATCTCACTCTCTACTAGAAGGCTCATAGCTAGACCGCTCGAGGTCATATGAGTATTTATACACCTGGGTCCGCTTCGCATGACTCGACCCCTCGAGGTCGCATGCCAGGTTCTTGCTGCTTCCCTACTAGCCTCGCTTGAGAGGCCTCGATTCTAGACCATGCGAGACCATTGGTTTCCTTCTTTGAGCCATGGATCATGGATAGAGTTGGTGACTCATTGCCACGTCAGCCCTAAACTAGTGGGCTTGGGCCATGACTTATCTCTTGAAACCCTAGCCCGTCTAGGTATCTTGTTCTCTAAGAACTACGTACGGCTTGATCCCTATAAATAGGGTACGTAGGCACCTTGATACGGATGAGAAATAGTTCACCCCTGAAAACACCTATCAAGCTCAGCCACATCTATACACACAAACCCTAATCCTTACTCTTCTTACAGCAAAATATCTGTATTTTGCTCCGTAAATCCAGCAACCTCCAAAAACATTGTTATACCAAAATCTCCCTATAACATCTGGCGCTAGAAGGAGGGCATTAGTCATTGATTGGGAGAACGATGACTAAATCACACGAGAAGAAAAATGGGGAGGGGGAGACTCCGGGATCGCATAGGAGGAATAAGGATGACCCCCAGAGGAAGGATCCACCAGAGAGCGAGGCACGTAAAGATGGGATCGAGGATGAGTTTGAGAAGGAGCGAACACCCCCTGTCCAACCGGTGGCTTTAACTGGCGAAGTCATGTCATTTTTGAAGGGCCTCGGTGATCAAATGATCGAGGTAAAGGAGAAGATGGCTAAGATGGAGAAGCGACATAGTTCTAGAGGCTTCAAGAGGAATGCAAGGACAGGGGATCGAACGCATCAAGCAGAAGGTAGCAAAGGCCCCACCAAGCAATTAATAGGGGACTTTGATGACGTAGTAACAGACCAAACGAACCCCGACTGGAACGAGGAGGAAGCCACTATGGATAAGGAGAGGTCGAAGGAGGAGCCTGCCTCATCTGAAGGAAGGTCCGTAAGTGTCTTTAACCGAGTTGGAAAGAAACTCAGCGAGCACGATCTTCGTCTCAAACTGGAGAAGCTCAAAGCCAGTAAGGATGGAGGATTTAAAAACAAAAGCAAGGGCTCTCATCGACCCTTATCCCCTCGAAAAGATCGTGAGCGGTCATATCGTCGCAATGACAAACCCCCCTCTCCTCGTAAAGAGCGTGAGCGGTCCCATCATCGCGAGGACAGACCCCCTTTCCATCGAGAGCGCGAACGATCCCCACATCGCGAGGAAGACCATAAAAATAAGGATCGTAGAAATGACCTAGAGGAGTCTATTGCCCCAAAAAAGACTCAATCTCACCATGGAAGTACTGGAAAGAAGAAAAAAGAAGACAAGGAGGTCAAGATTGGTGACTATAAGTTGGAAGAGCTAAAAAAGGCCCTAGATGTGATGAATAATGAGAAAGGGATTTTTAGTACTATGGGCTCGTCTTCGCCCTTTACTCATGAAATTTGGACCGCTCCACTACCTGCAGTGTTTCGAGGCCATCATTCTGATATGACCTATAATTGAGATACTGATCCTGCTGAGTTCGTGGTTCGGTTCAATAATGAGATGGATGTGTATCAGGTCTCGCAACTAGCGAGGTGTAGGTTGTTTGCATCTTCGTTAAGGGGAAGTGCTCAGCAGTGGTTTTCTAAGTTAGGGGCCTTGGTTGTCATAGATTCTTGGGAACAGCTCGTGGACATCTTCATTAAACAGTTCCAATCTTCAATGCTCTATGCACCTCCCGTGTCCACATTGGCCAATATCAGACAAAGAGAGGGAGAAACTCTTCATGATTACTTCAAAAGGTTTAATGCTGAAGTGCCTCATGTGCGAGGTGCAAATGACGAAGCTGTTAAAAATTTCCTTATTGCTGGGTTAAGGAAAAGAACTGAATTCTGGAAGAAATTGCAAGAATAAACCCCTAGCACACTGTCGGAGTTGCATAGGATCGTTGAGCCCTTTAAGTACGTTGAGAAATCACTTGCAGATCTCAAAAAGAATAGTGAAAAAAGTAGCAGTGGAAGTAGGAGTAGGGGATCGAAAAGGAAGGATTCTCAAAGTCCGAGGCGAAGACGGGATCGAAGCCCTAGCCCAAAGAGGAGGGAATACGAGTACTTAAGGCGATCCCCTCCTCGGGCTCGCTCCACAAGAAGCGAAGACAAGTTTGTCCTTCTGGTTGCCTCGATTGATCACATCTATGCAGTCAATGCAAACAAAGGGGTGTTCAAGAGACCCACACCAATGGGTTCAAGAGGAACTTCAGACACAAGCAAATATTGTGCCTTCCATGAACAAGCAGGGCATGATACTAACAATTGTTGGCAGCTTAAGCATCAAATTGATCAGTTCATCCGAGATGGAAAATTAAATGAGTGGGTGGTTTAGGAAGTAAAGAAACATCAAGGGAATTCGGTTAAGCCAGGTTTGGGGTATCATGTTGTGCCACATGAGGGGCAAGATGAACCTCGCAAAGACAGGGAAGAGCGAGCTGGAAGTATTCATGTAATCATTGGAGGCCCCAATATTGGGGGAGAAAGTAACAAATCTAGGGAGAGATATGCACGCGAGGCTAGGGAGCGACCTCTCACTAATGTGCATCATCTACAGGAGCGACCCCCAAAGTTGTTCAAAGGAGAGGATACAAACATTATGTTTACAGAGGAAGATGCGAAGTGGGTTCATCATCCCCACTCTGATGCACTTATGGTTCGGGTTCGCATTGGATCCCAGAATGTCTACAGGGTCCTTGTTGATAATGGAAGTGCTGTGAACATTCGTACATACGAAGTCTACAAAAAAATGGGATATGTCGATAAGGATCTTATACCCATGGTGGGGCATCTTTATGGGTTTACTGGAGCCTCAATCAGTGTGAAAGGCCTTATACGACTCCCCATCACTCTAGGGGACGAACCCTGCATCACAACCCAGGTCGCTGACTTTATGGTGGTAGATCAACCATCAGCATATAATGTCATCGTAGGGAGGCCCATTCTTAAGGAAATGAGAGTGGTGACATCTATCTATCATCTCTCAATGAAGTTTCCCACCCCGCATGGAGTTGGCTGTGTTAAGGGGATTCAACATAAATCTCGTGAATGTTACAACAAGGCTCTTAAGGCAGCAGAAAAGGGAGGGGGCTCTGTGTCAGGAAAAATGGAATGCAATATAATATCAATTGAAGAACTCCCATATGATTACTCCCATATGATCCGTCCAAGGTACTGAAGGTCGGGTCGCAACTCAATCTAGGGCTTCATGAGAGGCTTGTTGGTTTTCCGAAAGCAAATTTGGATGTGTTTTTCAGGTCCCATGAAGATATGATTGGGATTGATCATAATGTCATGTGCCACAAGCTTAACTTGGATCCAAACAAAAAAGGAATAAGGAAGAAGAGGCGACCCATAAGTGGTGAGCAAGCCGAGGCACTTAAAGAAGAGGTTGACAGACTCCTCGAGGTTGGGCTCGTTAGGGAATCATTCTACCCTAACTGGCTGGCGAACCCTGTCCTTGTGAAAAATCCCAATGGAAAGTGGAGGACATGTGTAGATTTCACCGACCTCAATAAACATTGTCCCAAGGATAGTTTCCCACTCCCAAGGATCGATTAGTTGGTGGATTCAACAGCTGGGCACGCACTTCTTAGCTTTATGGATGCCTATTCGGGGTACAATCAGATACTAATGTATGGCCCTGATCAAGAACACACCTCGTTCATCACTGATAGGGGCCTCTACTGCTACATAGGGATGCCCTTCGGCCTTCTCGATGCTGGGGCCACTTATCAACGGCTCGTTAATATGATGTTCGAGAAACAAATTGGGAAGACAATGGAAGTCTATGTAGATGACATGCTGGTAAAATCTAAGGAAGCTGGGGATCACATCGCTCACCTCGCAGAGATGTTTGATATACTGAGGAAGTATAAAATGAAGCTTAACCCCCAAAAGTGTGTGTTTGGGGTCGAATCGTGGAAATTTCTTGGGTTCATCGTCAACCATAGAGGCATCGAGGCCAACCCAGCAAAAATAAAGGCCCTAATGGAAATGAGATCGCCCAGAAATGTGAAGGAGGTACAAAGTCTCACAGGGAGGATAGCTGCTCTTCATAGATTTGTGTCAAAATCATCAGATAAGTGCCAAGAGTTCTTCAAGGCAATCAAGAAGGTTGGAAAGGATTTTGAATGGACCCCGTAGTGCGAGGAGGTATTTCAAAAAATCAAGGAGCATCTGGGCTCGCCACCTTTGCTCTCCAAACCACAAGATGGGGAGACACTCATTGTATACCTCGCAGTGTCAGAGCATGCGATCAGTGCAGTTTTGGTTCGCGAGGAAGAAAAAATTCAATATCCCGTTTATTATGTTAGTCGAAGAATGCTAGATGCAGAGACTCGCTACACCAATATGGAGAAATTCGCCTATGCCTTGGTATTGGCCTCGCGAAAATTAAGGCCATATTTTCAGGCTCACAAAATTGAGGTTCGCACATCTTATCCTCTAAGGCAAGTGATGCACAAGCCAGAAACATCAGGAAGGCTCCTGAAATGGACTGTGGAACTGAGTCAATTTGACATTGAATATGAGCCATGAGGGCCTCTAAAGGGTCAGGCCCTAGCAGATTTCATACTTGAGTTTCCTCCCTACATTGAACAAGGGTAGTGGCGAGGCCAAGACTGAAAATTCGGCCTCGTGGTGGGAACTTTATGTGGATGGTGCCTCTAATAAGGAAGGAGCTGGAGTTGGGATCGAACTTTTTACTCCCGAGGGTCGCAAGATAAGTAGTGCAATTCATTTTACTTTTGAAGCATCTAATAATGCAACCGAGTACGAGCCTTTGATCAATGGTCTCAAGCTCGCAATTGAAATGAAAGTGGAAAACCTCAATGCATACAGTGACTCTATGTTGGTCACAAGACACGTTAGGTGTGGATGGCAGGCCAGGGGGCCTCAAATTGAACTCTATTTGTGATGTGTACAAAGATTGATGAAATCCTTTAAGCAAGTAAAGGTGGAATTTATCAGAAGGGCAAAAAATCAGGGAGCTGACGCCCTCGCAAAACTGGGCTCGCGTCGCGAAGCCACTTTACTTGGGGTTATACCATTGGAAATTCAGACCAAACCCAGTGTCCCCGAAGAGTTTATCATAGAAATCACAAGCTCAGTGTCAACCTGGATGACCCCAATATGGGAGTATGTGAAGAATGGGATGTTGCCTCAAGATAAAAAGGGAGCAAGGAAAATCAAATATCAGGCTGCTCGTTATGTTATTTATGATGAAGTCCTGTATTGAAGAGGATTCAACACCCTACTATTGCGATGCATAGATGGCGAGGAGTGTAACTATATCTTAAGGGAGGTTCATGAAGGGATATGTAGAAATCACTCGGGGGGTAGTTCGCTGGCCCAGAAAATTCTTCGCCAAGGATATTTTTGGCCCACACTAAAAAAGGATGCATTTGAGTTCTCAAGGAAATGCGATGCCTGTCAGAGGATCGCTAACTTCAGCAACGTACCGGTCTCTCAGCTCACTTCGCTCACGAGCCCATGGCCCTTCGCTATGTGGGGGATTGACCTAATTGGGGAACTGCCCAAGGCTAAAGGGGGAGTTAAGTACGCAGTGGTGGCAGTAGATTATTTCACTAAGTGGGCCAAAGTTGAGCCACTTGCAACAATCACTGCTAAGAAGCTAAAGGACTTCGTATATAGAGCAATTGTGTGTCGCTATGGGATCCCTTATCATCTCATATCAGATAACGGGAAACAATTTGACAGCAAGGAGATGAAGGAATTTTGTGAAAATTTAGGGATCAGGAAAAGTTTTCCAGCTGTTAGCCATCCTCATACAAATGGCCAAACTGAGGCTATCAACAAAATAATCAAGCACACTTTAAAGGTGAAGCTAGAAGAGAGTAAGGGTAATTGGCCTGAAGAGTTACCAAGGGTCCTGTGGTCATACAACACGACCCCAAGGTCCACTACTGGAGAGACCCCATTTTCTCTGACCTATGGATGCGAGGCCATGGTCCCAGTGGAGGTTGGTTCGGGATCGTTTAGAAGGGAACACTATGACCCTGAGTCTAATGAAGTCAATCATAGGCTCTATTTGGACATGATTGAAGAAACAAGAAGCGAGGCTCAGTTACGCCTCACAACTTACCAACAAAGGACAGCAAGGTACTATAATGGAAAAGTCAAGGTGCGACCCCTACGTACAGGTGACCTAGTACTCAGAAGGGTCATGCCTAACACTAGGGTCCCGGGTCATGGAGTTTTCGGTGCTAATTGGGAGGGACCCAACAAGATCTATGCAACTTTGTCTGAAGGAACCTACTATCTCACTGATATGGAGGACAACGTTATTCCGCGAGCCTGGAACGCGGAACACTTGAGAAAGTACTATCAGTAAAGGCTTCGCTTCTGGTAGTTTCTATCTATTACTACTACTTAGCATGAATGAATTCATACAAAGTATTGGGGGTAGTGATCATATAGACACCTCCCCTTTATGATGTAATGATTTTAGGGCCTTCAGGGCCTCGCCCCTATCTTGTATCATATGGAGACACTTCTACTTATCAACTTTAGGGCCTCGTCCCTACTATGGCAATAAATGAGTTCGTTTACATTCATTATTGTTTATTTAAATCTTTGCATACAAACTTCACTTGTTTGTTTGTTAGAATTTTACATTTTAAAGGACTAGCTCAGCACAACAATGCGAGGCTACTCCCTTTGAGACAATAATCTACATCTAAGAAAAGCAAAACAAGACTCACAGTAGTTCGCATATAGTGATCTCCTGGGAATGGATCGTATTGTAAACTACTTACAACAATCAAAGGAACCTAAGCAAAGGAACACATTCATTCAAGGCGCTTCGCATCTGCAGGCACAACTTATATTTTAACAATCCATGAGTCAATTACTTATGCAGTATGTTATGATGCCAAGCCACGAAGATAATCTACATAAAGTAATTAAAAAAGGCAATCAAAGAACAGGTGGAAACAAAATTATAGGAGAAATACTAGATAATTTAAAGTTAATATGGGACGCCATACGATCCCAAGAGACTTGCAGTTATCAGAGTTAATCAAAAAATATGATTACATCTTGCGAGGCATTAAAAGGGAGCTCGCACCCAAATTCAAGGTTTCAAATGGTAGATACACAAGATTCATGGAGCAGCCTTGTCTTGATTAGCCTTGGTAGTAGCTTCGCTAGCTAGCCTTGCTTCCTCAGCGATCCTGGCCTCCTCTGTTAATCTAGCCTCTTCCGCAAGCCGCTCCTCCTCAGCATCTTCAGCAGCGATTTCCTTCTTCAGAGTTTCAGAGAAGTCAGCATTGCCTGGGCCAAGTTGGTCCCAATCAAATTCGGGGATCGTTCTGATAAATGCCTTCATGAAGCTAACCTGTCCCTTGACCAGGAATGCATCTTCAGCGGTTGATAAAGCGGCTTTAGCAGCGTTTAGATCGTTGGTCAGCTTTGCGATCTCTTCATCCTTCTTCTTGATTGTCTCTTCGCTGGACTTCTGCAGGTCCTTGAGAGATTTTTCAAAATCATTCCTCTCTGCTAGCTGTCTTCAAATCTGTTCGGATTTGGGCAGTGTCTTGGGAAAGTTTCTTCTTGAAAGTCTCCTCCAGGGATCGCTTGTCTTCAACCTTTTGAAACTCAAGGACCTTGTTCTTCTTATCAAGATGAGCAAAATGCTTAGTATGAGCGGCCTGACGGATGAAGGCTTGAGCTAAACACCTGGTTAAAGCATTAGCATTTTCTTCAGGGGACGCCTTCCACCACCCCGAGGTCTCAGCCTCGTCTGAATAATGGGTTCCTAATGCAGCAAAAAGATGTTGAGAGGCCGTCGCAGTAACGACCCCAGAAGGTGGTCGAGAGGATCCATCTTTCAGCCCATCTGTCCTGGGTCGCTTCGAGGGAGTTTGATCAGGAGTTCAGAGGTTGTTCCCCAGCTATGTTAGATTGGGCTGGGGGGTCGTTACTGACCTTCTTGTGTGGAGCCGTTGGCTTAGGAGGAGCTTTCAAGGAAGTTTGCGTTTTGGACGTAGCCCCCTTCTTGGCACTAAGAAAAGGTGGAGCTAGGCCACTATGATCCGACATATCTGTACAAAAGGGAAAAAGGCAGGTTAAAAAAATATACAGTACAATAAAATGCGAAGACGAGCAACATAAAGTTATGCATGTATGAGAATGAAAATCATGGTGCAATATGCAACAGTTGTGGGTCGAATCACTATTAAATACCCTCAGCGTCAACTAATTCAACATGAGAAGATGAGTCCTCTTCTCGAACTCTTCTCTTACGCGATGATTGCTTCGTAGTGGAGGGGCCCGCTTCATGAGTGGAACCTACTCCCTCCTTGAGGAATCTACACTCAATCAGGTTTTCCAAAGAAAGAAGGGTCCTGATATTTCTCTCTTCCTTGGTTGATTTTGTCAGCACCTCGTCTGCTCATTTATTCTCGTCACCTTTTAAAATGGTGCGAACTGGACCAACTGCGATACCAAGAGGGTTGTTAATTTCGAATAATTTGAAAAGATGAAAGAATGCGATCTGGATAAATAACTCACCAGGTAGATAGTTGAAGCTTGTTTTGACTCGGGGAACCTCGTGAATGTACAAAAATGGCTCCTTCCACGAGCCGGCATTACTTATTCCCCCAGGAAGAAGGTTTTTCTTGTTGAACTCAGGCCATATGGAAAAATAAACATATCCAAAATCTTTGGCCCCACATCGCTTCAGCTGAAGGAAATAGCCCATGGTCCTCGCATCCATGGGTGGATATCCAAGTTTGTGGTAGAGAATGTAAAGTGCGATCATGGATCTATATCCGTTTGTGCTTATTTGGATGGGAGCCAGAAAGTAGGTCTCACAAACATCTTTAATGAAAGGATGGAGGGGCGAGGAGACACATATCTTCATTAAAGGGATCGTTAATACCATTCTTGTAACCCTGCCACCATTCTCTTCATTATTGAAGCGATAACATCGCATTCTTCTTTTGGGGAGGATAATCTTGCCTTCAGGTCGGAATCTTTCGACCCCCTCTCGGATCGTCTTCTCTGTCAAGGTCGAAGACATGTCTCAGCATGCCAAGATGCATTTAACCGTGCAATGAATGAGACCCAAAAGGCTTATACAATAATACCCATGTAGCGAGCGTTGGGTCAACAATCCCAAACCACAAGGCTTTAGATTACTAGGACTAAGTCCCCTCAGACTTAATTACTCGAGTATTAAAGAGCTCACCCTGGTTAATTTTGAATATAACAATTGGACTTTTGACTCTCTTTTTTTCTTTTTTTTTTCTTTTTTTTTCTTTTTTTTTCCTGCAATCTGGAATGAGCCTTTCTCATTTCCAACCCTAGACTACTCATATAAATATGAGCTGGCTACTAGCCAATTGACACCTAGCCATTATTCAACAAATATTAACAACTAGCATGAAATCCCTGGTTTCCCCCAAACTTAGACTTTAGTGCTCCTACACCATCAAGGGAATAACGAAAATTCTAAATATAATCAGGTGATTAAATCTCAAAACTCCAAACAAGCATAACCTCAACCTAGCCCAAAAGCAAACAATGAGTTGTGTAAAAATTTTGTTCCCGTAACATGCAAGTCAATTCCTAGGAACTATAAATCAGCCCTCTACTCATCATCATCACACTCAATTAAAACATCTACCTACCAATCAGAATCAGCTCGTCCCAAGGGATCATGAATTATGCATGCCATGAAAATGCAACTAACATGAACATGGTATACGAAAATAAAACAGAATGTCCTATATGCAACAAACGTAGATAATATAAACAAAACAATCATGCATGAACTACCATTACTATGCAAAACATGATATCCTATATGAACACATAATATAACAACAACTACTAAAACCCTCAAACCACCCCCAAACTTGAAATATTCAATGTCCTCATTGAATGGAAGTAAATACAAGGGATAGCAGAAAACATACCTAACCGTCCTCGTCCTCGAATGAATCTGGTGGAGGATACTGCGTACGAGCTCCATAGACTGGCCACCTTGCCTGAATACTACAAAACCCCAATTTATAAGAACACAAATTCGTAATAAAAATAAAATTAGAGAAAAAGATTTACCCAATACGAATCAAAGAGGTGAACTTGCAATTAATTCCTCTTTAGAATTGAATTTTTAGAGATATATAAAAAAATAGAAGAGGAATTGGATTTGCATGTATAGGTGAGTATATAAAAATAATAATAATAATAATAATAATAAATATAATAATAATAATAATAATAATAAGAAGAATAAGAATAATAAATATAAAATAATAATAATAATAATAAAAGTAATAATAATAATAATAATAATAATAATAATAATAATAATAATAATAGAAATAGGTTTAGAATTTTTGAAGAAAAGATGGAAGGTTTTTGAAATAGAAATAGGAAAAGAATTAGAGAGAATGGGGGTATAAACAGAATGGGAGGTGAAAGAGATTTTTTTTATAAAACAAACCGCTGAACACCAAAAACCACAACAACTACTCTTCACGCGCGTCCCATGCAACTTGCTCCAGGATCAGACACGCTAGCGCAGATTGCGCAACAGGGGCGCAAATTGCCACTTGTCCAGTAACGCATTCGCAAGTTGCGCAACAGGGGCGCAATTTGCCCAGAACACAGAAACGCAGGATCATCCTGCGTTACACACCAAAATTCCGATTTTTTTTTCACAGTTTTTTTTTTCTATACTAATGCATGGGCTGCCTCCCACCAAGCGCTTCTTTAACGTCAATAGCTTGACGTTACTTCCTCAACTCATGGTGGTTTTAAAAGAATAACTGAACCGTCCTCAACAGACAAACCATTCATACGAACGTTGACATCTTGGTTGCTTGCTTTCCATAAATCTCTTCCTTCAGACTTCAACTTGATTTTTCTACTCAACGGCCTAATCTTTTTCTTTTTCTTCTTCACACCTCTAAGATGCTTCTCCGACTCATCCGATTGAACAAAAATTTCATCTTCCTTATCATCGGTCTTCCACCTTCGAAACACGTTATCATGCCCTTCTTCAAAAATCACTAGCTCATTATTCAAAAGGACATACCTCAAATGTGGTGGAAGTTTCCCAAGCTTTACACTCGGAAGGTCTCGAACTGAAGAACTGTCCGATTTCTCGCTCAGCAACTGATCAAACTTCTGTCTCTGACCCGTATCAACTATTTCCACACTGCAACACTCTTCATCCTCTGTTGGAAATTTTATGGCCTTGAACACATTAAAAGTGACATTATGATCTTGCACCCTCATTGTAAGCTCTCCTTTTTGCACATCAATCAAAGTACGACCCGTAGCTAGAAAAGGCCTTCCCAAGATTATGGGAATCTTCTTGTCTTCTTCAAAATCTAGAATCACAAAATCAGCAGGGAAGATGAGCTTATCAACCTTCACCAAAACATCCTCCACTATACCCCTCGGATACGTGATCGTCCTATCAGCCAACTGCAAAGAGATATTAGTTGGCTTCGGCTCCGGTAGACCAAGTTGCTTGAAAACAGACAAGGGCATGAGATTAATACTAGCTCCCAAATCACATAAGCATTTGTCAAAAGACAACTTCCCAATGGTGCATGGAATGGTAAAGCTTCCTGGATCCTTAAGCTTAGGTGGCAACTTCTGTTGCAAAACGGCACTACACTCCTCCGTCAATGCCACCGTTTCAAATTCTTCCAACCTTCTCTTCCTTGACAAAATATCCTTCATGAACTTAGCATATCTCGGCATCTGCTCCAATGCTTCAACAAAAGGAATGTTAATGGACAGTTTCTTGAAGACATCCATAAATTTCTGAAACTGTTTCTCTTGGCTTTTCTGCAAACGTCCAGGAAATGGAGGAGGTGGATAGACCTGATTATTCTTTGAAGATTGCTCCGAAGTAGACTTTTCAACAGGTTTCTTGCTCTTCTCACCATCAAGCTGATCAGCCACTAAATCAGATTTTTCAATTTCTGGCACTGCAGATTTTTCAACCTGCTGATTATGAACATCTTCATCTTCTTCAGTTGCTGCTTTAGGATCACTTGTGACTTTTCCAGATCTCAAAGTAACTGAATTGACCTGCTCTTTGTTGTCCCTCCTGCCTGGATTAACCTCCGTATCGCTAGGAAGAGTTCCTTGTTGCCTACTAAATATGGCACTTGCAATTTGTCCGATCTGACTCTCTAATGTCTTGAGAGATGCTTCTTGACTCTTGAGAGTTGCTGCCTGACACTTGCACATTAATCTCAACTCTTCTAATTCAGATTTTTCATTCGACTGATGGCTAGAACCAGTATGAAACTGTTGCTGCTGAAAACTAGGAGGTTGAAACTGTTGCCTTGGAGCATACAGTTGCTGAAAACCTGAAGAATTAAATGGCTCAACTCCATACTGATGACCCTGAAACTGGTGATAAGACTGATGTGGATGTTGATAATTTGGATCTGGTTGTTGTTGTCTTTGAAAATTGCTCACAAATTGCACCGATTCACTGGAGATGGCGCATTGACTCGTCTCATGTGCGCCAGCACATAGTTCACACACTCTCACAACCTGAGGCATCCCATGCTTTGTCATAAAATCTAATTTCATATTAAGTGCCTCTAGCTGGGCTGCTAGAGCTGTAACTGTGTCAACTCCCAGAATTCCTGCAACCTTGCCTTGTTGTAGTCTTTGAGTTGGATTTTGATATTCATTAGCAGCCATCATCTCAATTAGATCGTAAGCTTCCTCGTAGCTCTTAGCCCATAAGGCTCCTCCTGATGCTGCGTCTACCATTGGCCTAGATTGTGCTCCCAGCCCATTGTAAAAAAAATTGATTACCATCCAGTTTGGCATCCCATGATGTGGGCATCTCCTGAGCATCTCCTTATAACGTTCCCAAGCCTCACACAGAGATTCTCCAGATTGCTGCTGAAATTGGGCTAGCTGATTCCTCAATGCTGCAGTTTTCGCCATAGGGAAGAATTTAGTAAGAAACTTCTGAGTAAGATCCTCCCATGTAGTAATGGAACCAGGTGGTAGAGAGTGTAACCAGCCCTTGGCCTTATCCTTCAAAGAGAATGGGAAAAGCCTCAACTTGATAGCATCATCCGAAACACCATTGAACTTGAAAGTATCACAGATCTCGATAAAGTCCTGAATATGCATGTTAGGATCCTCCGTAGAAGCACCCCCAAACTGAATCGAATTATGTAGCATCTGAATAGTGCCCGTCTTGATCTCGAAGTTATTAGCCGTGATGGTCGGCCTGATAATGCTAGACTGGATATCATTGATCTTCGGCTGAGAATACTCCTTCAAAGCCTTAGCTACTGCTGCATCTGCCATCTCTACTTTAGTTTCAGATTCCTCTTTCTTATCCTCTCTATTCTCTACAAGATCGTCTTCTGCCAGTTCTTCCGAACGAGCCTGTGAACGTGTTCGCATACAAACCTAAGTACCTGCAAACACCATGAAACAAACAAACAAAGTAAGAATCCGAGTCAGTGAACGCTAACGACCACTATTGACAAGCACATAAACTAAAAATAAAACACCGATGATCCCCGGCAGCGACGCCAAAAAACTTGTTAACACAAAATCACGCAAGCGCACGTGATCACAAGTAATATAGATATAAGTCAAGTTCGTTCCCACAGAGATCAGGTTTTTACTTCAATTTAGTACCTATGCAACAATGTATGGTTTTAATTCACTGATAAGACAATTAACAAATTGGGGTTTGATTAACTAAATTAAACTAAGATGCAAATTATAAAACTAAGAATTAAATTAACTAATAAGAATAGAAATCGAATTACTTATGAGAATAAAAACATGGGACTCTAACTTCTTTATCTACTTCACTTAGAGTTGATGCCTTTAATCAATACACATGTAGGATTTGATATCTGATCGGACAACACGAAACAAGTAAAAGTTACCTCTCGGTATACTAGTACCAAACTACGCATGCATCCACAAAAGAGATAGAAGATGGGTAAACACCAATTATGTTTAGACCCTATATCTCTAAAGAATTTGAAAACATAGAGGTTTAAGCACAAGTTATCCACATAGATCACATGGGGCAGCATAATATCTCTATTCATGCCACAAATCATGATGCTAAAACATCAACCTATCCTATGCTAGCATGGCAAGTTCTAAATCTCAAGATCCACTCTCGCTTCACAAGAGATTAACAATTCAATTTAGATGTTAGCTACGCATCTAAAAGCATTAAGATTAACCATACGAGGATATCAAGAATTCACCACACGTAATCTTTAAAGCAATCAAACTACTAAGCTACATAGATAACTCCGTTAGAATCCCATGACAACGATTTGCCCATAATTGAACCGTTCATCGTCATGGGATTTGATGAAGACATGATAATAAACAAGATATGAATAAAAGAAACAATAATATTAATAAAACAAAGAGTTGAGAAAACAAATCTATAATCCAAAGTAACACAAAAGATGAAGTAGATCTAGATCTGTTGCTTGTCACGAGCGTTGAATCCTTCTCTCCTTTTCTCCCTTGCAGATCTAAGCTAGGTTACAATAATAAAGCTATTGATAATGTGTATATCTCTATTACAATGGTATGATGTGTTTAAATAGGCTCTAAAAGTCTTCCCCAGCAAGAAAATACAAAAAAACAGAATTATAATAGAATTTCTGCAAAATACGTTTCCTAAACTGATTCTGTTTTTTAAGGAAAATT
The DNA here is from genome assembly GCA_037693485.1 of Kitagawia praeruptora. Lineage (NCBI taxonomy): Eukaryota > Viridiplantae > Streptophyta > Magnoliopsida > Apiales > Apiaceae > Kitagawia > Kitagawia praeruptora. The sequence goes on from CM075350.1 coordinate 103,538,486, forward strand.
CGTAGCTGAATTTTCTTCAGATTTTCTGGAACGTCCCAAATGTAATTGGACCTCTGGACCACCTTAGAATGATAGAGAATCTCGTTATCTTCGCGTGGACTGCTTACGGGCTGAAAACAAACTTATAGAACTCAAGATATGGCCAAAACAATGTAGACTGCGCAACCCTTCTTAAAAATCCGAATTTTAATCAATTAATTCCCAAAAAATTATAGAAGCATCCACCTTAGTCAACATTCTCGTAAATCTGCACAACTAAGCAAAACACATCAAAACTACAAGAAACTTGAGTCCAAAACAATCAATTTAAGCCGATTTAGAATGCTCCAAGTGGATATAAATCCACTTATCAGAGGTTCACCCGGCTTCACCTTCGAGCCAGGCTCAATATCCTCAGGACGAGGCCCGTTAATATATATGACCCCCTCTAGCTCTGGTTGAGGGGGTGGTGCATAGGGCTCTGGCGACGCCTCGGGAATGTAGTCATAATCTTTGAAATTTACAACTCTTGACACCTCATCAAGACCTCCATCATCTGAAGACGGCTCCTCATAATCGTCATCATCGGAGTTTGCCTCGTTGTCTGCACCTCCTTCGAGGTCATAATACGCCTCGCCCAACGAATCAATGGGATAATCGCTTATATGGATGGGAGAGACAGCTTGTGAGGGGGGGTATTCTAGCGAGAACTTGTTCAATTTGCGAGCTAAATTCTCCTCCCTTCTTCATCAATGTTTCTATTTCCATTTCAATGGTGGTCGCTTCAACTGGGATCGTTTCAACGGGAGGCTCGTTTTGAACTGGAAGCACATCCAATGAACGATCTCGCGAGCTCATAGGATGCTTGGATCGCCAGGTGTTTAAAGGTACCTCTCTTGTGTAATCTTCATTCGACCACTGGGGATCGAAATATAACTTAAAAGAGCTCTCGCTCGTACTTGCTGCTCTAGCGATGTTAGCCGCAGCTTCATTGCTAATTTGAATGTTTGGAAGAGGATAAGGTGTCTTTGAACTGTCAGTTGACATCTGAAAAAGAAAGTGAACAGTTAAGTGTGTGCCCTTATAGAAAGCAAAAGGGATAAAGAGAAGAAAAGAATAAATAAATAGAAAGGCTCTACGTGTCCTCACTTCGCTCATGAGGCATATTTGGGGTTGAGATTCCAAGTATTTCGGAAGGATTTATATTCCTAGATGACGGATCGTAACTCTACATAAGCGAGGATGGGATCGCAGGGTGAAATCGGCAGTAAGGGATCGCAGTTACATGGGATCGCTTCGCATACAATTAACATTTTATATTCATGCATTTACAATAAAGAACAACAATTTAAATATTAAGAAGGAATGAAGACTTACTTGTTCTTGGAAAAGACTGAGAAATCGGAAGAAAGTCGGGGTCGCTTGTGATTGAACTTGAAAATTTCTTGCTTTTGATCCAGGAGTAAACTGACAGCACTTCGATAATGTGTTTGTGAGAATGAAAAATGAAATGATTGTGACAGGAGTATATATAGCCATCAGGAGAGTGAAGATCATGGGACACGTGTCAAGATCTCAACCGTTCAACACACATCTCGCGACATGACAAATGTCAAACCCCTTCAAATTATTGGGGGTCGCGACATTTCCAACGGTCGTATCTATAATAAAGTCATAGCTTCGCTTCGCGGTTTCATACATCGGATTTATGAGTCCACATCACATTTTCAATGACAACATGGACTCGGGGGGTAGTTGTTATGCCCAAATCTGGCATAATAATTATCATGATTTAATTAGCTGAATTAATGGTTCATAATCTGTAATCGGCCTCGAAGATGGCAATTGGGTCACTAAAGCCCACTACTGGAATCAGCCCGGCATAGCTACAGGGCCACCTCGCTCTCGATCAAATCTAAGGGATCGCTTCGTTGACATATCCCTCTCAGGGATTGCTTCTCATTGTGATCACATCTACAAACTAAAAACGAGATCGCTATCTCACTCTCTACTAGAAGGCTCATAGCTAGATCCCTCGAGGTCATATGAGTATTTATACACCTGGGTCCGCTTCGCATGACTCGACCCCTCGAGGTCGCATGCCAGGTTCTTGCTGCTTCCCTACTAGCCTCGCTTGAGAGGCCTCGATTCTAGACCATGCGAGACCATTGGTTTCCTTCTTTTAGCCATGGATCATGGATAGAGTTGGTGACTCATTGCCACGTCAGCCCTAAACTAGTGGGCTTGGGCCATGACTTATCTCTTAAAATCCTAGCCCGTCTAGGTATCTTGTTCTCTAAGAACTACGTACGGTTTGATCCATATAAATAGGGTACGTAGGCACCTTGATACGGATGAGAAACCGTTCACCCCTGAAAACACCTATCAAGCTCAGCCACATCTATACACAAAAACCCTAATCCCTACTCTTCTTATAGCAAAATATCCGTATTTTGATCCGTAAATCCAGTAACCTCCAAAAACATTGTTATACCAAAATCTCCCTATAACAGGTGTATTGTAAAAAAGAATATAAAATAGAAATGGAATATGTATTTTAGTAATTTGAATACCACGTAAAAAATTTAAGATAAAAAAAGAGTATCACGTTGAAAAAGGAATGTAATTTGCATAATAGATATAAGTTGATTAAGATTACAATTCCTCCAGTGAATTACGAGTACTGAAATTAGTTAGCTGATTGATTGATATTAATTGCATGATTCAAATAGTAAGTTAATGAATATATTTATTATATATTTCTTTGCCAAGATTGTCCTTCTACTATAAAAATAGAAATATTACCTTATGTGTAGATCTAGACCACTAGATCATTTTAAAATCAGTGGTGGATTTTGAGTTCTCATGGTTCTCTCGTGAAGGAAGGTTCTCTTTTGATCTGGGGGTTTCTCAGTGGGGAACCAACATATTTGAGTAACTCAATAAACATCTTTAGTAAATAAACGGTGATTACAGTATCATTAACGTGGTACATACGTTTAAGGTGATAGTGATAGATATCAGTTAGGTATTCATGGACTATTATGCACTGACACCAAAACATAAAATTAACAATTGACTTATAATTTTAAAAATCATAACATAACAAATATTGATCAATTCCCATTGTGAAAACTTATTTTTTAAATGTACATCGTAATTAAAAAAAGTACAAAAATTATACTTCAAAAAAATACAGAACGCAGATAAAAAAAATACACCTTATCTTATGAATGCAAAATTTACATAATATATTTCTTTTAAGCCTAAAAAATAGATTAAAAATACAAAACATATATAATATCACAAAGTATAGATAAAATAAAATATTGAAAATAGAACAAAAATACAGAACATCAAATTAAAATACATAACATAAAACAAACAAATAGAATATAGAAAAAAAATACAGAACATTGTTTATTTCAAATAAAAATACAGAACATTGTTTATTCCAAATAAAAATATAGAACATTGTTTATTCCAAATAAAAATACAGAACATTGTTTGAAATAAACAGAACATAAAATAAAAATACAGAATATAGAAAAAAATACAAAACATTGTTTATTTCAAATAAAAATACAGAACATTGTTTATTCCAAATAAAAATACAGAACATTGTTTAAAATAATCCTAGTGTATCAATGTAAAATATGAATTTAATTATGTTTCATATAATTTGGTTGTGTATTTTCTTACATTCTTTGTGTTATATAATTTTATTTTAATGTGTTTTATTATTTTAAAGTTTGCATAAATAATTTTTTATCAGTATGTAGATATTTTTGACAACTATTTTAAAGAACAAGAAAGGAATTTTCAAAAAAAAAAAAAAAGAACAAGAAAGGAAATTTTAAAAAGTATACATTCTATTCTCACGACTTAAAATAAAAAGATGGCTTTACTATGCATATGACATAGCAGTAACGCCGTTTGTTGATGTCAGGCGTGAGAAGCAGTTACTTTAGGTTATCTAATCGTACGGTTGAGGTTTAGTGTGGCAATGTATATCAAATGGTTCAATTTATTTAGTTTCCAAATAAACCAAGACCTATATATATATATATATATATATATATATATATATATATATATATATATATATATAGGTCTTTGCTCCATAAAGAACACTCTTATATAACAAACAATAAAGAACACTATAAAATCATTTATTTCAATAGATCCATTGGCCCCGCCAGGGGCCCCCAATACAAAATTTTCTTATTTTTTTAGGCTCTATCCATCCAGCAAAAAAAAAAATTTGAAAATTTTACTGTTCATGATGACGTCACTGATGACGTCATCGATGAACAGTAAATTTTTCAAAATTTTTTTTTTTTTTTTTTGCTGGATGGATAGAGCCTAAAAAAATAAGAACTTTTTGTATTGGGTGGCCCCGCCAGGGGCAATGGATCTATTAGATATGAGGTGTTCTTTGTTGTTCTTTATATAAGGTGTTCTTTATGGAGTCCAACCCTATATATATATTACAAAACTAGTCGAAAATAACAACTGAAAAATGGAAATTTATTATGCAACTGAATGCAACTACATATAACTGAATGCAGCTTTCATTTTTCAGTTGCATTCAGTTGAATATGGTCCATGACGGGGTATTGAAACCCAAATCCACCAAAATCAACCCATCTTAAAAAAAATAAGTCGATGAACACGTGGCACTATCACGGGCCTGCCACGTGGCAGGTTACTGTTCATCTGAATTATTTTTTTAAAAAGTTTTTTTTAAAAAAAAGTTAAATTGGGTTGAAAAGGAAAGATAGTATTTTTGCAATTAATCTATACTATTATATAAAAGCCGAAACATTAAAAGTTTTGGTACCTATTTTTTGGTACCTGTTTTTTTGTACCTATTTTTCGTGAATTTACTTATTTACCCTTCATTATAAAGAAAAATAAATACACCTAAAATAAAAAATAACATAATATAATTAATGGTAATTAGTCGATTGCCTTTTTCACATTTACTTTTAGTTGAAGATATTACCTTTTATAAACACCTAAAAATACATACCCGAAAATATCACACCATAATTTTCAAGAAAAATATAACACCTAAAATAAATAATAACATAAAATAATTAATGGTAATTAGTTGATTAACATAATAAAATTAATGGTAATTAGTCGAATGCCTTTTTCACATTTAATTTTAGTTGAAGATATTACCTTTTATAAATACCTAAAATATAAATCAATCATTAATATTTCCTTTCGAATTAAATCACGTTACCATTTTAATTTAAAACAAATCTTACAATCATTAATATATACCCGAAAATATCACACTATAATTTTATTATCAATATTTTCAAATCATATAATCATTAATATTTTCAACTAAAAGTAAATGTGAAAAAGACAATTGGCTAATTACCATTAATTATATGATTTTATTATTATTATTATTTATTTTAATAATTAGGATAACCAAACCAACAAACTTTAAATGTGGAAAATATTATCTTTTATAAACACCTAAAACAACAATTGTATCATATCTTCCGATCATTAATATTTTATTTCGATTTAAAATACGTTACCTTTTTAATTTAAAACAAATATTACAATCATTAATATATACCCAAAAATATCACACCATAATTTTCAAAAAAAATATAGCACCTAAAATAAATAATAACATAATATAATTAACGATAATTAGTTGCCTTTTTCACATTTACTTTTAGTTGAAGATATTATCTTTTATAAACACCTAAAAAGATCAATTGTATCATATCTTTCAATCATTAATATTTTCTTTCTAATTAAAATACGTTACCTTTTTAATTTATAACAAATCTTATAATATATACCCGAAAATATCACACCATATTTTTCAATTATTAATAAAATATATTAAAAATCGTATACGTTGTTTATAATAGGGAAATATTAGTATAATACGTAAACATGAGTATATTAAATTATGTCAAATTAAAATTAAAAAAATTATTAAAAATAATGATTATATAAAAATAAAATTGTAATATTAAATAAATTTATAACATAATACAAAAAACCCATGCATTGCATAGGTTATAAGCTAGTAAGATAGTAAATATGCAATTAATTAAAGAAGATGGTATTTTTGCAAAAAGAAACTTTAAACCTAGTATTTTTGGTAAATACTTTTAATTTTAGAAAAATAAATAAAGAGAAATTAGTTTTAAGATGATCAGGTTCAGAGGAGGGAAAAGGAAAAAAATTCATGTTGTATCCCGCCAACATCTATACTATCTATACTATATCTATATATTATAAATTGCTGGATAACCCTTTCCTCAGGTTCGGGATCCATATTCAGGTTTGATAGATATCCATGACCCATTATAGTATTAAATTATATGCTTAGGATTAGGTTCGGGATCCGTTTAAATTACCCATCCAGTTATATGATATGATCCATATTTTAAAATATATTGACCCGATATTATATAAAATACACATCATGACAAACGACTCTTGCCAAAAATTATTTCCTTGATAATACCAAAAATTTGGCAGTTGTTATTATTAATGCCAAATAATTGGTTATAATTATAATGGGCCCGCCAGGGCCATCCAATTAAAACAATTTTGCCAAAAAAAATTTCCTTGATAAAAACAATCTTGCCAAAAAAAAATTCCTTGACAAAACACGAATTATTTTATTTCCAAAAATTATTTCCTTTCTAACAATTGTCAATTATAATTATAATGGGCCCGCTAGGGCCATCCAATTAAAACATTCTTGCCAAATCCGTTTATATTACCCATCCATTTATATGATATGATCCACATTTTAAAATATATGGACTCGATATTATATAAAATACACATCATGACAAACCACTCTTGCCAAAAATTATTTCCTTAATTATACCAAAAAAATATTAATAAATGATTTTGATTGGTTATAATTATAATGTGCCCGCCAGGACCATCCAATTAAAATATTTCAAAATGCCAAAATATTATTTACTTCACAAAACACAAATTATTTTCTTAACATTCTTGCCAAAAATTATTTCCTTCCACAAATTTTAAATTATTTTAATTTTTTTTAATACATATTCAGGTTTGATAGATATCCATGACCTATTATAGTAGTAAATTATATGCTTAGGATTAGGTTATAGTGAGGTATAACTTTAATTTTTTTGATATTATGATTTAATTATTTTAATTTATTCTTTATATCTACTACTATTACATTCATGATATAGTTGACATCACTAAAATAATGTTATAGTGTTCAATTTTTTGATGTTTTTAAAATAAATTAATATATTAATAATTTCTTATATTAATTGTAATTTAAATTATCAAAACAAACTCATGTTCTTAAAGAATTTAACATTTTAATTTATTAAAGTAGGCAACTTTTTAATACTACTACCAATTTTTATTTCTATATTGTAAATTTTATATTATAATTTATTAAAATTTAAAATAAATTTTATTTAAAATATGAACTCCCGTGTGCGAAGCACGGGCATTAAACTAGTTATAATAAGCAAAAGGGAGTATAATTTGTAGTTGGTTACCCTTTTTTTGGTTATCCCCATTTTTGGTTATCCCTCATTTATCACCGTTAGATCAGCAACTCAAATAGATCATGACCGTTAGATATAACAATACTAAAAGTTGTTATATGCAGAGGTTCAAGGTTCGATTCCCGCCGATAACATATTAATTTATATTTAATACTAAAAAAGTTGTTATATGCAGAGGTTCAAGGTTCGATTCCCGCCAATAACATATTAATTTATATTTAATACTAAAAATTATTATATATAAAGATGTAAGATTCGAATCAATAACATATTTAAACTAATATTTATAATATCATATTATATTATAAATAAATTATAAAAAATTAAAGGTAACCCGTGCTTTGCACGGGCTATAAGCTAGTATTATGTTAACATGGAAACTCACAACCTTATTTCCTTATTTGTTACTTTGTTGGAATTATAAACATTAAACCGGATATGTAATAAAATGAGATTATCAATACAGATTTAAATAAGGATATTGTTGGAATTAAATATACAAAAGAGAAAACTCAGACAATTTTTTGGGACAATTTTTTTTTTTTTTTTAAATTAATATTTTCATTGAAAGGTTGGTAACACTTCGAAAGTAATTCCGAAGCCCAACCGACCTATAGAACCCCATTAAAAATGGGTAAGAGACGAAAAAACCAAGCAAACGAGAAAAACAATCCCTACAAGGGGAGAGAAAACCTAGGGCTGCATGCACAGTACAGAAGCAAAAGCAGCAAAATAATGAAAAGGAACCAAGTTGTAACAACAAAAGGGAGGATGGCTGAGTGCTTTGAGGTCCTCGCCCCCATTTACCGAAGCCCGATCATGGACAACTAAAGTACCAGTAGCTGCGTCAACAGGAGCAAAACCGAGAACCATTCCTTGATCGTCGACTGGGATGGGGGAGGTACGCAGCTGAGGGATGGGATGGCCAAAACCCATGTCGAGGTCCATTTTTTCTTGGAGGCGGCCAAATGGTTCTAGCACATAGTGCATAGAAGACCAATTGTTGAGTCCTACTGCAGCGAGGTAATGAGCACACCTGTTTGACGATTCTGAAACATACTTGGTAACATTCTCCCATCCAGGGTTGTAACCCAACAGTTTCTTGATTTATTCGACAATCCATTGGCAAGTTCTGTCCCCCCTGCCATCTTGACGAGTTACTTCGAAGTACGGGTTGAAGTTGTCTGTTTCAAGTAGAACTATTTTACAATTTGACAGCCTTGTTTGGTTGAGGCCAAGGTGAATGGCCCAGAGTTGTGTGGCCAGTGTTGAGAGTCCACGCATTGTTCCTGTCAAAGCTTTGACCAGCCTCCCTCTATGGTCCCTGATGATGATACCCACCCCATTGTTGTTGCCATTGAATTGTCGGGACGTATGGATGACGCTTGAATTGGTTTCGAAGTGGTGCCTTCCACGAATAGTATGCCATTGAGGGTGGTGAGTTGTAGAGAGAGTTTAGAGATGATGTAGAGAGATGAGATAGTTGTTAGTGAGATGAAGTGGGGAGTGTGTTGTGGGGGGTATAAATAGTGAGAAGACTGCATCGGAAGGGAGTGAGATATGAGATGTGATAGGGTATGGTGCGAGGGGGAGGTGTCTGGGCGTGGGAGGGAGGTGTCTGTACGTGTACAGAGAAAGGATTTCATAATGTAGAGTCAGAAGGGTATGGGAAAGTTGGTAAAAGTGTTGCTGTCTAAAAAAGCAGAGGAGGATGTGATTTTTGCTAATAGTAGAGGGATGGTAAAGTAGATAGAGGGAGTAAGATCGTACTGTTGTCTGATATTGTGAAGCCACCTAGAGCCGTGTGAAAAGTGAGAGCCGGAAAGTGTGAGAAAAGAAAAGGGCTAGAGAAAATGAACTGACCTAATAGCCCCAGATAATATTGGGCCTTGAACAACCTTGTTTAGCAAGATAGTCTGCTCCAGAAATAAGGGAACGATTAAGGTGGCCCACCTGGATATCTAACAGGCTTGTTAGTTCTGGTTGATTAGCGAACTGAATTGTCTTAGTATATCCAGCTGCGTACTTCTTCACGTTGGCCTATAGTTCGAAAGAATCTGTAAAAATGATGGTCCTTTTGTTTATACCAGTAATGTTTTTGAGGTGTTGTAGTAGAAAAATAAGAGCTTTCGATTTAGCTTCTAGTGAAGATGTTGCTGTAGAGGGTCCGCTAAAAATGAAACATAGGTCATCATAGTTATTCTTGACGAAACCACCTATGCCTGACTGATGTTTGTTCGTTGAGAATTTCCACGATCCATCAATGAAACCATAGTAATCCCAGTTTTGTTTGAGATTGTTTACGAAGTTTGTATAATTACTTTTGACTGCTTGTGTAGGATTAGTGTTCCAAAGTTCTTCCCTGCTATCGAGTAGGATGCCTCCATTAATGCACCATAGGTAAGATCTTTTGAGAATTAGAACTTCTAGTTATTTAATACTAGTGTTGATGTTATTGAATATAAGATCGTTCCGGCTCAACCAAAGTGTCCAGAGAGCAGCAGCAACTGTTGTTTGCCAATGTGAGTTGTGTTGTGTTCCTTTAGCTGTGTTGAAAATCTTCCATAACCAATCATTGTCTTGTAGTTTTGTGTCGATCACCCTCCACCAGTGGTCTGTAAATCCCCATGCTGCTCGTGCTTTAGAATAGGTGTTGAAAATGTGTTGAATGTCTTCAAGATCAAGGTTGCAAGAATTGCAAGTCGTGGAGATGCTATAGTTAGTCAGTCTGTTGAGAAGGAATTTTTTTGTTGGGAGGATACCTTTGCAAACTTTCCAAAGGAAAATTCTGATTTTGGGAGGAACTTTAATGGTCCAGATGAAGGACCATCTGAAATTTGGGTGTTGTCCAATCCGCAGGTGGTCATACATTGAAGTTGTTGTGTATGCCTTAATAGTCTGTTTCCACACCAGAATATCCTGCTGTGTAGTGTTGTTGTATGCGAGAAGTATGTTATGGATGTCAACTGCTTCCATACTTTCATGGCTTCTGAGAGATCTCCTCCATAGGAGCACTGTATTACAATTGTTGTTGATCCAAAGGTCCAATAGGCCTTTAATATAGATATGCTTATGCCTGCAGATACGATATAATCTAGGATAAGTAGCATATAATTTGGATATTTTAGTATAATTGGTTTGACTAGTTGATCAATGTAATCATAATGTTACATCGAACAATTCGGGAGAATGCGGAGTGCATGCTCTGTTCGAGTTCGTTATGATTTCAGAATTATTGCTTATGAGACATGTCTATTGGTATCAAACACATCTGTCACGCAAGCGTACGTGGTCACAAGTAATATAAGAGTAAGTCAAGTTCGTTCCCACAGAGATCTGGTTTTTAATTCAATTTAGTACCTATGCAACAATGTATGATTATTATTCACTGCTAAGACAATTAACAATATTGGGTTTTAATTAACTAAATTAAGTAAAAAGCAAATTAACAACTAAGAATTAACAACATGGGATCCTAACTTCATTAAATACTTTGCTTAGATCTGATGCCTTTAATCACTATATGCAATGGTTATGATATCTGATCGGACAACACGAAACAAGTAAAAGCTACCTCTCGGTAAACTAATACAAAACTACATATACATCCACAAAAGAGATAGAAGATGAGTAGACACCTATCATGTTTAGACCCTATATCTCTATAGAATTTGAAAACATAACGGTTGAAGAACAAGTTATCCATATTGATCACATAGGGCAGCATAATATCTCTATTTATGCCACAAATCATGATGTTAAAACATCAACCTATCCTATGCTAGCATGGCAAGTTCTAAATCTCAAGATCCACTCTCGTTTCACAAGAGATTAACAAATTAGATGTTCATGACGCATCTATCAAGTAAGCATAACCATACGAGGATATCAAATATACATCACACATAGATCTTTAAAGCAATCAAGATACTAAAGCTCCATAAATAAATCCGTTAGAACCCCATGACAACGATTAGTTCATAATCGAACCTCTCGTCATCATGGGATCTGATGAAACCATGATAAAAACAAAGTATGAAAAGATACAAATAATCCTAAGTAATTGATATGTAATGATGTGTAATGGTTCTTCTCCTAATGATACAAATTACAAGGGTTGGATATGTTTATATAGGCTCTATAATTCTTGCCCAGCAAGAAAATACCCAAAATAGAGTTAAAATAGAATTTCTGCAAAATACGTTTCCTAAACTGATTCTGTTTTTAAGGAAAATTCGTAGCTGACTTTTTTCAGTATTTCTGGACCGTTCAGTAGTAATTGGACATCTGGACAACTTTAGAATGATAGAGAATCTCGTTAGCTTCGCGTGGACTGCTTACGGGCCTCAAACGGACTTCTAAAACTCAAGATATGGCCAAAATAGTAAAAACTGTAATTTTTCAGCACCGCGCGCGTGCAACCTGCGCCCATCAGTCTGTTTGTCGCGCAACCTGCGCCCACCACGCGCAACCTGCTCGTGCAACACCTGTCCCATATTATAGAAAATCTCCCAAGCTTCGCGTGGGCAGTAAGATCGCTGAAAACCGACTTCTAGAACTCCAGATATGTCCAAAACAGTGTAGACTGCGCAACCATCCCGGAAAATCCAAATTTTAATCAATTTAATCTCCAAAAACGACATAAGCATCACCTTAATTGACATTCTTGCAAGCCTGCACATCTACACAAAACACATCAAAACTATAACAAACTTGAGTCTAAGACAATCAATTTAAGCCGATATGGAACGCTCCAAGTGGATATAAAATCCACTTATCACACCCCCAAACTTAAACCGATGCTTGTCCTCAAGCATAAACAATTACAACTAACTAACTAACTAGTACCACTTCCGTAGGTGATCACGGTTGCATTTGGCATATGCAACAAGCCCTTTAAACCCCTAGGCAGCCCTAGTGGACGAGTAAGGTCTCGTGAGGGCCTATAGCGAATGTACCCACAAAATCAAATGTAATGCAATGCATGAATGCAACTAATATGAAAATGCAAATGACTACTACTAATATCCTACCATACCTTCAAATCCTCTCATGCCATATCAACTTAAGAATCAAAGTAAGTACGCAATGTCTTGGTGTCAAAAGTGCACCTTATTTTCCCCAAAAGTATGATCAACAATAACCCCTCCTTGCACACCTTATTACTCCCTTAAGCACTCACTAGCCTTTGACAATGTGGGTTCAAAATAATGTAAGGCCAATACAAGAAAAAGGTCTAGGCAATTAATGTGGCATGTCACCGAAAAAATAGGATTAAGCTCAACTGGTTAACTAATTGATCATGTAAATATGGTGTGGTAATATGGGAAAATATGCGGTTATTCCTAATGCCTTTATCATTTTAATCGTCAATTAATGTCATGCATTTCAAGAAAGACCTCAAACAACTGCTAGCAATGCAAACAATCCGTGGACACTCAAGCAAAAGAATAAATTGCAAATATGCAATAAGGCTTAAAAACTCACTTGGTGGAAAAACATACTCAATCCCAAGCAAAAATCTCTCTAATGCCCCTACTTGTATTCAAAGCATGCAAACTAAATCATCTTGCACATATTCATGTCCTTCTAATCACTTACAACATTCAATAAGTCTACTAGCTTCAACTTACTAGTGTATGTGTGTGCACAAGAACAAAGCATATCACTTCTCAAACAAAAGCGTCAACAACACAAAATTCCTATCAAGCATGGGTTCAAATGCAATCTATTATGAACTCACATAATATACAAACATAAAAACAGAATATGCCGAATGTCCTATATGAAACAAACATAGATAACACGAACATAAATGCATAATTTACTACTACTAATATGCAAAGCATGAAATCCTACAAAAAATACAACAACTACTAATCCCTCAAACCACCCCCAAACTTAAAATATTCAATGTCCGCATTGAATGGAAGTAAATACGAGAGATAGCAGAAAACATACCTATAAGGCGCCTTACATATCCTCCCCCATCGCAACTCAAACATGCTTGTTCGGCAAAAATCCACCAAAAATAGCCCAAATACCAAGAATAATACAAAATCCCAATTTACAAGAACACAAATTCGTAACAAAAATAAGATTTTAGAAGAGATAAACCAACTACGAATTGGAGAGGTGACCTTGCAATTAATTCCTCTTTAGAATTGAATTTTTAGAGATTTAAATAAATAGAAGAGGAATTGGATTTGTATGTATAGGTGTGTATATAGATGGGTATATAGATTTGGAAAAAAAAATTAAAAATAAATAATTAAAAAAATATGAAATAATAGATGGATTGGGAATAATTTGGAATTAATATGGGGCTAGAATTAAGATTTTAGGTGGAGAAAATAATTAGAAAAGGGGTAGGAATTGATTTAGGAGATGAATTGATTAATTAATATATATACTAAAACACATACGGACAACAAACTAACAACTCACCTGGACAGAATAATTGACAGGCTACGTCCTGGATCGAGCGCTGTGGCGCGTGTAAGTCCCTGCTAAAAAAAAATTCTCGTTTTTTTTTTTCAAAACACAACACAAATTTGAGACTTGTACACTTCCTGGACAGAACCTGTGATACGCCATATCCTGTAATTTGCGCCATGGCGCGGGAGATCTCCTGTTGACACTTTTTCTTTTTTTCCATCACTCATTCTTTTTTTTTCTATACAACACTCAAATTTTATTTTTTTTCAACACTCTTTTTTTTTCTTCCTACACTAATACGTGGGTTGCCTCCCACGAAGCGCTCCTTTAACGTCAATAGCTTGCTTGGTCATCTCTTCGCGAGACTTCATCGTCATCACGGCGGCACACTTTCTGCCACTTCTCCTCGCTTGGCCTATTCGTATAACAACTATGTCCTATTCCAATGCCTTCATCTGTTGACCCAAAATCTATCAATTTGTAGAACAACACACACTCACGGGCTTCGCTTGAATATAATGGAGGAGGGTAAATGTAAGTTGATGAAGCCTTTGGTTCCTCAAAGAGAACTTCCTCCATTGGCTCTAATGCGCTACCTCCATCTTCATACCCTGAGACAAGTAGAAGACTTGCATCTTTCCCATGGTCATCAGCCTCTTGGTACGCACATACCAATTCTTGAAATTTGCGTAGCTCATCAGTGTCCTCTTGGTACGCACATACCAATTCTTGAAATTTGTGTAGCTCATCAGTGTCTGTCCCGAATTGTGCCCTTTCCAAATCATCCACCTCACTAGCTTGATCAAATTCCTCACATAGCTTGTGAACACTCACCTCACCTTGGAATTTGTCTTCCTCTATTATACAAGCAGTACCTTGCTCCAAGTCACCGTTATTTTCTGGTGTTGCCTCTAGTATGAATTGATGTTTCTCTTGTTCCAAGGCACTCAAAACTTGAGCAACTAGTGTCCCCATAGATTTCGTAGACTCCTCATAACTTCTTGCAAGCATCCTAATCTCCTCCATAGCATTAACCTCATCTAATTGAAAAGTAGGAGTAGGTTGCTGATGTTGAAACTCTTCACTACCAAAGAAATATGACATATCTGGAACATCTTGCTGGTACTGTTGAGGATGGTATTGAAAATATGGTTGTTCCTCATAAGTGACATATGGATCAACTCCTTCGTAGTAACAATATTGTGAGGGATCATGAACACCCAAACACCGCTCACATTGCTGAGGCATGGATGTACTCGAATATGCCCACCATGGCAACTCCTCGCATGCCATCTTCAAACAATCAAGTACCTGAACACACCGAACTAAACAAGATAGATAAGAAAAACAAATTCGAGTCAGTGAACGCTAACGACCACTATTGACAAGCACATAAACCAAAAATAAAATACCGATGATCCCCGGCAGCGGCGCCAAAAAACTTGTTTGCACTAAATCACGCAAGCGTACGTGGTCACAAGTAATATAAGAGTAAGTCAAGTTCGTTCCCACAGAGATCTGGTTTTTAATTCAATTTAGTACCTATGCAACAATGTATGATTATTATTCACTGCTAAGACAATTAACAATATTGGGTTTTAATTAACTAAATTAACTAAAAAGCAAATTAACAACTAAGAATTAACAACATGGGATCCTAACTTCATTAAATACTTTGCTTAGATCTGATGCCTTTAATCACTATATGCAATGGTTATGATATCTGATCGGACAACACGAAACAAGTAAAAGCTACCTCTCGGTAAACTAATACCAAACTACACATACATCCACAAAAGAGATAGAAGATGAGTAGACACCTATCATGTTTAGACCCTATATCTCTATAGAATTTGAAAACATAACGGTTGAAGAACAAGTTATCCATATTGATCACATAGGGCAGCATAATATCTCTATTTACGCCACAAATCATGATGTTAAAACATCAACCTATCCTATGCTAGCATGGCAAGTTCTAAATCTCAAGATCCACTCTCGTTTCACAAGAGATTAACAAATTAGATGTTCATGACGCATCTATCAAGTAAGCATAACCATACGAGGATATCAAATATACATCACACATAGATCTTTAAAGCAATCAAGATACTAAAGCTCCATAAATAAATCCGTTAGAACCCCATGACAACGATTAGTTCATAATCGAACCTCTCGTCATCATGGGATCTGATGAAACCATGATAAAAACAAAGTATGAAAAGATACAAATAATCCTAAGTAATTGATATGTAATGATGTGTAATGGTTCTTCTCCTAATGATACAAATTACAAGGGTTGGATGTGTTTATATATGCTCTATAATTCTTGCCCAGCAAGAAAATACCCAAAATAGAGTTAAAATAGAATTTCTGCAAAATACGTTTCCTAAACTGATTCTGTTTTTAAGGAAAATTTGTAGCTGACTTTTCTTCAGTATTTCTGGACCGTTCCAGTAGTAATTGGACATCTGGACCACTTTAGAATGATAGAGAATCTCGTTAGCTTCGTGTGGACTGCTTACGGGCCTCAAACGGACTTCTAAAACTCAAGATATGGCCAAAATAGTAAAAACTGTAATTTTTCAGCACCGCGCGCGTGCAACCTGCGCCCATCAGTCTGTTTATCGCACAACCTGCGCCCACCACGCGCAACCTGCTCGTGCAACACCTGTCCCATATTATAGAAAATCTCCCAAGCTTCGTGTGGGAAGTAAGATCGCTGAAAACGGACTTCTAGAACTCCAGATATGTCCAAAACAGTGTAGACTGCGCAACCATCCCGGAAAATCCGAATTTTAATCAATTTAATCTCCAAAAACGACAGAAGCATCACCTTAATTGACATTCTTGCAAGCCTGCACATCTACACAAAACACATCAAAACTATAACAAACTTGAGTCTAAGATAATCAATTTAAGCCGATATGGAACGCTCCAAGTGGATATAAAATCCACTTATCAGTATCAAACACATCTGTTAGAATGAGACGTGTCTATTGGGAAAAGACACATCTTGAGATGTGTCTATTGGCATTGGACATGACTGTTGGAAATGAGATGTGTCTTTTGACAAAAGACACATCTTGAGATGTGTCTATTGGCAAAAGACACATCTGTTGACATCTATAAATAGGTGTGGCATTGATCATTTTCAGCATTGGTTCATTTTGAAATACACAGCAAAATACATTCTCTCTTCTTGCAGAATTTCTGACTTTATCTGATTGAATTATTTGGGTGAACCACAAATAACTTCAATCTGAAAGTGTTCACACGACTTCAGAAAAATCTAAGTAATCACCCATATTCCCCAACAAAGATTGATTTATCTATTTTCTGAAGATGGCGAACGCAGAATCTGCAAAAGATATGACAAGCAAGTTTGCAAAGTTGGACAAGTTTGAGGGTCAGGATTTTAGAAGATGGCAGAAGAAGATGCATTTTCTGTTGACCACGTTGAAGGTTGTGTACGTTCTAAGTACCCCCATTCCAGAAGTGGTTGAGGATGAAACCGCTGAACAAACAAGGAGGCGTTGCAAATGGGAAAACGCTGATTACATCTGCCGCGGTCACATCTTAAACGGTATGTCTGATTCCCTTTTCGATGTATATCAAAATGTTGAGTCAGCAAAAGAATTGTGGGATTCTCTTGAATCCAAGTACATGGCAGAAGACGCTTCTAGTAAGAAGTTTCTGGTCAATAATTTTATGAATTATAAAATGGTCGATTCTAGACCGGTGATGGAACAATACAATGAACTGTTAAGGATTCTGGGTCAGTTTGCCCAACACAATCTGAAGATGGATGAATCTATCTCAGTTTCTGGTGTTATAGACAAACTACCACCATCATGGAAGGATTTTAAACACTCCTTGAAACACAACAAAGAGGATATGACTCTGGTTCAACTTGGAAGTCACTTCAGAATTGAAGAGGCTTTGAGGACTCAATAAATTGAGAATAATCCTAAGGGCAAGAACCAAGTCAGTAACTCTTCTTTGAATATGGTTGAAGATGGTGGATCTTCTAAGAATTCTAAGTATGGCAAGGGTGATAAACGAAAGTTTAAAGGAAACAACAACAATTCTTCCAACAAAAGGCCTAAGATGGCATGTTGGAAGTGTGGCAAACCTGGACATTTCAAGAAGGATTGTCGGGTTGGTAAAGGCAAGCAAGAAAAGCAAAATGCTGGTCCAAGTGGATCCAAGGATCCAGAAAAGCAACAAGGTCAGATTTTAATGCAAAATTGTAATTCTGGTCAGAATTATGTATCACTAATATCTTAGGCATTTTATGTGCAGGATGACAATGTTGCTTGGTGGATTGATTCAGGAGCAACGAGTCATGTATGCAAAGATCTTCGTTGGTTCATAGACTTTCAACCAATCGAAGATGGATCTATCTTAAAGATGGGAAATGTTGCAACTGAACCGATCAAAGGACTAGGAAATGTCAAGATAGTTTTTACTTCTGGCAAATGTATATTGTTAAATAAAGTGTTGTATGTTCCTGGGATTCGTAAGAATCTCTTGTCTGGTGTTGTATTGAACAATTGTGGATATAAACAAGTTTATGAAAGTGACAAATATATATTGTCAAAACATGGCTCTTTTGTTGGCTTTGGCTATTTGTGTAATGGTATGTTTATGTTGAATGTAAATACTCCATTTATTGATGAATCTGCTTGCATGGCTTCTACTAGTACTAGCAATAATTTGAACAAACCAGAATTATGGCATGCTAGACTAGGACATGTACATTACAAAAGAATAAAGGATATGTCAAAAATGAGTCTCATACCTGCTATTGATTTAGACAATGAAAAATGTAAAATATGCATGTTAACAAAGATAACAAGAAAGCCCTTTAAGGAGGTCAATGGGGTGTCTGATGTTTTAGAATTAATACATAGTGATTTGTGTGATTTCCATTCTACACCATCATTAGGAAATAAAAAGTATGTAGTTACTTTTATTGATGATGCTACTAGATATTGCTATGTATATTTATTGCATGCTAAGGATGAAGCTCTTGACTTCTTTAAAATTTATAAAGAAGAAGTAGAGCTACATCAGAGTACCATGATTAAAAATCTATGTACTGATAGAGGAGGTAAGTATTATGATCCGGTTTATTTTCAATTTACTGGTATAATACATCAAACCACAGCTCCTTATACACCACAGCAAAATGGTGTGGCAGAGAGAAAGAATAGGACTTTGAAAGAAATGGTTAGTTCCTTGTTATCCTACTCGGGTTTGAGTGAGGGATTTTGGGGTGAGGCTATGTTGACAGCCTGTCATTTATTGAATCGAATTCCTAGTAAGAGGAATAAGAGTACCCCTTATGAACTTTGGTATAAAGAGTCACCAAAATTGAGTTGTCTGAGAGTTTGGGGATGTAGAGCAGTTGTAAGACTCACTGAACCCAAAAGAAGAAACTTGGGTGAACGAGGTATAGATTGCATATTTGTCGGTTATGCTGAGCATTCTATAGCATATAGATTCTATGTGTTAGAATCTAATGACTATGTATATGTGAACTCGATTATCGAGTCAAGAGATGCTATTTTTGATGAAAACAGATTTACATCTATACCTAGACCAAGGGACATGCTTCAGAATTCTTCTAGTAGGAACTCAGTTTCTACTGAAGATGTGAATGGACCGTCTGAACCAAGGAGAAGCACTAGAGCTAGAAAAGCAAAGTCTTTTGGAGATGACTTTCATCTTTATCTAGTAGAAGGCTCTAGTGATGAAATTGAATATCAATACCAATATTGTTTTGTTATTGAGGAGGATCCAAACACTTTTATCGAAGCTATGAAATCAAGGGATGTTGCATTCTGGAAAGAAGCTATCCAAGATGAAATGGATTCTATCATGAATAATAATACTTGGGAATTGAGTGATCTGCCCCCTAGTTGTAAAGCATTAGGAAACAGATGGATCTTCAAAAGGAAAATGAAGGTGGATGGTACCATAGATAAGTTTAAAACCAGATTGGTAATCCAAGGTTTTAGACAGAAAGAAGGGATTGATTATTTTGACACTTATGCTCCTGTTGCTAGAACCTCCACTATTAGGTTGTTAATAGCACTTGCTGCTATACACAACCTTGTCATTCACCAAATGGATGTGAAAACTGCATTCTTGAATGGTGAATTAGATGAAGAGATTTATATGAAACAACCCGAAGGGTTTGTTATGCCTGGTTGTGAGAACAAGGTGTGTAAATTGAAGAAATCAATTTATGGTCTGAAACAAGCACCGAAGGATTGGCATGATAAATTTGATATTGTGGTCTTGTCTAACGGTTATTTTCTTAACCAAGCAGACAAGTGTGTATATAGCAAATTTGATGCTTCTGGTAAAGGAGTTATAATTTGTTTATATGTGGATGACATGTTGATTTTTGGTACTGACCAAAATCAAGTGGATAAAACCAAGAAGTTTTTGTCATCTAATTTTGATATGAAAGACATGGGGGAGGCTGAGGTGATTCTTGGTATAAGGATCAAGCGTGAGAACAATGGTATTTCAATTTCTCAATCTCATTATATTGAGAAGATTCTGAAAAGATTTAACTTTAAGGATTGTTCTCCCGTTAGCACTCCTCTTGATCCTAGTATTAAACTCCTACCTAATACAGGTATTGCAGTATCTCAACTTGAATACTCAAGGGCTATTGGTAGTCTTATGTATGCCATGATAAGCACTAGGCCAGATATTGCCTATGCTGTTGGAAAGCTTAGTAGGTATACTAGCAAGCCAAGTTCACATCATTGGCAAGCCTTAAGCCGAGTGTTCAAATACTTGAAAGGAACCATGGATTATGGTTTGACATATACTGGATTTCCTTCGGTTATTAAAGGTCCTTCAGATGCAAGTTGGATTTCCAATAAGGAAGATCATTCTTCCACAAGTGGATGGGTATTCCTTCTTGGGGGAGGTGCTATCTCTTGGGCATCGAAGAAACAAAGTTGCATTACTGATTCAACGATGGAATCTGAATTTGTGGCATTATCAGCGGCTGGTAAAGAAGCTGAATGGCTAAGAAATCTGATTTATGAGATTCCATTGTGGCCTAAACCGATATCACCCATATCTATCAGATGTGATAGTGAGTCTGCCTTGGCTAATGCTTATAGACAAGTGTTCAAAGGCAAGTCTAGACACTTAGGTGTTAGACACAGCATGATTCGTGAGCTTATCACGCATGGTGTTATATCAGTGGAGTTTATAAGAACTCAACATAATTTAGCCGATCATCTAACCAAAGGGTTGAGTAGAGATCTTGTGCACAAGTCGGCTGTGGGGATGGGATTAAAGTCCATCAAAAACCTCTCATGTTGAGATACTCAATTCCCACCTAATATGACATTAGGTGCTGAATTCAATGTGGAAAGCTTAACATCTAGAGATTGGAACACATTAGTATTGTCATCCCAAGGTATGTGTTCAGACCTGCAAGTTAAGGAGGTTGAAGTTTATCTTCTTAATAGTTCTTTTGAAAAATTACATATGCAGGTGCGAGAATAAAAGAACTACCTATATGAGCATGAAGTTTAGCCGCTTCAAGAAGCTTGGACTTGGCTTTGATATGCTTATGAAGGATTAGGACACTAGGCTAGTAAAAGATAGTGTCAAGTAAGAACATTTGAGAATGTAAATTTATGTGTATATTATCTTCATGTATTCACTATGAATAGTAAAGGTTCAATCCATAGTGATACCTTGATATTCGAATATTTGGAATGTGTAATATACTAATGTGAAATTCAATCGTCACGATATTTCATTTATGCATAAGTTTGTTGTTTGTTGTGATTTTTTTTTGTTAATCATGAATTACGCTAAAATAGGGGAGGATTGTTGGATATTTTAGTGTAATTGGATTGACTAGTTGATCAATGTAATCGTAATGTTACATCGAACAAGTCGGGAGAATGCGGAGTGCATGCTCTGTTCGAGCTCGTTATGATTTCAGAATTATTGCTTATGAGACATGTCTATTGGTATCAAACACATCTGTTAGAATGAGATGTGTCTATTGGGAAAAGACACATCTTGAGATGTGTCTATTGGCATTGGACATGACTGTTGGAAATGAGATGTGTCTTTTGGCAAAAGACACATCTTGAGATGTGTCTATTGGCAAAAGACACATCTGTTGAGATCTATAAATAGGTGTGGCATTGATCATTTTCAGCATTGGTTCATTTTGAAATACACAGCAAAATACATTCTCTCTTCTTGCAGAATTTCTGACGTTATCCAATTGAATTATTTGGGTGAACCACAAATAACTTCAATCTGAAAGTGTTCACACGACTTCAGAAAAATCCAAGTAATTATCACCCAATTCCCCAACATATAACGGCTTGTCACTGGCCCATGTATCTTCCCAAAAGTAGACCCTAGTGCCATTGTTCGCTTTCCAGATGAAGTTTTCCCTATTAAAAAGTGTGGACATAACTCGTGATCTTTAAGAGCTTGCAGATTTTTCATCAGTGTAGATCTCTTGGTATGGTTATTGTTCGTCACCTAGTTGTGAAAATTGTCTCCATATTTTGCTTTTAAAAGTCTCATCCAAGGCTTATCACTGTTTTGTAGGATGCGCCACCAGT
Source organism: Kitagawia praeruptora (assembly GCA_037693485.1). Classification (NCBI taxonomy): domain Eukaryota; kingdom Viridiplantae; phylum Streptophyta; class Magnoliopsida; order Apiales; family Apiaceae; genus Kitagawia; species Kitagawia praeruptora. The sequence continues at coordinate 103,561,095 of CM075350.1, forward strand.
TTTGGGACAACTTAAAATGGTAACTCAGCCAAAAAATTTGGAACTGAGGGAGTAATATTTACGGGTGAGAAAAAAATCGAATTGAAACTGAAACCGGCCAAAACCGAACCAAAAAAACCAAAACCGAAATCGAATCGGCGGTTGCCGTTTTTGATTTTTAAAAACCGAGACTTTCGGTTCCGGCTCCGGCTATAGGTTAAAACCGAACCGGCTAAAATCGAACCGAACCGATTATTAAAATAAATAAATATATATCTATACTATTATATAAAAGCCGAAACATTAAAAGTTTTGGTATCTATTTTTTGGTACCTGTTTTTTGGTACATGTTTTTTGGTACTTCGTGAATTTACTTATTTACCTTTCATTATAAAGAAAAATAAATACACCTAAAACAAATAATAACGTTATAATTAATGGTAATTATTCGATTACCTTTTTCATATTTACTTTTAGTTGAAGATATTACCTTTAATAAACACCTAAAAACATAAATCGTATTATATCTTTCGATCATTAATATTTCCTTTCGAATTAAGATACGTTACCTTTTTAATTTAAAACAAATCTTACAATCATTAAAATATACCTGAAAATATCACACCATAATTTTCAAGAAAAATGTAACACCTAAAATAAATAGTAACATGATATAATTAATGGTAATTAGTCGATTACAATCATTGATATATACCCGAAAATATCACACCATAATTTTTAAGAAAAATATAACACCTACAATGAATAATAACATAATATAATTAATGGTAATTAGTCGATTAACATAATAAAATTAATGGTAATTAGTCGATTACCTTTTTTACATTAACATAATAAAATTAATGGTAAATTGGTAATTAGTCGATTGCCTTTTTCACATTTTCTTTTAGTTGAAGATATTACCTTTTGTAAACACCTAAAAACATCAATCGTATCATATCTTTTTTGATCATTAATATTTCATTTCGAATTGAAAAACGTTATTTTTTTCAATTTAAAACAATCATTTTCACATTAACATAATAAAAATTAATGGTAATTAGTCGATTGCCTTTTTCACATTACTTTTAGTAGAAGATATTACCTTTTATAAACACATAAAAACATCAATCGTATCATATCTTTCGATCATTAATATTTCTTTTCGAATTAAACATGTTACCCTTTTTAATTTAAAACAAATCTTACAATCATTAATATATACCCGAAAATATCGCACCATAATTTTCAAGAAAAATATAACACCTAAAATAAATAATACCATGATATAAATAATGGTAATTATTCGATTGCCTTTTTCACATTTACTTTTAGTTGAAGGTATTACCTGTTTTAAACACTTAAAAATCAATCTTATCATATCTTTCAGTCATTAATATTTTCTTTCTAATTAAAACACGTCACCTTTTAATTTAATCATTAATATATACCCGAAAATATCACACCATATTTTCAATTATTAATAAAATATATTAAAAATCGTATACGTTATTTGTAACAAGAAAACATTAGTTTAATCCTTAAACATGAATATATTAAATTATATCAAATTAAAAACAAAAAGTTATAATTATTATAAAAAACATAATTGTAATATTAAATAAAATTTATAACATAATATAAGAAACCCGTGCATTGCACGGGTTATAAGCTAGTATATATAATTTATATAAATTTATATTAATCATTTATTCTTTTAGATTTATATATTATTTGTTCGCCCCTCATCTGTACATCGAGGAACATCTGATTTTGGATCTTGACATGTTTGTTCTATATTTTTTAAATTTATTCAGAGTTATGCTGTAATAGCGACTTGTAATTCTCCATTGTAGGCAACTGATATGATGTAATATTTTTTTAAACAGAATGTATATTAACGTTAGAATGTAAAATTTTGCTAAATCTTTTCATTAGGAAATAATGTTGCCGTACACTTAGAAACCTAGATTAACGATTATGCTACCATGATGGCTGTTAGATGGTGAAGTAAGATTACTTCATGCAGGTAGTGATCTTTCTTTAGTGAAGTTGCAGTAGTAGAGAAGAAATAAAAATATTCCTACTTTTTTACAACCTTTGAAATGTTGCAGTATAACTTTAAGGAATTCCATAAATTTGGTTTTTTTTTTTTGTTAGACCATAAATTTGGTTTTTATAAATTATAATTATTAAATTTATATGATTTTTTCGTTCGATTTTATAACAAAAATCGAACCAAACTTTTTAAAATCGAAACCAAAATCGACGGTTTGATTACAAATGCGGTTTTCAATTTTTAAAACCGCAAACATGCGATTTTGGATTCGGTTTCGGGGAAAAACCTGAACTTTACAATATTTATGCTAACGAAAAGTATAATTTTAAATAGGTATATTCCAAATGGTACCACTGTACAATTGGCCTTTTCATTTGGTATCATCCAACATTTTTGACTTCCAAGTGGTACCACTGTACTTTTGGCTTCGTCCATTTTATACCATTCTGTCAAGCAAACGTTAATCATACGTTAGATTATTCTTAATGGTACCACTATACAATTGGATTTTCCTTCTGGTACCATTCAATATTTTTGACTTTTACGTGGTACCATTTTTTTCTCACTTTGGTCAAATTTTCCTCTGAATTTCACAATTTATCTATACATTTTACTCTATAATAAGTCATTGATTCTCTCAAAGTAAACTATGTCTTATCATAATAAACTATGTAGTTCAAATTATTTAGCTTCTTTCAACGCTTTTATCGGTCAAAGTAAACCCTCCGGAAGCTCCTGGACAGATCCGAGCACATTATATGTATATGTTCATACGGGTTGATTGCTTATCAGAAATAGTGATAGTTAGAGAATCAATGACTTATTACAGACAAAGCATATAGATAAGTTATGAAAATTCCAAGAAAAAATTGATTTTAGTGAGAGAAAAATGGTACCACGTAGAAGTAAAAAATATTGAATGGTACCATATGGAAAAACCAATTGTATAGTGATACCATTAAGAATAATCTAACGTCTGATTAACGTTTGCTTGATAGAAGAATGATAGAAAATGGATGAAGCAAAAGTACAGTGGTACCACTTGAAAAAAGCCAATTGTACAATAGTAATGTTTGGAATATCCCTTTTAAATCTATATATTCTTAAAGTGTACTAAGGCATCTAGGGGAATATTCCAAAATTTACCCAATGGGTAAAAAATTTACCCAATGGATCTTTTGTAACACTACATTCCCATTCATTTGTAAAAAAACCCATGGAGGATCCATTTCATGACCCATTTATCAATCAAATTCCAACTGCTTTTTAATTTTAAAAGAGTTGTATAAGGAAACTATGACTCATTCAATATCTTTTTGCATGATTTTCTCATCACTGTTACTATTTTTTAAAATTTCGAATCAATCATCTTTTTAATTTTAAAATCTTTGTATCTCTCTCTCTCTCTCTCAATATACAATTACACACTACGATTATAATTTTAATTACTGATTTACAGTATTCCGGATCTCATACATAAAACACTATTATCAAGCTATGAAACATAAAATGGCGACACACACTTTTTGATCAATATCAAGGGTATTGTAACTGCAAAGAAACGCCGGTTCTAATCTCAATGGTAAGGCATTAATAATTCAAGAATTTTTTCCCATGGAGTCTTCATCACAAATATCTACAAAAAATAAACAGACATGTATTTATTCTAAAAATACAATTCTTCATATATCATGATACTTCAAATTCTTCTCAGGTTCAAAATGCAGTGTTGTTGGCCATATATCATAATGATTTTGGTATGTGTTCTTGATTTCTTTATACCGTAAATAATTAAATTTTCTTCTTATATTGATCGTTTTGTCTTTATGTTTTCATGTTTTGTTGTAGTACAAGTGTTTGGTAAATTGTTTGTGAGAATTTAGGTCGATTCATTTTTCGACGGATGCCTGTATATTACAATATTGAGTACTTATTTGTTTTCTGCCTGCTAATTTGTGTCTGCATCTCTATTTCTTTTGGATTACTGCAGTGACGAGTTGCACTATTGCTCCTTACCGTGGACGTTGTTGTTGTAGACAGTGTAAGTAATGTCTTTTGTTTACCAATCGTGATTGGACCAACTGAAATTTATTCTTACATTCGAATAAAAGGCTGCCTAATCTTTTGGAGTTTGTAGATACAACTTCTTCAATATTATTATTCTTTATGTGTTTAGTTCATGACATTATGATTTTTCAGTCTGGCGGAGGACTATGTTTGGTATTCAAATTTTAATTGACTTATTTTGTTTATAGTCGAATCACATGATGTGCATGGTGGGAATATTGCCCTTGATTGGCTCATCTGCCCCTCTCCCTTGCTATTGGAAGTCACTCTCTCACTAACAGAATCTCCGTTATGCAAAACTTTGGCAAGCATTATTCCAATTAACTAAATACAGTGTCAATGGCAGTGTTGTTGTTTTAAAGATCATATGTTCTGTACTAGGTACCTATCTATTTACTCTTATTTGCTCTTTGTTTTTAATTTCTGCCTCTACAGTTGCACATGATAACTAATTCAGATATGTTGGTTTATAAATACAGTGGAGATGTTTGTTTTTATGTCAACAGTGTTTTCGATAAACATGACGAATTGATGACACAATTTCTCAAATAAGAAAGCCTGCACTATGAAAGCACATAAAGATTCCTGGTGACGTGCTACAAAATTAATTATGTCGTTTTGATTGATGTTGATTATGTGGTGGTTTCCCATCATATTTATGCATTTTAAAATATTGATTTTCAACTGTTCCTTCGATTTTGAATCCAGGTCATACTATATGTATCATATAATATATTTTCGGTTGCTTTGATAATTAGGTTTTTTGAGCTATGGGGCTTACAGATGGTGATAACACTGATCATCAATTAAACAATTGATGGAATATGACTTAATGGATCAGGTAAAAAACATTGCTTCGTTCTTCTCACTCTGTATCAAGCATACATTTTTTGATAGGTATCTCAAATGCTTGCTGTCAATCTGAAAACAAATGTGAAGGCCACTCTTTATGTGCTTTCTGCTCTAATTTATCATCATCCTCTGTACACTAATCTGTATATATGTAATAGATTCTTATGTTTTACAGACTTATTCTAATTGATTTCTATATTGTGCTCAATACAAGGATTCTGGTCTACTTTTATTTTCTTACTTAAAAGTTGAAAATAAAATCTCTTTTAATAAAATTCTCATGGGTTGATAGAGAACATTGTTATCTCTTAATCTGGATTAAAAAAAAGTGACTTTTTGTTCCTTCCCACAAATGTTTGTTCCTCAACACACTTTGTAGTCAAAGTGTTTGTTCCTTTTAGTGTTTGATTCTATTAATAAGTTTATGAAGTTGGGTTGTATCGTTGTGATTTGTACCGTATACGGGTACATATTCTCCTTCTCTACTCAAACTTTTATTTCTCTTTACATTTAAAATTTCACATTTTTGATGTTGTATCTGCCTTTTCTCTGACCAGAATATAGAAGTGTACGCGGATCCATACAAATATATATGCAATTTCAAATACATTTCATTGAATGCAGGTGACTATTTCGTCAAAAAATTTCTGTTCTAATTAAATGATATCCAGTTCTTTTTAACGTGCTTCGTCAAGTAATTTTCTGATTTTCTATCAGGTATAAGTGCCAGCAAAAATAGAATACATGACATATTCGTATAATGGACTTATTTTGTTTATAGTCGAATCACATGATGTGCATGGTGGGAATATTGCCCTTGATTGGCTCATCTACCCCTCTCCCTTGCTATTGGCAGTCACTCTCTCACTAACAGAATCTCCGTTATGCAAAACTTTGGCAAGCATTATTCCAATTAACTAAATACAGTGTCAATGGCAGTGTTGTTGTTTTAAAGGTCATATGTTCTGTACTAGGTACCTATCTATTTACTCTTATTTGCTCTTTGTTTTTAATTTCTGCCTCTACAGTTGCACATGATAACTAATTCAGATATGTTGGTTTATAAATACAGTGGAGATGTTTGTTTTTATGTCAACAGTGTTTTCGATAAACATGACGAACTGATGACACAATTTCTCAAATAAGAAAGCATGCACTATGAAAGCACATAAAGATTCCTGGTGACGTGCTACAAAATTAATTATGTCGTTTTGATTGACGTTGATTATGTGGTGGTTTCCCATCATATCTATGCATTTTAAAATATTGATTTTCTACTGTCCCTTCGATTTTGAATTCAGGTCATACTGTATGTATCATATAATATTGTTATAGGGAGAATATTGTATAACAATATTTTGGAGGTTGCTGGATTTACGGAGCAAAATATGGATATTCTGCTTAGAACACAAAGAATACGGGGGAGATTTGTAACTATTTGTGGCTGATCTTGTCTATTGAAATTCAGTGGTGAACTGTTTCTCATCCCTTTACAAGATGCCTACGTACCTTATTTATAGGGATCAAGCCATACGTAGTTCTCTTAGAGAAGAAGTTATCTAGATGGGCTAGGGTTTCTATGGGCTCGGCTTGGCCCAAATCCACTAGTCATCTTCTTGGGTCATTTTTCTACCCATTTATTTGGTTCATGACTCGCATAATGCTATAATTATCTTTACCGGCGATACTGACTAGATGGCCTCGCATGCGACCTCGCTGGGTCTGGCCATGCGAGGCGATCCTCGCTGCATGGAGATAACCTACTTATGCGACCTCGCTGGGCCTGACCATAAGCCATTGTAGTAAACATGCTCTAGGCCACGCTGGACCTTTAGGCCTCGCTGGACCTTGTGAACTGCGACCCCTCCTAGGGCTCGCTGGCGAGCTTGATATGCATTTCAGCCATATCCTGAATCCACTTCTGATGATGGACTTTAATGATCCATACCTCATCTCTAGGCCCATTTCATGCAGTGTACCATTATTCTAGCCCATTAGGCCTGTTTAGGACTTATGCCAGATTTAGGCATAACAACTACCCCCCGAGTTCGCATTTCCATCAGAGATGCGATGTGAACTCAAAAGAATTCTGCTTTAGAAACTCTGATGCGAGGCCAAAAGCCTATTTCCAAACACTTCTGGGCCCTTCTCGCAGGCCCATTAGATTCAAACGGTTGCCAACAGCTGGCACTTCGAGATCTGCTCCAGGCTACTGAGATGATGACACGTGTGGCACATCCTTCTCTCTCCTTTCTACTATATAAACCCAGATTTTCAAATCATTTGTCACTTTCCTTATTAACATCACAACGAATTGCTGCCAATTTGCTCCCGGATCAAACAAAGAACCAGTTCGCTTACAAGTAAAGACGACCTCAAGTTTTTTCAAGATCTTCACATTTTCTTCATCAAAAAGTAAGTTTCTCTCTCTTGTTCTTCATTTTAGTTCATGTATAGCTTGTATTTTCATAAATTTTGACTTATAACTTCATGCGATGCGAGCCCGATTAACCGCGACCCCTCACACTTAATTTCACACTGCGAACCACACCTCGCTATACACAATTGCGATTCCCGTCTAGCGATTAGGTGATGAATTCCCAATTTAGAATAGGAATACGACCCCCCCCCCAATACCTCGTGTGTGATGTGAGGACACTTAGAGCCTTCTGTGCATTCTTTCCTTTCTCTCTATATTCACTTGATATTCTGTAAGTGCACACACTAATGACTCCACACTTTTTTCAGATGGCTAACAGTGATAGTTCGAGGACTCCTTCTCCCCTTCCACACGTATCCATTAGCGAGCAGGCGGCTGCTAATATTGCTAAAGCCACAAGTGCGAGCGACAACTCGTTCAAGTTGTATATGGACCCCCTATGGTCACAGAAAGAGTTCACCAGGGAGACCTCGTTAAATTCTTGGAGAGCAAAGCGTCCCTCCAGCTCGCAAAGTCAATCTATCAACGCTCCTACAATCCCATAAAGCCAGCCAATTTCAAATGCTCCCTCCTCTTCTGTTCAAGACGAAGTCGAGAGACTGCTGAAGAGAGGACAAGAATTCTTTGCCAACGTCCCCAAACTCTTCTCTCCCTTTGATAAGAACCTTCTCCAACTGAACCCTATTGATATTACCAGCCGTTCTACTAACTCGCCTGGTGGGGCATACTACAACCTCGAAGGCGGGGATGACAACGAGGCCAACTCAGACGATTCCGATTATGAAGAGCCTTCTTCTGACGATGGCGGCCTCGAAGAGGTATCCAGGGTCGTCAACTTCGAAGATTATGAGTATATTCCTGAGGCCTCGCCTTATCCTTATGAACCGACCCCTCAGCCTGAATTAGAGGGTATTGTTTATGTTGGTGGACCTAACCCTGCAGATATTGAACAGGGTTCAAAGATAAAACCAGGCCAACCTCGCATCCTGGCATGCAGAGATTTATCTACCACTCTTGATACCGAGTCCTTGAAAAAAGCTGTGGACACATACAGGCCGGAGGGCAAAATCATCCTCCCAAAGGCAGCGATGCGTTGCTATCGCTTTAATCACAAAGAGAATGGCGGCAGAGTGCCCAGATTGGTTCTGACCTCGGCCATGATGAAAGTCGGCATCTCCTCACCCTTACATCCCTTCATCAGAGACGTATGTGAAACGTATCACTTGGCCCCCATTCAAATCAATCCAAATGGCTATAGAGCCATGATTGGCCTATACATTCTCTATCACAAGCTCGGATATCCTAAGCTTGATGCAAGGACCACGGGTTACTTCCTGCAGCTGAAACGATGCGGACCCTCCGACTTTGGCTACGTCTATTTTTCAATGTGGCCAGAATTCAATAAGAAAGAACTTTATTATGGCAACCCAAGCAATGCGGGCTCGTGGAAGGGACCATACTTCTATATCCACGAGGTGCCTAGAGTAAAGACCTCCTTTAATTATCTTCCTGGTACGAAACTATTCCTTTTTGACTCACTTCCTTTCATATTATTCCACCATATTCTAACCCATCTCTCATGAGATCGCAGTTGGCCAAGTGCGAACCGTCCTGAAGGGTGAGGAGAAAAAACGCGCTGACGATGTGTTGAAATGTCCTCGCGAGGACAGGAACATTCGAATCCTCCTCTCTCTAGAAAACTTGATAGAGTGTGAATTCTTGAAAGAGGGAATAAAGTTGCCCTCTGAAGCGGGACCTTCACATGCGAAGAAGGCTTCGCGAAAAAGAAAAACTAGAGAAGAGGCTTCATCCTCCCAAATACGAACTAGTGTAAACGAGGGTACTTTCCTTGTGATAAAACGACCCCATTTTTTGCTATTTTCCATCTTTTATCTGTCTTCGCATTTTGCATTCGATTATCTATCCGATTTACATAACTGTGTTTCATTGTTATTTTGTAGATATGTCAAGCAAAGGCCGCAAAATTCCCTTCATCACCAAGAGCGGAGCTGTCCCTACTGCGAAGCCAACTGCTGCCTCTCATCAGCCAAAGAGTACTGAATTACTTCCTCCTCCTCCGCCATCAACATAAACAGAGATTTCCCAGCAACTAGCTCATGAGAATCCAGAAGAGCATCCCTCCAAAAAATCTAAGAAGGACGGGCCTTTGCCCCCAGTTTCCAAGCCTCCAATGGCCACCCCAGTTCATCACCTCTATGCAAAGCATGGGTACACTCATGCAAGCGAGGAGGAATGTACGAACTGGGTCGGTGCTGACCTGGTAGAGAATTCTGAGGCTGTCTCCAAGTGCCTAGCTGAGGGGTTCATTCGACAAGCTTCACATCTTCGCGAGCTTAAAAGCATTGTATCTGCGAATTCCAAGCTGGAGAAGGACATGAAGTCTCTTAAATCCAAGTTCGAAGAGGACAAGAGATTGCTCAAGGAAACCTACAAGCAATCCTTGGACACTGAGACCTTCAGTCTTCGCTCCGAGCTTAAGAAAGTCACTGGGGAGAGGGATGCGTCCAACAAGGCCTTGAAGATCGCTGAAGAACAGGAGGGGATGCTCAAGAAGAAACATCAGGAGGAGCTGGAGAAACTTGAGGAGAAGCTTGCTGCGGCTACCACCAGTCACGAGTCCATAGTTGAGGCCGCTCAAACTGAATTCATGAAGGCATTCATGAAGAAGGTTCCCGACTTTGACTGGTCGCAACTTGGTCCTGAGACTGCTGACTTCGCAGCTGATCTACGCAGAGAGATTAATGACGAGGCTGCCGAAGAGGCCAGGCTCGCAGGCGAAGCTGCCCAGGAAAACAAGGCGAACGAGGCCAATCCCAACGAGGCTAATGCTTAACTTCTTTGATTTTGATTATTGAACTGGGGATGCGGACACCCCTAGATGTCTCGCACACTGTAATATTATTTTGTTGAACTGCTGTCTTGATTATCCGGGCTCGCTTGGCGACCCGTAATTCCATGAATTCTATGACTGCTGCCTTAATTATCCACAAGGTCTTTATTTCTTCATATAATTTCTGGTGCTTGCCTTTAACTTTGTAGATTTACTGCTTTAATTCCTCATTTGTTTAGGTACTGTCAAGTAGATTAGCCTCGCATCTGCGAAGCTCCTCTTGTTATACTTGTAGCTTTTTCTTTTCCCTGGTAATCGTTTACATTTGCTTTGCTTCAAGGTGAACCTTGTCTCTTTGGGATCAAGACTTGCGATGCCTTCCTTGCGAGGTTGCAGACACGATCCAGAGACTAAGGTCGCACCTTGACTTTTTTTAAACTTTGAATTTCTTTGAGGAGATACTTTTTAACTAAACTTTGAAGACATTCCCTCAGGCCGCAGTAAGTGCACGCTCGCGACCTCGTTGACCTGAGGGGTGTTCGGCCTCGCATACGCTGTGCTGGCCTAGTCCTGAAAATTTTTAACACTGACAAAAGAATAAAATTGCACAACTTTTTTTTAGAGAACAAACTTCATATATATAAATACTAGGGACGAAGCCCAACTTTCAATACATCATAACGAGGAGGTGTCTATATGATCACTACCCCCTGAGTACTTTGTATGAATTTATTCATGCGAAGTAGTGGTAGATAGAGACCACCAGGAGCGAAGCTTCTACTGGTAGTATTTCTTCAAATGTTCTGCATTCCAAGCTCGTGGCATGACCTTATCATCCATATCAGTTAGATAATACGTCCCTTCATTGATGACACCATAAACTTTATAGGGCCCTTCCCAATTGGCTCCAAAGACCCCATGAGACGAGACCTTAGTGTTAGGCATTACTCTCCTAAGTACCAAGTCCCCCACGCGAAGATGAGGCACGCGAACCTTTCCATTATAGTACCTCGCGGCTCGCCTTTGATAAGCTGCGAGCCTAAACTGAGCCTCTTCTCTTGACTCTTGAATCATGTCTAAGTAGAGGCTGTGATTGACTTCGTTTGACTCGGGGTCGTAATGTTCCCTTCTGAACGAGCCTGACCCTACCTCCACGGGCACCATGGCCTCGCACCCATATGTCAAAGAAAATGGAGTCTCGCCTGTGGTAGACCTTGGGGTCGTGTTGTATGACCACAAGACCTTTTGTAGCTCCTCGGGCCAATTACCCTTACTCTCCTCCAACTTAGCTTTTAGGGTATGCTTGATTATCTTGTTGATGGCCTCGGTTTGTCCATTTGTCTGAGGGTGACTCACAGCAGAGAAACTTTTCTTGATTCCCAAACTCTCACAAAATTCTTTCATCTCCTTGCTATCAAATTGCTTCCCATTATCTGAAATGAGCTGATATGGAATCCCATAGCGACAAACAATTGCTCTGTACACGAAGTTCTTCAATTTTTTAGCTGTGATGGTAGCAAGAGGCTCGGCCTCGGCCCACTTAGTGAAATAGTCCACAGCCACGACTGCATATTTTACTCCTCCCTTAGCTTTAGGGAGTTCACCAATAAGATCTATTCCCCACATAGCAAAGGGCCAAGGGCTCATCAACGAGGTGAGGTGAGCAACTGGAGCATTACTGAAATTTGCATATCTTTGGCACTTGTCACATCGCCTAGCGAACTCAAAAGCATCCCTTTTCAATGTGGGCCAGAAATATCCTTGTCGCAGAATTTTCTGAGCTAGGGAACCACCCCCGAGTGATTGCCACATATTCCTTCATGGACCTCTCTCAAAATATAACTGCATTCTTCACCATTTACACACCTCAAAAGTGGAGTGTTGAACCCTCTTCGATACAAGACCTCGTCATAAATAACATAGCGAGCCGCCTGATATTTGACCCTCCTCACTTCTTTTTTATCCTGAGGTAGCATCCCATTCTTTACATACTCCCATATAGGGGCCATCCATGTTGATTCCTAGCTCACTATTTCCATAACAAATTCTTCTGGTACACTAGGTTTACTTTGAATTTCCAAGGGGATAATCCCAAGTAAAGTAGCCTCGCGTCGCGAACCCATTTTTGCGAGGGCATCTGCTCCTTATTTTTTGCCCTCCTGATAAACTCCACCTTTACTTGCTTGAATGACTTCATAAGCCTTTGCACACACTTCAAATATAGCTCAATCTGGGGTCCCCTGGCTTGCCATCCACACCCAACATGACCCGTGACTAACATAGAATCGCTATATGCATTGAGATTCTCTACTTTCATTTCTATTGCGAGCTTGAGGCCAATTATGAGAGCCTCGTATTCAGCTGCGTTATTAGAAGCCTCGAAGGCGAAGTGAACAGCACTACTCAACTTGCGACCCTCAGGTGTAACAAGCTCGATCCCAGCACCGGCCCCTTCTTTGTTAGATGCCCCGTCAACATATAATTCCCACCACGAGGCTGAGTTTTCATCTTTGAGTTTGAGGTCAACCACTTCTGGGATCGCTATGAGAGCCCAGGCATCTTCCTCAGATTGAGAAGGAAACTCCAATATGAAATCTGCTAAAGCTTGCCCCTTTATTGCACCTCGAGGCTTATACTCAATGTCAAACTGACTTAGCTCTATGGTCCACTTTAAAAGTCTGCCCGAGGCCTCGGGTTTATGCATTACTTGCCTGAGTGGGTACGCAGTGCGAACTTAGATACTATGAGCCTGAAAATATGGCCTCAGCTTTCGCGAAGCCAAAACCACAGCATAGGCGAGCTTCTCCATGTTGGTGTAGCGAGTCTCGACATCTAGCGGTCTTTTACTGACATAGTAAACGGGGAGCTGAAGCTTTTCCTCCTCGCGAACGAGGATAGCACTGATGGCATATTCTAAAACTGCCAAGTAAACAATAAGAACTTCACCTTCGTTGGGCTTAGAGAGTAATGGAGGCGAGCCCAGATGTTCTTTTATCCTCTGAAAAGCTTCCTCGCACTCAGGGGTCCATTCAAAACTCCTTCCCACCTTCTTGATTGCTTTAAAGAATTCATGGCACTTATCTGATGATTTAGAAACAAATCGATTCAATGCTGCGATCCTTCCAGTTAGACTTTGTACCTCCTTGACACTTCTTGGCGACCTCATTTCCATCAATGCCTTTATTTTGGCTGGATTAGCCTCAATGCCTCTGTGGTTAACAATAAAACCCAAAAACTTTCCAGATTCGATCCCGAAAACACACTTCTGGGGGTTGAGCTTCATTCAGAATCTCCTCAATATATCGAACATCTCTGCGAGGTGGGTTATATGATCCCCAGCCTCCTTAGACTTCACAAGCATGTCATCTACATAGACCTCCATTGTCTTTCCAATCTGCTTCTCAAACATCATGTTAACGAGCCTCTGATAAGTAGCACCTGCATTGAGGAGGCCAAAGGGCATCCCAATATAACAGTAGAGACCTCTGTCTGTGATAAACGAGGCGTGCTCCTGATCAGGCCCGTACATTGGTATTTGGTTGTACCCAGAATAGGCATCCATGAAGCTTAAGAGTGCGTGGCCCGCTGTTGCATCTACCAACTGATCAATTCTTGGAAGAGGGAAACTATCCTTCGGGCAATGCTTGTTTAGATCAGTAAAATCCACACATGTTCGCCACTTCCCATTTGGCTTCTTGACTAGGACAGGGTTTGCGAGCCAGTCAGGGTAAAATGATTCCCTAACGAGCCCGACCTCGAGTAGCCTGTCAACTTCTTCTTTTAGAGCCTCGGCTCGCTCTCCACTTATTGGTCTTCTTTTCTGCCTCACTCTCTTCTTGCTTGGATCAAGATTAAGTCTATGACACATCACATTGGGATCGATCCCTACCATATCTTCATGAGACCATGCAAATACATCCAAATTAGCTTTAAGAAACTCCACGAGCCTTACCCTAAGATCGGGATTCAACTGCGATCCGATCTTCAAAACCTTCGTAGAATCCTTGGCATCAACAAGAACAGATATGGTATCCTCTGTGGCCCCGGCTCGCTCCACATGCTCAGGGATGCGAGGGTCCAGGTCAATTTCAACATCTCGAGCCCGACTAGATTCTGCTTCAACTTGCCTCATGACTTCCGCCCCCGAGTTAGGGGTCGCTACAACATGTCCATACTCAGTCACAATTGTTGTTTCTCGTGTGATACCATTAGGCAGGTCTACCAATGTTGATGTTTCCTTGCGAACCCATTTCCCCTTTCGGGCTCGCACAGCGGCCTGCTCTGGACTTTCCTCTTCATCGCTAGCTTCTTCAACAATTCCTTCTTGTAGAACTAACACAGGTTGCGAGGCCTCCATCATAATTGCCCCTGGTACTGGTTCTACCTGTATGCCCAAGTTGTCAAAATAATCATCAGGCAACTCCTCGATAGAAATTATGTTGCAACCAACTGAGGGTCGCGATGCCGACTTGCGAGCCTTCTCATCCTCTTCGCTTTCCATATAATTTCTTCCCTTTTCTGCTGACTTAAGGGCCTGATTATAGCATTCTCGAGACTCATGTTGAATTCCTCTAACACATCCCATGCCCTGCGGGGTAGGGAACTTCATAGAAAGGTGATAGATAGAAGTCACCACCCTCATTTCTTTCAAGATGGGTCGCCCCACAATAGCATTGTAAGCAGATGGTTGATCCACGACCATGAAATCAGCGACCTGTGTAGTGATGCAGGGCTCGTCCCCCAAAGTGATGGGAAGCCTGATAAGTCCTTTTACACTAACAGATGATCCAGTGAATCCATAGAGGTGCCCCACTGTTGGGATGAGATCCTTATCCATATATCCCATCTTCTTATAAACATCATACATTAACACATTCACAGCACTCTCCTGCAAATGATGGACATTAGTCAGGGGTCGCTCTCTTGCCTCGCGAGCGTATCTTTCCCTTGCCTTGTTGCTGTCTCCTCCAATATGCGGCCCTCCAATGATCACATGAATGCTATTACCTCGCTCCTCTCTCTCCTTGCGAGGCTCTGTATTTTGGCTTGAGTGGGGTACAACATGATATCCTACTCCTGATTTTCCTGGGGTTCCTTGATGTTTTTTCACTTCACGAACTGCCCACTCAGTCAACTTCCCTTCTCGAATTAACTGATCAATTTGCTCCTTCAGTTGCCAACAGTCCGCAGTATCATGCCCCTTTTGTTCATGAAAGTCGCAATACTTTGCAGTGTTCCAAGTCCCTTGTGGACCCATAGCACGAGGTTTCGTGAACATCCCTTTATTAGCGTTGACAGCATAGATATGATCGACTGAAGCCACTAAGGGAACAAATTTGTCTTCGTCTCTAGCTGGACGAGCACGAGGTGGGGATCGCCTTGAGGAATCGCGATCCCTTCTTTTCGGGCTCGGGCTACGATCCTGTCTTCGTCTGGGGCTTCTAGAATCCCTTCTTTTTACCCCCTTACCTTTACTTTCGTTGCTACCAGACCCAACATTTTTCTTGAGATCTGCCAATGATTTTTCAACACGCTTAAAGGGCTCAGCGACCCGGTGCAATTCTGAAAGTGTACCAGGGGTCTGCTCCTGTAATTTCTCCCAAAATTTGGTTCCTTCCCTTACCCCAGCGATAAGGAAATTTTTCACGGCCTCATCATTTGTGCCTCGAACACGAGGCACCTCAGCATTGAACCTCTTGAAATAATCATGCAAAGTTTCTCCTTCCTTCTGTTTTATGTTCGCCAATGTTGACACAGGAGGTGCATAGAGCATTGAAGATTGGAACTGTTTGATGAAGATATCCATGAGCTGTTCCCATGAATCTATGACTACCAAGGACCCTAGCTTCGAGAACCATTGCTGAGCGCTCCCTCTTAGCGAAGCCGCGAACAGCCTACACCTCGCTAGCAATGATACTTGGTACACGTCCATCTCATTGTTGAACCGAATAACGAACTCGGCTGGATCAGTCTCCCCGTTATAAGTCATATCAGAGTGATGACCTCGAAATACTATGGGCAGTGGGGCAGTGCGAATTTCATGAGTGAAGGGCGAGGAGGAACCCATATTGCTGAAAATTCCCTTCTCGTTGTTCATCGCATCCAATGCCTTTTTTAACTCTTCTAACTTATAATCCCCAATTCTGGCCTCTTTGTCTCCATCCTTCTTTCCTCCAGTACTTGCATGATGAGATTGAGTCTTTTTTGGGGCACTAGACTCTTCCTGGTCATTCCTGCGATCCTTGTTTTTAGGGTCTTCCTCGCGATGTTGGGATCGTTCACGCTCTCGATTGAAAGGGGGTCTGTCCTCGCGATGATGGGACCGCTCATGCTCTCTGCGAGGAGAGGGGGGTCTGTCATTGCGACGATATGACCGCTCACGATCTTTTCGAGGAGATACGGGTTGATGAGAGCCCTTACTCTTATTTTTAGGCCCTCCATCTTTGTTAGTTTTGAGCTTTACCAGCTTGAGACGGAGATCATGCTCGCTGAGTTTCTTTCCAACTCGGTCAAAGACACTAACGGACCGTCCTTCTGATGAGGCGGGCTTCGCTTTCGATCCCTCCTTATCCGTAGTAGCTACCTCCTCTTCCCAATCGGGGTTCGTCCGATCTGTCACCACATCATCAAAGTCCCCAATTAGCTTCTTGGCGGGACCCTTGCTACTTTCTGCCTGGTGAGTTCGATCCCCTGTCCTTGTATTCCTTTTGAGGCCCCTAGAACTGTGCCGCTTCTCCATCTTGGCCATCTTTTCTCTTACCTCGATCATTTGGTCACCGAGGCCTTTCAAAAATGTCATGACTTCGCCAGGCAAGGCCACCTGTTGAACAACAGGGGGGGTTTGCTCCTTCTCTGATTCGTCCTCGATCCCCTCCATACGCGCCTCGCTCTCTGGTAGATTATTCCTCCGGGGGTCGTTTATGTCCTTCTTATGCGACCCCGGGGTCTCCCGATCTCCGTTTCTCTTCTTGTTTGATTTAGTCATTGTTCTCCCAAATCAACGACTGCCCCTCCTTCTAGCGCTAAATGTTATAGGGAGAATATTGTATAACAATATTTTGGAGGTTGCTGGATTTACGGAGCAAAATATGGATATTCTGCTTAGAACACGAAGAATACGGGGGAGATTTGTAACTGTTTGTGGCTGATCTTGTCTATTGAAATTCAGTGGTGAACTGTTTCTCATCCCTTTACAAGATGCCTATGTACCCTATTTATAGGGATCAAGCCATACGTAGTTCTCTTAGAGAAGAAGTTATCTAGATGGGCTAGGGTTTCTATGGGCTCGGCTTGGCCCAAATCCACTAGTCATCTTCTTGGGTCGTTTTTCTACCCATTTATTTGGTTCATGACTCGCATAATGCTATAATTATCTTTACCGGCGATACTGACTAGATGGCCTCGCAGGCGACCTCGCTGGGTCTGGCCATGCGAGGCGATCCTCGCTGCATGGAGATAACCTAATTATGCGACCTCGCTGGGCCTGACCATAAGCCTTTGTAGTAAACATGCTCTAGGCCACGCTGGATCTTGTGAACTGCGACCCCTCCTAGGGCTCGCTGGCGAGCTTGATATGCATTTCAGCCATATCCTGAATCCACTTCTGATGATGGACTTTAATGATCCATACCTCATCTCTAGGCCCATTTCATGCAGTGTACCATTATTCTAGCCCATTAGGCCTGTTTAGGACTTATGCCAGATTTAGGCATAACAAATATATTTTCGGTTGCTTTGATAATTAGGTTTTTTGAGCTATGGGGCTTACAGATGGTGATAACAATGATCATCAATTAAACAATTGATGGAATATGACTTAATGGATCAGGTAAAAAACATTACTTCGTTCTTCTCACTCTGTATCAAGCATACGTTTTTTGATAGGTATCTCAAATGCTTGCTGTCAATCTGAAAACAAATGTGAAGGCCACTCTTTATGTGCTTTCTGCTCTAATTTATCATCATCCTCTGTACACTAATCTGTATATATGTAATAGATTCTTATGTTTTACAGACTTATTTTAATTGATTTCTATATTGTGCTCAATACAAGGATTTTGGTCTACTTTTATTTTCTTACTTAAAAGTTGAAAATAAAATCTCTTTTAATAAAATTCTTATGGGTTGATAAAGAACATTGTTATCTCTTAATCTGGATTAAAAAAAGGTGACTTTTTGTTCCTTCCCACAAATGTTTGTTCCTCAACACACTTTGTAGTCAAAGTGTTTGTTCCTTTTAGTGTTTGATTTTATTAATAAGTTTATGAAGTTGGGTTGTATCGTTGTGATTTGTACCGTATACGGGTACATATTCTCCTTCTCTACTCAAACTTTTATTTCTCTTTACATTTAAAATTTCACATTTTTGATGTTGTATCTGCCTTTTCTCTGACCAGAATATAGAAGTGTACGCAGATCCATACAAATATATATATATGCAATTTCAAATACATTTCATTGAATGCAGGTGACTATTTCGTCAAAAAAATTTTGTTTTAATTAAATGCTATCCAGTTCTTTTTAACGTGCTTCGTCAAGTAATTTTCTGATTTTCTATCAGGTATAAGTGCCAGCAAAAATAGAATACAACCTTAAAGAGTTTTTTGCACTTACCTGCACTGGAGGTTAACTTTATTATTTATAGTTTTACGATTACTGAGAGTGCATGCTATTATTTTATGGTGTAAGCAAAGGTATTATGAATGACATAATTTTTGCAGAGTCGAACAGATTATAGTTTTTAATGATGTGCAACTTATGAATCAAGCTTAGTTGCATCACTTCAAACCATACCAGTAGGGAAAGAAACATATTGCAGGATCAATGTAAATTGGAAAATTTAGAACAAAGTGTTAGTTGAAACTAATATATACACCAATTCATCAGAGAAAAACAGTAATTGCAACGTCATATTGTTCTGAATTCCCTGCATGATTGACTAATCTTTTGCTATTGCGGTAGAAGGTTACTACCAATTTGGTTTCTGAGGCTGCCTGAGGGTCCGATTAATACAATTAAACATTTAGTCTCTCTAATGATTTTAATAACACTGTACAATGTGCATAATGTACTACTCCTAAAAAGAAAAAAAAAAGAAAATGGAGTTTTGACTTCCTAAAGTGAATATATTGTAGTTGTGAATATATTATAGAAACAAAGAGACAAAGTATATTGTGAATTACAAATTAAACATATATGGATGTCCTTGAATTTATTATCTAAGTCTTTAAACTGGATAAAGGAAGGATCTAGGGACTATAATAAATTTGAAATCTGAGCACAAGATATTTCAAGAAGTTCTTGAAAAAGAACTGCGAAGCACTACTTCAAGTTTGTTACTGGTGTTATAGTAATTTAGATTTAATTAGTATAATTTTTGTAATTGTTCTTATATTTGTTGTGCGTATAAAATTTATCAGTTCTTTATTGTTTATGTTATTATTTGTTTATATT
Source organism: Kitagawia praeruptora (assembly GCA_037693485.1). Lineage (NCBI taxonomy): Eukaryota > Viridiplantae > Streptophyta > Magnoliopsida > Apiales > Apiaceae > Kitagawia > Kitagawia praeruptora. Next base: position 103,580,796 of record CM075350.1, read on the forward strand.
CGTATAATGACATTGTCAGTTTTGAACTTTGATAGCAGATACAAATTTTGAAAATTTGGAGAATGAGTTGATGCTATATTTATATTGGTATTAATCGATTTAAAATTTTGCTTGCAATTTATCGAACTATTCTAATTCTACCTAAAAATGGATGGATTATATCTTATGTCAGTTTATCGATGTGATCGTTTACAGTTTGGAAGCGAACTCGCCTTGGTCCAGTGTCTTCTTTGGTCAAAAATCGTAATTTCCGAATAAGATATTATTATGTGTGCACATTTGTTATTCTTGCTATTACTGCTTTGGAATATTATATTTAAGCAATATACTGATTTTTATTGTTATTCTTCCAGGAAATTGAACCAACCATAGTTGATGGTAATAGGACGGAGACTGGGTATATTATAGTGACAACTATTGGTCTTGGCTAACCAAAGTAGGTATATCTTGACAATTCATAATTTTAGGTCTGCTACCAAGTCAAACAAAATTTTTAAGATATGGAACTTTCTGGAATTACCAAAATTTTACCCATTAACAAAATTTTTAAAATTTTTCAAGGGAGCTTTCTAGAATTACCAAAGTTTGGGGATATGTTCATGCAACTTGCTTCAGTCCAAAATTGCGGTAAGATTGGGGATATCTAGCAAACATAAGTAATTTGTTCACTGATAATTAAGCATGGGTAATTTGTTTGTTACAAAACATAAAACATTATAGGCAAATTGTAATTTTCAAAATTTGCATATTTGTACCCCTAACTTGTTCATTAGATTTAGTTTGCGTATTTTATTCTTTTGTGTTTCTAGGTTTCATTACTTGCTGCATATTCTATTTAAGTTTCTAGTTTATAAATTTAGAGGTTTTTGTGTTTTTTTTTGTTGCTGGAGATTGCAACAATTATGCTTCTTACGAAACATAAACACTGTTTATGAGATTTTTTTATTCTAAAGATCATTAGGGAAGTATAGTTTCAAGTTGCCAAGCATCAGTTTTGAAAATTTTAGTTCTATTTTTGGATGGATAATAGGACAACAAGCATATTATTGGACTCATTGCTTTCTTTTTGTGTTCCTAACATCATATTTTAATTTCTATTTCCTTACATTAAATTTTAATTTTTATTTGCAACAAGACTGGAGATTTATATAATCAATTTATTATATTCCCGCGCTAATGAGTGCAATGTAGCAGGTTTTGCCAGGTGTTGCCATTTTCCGATACCAGTGAGGTGCAGAAGGTGGATGTGATACCATTGAGGTCATAACCCGTAAGAAGTGGTTAATTTTGGCTTATTTTCTGTTGTAGCTAATGACTTAAGTGGCAAGTCTATTGGGACAATTCTTCTAGCTAGCTCTTCCATGTCATTCATTGCTTGAGTTAGCGATATTGCATCAACTAAGTTACCTTTTGCTAGAAGGTCTGATGATGGAAATCTTGAGCAGTGACAATTTGATGACATGGTAGACTAATTGAACCTAATTTGAACTATAGGTATATAAACAATGGATCATCTCAAGGTATAAAATGTGTTCCAAACTCATCATTTCTTTTTGTTATTTTATTTAAGGAGTGTCTTGCTTTTATGAACTTGGAGTGTGTGTGTATGCATGTGTGCCTGTCTTTAAGGAATTAGAATTTTAGCATGCGTCTTTTATTTCTAGCAGGTTCATAGTAGTGACTTAGGAGGGTTGGACTACTGAGTAATATAATATTACTGGCTGGATGAGCATCTGGGTCATGTTCTTGAGACAACCTCGACAATGTTAGAGATTCCAGCACCTCCAACAGGCTCATGACTTCCAACAGCCTCATGACTTAATTGGCCAATCATTTACCAATATCATGTGGAATTACACCAGCATTTGTTCTTGATGTATGTTATTCCATTAGTCAAGATTAGATGATATGCTCAAAGTTAAATTTTTAGACTTGGTTAATTATTAAAGAAGCATGTTGCATTGATTCTACTTTGATTAATTTAGACAATGTTACCGGTTAAATTGATGAAGTATTGCTAAGAAAAGTTTTTGTAGCAGATTGATAATATATTGAGTTTGTTGTTATAAGTCTGTAAAGAATTCCGCTCCTATATTCTGATCTAGGATTCAAGCTTCTTTAATGAGAAATTTTTTATTCAAATGGATGATTTTATATAATTTTATTGTATTTAAATGCGAGGCATCGTCGTGAGGCGATGCCGAGAAACCTTTCATTAAAAATTTTATATGTTATATCTTTAATTGGAAGAGATCATAAAAATTATATTTTCTTTTAAATACGATAATCAAAAAAGTTTCAAAAAAATTATTAAATTTTATGGAGCGCGCGTAGCGCGGGCAAAATCCCCTAGTATTTAAATATGTGATTAAAAGAATTGACAATTCAGAGTTTGAGACAAGTATCCAGTAAAAGACTAATTCGCACTTTGCATCCCATAAATTTCGCCCAATCTCAGTTAAGGTTCTGTACTTTTAACTTTAACAATTTGCATCCTAAACTTAAGAAATGCTGTCAATCAGCATCCCTTAACGTCAAATCAGACGTTAACGTTAATTTTCAGAGGGGTATTTTCGGTAATGAATATAAATTTCAGTTTGCATCCCAGAATTTTGCTCGAATCTCACTTTAAATCTATAATTAATATTTTTTTATTTTTATAATGATTACTATTATATTTTCTTTGTAATTCACATTATCAAAAAATAATCTACTTATATTGTTCTTTATGTTGACTTTAAAATTTTAAAATTGAACCATTAATTAATTTGAGCTAGGTTATATAAAGTTTTGACGCATAAACTTTATAATTCTAGCTATATGTTGTGCTCTTAAAGTTCGATTTAATTTTGTGCTACAGAATTAAAAGTTTTGGTGTCAATTTTTTTAACAGTTTTTAATAAACGTTAATGAATTCACCTCTTATTTTTTTTATTATTGTAATTTGATGGCTAAAATTTTTGTTGTTTGCACAAAAAATAATAGTTATTTTTATATAAAAGTATTATTTTGTGTAAAAAATAATAGTTGAGCCATCAAAGTACAATAATTAAAAAGAAAAATTGAATTCATTAACGTCCGTTAAAAAAAATTCCGAAATGAAATCATCTATTAAAAATTTAATAATATAGTACATAAAAGATCAACAATTATAAAAGAGACATTTTTGTGCAAAAAAATAGTAGTTGAGGTCATCAAACTGCGGTTATGACTTTGAAATCATCACTAAATAAAATATTATTTTGTGAGTTTCGCGTGAGTTGTAAAATTTTGTAAATCGGACTTTTAGAGCACAAGATATAGCTAGAATAATAAGTTTATGGGTCAAAAATTTATATAACCTAGCTCAAATTAATTAATGGTCCAATTTTAAAATTTTAATGTCAATATAAAGAACAATATAAGTAGATTATTTTTTGATACTGTGAATTAGAAAGAAAATCTAATAGTAATCATTATAAAAAAAATATTAATTATAGATCTAAAGTGAGATTCGAGCAAAATTCTGGGATGCAAACTGAAATTTATATTCATTACCGAAAATACCCCTTTGAAAATTAACGTTAACATCTGATTTAACGTTAAGGAATGCTGATTGAAAGCGTTTGCTAAGTTTAGGGTGCAAACTGTTAATGTTAAAAGTACAGAACCTTAACTGAGATTGGACAAAAGTTATGGGATGCAAAGTGCGAATTAGTCGAGTAAAAATCTAAAGGGCAAAATGGTAATCTAACAACACATTCTTATTTCTTTACATCACAATCTTGTTAGGGTTTAAGAAACAACAAGAACTCACACTTGATTTTAGGGTTTAACAACACAAACAAACCCCCCTTTTTCTTCATCTTCAACACAAACCCCTACCAGTCATGAACTTCAGGTTCCAGAACCTTCTTGGAGCTCCATACAGAGGAGGCAACGTAACAGTAGTCGACAACACTCTGCTAATCTCACCTGTCGGTAACCGTATCTCCGTCACAGACCTCCAAAAATCCGAAACTATTACTCTCCCTTTTCAATCCTCTTCCAATATCACCCGCATCGCCGCCTCAAACGATGGCGTTTTTCTCCTCACCGTCGATGAAAACAATCGATGTCTTTTCATCAATCTCCGCCGCCGTGCCGTTCTGCACCGCATTACTTTTAAGAAGCCTGTGGCTGCTGTTAAGTTTAGCCCCGACGGAATTCTAATTGCGGTGGCGTTGGGGAAATTGGTGCAGATTTGGCGGTCGCCGGGGTTTAAAAAAGAGTTCTTTCCGTTTGAATTGGTGAGGACTTTTGCTGATTGTAATGATAAAGTTACGGCATTGGAGTGGAGTCATGATTCGGGGTATTTGCTTGCGGGTTCGAAAGATTTGGCGGTGAGGTTGTTTTGTTTGAAGAAAGTTTCGGGCTTGGGGAAGCCTTTTATGTTTTTGGGACATAGGGATACAATTGTTGGTTGTTTTTTCGGGTTTGATAAGGTAGATAAGGTTCCGAGGGTTTATACGCTATCGAGAGATGGTGCGATTTTTAGTTGGATTTATAATGATGTAGGTGAGGATGTGGAAATGGAGGATTCGGAACCGGTGTCTCCGGGTACGCCTGATCAGAATGGTGATGGGAATGAGAATGCGAAGAAAAGGAAGAATGTTGAGGGTGGATTGAGTGATGGTGGTGATGAAAATGGAGGTTTGTTGCTTAAAGGGAAATGGGAGTTGTTGAAGAAGGATTATTTTATGCAGTCTCCGGCAAAGTTGACTGCTTGCGATTTTCATAGTGGTCTTGATCTTGTTGTGGTTGGGTTTTCGAGTGGAGTGTTTGGTCTCTATAAGATGCCTGATTTTACTTGTATTCATTTGTTGTCGATATCTCGAGAGAAGATTACTACTGCTACGTTTAATGATCTTGGGAATTGGTTGACGTTTGGGTGTGCAAAACTTGGACAATTGCTTGTGTGGGATTGGAAACCGGAAAGCTACATATTGAAACAACAAGGACATTATTTTGATGTCAACTGTATTGCGTACTCCCCTGATTCCCAGCTCATGGCTACTGGAGCAGATGATAACAAAATCAAGGTGAGAAATAGATGGAATTACTTCTACTTTGTAATTTGAATTTCTTAATTTAATGCTAGATGTTATATACTAATGACTGATAACTTTCAATACGTACTTTGTAATTTGAATTTATTAATCTAATGCTAGATGTTATATTAACGACTGCTAACTTGCAGTCCGTACTTTGTGATTTGAATTTCTTAATCTAATGCTAGATGTAATATACTAATGACTGCTAACTTTCAATCCGTCTAGTATATTCTTTTAAGAATACTCATGGTTTTAACATATGGGCATTTATCTCTTACTAATGTTTGATTTAGCTTTTGCCTTTTATTTCACAATGAGTTTCTGCATATAGAATTATATATATCATTTCCAATAAATTTATATGGTGCGATGGTGGTAAGGAACGATAAAGCTGTAAATGATGAAGTACAAAAAATATTGTTTGCATGTTTCTTTTGTTATTTATCATTTGTTTTATGTATGTTTGTCCGATTTGGTTTAGGGGAAGTTCGAGTTTGAAAAATTGTATTTGCTTTTTATTACAGGTGTGGACTGTTTCCTCCGGGTTTTGTTTTGTGACATTCTCTGAGCACACAAATGCAGTTACAGCCCTACATTTTATGCCAAACAACCATTGTCTCTTAAGTGCATCTCTGGATGGTACTGTTCGGGCATGGGATCTATTTCGCTACCGCAATTTTAGGACATTTACCACCCCCTCTTCCAAGCAGTTTGTGTCTTTGGCAGCGGACCAAAGTGGGGAAGTGATTTGTGCCGGAACCCTTGATTCGTTTGAGGTAATTTGTTGTTTCTTTCAGCTGCTTTTTAATTATTCTGATTTGCTGTCATGATGTATTAATTTTACTGAGTAATTTCTTTCGTGTTAGATATTTGTTTGGTCGATGAAGACAGGACGGTTGTTGGATGTACTTAGCGGCCATGAAGGTCCTGTTCATGGATTGGCATTTTCTCCCACTAATGTGAGTTAACTTTCGTTTGTGTGTGTGGGATGTGGATATAAAGATAATTTGTCTACTTAAACTTGTTTCAGTGTTTGTAAGCAAATTCCAGTGATATTGTGATGTGAAGATTTGCTTAGCAGAAAGAATCTCATTTTTCTCTTTACAACTCTTTGACTTCATATATTAGTTAGGTTTCCAGTATAAGTCCAGTCATTCAATGACAGTATCAGTCATTCTTGCAATTCAATTCATTGTCTAGTTGCTTGATGGGGGTGTTAATATCTTATTTTTAGGCAATTCTAGCTTCGTCATCTTGGGATAAATCTGTTCGTTTATGGGATGTTTTTCAAGGAAAAGGGGTGGTTGAGACATTTCCTCATACGCATGATGTTCTTACTGTTGTTTATCGCCCGGATGGAAAGCAATTGGCTTGCAGCACTTTAGATGGGCAAATCCATTTTTGGGATCCAATTGACGGATTGCTGATGTTTACCATTGAGGGCCGTAGAGATATTGCTGGAGGACGCTTGATGACCGACCGTAGGTCAGCGGCTAACTCCACTTCCGGAAAGTGCTTCACCAGCTTGTGTTATTCTGCAGATGGAAATTATATATTAGCTGGGGGAAGTAGTAAATACATTTGTATGTATGATGTGGCTGATCAGGTATCTCTTAATGCATTTACTTGTGCAGTATGTTTATTTGTTAAGAATTTTTCTTTCGCTATTATGCCTATTAGTCTATCACGTGTGCAGCTTCGTTCTACGTATCTGCAGTATGTATTTAGGTAGATGCATTAAGTGGCTACTTGATACAGCGATTTAGTAGTTATGCTAGAAATGTAGGAACTACTCCCTCCACCCCGTTTATGTTGGCCTCATTTCCTTGTCCCAAAATTATTGTCCACATTCAGTTAGTACGGAACTAAATGCTGAATTTGTTAATTTTGAAAAGTAATACACATTTTTTAGTAATTTGTAGTTCATTTAATATGATTGAATAAAAGGTGGATTCTATCATGTGGACAATATAAATGGGACGGAGGGACTAGGGAGCACATTTAAGTAATACTGTATTATTCTGAATTTTGTAATTTTGTTCTGATTTTATTTGGGTTATTTCTGAAGTTGTATGGGTAAATCACGTGAATTTTATGTAATTATCCTGTGTAGGTGTTGCTGCGAAGATTCCAAATCACCCATAATCTTTCACTAGATGGAGTTCTTGACTTCTTGAATTCAAAGAATATGACAGATGCTGGTCCACTAAATTTAATTGATGATGATAATAGTGATACAGAGGAAGGTGTTGACAAACAGACACGAGGAAACCTAAGTTACAATTTACCAGGATCAATGCCTAACAATGGGCGGCCTGTTATTCAAACAAAGTGCTTGAGGATTGCACCTACTGGTCGGAGCTGGGCTGCAGCAACAACAGAAGGAGTCTTGGTTTATTCAATAGATGATTCCTTCATCTTTGATCCTACTGATCTAGACATTGATGTTACACCTGAGGTACTTAGTTTATTGTCTTGCAATCGTAACTGATTTGAACAAAATAGTCATTTGTTTCCTAGACATAGGGTGGTTGAAGAGACTCACCAACCTCTTTTCTGAGTAACCCATGTCACAGTGTTTAGCATCTGTGAAGTTTTGATGACTTCATTCATTTTTATCTTCCACAGGCCGTTGATTCAGCTCTAAGTGAAGATCATTTTGATAGAGCTTTAATTCTCAGCTTACGTTTAAATGAAGATGCCTTGATTAAAAGGTGCATTATATCCGTCTTCCCAGCAGATATACCAGCCGTTGTTTCCTCCATTCCTACAAAATATCTTCAAAGGTTAATTGAGGCACTTGCAGAGCTTCTAGAAAAGTGCCCACATTTGGAATTCATTCTCCGTTGGTGTCAGGTTTGGCTTCTCTTGAGTTTTACTACACGTACATATTTGCTTTGTAAAACAGTCTTTCAGCAGCCTTATGCTAATCTTTAATTGGTTTGTCTATTTTACAGGAGTTGTGTAAAGTTCATGGTAACTCCATTCAGCAGAATTCCAGAAATTTACTTCCTGCTCTAAAATCATTACAGAAGGCTATTACAAGAACACATCAAGATTTGGCAGAGACCTGTTCTTCCAATGAATATTTGCTTCGATATTTGTGCTCTTCAAGTTCATAGACTTGGTCTGATAATTTATCTGTATTTCATTGGTAAGGTTCTCTGACGTGGACTGTAAATTCTGATTTCCTGTATTTACAGACCATTGTTTCGTGATCATTGATCTTTTGGTGTTTAATGGTAGTTACTTCTAAGTTAATGCATAGCATGATTAATTAGCTCGAATCTGCCTATCATTTTGGCATATCAAATTAGTATATTTGCATATATGCTTTTTTGCTATTTGACATAATGATATGACAACCGATATTGGAACAACCTTTTTGACTGTTTAGACGTGGTAACATGAACATCACCTGGTACTGAAGATTAAGCCAATTAAGCACACCACTACTCCACAACTTTGTATATTGTGTCTATTTTTTGTAGTCATCTTAAATCGGCAAAGAAATGTATGAGAAGGCTGTACCGCTACCTTTGTTATTTCTATGTATTATTCTGATCTTAACATATAGATATATTCTAGTTGTAGTTTCTTAGTGTTTATGACTATAACTAAAGCAAGACAAGTTCAGTAAGCCTTCTGTGGATATTTTTGCAGGGATTTGAAATACATGATGATTGACTGGCCTTGCAACCTATGTTGAGAGATCAATAAGCATCAGTACAAACCAAACCCTGTTTTGTTGTTGAATATGGGTGATCATTAGTAGGGATTAGTTACCATGTGTCGGTGATACCTTACAGGGGAGGGACCTGATATTAGATAGTTCGTGTCAGATCTTGTAGTCCTTTATGATCCTTTATGAATTGCTGTTGTTGAGGTTGTTTGGGTCATGTCTGAACATGAGAAATATATTTTATTTATTGGTTTTAGTTCTAGCAATTTTTCTCTGATTGTAGTGATGTTACTTCTTGGTAGTTAAAAAATGTAACACAGATAGTCAAATGCAACTAGAAGTGATGATTTGAGGTGAGGTACTGTCCAGTTCCATGTGTAATATATATTTAATTTAGTCCTACATGAAATTTTAGATTTATGTTGTCATTAATTTTTCCGAAGTACTAAACTTGAATTTTATACTAAAGAGGAAAAGGAGCATAGATTAACCAAATGGTAGGTTTATATGGGCACGGATCCTCTGTCCCATTTCTCTCCATGTCCTCTTTGTGACGGGACCTATTTTAATAAATAATATTATTTTTAAAAAAGGATCCCACCCGAGCATTCTTTCTATATTAAAAAAAGGAGGGGATACATAGAGGACAGAGGATCCGGACTCGGTTTATGATTTATATAAGGTGAAACGGCCCGGTTTTATTGAGAAAATATTCAAAATACACTACTTTTCCTTACAACTTGCCCAAAATATTTGTTTGCGGGAACGTCCGTTCTTTTTGTCCACGGTGTACGCATGCTGGGCATGCGTACTCTAAGATACGCATTTAGGAAATGCGCATCTGGGGTCACGCATTCCCCAAATGCGCAATGACGTCAGCATGCGTCATTTTTCCAATTGAGTTGTCGGCGTTCTCTGAGGCGAAAAATCGCCTTTCCGGTTCATCTTCCCCGTCCATGGCATTCCGACAACTTGCACTAGTGTTGATGGCATCAAAACGAAGCCTAGAGCTTCCTCTTCGTTTTGATCCGTTTGTTTATTGATTTTCGGCCCCGCAGGGGCGTGTATGAAACTACCGGAAAACAAATCGGAGAGTGGAGGTTCGAATCAGGGCTTTGAAATCCGGCAAACAAAATGTAAAACGAGTGACACAGGGTTGTATAGGGTGAAAAGGCGAGCAATTTGCTGTATAGTATTGTAGTGAACGAATGCTGGAAAGGTGGGAACGAAAACGTCGATTTTTTGGACGGAGAATGTCTCAGGCGAGGATGACAATGAACAGTGCTAAGGGTACGCATGTTGAACATGCTTATCTTCATCCACGCATGCTCAACAACATGCGTAACCCAGAATTGTTCACGATAGGAAATATTGAATTTTACAAAGGCTACGCATTGGAGGCAAGCGTGGTCATTGGCCACGCATTTGTGCTATGCGTATACCCCTATACGCATGCCAAAAATGCGTGGCCCGTGGGTAAAAAGGGTGGAAGGTTTTTCCGGTAGATATTTTGGGCAGGAGGAATTAAATGGTGGGTATTTTAATTTTTCGCCCGGTTTTATTTGTGTTTACACGTCTCCTAAAAGTTAGGACCATTATCTCCATTTCTTTCTTTCATTTTATGTATAAATAATACATTAATTTATAGTTTAAATAATTGTTAAGAACAAAAAATCAAACGTTGTTTTTTTTATCATGATAAATCAAGAATATTTCTAATCATTTGTTGATTTTGTGAATAAAACATAAGTTTAGGATGTCATTTAGCTTGACATAATTATATCTGGTTAATTTGATTATTTTTTTTCTTTAAAAGGCTGTTGGGATTCCTGTCCGGTCCCTTGATGGAAAACATTCCAAAATAATACTCCTTCCGTTTCAAATTAGTAGTCCACTTTCACGAAAAATTTTATTTCAAAACAGTTGTCTCATTCCTACTTTCAATGCAATTTTTTACTTAAACTTCTCATACTACCTTTGAGTTTTAATTTCCAAAATTGACTTTATGTACTTATTTATTTAACCAATGCAATGAATATGGGTAAATATGAAATTAGATCATTAATGATTGAGTTTCTTAATATGCGTAATTTTTTGAAAGTGGATTATTAATTTGAAACGGAGGGAGTAAATTATTCTTCCATCTTCATCCCAATTTAATTCATTTGTTAAATGGATTCTTTACACTCATTTTAAGATGTGTAAAATTAATGTTTTTACAGAAAATATAGTAATAAAAATTTGTTTAGAATTTTTTAAAACTAAATAATTTTTAAAGTACCTTATTTGGTCATCATAAAATATGTGCAAAAAGTCAAAAGATGATGTGATAATGTGAAATAATAATATTCTCTAATTTTTTGTTAGATTAAATAAATATCAATTGCATACGAAATGTATAGTATTTAATTTTGCAATCTCTGATGATTATTTTTCAAAAGTTTGAAATGCATTGAACAATGACAAGTAAAATAACCAAAATTAAACAATTATTTAAAAAGTTATAGCTTCTTTTAAAATTAAAAATTCCGAAAAAACGTATACATTTCAAAACCTGCACTCAAAACCCCAGCTTTCCCCTTCATCAATGGCCGCCGCACCTCTTTTCAAAGAAGATGGCTTTCCCGCCACAAAGCTCTTCAACCAAGGCTTCTCCTACACTTACGATGACGTCATCTTCCTACCTCACTACATCGATTTCCCCACCGACTCAGTCCAACTCGCCACCAAACTCACTCGCAATCTCAGTCTCTCAATCCCCTGTGTGGCTTCACCTATGGACACGGTTACCGAGGCTTCTATGGCGGTCTCGATGGCTTCTCTGGGCGGGATTGGCATTGTTCATTCCAATAATACCGCAATTGAGCAAGCGAGTTTGGTTGAGTTTGCGAAAGCGCATCGTATTCCGTTTGTTAATGAGTGTGTGTTTAAGGCTCCTAGTGATGATATAGTTTCGGTGGATGAGTTTGGTGATTCTCCCTGTGTTTTCGTTACGGAGAACGGAACTCGAAACTCGAAAATGTTAGGTGTTGTGTATAAGTCTGATTGGGAGAAATTTAGGAGGGATGCGAGGGTTTCGGAATATATGGTTGAGTCTGTTGTCAATGTACCTTCGAATTATAATTTTGATGATGTAGCTGGGTATTTGGCTGTGAAAAATTTGGATTACGTGCCTTTGATCAAGAATGGGGAGGAGGTTGTTGATTTGGTTAGTGTTGGTGATGTGGAGAGGGTTAGGGGGTTTCCGAAGACGGGAGCGTTGCCTTCGTTGGGGAAGAATGGGGAGTTTTTGGTAGGGGCGTCAATTGGGACCAGGGAATCGGATAAGGAGAGGTTGGAGAAGTTGGTCAAGGCTGGGGCTGATGTAATTGTCTTGGATAGTTCTCAAGGGAATTCTATTTATCAGATTGATATGATTAAGTATGTCAAGAGGACGTATCCGGAATTGGAGTTGATTGGTGGGAATGTGGTGACGATGGCTCAGGCGCAGAATTTGATTCAGGCTGGAGTTGATGGGTTACGAGTTGGGATGGGTTCAGGCTCTATTTGTACTACTCAGGAAGTTTGTGCTGTTGGGCGTGGTCAGGTGATTTATTATATTGTTAACGAGTTGTGATTGTTGATTCAGTCTGATATTTTATGTTACTTGTTAAATTACTATTTACTTTGTTGAATGCTGATTTGATTTCTTTAGAACTTTGATTTGGATGTTTATAGCTGTGATATAATGTGGTGCTTGGTACCTAGTGGCCCAGTTATACCAAGTACAGGGTAAAGTACAGAAAAGAATCTGATTCTTTGTTCGATATGTTGCTAGTAATTTAGGTTTTTTGCAAATGACTGGGGCCACTAGATGCCTTGGTTATGACTGTAGCTGTTGAAAGAAGGAAGAGGATCATCACTAATTAGATTTGATTGATAGTTTTGTGATGCACTCTCAAATAGCTACACATCCTTGTGCTTATTATCTTTTGTTCTGCTTTGTAGGCAACTGCTGTTTACAAGGTCGCGTCCATTGCCGAGCAAAGTGGTATACCTATTATCGCCGATGGTGGCATTTCAAATTCTGGCCACATTGTCAAAGCTTTGACATTGGGGGCATCAACTGTGATGATGGGAAGCTTTTTGGCTGGAAGCCGTGAAGCTCCAGGTACTTACGAAAATCAGGTGAGTATAACAGCCATATTAATCTACATTGGATGTTAACTTTGAATTGTCTCTGAAATTTCTCCATGGCAGCATGGTCGTCGTGTCAAGAAATATCGAGGCATGGGATCTCTAGAAGCAATGACTAAAGGAAGTGATGCTCGATACTTGGGCGACACAAATAAATTGAAGATTGCTCAGGGAGTTGTTGGAGCTGTTGCAGACAAAGGTTCTGTTTCCAGATTTATTCCATACACAATGCATGCAGTGAAGCAGGGTTTTCAGGATCTTGGTGCTAGTTCTCTTGAATCTGCTCATAGTCTTCTAAGATCAGGGGTTTTAAGGCTAGAGGTATGATCCATAGTTTGGTTTCTAAGCTCACATTAATCGACACTTTGAGATACTGAAGTTACTGACTGAATTACTGTATCTTTCAATGAAATTCACAGTTTTTCTTTTGCGTTCTCTTTTCTTAACACTAAGATGTAATTCCCCACCTCCAATGTATATGCATACACACACACACACAAATAGGTTTGACTGGAACAATAAATGAAATAATTTTACTTTTTTTAAGCATCCAGGAAGTCAGTTTTGTTTCTTTTGACTGATCAGGTGCGAACTGGAGCTGCACAAACTGAAGGTGGCATTCATGGCTTGGTTTCTTATGAAAAGAAATCCTTTTGAGATCTCAAGTTTTCTGTTGAAGTAAAAGCATTTGATGTCCCAAGTCTCCAAACACTTCAATCTGCTGCTGCATATTGTATTATGTTGTTCCGACCACAGTGAGTTGATTGTTCTTAACAAGTGCGAGAAGATATCCTTTTGAATAGGCATTAGTATGAAGGAGGTTTTGATATTTTTCATGTTTTGCAGTAGAATTTACATTTTCCGTCCCCTAAGTCAAACTTCAGACCTATGAGAATAAAAGTTGTAACTTATGCATACATTACCTTTTGCCTTGTGTGTACAATATGCAATGTACAATTAAAAGGAAAGAGGATTGCACCAAGTTGATCATATTTTCTGTTATTATTAGTATATATTAAATACAATGCATATGTATATATCCAGGTCTGAGTTAGATAATCTGACTGTATTTTTAAACGACTATTACTATATATTATACTGCAACACAGGGGTACAAAGTTCCAGTTTATTGCTCGTGAAATGACGAATTTTACTCTATGAACGCTAGAATAACAAAACTGCCATTCTCCATTCTGTATACGCTGGCCTAAAATAACAAATGGTATATTTTCTATTACACAACCTAACCTAAGATCCTCTCCGTTTACACAAACTTGTTCGGAGAAAAATCAGATAAACGTTGGATTACCCTTCCTCTATTAAAGATCAAATCAGGCATGGTTCTTCATTGTGATCCTTTGATTACAACCATTTGCAGAAGGTTGTTATTTGGTACTTTTATCCGCTTATATCAATTGTGATTGTGATTACACAATCTTTGTTTGTCTTTTGCGAATTGTCATTGGTGTGTTCTGTTGACCTTAATTGTTAAGTAATTTTTGGATTGAAGTTGGTCATAGTGTCCATAATGCCCATGTTCTGTTAAATTGGGGATTGTTGTTTGTTAGCTGCTTAATGTGCTGTTTTCTGGGTTTAATGAATTTGCTTGAAATACTGTAAGATGGATATGTATTAGTAAAAAGTAGTGCTCCATCACATTTTATTATTGTGTCAGTTAAAGTCTGCATATGTGGATTTAACTTAATCTTTTGATATTTTAGGATTCATAAGATTTAGAGGGAGGTCGTAGCGGCAATGTTCTATGGATTTGTGTGAGATTGTACTTCTGTTATATAGGCAGATGTTTGTTTGCTTGAAAAAAACTGTTGTTCAGTGAAGAAAATAACACGCAGGGCGCCATCCCTGTTTGTGATCGTAAAGATGTCTGTTGTGAGATATTCTAAAAATAATTGAAATTTGATGAAAATGATGTGTAAGCTTAAAGGATTAAAATTCTAATACATGGGTCTTAGTCGGGTTATTAAGTCATGGTTGTTTCATTTTCATATCCTTTGTTTGTAAATCCTGTAGATAATTGAGGTAGATTCGAGTGAGTTCTGGGTACTTTAAGACATTTCCACCTGCTAACTCAATGTGATACAATAATCATTACTTGTGCAAATCCAAGTACGATAAACTAGGGATATCTATCACATCTGATAACGGCATTAATGAAGGTTGTAATCATGGTCTTTACCTTTTTTGGAATAGTTGTATCATACTATCATCTACATTCCACTTCCCGCCCCATCAGCATGGATATAATTATATTTTTATCCTTATGTTTACTTGTATATTTTTGTGCACCAGCTTATTTTATTTGTTTGGCTACATTGCTTAAAGTATCTGAAAGTGACACCTTTGACCGCTACCAGGTAAACTTTTTTTCATTTAACAGTATAAAAGCTTCTTGGATGTATGCTCTGGTGTAGTGTAGACACTGTTTATCGTAATCTCTTTGTAGACACAATCTCTTTAGTTCCTTATTACATTTTCTTTTTTACCTATCGTGCTTGGCTGTATATATTAATTTCTACCTGATACTCAAAAAAAAAAAATCTATCGATATATTTGCATTTTGATTTTTAGTTATAGACAATGTTATAAAGAATTGCATAATTTATATTACAAGAAAATTAAATCATTTATTTTACTGTATGTAGGAATTGTCCAAAGCTTTGATTGATTTCATCGTTGTTGGTGGGTTTACTTTGCTTTGACCCCAGTTAACTCAACAGAAACATCTAACAAAATCATAAATTCCAAGCTATTGGACTTGGTAAGTAAATCTTGTCCTAAGTGGAAGGGATAGATCCTTTAACATTGAATTTCTGGATGGCTAAAAAAGATGTTGCCAATTGGTGCAGATTTGGTGGTCGCCGGGGTTTAAAAAAGAGTTCTTTCCGTTTGAATTGGTGAGGACTTTTGCTGATTGTAATGATCAAGTTACGGCATTGGAGTGGAGTGATGATTCGGGGTATTTGCTTGCGGGTTCGAAAGATTTGGCGGTGAGATTGTTTTGCTTGAAGAAAGTTTGGGGCTTGGGGAATCCTTTTATGTTTTTGGGACATAGGGATACAATTGTTGGTTGTTTTTTCGGGTTTGATAAGGTAGATAAGGTTTCGAGGGTTTATATGATATCGAGAGACGGTGTGATTTTTAGTTGGATTTGTAATGATGTAGGTGAGGATGTGGAAATGGAGGATTCGGAACCGGTGTCTCCGGGTACACCTGATCAGAATGGTGAAGAGATTGAGAATGAGAATGTGAAGAAGCGGAAGAATGTTGAGGGTGGATTGAGTGATGGTGGTGATGAAAATGGGGGTTTGTTGCTTAAAGGGAAATGGGAGTTGTTGAAGAAGGATTTTTTTATGCAGTCTCCAGTAAAGTTGACTGCTTGCGATTTTCATAGTGGTCTTGATCTTGTTGTGGTTGGGTTTTCGAGTGGAGTGTTTGGTCTCTATAAGATGCCTGATTTTACTTGAATTCATTTGTTGTCGATATCTTGAGAGAAGATTACTACTGCTACGGTTAATGATCTTGGGAATTGGTTGACGTTTGGGTGTGCAAAACTTGGACAATTGCTTGTGTGGGATTGGAAACCGGAAAGCTACATACTGAAACAACAAGGACATTATTTTTTATGTCAACTGTATTGCGTACTCCCCTGATTCCCAGCTCATGGCTACTGCAGCAGATGATAACAAAATCAAGGTGAGAAATAGATAGAATTACTTTTACTTTGTAATTTGAATTTCTTAATTTAATGCTAGATGTTAGTACTAATTACTGCTAACTTTCAATACGTACTTTGTAATTTGAATTTCTTAATCTAATGCTAAATGTTATATTAACGACTGCTAACTTGCAGTCCGTACTTTGTGATTTGAATTTCTTATTCTAATGCTAGATGTAATATACTAATGACTGCTAACTTTCAATCCGTCTTGTATATTCTTTTAAGAATACTCATGGTGTTAACATATGGGCATTTATCTCTTACTAATGTTTGAATTAGCTTTTGCTTTTCATTTCACAATGAGTTTCTGCATATCGAATTATGTATATCATTTCCAATAAATTTATATGGTGCAATGGTGGTAAGGAACGATAAAGCTGTTAATGATGAAGTACAAAAAATATTGTTTGCATGTTTCTTTTGTTATTTATCATTTGTTTTATATATTGTTAAAATATATATCGTAGCAGCAGTGTATATATAAGTTGAAGAACAAAGGAAGAGAAGAGAGAGTAATACTCTGTGTGTTTTATATATCTTGTGTATTTATTACAATGAGAGGAGATGCTATATATAGAAGCTAAGATACACCCAAAGTCTAGAGGAGGTGCCTAATATTGAGTAAAGTCATAGACGGTGCAGCTATGTTAGGTTGATGTTGCTGACTTTTGACACTCCCCCTCAAGTTGATGCATATATATCACTCATGCCCAACTTGCCAATAAGTGGATGAAGCATCTTCTGATTTAAACCTTTGGTAAATATGTCAGCTATCTGGTCCTCTGATCGTACAAAGTGAATACCAATGGTATCATTATTGATCTTCTCTTTTATGAAGTGTCGATCAATTTCGATATGTTTAGTCCGATCATGTTGAACTGGATTATGTGCAATGGCAATAGCAGCTTTGTTATCACAATGTAGCTTCATTGGGTTTGCAGATGCAAGTCCCAATTCTTCTAGAAACAATCTTATCCATAATAATTCACGTACACCTTTAGCCATAGCTCTATATTCTGCCTCAGCACTAGATAAGGCAACCACAGGTTGTTTCTTGCTTCGCCAAGTAACTAGATTGCCACCAACAAATGTACAATATCCTGAAGTAGATCGTCTATCGTCTTGACATCCGGCCCAATCTGCATCTGTATAGCTTTCAACCCCGAGATGATTGTTTTTAGTAAACATCACTCCTTTTCCAGGAGCAGCTTTAAGATACCTTAATATCATATAAACTGCATCCAAATGTGGTTGACGAGGATCATGCATATACCTACTAACAATTCCCACTGCATATGATATGTCTGGCCTTGTATGTGCAAGGTAGATTAGTCGACCAACTAACCTTTGATATTGAGATTTCTCGACACTTTCACCAGCATCTCCACAAAGTTTATGATTTGCTTCTATTGGAGATTCTGCAGGTCTACATCCCAACATCCCTGTTTCATTCAGAAGATCAAGTGTATACTTCCGTTGTGAGAGGAAGATACCACCTGGACTTCTAGAGACCTCAATACCAAGGAAATACCGTAGTTTTCCTAAGTCCTTCATCTCGAATTCAGAGGCAAGCTTGCGTTTAACATTAGCAATCTCACAGGTGTCGTTGCCGGTGATCACAATATCATCGACATAAACAATCACCACTGTGATTTTTTCATTTCGTCTTTTCACGAACATGGTGTTATCTGAGTTGCTCTGTTTGTAGTCAAATTTAATCATTGCTCCCTGAAATTTGCCAAACCAGTCCCTTGGAGACTGTTTTAACCCATAAATAGTCTTCTTTAGCTTGCATATTTTCCCAATGGTCGCAGCTGTAGAAAAACCTGGTGGAATATCCATGTAAACCTCTTCTTTCAGGTCTCCATGTAAGAATGCATTTTTTACATCCAATTGCTGAAGTTCCCATCCAAGATTTGCTGCACATGATATCAAGACTCGAATAGAGGCCATCTTTGCTACTGGGGCAAAAGTTTCCTGATAATCAATCCCGTAAGTTTGAGTATACCCTTTTGCTACAAGCCTTGCTTTGTACCTATCAATCAGCCCATTAGGTTTCTGTTTCACAGTGAATACCCATCTGCATCCTACTACCTTCCTTCCAGCGGGAAGATGAGTTAACTCCCAAGTGCCATTATGTTTCAAGGCATTCATTTCCTCTATCATAGCATCTTTCCATTTAGGATCACATAAAGCATCCTGCCAAGTATGAGGAACAGAAACACTAGACAAGGATGACACAAAAGCAAGTGAAGATGGAGATAATGCATTATAAGATACAAAGTTTGAGATAGGATGGTTAGTGCAAGAACGTACACCCTTTCTTATAGCAATAGGAAGATCTAAAGTAGGATCAAGAGTGTTACCGTTATCAGACTCAATTATAGGAGCTGTAGGATCTGCCTCGAGGTCAGAGGTCTCTGGATGTGGTAAAGTGGTGACATCTTCATTGTTCCGCCTGGAATATGTTATCAAATCTGGCCTGTCAAACCTATTTAGATCATCTAACTCACTACCCAAACGTGGAGGGATGGATGATGTGTTTGGACTAGTGTTTGGCACATTGATGAATGGAAGGAATTGAGACTCCTCTGTCGCTTTACTATCAAGACTGTGTCGGTTAATCTCCCCCTGAAGCAAGGAGGAGGATCCGGGAGAGAAGTAAGAAATAGACTCCCAGAAAGTAACATCGTGACTGACATATGTGCGATGTGAGGGAGGGTGATAACACTTATACCCCTTTTGAGTTGGTGTATAACCAATGAAAACACAGCGGAGAGCACGAGAATCAAGTTTATCCCGAGAGGGAGAATGATTATGAACAAAGCATACACTCCCAAATAACCGAAGAGGCAATGGATGTGACGAAGGTGCAGGAATAAAGGACAACGGTGTTTTGAATTGTAGTACTTTTGAAGGGAGACGGTTGATCAGATATGCAGCAGTCATGACTGCCTCACCCCAAAGATATTTAGGGACATGCATGGTTAATATGAGGGACCGTGCTACCTGTTGTAAGTGACCAATTTTTCTTTCAGCGATTCCATTTTGCTGAGAGGTTTTAACACATGTAGTTTGATGAATAATACCCCATGTGTCCAAATAAGATGTAAACATTCCGGCATACTCGGTACCATTATCACTTCGCAGAATTTTAACAGAGGCATTGAATTGTGTTTGAATCATGTGGTGAAAGGATTTAAAACATCCGAATACTTCACTTTTGTGTTTAAGAAGGTATACAAAAGTAAGTCGAGAATGACAATCAACAAAGACAACAAACCACCTATATCCATCATGTGTAGGATGACTAAATGGACCCCAAACATCAGTATGAATAGTAGAAAAAAGAGTGGGACTTCTATTATTTCTAGATGGATATGGTGATCTTTTATGTTTGGCTAATTCGCATGGTTCACAAAAAAATTCTTCCTTTTTACATTTTGATGCTAAATTCGGAAAGAGATGCGATAAAACACCAAATGAAGGATGACCTAACCGTCTATGCCATTGATACAAGGACTCTAAACTGGGATTAGATTTAGATGAAACCTGATAACTTGCCGATGGCGAAAATGAATTCCCTTCCATAATATAGAGGCCATCTACCACTTTACCACTGCCAAGGACCTTGCCTGTCGCCAGATCCTGAAACACACAGTGAGAAGGGAAAAAAGTTACTGAACAATTAAGATTTTCAGTAATTTGATGAACCGATAATAAATTCACTGATAAGGAAGGAACATGTAAGACAGATGATAGTGGTAGTGAAGGGAGACAGTTGGAAGTGCCCCATCCGTGAACGGGCACATGAGTTCCATTGGCAACACGAACACTCTCTGTTTTATTGATGTAGTGATATGACTGCAGTAAACTGGAATTGCCAGTCATATGTTCTGACGCTCCCGAGTCAATAATCCATGAATTAGGTGAACTGTGAGAGACAGAATGACAAGAAATACTCGAATGAAAAGTATTTGTTGGTACAAATGAGGCTGCAGTCTTCAACTTTATATCAGAAACCAACTGTCGAAAAAACTTGAGCTCCGAAATAGTTAGGCCGGAGTGAGTTCCAGAAAAATCCTCTTTCATCATGCTAAATAAATCCGGAATAAAATACCCGAAAGATAATTATCCAACAATTATAGTCAAGTCTTAACTTGAACTAAATCAATATCAATTTAGCAAATTTATGTTAAATTTGAAAGCACTAGTATAAATGAACAGTACCGTATGTATGAACAGTACCGTATGAACAGTACCGTATAAATAGTACCGTATGAACAGTACCGTATGAACAGTACCGTATGAACAGTACCGTATGAACAGTGCCGTATGAACAGTGCCGTATGAACAGTGCCGTATGAACAGTCCCGTATGTATATGTGAACAGTACTATTTATCGTCTTCAACCTTGAGATTCTTTCGGCAGTCCGTACGGCTTCGTCTGACGTCGGTTTTGTATTCCGAATATACCTCTGAACTCGTCTCGACGTGAGGAATCTAATGATATCCTCAAAACTGAGTTTCGACCACCTTTGTAAAACTCGAAATTTTCACTGGGTTTGTAGTTTTCTTGAAAACTTAGAGCCCCAATAATAATTCTGATGAGCACTTTCTTACTTTGTTATAACCCGCTCTGATACCATGTTAAAATATATATCGTAGCAGCAGTGTATATATAAGTTGAAGAACAAAGGAAGAGAAGAGAGAGTAATACTCTGTGTGTTTTATATATCTTATGTATTTATTACAATGAGAGGAGATGCTATATATAGAAGCTAAGATACACCCAAAGTCTAGAGGAGGTGCCTAATATTGAGTAAAGTCATAGACGGTGCAGCTATGTTAGGTTGATGTTGCTGACTTTTGACATATATGCTTGTCCGATTTGGTTTAGGGGAAGTTCGAGTTTGAAAATTTGTATTTGCTTTTTATTACAGGTGTGGACTGTTTCCTCCGGGTTTTGTTTTGTGACATTCTCTGAGCACACAAATGCAGTTACAGCCCTCCATTTTATGCCAAACAACCATTGTCTCTTAAGTGCATCTCTGGATGGTACTGTTCGGGCATGGGATCTATTTCGCTACCGCAATTTTAGGACATTTACCACCCCCTCTTCCAAGCAGTTTGTGTCTTTGGCAGCGGACCAAAGTGGGGAAGTGATTTGTGCCGGAACCCTTGATTCGTTTGAGGTAATTTGCTGTTTCTTTCAGCTGCTTTTTAATTATTCTGATTTGATGTCTTAATGTATTAATTTCACTGAGTAATTTCTTTCGTGTTAGATATTTGTTTGGTCGATGAAGACAGGACAGTTGTTGGATGTACTTAGCGGCCATGAAGGTCCTGTTCATGGGTTGGCATTTTCTCCCACTAATGTGAGTTAACTTTCGTTTGTGTGTGTGGGATGTGGATATATAAAGATAATATGTCTACTTAAACTTGTTTCAGTGTTTGTAAGCAAATTCCAGTGATATCGTGATGTGAAGATTTGCTTAGCAGAAAGAATCCCATCTTTCTCTTTACAACTCTTTGACTTCATATGTTAGTTTGGTTTCCAGTATAAGTCCGGTCATTCAATAGATGATTCCTTCATCTTTGATCCTACTGATCTAGACATTGATGTTACACCTGAGGTACTTAGTTTATTGTCTTGCAATCGTAACTGATTTGAACAAAATATTCATTTGTTTCCTAGACATAGGGTGGTTGAAGAAACTCACCAACCTCTTTTCTGAGTAACCCATGTCACAGTGTTTAGCATCTGTGAAGTTTTGATGACTTCATTCATTTTTATCTTCCACAGGCCGTTCACCGTTGATTCAGCTCTAAGTGAAGATCATTTTGATAGAGCTTTAATTCTCAGCTTACGTTTAAATGAAGATGCCTTGATTAAAAGGTGCATTATATCCGTCTTCCCGGCAGATATACCAGCCGTTGTTTCCTCCATTCCTACAAAATATCTTCAAAGGTTAATTGAGGCACTTGCAGAGCTTCTAGAAAAGTGCCCACATTTGGAATTCATCCTCTGTTGGTGTCCGGTTTGGCTTCTTTTGAGTTTTACTACATATACATATTTGCTTTGTAAAACAGTCTTTCAGCAGCCCTACGCTAATCATTAATTGGTTTGTCTATTTTACAGGAGTTGTGTAAAGTTCATGGTAACTCCATTCAGCAGAATTCCAGAAATTTACTTCCTGCTCTAAAATCATTACAGAAGGCTATTACAAGAACTCATCAAGATTTGGCAGAGACCTGTTCTTCCAATGAATATTTGCTTCGATATTTGTGCTCTTCAAGTTCATAGAATTGGTCTGATAATTTATCTATATTTCATTGGTAAGGTTCTCTGACGTGGACTGTAAATTCTGATTTCCTGTATTTACAGACCATTGTTTTGTGATCATTGATCTTTTGGTGTTCAATGGTAGTTACTTAGAAGTTAATGCATAGCATGATTAATTAGCTCGAATCTGCCTATCATTTTGGCATATCAAATTAGTATATTTGGATACATGTTTTTTTGCTATTTGACATAATGATCTGACAACCGATATTGGAACAACCTTTTTGACTGTTTAGACGTGGGAACATGAACATCACCTGGTACTGAAGATTAAGCCGATTAAGCACACCACTACTCCACAACTTTGTATATTGTGTCTATTTTTTGTTATCTTAAATCGACAAAGAAATGTATGAGAAGGCTGTACCACTACCTTTGTTATTTCTATGTCTTATTTTGATCTTAATATATAGATATATTCTAGTTATAGTTTCTTAGCGTTTATGACTGTAACTAAAGCAAGACAAGTTCAGTAAGCCTTCTGTTGACTGGCCTTCCAACCTATGTTGAGAGATCAATAAGCATCAGTACAAACCAAACCCTGTTTTGTTGTTGAATATGGGTGATCATTAGTAGGGATTAGTTACTATGTGTCGGTGATACCTTACAGCCTCGACCTGATATTGGATAGTTCGTGTCAGATCGTGTAGTCCTTTCTGATCTGCGAAAAAGTTTCGTTCTGTTTAAAGAATTGGGTACACATTGAAGCCCCTCTTCAAAAGCATTGCACTCTAGCTGTTGTTGAGGTTGTTTGGGTCATGTCTGAACATGAGAAATATGTTTTATTTATATGTTCTGGTTCTAGCAATTTTTCTCTGATTGTAGTGATTTTGCTTCTTGGCAGTAAAAAAATGTAACACAGATAGTCAAATGCAAGTAGAAGTGATAATTTGAGGTGAGGTACTGTCCAGTTCCATGTGTAATATTTAGAGAAAAAGGAGTTTCAGATTAACCTGATAACCTGATATAAATGGGTCCTTTTTTTTCATAGTAAATTAAGAATATTTGTAATTATGATTGAAGAAATATATACAGAAATGGAGTAGATACAAAGATGAGACGAACAGTACACAAAAACCTGTATAGATGTAGATACACATCATAATTAGCTATATACTTCCTCTGTCCTCATTTTTTTTATAGTTTTCTTTTTGGTTGTCCATTTCAATTTTTTACATTGCAAAATTTATCCAAAATTGTAATTTTTTTGTAAAATTTTATAATATAAAAAGAAACTACACTCAATTAGCAAAAAAAAATATATATATACATATCCATTATTTTTTCCCACTAAATTCACTTTATTACATAAAATATTGATTGATCTCATCATTTTATCTATTTTTCTTTTCTTTTTTTCATTATTTTACATTTTTACTTGACTTCCGTGCCAAACTCATTTGTAAATAAATGAGAGGGGGGAAATGATGTGAATCATCTTAGATAATCAATATCAATATCAATATATTCTTAATGATGCTTAGTGAAAGATTTAATCAAATTACACCAATTACCCTTTGAAATCAATATTATCCAATTTTTTTACATAGACTTTTTAGTCCTTTTACTTTTAAATTACACCAATTGCCCTTTGAAATCAATATTATTCAATTTTTTCACATGAACTTTTTAGTCATTTTACTTTTTAATAATGGATTAATGAATATCCATATTTTAATCGATACAGAGGTGTCACCCAAATTATATTGGAGCAACCCGAATATACATGAATATACATGTCGATTACTAATCTCTCTTTTCTCTGTTTTCTCTTTTCTCTCATTACTTTCAATTACTACCAAATCTTTTCTCTCATTCCTTTCAATTACTACCAATTATTCGAAGTCGCAAAAGATGAAAATGGTGGTGATCTTTCTTTGTCATTTCTACTCTGAACTTGGTAATATGAAGGTATGTTTGCAAATGATTATCATGCCCAGTGATTCATGAATTGGGTATTGATTTGAATTGTATTTTATAACTAGCATAATAACCCGTGCGAGGCACGGGTCATCCTCTAGCAATTGCTATAAATTCTGTATAATTTTACGATTTAAGGATATTTTTGAATATAATTGCACCTTTTATATTCATACATATTATAATATCAGTATTTTAATTTATGTATTATTTTATTTATGTATAGATCATATGAGCATAAAAAAAAGATGTTTTATAGCATATAAATATATTGTATAGGTTATAACACAATTTCTTTTAGAACAATGATAAAAAGACATATCATCGATGTGAATAATACTCATCATACAATACTTTCCAGATAAAATTAGTACGTTCCTTACTATTTATTTCTTTAAATATCTCATCAAGATATATAAATCGCATAGAATTATAATTCGAAATTACGAGAGGGCTGATTCTCAACACCAACATATTTCATATATTGTTTGCATAAATATTAAAGGGATGGTGCTTTTGTAATTTTTAAACATATAGAAATATTATCGTAAGTTCACAACCATTAAAATGACACTTTTTGCACTTGTGTTGTGGTTTAATTTATAGTAATAGATAGATTGTGTACCATATTGTGAAACCTAAAATATAATATTTTTAAAATAATATGAGTTACCATTATTTTTACTAAAAAATTAAAATAATAGTAAAAATAAGATAATGGAGAGGTACGGTTTGTGTAAAAGATTTATTAACTCAAAATAATAAAGTCCATGCAGCACAAAGGTTAGTAGGATAAATTGTGTAGAGGAGGTTCTAGGTACGATTCACCATAAAAATAAAATTTACTCATTTTTTCCATTTAAATAAGAGAGTGAAATTTCATGTAATTTTATAACTTGTAAGGGTATAACTGTAATTTCATAGAGGATTTATTGGCTCAAAAACCCCTTAAAAATCCCCTTGTTCTCTTATTATATGTAGAAAGAATGGATGGATGTGTATCATATTGTGAAAGCTAAAATATAATAATATTTTTAAAATAATAGTAAAAAATAAGATAATGGAGAGGTCGGGTTTATGTAAAAGATTTTTTAAATCAAAATAAAGAAGTTCATGTAGCACAGTGGTTGGTAGGATAACTTGTGTAGAGGAGGTTCTAGGTTCGATTCACCACAAAAACTCATTTTTTCCCATTTAAATAAAAGAGTGGCATTTCATGTAATTTTATAAATTGTAAGGGCATAACTGTAATTTCACAAGGGGTTTATTGGCTCACAATTATCCCTTGTTGCTCTATTATATATAGAAAGAGAAGAGAAGAGTTTCCTAGTTCTACTAACAACCCTTTGATTCAAAAAATACAGAACCATGTTATGGATTTAACAGTGGGTATCATGTATTTTTCCTTCACTTGGATATCCTACTCTGAATTCCAATGATCGAAACACTTTTAGCGATATTTAAGTTTTTGGGAATGTGTTATGATTTATGAAGCTATTTTTAAATGTAAATTGTTTTTTCTTGATTTGCAGGTGACTAATTGATACACTGATGTTGCACGTAACTCCATGATTGTTAATACTTTGTTGAAGTTGCTGCAAAGGTAATTCTTTAATTTGTTTATACAAATGTTTTAATTATTTTCCAAAAAACTCACCAAGTGTTTGATGAATTGCAGCAATGAATTTGTTAACTAAGTGGACTGAGTTAGCCACAGTTGCAACGATTGAGATTGTAGCTACTACTTCTTGATCATGAATGGTTTTGAAGAACTAGGTATGGTTTTTTTCTAAATTTAATTTAAGATTTAGATTCTTTATATCTAAGCATTGACATTTTTTATGTGCAAATCAATTAACGTTTTATAGCTTTTTGTATCAATATCTAATATATTAAGTGGGAACTACGGTGGTGTTTTAGAGACTGCTATTATGGTTGAAGGTTTTGTGGGCATGAATTTATGAATGGTTGAGCCTAGATTTATAGTAGTTCACGTCTGAAGGCAAATTTCTCACACTGTGCAGGGTCATACTTTACAATATTAAAGTGCCTACAAAATTGGAATAAATTTGGACTAGAATTTGCCTTCATCTCTGATCAAAATAAATATTAACAATGGTGGAGAAGTACTTCAAGTACGTAATTCTTGGTGGTGGTGTTTCAGCTGTGAGTACTCATCTAATTCTGAATTCTTATTTGTTTGTCATCAAATTTTACGTATTTTGCATATT
This sequence comes from Kitagawia praeruptora, assembly GCA_037693485.1. NCBI lineage: Eukaryota > Viridiplantae > Streptophyta > Magnoliopsida > Apiales > Apiaceae > Kitagawia > Kitagawia praeruptora. The sequence goes on from CM075350.1 coordinate 103,607,962, forward strand.
GTTGTGCTAAAATACATTTTTCTGAGCTTGGGTATTATTTGTATCATGCTGGTTCAGGGTTATGCTGCTAGAGAGTTTGCAAATCAAGGAGTTAAACCAGGCGAGCTAGCGATCATTTCCAAAGAGTCGGTATGCTGCCAATCCAACTACCTGTTCTTTCTGACAAATTGCTTATAACATACAATGAAAACTTTCTGTATAGTAAATGTAAATGCCAAACACAACAGAGTATTGATCATATGTTTACTTTATCAAGATGTTTTATGTTACTTCCTATACTTGGCTAATAAATGGATTCTCAGGCTGCTCCTTATGAACATCCTTTTCTTAGCAAGGCATACTTTTTCCCTCAAGGTATGTCTAAACTTGTACATGTCATTTTTGTATCTCTTTAGTCTCCAGTGGTATTTTTCCTACACAAGGTCTCTGTATACAATCACACAGTTATATTTTATCCTTTTTACAGGAGCTGCAAGACTCCCAGGCTTTCATGTATGTGCAGGAACTGGAGGAGACATACTGCTACCGGAGTAGTATTCTGCGAAAGGTAATGTTATGAAATTATTGGAGGGAAAAGATAACCATGTGACGGTGGTATCAATTGTTATGTTATCAACTTTCTGTGAGGTGTACCCAAAACTTTATTACAATACGCGGATCTAAGAAAGTTCAGTTTTCCATTATAGGGATATCATTGATTCTTAACACAGAAATAGTGAAAGCAGACCTTGCTTCAAAGATTTTGATCAGTGCAGCTGGAGATATCTTCAAATATCAAATTATTATTGCAACTGGTTCCACAGTAAGAACTTATTATCTCTATATATTACACCAGTTCTTTGTTATGCTATATGTATTAGTTCTTGCATAACAAAACTTTCTTAATTTTCCCCAAGTTTAATAAGTTTGCAGTTTCTACTATTACCTAATTGTGTGCTTTATGCTTTCATTAGTAGGACGATTTGTTAATAAATGGAAGTGGTCTTGGTGCAGGGGATTGACTATGAAAAATAGTAGACTTGGGAAATTACAATTGTTTAGAAAAATAGTTTAAAAAATAGTTTATACTATTACGTAATTGTGTGCTTTATGTTATGGACAAAAAAGAGAGGCGAAAAGAAATTGCGAGTTACAATTGTTTAGGTTAGGTTTCTTTACATTGAGAAGAAAACTATGACAAGCACAAGGTTGATTGTGATAGCCTTTTTAAAGATAATGAGTGACTGAGGTTTGAGGTGATTACTGTACTCTGAAGATTTGAGCTAAATTATGTTTTGCAACTCAATTTGATTAAATTTAAATATGATTAGATATATAGAATTGCAATTGTGCTTACAATCATGATATATTTTAGTTCACATTGTCTGTAACCAACTAATTCTTGAAGGCTATTGTCTATAAAGCTAGGCCTCTAAACACGGGAATATAAGCTCACATATTACCTAAAAAACAAATATACTACTGCAAACAAATAGCTAAGTATGCAAACAAATATACTACTGCTATGCTAGTAAAACAGACACAAAAATTAGCATTATCTCAAAAATATATAATAACATATGACATATCAAAAAGTAGTAGATAATTATTTTGCGTTAAAAGTGACATTCCCATGTTGCACCTTTGTAATGTTGGTTCAAATCCCAGTGATCCATGGTTCACAGGAAAGACGACATAATTTTTCATATAAAGAAAAGACATGTGTTATTATATATGAGTCCATATTTTGAAATTTTCAATTGAATAAGGTTTTTTAATGGTTTTCATTGCAAGTTAGATGAATTTAGTTACTCTTGATAGTGGCTCAAGGATGTTAGAACTTTGGTGATCAGTGAAGAATCCGCTATTATTTTAATAGCAAATAAAAGTACATACACATAGCTAGAAGTCGGATAATCTTGAAATCTTCATTGTTGTCAAGAATCTCTTAGACATAAGAATTCTAAAGCTCAAGTGTCAACTAAAGCTCAGATGTTTTTTTTGTACCGAGTTAGATGGAGCAAATGTTTCTCTTGGTGTTGATTTCAGAAATGCCCTGGAATCCAGAGGAGACCAAAGTGGATGAAAATGATGTCAGCTGCAAAAGAAGTGTACAGAAGGGTATTTTTCTGCTAACATAGAAAGAAATTTACAAAAGAAGTTCATCTTAATTTATGTAAATGTATATTGATTTTTGTTTCACCATTTTACCTTTTGTATCTAAAAATATTCATATTGTGCAATTCCTTCGTAGTAATTTTATCAAATTGGGTGATCCAGTTCTTAACAGGTCTGATCCAAATTATTTTCTACCAATATTGAAGTACATCGTTCGTGTTGCTTGAGTTTAAATTTCAGTTCTTTCAATTATTGTTCAGTTTTAAAATTTAAAATTCAGTAAATCTTTAATTGACCTTTAATATGTATGTATGATTTGCAGCTAAAATTTGAACATCATTATTCCTGTAACGTAGAATCATTCTATGCCAGTGGCTACATTGTTATATTATCATAAGATTTTTTTCATACCTCGCCCTCTATAACATAGATTTTTGTTTCACCTTTTATCTTTTATAATCTAGAAGAGTTCAGATTTTCTTAATTAAAATTTATACTCATTTTACAATGTATTGTACGGTTCTGTTACATTTTCCTGAAAGTACTGACATTTTATACCATGCAAGATCCTTTAGATAGAATGACTTGATTTTGAGGAGTTCGGATCCTCTGTTCCCTTCTCCATGCCCCATTCTGTGTCCCCTGCTCTTTTAATAATAAAAGAGTGCCCCTGGCGGGGCCATTTTAAGGAAAATAAAAATAAAAATATTATTTTCATTAAAATGGGCCTCGCCAGGGGCACTGTTTTAATACTAAAAAAGTAGGGGACACATTATAATATAAAAACACATTATTTTGTAGTACCTAATTGACCTACACTTGAAATATAATTATAATATTATTATATCTTTTACATTTATCTTGGCCACGCAACATAGCTAATAGTATTTTCCCAAAAAAAACACAGAAGAATAGATCTAATAGTATTACCTATTCATTTTAAATATATTAAAAAAATATTAAAAACACTATTTTTAGTATATGAAAAATTAAATATTTTTAACGCATTCCACCCGTGTGCGTAGCACGAGCTAAGAAGTACTTCTATCTCCCTGATCTCACTGTATATATTAACATTTTTTAAGGATATATATATATATATATATATATATATATAGGCATGTGTGTGTGTGTGTGTGTGTGTTTCATTATATATCTGATATTAAATTCGCTTAAGGTGCTAATGTTGGTAGAGGATGGAACTGCAACATCAAACATGATCCTTCTTGATCTACCTTCAAAGAGAATTTTAATACCACTACAAAGACTTTAAGTCGAGAATTAAAAAAGGTATAATTTAGAAATAAAATATTTTGTTGTAATACATGATCTATTTTTTTGTCAAGCAACTTTAAACTTTAACTATGTTTTTATTCATATTTTGTAGAAAAAAGCTGTTGATATATTTCCGGAAGAGCTCAAAGCTATTGTTGGGAAAGAATTTACCTTCACCATACTTATGTATGAAGAAAATATTTTGAATAATTCTGACATTTTTTTATGCATTTGATCTTCATCAACAAGTATCTAAACTTGATTCAGAATCTCAATCTCATGGCACGATCAATCTAGATGATGTATGTTACTCATATATAAACATAATGGAAAATATAATCTGTAATTTTTTTTATTTATTTATCTTAGTTATGTGTTATTGTTTTTTTTACAGGGGTTCAATTCACAATAGAGAGATGCTACCCCATCACTTTCAAAGTATTCGGGTAAAATGAGTACAGAGACACCGGGAATAGGGAAATCATCAAGTAATTCATCAGCAGACAACCAAAGCAAAAAACAAAAAGGTTTAATTTTTTTAATTTTTAATTTTTGATAATTTCAATAGACTATTATTATTCTCTTTTTTTGTTGAAATATTTTTTAAAATTGTGTTTCAGGTTTAATGATTTGGAGCCATTGGGATGAAGAGATTATCATTTTCGCATTTGAATAATGAAGATAATATATTATTGTTTTTAATTGGAGAACAATTTTTGTAAAAATATTTAATACTTTTCTTGCAGATTTTGATGGATTACAAAATTTTTCAACATTGCCAAAATAAAATTGTATGCTACTCTTTTATATAAATTTTAGCATATCACTAATTTATTAAATACTTATATAATTGTATAGAATATCTTTCAAAGAATTGATTATTTATATAAATTCATAGAATATCTTTCTAAAAAATCAATCAAATTTGTTAACTTTTTTTGCATTGTAATTTTAAACTAAATAAGATGCCGTGTACGAAGTAAAATCAAAATGCTAGTGATATATAATATTTAACAGATGTGATTACGTAGACAAGGGAGGTCGTCGTTTAGCCTGACATCTATACTATCTATAATAAGTAAAATGGGGTATAATTTGTAGTTGGTTATCCCCTCTTTTTGGTTATCCTTTTTTTGGTTATCCCATATAATATTTAGTAAAAAATGAAAGATGTATATAATTTATTAAAAGAAAAGGATTCAGAAATTGTAGGCATAATTTGCGGTACGAGAAGATTCCTTATATATGCAACACATCACGTTCGAAATTATAATGCAACAAGTTGATTCCTCGAGTCCTTTTCTGTGACGTATGTATACAAAAGTAAAAGTTAGAACTTTCAAAAAAAAAAATAGAAGTATAAAAGATTAGTTTAAACGAATTTATATATTAGAATCATTGAAGCAAAAGATATTAAAATCAACTACGGAGGACTGACATATCATTTGATAGCACAACATCTATCAATTTAAATTATACATATTTGATAAATTATTAATTTTGTCACATTAATTTTTTTTAATTATTCTTATATAAATAAAATAACATCTATACTTCTATACTATCTATCTATACTATATTTATTTATATATCTACTATAATAAGCGAAAAGGGATAACCGTTAAATACAATAATACTAAAAGTTATTATATATAGAGGTCTAAGGTTCGATTCCCGCCAACAACATATTAATTTATATTTATTACTAAAAATTATTATATACAAAGATTTAAGGTTCGAATTTTTCCAATAACATATCTACTTATATATATCTATACTACACTATATTATAATAAGCGAAAGGGGTATAATTTATAGTTTGTTTACCCCCTATTTTTGGTTATCCCACATTTACAACCGTTAGATCTTCGACTCAAATGGATCATGATCGTTAGATATAACAATACTAAAAGTTGGAGGTCTAAGGTTCGAATCCCGCCAACAACATTTTAATATAAAATTAATATTTAGATTATGTTATATAGAAAGTTGAAGGTTCGATTCCACCAACAACATATTAATTTAGATTTAATACTAAAAATTAATTATATACAAAGGTCTAAAATTTGAATTCTCCCAACATATTAAAAATAATGTTTATAATATTATATATACTAAACTATAAGTAAATTAAAAAAATTAAAAGTAACATGTGCTTTGCACGGGCTATAAGCTAGTAATTATAAAATCTAATCATATGTTGATTATGTGATTCCTTTTACTCTAAAAGGTTGTTTGAAATTATGTACCCCTTGATGGTAAACACTCCAAAATAATAGATTATTCTTCCACCCTCATCCCAATTTAATTTATTTTGTGAAATGGATTCTTTACACTTATTTTAAGGTGTGTAAAACAAATTTTTTTACTAAAAATATAGTAATAAAGATTTGTTTAGAAATTTTTTAAAAATAAAAAATTTTTAAAATACCTTATTTGATCATCAAAAAATATGTGCAAAAACTCAAAAGATGATAAGATAATGTGAAATAATAACATTTTATAAATTTGTTTTTAGTTAAAATAATTAAATATCAAATGCAAAAGAAATGTATATTTAATTTTGCACTCTCTGATGATTATTTTTCAAATAAATGCATTGAACAATGACAAGTAAAATAACCAAAATTAAATCATATTTAAAAAGTTATAGCTTGTTTTAAACTTATTGATTCCCAAAAAAACGTATACATATCAATTTGTATCATTGAATAAATTCAAATACATTAATTAGCGATTAAATAGTATTATAATCCTTGTTAAAAGAAAGAAAAAAGAAACAAATCATTATTGTAAAAGAACATAAAAATTTAGCCAAATATTGAAATAAACAAAGACCATTTGTTTTATATTAGGATACATTCGATTTTAATTTAAAATTAGCGCAAAAGCTCATGCGAGATATGGGTATTGAAATAATTTTTAGCCCAAAATTGTATATATAATAAGATAATTATATAATTAGAAATTTATACTGTATTATAATAGTCGAAACATTAAAAATTTTGGTACCTGTTTTTTTGTACTTTTTGTTTTTACTTAATTACTGTTACTTATATATTATTATGTTTTTACCTAAATACCCTTACGTATATCTATCTATACTATTATATTAAAGCCAAATACTGAACTATATCAAAAAAAAAATTATAAATAACTAAATAATTCCTTTTCATGTAGAGCATGTTACCTTTTATATTTTTTCAATAACTAATCAATTTCTCTTTTTAGATAAAATTTACTTGTCTATTTAATAAAATATCTATATCTATATATCTATATCTATATATAGTATAGTTCCTACTGCATGTTTTCTACAGTACCTCTTCATTTTTAAATCTTTACCCTCAATTCTCAGCATAACTACAAAATTGCCACTGCATACACATCTATCCCTACTGCAGGTTTCTTCCATACGCTTTTCTTCACTTCTCAAGATTTTGAAATTTAAATTCTTATATTTGCAGGCTTTCTCACTTCTCTCTCTTTCCAAGAATTCAAATTGAATTTTATGAATGAAAATTTCTCCCTCTTTTTCTCTCCTCTCCTGCACTTCTCTTTCTTTTATAGCATGTTTTTCAATTATCGTTCTAATTCTATCTTTACTTTAAGTTCATATTATGAACTACCATTACTAATGATTATTACTTATCTATTGCAGTATTGACTTCGCTGAGAACCTGTTTGATGATTTGCTCAGAAGAAAAAGTTGATAAATTATACAATTTGTAGGTATTTATTTTGTTTGAATTTTCTTGAATTTGTGATTCATGATTTGGATGCGTTGATTCATGGTTAGTTTAGTAGCATTTAATTTGGATTTTCTTGAATTTGTGATTCATGATTTGGTTCTTGTGATTTTGTCTAATGTAATTTACTCTTTTTTTTGTTTTTTTAATTGCAGATTGGACTTTGCACACAAACTGTTTGACACATTGAATATGAGAACAAGATTGATATATACATCAACTCATGAGGCTGCAACCGTAAGGTAATTATTTGTTTCATATTATTTTGTTGTTGTGTATGTATATTTCTTATTGTTTCAGATTGTGTGTTATAGTTCATAGTTTGGAATGGTTTGTAGTAGAACTTGGGCACTATATTTGTGTGCTATTATATGATGATGATATTTGATTTGATGGTGAATGACTTCCAGGCAAGCAGAGATAGATTCCGAGAGGATTGGGGTTGGTGTTACTCCCGAGGCTCAAAGCATTTTTTATGCTTTGTCTAAAACGTAACGCATTTCATTCTCCTCATTTTTTCTTAGCTTCTTTAATTCTAACTTTTATTATATCCGAAATGCTTTGAGTTGAATTCTAACTATCCATTTTAAGTTTTTGGCGTCAAAGTTGCTGTTCTAAAAGCAACAAGTTGCCCCAATTGTTTTTTGATATTACTAGCCACCAAGTGCTGCTACTTGATCCAGTTCTTGCTGGGACATAATAAGTCATTAAAAAACACAGTGTATTGATTGTGCATTTACGGGGAACTCTGCTGTTAAGCAATTTCTGTACTACTCACTTAAGCTGAAACAGAATCTAATATCGTTTTCTTTAACCTTATAACAATAAGTTCAATTTGTGTTTACTCAATTTATGCTCTTTGCAGAAAATCTTGCACCTTAAAATCATTATTTACGAAGCAACTTTCTTATGCAACTTTGATCAATCAATGTCGTTGGTAAATTTGATGCAGGAATCTTTGTAAGTGGAATTACCATGATTTATGTCCATTACTATAATTTACAAATGACTGCTCGAACATTCAACTATAACTACAGTATTGTCTCAACTTAATGGAAATGTATTAAGTGAAAGACTCCTGAAGTATCGAGTGCAAGTTGGTTGACTTCAAGGTATTAGCTCTAAATGAGTTTACAAACCAAACTTCAGAGATATAAAATACAATATACTCGAATCTGACTCTAACTAAACTCATTTCATTTCACATGTCTTGCGTAGGAGACCAATAAGAATATTAAAGTTGCAAGTTTGCAACTGACATACTATTTGTGGTATGTTGGTGTCAAGTTTCATTTTGCTCAATTTGAAATTTTTGTTGTATTTTTCTTTGAGTTCCATTTTGCTTAGTGTGGATTTCTATTATTGTAACACTGTGAATTAGTATAATATAAGTTTTATTTTTCCTGGATGTTGGGTGCTTCACATATTCATTATAAATAATATGATTGTACTCAGATATTAAAATAGTTATAGCAATTGTTAGATGTTTGTCTTAACATTTAAAATGATTGTATAGCGTTGGATACAACTGATTTGTGTCTAAATTTTACTAAGATGGGTCATTTATGTGGTACTCAACTTGTAAATGCGTTTATTTTTCTTTGATTGCATTTATTCTGAGGATTGCGTTTATGTGTCTAAAGGAAGCCAAATTCGGTTGCTTATGTATTTAAGTGATGCTAACAGTTTTCATTCTTGTGATGCCTGTCATTGCTATTTGAAGGTGTTGTTACCTATAGTCAATGTTCATATGATAGATTATACTCTGGCTTGGCTGGAATCTGCTGGAGTTGAAGAAATTTTTGTTTTTTGTTGTGCTCATGTAAAACAAGTTACTGAATATTTGGAGACGACTAAGTGACTCTTCCAACCAAATTTTATGGTCTCAACAATAGAATCACACAATTGTGTGAGTGCAGGAGATGTTTTGCGGCTGATATATGAAAAAAATGTGGTAAGTTTTATTTGGTATCTCTACCTATGAAGGTCCCTTTTTTCCTGCTATTCATTTGTAATTATTTCGTTGTAAAGTTACTTTATTTTACTTTTACCTATTACGGTCCGGATGAACCTATTTGGAAGCTAAAAAGAGAAGGAGCATGCAGGATGGGTAAAAAAATATAAATAACCAAGGAAGTAGGTTTGCCTTCTTTACAATCTTATTATATAAGCTTATATGCTGAAATGTTACCTTAGTTTTCTAAAGGAAACTTTATTAAATTGTTTGTCATAATAAGTGAAAGAAGGATGCATTTGTACGTTACTGATTGTTATATTGTATGTGGAATGATAAGAATGTTAATTCAATATAATGTACGATGATTTTTGAGAAGTATTATATGGAAGTGAAGCATAAATGAAATAGCTGATTCTAGGATTTGGAAAAGCTTAATCGACCTAAAATCTGAAACAGCCCCTTAGCCACTTCAAGTTCTATTACATATACAAAATAAACTTTATGGTGAAAGTGTACATATTTTAGTTGACAAAATAAACTTTATCCCATAAATAAATAAAAAATTTATTATAAAATTTCATAAATAATTCTTAAATTATGTTCAACAAAATATAGAATTTATTCTTAAACATATTCTTTAAAGAAAGTTTAAATTACAATTGTGTTTATTTTATTATTTATGAATATAAAAGTTTTGAGGCGGTGATAGGGCTGTAAATGAGTCGATACGCTCACGAACAGTTCGGTGTTCGGTTCGAAAAAAGTTCGATTCGAGTTCGGTTCGATTTGTAAACGAGTCGAATATGAACACGATTTTGAGGTTCGTCTCGTAAATGAGCTGAACCCAAACACGACATAGTTCGGCTCGAAAGTTCGCGAACAAGTTCGATTATATAGTTCATGAGCAAGTTCATTAATATAGTTCGTGAACCTTGTTCGTAAATATGGTTCATGAATAAGTTTGTGCACAAACATCATATATATACGTTCGCGAACATAATTTCTTTAACATTTCACGGGAGTTCTTGAATTCACGATAATTTGTAAATAATTGTCTATTTTGTTGGTTTATTTTATCTATTCATTATATTTTCTTTGTTTAAATTTATAAATTATTTTTATTAATAATAATTAAATTATACGTATGTTACATTATAAATCATAACATTAGTTCGTTATGTATTAACTAAACTTGGTCCAAATTTGATTCCTTGATAAGTTTAAATTTGAAGCATTTCTCGAGTTTTCAATGTTTCATCCCCTAATTTTAATTTTATTTTAATTGCATTAAAAATTTTCTAGAAAAAAAAAGGTTGAAGTGTTCATGAACACGAAATCATGAACACTATTTATGAGATGTTCGTGAATAGTAGCTCGTTAGACATGTTCGTGAACTATTCGCGAACATGTTCGTGAACAAAAATTTTCTTAACGAGTCGATACACAAACAAAAATATTGGCTCGATCAAAGTTCGAGCTCGAGTTCGAGTTCGATGTATTTATAACGAGCTGATACACGAACAGTTAAGAGTTCGGCTCGGTTCGACTCATTTACAGCCCTAGGCGGTGACGATCACGTTAAATATTTCATTCTAAATATGTTGTGTACGTGCACCCATATATTCTTAGGAACTATAGTTTATCCGTTTTTATTTTTATATTTGTCATTTTATAGGATTTAAGAAAGCCGAATTGAGACTCCTTATTAGATATTGAAAGTTTTATTATAAAGAAAACATAATTATATCAAAATTTAGTTATCAATATTTTTAAAGATTTATAATTTTTCTAAATTAAATTTAATTTTATCATATACAAGATTCGAGGCACCGTCGGAGACGGGGCTGAGAAATTTTGTTTATTATTTATTATAATTTAATTATTGAAACATATTAAATATTGTGATAAATTAAAATATGACATTTTATAAAGACTCAGATTTAAATTATCAAAATAAAATAAAATTATATTCATTACTTTGATTTTATAAGTAAGTAAAATAAATAATTTTATTAGTGATTTGTAGTATTTTTTTTATGAATAAATCGAGGTGCCGCCGGAGGCGGTACAGAGAATTGTTCTTTATCATTTATTTTGATTTAGCAATAAAAAGTATTTTTTTACCATTTAAATTTTACATTTTTTATAAATCCTCAGATTTAATAATATTATAAGGACATGAAATTTTAAAAAGTCACTATAGAAGATTTAATTAGAAGATCTTTTATTAATACCCCTAAAAAACATCTTATATAGTATTTTGGTTAAATATCTAATTTTGTAAAAAGTACTATAATGGCAATAATCTAAGATCGATGGAGGTGAAAAACAATTGGAAACAATTTTACATAAAATTTGTCACACACCATTATTTTGATGTAATATCAACATCATTTGATTGAAGCGTTAAAAAATATTGTTAATAATATTGAAACTTGCATTAATTTTGTATTGAAAGCTGCTGGAGGCACTACTGTTATGGAGTGATATTCTTATATACACTTCTCTTTGATGTCAATTTTAAGGTGGAGGAAAATTGATAATAAATTCAAACTGTATTGTGTACATGCTTAATATAACCGACATTTTTAATGCCCGGTGAATATATTTTTCAGATAATGAACGTACAAGTATGCCTCCATTTCAAACTAAGAAAATAAGATTATGCTTTCCTCGATGGTCCTTCTATCAAATGTATGCACTGCAATGCACAAATGTGGTAGAACGAATCACAGAACTTCATTATTTTTCATCTGTTGCAAAAACAACAAGGAGTAAACTACGAAGAAGAAAACAAGCAATTTGCCTTTTTACACCTTCATTTTGTATGACACTATAACAGCTAGCAAAAGCCAAAATAAAGTATTTGATATTTGTATTTTAACTAAAACAATGTATGATGACGCCATGATTTGGCAAGCTTTTAAAAAGGGAAAGTCGATCTAAGTAACAACTTGATTGTCATGATATTATAATGAAGAATCAACGCCCAGCGAAGCGGGCAACCATGCTAGTTATAATTACTAATAACTTACCGATTACCTTTTTCAGATCAAATGTATTATCTTTTCTGTATTTTCTAATTAAAATTTCAATTTTTCTGAAAATATCATGGCCACCACATATATAATTATTATAATTAAATTATATAATTTAAAAAATTTTGAACCTACAAAATTCGTATCTTAAAATTATCAATGATAAATTAATAAAAAAATTATACGATATTAAAATAATCTGTACATTGCACAGGTTCTAAGCTAGTACGAAAAAAATGAAATTTTAATTTTATTTTATGTTTTTGTAATAATTATAAAATATTTCATACCAATTTCATTAAACAAATATTTTATAATTTGATCATATTTCATAAAATATGAATAAATATCAACATGATAATAATTATATGATTAATTTTGATTACTAATTATTAATTAATTTTCAATGACAATATATGAAGACAGAATTATCAAAATGAATCATTTTCAATACTAATGGTCCTCTACTGTCCATAAATACGGTAAATCGTCTGCCGTAACATCTTTTTCAAAAAAAAAAGGCCTTATGTGCATGCTCGTGTACTGCGACAGCGATTATTTCTGCACACCATTTGCCGTAACAATCCTGACACGAAAAACGAAACAACGCATTAGAGGCCAGATACGCGAGACGAAATGGCGCATCATCGGTTGTGCAACACTAAATATCGTATATTTGGGATATATTGGACTGTATTTCTAAAATGGAGTATAAAGGGCCATGAAAATTGGAAATGGTCCATTTTGGACCATCACCCTTATATGAACTTATCAAATTGAAAATTTGAATATAATATAAATAAATAATTTATAAATCCTTTATACTATACATATTATATGCCAACAAAGTCTTTCAAGGTTATTTAGTAAATTACATATTTATCCCATGACTATATTAATATATTAAAAAAATGTTGGCAATGAGGATTGAACCCATATTCTTTGGGTTGGAAATGAATTATGTTCTCATTTCTAACCACTCCACCAAAGAAGAAATTTATGTTAATTACTAAAAACCATTTACTACATGCATAAACAACTCACATGTTCTATTTTATTTAATATTATTACCTTGCTAGAATTAAAAAGTTTAATCAAATGAATTATGTTATCTATCTGTTATGTATAAGTGTCAAATGAATTATGTTGTTTATGTATTATGTTTAGTATGGGTCAAAATGAATTTTGATGAGTTATAAAAATTTCAATATACTCGTTATACTAATTGAAAACATGATTTTGTGATCAACTAACTTGTTTACATATGAGATACAAACATTGTATTAATTTTTAATTAAATAAAAAGCGTAGTTGGGTTAGGACACGACATTATAAATTAGATTATAGATGCAATACAACTAATACAATGATTAAGATGTATAGTTCTGTTAATGAAAGCTAGATATTTTAAAAAATACTAAATTATATATATAATATAGAAAGTATAATAATTGATTAATTAAAAATTAAATTCAAAATATAACCAATTAAAGGCCCCCAATATCACAATTTCAAGATAAATGGTCCCAAATATCACAAACGGAAAAAATGGCCCCGTATAACACTCCAAAACACTACATCATCCAGCGTGTCTTTTTTTTTTTTTTTTTTTAAAATGCTATAGCATTTGGCGTTGCAGTGAGTTTCGCATTGTACTGATGGGAGGGGAAAGGGGGGAACGCCACATTATGTGGCGTTTAGGGTTGGTTTTTTTTTAATTTTAATATATATTTGTAAATAATATCAAAAATTTATAAATAAATGGTCAATTAAAATGGTATTTTTTAAATTTAAAAAGTACAAATTTATTTAACTTTAAGGGTTCAAAAATTAACTTTTGGGGTTCAACTTTTCCATTTTTGGTTTTAGAAATATTCCGAACGACGAATAAACCGTATGCGAACTTAGGGTTTTAGGGTTTAGGGTTGTTTACCACCCTAAACCATAGATCCTAACTTATCCTGATTTTTAAACGAGTTAGCGTTTAAAAATCAGGTCGCCAGATTCAAATTTTTTAATTAAAATTTTTAAATTTTATCTGTATTCTCTCGGGATTTCAACGGTTAACCTTTAGGGTTCAACGTTTCCATTTTGGATTTTAGAAATATTCGGAACCACAAATTAAAAAATATAAGTTTATATAATATTTTTTTGCAAATATATATTTAGGATAAAACCAAAAAAAAAACACTTAAACGCCACATGAAGCGGCGTTCAAACCCCCCTCAAAACACCATTTCATGTAGCGTCTTCCCTTCCCCTTCCCCAAACGCTATTTAATGTAGCGTTCTTACTCTCTCTCTCCCTCTGAAACGCTACACGCTTTAGCGTTTTCAAAAAAAAAAATCAAAACGCTAAACGTAATTGTGTTTTGGAGTGATATTTTGGGCCATGTGTTTTAGTTGTGATATTTGAGGCCATTTATTTCAAAATTATGATAGGGAGGACCAACACCCAACCTATTACATAGTATTTAAAAGAAATTTAAAATTTTAGTTTAAAAATGTAAATTTTTAAAAGGGAAATTCTAAATTAGGGCTATAGTTAAGCATTAAATATTATCATATTTTTAACTTTTATTCTTAGTTATTGATTTTTTGTTTTCCAATGCTCCTTTATAGCAATAATTTAATTTCCCAAGTAATAATAGTTGACCCCTGCATTCACATTAATTTCCAATATAATTAAAACATCCATAATTGCTAAATAATTACATTGAGATTCGTGCAAGATTGATGTATTAAGTGCAAAATTGAGATATTACCCATAGCCCTACGGGTTATGTTTAACATTACCCTTTTTAAAATAAGACTACACGTATACATATTTATGTAATTATTATTGGTTACTTATGGAGTTTCAAGGAAGAATTAACTATAAAATTATGGATAATACATAACTAAAATCATAAATCATATATTACATATTATCATCAATTTGCAAGAAAAAAATATGCGTAATTCATGTGTTTTATATGAATACATAATTATCAGTATCAATACTGCTAACACCACTATCACCATCACGACCATACTACCACCATACACAATCGCTAGAATCACGAGTGAAATCACTAAAATTTTTATTGCAATCAAATCAACATCAGCCTCTACACCACAAAAATCAAAATGATAGTAGAATGATCGAACCTTCAACTTAAATCACTAAAATTTGAACCCAAATCACTAAAATTTTGAACGCAAATTACCAAAAGTTCCAAAATATGAAATTCTAATATTGTTCGAAGGTGTTGGTGCTGACGGTAGTAGAGTGGGTGAAAACGACATCAATGAGATTTATAAACTCGGATCTTATGTGAGAGGACGAAAAGTGAGATGAATGAGCGAGTACCAACTTATTTGCAAGTTATTTCTAAAATCTTGGTCGATTTGGTGACACGAAAGAATTGTTGAGTGACAATAGTTTATAGATGTATACATACGTACAATCTACAAGTGGGGAAGAGGTGGTGATAACGTTAGTGTATTGTCGAAGATGGTATAAAAAATTGTCGAAAATTGCAGAGGAAGAAGGGTAAAGTTGGAGATGTCGATTACATTTGAATGTGCACTACCACTTACACACCAAATCTAAGCAGGATCAATGAAAATTCAACTTGAATCATCAATGTTTGAACACAGATTATTCTAAAAGTTTTGAACAAATTATCAAAAAATTTAAGATCAGAAATTTTGATAGTATTTGAAGGTGTTGGTGATGGCATTAATGGTGATATAGTGGCTGAAATGACACCGGCTGTAATAACCCTAACTTTAGAAATGCTACAGTGCTTAAATGAATAGTGATTTTGAGGATTTAGGGAAATGGTATGTAGGTACCCTATAGGTGAAACAGAAAATGAATAATCAAAAACCATATTAGTGTTGTGCTATGAAAATGAGTGACTCGAAATGATGATGGATTTTAGAAATTCCTGAGTATAGATTTTTGAGATGTTTGATTTCAATTGAGCACTATTGTATTGGATATTAAAGAGTATGGAATATGAAAAGGGTGTATACTTTTAGGAACATGCGAAATTAGGTTAAATCAGGGGATTATTAAGTCAAGGGAATGCCAGAGGAATTTGGATTGTTAAACAATTTAGAACCACTTGGAAATGAGATATTAAATTTGAGGAATTGATGGTTTAATATTTTGAAATTTTATTATATTTGATTTGAGAATTTAGAACGAAAACCGTTGAGACTTTATAACGAGATTAAGCGAACGAATCATGAATTGAGGATATTAAATGTTAGAAGTCCAAGGGAGGATATATTATGAGAGGGAAAAAGAATTGAGAATATAATCCTAGAGTAAAGAGAATGCAAACGAGTTAGTGAGCGAGTTAGAGAACGCTTGAGAAACCGGGAGAGCAATTTCTGTGATAAAGAGAATATACAAAGGATATTGGATTTAATATCTATTTGAGGTTTAGAACCACCCCAAAACATTAAAATATAATGTCAAAAAGGATAATATATATCCAAGAGATTTACGAGAAAGAAACCACTGAGACGATCACAGAAATCATTCGATGAAGGAAATGACGAAAGAACTTGCATAAAGCCCTAAGATCATTAAAGTAAGCCCAATTTCGGCCCAACACTAATCAAGGAGCTGATTTATCAAGTGACTTATGGTGAAAGCCAAAGGGCAAGGGTAGTGGTGGAAGGAATCTTGAAAAGCCAAGGACATGGAAGTAAAACACAACAAAATGGAGTTACATGTTTCTAGCTTGACAAATGGTCAATTAGATCATCAACAATTGTTTTAATCTCATTGGTTGACTTCAAAGACTCTTAGAGGGCGTTTGGGATTGCTTAAAATAAGTTACTTTTAACTTAAAGTACTTTATTTTAACTTAAAGGAGAAAGTAAAGTTTTTTACTTAAAGCTGAATGAATGTGTTTGGGTAATTTTACTTAAAGTTAAATGGGGGTTTAATAATTTTGACTTAAAATGAAATTTGACTTAAAAAAATTTTAAATTCATATTATTTAAACTTTATAAGAATCCTGGAAGGAAAAAAAAAAAAAAAACTTGATAAGTCGTAAGTCATAAGTTAAAAGTATCTAAAAGGTACTTTTAACTTAATGGAGAAAAGCTCCTTTAAGGAGCTCAAGAAGTCATTTTGCCAAACACGCCAAAAACACTTAAAGCGAAATGAATAAGCTATAAGCTCATACCCAAACATGCTCTTATTATAAGACTATACAACTGATATATAGGATAGATACAAGGAGAAAAACGTTTTTTAGGCAAAGAAGCAAGATAACCACAAAGCTCTCCAATCTGCCAAACAATAACACAACTCAAAGAAAAATTCATATCTCCATTTTTATCCATGATAAAATCACCAAATTTTAACCATAACTTCTCCACTCCATTTGTAAGGTTCGTTCAAAATTTCATGGCCAACAAAGTAGTATAGCCTAGTCAAATCCATGCTCAAAGTTGAAGAAACCAAACTACCTGTTCTTGACAGTTTCTGTCCAGCGGCAAAAGAGGGCTCAAAACCATAGCTAGGAAGCTTTGTTTTTGGTGATCTATAGCTCAAATCAAAGCTTATGAAGAGGCCAAGATGTGGTAAAAATTTGAGAGCCAAACTCTTATTTTTTGATTTTCAATGATTTTTACAAAGTGATGGATGAATAGTAACCTTCAAGAACTAACTTTTGGTTTTATGATTTCTTTAGTTGATCCAAGCTACTTTAAGGTTGTTTAAGGACTATTCAAGGCTTATTAAGTGTTGTTCTCTGAGCATATGACTGATGTGTGTATATTAGTGTGGGGTCACTTATGTGAGTTTTAAATGGTAATAAAATATTTTTTTTAAAAAAATTGTGGGTGCTAAAATGGGAATTTGAGTATGACGGCCCAGATTCCTAACCCCGGATCTGGGGTTGTCACAGTGACGGGCATTTGTAAACTCATTTTTATTGTGAAATGATGAAAATGAATAGGCTATCGAATTGTGTTGTCGGGAATGTGGTTAATACTAGGTAACAAAAGTTCTCGTAAACTATTACTAGATCGATGATCGATTTGGTGATATGAACGAATAACTAAGGATGTTGTATTTATTCACACACTATACATTTGACCATGAGATTAGTTCTCATTTCTCATTATAATATAAGTTATCATTTGAGCACTTATCTATGAATGTCTACACGTGAATTTACTAATTCAAGGATAGATTTTTCAAAGAAGTTACCGTTCTGTCTTTCTCAATTACATTTTCAGAATTATTTATAAAAAAATCATGTGAATTCCTAAGTGTAAGTAAATTTTTACAATCATATGAAATTCTTAAGTAAATTGTCACGATCATATATGAAATCAATCTTCATATATATATAATATTTAAAAAATGTAACATATTTTTAATTTTTAAAAAATTATGTATTTTGCAAATTTTTTTTAATTTTGTTAAAATTATCACATTTTTTATGTATAATATTTCAAAAAATATGAATCATCTATATTAATAATCAAAACAATTAAATTAGACGAATTTAAATAGTTCATGCTAGTTATTCATATATAATACAAGTGTCTGTAATGTTATTTTAACATAGTAGAAGTATATTTGTAAAAATATTAGTTATATATGTAAAATTATACCTTGAGATATTTTACACAATTTCTTGATATCAGCTAAAAGTCAAATGTGTATTTAGTTTTAATTTAATGTTTATTACCCAATATCGGAGTTTTATTTAAAAAAAAAGGTAAAATGGAACATTTTTTATATTATGATTTCGAATTATATTTTAACTAGATTTATAATTTTTCCAAGTATTTCAATTAATGTAAAATATGATTAGACGAATTTGATGACTATTACATGATATATCATATCAATTTTTTTATTTTATCATATATTAATTTAAATATATGTTATAATTTAACTGTTATGTAATATATTAATCAATTTATTATATTACCATATTTTATAGTCAATTCATAGTCCAATCGATCACTATTAATAATTAGGGCGAAAGTCCCAAATAATATGAACAAGTTCTGGTGGCTGTCGAGTGTTGAAAAGAATAAGGGGATCAGATGGATGGCTTGGAATAGATTATGTCGTCCAAAAAAGCTCGGGGGGATGGGGTTTAAGCGAATTCAGGAATTTAATGTAGCCATGTTGGGGAAGCAAGCCTGGAGAATTCTCACGGAACCTGATTCGTTTCTTGCAAGGTTGCTAAAGGCTCGGTACTTTCCAAAGTGTAGGTTTGAAGAGGCTATATTAGGTAGTAACCCGAGTTATGTGTGGCGGAGCATCATGGAAGCGCATCAGCTGATTTGTAATGGGACAGTGAAGAGAATAGGAAGAGGGGAGACAGTGAATGTTTGGAAAGATCCGTGGTTGCCCAGGTGGATTAACACAAAAGTTGCAACCCCGGTGATTCAAGGTCTAGAGGAGGCAAAGGTCAGTAATCTTATGAAGATTGATGCTTTGGAGTGGGATTTAGATATTCTGCGAGAATTGTTCAACGAGCAGGATGTGGCTCAAATTCAACAAATTCCGTTAAATTGCTCCAGGATAGAGGATACGTGGATGTGAATTGATGAGGATAAGGGGAAATATTCAGTTAAAAGTGGCTATCGTAGACTTTGCCAAAATGAGCCTAGTATGTCTGATTCAGAGTTCGAATTTAACTGGCTTAAAGTGTGGAACCTGTATGTTCCTCCGAAGGTGAAAATTTTTGTGTGGAGAATGTTGCAGAATTGTCTTCCTACGCTGGAGAATCTTCGAAGTCGTTTTGTTGAAGTGTACCCCATTTGTTCAGTGTGTCATAATTATCTGGAAAACGCTGAGCACGCTTTGTTCTACTGCTCTTTCGCTCAGAGTTGTTGGAACGCTGTGAAGGTGCATGGTATGTCAAGTACTGATCTATCTGTTAGAAGCATAATGAAGGATCTTTTTGAGGTTAAATCGACCAAGGAGATGGAGATTATATGCTCAGTTCTATGGCAAATCTGGGACCATAGAAACAATGTCGCCTGGAATAAGAAATTTAAAACTCCGGCTATGGTGGTTAATAAAGCTGGTATTTACCTGTTCCAGTGGCAAAGGGCTCAAGGTAATCAGACCATTCACAGAAAAATAAATGACAGGAAAGGGGCTTTAATGTGGATGAAACCTGATACGGGTTGGTATACATGTAATGTAGATGCAGCGATTTTTGAGAGGGAAAGTAGAAGCTCATTTGGGTGCGTTCTAAGAAATGACCAAGGGCAATTCGTAGCTGCTTACGGAGGTGGCAGGCCTGGCATTACAGACCCGAAGCTAGCTGAAGCTTTGGCTTTTAAAGAAGCGCTCTCTTGGTTAAAGAGGAGGAGGATGTCATGTGTGCACGTAGAAATGGATTCTTTGACAGTGGTGCAAGCTTTTGAGAGAAATGTGGCTGATTCCTCATACCTGGGTGCTATAATGGAGGATTGCCGTTCCATAGTTAAGGACTTAGGGTCCTATTCAGTATATTTTGTTAGACGTTCAGCGAATTCAGTGGCTCATGCTTTAGCTAGAGAGACTGGTTCTATGTCTGAATGTAAGGAATGGTATGATGTGCCATCCTTCTTGATCGATGTATTACATTCTGATTTAATATAATAGTTTCGCTGTTTGGTTTCAAAAAAAAAAAATAAAAAAAATAAAAAATAAAAAATAACAATGCCCAAAATAACATTTGTCGGAAAAGCTGTCGCGGGGTGCGAGGCCGATCACGCATATGCACACTGCGTGGGCTTTATTAAAATCAATTCCGGGCTCGTGAAAAATGCCAGGGATACACATGTTGCGCATGCATGGGCACTGTTCATCGTCCCCTTTGAACGCTGTCGAAGGCGAGTTCCGACCAAAACTTCGACAACATCTTTCATCCCTTTCCAACAATCTTTGACTACCATACTATATACCAAATTGCTCGTCTTTTCCTCCTCTACAAGGCTATAATCGTTGTTTTTCGTTTGTTTCGCCGGATTGAAAAATCCCAATTCGAGCTCCATTTTTTGATTTCTTTTTCGACTTGTTAGTGCACGCCCCTGCGGGGCCAAAAATTAACAAATGAATATGGCAAGGTGTAGAGGCAGACCTGGGCATCATTTTGTTGTCCTCAAAAGCAATGGAGGTGGCCGGAATATGGAGAACGAAATGAGGCGATTTTAGAGCTTCAGAGCACACCGGAGCTGAATTGGAGATAATGACGTCATTGCGCATCTGGGCGATGCGTTACACCAGATGCACAAGCTGAAAATGCGTATCGTACGCTACGCAGACCGCCAATGCGTAGTCTCTTGGTTATTTTGGGCACTGTTCTCGCGATTGGTCATTTTGGACAGTTGGGTAGTGTTTTTATGTTATTTTAGTCCTTTTCTCTAATAATTATTGATGTTCTATTATATTTATAATTCAAAAAATCATATATTTTCCATTTAATATTAAATGCGTGCATTATTTTTTATATAAAATAAAAAATAGATCCTATTTTTTAGATTTCTTATTTTTTAAACATAAATCCAATTAATTTTTCATATATTTCCAAATAATTATATTTTTAGATTAATTTTACATTTAAATTGCTGAAAGTCTAAATAGTCGGTCGATTAAAAATCGCAAATATGATTCACATAACTAAAATTTTATGTACCTAAAAATTATGTCATAAAATTCTTAATTATATATGATTTGATAAATAAAATTTACATATTTCTTAAAATAAAAAAATCAGCTATCACATCTTCTATCTTTTTTAATATCTTTTAATATATAGAAGGAGTTACGTACATGTGTATAAGTTGGCAAACACTAGAAATTAAAAGACTTGTTTTAAACCAAAAATTTATAGGAAGTGTTTTTCTTTAACAACTTAAATTGTTGTAATTTTAAAATCTTTCTAAAAAATTAATAAATTAAAATAATAAATAAAATAAAATATGAGATTTTTACAAACAAAGTTGTTTGCAGAAGCGATAGGCCCAAACAACCCCTAAAGCTCCTCCTTCCTTCCCCTGCCTAAACCCAAAACCCTATATTTGTGTTAATAAGCTCGCTCGCCCACCCCGTTTGCCGCCGGACGCCACTAATTATCTTGATTTCCGGTTGCTGCTATGGCTAAAGAAAAGCACCAAAAATCAGCTGCTGCTATCACATCTTTTACATCCACAGGCGACTACCTTTCCATTCTTTACCCTGAGGCTTTCCTCAAAGTAATTTCAATTTCTCCCCCCTTTATGCACATGTATACATATCTTCTCTGAATTTGAGCTTTAACAATAACATGAATGATTATTTATTCAAGTTATAATATTTTGCAACTTCCCTCTTTTCTATTTTATTTTTACTTCAGTGCTCTGTCTTCAAGTTTTACCTACATTAATTTTAATTGGTAGTTTTCAAGGTGGTTGTTATTCATATAATACTTCATGACATTGTTTGTTTCTGTGGCGGGGCTTTTTCGGGGAGTAGCCTCTTCCCATTCGCACTTGTAAGATATGGTTGAGTCATGTCATTTATGTATATGCTCCTGATTTTTGAAATTACATGGTACAGGTATGGAATACTCTTGATGGGAGTCTACTAGCAGAGTGGAAACCTTCCGATGGGAATGATAGTTATACATTTTCGTCTATGACATGTGTTTACACTGGAAAGAAGGTAGTCTCACCACATTGCTTAAAGCATTTTTCTTCCATAAATTTGCAATGTGTTTGACGTTATTGTATCTATTTAACTGTTTTTATCTGATCCTTATATAGCTGCATTTCTTTTTCTTACTTCTTTAGCGCAAACCAAAGAAAGGTACTTTCTTGGTGGCCCTTGGCACGGATAGTGGAGATGTCCTGGTTATCGATATTGTCACCGCTGAGATGAAGTGGAAATCAAGTGCATGCCTTCCTGGGTATGATTGTAATATTCTTATATGCATGTGCAGTTTGTCATGTCTATGAAAACGAGTTAGTTTGTCAGTCTTGGGCTCTGTTACATATGGGAGCTTGGGGTCGCAATAAATTATTCTATGGCATTCCTGTTTGATTAATTTGCGAAAGTCTTTTTTATCGAGGTCAATCACATGAGGATTTTCTAAATTTGGACCTTTATCTGTTGCACTTGCACCCATCAGAAGGGGTGTACTGAATGGTCAATTTTGTTTAATAGCTCACTTAAGTATGAAGTCATGTATTTGCTTTATACGGCACATAGCTCGAGGTCTTCTAATGGTGGATTGTATGTATATTTATATGCACAAGTACAAATGAACATCAACTTCAAAGAGGTGCTACCTATTTACCCACTTAGGAGATTACCTGCATTTCTGCAAACATACCTACCAACCTATTGATTTCTAAGGCTGCGACTTGTTTACCCACTTTAGAAGATTACTGGATATCTTATTAGTTGCAGTGGTTGTTATATTAAGATTCATTTACCCACTCTGTTTAAAGATAAATGCAGTTTATTTTATTAATCTTAAATACAAGTAATAAGATCTAATATACTCTCCTTTCGCGATATTAAACAGTAATTATGTATGAACTGTGTACATTGCTCACATTCTCACAATGAAGTGCTCCTTATCCCTCCTAGTTTCGTTCTTCTTACTATTAAAGTCATTGTTTTCTGTACATTGACTATGCCACTATGCTAAATGAATGCATGAATGTCGTCCTTTCTCTATATTTTTACAGAGGAATTGTCAGTCTCTTTTTTTCGAACGACGGAAGCAAACTGCACGCAGTTAGTACAAAGGGAATGGTGTCTGAAATGAACTCAAAAAATGGAGAACTTTTTAAGGTGTTAGAACTCTCTAAGGAGTCCATCATTTCTTCATCCTTTTGTGGTAAGTTATTGAGTTATTATTTTTTTGTTGCGTATGCAATATCAACCATGTTCTGTTCTCATACATCCATCTCTTCTACAAAGACGGGAAAATATTCGCTGCTACAACTTCTCATGTGCGAGTTTTTGGTCTGGAAGATGGGAATGAATTGGTCAAGCTTTCTGCTGATTTGGTATATTTATCTCCTTGTCTGTACTTTTTCGTTATGTATAATTATGTAACAAGCGAAATATTTATTTATTTTTGAGATGTCTGTTATATCAGGGCTCTGTGCAGCATATCTCTGTCTCTGATGATGCCAAGGCCATCATTACATCAGACCTTGACAAGAAACACCTTCAAATGTGGAGGTGTGAATGGAGCCCAGGAACTGTTAACACTGGCCCTGTCCTTTCCATGAAAGGCCATCCAGTAAATGTTGAATGTAAAAAAGGTTTCTCTGCAGAAGATGGTGTAGTTGTGCTTTCAGTTTCAGTTTTAGGTGTAACGTATATCTGGAACTTTAACATGTCATCTGATGATGAAGTAAAGCCAACTAAAATTTCAGTCCAAAAGACTGCAAACGAACTACATAGCACTCCTGGAAAATCCAGGAAGAATCGCGCTTCCATTTTTGCTGCCAGAATTAATGCTCTAAATTCGGATGATCAGTTGACAGTCCTTGTGGCGTACGGTTCTATTAACTCCCCAAAATTCAGTTTCTTGGATGTACCTAGAACAGGGGAAGATGTTGTTATAACTGCTAGGGAGGACGCAATAGAATTAACAACTATTGCTAAACAAAATGAGACTCCTGAAGGAAGAGGTAGGACGGTTATGTCGGTCTCTTGTTTACTTGCACATCAAAATTTGAAAATTTTAATACTGCATATACTTCTTGCCTAGTTTTGTTCCTCTATTGTAGTATTGCTCAACAATTTTTCAAACTGTGATTCTTCCTGAATAGCCTGGATCGGATCTCGACTATTAGCAATAATACAGAAAATATTAGCATGAGTACTAGTTTAAATCTTTGGGAAGGTTGGGCCTATATTTAATTATTTCCACAATTTCTAGGCCTCATTTTGAAGTGGCGTGACCACCCTCTTTATTTGGTGGAGTTTACCCATCAACCCCTTTCAATGTTCAAAAAAAGGTTACACGGAAGAATCAGGGAATCCTATTAGAGTATATAGTGGTGAATGAGTTCAATGTTCGTGGATGTTACTTATTATATTAAGTGATATTTGATTTTGGTGCAATGTTGAAATCTGGAATTTATCGGTTTCTTTAAAATGTCCCTGAAACTGATTCAAGGTTATCTTTCTCAGGTTTATATGAAATAGAAGCTGCAGCAGGACTTGTTCAGAAAGTAAAACCAAGTAAAAAGAGATCCGCAAGGGAACCAGAGACTACTGATATGGAAGCTTTATTAGACCATGGTACACTTAATTGCCTAGTTTCTCTTATGCCTACAAACCATGAGATGGCTACTTATCTCTGGATAACCAAAACTTATAGCACACAATTCTTGTTTCGCTTACATTTTGTGTTTATATTTATTTGTGTGTGTGTGTTGAACGTGAGATTGTAATGACAACTCAATAGCAAAACCTATGTTACCTGGACTCGGTAAAAGTGTCCAACATGGATACGTGTCCAAGCGTCGGACTCGGCAATATTTTGAAAATTTTACATATTTTTGGCCTAAAATAGGTGTCTGAGACCCATGTCCGAGTGTCAAGTATCCAACACGGGTACTTGAGGAAAATTGAAGAGTTGGGGTAACATAGAGCAAAACTGTACCCGGATTTAGGGGCCATTTAAGAAGTCAAATCCATTTCAGACTTTGACTACTCATCAATTTAGTACCTCCTGAACAGCTGGGATGAACATATTCTGACCTAGTCGGACCAATCAATTGAAGTTAATATTACTAGATGTACACTCGGGGGAGAGGGGGGGCGACCAAGTGGTACTTCATACAAGGTTTGTGATTGGCCCCTTTCGAGATCATATTTCATGATTTAGACTATTTATTTTTTCCCTGTTATTATAGGGTGGCTGTCAGGATTAGTACTAGTATGAGTAGTAGTATTAATATGAGCAGTAGTAGTAGTGGCCAGGGGTACTTTGGTCTTTACATGTCTTTTACAAGTTTGTATTAGAATGAGCTCTATAAATAGACTCATATGGTTACATTTTCAGTTATGATTGAAATGATATGAAAATGGGATGTTTCCCACCACTTCTCTCTTTCTCTCTCTATTCTGTTATCTTCTCTCTCCTAGGGTTTCTAACTGAAATCTCTCTAAATTCTTATCTTCCTGTGCAAGCTAGCTACAAACCCTAGCTTTCTTCTACAATTATGTCTAATCTCTCTCTCTCTCTGTGTGTTTCTGATTCTCTCTATCTCTAGCTCTATTCTCTTGTTTTCTTGCTTAGATTACTGTTCTTCTTATTCAAATATACAGAAAAACACAAAAACTAGAAAATCTACTTGTCAAGGCATGACAAATTGGTATCAGAGCTCTCAAATTCGATCAATCCACTGCTCTCATCATGTTGTGCATCTCTGAGCGAGCAGAACGAACCAAGAAGTGTAGTAATCGCAACTCAAAGTTCTGAGATTTGTTCAAAACAGTTCAGGTGCTCTGTTCTGTTCTTACACTCACAGATCTGTAGATTTACTGTTATAAGTAGATAGTTTGGAAGTTGTTTAAGCTGTTTAGAGTTCGTTTACTTGCTATTAGTTGAATCCTATTGAAATTGTTTGAGAAAAGTACAAAAATAGCAAGTTTACTTCTGTTTTGGTGTTGCTAGTAGCATAAAAACTCTGTTTCTGTGCGCATACTGTTGTTCGAAATGGAGTTGAGGAATTGCTGTTGATTTCAGTGTTGAATTGTTGAATCTGAGTTGTTCTGTGTGGTTTGGTGAAGTAATTGTGTGGAGTATTGAAGTAACTGTTGAGAACTGTTGTGATCTCTGAGTAGAATTAGTTAAGTGCACAGAAGGTGTTTGATATATTGCTTGAGAGAATGAACTATTATTGGAGATTCTGTGTTGCTGTGTGTTGAATTAGATTCTCTGATCTGTTGTGTTGAGAGGGAAATTTTGGTGATCTACTGTATATTAGTAGTTGAGCACTCCAGGTGTTTGTTGAATTGTTGAAAGAAGTGATTTCGAAGTCATTGAGTCTGTGAGTTGGTGTGTTGCTGAAGGGGTTAAATACTGGTGACTTGATTGATTAGCAGAAGTGTGGAAACATTGTAGTGGTAGTGTGCACTGAAGTGATTTAATTCGGTGAATTACTTTGGATTTGTGAAGTGGATAGCAGTTGTGAAATAGCTGTGATATGGCTGAGATTGAGATTTGCAGTGTTGTGAAGAGTGAGTGTTGGTGATCTACTGATTAGTAATAGTAATTCAATACAGTAAGATTTGTGCACTCAATAGTGTTTGTGAGAAGGTAGACTATAGCTTGTCCGTTGTAGTTATCCTCGGTACAAGTAGTGTCAAAAGTATTGATCTGAGTTTGTGTGGGCTAAGTTGGGAAGTAGGAGATTGTAGAGGACTTTAAGTTTATGCATAAAGCAAAGTTGTCAATTGCTGATGGATTCAGTAGTGTTTGAGAAAAGAGATAAAGCTTTCAATGAGGCTGTATGGAGTGTACACCAGCAGTTTTTAGCTCACAGAGAAGGAACAAATCAGAAACTGCAGAAATTAGAAGCTATAATAGAGATAGCTAGACAAAAGATGGAAGATATCATGAGTATAAAAGTTAAAAGGATTGATGAAGATTTTACAAGTCCTCTTGGCTGGCAGAGTGACAAGAAAAGTAACTACAGCAGGCCTAGTTCCAAGAATTCAGGAAACTTGCAGCTCTACCTTAAGTTGAGATTTCCTACGTTTGAAGGAGCAGAAGTCTTTGAATGTTCACAGGATTATGAGCACCAGTTAGCTTGTGGCATAGGCAATAAAACACAGGAATGGCCAGACCATACAGAGGGGGAAAATGCTCATGCTTCTTGGGAAATTCATACAAGGAAGCCTATATATGATGAAAAACCCGTCTATGATGAAGAAGACTCAGAAGTCTTTAATTGTGAGCAGCAGTTGGCTGATTTTGGCATTGGATATAAGGCACATGATTCAGATGTTGATGTGGCTCCGGAAACTTATACAGTGGAGCCTATCTATGATGAAAATCCAGGGGAGGATCAAGAGTGTTGGCCAGAACAGGATTTCATCTTAGCAGCACTAGGAAGTGGCAACTCAGACTCACCTCATACTCTAGAATCTGAGATCTGCATAAATGAAAAATCAGAGGAGTTCGAAGAATTTTCAAACCTAAAAGACTTTGACAGTCTGCCAGATGTGTGTGAGGAAGTTTGCCTATCCCTAATGTCACCAGAAGATGATGCACAATACTTGGATAACCACCAGAAGGGCAGAAAAAGTCCCACAGCTCTTAATTTTGTGTTGTTGAATAAAATGATTATATTTGATCCTGGTGGGTATGTGCACCATATAACAGCTGATAATGGGATTCAAGGAGTTGGTGAAGAGAGTAATGAAGTTGTTTATGAGATCAATCAACATTATGTTGATTCTATAAGGGTTGGAATGAAGGTGAAATACAAGTGCATGGTTACGAGACCAGGTATACTTGAAATGTATAGGTTAATGGGACTTGAGGATTCTACTGCAATGCTTGCATTTGTGCCAAAAAAGATACCTGCTGAGATAATAGAGGAATCTGAGTTAAGAATAACCTCAACTCCGGCAGTATCTGCTCTCAAGGAAGGCTTGGACAAACCAAAAGAACTTAAACCAGAGCTTCATGTTCCAGAGAAGTCTAAGAAGTCTAGTCTAAGAATAACTTTTGGTTTGGAAAAGAAGTCTAGTCTTGCTAAGAAGAGCATGATTATCTTTGATCCAGGTGGTTTTGTTCAAGATCATCATTCAGAAGTTATTAATATGATGTTCAAAGACAAGATCAACATTAAAGAAGTGAAGCCGGAGAAAGTTACATTAAAAAACTCTGTTTGTGGCCAACCTGGACAGTGGCAGGGGAATCCTAAGTTTGTGGTTCAGATTGAAATTTCAGATGGAATACAAGGCAGACAAGGTAAACCTGGAAGAGTATTGAGACTTGAAGATCAAGAGGCCTCAAGGAAAAATAATACAATCACCATATTTGATCCAGGAGGATATCCAAGTTGTAGTATGAGGCCAACTTTGCAAGAAGATTAGTTGTACCAAGTAAAAAATCAACCATGAGGACATGGTTGTTTCTTAAGGGGGAAGGATTGTCAGGATTAGTACTAGTATGAGTAGTAGTATTAATATGAGCAGTAGTAGTAGTGGCCAGGGGTACTTTGGTCTTTACATGTCTTTTACAAGTCTGTATTAGAATGAGCTCTATAAATAGACTCATATGGTTACATTTTCATTTATGATTGAAATGATATGAAAATGGGATGTTTCCCACCACTTCTCTCTTTCTCTCTCTATTCTGTTATCTTCTCTCCTAGGGTTTCTAACTGAAATCTCTCTCTAAATTCTTATCTTCCTGTGCAAGCTAGCTACAAACCCTAGCTTTCTTCTACAATTCTGTCTAATCTCTCTCTCTGTGTTTTTGATTCTCTCTATCTCTAGCTCTATTCTCTTGTTTTCTTGCTTAGATTACTGTTCTTCTTATTCAAATATACAGAAAAACACAAAAACTAGAAAATCTACTTGTCAAGGCATGACAGTGGCATGTAGGTTTTTGCGTGGACTAAATGGGTTCATGAGTCTACAAGTACAAATTTAAATTGCCTCATTACAACCCCCAAACAAAAGGCGCCTTAAAGTTTAAATACTTACAGCATTTAAGGTACCTTTCCTCCTTCCTTTTATCTTGGTGCGAAATTCTTAGGGCATGTCACCTGCACGGTTCCAACTTTAGTTTAACAGTAGTACCCTGACAATCCCCCTTACTGAGGTAGTGCTTGTTTTACGTTACAAGAGAACTTAAAATAAGTTTAAAGTAATTAAGTAACCTGTCTTAAGTCTGTGATATGACCTGACAATGAAATTTGTTATTTGTTATCCTCACTACCTGTACCTTTTAATAATATTCTATAGTATCAATTAATTATCAACCAGATATTAACTTAGAAGCGAAAAAAAGTTACTGCTTATAAGATAAGGTAAACGTGCCTTAAAGAAGTTTGCAAGCAAAGGAAACAAATCGAACACCACCCGACCTTGCAATATTTGGTTTAATATGTAAGAAGCAGCTTGGGAGCGGGCCTATATATTTGTAGATAAGTAGATAACATAGCTGTTTTTCTGAAATAGGTAACGGGGAGCCTATGGATGAAGTTCAAGTTGATTATGATTTAAATGAGCCAACCATGGGGGAGAAACTGGTAGATTTGAATTTAGCAGAAGGCAATAAAGTTGAGAACCCTGAGCAACAACAGTCGCCTCGGACAAAGCTTCCCAGTGCAGACTCAGTTCATCTTTTGCTTAAGCAAGCACTGCATGCTGATGATCGAGCTCTACTGTTAGATTGTTTGCATAGGAAAGATGAAAAGGTGTGCTTATTAACATCACTTGTTTGGTTTTTTAAACATTTCAGTAACACTTAGGTATGATTACTAGGCCAAGTAAAATGAGCAAAACAGTCGTAAGTAACCCTTGGTTTATTTTTTTGTTTTTCAGGTTGTTGCAAATTCAGTTTCATTGTTAAGTACATCTGATGTTTTGAAGCTTCTGCAGTCCCTTATATCTATTGTTCAGTCCAGGTAAAACCTGGTTGCTTCATCGTCGTTTTATTATTTAACTAAAGCATCTAATTCCTAAGTGTAGTGCATGCAGCATGTTTAAGTATGTTTTATTGAACATTCATCGACTTTGAGCACAAGTTGGTATCATCTAATTCCTAAGTGTATTGCGTGTTTGAGTATGTTTTATTGGATATTTATCAACTTTGAGCACAAGTTGCTATTCTTTTCAACTATTAGCTACCTCTGGCCCAAGATTCTTTGTTTTTTTTATGACTTGTCAGTATTTTAAAACTATGAATGTCTTGATAATTCTGCTGTAACTATTAGCTCATTCTCAACTCAGGGGGGCGGTACTAGCATGTGCACTTCCATGGCTTAGAAGTTTACTCCTTCAACATTCCAGTGGCATAATGTCGCATGAATCTTCATTGGCTGCTCTCAACTCGTTATATCAGGTAAAAGACATTAAACCCAGATTGAAATATAGGTATAATTGAAATGTCATCTTTAAAACTAGGTCTGCAAAGAAAAATAATCTGCAGGGAAAAAGCACTATATAGATGATGAAAAAGAGAAGGTAACAAATGCTGACTTGAAATTCAATGGGAGAATTGTGTGTAGTTGAAAATACGCAAAGACTTCTTTTCTCACAAATACACCTCTTTGGAAGGAGTGATTTAAGGCATATTCTTCTTGCAGGAGTTTAAAATAGGACACTTTTTAGTATTTGAAAATAGGTTTTAGGTATCGTTTTTTTAATCAACATATAAGGTCTCTATTTAATTGAGATATACCAGTTACTTACTTTCCTCTTGGGATGTACTGAATTGATTGGCGTATACATAGTAAAATAGTATTTACGTAGTGCAAGTGATTGCCCATGCTGACTAGTACTAATTCATCTAGCTGTAATCATAAAAAGCGTACAAACTAGTTTTATTAATATCTGAATTGATTATGGCACCTGCTTCAGCTTATAGAATCTCGGGTTTCGAATTACAATCCAGTGGTACAACTATCAAGCAGTTTGGACTTGCTTTATGCTGGGGTAAGTGCAACAGTAATTCGAAACTCAATTTTGTATAGCAATCTGCAGTCAACTTATGCAGCCTGTTTCTGTGCAGACCATTGATGATGAGGATGATGACAGTAACGTAGTAACACCTACTATTTACGAGGACAGGGACGAAAGTGATGAAGAGGAATATGAAGATGCTATGGAGACTGACAAAGAAGATCAGATAGAAGCGAAAACTTTCAGCGATTTTAGCGATATTGATGAAATGGATTGAGTGATTGACAGTCTTTTAGAACCTGCATTTTGTGGATGACCAGTGCAAGGAACATAAATGTTGCTTATGGAACGCCATTCATTTAAATTAGGATGGTGTTGTTTGGAAGGACACCAATCTGACAGTACCAAGCGCTATTAGCAATGCTCAAATCCAAAATGCGGCATCATATATGTATTGCCTGAGGTTTATTTATTAATTTTCTATGTAATAGTAAACTATTCATGTACAAGTGTACTGTTCATGTATACACATCAGAATGTGGTGAATTTGTCTTCATTAAAGGTAGCTTTTCGTCCATGTATTGGCGTGATTTTTTTTCATCACTATCTATCTTTTTTGAAAGTGTTCAACATCAGCTGCCTTTATATTTGCATAAGACTCCCAAATAGACGTGTCATGGATTTTGCCAATTCGATTATTTATGGTTCACTATTGAGGTCCTAACTAATTCACATTACAGGAAAATCTCTATAAATTAAAAATACCGGGATTAAATTTTTTTATTAATTTAATGAGATTATTAATTGATTGAGATAAAATTTATATTGTTATCATTATGTTGGGACTAAAATGTATCTTAAAAATATTAATTTATTGAGGTACAATGTCTTTTAAAGAATAAAACATCTTTTAATTTTGTATGTCCCAACTCCTTTTAACTAGTAAAAGATGTGAATAGAAGAAAAATAAGCTCCTCTCCCAATGCGTTTTTTGCCTCTCTCTTACCACCAGTTACCTCAGCCTGGAACCCTGTACTGGTCAACTTAGTTAAACCATCTCAAACAGGCGCAAAATTGTGAGTCAAACAGTACAAAACTCATCCAAGTGGAAATAAATGAAGACAATGCCAGTCATGTCATGGGAGACAAGACATTGTCACCTTAATACAGAGAGATAAAGGACGACCGGCATCATGAGCAAATCTCTAGCTCCAGCAGATCAAAATTCCCATTGCATAATGGAATATCAAAATCCAAGTTACAGCAGTAATTTGAATCTGAATATTTTTTTTTCTCAATCGATGTACAAAGGCGAGGCGATAACTTGATTGCCATGCACTACCTACATATCAACTCCATATCAAAAGAGCTTAAAACAAACATTCACATTTTATAAGTCAAAAGATCCATCATTCCATCATGCTTAGTACAAAGGGACAACAAGCCAGAATTGACATCAACGCACAGCATCTGAGAAGTTCTATATTTCAGGCTGAACTTCTTTTGCTACGACTCCCAGAACCAGAAACATTTCTCTTGACAACAGACTCGGTAGGATTATAGACATCCCTGCGACCAAAAGAACCACTACCCCTGTGTCCAACATTACGTGGTGAAACTGAACTTGAATCACTACCTTTAATTGCTTCAGCTTCCAACTGTTTGGCTTCTTCATCCAGCATTGCTAACTGACACCACAAAAGCAATTCAGACTTATTAGATACAATCAATATTCCTTCAAGAAACCACAGGTAAGGTTTACAAGTTGTCTTTAAAGCAAAGGTTACTAGAAGAAATTTTCAAGGAAAAGCCAACGTAAATTACAGTTTGCAAATGACAGAACAAGAGAATTCTTATATAGCAAAAAAAGAAAAATTAAGTTGTCAACTTTCAAACAAAAGCTTCAAAGCACTTATTACTTTTACTAAAATCCTGACGTGGCCCTTCACAGTTTTTACATGGTTTACACTTGCATAAATTTTGCCTTGCACTAAGCAACCCTTTCAACACGAATCACGATGACACCAAAATATTTGCTTTATAAGAAAACTAACTCAATTATTACTGTCATAAATTTTAAACTGTCAGTGGTTCTTTTCCTCGTCAAAAGGTTAAAAGTCAAGTGATGTTCATAAGCTGATTAACAACACATACCCGGATTTCATTATCTCTCAACTGATCCTGAAGAGCAAGTATGGAAGGACTCAAACTGGAAATCAAAATAGACAAAGTAAGCATTTACAAGAGTATAATAGAAAAAAAATAATGGAAAAGTAAATTATTCTGTCTAACCAATATTCCATTAATTTGCACAAGGCAGCCTGATATGTTGATGTGTGGTGAACAAAAGTGAGCGGATGTACTTTACCATTCCTACATCAGAAACACACTACTCCATGGGTAAAAAATGTTGAAAAAAAATTCAAAAGCATTAAACTCAGGGTTACTCATAATATTTCTGGCATCTTTTAACACCTCAAATTTTGCAAAACGCCTTGGTTGTATGCAGTGCGCTCCTCTTCATAAAGCATAGCTTGCAGATCTGTATACGACCTCAAAGGAGAATCAAGACTGAGAATAGACAAGGTTGGCAAAACATGAAGAGGTATTTCTCTCCTGACAAACTCCGCACCACTGCCAGCAGAATAAAATTCAAATTAGAGATTTACGCGGAACTGTTTTTCTCAACTTCACACGTCATACAAGCATGCCCAACTCAGATGGATAATTTGCAAAAAGTTTTTTTTTTTAAATCAACTATCTGTGACTGCCATTGACAGGAAATATGGGAAACTTAGAACAAATATTAAAAGAAAAAAGGAGATTAAGGACATACTCATGTATACCTCATCTCTAAATTCGAACGATGCATTGCTTCTTGCATGCTCTCCGACATATCCATGGGGTCTATGTCAATGGCTTTCTCTTTGTCAATATGGCTGCTTCCTCCTGTTCTATCTCCCCCAAGAAAGTTGGTGTCAGCATTAGCAAAGAAACCTCCCAAATCTGATGATCTTCCACCAACCTAGTCAATCATTTAAAACCACATATACATCATTAGCAAAAAATAAAAAGATAAATAATGCAAATCAACAAACAACAGCAAGAAAAACTTATGTCATGGAATATTCTACTATTCTTTGATATGAGGAAACTAGCTTAGATTCTACATATCCATATGCATTGGTTATCTCCCTGCTTAACTTTCAAGTCAATAGTTTTATTTCTAAGGCTCCAGCTCTGCTTGAGCATTACTATGCACAAAAAGTTGTCCGCATATATACCTTCAAAGCTGTAGCAGTTGCTCGTGAATCACCAGTATCTTGTTCTAAACTATCGACCCAAACAGAGCTAGATCTTGACGAGAGGTTCTCTGAGGAACTCGGAGAAACTCCTAGATCAATTACAGGGGTCAGAGAAGCAGGACCCGACATGGAATTCTGATTGCCGCCTAATGACTGGAATGCAATGACTTGAATTCTTCCAACCTGGCATCATATTTGCAAGTTTGAACTTTCTCGCACTTGAGTTTCAAAAGGGCGTAATAAAGTATTAAAGTTGTACTTCAGGTCCCCAAGATAAAGCACTAACCTTGTGCACATCTTCATTAAAACAGGAAAAAATTAATCCAATAAAACCTGAATCTAGAAGTTGATACATAGCCTGGGTCCGCACATCTAGAAAAATCATCGGACATGAGTTGATATTAAGATCAATAAACACTAGAAAGAAATGCTTCACAAACAGGTTGTTCAACTCGACAACTCCTAATTCAAACTAAATCACATACTCCCTCCGTCCCACTTCTATTGTCCAAATTTGAATTTGCTGGTAAAGTTGGCCAACCTTTTGACCATAAATTATAAATATTCTTCGATGTTTTTATAAATCTGTAAATTGAATCTTATAATACAATGAATAAAGTTTTTATTAATAACTATTTATAAAATAATTGTCATCATATGTTACAAATAAATCGCAACATGAAATCAGTTAGTTTTACCAAATTTGGTCAGAGTGACAATAAAAATGAGACAGGGAGTAAAATACTACAGAAGTGGAATATACGTAGTACAACTTCAATACTTGCCTACATGTGAAGGAAGAACTGTAATATGAGGATGTGAATGGTACCAGCCAATAACTCTTGTTCTTCTTCCTGTTTCTGAACTCATTCTGTGCTCTGAAGTTAATTGGACAAATAAAACAACACAAGATGGAA
Organism: Kitagawia praeruptora; assembly: GCA_037693485.1. NCBI lineage: Eukaryota > Viridiplantae > Streptophyta > Magnoliopsida > Apiales > Apiaceae > Kitagawia > Kitagawia praeruptora. The sequence continues at coordinate 103,643,926 of CM075350.1, forward strand.
ATTGCTATGTCATACCGTTACATTTGACTATGTATGCATAAAGTCATTATGAATTGACTTTAGAAAGCTGTCTTTTATCATTCGATTACATAAATCATAGTCCATGTGCATGGTGTCTATAAGACTAGAAAGCAAAGTTAGAGGCTAGGAGCCTAGGACTATGAAAAAACTCCATAAATTTAATTGATAACCAGATTCTACTTAATAGGTAGATCAAAAAAAAAAATCTAAGCAATGGACACTTGCTGGTTCAAATGGCTGGTAGCTAGAGATCCTCTTTAAAGACTTCTAATCAACCTCGCTAAAGGTTAGAGACAGACCATCCCCTTCCCTCACCATTAAAAGGAAAAAAAACTGCGGAACATAATTGCTACCAGAAGATGGTCACCCACACCATGGAATAAAAAATCAAGCATTGTACTTTGCCTATTTTGGCAGTACTTTTACCAGTAAAATATTACAGTCTACTAATGAGTGGAACAAAGTTTCTTACTAAATGTAACAAAGACCAGTGATTAAGCAAATAGACAACATGACATCTGATTAAAAGTAGAAAAAAAAGAAGGATATCTCAGCTTGAACTGATGCAGCAGTCAACTGCTCAGGGTTTGTCTCTACTCGATCCTTCTGCCGATCAGAACGAGGTTGCGGCAGTGCTCCCCAAATCAGAGCAGTCATGGTCCCATTTCTAGAATGCTGCAAGGATTAAAAAAACACTAACAACTTAAAATCCACATCAACAAGATTTAATAGTTGGACTGTACAAAATAACTCAATTTTATTGGATTTGTATCTTGTGATAATAAATGTAGAAATATTAAATGCACAACAAAGACATTGTTCTATAAATTCTCCAAGAATTTATTATCTATCAACAGAGTTCACAGGGACTCTAAATAATAATACGAACAAAAAATACTACTCCCTCTGTCCCATGTAAAAGTTTACATTTGCGGACCAATTTCCGGCACGGATTTTAAGGTATAGTTCTATAACTTATTTTTGATATTTTCTTTTTTTGTATAAAAATAGAACAATCCTATTTTTATACAAAAAAAGAAAATATCAAAAATAAGTTATAGAACTATCATTAAAATGCACCTTAAAATGCGTGTCAGATACGCAATTTTTTATGTAAAGAAATGGGTGGGACGAAGGGAGTAGTCCAAAACGAAGCTATAAGTGGTAAATTAACTATTTCACAATTCAAAGATAATTCTTGTTATGGTGAAGCCAATCTGCGAAATTGACAATTATACCACATATGGCTAAGCGCAATTCAAGAGGCAACAAATCAATTATAAAGATCCAAACTACTAGGAAAGACAGTATCTCAAGTCACCAAAATAAAGTACTCCAAATTCATTCTCTCCCTACGTCACTGAGATAAAGTACTGCAAATTAATTATCTCACTACGTCACTCAGTATTTAAACTTTTACATCACCGGAGAGCAACGGTAACATTCGTGCAAATCATGATCCATCTCTCACCAGACATCACTTGATGTTCATTAAAGTATAAATAATTGCAGTAAAAAACACAAATAATTTCTACATAAACCATGACAATGCTCAATAGCAAATGCAGCTCATATATTATGTTGAAATGGTATACAACTAAAAGTTTCCTAAATCTTGTACAAGGAGCAATACCGAAGCAAGTAAAAAAGATACACACTCAATCCAAAAACTAAACAATTCGACTCTAAAATATATACAGAAAACATGAAAAAATGCAGTGCAATCCATAAAAACCCTAGTACCCAGGTAGTATAAACTAATCAATATAAAGTTCTAAACTTTTTAACTAAAATCAAGAATTAAGATAAAACCCAATACATAATTGTACTCAAAACCCTAAAAAAAGGGGTCAATTAAAAAAAAAGACGAAGAAATGAACCTGAACATCACCAAGAAGAAGACCCATGATCTCTTCAGACTCAGTAGACAATGCATGAGTGACACAAGTTAACCAAACATCCTCTGACATCTTTACACCTGTTAGAGACATTTTCAACACACACAGTTTAAGATTAAGACAAAACTCAGAGTAGATTTACAAAGGGGTTTTGGTTTAGAAAGGAGAAGAAGAGGAGTGCAAAAGTGGTCAAGAAAAAAACTGGGTTTTGTTGTTTTGTTCAGGGGGGATCTTTGGGAGCTGCCTGCCTGCCTGCTGCCCCTTTTTTGTGTAGAAATGCTGTGTGAGCGACTGCAAGGGATGTTATCGTACACCAACCAATCTAGGCCCCCTTTTCCCCCGTAGATTTGGGAGATGTATACAAGTAAAAAACGATAATTATTGGCAAAGGCGTTATTTACCGTAGGATCTCGATAAATAAATATTTGATAAATGAATAATGTTATCAAACGAATAATTTTTTTCGATCCTAATTCCCAACATAATATAGATAATGTATTTTTAAATTCGATAAATGAATAATCTCGATTAATGAATAAAATTTTTCGATCCCGAACGTATTCATTTATCGAGATTTAACTGTATTAGTCATTTGAGTTTTGAATATTTGATTAAACTTGATTTGATTTATTTTTTATTACATTTACAATACATTTATTCGACTTGCATATAGTTTTGTGAAATATTTTTTAAACTTTTTCTAGATCTGTTTTTTCTATTATTTTTCTTAAGATGATTTTATTAAAAAAAATTATAAATGAATTGATAAACTCATGAACGATTTGATGTTTGAATCGAAAAATATTTGATTTGGATTCTATTCAATTCATAAATAAGTAGATTTTAAATATAAATTTAGAAATCAATTTATAAATGAATCAAATTTAATTAGAATGAAATTCAACTCAATCATTTAGAAACAAATTTGATTATTATTTTTAACAAATAACACATGGATCAATATATAATCATTTTAAAATTAAACTCAATTAACTCATTTACATCTCTAATTAGATTTCATACTAGGTTACCTATATAATCTTTGTTACGACTTTGTTCTGAGCTTACGAGCTTATTATCTCTCACATTTAGAGAGAGAGTTTTAGGATTACTAAAAATAATTTAATTTTGATTTAATAGAGGTGTTTCTACTTAAAAAGGAGAAAGTAAAGTTGTTTATTTAAGTTGAATAAACTAGCTTTAAACCCGTGCAAAGCACGGGTTGTTTTTATAATTATTTTTGTTAGATTTTATTTGGATGTTATTGTAAATATTTCATTTTATATTTTAAGTTTTTTCCCACATATTTTAATAATAAAGCATTGTGTTATACTATGTTATTAAATTTTTAAAGGATATATGTGATTTTTTTAATAATTATTATTAAATTTTTTGATGAGTATTTTGTTATTATTATTATTATTATTTTAATTTTTTGTGTTTGAAAGTGAATTTTAAAAGGTGATTTTTTTAAAAAAATTGGGTGTTATTACTGGTTTTGCGTGTGTTTTGATTATTAGTTATTTTTGTTTTATATTATTTTTGTTTTTGTATAAAATTATATTAAGATTGTATATTAAATTATTATTTTGATTTATAGTTTTATTTAATTATTTTTTGATGTTTAACAATAATATATTTGGATTCTCTTTGTGTGTGTATATATATATATATATATATATATATATATATATATATATATATATATATATATATAATATGCAAACTTATCTTCTTAAAAGAAATTATGTGAACTTTTAATAATAATTATTGAAGTTGCATTTTATACATTTATGTTTTTTATTGTTTTTTTATTTCAGTACAATATATGTGATTTTAGTATTATATTCTTGTAATTATTCTTTTTATCTTTTTGATTTTTAAACGTGTGGTAGAATTTTTAAATATTTTTGATTTTTTTTGAAAATATGTGGTATTACATTTTTTATTTGTTTGAATATTGTTTTTTTATGTTTTTTTATATTTTTTTATGTGGGGTGTTTATTATGTGTTTTTGTTTAGAGTAAGTTTAGGATATTTTTGTTGTTTTATATTTAGATACTATATAATTTTATTTTTTGGGTAGTTTTTTAAATTTTAGAAACATGTTTGTTGTAAATGATTTTCATGTGAAATACATATATTCGAACATTTAGCTTAGCATGTATTTTAATATTTCATTTTTTTGGGATTTTTTTTTCTATTTCACCTTTTTTGTTTGTTTACTTTGTTTATAATTTTTGTTAGTTTGTTTGTTTACTTTTGAAAATATATGTTATTTGTTAATAGTGTTGGAGGATTTGTGCTAGGTTTGGCTATTACAACTTATGTTAGTATTATATTCGTGTAATTATTCTTTTTATCTTTTTGATTTTTAAACACGTGATAGAATTTTTAAGATTTTTTTGATTTTTTTTTTGAAAATATGCGTGGTATTACATATGGGGTGTTTTTGTTTATTTATTTTCTTTTTTCATATGGGGTGTTTATTATGTGTTTTTGTTTAGAGTAAGTGTAGGTTGTTTTTGTTGTTTTATATTTAGATACTATATAGTTTTATTTTTTGTGTTGTTTTTTTAAATTTTAAAAACATGTTTGTTGTAAATTACATATATTTGAACTTTAGTGAAGCATGTATTTTAATATTTTAATTTTTGTTGGGATTTTTTTCTATTTCATTTTTTTTGTTTGTTTACTTTGTTTATTATTTTTAATAATGATATGTTATTTGTTAATAGTGTTGTAGGATTTGTCAGTATATTATAAAAAAAATCATTTCATCAAAACTTCCATACACTAATTATATATAAGATATAATGTACCTTCACAATTTTAAAATATCAATAAAATAATTTACATCTATTTATGTTTTTTTATGGATTGCATTTTTGCTAATATTTTTTTTATAGATTGCATTTTAATTATAAGTATAGATTGTATTTTTATAGATACACTATTTATTAAAGATTATGGTTAGTGTACATCAAACCAAGGATTTCACTTTTTCTCTTCCCACAAAAGGATTTCACTTTTTCTCTTTTTACTCTTTCTCTTTTTTAACCTGACTAACCCTGACGACCACTCAAACTTATTTTTTGGGTAGTTTTTTAAATTTTAGAAACATGTTTGTTGTAAATGATTTTCTTGTAAAATACATATATTCGAACATTTAGCTTAGCATGTATTTTAATATTTCATTTTTTTGGGATTTTTTTTCTATTTCACCTTTTTTGTTTGTTTACTTTGTTTATTATTTTTGTTAGTTAGTTTGTTTGTTTGTTTACTTTGTTTATTTTTGAAAATATATGTTATTTGTTAATAGTGTTGGAGGATTTGTGCTAGGTTTGGCTATTACAACTTATGTTAGTATTATATTCGTGTAATTATTCTTTTTATCTTTTTTATTTTTAAACGCGTGATAGAATTTTTAAGATATTTTTGAATTTTTTTGAAAATATGTGTGGTATTACATATGGGGTGTTTTTGTTTATTTATTTTCTTTTTTCATATGGGGTGTTTATTATGTGTTTTTGTTTAGAGTAAGTGTAGGTTGTTTTTGTTGTTTTATATTTAGATACTATATAATTTTATTTTTTGGGTTGTTTTTTTAAATTTTAAAAACATGTTTGTTGTAAATTACATATATTTGAACTTTAGCGTAGCATGTATTTTAATATTTTAATTTTTGTTGGGATTTTTTTCTATTTCATTTTTTTTGTTTGTTTACTTTGTTTATTATTTTTAATAATGATATGTTATTTGTTAATAATGTTGTAGGATTTGTCAGTATATTATAAAAAAAATCATTTCATCAAAACTTCCATACACTAATTATATATAAGATATAATGTACCTTCACAATTTTAAAATATCAATAAAATAATTTACATCTGTTTATGTTTTTTTATGGATTGCATTTTTGCTAATATTTTTTTTTATAGATTGCATTTTAATTATAAGTATAGATTGTATTTTTATAGATACACTATTTATTAAAGATTATGGTTAGTGTACATCAAACCAGGATTTCATTTTTTCTCTTCCCACAAAAGGATTTCACTTTTTCTCTTTTTACTCTTTCTTTTTTTTAACCTGACTAACCCTGACGACCAGACGACCACTCAAACTCCCTTACGCTAATTATATATAGGATATAATGTGTTTAGGTAATTTTACTTAAAGTTAAATGGGGTTTAATAATTTTGACTTAAAATGAAATTTGATTTAAAAAAATTGTAAATTCATAATATTTAAATTTCACAAAAATGAATCAAATCCGTCCTAAATTTTCTATTTCAATGAACAGGCTCTTCCCATAATTTTATCGATAAGTCATAAGTGAAGACTTAAAACAGTTTTTTAACTGAAACCGGTTTTAAGCCGGTGCACCTAAATAGAGCAAAAGCTTCCGAAAGTAAAAAACTAGGAGGTGTTACCAAACGGGTTGTTAATTTAAATTCATTATTGTTCACAATAAAATAAAAAATAACCTTGTGCTAGAAAAAAAAATACAAATACACATACATAGTTACAGTTACAGATACTCCTATGTACTTGTATCTGCACAGGGCTTTCATACAAGAAAACCTCAGCAGCTGCAAACTCTGCGCACAACTGTCAAAATGGCTGCCTGTAAGCTCTCTCTCTCTCTCTCTCTCTCTCTCTCTCTCTCTATCATTCTCTCGTGCCTTATAATCCTAATTCAACCAGTTCTCACTAGAGAACTTTTTGGATTTTTTTTAATGTGATTGTAGCAGTAAATTAAGGCCACATGCTTTGTTTTATTCACTATCTGTATTTGTTTTAGCGAAATGGTTATCTGGGTGATAAAAAGATTTCATTTTTCTGATAGTTATGTGATTTAATTACTAAACCAGGTGGTTGTTCTGTAGTTTCAGGTTTAAACTTGTCAAACTTGAAATTGGGTTCTTGTAAAATTGAAGTTGCCCCCTTGGTACCCATGTGTGGCCTTAAATATCGAAAAAATGGTGGCTTAATATTAACACAGAGGCCAGGCAAAAAGTTAATTGGATGCCGGTGTTCGTCTGATGCACAATGTAAGTGGTTTATTTTTTCCATTACAGCAATAGACCTTTGCTTTGTTGTTCACAGCATTGGTTCTTCAGCCCCCGTTCCACTAATAATATCCTAATTCTCTTATTGGAAATTTTCGAAATGTATGTCATCTTTCTATGTGAGTCACTGATTATTGATATATATCTGTTAAGAACCCTGTTATCATTTTTTATGTTCCCTGAAAATTTACATATTTGTGTTGGAAATGTAGAATACAATCAACATAGGCGTAAAAGTGTGAATGGCTGATATACAATGTTAGTGGAGCAACAAGTAATTATGAGAGTTGTGGATCTTGGAGAAAGTTATATTGTGCACTACTGCAATCCGTAAATACCTGGAAAACAAATTGCTGTATAATTTATGTAGATATCATAATTGTGTGTTGCGTTTCTGCAAAAAGCAAGGGAAAAGTAGACTATCTAGATAAAACTGATTCGTTTGCTGAAATATTGTTTTTTCTGATTCTTTCATTCATATTGTGTGCTTATTATGAAGTGTGATTAAATCAAAATTGCATCCCTGAGGGATTGATAGTATTATGCAAATAATGTTGCCATTTTTTGCTTTGAGTTGTGATTGTTCATTGCATGTCTGTCTGTGCTTTCATATAACAGCACAGGTACATTTAGGCGATGGCTTTAAAGAAAATGAACCTCTTGGCTCAACGAGCCAAGTTGCTCCAAATGCACTTGAGGCAAGTACCTTACTTTATGTATGTCTATTTACCATGTATTAGTAGCTTTCATTTTCATAATAATAACTGCTGACTATTTTGGTACAAATACTTGACCGCTGTTAAATTTGTAAAGAATTTAAGACTGAAGACAATTTATACTCTATTTGATCGTAATTTGTCTCCATTTTGTGGTAGCAATTTATTTGATTTTCAGTAAGAATTGCCCACTTTTTCTTTAAACTTTGGAAACAACCTCGATATGAAATATAAGGGTAAGGCTGCATTGGGAATCTCGTGAGGGAGCCTGTGCACGGGTACCACCTTAACGATGTCATCTCTAACTTTAAAATGATTCTTGAGAATTTGCACTTGGGCATTCAAATGTCGTTAGATATATAACGAGTTCTAGTTCACTAAATCGTGCACTCTTGTGAAAGTTTAAGAACGTGTGGTTTTGTCAATTCAGCACAACTTGCAACACAAATCTTACTCATAGTAAAAATTATGATGTGCATGTAACTTATATTCTTATTAAATCACATTACAGGTGGAGTCTCTCGTCACAAAAATTTGTGACACTACTTCAATTGCCGAATTCGAACTGAAAGTACCTTTAAAGATTTCTGATTTTTTACTTCATATTTATTCAGTAAACTCAAGAACCATTGGCATGGTTAGTATCTGCACTTGTTGCTCATTAGTTAGAAAAAAAAAACCTTTGTTAATCTCATTCACTCTCTGCTAGCTTGGTGGCTTCCGGCTATATGTAACTAGGGACCTGAGAGGCAAAACTGAAGCTCCACCACTTCCAGTTTCTGCTCCTGTGACCAGTACCATTGTTTCTGCACCAGATCATAATGGGTCCGCCTCTTCAACATCGTTAGCAATTTCCAAACCAGTCCTTACTTCGGGTGGAATTCAATCATTCCTTGACAAAGCTGGTGACGACGGGTTGGTAATATTGCAATCTCCAAAGGTCAGAATGCTAAACAGTATTCTGCTTATACAGTTGGCATAAAATATCATACTAACTCAAAAAAAAAAAATCCAGGTTGGATTTTTTCGGAGGTCTCGAACCATCAAGGGCAAACGTGCACCGCCAGCATGCAAAGAGGTATGCAGCTGTGCAATTTTGGGTCACAGAAGCAAATGCCTTTTCTGACTTTTAAAGCTTAGATAAATTCAGAAATCATGCATCTAGTTACTTTTCTCATCATAACTATTAGAGTTATTAATGATGTTAGATCTTAATTTTTTATTGTTCTGACTTCTGAAACCTCTATGTTACTCATTTTTCCTCTTATTGTTAATTTCATCGATAAAGTATAGGGTAAGAAGAAAACAAATTTGTGTTAATTAATGTGATTCTTTTTGGTAATGTTCGTTTGTTAATTCTGTTTTTTGAGTCATTGTAAATATTGTGTTGTGTGATTGGTATTTCAAATAGAGTTGTCATGTAAGAGACATAATCCAGGCATTTAGGTTTATACCATTGAAGTTAAGGATGGCTGTGGGAGTGAATTTTTGTCGTGCATCCATAAAAAATAGCACACATTATCATGTCCAGTTCCATATAGAAATTCTCAAAAAAAAATTGTAAAACATTGTTTTTCAGCATACGTTTCAATGTATTGCTTTCCGTGTCGTTACAGTTTTTAGTGTGATAGGTTCACTTTCAGTCCTTTCGTAATTACGTTTAAATTACTCATTTGACAGAAGCAACCAGTGAAGGAGGGTCAAGTACTTTGCTACATTGAACAACTTGGTGGTGAGATCCCAATTGAGGTAAGTACCTGATAAGTGAAACAAAGCTGTTGATATTATTTTAGTGCACTAGATTATCAATCTTAGTGAAGATATGAAAGAAAGATTTAGGTTGAATTCACTGAAAAAGATATTATCAAAGCTCATTCCTGTTACATAAGTGTGATTTCAATATACTGATATAAGCCTCAAATATTAGCCTCACCACATGCTTTCCTTGCCTATCTGCCTAACTGGCAGTAATATGAGCAATACTAACTAAATATTGTTCTTAGGATATACATATTGCTAAATTGCATTAGTACCTTCACTTAATGGTCTTTATAAATACAACCATAATTGTAAGATTATTTTTTTACATCTTAGATAACAATGTCATGTGCCAACTAAATGGTTATTCCTTTTTCTAGTCGGAGACTTCTGGAGAGGTTACTAAGATACTTAGAGAGGATGGAGGTATGTCTGATGATCATTTGCTTAGAGTTTCTTGCATCTTTTACTGCTTAACTTATCTTGTCTGTTTCACTTGACAGATCCAGTTGGATATGGCGATGCTCTGATTGCAATCCTGCCTTCTTTCCCTGGAATAAAGAAGCTTTAGTGAATAGTTAGTGTATTTTGTTATATTTGCCAGTTGTAAACTAAATATGTTTGAGAAACAGTTTTGAAGTCTTTGACCTTTCCCATGTACATTTGGAGTAAAACTTAAAGTTAGATTTTTTTTATTTTTTTTTGGAAGCAAAACTTAAAGTTAGATTTTAGTTAACAAGTCCTTCAAATTTGGTGTCTTGTATATTTGTGCTGTACATATATGCTGGTGAAAGATGAAACTTTGTATTTTACTGGATGGTGTGTGTGGCTACTGCCTGCATTGAGGAAGAATATGAAATACTTCACCGACTGCCTGCTTTGAGGAAGAATATGAAATACTTCACCGTTGCAATGGGAAAGGAGCTGCTGCAGTACTTCACCAAAGCAGAGGATGTTAGGAATTTATCAGGCGCAGCTGGCTCGCAAGCAAAGTAAAATTGAGAAAAACTGGAAATAAGTGGACACCGAATTTTACGTGGAAAACCCTTAAATAAATTAAGGGAAAAAAACCACAGGCAAAAGTAGGAGGGTTTCACTAAGAGAAAGAATTACGCCACCTTCTCTCTAAAATAAGGAGAGTACAATTGATAAAACTCTCTCTTATAGTAGGAGAAAACACTCTTTATATTACAAAGGAGAGACCCTAATGTTTAGAAGATATTTATATATAATATATATATTCTCACTATTCACTTTCTCCTTAACTCTTTACTGTCTCTCTCTTTCTCTTCCTTCTTTTCTTATCATCACAATGGCTTTGGTGGAGGTCTATTTATAGGCCTCTAAACAAATTAGTTACATCATTGATTACGGAAGACATGAGCTAGATTTTCAATGAAGGCTGCACCTTCAATCTATGACCATGGACTTTGAATTGGACAGCAGCCTTGTTTGAATTCAAAGTTCTTAGCCACCTTCCACAAAGGAGGCTTTATACTTTGACATTTCTCCCACTTAAAGCCACCTTTGTGATCAATCTTCAACCCTTCCTCTTTTGCCAATATCATGCTGCTTATGTTTCTGTCAGGCCGATGGAGGATCGGCACTGTATGAATTTGTCTGTGTTGACCGGCTTGGTCATAATATCTGCTAGGTTCTCATTAGTGTGAATCTTTTGCATATCCACAGTTCCTTCTTCCACTACTTCTCGTACAAAATGGTATTGTACCCTTATGTGCTTCGTCCGTGAATGAAAGGCTGGATTCTTTGCAATGTACAAAGCACTTTGACTATCACAAAACAGAACAATCTTTTCTTGTTTGTGCCCAAGTTCCTCCAATAACCTTTGTATCCAGATTGATTCCTTGCAAGCTTGTGTAGCTGCCATGTATTCTGCTTCTGTTGTAGATAAAGCCACAACCTTCTGCAGTTTAGACATCCAGCTTACAGCTCCTCCTGCAAGTGTATACACATAACCTGTAGTGGATTTGCTTTTGTCGAGATCTCCTGCAAAATCTGAATCCACATAACCTCTTACGGTCAATTCTGATCCTCCATAACATAATGCAACATTTGAGGTTCCTTTGATGTATCTCAGAATCCTCTTTACTGTATTCCAATGCTCTCTACCAGGATTCGCCATATACCGACTAACCGCTCCCACTGCTTGTGCGATATCTGGTCTTGTACATATCATGGCGAACATCAAACTTCCCACTGCTGATGCATACGGTACTCGAGACATCTCCCTCCTCTCTGCTTCATTGCTAGGTGACATACTTGAGGATAACTTGAAATTAACAGGAAGTGGGGTAGAAATTGGCTTACAATCTTGCATGTTGAAGCGACGCAAGATCTTGTTTAAGTAATTTTCCTGAGATAGCCAAATCTTCCTATTATTTTTGTCTCGGTGAATTTGCATCCCTAGAATCTTGTTTGCTGGTCCAAGGTCCTTCATTTCAAATTCCCTAGCCAACTGTGCCTTTAATTCTTGGATTCGACCTTTGTTGGGGCCTGCTATCAACATGTCATCCACATACAACAATAGAATGATAAAGTCATTATCATCTTCAAACCTTTTGTAGTATGTACAATGGTCTGCACTAAGTCTGTTGTATTCAAGGCTCATGATGAAGGAATCAAATCTCTTGTACCAACACCTCGGCGCCTGTTTGAGACCGTATAGAGATTTGATCAATCTGCAAACCAAGTTCTCTTTGCCTTTTTCAACAAAACCTTCTGGCTGGAGCATATAAATTTCCTCTTCAAGATCACCGTGAAGAAATGCAGTTTTTACATCCAACTGCTCCAAATGTAAATCCAATGTAGCACACATAGCCAGGACTATTCTGATTGTTGTAAGTCGTACTACCGGAGAAAATATCTCATTAAAATCAATGCCTTCTTTCTGAGCATATCCTTTTACTACCAATCTTGCACGATACCGTTCTATTTGATCATTGCTATCCCGCTTGATCTTGTAGACCCATTTATTACCAATGGCTTTTCTTCCAGGTGGTAAAGGTACGAGCTCCCATGTCTTGTTCTTGTGTAGAGCTTCGATTTCTTCTTGCATTGCTGTCTTCCACATGGACGCATCTGGGGTGTTAGAAGCTTCATGAATATTTGAAGGTTCTCCGTCCTCAGTTAAAAGACAGTATGCAATATTGCTCTCTGTAACATACTCTGAGTGCCAAGCTGGTGGCCTTCTTCCACGAGTAGACCGGCGAACTTCCTCAGACTCGACTGGTTCGTTTGTCTCGTGCTCTGATTCTGATTCAGAAGAATTTGATCCTTCTTCTTCTAGATTATTTTCCACGTGTACAGTTGTAGTCTCTGAACTTTTCTTTGTCGTGCTATCATTTTCTTCTTTAAGTTGTAATTGATTTTCTACAAAAATCACATCCCTGCTGATAATGAGCTTATGAGTAGTTGGATCCCATAGGCGATACCCCTTTATTCCTTCAGCATACCCTAAGAATATACACTTCCTGGATTTTGGATCCAATTTTGTTCTTTCTTGGGAATTATACATTACATATGCTGGACATCCAAAAGAATGTAAAGAAGAGTAATCTGCTGGCTTACCAGTCCACATTTCCCATCGGCGTCTTTAAGTTAATTGCAGTTGATGGCGACCGATTTATAATATAACAGGCGGTCATAGCTGCTTCTGCCCAAAAAGAGTTAGGTAGACTCGCAGTTCTCAACATAGCTCTCATTCGTTCTGCAAGAGTTCTGTTCATCCGCTCTGCTACTCCATTTTGCTGTGGAGTGTATGCAACTGTGAACTGCCGTTTGATACCTTCTCGCTTACAAAGAGCAAGAAACTCACCATCTATGTACTCTCCTCCATTATCTGTCCTCAAACACTTTATCCTTTTTCCAGATCCAAGTTCCACCAGCACTTTGAATTCTTTAAAGATTGAAAACATATCTGACTTCTTCTTGATTGGATATACCCAACATCTCCTGGAATAATCATCAATAAAAGACACCAAGTACTTTGCTCCTCCCAGTGATATTTCTGATGATTCCCATACATCGGAATGAATTAAGTCTAGGATGTGCTTACTCCTAGCAACAGATCTTCCAAAAGCCAATCTATGCTGCTTACTTGTAACACAATGCTCACAGAAAGGTAAGTTTACTGATTTGAGCCCCGGAAGCAATTTTCTGTCGGAGAGATTCTTCAATCCCCGTTCTGACATGTGGCCTAGTTTATTATGCCACATCATCGTTGATTCTTCGTCTTCATTGATTGACACAATGCACGCATTAGCTTCCAATAGTGTTTCCCCTTCAAGCATGAATAGATTTGCTGCAATCTTTTCTGCCTTCATTATCACAAGTGCTCCTTTTACAATTTTCATAATCCCATTTTCAACATGGGTCCTGCATCCAAGACTATCTATTTGCCCTACAGACAATAGATTCTTCTTCAAGCCCTTCACATGCCGTACATTCTGAATAGTGCGAACCGTACCATCAAACATCTTTATTTTGATAGTACCAATACCGACGATCTTTAAAGCATGATCATTTCCCATGCGCACAGCACCTCCTGGAATTGATTCATATTTATGGAACCATTCTCTTCGAGATGTCATGTGCCATGTTGCTCCTGAGTCTAGTAACCAGACATCCATGAACTGCTTTTTACTTTCATCAGTTGTTGCCTCGCTAAATAGAACTTCGGCATTTTCCGAGAAACTTGCTACATTCCCTTGAGCATTTGGTGACTCAGGGTCTCCGCTCTTCTTTTTGTTCCAACAATCCTTCTTGAAGTGCCCCTTCTTACCACAATTATAACATTTAATATTTTTCCTGCTTCTTGACTTCGATCTACCACGATTCTGACTCCCACTGGAGCCACGTTCCGTTGATCTCCCTCGTGTCACCATCAAAGCTTCTGCTTGTTGGGAACTTGCCTGTCTGTCCTCCCTGTTTTTGCGCCTGTTTTCTTCTTCTAAAACAGCAGCAGCAATATCATCGAAGACTAGATAGTCTGAAAGAATGTTGTTCGTCAGGTTGATGATGAGTTGATCATACGTGTCAGGTAGACTTTGAAGTAAGATCTCAGCACGCTCAATTTCTTCTATTTTATGCCCCAATGTAGTAAGCTGAGAAAACAAAGTATTTAAGGTGTTGACATGGTCGGTAACCGAAGTGGATTCCGCCATTCGAAGAGTGTAGAGCCTCCTCTTTAGGAATATCTTATTGTGAAGTGACTTGGCCTCGTACAGTCTTGTTAGAGTATCCCATATCTCTTTTGCCATTTTTTTCTCTGCCACACTGGACAATACCCCATCGGCTAGTGCTAAATGTAGATTGGCAATTGCATTGCCATCTATCTCTTTCCACTTTTCATCAGTGATTGTCGCAGGCTTGTCTCCAATTGCTTCCAAGCAATTATCCTTCCGTAAAATAGCCTTAATCTTCATTTTCCATAATGAGATATTGCTCCCATTGAACTTCTCAATATCGTACTTTGCTGCCATAGTGATGCTTCGACTTTTGGATTTGAACTGATTTTCACTATTTCACAGTACGTGAACAGTACCGTATTTGTGAATAGTACCGTATCCGTGAATAGTACCGTATCCGTGAATAGTACTCTGCAACCTATAGCTCTGATGCCACTGTTAGGAATTTATCAGGCGCAGCTGGCTCGCAAGCAAAGTAAAATTGAGAAAAACTGGAAATAAGTGGACACCGAATTTTACGTGGAAAACCCTTAAATAAATTAAGGGAAAAAAACCACAGGCAAAAGTAGGAGGGTTTCACTAAGAGAAAGAATTACACCACCTTCTCTCTAAAATAAGGAGAGTACAATTGACAAAACTCTCTCTTATAGTAGGAGAAAACACTCTTTATATTACAAAGGAGAGACCCTAATGTTTAGAAGATATTTATATATAATATATATATTCTCACTATTCACTTTCTCCTTAACTCTCTACTGTCTCTCTCTTTCTCTTCCTTCTTTTCTTATCATCACAATGGCTTTGGTGGAGGTCTATTTATAGGCCTCTAAACAAATTAGTTACATCATTGATTACGGAAGACATGAGCTAGATTTTCAATGAAGGCTGCACCTTCAATCTATGACCATGGACTTTGAATTGGACAGCAGCCTTGTTTGAATTCAAAGTTCTTAGCCACCTTCCACAAAGGAGGCTTTATACTTTGACAGAGGAAAGACTGCTGCAGTCCTTTTCTGATCATCACTTTCTAAAAAGCGAGCAAATGAATTAGTAGAATCTAGACAACTTTGTTATTAAAAAACGTAGAAAATTCGAAACAAGAACTAATTAAAAATTTGGAGGATTTGAATGTAGGAAATTAGAATTTGACCGAAGAAAATGTAGTCGATTACTTTGATTTATATTTGAAATTGATTTGAATTGTTTCTTGTGTTATCATATTTGGATTGTTGGAAAAAAAAATAGGGTCCTTTTTTTGAGTTTCGTCCTGGACCCTCGTATTGTATGAAACGACAAAATTCATATTAAACTATTGAAGTAACCTGGTGCCATTTTCCCTAGAGTTACTATCTTCGCCAAAATATACTATGGATAGAATGAATAGGTTAAGGACTCATTGAGAAGCAATCTTTACACATATAGGCCATACCGCCATAGCATTAGCACAATAAACTCAGGATAATGATTAAAATAAAAATGTTTAAAAATTTGCACTACTAGCATGTCTCGCCAGTGCATGAGCAGCTTGATTCCCATCTAGACAACAATATAAGACATCAGATTTCTATGAACAAGTCTATAAACAAGTGCACAGCAGCTTCCATATTTTGGTCGGATCGAAAACTTGTAACTGAATGTTATGCCCAAAATTTGACATGGGTACTTTAGGATGGATCCGGGTTGGTTTCGGGTCTAATTTGGGATTTTATGGACCAAAATAGGGCTTTGGTGATGGCACAGGAAGTTAGGGCGCGCCCTGGTTCGTGAAAGGTGTTTAGATGGCTACAAACTATTGATTTTCACTAAAGTTGGTTTTCCAAGAATTATTGAAGAAATTTCTCAAGCTGGGATTCTACTCAAGCTGGGATTCCAGAAGTTGAAGAATTCCCTCCTGTCGTATCTCAGGAGGGGGATGTCCGTCGCAGAAGGCCTCCAGGGGTTTGCCTGGATATAAGGACCCTTCTTAAACACTAAGGGCGCGCCCTAAGGTGGAAAGATGGGGACTTTCTGGTGTGTGCTTTGGGAGCTCTGTTCCTGTAGCCAATGGGCGCGCCCTCATTGGGGAACTTTGGAGTAATCCTGCACTTTGCACCCAAAAGCTCTGGATCACCTGTCCTGCTATCTGGTGGGTGCTTCTCATTCGGGGGACAGGGATGCGTTCTGCACTTGGGGTAAATCACGGCTATACCTGCATCCTTGAAATAAAGAAATAGCTGGTAGCGGATAGGACTAGTCCTCGATGGGGGAAGTTTCCTTTCCGTGAAGTCTTGAGATCCTGGATGAGCCTTGGGCCTTTGTGGTTAGGCCTCATAGTAGAATATTCCGGAAGCTGGTCCGTTATCCAAGCCTATTTGGGTTTCTTGCTCTCCAAGAACTACGTATGGCTTGATCCCCTATAAATACCGGGGTACGTAGGCCGATTGAGGGGTTGGAAGTCGAGAGCTCTGAAATAGCCGCCACTAACCCTATCAATCTCAGCTACCAATCACAAACAACCATCACACGCCACCACTCTTTTCGGTAAAGAACCACCGCTGTAGATCTTGTTTCCGGCGAAGTACCTCGAAATTTGTTGTTACCAAATTCCTCCGTCAACAAATTGGCGCTAGAAGGAGGGGAGCCAATCAAGATCTTCATCTTAGGAGGAAAAGATGTCTCATAATCAGCGTGGGGGTTTTCATGAAAAGGAGGATTACGTTCTGAAGATAGCTTGGGGGCAACCAAGCTCGTCACGAAGCTTCTGTTCCGGAGGAAATTTCTGTTCCTCCGCACCACCATGGAACTCCAGCCATCACCGGCGGATAGCCGCCCGTTTCTATCAGAAAGGCGGCATCAATGGAGCAATTCTATCGTATGGGAGATGCCATAAATAAATTCGGGGTAAGATTGAGTTCTGTGGAGGAAGTGCAAGAAAGTAGGAGAAAATCTCGGAGTATCCCACAAAATCATCGCCGAACAGGGAAAGCCCTCCAAGTTAAGGAAAGTTCTCGAAGAGGTTGTTGGATCCTCAAGAGAGGGCGCACCCTCACCCTCACCGCTCTGGGCGTACCCCTAGTGAGATTCGGAGTAATGAAGAAAAGATGATTTTCACGTTGTTGTTGCAAGAAGATGGTTCCGGGTATGTTCAAAGGCGGTGGTTTCCGGTCAGCGACGTTGAACTAGATTTTCCAAGGGAAGATTTCAAGATTGATTCGAAGAAGGATGTTCCAGGAAAGAGGCACCATCAGGGCGCGCCCTCACCATTAGGATGCGCCCTCACTATCAGGATGCGCCCTCACGGTAACACTTGTTTTGTCGTGATTTCCACTATTTGTTCCTTCAATTTTAGCAGGAAGAAGATTGTGAAGGAGAATCCCCAAGAAATCTCAAGGCGCGCCCTGAGGGTGGTAGCCAAGGCTCGGATGATTTCCAACTTCTAGGAAAATTCGATGGTTGAACACGTTCTCATCTCCAGGACGCATCCTCTAGAGAGGGCGGCTCCTCACCCATCTGGCGAAATCCAATGAATTAAGGAAAACCTCACTACTATGAGGAGGAGCTTTGCTAGCTTGAGGGAACGCCTAGGAATAAGGCTCGGGAGCGAGGCCCCATGATCCACAGCGCGTGCCCCCTGATTACAGGTCGAGGCCCCTTGGACATGAGCGAGCCATTCCTCGGAGTGATGATCCACAGCGAGTGCCCCCTGATTACAGGTCGAGGCCCCTTGGACATGAGCAAGCTCTCCCTCGCGATAATATTGGAAGAAGAAGTAACCGTGATAACGATGATAGAAGAACAAAGATATATTGAGTGGATAGGCAACCTCATAATAAAGTGGGCTCGCCCTCAAGTGGTAGATTCCCTCGTATTTTTCAAGTTCCTTCAGGTACCTCCAGTGAAGTGAGGTCGAGGACGTGCCCTCCGTTGAAAGGAAAGTCTCAAGGAAAGCTTCAGGGAGATCCACAGCCTCATGGAAATTCATAGCCTCATGGGAATCTCTAGCCTCAAGGAAATCCACAGACTCAAGGTCAGAATCAAAGGAATGATCAAACAACTCAACTTCCACCCTTGGGGGGTACTCATCCAGCTAATATCCCAGAAGTTGGAGTTTGCAATGTTGAGTTCTTCAAAAGGCTTTTATATAGCAAACGCTTCTTTAGAGGACGCATCCTCAAGAAAAATATTGATGTGCAAATGATTTCCCATTTTCTAAAAAAATTCGATGATTAAAAATGCCCTCAGAGCCGAGCACGCCTAAGAAGATTATTAAGAAGCGCGCCTTCCCCTGACCGGGCGCGCCTCCAGGTAATATCCAACCTTTATATTATTTTGCTTTATATATTTATTGCAGGTATAAAATTATAGGGGTTTGCCTGGTGAGAGCTTCCAGGGATTTTCCTGATGCAAAGGCTTTCAAGGGTTTGCCTGGCTAGAAGAAGGAAAAACATTTGGAATCGAGGCCCTGTGATCCACAGCGCGCGCCCCTGATTACAGGTCGAGGCCCCTTGGACATAAGCGAGCCCTTCCTCGGGATGATGATCCACAGCGCGCGCCCCCTGATTACAGGTTGAGGCCCCTTGGACACGAGAGAGCCCTTCTTTGAGATTTTGTTGGAAGACGTTGATGTGTAGGAATGACGTTGTTTTGGCCAAATCACCAGAGTGAGGAATAGCCCTTGACATATTGCTGAGGGCGTGCCCCCAAGAAAGAAAAGCCCTACAATTGTTCCCTTGATTTCTCATAGTGGAACCTCAACCTCGGGGAAATGCTCTATATCAGGACTTAGTTTTAAGGAAATGTACAACTTCAAGAAAATCCTCCAACATAGGGCGCGCCCTCAAGGAAAGATGCAAATGCTCAGGCGGGCTACAATATATACGAGGATAAGTTACTGCTTGAACTCCAGAGGGAAAGAAGCTGAGTTGCGGCCCCACGAACCATAGAGTGTGCCCCCTAATCATCAGGTTGAGGCCCCAAGGTCATGAAGGAGCCCCTCTACACAAGAATGACATTCATCCGGACTTGAAGAAACTCTGTCATCGCCTTCAGCAACTCCAACGGCTCTCTTAAAATTCCCATATTGGGATGCCTCTTTAAGAGATGCTTCTTTAAGGAATGATATTCTGATGCTGGGGGGTAGTACTGATGCACCTCCCTAGCCCTATATATACATGTCTTTCAGGACAATTTGTGTGAACAGCGAAATACCCCCACGGGGATGCCTCTTCGTGAGATGCCCTTTATTGGATGTCTCCTAATGAGATGCCTCTTCGAGAGATGTTATTCATAGCATGCCTCATTTTGAGATGCCCCTTCATGGGATGAGATTTGAAGTGGCCCGTGACCGAAGAATGCACTCTTTCTACCTGAAGTTGATTGAAGTAAGGCAATGCCTGAATAGTAGACTACAAGAAAGTGACAAGTACAAGCAGACCAAGAGGAAGTTCATGAAAATTAATTAATCAAAGGACCAGCTTATAAAGACTTCAAGAAACTTAGCTGCGGATCTGTTGAGATGATGTTCTAATGAGGCGCACCTTGGAGGTCATTTGCATTGAGCCAGCATTGAAGAACAAGTCTAAGCACAAGGACGCGCTTGTCAATAATAATTTGGTGGGATTTGCAAGTGCATCAAGTAAAATTCTAATTACAAGACTTTCACAAATCCATATGCAACAATGGAAAGCAAAATTTGAAGTGTGTGGTGAAACCCACGCGTGAATGGAGAAAAAATACAAAACAAGTATGTGTGTGTGCACGTCATTGCTGTCTTCTTCTATTCTTAATTTTATAAGAAAACATTGATACTAGTATGCATGAAGATGATGTTGGTATGAGACTTGTACGAAAACAAAGAGGGTCCGCGTGAATTCAAGCAAATGAAGAAAAATACTTTGCCTTTGAAATGTGGTGAAAGTTGGAGGGACTCGCGAGCACATGGTTGAGAAAACACACGGGATTTGCAAATGCACTGTGAAGACTACGGGAGTTTGAAGTGTTATATTGGTCATGTAAATTGATTGTGGGGTCTGTCTTGAATAATTGGTGATCAGAAATTAGAAAATGATACTAATGCATGCGAGTATTAAAATAAGTTTATAGTAATGCCTGGGTATCTTTAACACTGGTCTATAAAATAGTTCAAAGGAGTTGATGACATTGGAAGTTTGGTATCAAAGGGCGCGTCCATATGCTCAAGAAATTGATTCAACATTTGAGAAATTCGAGTTACTGACGAGGCATGTTTTTATGTGTTAACTGGTGTATGTATAAAAAATACATTAAAGAGGGAACCCCCTCTATTACAGATGATCTTTAAAGAGAAACACATGGTATATTAATCAGGAAAGAATAAGGAGTCTAAAAACTCATCCTGAAGGGGTATAAACATTTGAACGAAATATCACATGATATTGGTACTCGGCACTCAAGGAATTGGATATCAGTGGTTGTAAAAGCTTTGTTAAACTTCCAGAAAGTATAAGCAAAATGAGATTCCATAGGAACCTTAATCTTTCTAGTTGTGAAACTTTTGCTGAAATTCCAGAGTCATTCATATTTCCTCTGAATCTGCCTACACTGAACTTGACAGATTGTAAAAGTTTGACAAAGCTACCCGAAAGTACAAGTGAGATTCCATTCCTTCGAAATATTAAGCTCTCTGGTTGCTCAAGCCTATTTGAGTTTCATGGGTCACAAGTTTCTGTTAAATGCTTGTCATGGAATATCAGCGAACCTAATCGAAAACAAGTAGAACTGGACTTCCACGAAACACAGGGTACCCCGTCTGACATTACAGAAGTACTTGGCGCCAAGGTGCTGAATATCTGTATATTTTGCGAGCAGCTCAACTAACAATATCTCAAGAAAAGATGATTACCGTCCCACTTATAGGTCAAGAACTTGAGTGATCTGGTAAATTGAATGTGCTGGTAAACTTAAAATTTCAGATAACAGATCGTTTATAGTTGTTTTCTGAAGTGCAAAGCCTTATTTGAAGCTCATGATTTCTTATTTGGTTACATATCTCAGTGGTGCCCCATATCATGATCGTTTAAGTTATGCAGGGACCTGGAATGATATTTGCATGGATAGTGCTGGAAGATTGAAGTGTTCAACAGCAAACCAACTCCGTTCAACCAAATATCACGTACGGGACTTTTTGATAAGGCGACTGCCAGTTGATTGAGAACGGGAAACCTTATGGATGGGTTTTGTTTGAGCTGCTCCATCGTTTGAAAAATGCAAGCTGACATTACTTTCATGTATGTTTTGTTCATTTCAAAGTTAAATTATATGTTGTGCACAGAAATGATATGATGATGATGAGAGCTACTGGAAAAGCAAGAATATAATTGATATAATCCCAACCGCCGTACTATCAAAACTCACCAAGTTGGAGGAACTAAGCATCAATTTTGATCCACGGGATGTATGGTGTGGTGCTTTAGAGAAAGCTATTATAGCAGACCTGCTTAGCCTAAGAAAGCTAAAAATTCTGAGGTTGTATATGCCAAATACTGAACTTCTCCAAAATCTCATGGAACTTAAGTCGAACAAGGATGATTTGTCTATACACAAAAATTATCAAATTTCACTGTCATACTTGGTCCTCATGGTCAGCGTTTCATATCTCGTTTACCATGTGACCTCGAAGTGGCAAGAAAAGCACGTCTGAGTTTGTTGATGCACTGAAACACGCCAATGCTTTGTATCTAGATCGCTATTGGAATATTCAGAAGCTTTCCGTTTTCAAAGCAGATGAATTAAATAAGTTGAAGTTCTGCGTAATGGCAGAGGAAGGAGATGCTAGTTTAAACTTTAAAAGAAAATAAATATATTTGTGAAGGTCCAAGGTGACAAGTTAAAGAAAATCAAGAGTTGACAAAGAAAGCTTGGCAACCGCGACATGGGTGCGTCCTTGTGATGAGAAAATGAGTGATGTTGTTGCTGAGTTTATAAACCAAATCAACGAAGGCATTAGGTTGTGGAACTTGCGCTATTGGATTTCTAGTTGAAGCAAAAATCAAGATTCTGTTCGGTTACTAGCTGTTGAAGGATGTGTTACTCTTGGGAAACTGTTGGAACCTCAAGATTTTGTAACACATATACTTCTTGCATTGTCAACTTTTTCCAGGATAAGTCGTGGCATGTTCGTTACCTGGCTGCCAATCAACTCTATAAATTATGTGAAGCTGGGAGACCTGAACCTACTGGGACGGAAATAATTCCTGCATATTATTGGCAAGCTGGATCAAGTCAACCAAGGTATTGGAATAGATTCATTATCTATGTGAATAATAATGTTACAAAGCATGAAGATTATGTACAAAATAAAAAGGGTACAGTAGCAAGGCGCGCGCGGGTTGACAAACAAGAAAAGATGATGGAATTTACAAAGCTTTTGTTTTAAATGGGACAAGGATGTCATGAGAAATAAATCAAGATAAAGCTTTGAGGATCACATTCAAAAAGATAAAGAGTGGTATGTTGTATACGTAAATGCTTCAACAAGCGATATAGTCAAATTCTACTACTATGAAAGCTGACAGGACGCGCCAGGGAAGTACACAAACAAAATGAAGTTCCCAATTTATTGTGTAAATTAATTGCAGTGAAATTAATATTTACCATAAATTGGTATGGGGGCCTACATTACTTAAGTGGTGGTTTAACTTTAAACCATTTAATTTGTGGTCATCACATGCGGATGAAAAGGATGAAAGGTTGATGCTCATTAGTACAAATTATTGGAATGAGTATATGTTGAGTCTGTGAGTAAAAAGAGAAAGTAATGCTACTTTTATTAAATGTTTCATATGATAAGATGTGTATTTAAAAATGGTTGGTGGGCCCCATAGCATTTAGAAATGAACAACCAAGATGACATACTTGCTTTCAAGAAGATGTGCGTGAATATTGGTTATTTGTGTTGATAATTGATTTATTAATTATCCTTCGCCCGTGAAATCAATATGGGTCAACTCAGATTGCAAATTGAAGTATGGAGGTGGCTTGATGCAAAAAATTAAATGGTAAGTAAAAAGCTGAAATGTAGTCGCCGCTGGTGCCATTTTTATATATGTGAGGAAGTGAAGAAGGGAAGAAAAAATTGAAGCAAAGTGTTGGATAGCTAGGAGCCTAGGCGCGTCCTTAAGTGATATAATAATTAATATTTGGAGTGGAAATTGACGTCAAGCGGAAAAGTAATGGAGCAAGAGCATACAACATCAATCGTGAGCGCCTTATATCTGTAATTGATCGGTGACAAATATTACAGGACGCGCCCTGTCTAGTTGCAAAGTAAGAATCAAATAGGTGGGACGAGAGAAAAAGAAAATTATAAAGATTGACGTGCGGTGCAATAAAAATTAATAATAATGAAGGCCGTGTGCGCCCTTTGATTGAGCGGGGGGTCTTTGGATGGCAGCAGATTTATATGGGCTATTAACAAAGAATGGATTTTTTTGAAGATTTTGGTGGAATTGCAGAAACTAATAAGCATCCATAGGAAAGTTACTCTAAAAAAAAAAACATTGATTTTTTTTTTTTGTGTGTTTTGGGTGATATGCAAGGCTCAGGTTATCTCTCTTGCAACTTTGATAGAAAAGTTGTACTTTGTCGGAAGTATGAGAGGTGCAGACTTTTGTACTTGTTTCTTACGCCGAGTTAGCTCATGTAAGCTTAGAGATGTGGTGCTCAAGTCATATACCTCTTTGAGCGAACCAAGATCAGGATTGCCAAAACATGCTTTTTAGGAATTTCTGGAGTAAAGATGTATAAGACGCGCTCTTTGTGGATATGAAACTACTTGAAATGGCTATATGGTGGAACGCGGATCCGTGCATAAAAATGAAGTAAAAGACTTGACGTGGAATTTTGGGTTAAAAAAAAAAGAGCTTGAATTCCATATTTTGTTTTCAACTTCATATGGAATTGGGGGGTAGTTGTTATGCCCAAAATTTGACATGGGTACTTTAGGATGGATCCGGGTTGGTTTCGGGTCTAATTTGGGATTTTATGGACCAAAATAGGGCTTTGGTGATGGCACAGGAAGTTAGGGCGCGCCCTGGTTCGTGAAAGGTGTTTAGATGGCTACAAACTATTGATTTTCACTAAAGTTGGTTTTCCAAGAATTATTGAAGAAATTTCTCAAGCTGGGATTCTACTCAAGCTGGGATTCCAGAAGTTGAAGAATTCCTTCCTGTCGTATCTCATGAGGGGGATGTCCGTCGCAAAAGGCCTCCAGGGGTTTGCCTGGATATAAGGACCCTTCTTAAACACTAAGGGCGCGCCCTAAGGTGGAAAGATGGGGACTTTCTGGTGTGTGCTTTGGGAGCTCTGTTCCTGTAGCCAATGGGCGCGCCCTCATTGGGGAACTTTGGAGTAATCCTGCACTTTGCACCCAAAAACTCTGGATCACCTGTCCTGCTATCTGGTGGGTGCTTCTCATTCGGGGGACAGGGATGCGTTCTGCACTTGGGGTAAATCACGGCTATACCTGCATCTTTGAAATCAAGAAATAGCTGGTAGCGGATAGGACTAGTCCTCGACGGGGGAAGTTTCCTTTTCCGTGAAGTCTTGAGATCCTGGATGAGCCTTGGGCCTTTGTGGTTAGGCCTCATAGTAGAACATTCCGGAAGCTGGTCCGTTATCCAAGCCCATTTGGGTTTCTTGCTCTCCAAGAACTACGTATGGCTTGATCCCCTATAAATACCGGGGTACGTAGGCCGATTGAGGGGTTGGAAGTCGAGAGCTCTGAAATAGCCGCCACTAACCCTATCAATCTCAGCCACCAATCACAAACAACCATCACACGCCACCACTCTTTTCGGTAAAGAACCACCGCTGTAGATCTTGTTTCCGGCGAAGTACCTCGAAATTTGTTGTTACCAAATTCCTCCGTCAACACTGAACAACAATTCGTTTATTACTCAAGTTAGCTCCAATAGCCAACAATTAGTGCCTAAGAGCATCTCTAATAACTAAAATGGTTAGCTAAAATAGTATAAAATAATGATTATGTAAAATTTATTGAATCTGTAAGAAATTGTATTTCAACGAGGTTAGTTATAATGGTTAGCTATATTGTATTTTATTATTATTTTCAAAATAATAAATATAGATCATTATTTAAAAGAGAAGAAACAAGTGAGAGATGTTGTGGAGGTGAGAAAAACAAATATAAAAATAGCTTACATGTGACAATCCGGGTCAAATCCCGAGCCTTTTTCGAAAATCAGGTCGAGTCCCGATCACGAATCCGAAATAAGCCAAAGTAAACTGGCCCAAATGCCGCCAACTTGGGTAATCCACAAGCCCACCATAGGCCCCCAAAAGATAATGATTTGTTGGTGCACTTAGTAGTAGTACTTTGCCTTGTAAACTGAACAAAAGTCCCAAATCTCCTCGATGTGGGACTAGGGTGTTACAAACTCTCTCACTTAAACTCCTGATGTCCTCGTCAGACTTAACGGATATCCCATAGGTCCAAGATCGTTCCTCTCTAGCCATTGTGTCCCCACCTCCGACAACTTGACGAATCAACCTTTCGAGAGTCGGCTCTGATACCATATGTGACAACCCGGGTCAAATCCCGAGTTTCTTTCGAAAATCGGGTCAAGTCCCGATCACGAATCCGAAATAAGCCAAAGTAAACTGGCCCAAATGCAACCAACTTGGATAATCCACAAGCCCACCATAGGCCCCCAAAATATCATGATTTGTTGGTGCACTTAGTAGTAGTACTTTGTCTTATAAACTGAACTAAATTCTCAAATCTCCTCGATGTGGAACTGGGGTGTTACATTACAGATGGAAAGACATTCAACAAATGTAGCTACTCTCACTTGGACGAGCTAAAAATTTGCCTAACAAGTGTTGCCGTCGGAGAGAAGATTAGACGAAGCGTTATCTAAAATTCTTTGCCAGCTGGAATTTGGAAAGAGTTTTGGCTAACAGGTCTTGAGCCTTAGGAGGTGCTCTAAAGCTCCTAAGGAAATGTGTTATAGGGAGAATATTGTATAACAATATTTGGAGGTTTGCTGGAATCACGGAGCAAAATACGGATATTTTGCTATGAACACGAAGAACACGGAGGTGATTGGTGATTGTTTGTGGCTGCTCTTGTCTATTGAAATTCAGTGGTGAACTGTTTCTCATCCTTTACAAGATGCCTACGTACCCTATTTATAGGGATCAAGCCAACGTAGTTCTCTTGGAGAAGAAGTTATCTAGACGGGCTAGGGTTTCTATGGGCTCGGCTTGGCCCAAATCCACTAGTCGTCTCCTTGGGTTATGTTTTACCCATTTATACTGCTCATGACCCATTAAAGGGAACCCACGGCTCGTCATGATGCTACAATTATAATTATCGATGAAACTGACTAGATGGCCTCGCATGCGACCTCGCTAGGTCTGACCATGCGAGGCGATCCTCGCTATTATGGAGATATCCTACTCATGCGACCTCGCTAGGTCTGACCATAAGCCTTCGTAATAAACATGCTCTAGGCCACGCTGGACCTCTAGGCCTCGCTAGACCCCATAAACTGCGACCCGCACTCTAGGGATCGCTGGCGATCCTACTGTACAAAATAATGTGATGAACTTCCCTGTGATGGCGGACTTTAATGACCCATTCCTCATTCTTAGGCCCATTATGTGAGATGTACTGATATTCTAGCCCATTAGGCCTGTTTAGGACTTTATGCCAAATTCGGGCATAACAACTACCCCCCGAGTCCATATTGCCATTAGAAATGTGATGTGGACTCAAAGAATGTCTTCCAGAAAATTAAATGCGAGGCCAAGGCCCATTATCAATTACTCCTATGGGCTCTCATCGCAGGCCCAATGAATTCGAATAGTTGCTAACAACTGTCACGTCTCGAGATCCGTTCATGGCTGCTGAGATGATGACACGTGTTACACATCCTCCTCTCTCCTAACCACTATATAATCCCCAAATTTCAAATCATTTGTCACTTTCCTTATTAACAACATATCGAAGTGCTGCCAATTTGCTCCCAGATCAAACAAAGACCCAGCTCGCTTCCCATCAAGAACGACCCCAAGTTTTTTCAAGATCTTCATCAAAAAAGTAAGTTTCTCTCTCTTGTTCTTCATTTGTATGCATGTATGGTTTATAATTTCGTAAATATTTGCTGATAATTGCATGCGATGCGAGCCTGATTAACTGCGACCCCACACACTTAATTTTACACTGCGATCCAGGCCTCGCTAGACTAAAGAACGCGACCCCTTTAATAGGTAGACATACGACCAAAAATAGAGTAAACGTGCGACCCCTCTATTCTTCGTGAGTGAAGTGAGAACACTTAGTGCCTTCTATTGAATCTTTTCTTCCTTTCTTTCTTTTGATTTTCTGTAAGTGCACACACTAATACTTCACAATCTTTTCAGATGTCCAGCGATAGCTCAAGGACTCCTTCACCTCTTCCACACATCTCCATTAGCGAGCAAGCTGCTGCGAACATTGCCAAGGCTGCAAACACAAGTGACAACTCCTTCAAATTATATATGGACCCGCAATGGTCACAAGAAGATTTCACCAGAGAGACCCCGCTAAACACATGGAGAACCAAACGACCCTCCAGCTCGCAAAGTCAATCCATCAATATCCCCTCAGGTTCAGCAAACCTAATATCCACAGCTGTTCAAGCCTCGTCAGTTCAGGGTGAGTTTGATAAACTACTGAAGAGAGGGCATGAATTTTTTTCCAGCGTCCCCAAGCCTCTATCTCCCCTTAATCAGAATCTTCTCAACATAAGCCCCATAGTACTAACCAGCACCTCATCAATAAACTCTCTTGGCCATGCTTACTACGAACTCGAGGGTGGAGGTGATAACGAAGCCAATTCTGACGATTCTGATTACGAAGAACCTTCCTCTGACGATGGCGGTCTGGACGAAGTGGCCAGAGTCGTTAACTTTGAAGATTACAACTATGTTCCTGAAGCTTCCCCACGACCTTACATACCGACCCCTCAACCGGAGCTGGAGGGCGTTATTTACGTTGGTGGACCTCGCCCCGAGGCCATTGAAGAGGGCTCGAAAGTGAAGCCCGGTCAACCTCGCATCTTGGGATGCAGGGACTTATCCACAACTCTTAATGCTGAGTCCTTGAAAAAGGCGGTCGATACATACAGACCCGAAGGCAAAATTATTCTGCCAAAGGCTTCAATGCGTTGTTATCGCTTCAACTATACAGAGAATGGGGGAAGAGTGCCTCGAATGGTGTTGTCATCTGCTATGATGAAAATTGGTGTCTCCTCACCTCTCCACCCGTTTATCAGAGATGTATGCGAGACTTACCATCTTGCTCCCATTTAGATTAATCCAAATGGGTATAGAGCAATGATATCCCTTTACATCATTTACCACAAATTGGGATATCCTGAACTTGATGCGAGAACCATGGGTTATTTTCTGCAACTGAAGAGATGCGGGCCATCTGACTTTGGCTACGTCTACTTCTCAGTCTGGCCAGAATTTAACAAGAAAGACCTATACCACAGCGCCCCAAGTAACGCAGGCTCATGGAAGGGGCCTTATCTTTATGTTCACGAGGTGCCCAGAATAAAGACTTCATTTAATCATCTTCCAGTAGGTCAAGTGCGAACCGTCCTGAAGGGCGAGGAAAAAACACGAGCTGACGATGTATTGAAAACACCCCGTGAGGATAGGAATGTACGAACCCTCCTCACTTTAGAAAATTTAATCGAATGCGGATTCCTAAAGGAGGGGATCGAGCTTCCCTCTGAGGCGGGGCCTTCAAATGCGAAGAAGGCATCGCGGAAAAGAAAAAGGCAAGAGGAAGCCTCGTCCTCTAGGGTTGTAGTCGCAGAGAGTGAGAATCTCTTTACTGTCGCAGTCCAATAACTTCTTTATATTGTCTTCACGTTTTCTTCTTTTATGATCATAGATTCTAACTGCTTTCTATGTTTATTTTGCAGATATGTCAGGCAAAGGTCGCAGGCCTCCATTCTTGCAGAGCAAGGACACTCGAACTGCGAACCCGGTTGTCACTCCTCCTCCAAAAAATAATGAATTCCTGCCTCCTCCACCTCCAACATCTAATGCTACTGCGATCCCTCATCAGCCATCGCAGGGCAATCCAGAACATCATATCTCCAAGAAGCAAAAGAAGGATGGCCCCTTGCCACAGGTAACAAAGCCCGCTGTAACAACTCCTGTTCATCATTTGTATGCGAAGCACGGGTACACCCATGCCACTGAAGAAGAATGCACCAAGTGGGTGGGTGTAGAGCTGATTGAAAACTCTGAATCGGTCTCCAAATGTCTAGCCGAAGCGTTTATTCGCCAAGCCTCGCATCTAAGAGAGCTGAAGTGCGTCGTCTCTGCTAACGACAAGCTGGAAAAGGAGATGAAGTCGCTAAAGATCAAGGCTGAAGAGGAGAAGAAGCTACTGATGGAAAACTATAAATGAGTCCTTCAGACTGAAACTACGACCCTCCGATTTGAGCTTAAATTTGTTAATGACGAAAAAATAGCACTCCATAAGTCCCTGACCGAGGCAGAGCAGCATGAGGAGGATCTACGGAAAAAACACGAGGAGGAGTTGAACAAGCTAAAAGCGGAGCTCGTTGCTGCTCAATCTGATCGCGAGGCTGTGGAGGAGGCCGCTCAGATCGAGTTTATGAAGGGCTTTATAAGGAAAGTTCCTGATTTCGACTGGTCGCAGCTCGGTCCTGGCAATGCCGAGTTCGTAGCTGACCTCTGCAAGGAGATTGAAGAAGAAAATGTGAAGGAAGCGACCAGGATCGCTAGCGAGGCTGCTAAGGCTAATGCTGCTAACCAAGAGAAACCCAGTGAGACTGCTGCATGACTTGTTTATTTTGATATTTTGAACTGGGGATGCGGACACCCCTTGAATGTCTCACAAGTTGTAATATTATCTTGATAACTTCGTTGATAACTGTTGATTTTAACAATTTATATAACTCTGTCTTTGTTCCTTCATATAATATCTTGTGCTTGCTTTAGCTTCATAAAATGCTTCCATTCTTCATGCATCTAAAATATTAGCAAGTAGATTGACCTCGCAGCTGCGAAGCTTTCCTTGTTGAATTTGTAGCTTTTTCTTTTCAATTTACTTAACTTCAAGGTGTACCCCATCTCTTTGGAATCAAGACATGTGATGCCTTCCTTGCGAGGTCGAAGACACGATCCGGAGATGGAGGTCGCACCTTGATTTCTTTTTAATTGAAACTTTGAACTTCTTTAAGGAGATACTTTTAACTAAACTTTGAAGACATTCCCTCAGGTCGCAGCAAGTGCACGCTCGCGACCTCATTGACCTGAGGGTTGTTCGGCCTCGCATACACTGTGCTGGCCTAGTCCTTAAAATTTTGAAATACTGACAAAAGAACAAAATTGCACAACTTCTTGGAGAACAAACTTCATATATATAAATACTAGGGACGAAGCCCAACTTTCAATACATCATAACGAGGAGGTGTCTATACGATCACTACCCCCCGAGTACTTTGTATGAATTTATTCATGTTAAGTAGTAGTAGATAGAGACCACCAGGAGCGAAGTTTCTACTGGTAGTATTTCCTCAAATGTTCTGCATTCCAGGCTCGCGGCATGACCTTATCATCCATATCAGTTAGATAATAAGTCCCTTCATTGATGACACCAGAAACTTTATAGGGCCCTTCCCAATTGGCTCCAAAGACCCCATGAGACGAGACCTTAGTGTTAGGCATCACTCTCCTAAGCACCAAGTCTCCCACACGAAGATGTGGCACACGAACCTTTCCATTATAATACCTTGCAGCTCGCCTTTGATAAGCTGCGAGCCTTAGTTGAGCCTCCTCCCTTGACTCCTGTATCATGTCCAAATATAGCCTGTGATTGGCCTCATTTGCCTCAGGGTCGTAATGTTCCCTTCTGAACGAACCTGAGCCTACCTCAACGGGCACCATGGCCTCGCACCCATATGTCAAAGAAAAGGGAGTCTCGCCTGTAGTGGATCTCGGGGTCGTGTTGTATGACCACAAGACCTTTGGCAACTCTTGGGGCCAACTACCCTTACTCTCCTCCAACTTAGCTTTAAGGGTATGCTTGATTATTTTGTTGATGGCCTCAGTTTGTCCATTTGTCTGAGGGTGACTCACAACGGAGAAACTTTTCTTGATTCCCAAACTCTCACAAAATTCTTTCATTTCCTTGCTATCAAATTGCTTTCCATTATCTGAAATGAGCTGATATGGGATCCCATAGCAACACACAATTGCCCTGTACACGAAGTCCTTTAATTTTTTGGCCGTGATGGTAGCAAGAGGCTCGGCCTCGGCCCACTTAGTGAAATAGTCCACAGCCACGACTGCATACTTTACTCCTCCCTTAGCTTTAGGGAGTTCACCAATAAGATCTATCCCCCACATAGCAAAGGGCCAAGGGCTCATTAGCGAGGTGAGGTGAGCAACTGGAGCATTACTGAAATTTGCATATCTTTGACACTTGTCACATCGCCTAGCGAACTCAAAAGCATCCCTTTTTAATGTGGGCCAAAAATACCCTTGTCGTAGAATTTTCTGAGCTAAGGAACCACCCCCCGAGTGATTGCCACATATCCCCTCATGGACTTCCCTTAGAATATAATTGTATTCCTCACCATCTACACATCGCAGCAATGGTGTGTTGAACCCTCTTCTGTATAACACTTCATCATATATCACAAAGCGAGCCGCCTGATATTTAATCCTCATCGCTTCTTTCTTCTCTAAGGGAAGGGCCCTGCTCTTAACATACTCCCAAATAGGGGTCATCCATGTCGACCCTTGGCTAACCATTTCCATAACACTTTCTTCTGGGACACTAGGTTTACTTTGAATTTCCAAGGGGATAATCCCAAGTAAAGTGGCCTCGCGTCGTGAACCCAATTTTGCGAGGGCATCTGCTCCTTGATTCTTTGCCCTCCTAATAAACTCCACCTTTACCTGCCTGAATGATTTCATAAGCCTTTGCACGCACTTTAAATATAGCTCAATCTGGGGTCCCCTGGCTTGCCATCCACATCCAACATGACTCGTGACTAACATAGAATCGCTATATGCATTGAGATTCTCTATTTTCATTTCTATTGCGAGCTTGAGGCCAATTATGAGAGCCTCGTATTCAGTTGCGTTATTAGAAGCCTCGAAGGCGAAGTGAACAGCACTACTCAACTTGCGACCCTCAGGTGTAACAAGCTCGATCCCAGCTCCGGCCCCTTCTTTGTTAGATGCCCCGTCAACATATAACTCCCACCACGAGGCTGAATTTTCATCTTTGAGTTTGGGGTCAACCACTTCTGGGATCGCTACGAGAGCCCAGACATCTTCCTCAGATTGGGAAGGGAACTCCAATATGAAATCCGCTAACGCTTGTCCCTTTATTGCACCTCGAGGCTTGTACTCAATGTCAAACTGGCTCAATTCTATGGTCCACTTTAAAAGTCTGCCTGAGGCCTCGGGTTTGTGCATTACTTGCCTCAGAGGATATGCAGTGCGAACCTGAATGCTGTGAGCCTGTAAATAAGGCCTCAACTTCCGCGAAGCCAGAACCAAAGCATAAGCGAGCTTCTCCATGTTGGTATAGCGAGTCTCAGCATCTAGTAGCCTTTTGCTAACATAATAGACTGGGAACTGAACCTTTTCCTCCTCGCGAACGAGGACTGCACTGATTGCACATTCTGAGACTGCTAAATAGACAATAAGAACTTCTCCTTCCATGGGCTTAGAGAGCAAAGGAGGCGTACCCAAATGCTTTTTTATGTGCTGAAAAGCCTCCTCGCACTGCGGGGTCCACTCAAAATGTTTTCCCACCTTTCTGATCGCCTTAAAGAATTCATGACACTTATCCGATGATTTAGAAACAAACCGGTTAAGTGCCGCGACCCTACCAGTTAGACTTTGGACTTCCTTAACATTCCTAGGCGACCTCATGTCCATCAAAGCTTTTATCTTGGCTGGATTAGCCTCAATTCCTCTGTGATTAACAATGAACCCCAAGAACTTCCCAGATTCGACCCCAAAAACACACTTCTGGGGGTTGAGCTTCATTCTGTACTTTCTCAATATGCTAAACATTTCTGCGAGGTGGTCTACATGGTCCCCCGCTTCCTTAGATTTTACCAGCATGTCGTCTACATATACCTCCATTGTTTTCCCAATTTGCTTCGCAAACATCATATTAACGAGCCTTTGATAAGTGGCACCCGCATTGAGGAGTCCAAATGGCATCCCAATGTAGCAATAGAGACCCCTATCTGTGATAAACGAAGTGTGTTCCTGATCGGGGCCATACATGGGTATCTGGTTGTACCCCGAATAAGCATCCATGAAACTGAGGAGTGCATGGCCCGCTGTTACATCCACCAACTGATCAATCCTTGGAAGTGGGAAACTATCTTTTGGGCAATGCTTGTTGAGGTCAGTAAAATCCACGCACGTCCTCCACTTGCCATTTGGTTTCTTCACGAGGACAGGATTAGCGAGCCAATTAGGATAGAATGACTCTCTGACGAGCCCGACCTCGAGCAACCTATCCACCTCCTCCTTTAGGGCCTCGGCTCGCTCTCCACTTACGGGTCTTCTTTTCTACCGCACTCCCTTTTTGTTAGGATCAAGGTTGAGTCTATGACACATCACATTGGGGTCGATCCCAATCATGTCTTCGTGAGACCATGCAAATACATCCAAATTAGCTTTAAGAAACTCCACGAGCCTCCCCTTAAGATCAGGGCTCAACTGCGATCTGACCTTTAACACCTTGGTTGGATCTTTAGGATCAAGAAGAATGGATATTGTATCTTCTGCGGCCCCAGCCCGCTCCACATGTTCGGGAATGCGGGGATCTAGATCAATTTCAACATCACGAGCTCTGCTAGACTCTGCTTCGCCCTGCCTTGTGTCTTCTACCACCGAGCATGGATGACTTCCAACATGTCCATACTCGGTCACAACTGTTGTTTCTCGTGTGATACCATTAGGCAAGTCTACCAATGTTGATGTTTCCTTGCGAACCCATTTCCCTTTTCGGGCTTGCACAGCGGCCTGCTCTGGACTTTCTTCTTCATCGCTAGCTTCCTCAACAATTCCTTCTTGTAGAACCAACACAGGTTGCGAGGCCTCCATCATAATTGCCCCTGGTACTGGCTCTACCTGTATACCTAAGTTGTCAAAATAATTATCTGGCAACTCCTCGATAGATATTATATTGCAACCAACTGAGGGTTGCGATGCCGACTTGCGAGCCCTCTCATCCTCTTCGTTTTCCATATAATTTCTTCCCTTTTCTGCTGACTTAAGAGCCTGATTATAGCATTCTCGAGACTCATGTTGAATTCCTCTAACACATCCCACGCCTTGCGGGGTAGGAAACTTCATCGAGAAGTGATAGATAGAAGTCACCACCCTCATTTCTTTCAAGATGGGTCGCCCCACAATAGCATTATAAGCAGATGGTTGATCTACGACCATGAAATCAGCGACCTGCGTAGTGATGCAGGGCTCATCCCCCAAAGTGATGGGAAGCCTGATGAGTCCTTTTACAATAACAGAAGCTCCAGTGAATCCATAGAGGTGGCCTAATGTAGGAATTAGATCTTTGTCTACGTATCCCATTTTCTTGTAGACATCATACATCAAGACATTCACATTCACGGCACTTCCATTGTCCACCAACACTCTGTAGATATTCTGGGAACCAATGCGAACTCGAACCACTAGAGCATCAGAGTGAGGATGATGCACCCACTTCGCATCCTCCTCAGTGAACATTATATTTGTGTCTTCCCCCTTGAAAAGCTTTGGGGGTCGCTCCTGCAAATGATGCACATTGGTGAGAGGACGCTCCTTGGCCTCACGTGCATACCTTTCTCTTGCTTTGTTGCTGTCTCCTCCAATATGTGGCCCTCCAATGATCACATGAATGCTATTGCCTCGCTCTTCTCTCTCCTTGCGAGGCTCTGCATTTTGGCCCTCATGAGATACAGCATGATATCCTATTCCTGATTTTCCTGAGTTCCCTTGATGCTTTTTTACTTCACGAACTGCCCATTCAGTTAACTTCCCTTCTCGAATCAAGCGATCAATTTGTTCTTTAAGTTACCAACAGTCCGCTGTATCGTGCCCCTTCTGTTCATGAAAATCACAATACTTTACAGTGTTCCACGTACCCTGTGCACCAATGGCAGGAGGTTTTGTGAACATCCCTTTATTTGCAGTGACAGCATAGATATGATCAACTGAAGCTACTAAAGGAACGAACTTGTCTTCGTCTCTAGCCGGACGGGCCCGAGGTGGGGACCGTCTTGGAGGGTCGCGATCCCTTCTCTTTGGGCTCGGGCTACGATCCTGTCTTCGCCTGGGGCTTCTGGAATCCCTTCTCTTCACCCCCTTGCCTTTACTTCCATTGTTACCCGACCCAGCATTCTTCTTGAGATCTGCAAGTGATTTCTCAACGCGCTTAAAGGGCTCAGCGACCCGATGCAGCTCTGAAAGTGTACTAGGGGTTTGCTCCTGTAGTTTCTCCCAAAATTTAGTTCCTTCCCTCACCCCAGCAATAAGGAAATTCTTCACGGCCTCGTCATTTGCACCTCGAACACGAGGTACCTCAGCATTGAACCTCTTGAAATAATCATGCAAAGTTTCTCATTCCTTCTGTTTTATGTTTGCCAATGTGGACACAGGAGGTGTATAAAGCATTGAAGATTGGAACTTTTTGATGAAGATATCCACGAGTTGTTCCCAAAAATCTATGACAACTAGGGACCCTAGCTTCGAGAACCATTGTTGGGCACTCCCCCTTAGCGAAGCTGCGAACAGCCTACACCTCGCTAACAATGATACTTGATACACGTTCATCTCATTATTGAACCGAATAACAAACTCGGCTGGATCAGTCTCTCCGTTATAGGTCATGTCAGAGTGATGACCTCGAAACACTATAGGCAGTGGGGCAGTGCGAATTTCATGAGTGAAGGGCGAGGAGGAACCCATATTGCTGAAAATCCCCTTCTCGTTGTTCATCGCATCCAATGCCTTTTTTAACTCTTCTAACTTATAATCCCCAATCCTGGCCTCTTTGTCACCATCATTCTTTCCTCCAGTACTTGCATGATGAGATTGAGTCTTTTTTGGGGCACTAGACTCTTCCTGGTCATTCCTGCGATCCTTATTTTTAGGGTCTTCCTCGCGATGTTGGGATCGTTCACGTTCTCGATTGAAAGGGGGTCTGTCCTCGCGATGATGGGACCGCTCACGCTCTCTGCGAGGAGAGAGGGGTCTGTCATTGCGACGATATGACCGCTCACGATCTTTTCGAGGAGATAAGGGTTGATGAGAGCCCTTACTCTTATTCTTAGACCCTCCATCTTTGTTAGTTTTGAGCTTCACCAACTTGAGACGGAGATCATGCTCGCTGAGTTTTTTTCCAACCCGGTCAAAGACACTAACGGATCGTCCTTCTGATGAGGCGGGCTTCGCCTTCGACCCTTCCTTATCCATAGTAGCTTCCTCCTCTTCCCAATCAGGGTTCGTCTGATCCGTCATCACATCATCAAAGTCTCCAATTAGCTTCTTGGTGGGGCCCTTACTACTCTCTACTTGATGAGTTCGATCCCCCGTCCTTGTATTCCTCTTTAAGCCTCTAGAACTATGTCGCTTTTCCATCTTGGCCACCGAGGTCTTTACCTTGATCATTTGATCACCGAGGCCTTTCAAAAATGACATGACTTCACCAGTCAAGGCCACCTGTTGGACGACAGGGGGTGTTTGCTCCTTCTCCAATTCGTCCTCGATCCCTTCCTTACGCGCCTCGCTCTCTGGTAGGTTATTCCTCTGGGGATCGTTTCTGTCCTTCTTATGCGACCCCGGGGTCTCCCGATCTCCGTTCCTCTTTTTGTTCGATTTAGTCATTGTTCTCCCAAATCAACGACTTGCCCCTCCTTCTAGCGCCAAATGTTATAGGGAGAATATTGTATAACAATATCTGGAGGTTTGCTGGAATCACGGAGCAAAATACGGATATTTTGCTATGAACACGAAGAACACGGAGGTGATTGGTGATTGTTTGTGGCTGCTCTTGTCTATTGAAATTCAGTGGTGAACTGTTTCTCATCCTTTACAAGATGCCTACGTACCCTATTTATAGGGATCAAGCCAACGTAGTTCTCTTGGAGAAGAAGTTATCTAGACGGGCTAGGGTTTCTATGGGCTCGGCTTGGCCCAAATCCACTAGTCGTCTCCTTGGGTTATGTTTTACCCATTTATACTGTTCATGACCCATGACCCATTAAAGGGAACCCACGGCTCGTCATGATGCTACAATTATAATTATTGATGAAACTGACTAGATGGCCTCGCATGCGACCTCACTAGGTCTGACCATGCGAGGCGATCCTCGCTATTATGGAGATATCCTACTCATGCAATCTCGCTAGGTCTGACCATAAGCCTTCGTAATAAACATGCTCTAGGCCATGCTGGACCTCTAGGCCTCGCTAGACCCCATGAACTGCGACCCGCACTCTAGGGATCGCTGGCGATCCTACTGTACAAAATAATGTGATGAACTTCCCTGTGATGGCGGACTTTAATGACCCATTCCTCATTCTTAGGCCCATTATGTGAGATGTACTGATATTCTAGCCCATTAGGTCTGTTTAGGACTTTATGCCAAAACTCCTTTGAGAATTTCTTTACAGAGTTTGTCCTGATGCCTCTTTGATTTAACAATCTCCATGTTTTTTCAACACGAACCTTTTCAATGTTGTCAACATGCTACAAAGTTTCTATTTAAAATAGCAAACAACAATTAAATTTTCACTATGTCATCAACAAAAACAATTTACTAAATTCAATAAATTTTATTTTAAAAATACAGAACTGTGATTTACACATACTGTACTCTCTACAGCTTGTAAAAAATTTATCAAAATTTGTAATTTAAACACCCTAAAGTCTAAACTGCTTATACCCAATGCATCATAGATTAATAACGGACTGTTGATGGTCCATTGGGCCATGGGCATCAGCCCAACATGAATAGACAGTTGGCGGTAAAAAGGTAAAAAAACCAAAACTAAAAGGACACTTTCTTTAACTTTTTCATCACTGTTACATAGAGAGTTTGATACTATTTCTAGAAATTTATTTTGGGGCTCTTGATCTCCTTCCCCAGCTACAAATGTACCCAAAATCACCATATCTTTACACATTTTTTGTATGCACCCATTTACAGTTTGTACCTATCACCATTTTATCTTTTACCCTTTCTATTAAAATGGGCTAGTCTTTTTTCATTTATTGTGTTCCAAGTTACTCTTTCTTGCTAACAAAGCCTTTTTCTTGAATCCAACATTTATTTTCTTCTGCTTAGATCTTTACTTGGGGTTTCTTAAATTTGTATGTTGTGAAATGGGTTTTTTTGCTTTTCAAGATTTATGGGGTTTTGAGGTATAAACCCTCAAAATCTTTCTATTTTCTGCAAGAACAAAAAAAGGTTAAGTGTTTGTACTAAAACCCCTGTTTGAGGCTGTTGTAACTATGGAATATGGTGAGCAGGCACGTGATGTGCACGGTAGATTTAGGGCTAATGATGAATCATATGGAGTTAATTCTAATGCTGATCATTGTAGATCTTTTAAGAGGCCTAGAGTTTCTGAAAATGTAAGGGACTCAAGAATGCCTAATTTGAACAACACATCTAGGGCAGGCATTCCTTTTAAGGCTCAACCATGCTGTGATTTTAAAACCCGGGGTTGTGGTTATGGGACCGCTTGTCGCTATTCTCATGAGTTTCGAGGAACAAGTCAAGGTGAAATGGTGACAAAAGAGAATAATGCTGGTTACAATAGTTTGTGCAAGTGGTATGCTGATGGGAAGCCTTGCCCGTATGGCACTAGATGTCGTTTTCTTCATAAAAATGTTACGGGTGAGTTTAGGAGGAGTGATGCCATTAGCCTTGCTGGTTATAATCAAGATTCAAGTTCGAAGCAAGGCAATAGACTTGTGGGATCAAGTTTTGGGGCTAAGCAAAATGATAGACCTGTGGATGCAAGCTTGAGGCCAAGCCAAGAGCATCAACGACCAATATATTGGAAGACGAGGCTGTGTAACAAATGGGAAACAGTTAAAGAATGTACATATGGCTCGAAATGTTGCTATGCTCATGGACTGGCAGGTATTTATTTACCTGTAATTACGCTTGTTGCTGTGTTGTTTATGTTTTAGACTCTGGCCAGTTGATCTTTCTAAAAATTTATGCACATTGGATCTAACTCAGGACAGTACTGTATAAAATTAGTATGCTTGCACTTGATTGTTTGCTTATTGAGAGTTGGTACCCCTGTGGTGGAAATGCTTTGGGGGCACTGTTGCACTAATTTCTTTTTGCAAGAGAATAGTAGATCATTTAAACAACATATTCTTCAGATGCAATTATGCAACTAATATGAAATGGTAGAGGCTTATGTACTACTATATTGGGTATCCTCCATGTAGATGAATGTTAGCATCCATTGTCATATTGTTTCTATGGACTGTTGGCAATTGGCAATTTGTAACAAGGATGTCAAACTTGTAGTTTGTTTAGAGTTCTTCTCCTGGTCTTTGAATCCTTTAAAATGCTGCTTAAACTTGGCATATCTTAATGTAATCTTCTTCTAGAGTCAGTAATATGATTTTGTTCTGCGGAAAGCATCGCTTGTATGGGATGTAAAAATGATTCTTACCTTGAGAAAAGAACTGATTCTTTTAATGTTAAGTTCTTGGTGAATCAGAAGTACATATGAATAATACTTACATAGGTTACACAAGGTGAACTATTGATCAGGCATTCACTAGTCACAAAAAGTAAAATAGCTATTTTGCCTCAATTAACTTAAACTGTAATTGGTTGCCTTATGCCTTGTTGTTTGATGGCAGAACTTCTTCCTAGACCAAGCCCAAGATATGGGTATCTATCTTCAAGATCTGTTGCTGGTCTTGCCAAGGATGAAAAGAATGGAGTTGCTCAAGTGGATGGTAAAGAAGGGTGCTCAATCAGGTGGAAGACGGTAAATAAGGTAGTCGGGATCTATGCTGATTGGATTGATGATATGCCTTTGCCACCTCATGTTTAATTTGCTATCGTTTTGTCACTTATGGATTCTTCTCCTATGCCCTTCCAACTACCCAGATGAAACATTGGCTTATCTTTTGCTTGCTTATGGATATTTCTGTTTGGGCATTAAATATTAGATTTGGTAGATGTTTACAAAAAATGTATCTAAATCCTCCAACTGAAGCTGACCAACTTATTACTGGATGAATTCTCGTATGGAAGAAAATGAATCTAAATCCTCTAAATGACACTGACCGACTTATTCTAGTGGATGAATCTTCTTTCGGAAGAAAATGTTTATGAAACCATTTACCTGAATGCAATATGTATATGTTTTGTAGATTTTTCTGAAATCATATACTATGTTTACAGTTGTATCTAGATTCTTTTATCATTTGCAGACAACTATTACAAGGTTAGGGTATCATGTAGTTCAGTGGAATTTTGAAATGTAAAAAGTAGTATCATAAAAAGGCAACAAAATGAATCAAAAAACAAGCAGGCCACTACAACAGGTACTCTCTACCGGCCAGTCTACTAGCCTACTATGATCACATAAGAGAGCAAAACAAGAATTACCGAAAAACAGTTTATTACTGTGAGACGTGAGTTTGTGACTCACAAAAAGGAAGCTTCAACCTATGACACTGTAACAGAGGAACTACTTACCTATTGAACACACATATAATAGCTTTATCGGTGTATACCTTTAATACAATATGTAGGTGTTCCACTCAATTCATGGAAACTAACAGGGCAATTTCTAAAAGGACTGGATACTGTAATTACAGGACATCTTTATCAATAATCATGAAACATGGTAGATTTTTCGTTTAATTGCGAATCGGTCATGAATGTGTAGCCACACCGTAAAAGATTCTTTATGCATGTATTTCAGCTGATTGAGCATACTTGATAGTGGACCTGGCTAATGCATCCATTGGGTCAACACACTTTCTAAGAAGGGGATCATCCTGAGGTAAAAGTTCTCGCAATTCATCAGAAGCCAGGATGACAGTGTTTACTCCCCTAACCAAAAGAACTTGTAGGGCAATTCTTAGAAGAGTCTGTGCTCCTTCCACGTCTCTTTTGATTAGAGCTTCAATTGCAGGGTCTATAGTATGCTCTATTGTTGCTTTATCTGGCAGCACAACCTCGAAACCCTGAATAAACAGAATCTAAGAATGAGCAGAAATAATCAACAATAAATTGCTGAATGATACACTATCTAGATGAAGCTGAAGCGACAATAATGTCAACTAAAGTCTAGTTGGGTCATTTCTGAGAGAAAGGAACAATATTATATACTGTTCCAAGACAGGATGTGATACTAAATCATGCTTGGCATCTGAATAGCAGTCTGCTGCAACTATTTCCTATTGTAGTGCTTGTAAAATGTAGCACAAATTATCGCGAAAAGAAAAAAAGTTATGACCTCTAGTAATTTGTGAAAGACAACTTTTAAAAGCTTAGTTGAATGACTGGTGGCAACGTTCTCTGTCAACACACTTCAAAGCGTCAGCTTTTTGAACTAAGAATGTTCGGTAGGTATTCTAGTTATTGATGCAGATTATCTATCTTGTTAAGAAACAGGGTTTCAGATTCATATATGCATCCTATAGTTTGTCGATTTGGCTATCAGTATCAAAGAGCTTCAAATGAAAAGCTGCCAATAAACAAACTAGCATACCTCATTGCGAAGTTTGTCCTGATAAATCCCTGCCAACAAAGCTGTGCTGGTGGAAAGAACACCAATCCGTAGAGGACTTCCAGCTTCCAGTGGCCTCAAATTTGCGTCCTTCAGTTCCCTGGCGACACACTCACCTATATGAAGGACGGGAACAGAACATCCCTTTGAAACCTCGTCATACCAGAAATGTGATATATGACAAGGTATTGCAATGCAGCAAGCTCCAGAACGTTCAAGGAAAACCCTTTTACTCCTCAGATTTTCCACAATCGGCATGTGATCCAATTTCAAATGTTCTGTCCTGATCAAAAAAGAACTTGTTTCCTGATGCAATACCTCTTTTTTCAACATGGGATCTGAGCACAAAACAAAAGGGAGTCCAGCTTCTCCATCATCTGAACTCAATTTCACGAGTTTCCTA
This sequence comes from Kitagawia praeruptora, assembly GCA_037693485.1. Lineage (NCBI taxonomy): Eukaryota > Viridiplantae > Streptophyta > Magnoliopsida > Apiales > Apiaceae > Kitagawia > Kitagawia praeruptora. Next base: position 103,686,834 of record CM075350.1, read on the forward strand.
ACAAAACTAAGAGTAGAGTCAACAGATACACCACCAATTATGCCCACCCCTTGCTGATTTAGCAAGAAACCACTTCCTCTGGATGTAGCATCTAAACCAGAACTCTTTGTAATGTCGGGTAAACTCTCATTCTGGTAGGTTTGCAAGACTATAGACAATGGCAATGCAACTCGAACAGGAATTATTATATTTCCATGCAGATTACTGTGATTTTTGAAATTACACAAAACATGTGACGGATAATTTAATGCACGGAAAGACATTTCCCAGCACCCTGAGTAATTAGGTATGTACCAGAGAGCAGAGACTAACTAAAAGAACTACGAAATGCTGGTTTCCTCTCAACACTTCCCAAGATCAAACACCCTTGTGTTTGAATCTTTAAACCAGAATCGAATTCTACTATTTAGTACAAGGGCGGGTTGAAGATCAAACCTGATTCATTTCAACAATGGTGAAAAGATGTCTTTACCACTAGGATGTCCCTATATCCGCACCGGTATCAAATTCTGACAAATATATAACCTCATGAAATACCCTACTTAATATTATGTGACATAAAAGGTAGACTAACCAAGTTATAACAACATGACGTAATTTAGCCTCAGCAGCAAAATCCAAAACAAAACAAAAGGAGAAGTTTGGGGATCAAAGAAGTGATGCTTACAAGAAAAGGTAATCTGGTTTATGAATATACGAAGCACTCAGACAGTCCTATAACAATAATAGTACTATGTGAAAATAATCTGTGGCCTGTGCGGTGTCATTGTTGAAAAATCCCACTTGTTATAAAGAGGACGTGAATTAAAAGACAACAAGTGAACAACAAAAACCAGAAACACACAGTAGTATCTTTTTCGATGTGCGTAGATCTTCCGACATGGTGCATGGGAATGTGGCCATATCACCGATTTTCAGCCAAACATTATCACCTCAGAAATAAAAAATTGTAGTACCTTTCATTTAATATATACTACTCCCTCTGTCCCAGTGGTTCTTCCCACTGGGTTCGGGCACGGAGACCAAGAAATTGTATGAAAAATGAGTAAAATTAGATGAAAAGTGGATAAAGTGGTGGGACCTATGAATTTTTAATAATAGATTTGAGATAGTGGAGGAAAGTAGTGGGTGTAACAGTGTTTTATATTATAAATTTGAGATAGTGGAGGAAAGTTAGTGGGTGTAATAGTGTTTTTTATAATTAAAACTTTACTAATTTTGGAATGGGTAGAAATGATGGGACACCCCAAAATAGTAAGTGGGTAGAAATGAATGGGACAGAGGGAGTAGTTGATAACCCGTGCTTGGCACGGGCCGAGTTTTTTTTTTTTTAAATTGCTCATTTTTCTTTATTTTTTATTGACGTTAAAATTTTCAGATTTTATCATTTTATATAATCTGTTAATAATAATATTAATTTTTTGTTTTCTCTATTATTAAATATGAAATATGACATTATTTGTTATCTATATTATATATTGTAAACGAAATCATTATTTTTATGTAGTTATTCTCTAGAATTCCTTCCTTAGGGCTGTAAATGAGTCGAACCGAGCCGAACTCTTAACTGTTCGTGTATCAGCTCGTTATAAATACATCGAACTCGAACTCGAGCTCGAACTTTAATCGAGCCAATATTTTTGTTTGTGTATCGACTCGTTAAGAAAATTTTTGTTCACGAACATGTTCGCGAATAGTTCACGAACATGTCTAACGAGCTACTATTCACGAACATCTCATAAATAGTGTTCATGATTTCGTGTTCATGAACACTTCAACCTTTTTTTTTCTAGAAAATTTTTAATGAAATTAAAATAAAATTAAAATTAGGGGATGAAACATTGAAAACTCGAGAAATGCTTCAAATTTAAACTTATCAAGGAATCAAATTTGGACCAAGTTTAGTTAATACATAACGAACTAATGTTATGATTTATAATGTAACATACGTATAATTTAATTATTATTAATAAAAATAATTTATAAATTTAAACAAAGAAAATATAATGAATAGATAAAATAAACCAACAAAATAGACAATTATTTACAAATTATCGTGAATTCAAGAACTCCCGTGAAATGTTAAAGAAATTATGTTCGCGAACGTATATATATGATGTTAGTGCACAAACTTATTCATGAACCATATTTACGAACAAGGTTCACGAACTATATTAATGAACTTGCTCATGAACTATATAATCGAACTTGTTCGCGAACTTTCGAGCCGAACTATGTCGTGTTTGGGTTCAGCTCATTTACGAGACGAACCTCAAAATCGTGTTCATATTCGACTCGTTTACAAATCGAACCGAACTCGAATCGAACTTTTTTCGAACCGAACACCGAACTGTTCGTGAGCGTATCGACTCATTTACAGCCCTATCCTTCCTTGAAAAGAATTTAGATCCAACATAAATCGTACCAAGTTTCTTTTTTTCTTTTAAAATTTTAGTTCATGATTGTGTAATATTTTTCTTATATCATAAATCGTACCAAGTTTCTTTTTTTTTTTTTAAAATTTTAGTTCATGGTTGTGAAATATTTTTCTTATATCCAATTTCATAACTAAATTGTAAATTCTATTAAATTTATGTATTATATTTTTATAAGTTTTAAGTTGTAAATTGAGTTGTAAATTCAGTAGTTGTTGTGTATAGTTTTTTTTTTTATCACCAAGTTCTTCATTTTTTTTAAGAATTATTTTTTAATTATATAAATTGCATATTAGTCAGTTTTTTTCCAAGTGTTCTTAACGTAATTATGTGTGGACTGTGCAATTGTTAGCAGGACTGTGCAATTGTGAGCAGATTTGGCATAAGTTTTATATTTTTTAATTAAAAAAATAACATAGAATTTTAGTAGAATTAGGAGTTTAGGGGTGAAACCAAAAAATTATTGAAACCAAAATATGGTGCGAACCAAAAAAGTAATACCATTAAAAAGGGGTTTCGCTTATTAATAAACGTTTATTTTTTTCTTTTAAAATTTTAGTTCATGGTTGTGAAATATTTTTCTTATATCATAAATCGTACCAAGTTTCTTTTTTTCTTTTAAAATTTTAGTTTATGATTGTGAAATATTTTTCTTATATCCAATTTCATAACTAAATTGTAAATTCTATTAAATTCATGTATTAACTTTTTATAAGTTTTAAGTTGTAAATTGAGTAGTTGTTGTGTATAGTATTTTTTTTATCACCAAGTTCTTCGTTTTTTTAAGAATTATTTTTTAGTTATATAAATGTTCTTAACGTAATTATGTGTGGACCGTGCAATTGTTAGCAGGACTGTGCAATTGTAAGCAGATTTGGCATAGGTTTTATATTTTTTAATTAAAAAAATAACATAGAATTTTAGTAGAATTAGGAGTTTAGGGGTGAAACCAAAATAAAGTGCGAACCAAAAAATTAGTGAAACCAAAATATGATGTGAACCAAAAAAGTAATATCATTAGAAAGGAATTTCGCTTATTAATAAAGATTATAGATTATAGATGTACTCTTTATGTGACAATTTTAAGAGACTTGACGACTTGACAATTTGACATATTAAAAAGGGTCCAGGTCCCTGACAAAAAATTTTGTAATCCAGGGGGGCCGTTGGATCAACGATCCAACGGTTTAGAAACAGATTGTTATATAACAGCTCCCTGACAAATGATTGTCAGGGACCAAAACCCTATTAAAAATAGTTGTTAGAAATATTTTAGCTATATAATCAAATATCTTAGAAGTGTGCGATAGAGATTCAAATGTCAATTATTTTCAAACAAATGGACTATATAGGCCTTGTTTGTTTAATCAATTTTGTAGTTTACAGAGGAAACTTGAACTTTCCAATAACTAGTTACAGTCATAAACTAGCTTATAACTCGTGCAAAACACGAGTTTATTTTGATATGTAATTACTTTAATTTTATGTTATAATTAAATTTTTATATAATTATTATTTTTAGTAGTTATTATAATTTTAATATACATATTTTATATAAATTTAATTAGATATATATGATTAAAACTTATATTATGAAATTTTAATTAAATATGTTGTTGACAAAATTTGAAACTTTACTCTTTAGTAAATTAATTTAATCATATAAAATATTCAATCGTTAGATCTAACTATTTTTATTTATTACTAAAAAACTAACGGTCTTCATTTGTTGTTTACACATTTTTATTTGTTTTATATATTATTTTTATTACCATTTTCGGGTATATATTAATGATTGTAAAATTAATTTTAAATCAAAAAGGTAACATGTTTTCATTAGAAAGAAATTATTAATGATTAGTATATATGGCACGATTGATGTTTTTAAGTGTTTATAAAATATAATATCCTACTAAAAGTAAATGTGAAAAAGATAACCGGCTATTTATCATTAATTATATCATGCTATAATTTATTTTAATAATTAGTATAACCATGTCGAAAACTAAATCGACACAATTTCAATGTTTCAGTTTTAAAAGTTTGTCAGTTTCGTTTTCAGTTTGATTATCCTAATTATAATAATAAATAATGAAAATATGTAATTAATGGTAATTAGCTGATTGTTTTTTTAATTAAAATACATTTACTTTTAATTGAAGATATTAACACCTAAAATATCATATCTTTCAATCATTAATATTTTTTTCTAATTATAACACGTTAATTTTTTAATATAAAACGTGATCTTACGATCATTAATTTATACCCACAAATATCACTCCATATCTTACCATTATTTATTAAAAAAGAAAAAGTGATGATTGAAAGATACGATATTTTAGGTGTTTATAAAGGGTAATATCTTCAATTTAAAGTAAAAGTTTTTTAATTAAAAAGGACAATCAACTAATTACCATTTATTATTTTATTTTATTATATTTTATTATATTGATTATATTATTTATTTTATTTGGAGTTTTGAGTGGAATTCATTGGAGTTTTGACGTTAGTGGTAGTCTTCGACTGGGTTTCGTAAATTTGGGCAGGAAGGGAGTAGGCCTAAATCTGGTGTAGGCGGAGGCGGTGGTGTTGGGTATAATAGGATGAGGAGAGGTCTGAGAGGAACTGTGTCCGATATTGTGTTTTGTGAGAAATTTATTTTTTGAGGAATTTGATTGAAATTGGAATATAATTATGTTAGTAATAATTTTTTTATTTTAATAATTAGGATAACCAAATCGACCAAACTTTCAATGTTTCGGTTTTAATATATTAGTACTAGCTTATAACCCGTGCAAAGCACGGGTTGCTTTTAATTTTTTGTAATTTGTTTATAGTGTAATATAATATTATAAATATTAATTTTAATTTGTTATAGTGTAATTTGTTATTTGTTTAATATGGTTTTTAATATTATGAACTAAAATTACGGCTAAAAAATAGGGTTGAACCAAACTACCAATTATTATCTAGTTTACTTAGGATTAAAGACAATAACGGAATTTATTTGATTTGTTTTATATTATAAATAATTTAAAATTAAATAATTAGAGTGAAAACCAAAACTTAGGAGAAAACCAAAACTTTCAATGTTTCGGCTTTAATATAATAGTATAGATAGATAGATAGATTCTAAGGTTTATAAATTTTAAGGTAATTAAAATGTTTGTATTTAATTTATTATTATGTAATTAGAGATTATGTTGTTCATTTTGGTAAGTAATTAATAATTTTATACAGTATTAAATATCTATGTAATTTGTGATGATCATGGCTGTCTTGGTAACTAAGTTAATAAACATCTTTAATAATTTGGGCCTCCAATCTCCATCTTAAAAGTGGGCGAATGCGGATGTTCTATGACCCAATCTCCACAATATAGGTGTTTAAAAAAGATTTAGTTAGGAAATGTTTGGGCCGTGTTTTTGCCATCTGTAGTCAAACAGATTTCCGTCATAGACCAAGTGTTGCAGATTTCGGAAATCGGAACTATTCGGTTGAGGTACTGATTTATGATTTATCGGATGATTCGGTTGAAAAATCGGTGATTTATTGATGATTTTTGTAAAATCGACCGAATCGATTCCAAAATTTTGATCGATTTTTCACCGATTTATCGACGATTTTTAAAAAATCGACCAATTTTTATAACAGAGGTCATAGGCCTTAGTACATCTTCCCAAATGGGAGTAAATCTGTAACAGTCTTAATGTATACTTTCATTTTAAATTTCTTGTTTTTATGTTGACATACATAATGCTTTCGGGAATATTTTATACCGTGACCACAACATCAAGTCACCAAACAAAAAAAATGTATACGCTACATATAAGATGATAAGAGAACAAAATAATTTAAGTAAAGAACAAAAATGCAAAACCAATAATAACCCGGGTTACATTTACATCACAACAAAAACGCAAAATTAATAATAACCCCGTTACATTTACGTTTGTTCATACTTCACAGACGATAGTCATACCAAATCGTGTATTTGATTTTACGTATTCGATACTTGATCATACCAAAATTTATCAAAATATACATATTATTGATGAACTAATGAGTTATATTTTTAAAAACAAATATTCTAGTCAGAGATTTATTAAAAAAAGCATTTTTTACATTTAAAAAAAATTCAATCATATGGAACTGTTAACGGAGGAATTTGGTGATAACAGATTTCGGAGGTTGCTGGAATAACGAATTATGAAAATAGGGGGATTTGGGATTTTGGATGTTTGGGGCTCGACTTGAGAGGTGTCTCGACTTGTTAGATGTGTCGGATCCTTTTTCAAGATGCCTGCGTACCTTATATTTATAAGGATCAAGCCAACGCAGTTCTGTTAAAAAAGGATTGGTTTTTAATCCCTATGATTGTTAAGGGATGAATTTTGGGAATTAGTAAATTTTATCTCTTTAAATTATATTCGTGTTGGGATACCTTCCTGATTTGAAGAATATCGTTTAGAGATATTTTCTATCATAAATTGATTGGTATTGATGCTTTCCTCGTTTTAGAGAGAGGAAATAATTAACTTGGGGATTAAGTTAATTATTAGTAGATTCATATTTGGAAATTTGGGTAGATAATAGAGGCAACCGAAATTATGCCGTAACAACTACCCCCAGTTCTTCAGTGTAGTTTGCTGCAGTGGAGAACTAAGAATGCTTCGATCTTCCAAATTTCCTGAGTCACTGAAATAACTAGGAGATAAAGATTAGTAAAAAATATGGAGCACCTATGTGCCCGTAATGCGCATGTAGATGTAAACGAGACAATATGCGAGATGTAAATAATAAGTTTTGTAGGTGTGAGAGAATTTATCTTGGAGGGTCAAGCATTATCCAGAAGAGTCATTCAAAGCATTCCAAGCAATTTCCTAACAAACAAACTTAGCAAGAAATACCCTCCTTCAAGGAGGTCGTATTCCTAAAAAATATGAAAAATATATCTCGGAATACCCTCCTCTCGGGAGGTCGTATCCTCATTCTAGAAATACCCTCATCTCGGGAGGTCATATTCCCAAAGTCGTACCTTGATGAGGCGCCGGAAGTACGGACATCCCCCCCAGAAGTACGGTTTTTGCAAGGATTTAATTATCGGGATACCCTCCTCTCTGGAGGTCATATCCAAATTCCAGAAACACTCTCCTCCCGGGAGATAATGTTCTAGAAAATCGTTATAGTTTTATTAAAGCTCTCCTTAGAGAAGATCGTCTTTTCACATATTACCCTCATCAGAATTGGGTCTTCCAAAATAATCAACTCTTCGAATAAGAGCCTTCCCAAATAATTACTCATGCAAAGGAGGGTCTTCCAAAATAATAAACTATTTAATTAAGAGCCTTTCAAAATCTTACCCCTACAAAAGAGGGCCTTCTAAAATATTACCCCACAAAGGAGGGCCTTCCAAAATAATAAATTATTCAATTAAGAGTCTTTTAAAATATTACCCCATAAAAGAGGGTCTTCCAAAATAATAAACTCTTTAATTAAGAGCCTTCCAAAATCATGTAACACGAAGATAATACCTAAAATCTTGAAAATCTTCACAATTCTAATTCTGCCCAGATCTGTTTTTGGCGTTTTTGAACTTCTAAACGATTTTTTCTGGAAAAACACAAAACACGAAAGTTGTAGATAACGAAAATACCTTTCCGACGATATAAGGCTCATAAAAAACGGACTTATAACGAATCGGGAATTAAATAAAACGTCTGCTGATCTGCTTCTCGATGCTGAAAAACGAGATCTGATTGTTTTTTGTGATTTCGAGAATAGATCGATATATAATCTGAGAAAACTCAAAAAAACGAAAGTTATAGGCAATTTAACAAGCTTTCCGAATCATTAAAAATCATCAAAATCCAACATGTAATGAATTTACTACGAATTTTATAAGATAACAGATTTGTATGGATAAAATCATAAGAAAACTTATCTTAATTCGGAATAGAGCCGCCGCCTCCACCGCTTAGCTCCTCCATTAAAGCAGCTCCAGATCCATGAGAACCCCCCATGCGTATGAATTGATTGTCCTCCACAATCAAAAAATATATCCCCTCCTTCTAGCGCCAATTGTTAACGAAGAAATTTGGTGACAAACAGATTTCGGAGGTTGCTGGAATAACGAATTATGAAAATAGGAGGATTTGGGATTTTGGATGTTTGGGGCTCGACTTGAGAGGTGTCTCGACTTGTTAGATGTGTCGGATCCTTTTTCAAGATGCCTGCGTATAGGGCTGCACAAAGGTCAAAAACCGGACCGGACCGGACCGACCCGGACCGGACCGAAGACCGGATTTTATTGAATTCATGGACCGGGGACCGGACCGGTCATAACCGGTCTTTGGGACCGGACCGGACCGGAAAAACCCGGACCGGACCGGAAAAACCCGGACCGGACCGGAACCGGACCGGTTTGGACCGGTTAGTTAATATTTTGTAAAAAAATAATTATTATAATTTAATTTTCATTCTTTGTTGATATATGAATTACTTGGTAAGTTAATTTAAATTTAAAAATAAGTAAATGTCATATTATTTGTAAATTAACATTAATTTGTAAACGTAATTATAAATTATATATAGTATGAAATATGAAATTTAATCATTTATATTATAGTGTTTATATATACTATTTCATAAATTTATTATTTACCAATTTTGGATCACTAAAATATGTTATGTGTGAATATAAACTATATAATTTAAAAGACAAAATAGTGTAAAATTAACTATATACATAAAATCCGGTCCGGACCGGGTGTTTTCAGGGTTTGGACCGGACCGGACCGAAGACCGGATTTTTTTGATTTTATGGACCGGGGACCGGACCGGTTATATTCGGTCCGGTCCGGTCCTTGGACCGGTAGACCCGGTCCGGTCTAATTTACCGGTCCAGACCGGAAAGTTGTGCAGCCCTACCTGCGTACCTTATATTTATAAAGATCAAGCCAACGCAGTTCTGTTAAAAAAGGATTGGTTTTTAATCCCTATGATTGTTAAGGGATGAATTTTGGGAATTAGTAGATTTTGTCTCTTTAAATTATATTCGTGTTGGGATACCTTCCTGATTTGAAGAATATCATTTAGAGATATTTTCTATCATAAATTGATTGGTATTGATTCTTTCCTCATTTCAGAGAGAGAAAATAATTAACTTGGGGATTAAGTTAATTATTACTAGATTCATATTTGGAAATTTGGGAGATAATAGAAGCAACCGAAATTATGCCGGAACCCACCACAAACATTAATAATCGATACATAAAAGCAAAAAGGTGAAAGGTTGTTGACAAAAGAATACAGAGGGATCGATCCTGGATGAGTGGATGGCTGGAGTTCGAGCGAGGACTAACTGTTTCCATTTATTAAGCATTAATTTATTTATTTATTCAAGTTGGCTCTTCAGTCCATGAACTGCCCTTTCCTGTCAAAAACCAACGATGCAAACACCACGACATACTAGTACTACTCATTGCTACTACAGGAATAGCAACAAAACTTAATCATCATGCACTAAAATACACAAATCTCGAAACACGAGCCGCATCACATGTGGGACTACTTCAGTTTCAGTTTATCACACATCCCAATGTTAAATTCCCTCATAATTATTGGTCTTTGTTAATTCATCCTGCTCCCTCTAATTATTGTTTCCACTATAAAATACTTCTATACTCACCATAGTACTACTATCCTATGTTTACATTTACTTATTTGGTGATTATAACAAGTCTTGTACTACAAAATTTTGCCCACAATGTGGAACAACCTTCCCTCTGATCTCCTAGCCAACATCTTCTCCTTCCTCTGTCCCGACTCCTTAGCGCATGCCATGGCGGTGTGCAAGGAATGGCACAGGTGCGCCAAGTGCACCACCTCACGGCGGCGCCACCCTGCCTGGTTGCTTGCTCTGCCTTCCCGCAGCCGTAGCCTCTCATGTTATGTTCACAACCCAACTCAACAAACTTGGCATTCGCTGTCTTTAAGTTTTGTTCCAACCCCATCTAGAGCTATTGCAACAATTAATGGTTTGATCCTCTTCAAGTCCACAGCCACCATAGCCCTTCAACTGTCCATTTGCAACCCGTTTACTCGCCAATTCAACTACCTTCCGGTCCTCTGTGTTGCCCGAACCAACCCTGCAGTTGGCATCATTGAAGTGGGCACAAATCACTTCATGATCTATGTGGCAGGTGGGATGTCGGATGCATCCAAGGCTGGTGGTGCCATGTATGAGCCCACGGTGGAAATGTATGATTCACAATGCAATACATGGACAATAGTTGGAACAATGCCGGTTGAATTTGCAGTCAGGTTGACGGTTTGGAGCCCAAATGAGAGTGTGTACTCAAATGGAGTCTTGTATTGGATGACTTCGGCCCGGGCTTATAGTATAATGGGATTTGAGGTTAAAACAAACAAGTGGAAACAACTGAGTGTGCCTATGGGTGATACACTTGAATTCGCATCTTTGATCCTAAGAAACGGTAGATTGGCACTTGTTGGAGGTGGCGGAGATGCATGGATATGGGAGCTAGGGGTGGAGGATGATTGGTGCTTGGTTGAAAAAATGGGGATGGAGTTGAAGATGAGGTTTTTAAGGGGGAAGGGGAGTTGGGGATGTACAAAATGTGTAGGGATCGAGGGGGAATTGTGTTTGTACAGAGAGTTCGGGTTAGATATGTTGATTTGGAGAAAACTTGTGGGTGAATGTAGCAAGTGGGCATGGTGTTGGATCAAAGGTTGCAGTTCAATTAAAGAAAAGCAAGTGACAAAATTTTCAATCAAGGGACTACTAATTCACCCAAATTTGTCATCTCCTGTGTAAAAACAAAAGATGTATGTATCGCCATATGGGGTTATTTTTTTTCACTTCATTTCCATATATGTTTGGATATCATTTCTCATGCTTGGCTGCCTTTGTAGTCTGTATTATAGATGGAATTTTTTATATTGATAATAGTAACTTCTTATATCGTGTCCAAGATGACTTCTGAGGCACCATAAACAGTGTATCAAATCATTGTTATCACGAAGACGACTAGTCATTATCGACACAAAACAAAAGTATTTTAACGCCGAGAATCTTGAAGCCCGACTTTATGTTGACTAGTCGACTCAAAGGTTCGCTCGAGAGTCTTGAAGCCCTATTTGAGGCCTTGATAACCATGATTCTGATATACCAGAATCTCGAAACCCTATTTGGGACCTTGATAACTGATATACCATGACCAGATGAAACCAAGAACCACATCCGACCAAATGACAACACACAAGAATGAACCCAAATCTTTTGTCATGTTTGACTTTTAATGGTCAAATTGACCAAACTTTGACTAAACATTACATATATAATATAAATAAAAATTATATCATTAGAAAGTACATTTAGTCTACTTTAATATGTATATTTCAGGTTTTATAAACTATAAAAAAAATACATAAATGTTAGTCAAATTTTGGTCAATTTAATCATAAAAAGTCAAACAAGACAAAAGATTTGGGACAGAGGGAGTTAAATGGACGACTTAACTTGAGATATTCATCATACTTATGTTTTTATTTGATTGGAGACGTTTAATACTTGGAATATGGATGTTATTATGCAATAACTATGCTTATTTTAATTTTATTATATTTAAATTATGGAACTAATGTGTTTGGCTATATTATATATCAAATCTAGTAAGTATATGAACACTTTATCGACTTTTTACGACTAGTCGGGCTACTTGTCGACTAGTCTTCACGAAGGTACTCGGTGTCGAGGCTCGACTTGACGCCGTGCTAACCATGTATCAAATGCTTTAAAAATAACAAGAACAGAAAAATAGAAATGCCGAGTTCAGATAGAAGCCTAGAGTGAAAAGTTACGACATGAAAAACTCACCAGAAACGGTACAGCAGTTGCTTTAAATGCCCAAGTACAATCAACTAGACTGCAACTCAAATACAGTGGTAACTTATCAACCAGAAACTAACACACTATTTAATCCCAATGATTAAGCGTGGGAAAGATCCTGAGGTTGATGAAATATCAAGTATGGCTGTCTGGGAAGCATGAATCACAATTTATCATGTCAACAAACATAATATAAACAAGCATTTCAAAACTGATTGTCCAGAAAATTATGATAAATTAAACATGTGGGCTGGAGATCTTGAGGATGGTTTAAGTTCTAAATCAGAAATGCATGTATCAAAGGCTCGTATTCAGAGACAAAATACAAAATCACAGATTTGAATCACAGTGTACTGAATTTTGAACAAGTAAAAAAGTCGTCCGGAACACACGGCCATGAAAAGCTGGCAAGGTTTATGAATATCAAGTCCTTCGTGCATCAATTTACAAAATTGTCGGAACAAGAAAAAGAAAGTGAGAAGAGGCTTATCTGTGCACGAGTATAGTTGAGAGTGAAGGTGTATGCAAGTAGAACAATACCTACCAACTGGGAGTTGCATTGCAAAGCTGGCTTTCCAGGAAAATAGGTTCTGCAGTTTCAAATCCTTCAATTTTACCGGTGACCTCTTGGACTATTGGTATCACCCTCACTCCCCTTACAGGATATCGAGGGTTCGAATCTTGTTAAAGACAAAATGTGTGCGTGAGTGTGTTAATTATAAAATTAAAAAAAAAATCCTTCAATTTACTAGTACATCATACGACCACTTTGACCAGTTCCTACATCACGAGTGTTGTGCTCTTACGAATTAGTCTTCTGTATGCCTTATAATTAACCTGATTCCTTGACAGCAGAGAATGGGTAATGGTCTAGGCAAGTAAGACGCGGAATGAAAGATCGGATCCTATCCGTACACTTGGAGGCCTTTACTTTATCATAGCAAGCAAGCAAGACACAGAATGGAAGATCAGATCCTATCTGTACACTTGGAGGCTTATACATTATTATATGTTTTCTCATCGTTGCTCATAATCAGTAGCAGCTACTGTTACAGTGCGAACAATTAACTGACGACAACAGACACATGCATGTGTGCAGTCTATCATAGTTTGCTCTGATGTACTAGTCCTTGTAGGTTCACACATTTCAAAGTTTGCAGGTTAAATTTTCTGTCACAGATCCTAGTTCACAGTACTTTTCATTCGGTCCCTCTATGCAGCCAAAATGGTTATAGCTTTCGACCTATTCTTACAAGCCATTTGCAAAAAGTATGTAGTTTTGACTAATGACTACAGAACGGTTCTGCTATTTACATTCGTGATGTGAATGAATGTAAACTCACGATAGCTCAGTCAATAAGGTTTTCTTAGCAGGAACATCAAGGTGAACAGTGTAAATTGTAAAATATGAACTTGGGAATCATTATTTCACTTTGACCTACTTGATTACGCAAAACCTTCTGCAAAGATTGTTTTACATTACAACCCCATATAATATATATGCATTCCAGCTGTAATAATGAAAAAGGGCATTACTCAATTACACTTTACGCGCAAACTAAAAGTACAACAATTTATGGTTACTAAATGAACATAAGACTACATTTCTCAATAAAGACCTAGTGTCTACTCCTAGAAAAAAATGAAGACTGTAACACTTACGATCCCACATTCGTTTTTTATGAGACATTAACTATAGCATACCGAAAGTTAAACTAGTTCTATATGAAGCTCGTAAAAAGGAATTAATACCATCATGCAACTGAAAGATTAAATGCTTTTCAGCTACTGAGCTCTTCCATTAATCCCTGTAGTTCATAAGCAAGAATGATATTTTAGGCCTATTAAATAACCATGCTATTATCGAAGAATATTAGTAGGCCAAACTACCTGGGAGATATAATGCTCTGCATCAGTTCGCCTAAGGAAAAGAATTGCATGACAAGCAAGGTTTGCAATCTGATCACTGAGTACGACATTGCCAATTTCTTCAAGGACTCTCACCTTGATGTAGGGATCCTTTGGGGGAACCATATCCTGATAGACAAGAAACAAAACAAGGTATTATATATTTTCAAATTTTTAACGCTTAATGGTATTCTTCTCTAACAGACAATGTGATATTTCTAAAGAAAATTACCCCAGAGGATATGGATGGAACCAAACATGAAATATATTTTTCACTGGACAAGCTTTCATGTAACAGCATTTTACATCTAGAGTTATGTTCAATGAATAAGTTCCCTAGATGCAGAAATCCAGAGGTTTTTCTGCGAAGTAGATTTTTTACTGGACAAGCTTGTATCTAAAAGCATTATACGTCTAGGAACTTGTTCAATGAATACATTCCTAGGTGCAGAAAGCCAGAGGTTTTTCTAAATAATTTCCTAGGAAAGTTCTCAGTCAGCAGTGTGAACAATCAAACATAATTGTCAAATAATGATAATATAGCTTAGATATAAGAAAGGACTAACTTACCACAGCCAAATCAAGATCCAGTTCAGACATGTATGATTGCAGAGTTGCAGAATGATTCTTAAAATAATCTTTTTCTGGGTTGCTGAGCTTCTCTTCAATTTCCTCAGGAAGAACACGCTCAATTGTCCATCCCAGATGTTGAATAACCTCAGCTCGATTATACCTATTTTGTCAAGAAAGAACCAGCAGATGAACCACTGTTGAAAAACTCGACTCACAATACTGAATGAACATATTTGGCAAGAGATGACTAGTATTTACACATAGGCCATCAAACAACGCTTATTTCTGACTATTGAAAGGTGATGCATAAGTGCTCCAAAGTGATCAGCATTTTTTGATGTTTGGTCATCTGGTCCATCTTCTTGCATTTTCCTATACAGACACCAGAATCAAATAAGATATAACAAGGATGAAAGTTATATAATGCAACAAAGAGACTGGAGTTTAGACAAAAGTCATCCATCACAAGTACCAAGTAATTCCGCTACAAAACTAGAGATACATTTCAAATAAGTTAAGTTCAACATGAAAATTTCAAATATGTATGTTTTTAAATCAAAGAATATAATAGTTACGAGCAACTTCTAGTTAGTTTACAATAGATGCAGTTGCTTTTACAAAATCAAATGAAATTGGAATGATTAAAAAATTTAATGAATATGCAATGATTACGAGCAACTTCTAGTTAGTCTACAATAGATACGGTTGTTTTTAAAATATCAAATGAATTTTTAATGAATTTTATACATTGGTAGGTCAAACATTAAAGTGTATCTCTAATCCAATCTTTAGATCTGCGAGTATAGATAGTGCCATAACATATGTGTAGGTTCAGTTAGAATTGCAGTAGTACCAAACTGCCAATACTATATACGTACAAAGAACAATCAGATTTAAACAGGATGATAAAAAAAACAACCTTCAGGCATACATGATTTCGAGAGAAATAATTCGTCACTACTTTCTGAGAGGCTTTGTGAAGATATCAGTACATTTGGGCATAAAGTATCAATACAGTAGCATGAATATGAGATGGAAGTAAATTAGAGCATTTCATGGGAAGCTACCTCAACAAGGATTGGAGATGAAGGAGATGACCATTACATTCTTCCAGTACTTGAGAAAAAAGATCATTCTAGAAGTGCACAAAATGAAACCAAAGTTAAACTACTTTTGTGACAATTTCTAGCAAATTGAGATCATAATATAAGAAGCAACACTTTGTGATTTAATAATCTTCAATTTGTAATTGAGAACATGAAGTCAGAAGCAAATTACATTTACCTGAATACAAACAAATTTATTAATATATATTGGTGCAGTGTCATTGTATTAATAAAGGGCCAAGATAAATATAGAACGAGTTTAAGACGGAGCAATACAAGCCCTTCAAATTCAGGCATCGCTAAAAGGTAAAGACAATAATAGTCTAACCAAAATCCACATCAAAGTCCTACGGGTATAGTTTTGAATACACATATGTACATATCATCATCCATCGATAAATCAGATATAATGTTGTTTAAATTTGTGGATTGCGCTATATCAATTCTGATGCCCTGGCATATTATGTTCAAACCCCTAAATTTACAGGTATGATTTGTAACCACACACATCTGCATACCTAAATACAATTGAATTGAAGATAAGACATGTAAGAATAGAATATACATACATTGAAGGCGGAGAGCTGGCCAGGTTCACTGCTAGCAAATTCTTTGACCAATTCGCTTGCTTTTCTACCGTACATAATGGAAATATTCAAGATTTGTGTTGTTTTTTTAGATCAGCTGAGACATTTAATCAAACAATTAGGGGGCAGGGAAAGGTAAATGAATCCAGAAAATTAATGTAATAATTGAGTACTATAAAATTAAATAAATGATGATGAATTGAATTTACCTGGGCGGGGCGGAAGTGTAAATGAGGAGCAACTGCAAAGTGATGAATTGACCTGATAGCGAGACAGGCTTTGAAGCGGGAACATTTTAGATACCAAATGCGCCAATTCACACTTTTCAAATTTTTAATTATTAGCTTCGTCATGTTCATGCTCTTGTCTTGTAGTCTAACTCTAATATTTATTCTATTTTTCTATTATAAATATGATAACTTAAATTTTATATAAAGAAAAAGAGAAACTGGGCCCGACGACAACCAACCTCAGGGATCTCCCCTGATGTTATAAGAAATATTGCAGGGGCAGTTTTGTAAATCTAATTTTTTATCAATAATTTACACAAATGACCTTAAATTTTGTATTGATTTGTTCTATCCTCAGGGTTCTAACATGAGGTCATCCTCAGGTACATGAAACCCAAGAAAGAAAATACAATTTCCCATTTAAATTTAAACACATGTTTAGTCTAGTGAAATTTACGGTAATTACATACTCCCTCCGTCCCACTCATTTCTATACATTTTTTTTAAAGTGTCTGACACGCATTTTAAGGTGCATAACTAGTATAGTTCCATAACTTATTTTTGAAATTTTCTTTTTTTGTAAAAAAGTAGGATTGTTCTATTTTTATACAAAAAAAAAATTATAAAAATAAGTTATATAACTATAGTAGATAGGAGCCTTAAAATGCGTGACACGCCCCCTTCCCCCAATGTATAGAAATCATTGGGACGGAGGGAGTAGACTAACAAAATATTTGCATTATTATAATTATAAATAAAATATATGTTACGCATCTATACTATTATATTAAAGCCGAAACATTGAAAGTTTTGAAAGTTTTGGTTTTCGATTTGGTTATCCTAATTATTAAAATAAATAATTACAAAAACAACTCAAAAAGCTAATTATTAATGTTAACGTAATTATATTCCGATTAAAATTCCTTCATCCACATTGATCTTCTACTTGGACTCTTTTTTTTCTCCAACAACTCAATTACCCATTTTTTCTAAAGATTTTACTTTTAATTAAAACACTTTACCATTTAATTTAAAACTAATATTACAATAATTAATATATATCCAAAATATCGCACCATATCTTTCCGTAATTATTTTTAGTAGTATTTTTTGTAATTAAAACACGTTACTTTTTAATTTAAAATTAATTTTGCGATCATTAATATACACCAAAAAATATCTCAACATATATCCAAATTATTATTTTTAATAATAAATAAGAATCGCTAGATCTAATAATAAGAAATATTATATGATTAAATTAATTTACTAAAAATTCAAAGTTCAAACCCGTCAACGACATTTTTAATATAGAATTTTACAAAATAAATTTTAAACCATGCATATCATTATATAAATTTATATTAAATTAAAATTAAAAAATTATTAAAAATAAGAATTATATAAAAACATAATTATAATTTTAAATAATTTTATAAACTATCAAAAAAATCCGTGTTTCGCACGGGTTATAAGCTAATATTTATAATACATTTTGATACATAAATTAAATAATATTTTAGTGGAGCCTCGTTAAATTAAAGTAAAGTAATCAAATTCCTTGGACCCTCTCACGTAAACGCTGATGTCATCATCCCTTACAACAATAACCCAAATTTTTTACACACTGTCTCCCGATTTCACAATTTTTACATTATTATTTATACTAGCTTATAGCCCACTTTTAAAATTATATGGTTAAATAAATGGAGTATAATAATGTATTATGGATAAGGACTTGGTTCAACCATCTAAAAAAATAGTTACCGTTAGATATTTAGTAAATAAATGATAGCCGTTAGATCTAATAATAAGGAATATTCCATATTTAAATCTCTCTTCTAAAAATCCAATGTTCGAATCTCTATTATTATTAGTAATAATTTTATTAATTAATATTACAAAGTTAAATTACATCCATAATAAATTATTATACTTTATTTTATTTAATCATATAATTTCAAAAATATTTAAAAGTAACCCGTGCAAACTATAAGCTAGTTATTATAAATTTTAATTTTAATATGTTATTGGAAGAATTCGAACATAACATTTTTGTATATAATAATTTTTACTATTAAATAAAAATTAATATGTTGTTGGCGGGAATCGACCTTAAACCTTTGTATATAATCACTTTTAGTATTGTTGTATCTGACGGTTTTGATCTATTTGAGCCCGTGTAAAGCACGACTTACTTTTAAAATTATATGATTAAAAAAATAGAATAAAATAATTTATTATGGATATAATTTAACTTTGTAATATTAATTAATAAAATTATTAGTAATAATAATAGTTATTAAAATAAATGACATGTATTGTTTAAAACTAATAATATAAAATTTTAATGTAAATTTATTATTGACGGGATTCGAATCTTGGATAGTTAGAAAAGAAATTTAAATATAGAATATTCCTTACTATTAGATCTAACGGTTACGATTTATTTGCTAAATATCTAACGGTCACCATTTGCTTGGTTGAACCAAACAACCAAACTACCAATTATCCCCTAGTTTGCTTATTATATATTAGTATAGATTTTACTATTTATATTTTAATTGTTTTTAATAAAAATTTTAAATTTTTATTGATATTTCTTTTGCGATCAAATAAAAAAATTCATTTTTTTTATTAATTTTTTAAATTTTGTCTTTTTTCCTCGGAGGTTCAACAGTTAACTTTGGGGTTCAACAAATCTATTTTAGATTTTAGAAATATTTAAAAGGAGGAATAAACCTACAACTCTAAATTCTAGACCCTAAATCCTACTTTATTCTGATTTTTAAAAAATCACATGAATACTTATGATTGTTGAATTATTAATTTAGTTTTTGATTGCGTGAAATGAACTTTATCAAATTTAACATTTGAGTATAATATAAATAATTATCTTAGTAAAATTATCTGTTTATAATAGAGCCGTATGTAAACTCATTAATTTTGTTGTAAAAAATTGATCGTATATGTAATACTATATTTTGAAACATATTACAAAATCTCTTAATATTGAATAAAAGTCATCCTTATGCATGTCTCAATCAATGTTTCTAAACATATACATTTATACACTTTTAAACTTAAATTTTTAGTTTTAGTCTAATATTTATTACACTATATAGAAGTTCAATAAAAATTGGGTAAATTGAAATATTTTTATATTAAAATTTTGAATTATTTTTTAACTTAATTTTAAATTTTTCTAAATATTTCAATCAATGGAAAATATGACAACCTTAATGACCCGTGCATGTATATGAAAATTCATCCTTATGCATGTCTCAATCATTGTTTTTAAACATATACATTTATACACTTTTAAACTTAAATTTTTAGTTTTAGTCTAATATTTATTACACTATATAGAAGTTCAATAAAAATTGGGTAAATTGAAATATTTTTTATATTAAAGTTTTGAATTATTTTTTAACTTTATTTTAAATTTTTCTAAATATTTCAATCAATGAAAAATATGACAACCTTAATGACCCGTGCATGTATATGAAATTTAAGATCATTTTTTTTAATTTTATCTTATATTGATCTAAATATATGTCATAACTCAATCATTATATATTATATTGCTCTTATATTATCTAAAAATTTATATGTGCCATACTTTATAGTTGAGTTATAATCTAATTGATCATTTTAAATATTGTACTTTTGTAATATTTATGATTTAAAAATTTATATCTTTTTCATTTTAATTTGAATGTTAATTATTTTATTTTTTTATATATAACATAGACATATTTTTAGAGTTTTCATCTTTTTAACATAATTTCAATTATTTTTTCGTATATATTAAAATATCTATGTTTTTAGACCAATCATATATTTAAATCGTTGAAAGTCTAAATAGTTGGTCGACCAAAACCCTCTAATATGACTCACATATTTAAAATTTTATATATGTAAAAGTTATGTGATGCAATTATTAATTATGTATGGTTTGATAACTAAAATTTACATATTTCTTAAAACCAAATCTTATTTTTTATTTAAATAATTCAACATCTACATGGAGACGTATGTAAATAAATTTTTTTTCTTTTTGGACTCGGTTACATTATGCATAGTCTATTTTTTTTCTATATCAATTATTAAAAATGGCAAAAGAGAATTGTAGAGAATACTCAGTCGATTAAAACATATTTCATAATTTTATCTATCCAATATTTTAAAAATAATATGTACCAACATTTCATTTACTAAAAAAAGGATGAGACAAAAAGAGAAGGCATGTGATTTAGCTTATAAGATCAACTGTAGCACAATTGGTTAAGGCATGAGTTTGAGAGTAGAATGTTAGTGGTTCGAATCCCAACACAAGCATAATTTCATTATTTTTTTCATAATTATTAAATGATAGTATTTTTATAATATTTTAAAAAAGAGGGGTAAAACCGTAACTTCACACCAATTAAATTGGTAATCTTTGCCCTTGTGTTGAAGTTTAATATATAGTAATAGATAGATAGAAACAGATAGATAATAAAAGGATAGCATTTTTGCAATTTTATAATTTACTAGGATAAAATAAATTTTTCACAGTTATTTTATTGACACTTTTCACCTTGTGTTGTCTAACTGCAGAAAAATCTAAAAAAAAGAGTTATATAAATAATACAATCTAATATTTTTATTTAACTCAATAATTAAAACAAAAAAAGGAAAGTAAATAAAATAAAGAGGAGAAGACGTGGTTTATCTATTAAGACTTTTGAAATAAATAAAAGCACTTGAGTAGCACACTAGTTATGACA
Source organism: Kitagawia praeruptora (assembly GCA_037693485.1). Classification (NCBI taxonomy): domain Eukaryota; kingdom Viridiplantae; phylum Streptophyta; class Magnoliopsida; order Apiales; family Apiaceae; genus Kitagawia; species Kitagawia praeruptora. Next base: position 103,708,361 of record CM075350.1, read on the forward strand.
TGAACTTCTTTAAAAAAAAGGTTTGGGGTTCGATTCCTGGGTAACACAAATTTATATTATTTTTTGTATAAATAATAAAACAGTGGCATTTATGAAACTTTTTAACATAAAAGGGTAAAATTGTAACTTCACAACCATTAAAATGGCAAACTTTGCCCTTGTGTTCTCCTTTAATATATAGTAAGTAAGAGCATCTCCAACGGTGTTTTGTAAAATGATTGGCTAAATATTGATTATGTAAAATTTGTTGAACCTGTAACGTGTTTTACTCCAATGGGATTGACTATATTGGTTGGCTATATTTTAAAAATGGTATGTTATTATTATTTCAAGTTGTTAAAAATAGAATGTATTATTTTTATATGGTAATTGATGATGTGGAGTTAAACTACAGGTTGCTAAATGTTCGACAAATATAACCAACCTATTGTAGTTATCTATATTTTTACCTAAGAGTTTTGTCCCATTGGAGTGGACAAAATTTTACAAATTCTCTATATATCTTATTTAAGGTAATTTTTTTTTAATTTTACCTAAGGGCTTTACACCATTGGAGATACTCTAATAGATTTTAGGTTCAAAATACCACTTTAAGTCTTCAAATATCATTTTATAAATGCAAAAGCAACAAAATCTCCTTGTTACTGCTACTGCTATTCTTCTGCATAGTCTCAACTTTCATCACACTCAGGGCTGCACATGGGTAGGGTTGGGTCGGGTTTTTGTCAAATCCCGACCCAACCCAATTAGTTCGGTTTTATAAGAAATCAACCCATTAATTGAAAAAAAATTCTGTAACCCAACCCCGACCCAACCCAATTAGTTCGGTTTGGTTCGGGTTGGGTTGGGTTAAATTTACTAATCGGAAGAATTTTGTAGAAAATTTCGCATATTGTAGAAAATTCTGCACTTCGTAGAAAGTGTTGTAGAATCCAGAAAGTGTTGCAGAATGTTGCTAAAAGTGTTGTAGAATGTTGTTGAAAGTGTTGCAAAATGTTGCAGAAAGTGTTCCAGAATGTTGCAAAAAGTTTAAATAGTGTAGAAAATTTATAGAATTTTTAGAAAATATGCCACAAATATACATAATATGTATAAAATATGTAAAAAAAAATCTGCATTTTATGTAAATGGGTTGGGTTGGGTTGGGTAAGGGTTAAAATTTGTTAAACCCTTACCCAACCCAATTAGTTCGGGTTTTTTAAAAATTAACCCGTTTAACCCATGGTTTTGGACGGTTCGGTTTGATCGGTTAAAAATAGGTTTGGTTTGGTCGGTTTTTAGAACCCATGTGCAGCCCTCAGCAAGTAGATCTTATTTAATTCACATATATCGGGCAAATCCATAGAAATAACCCAACGTTCCAACCCAACCCAATATAATCATAATTCTTCCCACACTCACACCCATACTCGACCTCTACCTTTTTAACAAATATACTTTTCTTTACGACTCGATTCCGGCCGTCGCCTCCATTTTCCGACCGCTGGACCACCGGTTTTTCTTACCCCGCATTAGTGTAAAAATTACACTATACATCAAACCAACTGCAATCCAATTACACCAAATCCTACACTAAAAAGAATCTTTTTGTATTTTAAATGCTAATTTATTTTTAGAAGTACAAAAAATAATAAAGTTGTTGGGTATTGTCAGCAAAGCTGTATGTCAGTGTATGTTATTGATTCTTAGGGATTTGTTCATAGTAAATATTCTGTAGTAATTGTATTTGATTACAGAATATTTATTTTTCTTTCCTTTAGGTATTTCTTCTGATCTATGCTAGAAATGAAGTTGTTGTGCATCTAAAATTGCATTTTAATCTCTGTGTATAAATTAATATCCTCCATGTAATGCAGATGATTAAGAAATGGATCCCGGTCACTGGCAAACATTTGCCAGTGAACTGTTACACAACGGCTGGGGTTTAAAAAAAAATTACACCGTACCGCAGAAACTTTTCGCGGTACGGGGTAATTACAAAAATGCCCATGTTTTCACATAAAAAATCTACTGTTCATCGTACCGCAGAAAATTTCTACGGTACGTGAACAGTGGGGGCATTTTTGTAATTTCTCCGTACCACGGAAAGTTTCTGCGGTACGATGTAATATTTTTTTTAAATCAGGACCGTCCTGAAGCCATATGTTGGGAAACAGTTTCCTAGCATATGTTTGCTAGGGAACGGACCCCATAAGAAATAAGAACATAAACATATATCAAACTTTGTATACCTTTAGCTTTCATGGTATCAAAGCCTACCTAAACAAACAAAAACCTCGTATCCATCTTAGTTTTTACCCTTCATGGCTATCATTGATGGAGAAACCCCTATATCAAATGAAACCATTGTACCTGCATCCGTATCCTTACCCGTACCTCAACAGATCATTGTTCAGCAAGACAACACCACCTTTCCTACTGGAATCACTCTAACCGAAATGAATTACTCACTTTGGTCACAACTGATGGAGATGCGTATCAGTGCCCGAAACAAAGTAGGGTATCTCACTGGAGAAACAAAAAAACCAGCGCCTGGAGATCATTCTCTTGGAACTTGGATTATCGAAAATAAAAGTGAAAAATTGGCTTATCGATTCCATGTCACCTCCCTTGATGCAAAGATTTATACGGCTCTCTACAGCAAGTGAAATTTGGACTACTTTATCGAAAACATTTTATGATGGATCTGATGAGACTCGTCTTTTTGAACTAAACCAAAAATCATTATCTCTCAAACAAGAAGGTTGACCTTTATCCACATATTATAACGAACTTTATGCTATTTTTCAGGAAATCGATCACAGATCTCTTTCACAGGAAAATACCATCGAAGGAATTGTGCACTTACATTCTGCAATGGCTAAGCTACGTGTCCACATTTTTCTAAGTGGACTTGATGCTGAATTTGATCAGGTTCGTGGAGAAATCCTAAGGAAGGAGCCAAAACTTGATTTAGAGAGCAGCTATGCATATGTTCGGCGAGAGTCTCAACAAAAACAAACAATGGGAGGCTCCCGTTTGATTTCAGAAAATTATGCTATGGTGGCTCACCGTCCTCGAGTAGGAACATCACCAGGACCATTTAAAACTCGCAGCAACCAACAAGAAAACTCTGTTGGTTTCGTATGTACTCACTGTGGTGAAACGGGCCACTCAAAACAACGGTGTTATGAAATCATTAGCTATCCGGCGTGGTGGGATTTCACGAAAAAAACCAGAAAGCAAATTCCGGGGAAAGCTATCTTCGCAAATACGGAAGAAACCCTTGGCGACAAGTCTTGTGCAAATGTTACTTTTCCAGGTATTATCAATAATGCTTCTGTGTTTTCTACACACTCTAAGGATAGTACTTGGATTATTGATACAGGTACATCTGATCATATGATAAATGATTCTAGTTATTTACATTCTATTTCCCCTTCATCTCAAATAATCATATCTATAGCCAATGGTAGTACATCGTCAGTTATAGGAGAGGGTCTTGCCACTTTATTTGAATCACTCACTCTAGACTCTATCTTGGTCGTTCCATCTTTAGAATGTAATTTGTTATCTGTTAGTCAAATCACTTCTAAACTATCATGTACTGTGACTTTTTGGCCATCATATTGTGTATTTCAGGACATTCGAACTCGGAAGATCTTGGTTATGGTGTTAAACGGGACAAACTCTACTAGCTTGATATGATAGATGGTGACAATCCGAAGAAAAATAATACAAAAAATTCAAGTGGAGCAGAAAAGTCCAGAACAGCTATTTGGTTGTGGCATCGTAGATTAGGTCACCTTTCTTTTGGTTATCTGAAAAAATTGAAGCCTCATTTGTTTTCAAATATTAGTGATTCTGAATTTAAATGTGGAGTTTGTAAGTTAGCTAAAAGTCATCGTGTACCGTATTTACCAAGTCTTAATAAAAGTTCAGAACCTTTCATGGTTATACATTCAGATGTTTGGGGACCTGCACGAATACCCTCCATTTCCAAAGCCCGTTCTTTTGTTACATTTATTGATGAATGTACTCGTATGACATGGATATCTCTTCTTAAAAATAAAAGTGATGTATGTGAAGCTTTTCAAGAGTTCTATAAAATGGTGGTTAATCAATATCAAAAATTTATATAAGCGTTTCAAACTGATAATGGTACTGAATATACGGTCATAACAACTCTTGGAAAATTTCTGAGTACTCACGGGTTCAGACACCAAACATCTTGTACATATGCTCCAGAACAAAATGGTTTAGTAGAACGGAAAAATCGACAACTCCCAGAAGTTGTACGTGATTCATTCTTTGGCATGAATATGCCACGTTTTTACTGGGGAGAGGCCGTGAAGTCAGCATGTTATCTAATTAATCGAACACCGTCAAGAGTCATTGATTTTCAAACTCCGTTGCAGAAGTTAAAATCTTTACTTTCCATGCCTCCAACACCAGACCTCAAACCACGAGTGCTTGGTTGTGCAGCTTATGTTCATGTTCCTAAAGTCCAACGAAGCAAACTTGATCCTTGTGCGAAGAAATGTGTCTTTGTGGACTATGCAGATTTCAAGAAAGGATATAGATGTTATGATCCTTATTAAAAAAAATGCATATTACTCTTGATGTTTCCTTTCATGAGATGGAACCATACTACTCAGGGGGAGATACTCAAACTTCTCTTCAAGGGAAGAATGGTGTGGAAAAGAGTTTTGAGAATATCGAAAACAATTTTGATGAGTCTCTGAAAAACGATGAATTATCGAAAGCTGTTATACAAGGACAGAATTGTAGCCAGGATGGAGAAATAAATTATGAAGGTTTTTGTTTGCACTAAATCACGCAAGCGTACGTGGTCACAAGTAATACAGATATAAGTCGAGTTCGTTCCCACAGAGATCTGGTTATGGTTTCAATTCAGTTCATGCACCTATGCAACAATGTATGGTTTTTAATCACTGCTAAGACAAATAACAAAATTTGAGTTTTAATTAACTAACTAACTAAGAAGTAAACTAACAAACTGAGAATTAACTAACTAACTATAATTGAAATCTAATTACTTCTGCAAGATAAACCATGAAATCCTAACTTCATTAAATACTTTGCTTAGATCTGACGCCTTTAATCACTATATGCAATGGTTTTGATATCTGATCGGACAACACGAAACAAGTATACGCTACTTCTCAGTATACGAATACCAAACTAAACATACATCCACAAAAGAGATAGAAGATGAATAGACACCAATTATGCTTAGACCCTATATCTCTATAGAATTTGAAAACATAACGGTTGAAGAACAAGTTATCCACATTGATCATATAGGGCAGTATAAGTATTCTCATCTCATACTACGAATCATATTGATAAACAATTATGAACCTATGCTAGCATGGCAAGTTCAAAATCTCAAGATCCACTTTCACTTCACAAGAGATTAACAAATTAGATGTTAGCTACGCATCTAACAATTAAGCATAACCATACGAGGATATCAAATATACATCACACACAGATCTGTAAAGCATCAAGATACTAAAGCTCCATAAATAAATCCGTTAGAATCCCATGACAACAATTAGCTCATAATTGAACCTCTCGTCATCATGGGATCAAGTGAAACCATGATAAAAACAAAGTATGAACAAATACAAATAGATCTAAGTAATTGATATGTAATAGTTCTTTCTCCTAATGATGATAATCTAATTTTACTAGGGTTGGATGTGTTTATATAGGCTCTAGACATCTTGCCCAACAAGAAAATACCAAATCAGAATTATAATAGAAGTACGTTTCCTAAACTGATTCTGATTTAAAGGGAAATTCGCAGCTGTCTTTTCTTCAGTAATTCTGGAACGTTCCAGCTGCAATTGGGCCTCTTGACCACTTTAGAATGATAGAGAATCTCGTTATCTTCGCGTGGATAGTAAGATCGCCCAAAACTGACTTCTAGAACTCAAGATATGACCCAAACAGTGAATCTCACGCGTGCAGCCCAATAAATCCGAATTTTAATAAATTAAATCTCCAAAAACGACCAAAACATCCACCATAATCAACATCCTTGTAAATCTGCACAACTAAACAAAACACATCAAAACTACAAGAAACTTGAGTCCAAGACAATCAATTTAAGCCGATTTAGAATGCTCCAAGTGGATATAAACTCCACTTATCAGTTTTGATAAAATTGTAGAGTTTCAATCTTTGCCCCTGTTAACACCACCATCTGAAGAATCAACTGAGCTCGAAGAATCCATTCCCCAAGTAACTTCTAATCCTTCAATTCCCCATGTAACTTCTCAACCTTCAGTTAACGAGTCAGATATTGTCCCAACCGTTACTGTAGAAAACTTACCTCCTAGATACCCACAGAGAATAAATAAAGGAGTCCCAAAAAAATAGTATAAACCTGATCTTAAGTCAACCACAAAATATCCTATTAACAATTATGTGTCAAATCATAGGTTGTCAAGATCATATGCATTGACTTTAAATCAATTATCCTCTGCTGCTGTTCCTAATAGTGTGAAGGATGCTTTAAGTGATCCAAAGTGGCGAAAGGCATTAAGTGAAGAAATGGAGGCTTTACAGGAGAACGATACTTAGGAACTTGTGCCTTTACCAAAAGGAAAAAAGACAGTTGGATGTATATGGGTGGTTACAATAAAACTGAAAGAAGATGGTAGTATAAACAAATATAAAGCAAGGCTAGTTGCGAAATGATACACACAAAAGTACGGGGTAGACTATCAGAAAACTTTTGCACCAGTGGCAAAAATTAACACAATTCGTATTCTCTTTTCTATTGCAGCCAATCGAAACTGGCCTTTACACCAATTTGGTGTTAAAAACGCTTTTCTGAATGGAGATTTAGAAGAGGAAGTATCGAAGTATACATGAATTTGCCTCTGGGAACAAAATTTTCGAAATCTGAAATGGCGTGCAAACTAAAAAGGTCCTTGTATGGACTTAAGCAATCACCGCGAATGTGGTTTCGGAGATTCTCAAAAATAATGAAATTGTTTGGTTATAAGCAGAGTAACTCAGATCATACTTTGTTTATAAAAAATAACGGAGGTCAGGTAACCACTCTAATCGTATATGTTGACGATATCATTATTACAGGTGATGATTCAAATGAAATAAAAGCATTAGAGAAATATTTGTCCTCCAAGTTTGAAATGAAGAATCTTGGTCCTCTAAATATTTTTTAGGGATTGAAGTTGCACGGTCTCAACATGGAATTTCATTGTCACAAAGGAAGTATGTGATTGACCTCCTGACCGAAACAGGAATGCTTGACTGTCGACCTGCAGATACACCGATAGAGATGTACCACAAACTCAGAGAAGACGAGAAACAAGTTCCAACCGACAAGTGTCGATATCAACGTTTAGTAGGAAGATTAATATACTTGTCGGCAGACCAGATATAGCTTATGCAGTAAGTGTTGTAAGTCAGTTTATGCATGCACCTACTGTAGAACATATGAATGTTGTATATCGAATCCTTAGATATCTGAATAGCTGTCCATGTCCATGTAAAGGGTTGTTATTCTCGAAGAATGGAAAACTTGATGTTGAGGGATATATAGATTCGGGCTGGGCAGGAGATCAGACTACTATACGTTCAACCTCCGGATATTTTACATTTGTAGGAGGAAATTTAGTTACTTGGAGAAGTAAGAAACAGAAAGTTGTGGCGAGATCAAGCGCAGAAGCAGAATTTCGAGGCATGGCTCATGGGCTGTGTGAGTTATTGTGGATAAAAAATGTACTAAAAGATCTGGGGATCAAACATCTGAAACCAATGAACTTGTATTGCGACAACAAAGCTGCCATAGAAATTTCTGCAACATGATCGCACCAAACATGTGGAAGTTGATCGTCATTTTATAAAGGAGAATCTTGATAGAAAAATCATACATTTTCCATTCGTTCAGTCAGAAGATCAGTTGGCAGATGTGTTTACAAAATCTGTTTGTGCAAACACATTTAACACCTCATTGGACGGGTGAGGATCCTCTGTCCCCTTCTTCATGTCTCCTTCTGTGTCCCCTATACAAAATGGGTGCCCTTGGCGGGGCCCATTGTAAGGAAAATGGAAATAAAAAAATTTTATTTCCATTTTCCTTACAATGGGCCCCGCCAGGGGCACCCATTTTGTATAGGGGACATAGAAGGGGGTATGGAGAAGGGGACAGAGGATCCGGGCTCTCATTGGACAAGTTGAACATGATAGATATCTGTAGTTCAACTTGAGGGGGAGTGTCAGCACAGCTGTATGTCCGTGTATGTTACTGATTTTTAGGGATTTGTTCATAGTAAATATTCTGTAATCAAATACAATATTCTGTAATAATTGTATTTGATTACAGAATATTTAGTTTCCTTTCCTGTAGGTATATCTCTGTGTATAAATTTATATCCTCCATGTAATGCAGATGATTAAGAAATAAGAATATAAACATATCAAACTTTGTATACCTTTGGCTTTCAGGTATAGAAGACATAAATTTGTTTTAGTTAATGAATGGAACGGTGAAGTTGAGGTTTAGAAAAACTTTAAAAGTTACACCAAATTTTGGTGTTGCACCAAATGTGATGTAATTTTTGCTGTTACATTAAAATGGTGTAGGTTTTAGTGTTGGGTTGGAGGAAATTTTTACACCATTTTGATGTAAAAGTGCATTTATAAAGTTTGGTTGGAAATGGTATTAGAACATCACGGAAGTGGATGCAGCATATTATACAGACTTGGAAGATGGTGTACCATATCTCTGTTATGTGAAGGACGAAACAGCGTAATACTCTGATACTAAGCACGACATGCCGTTTCTTCGGGGCACAGAGGACCGAATTTGTGTTTTGAAGCATCATGGGCAATTTTCCTTTTAAAAAGGTTAAATAGGGCCTCGTCAACTGAAGCATCATGTGTTATGCGAATATTTAACATGGTAGCATTTTTGTGAAGGCCCTCTTCAACTGAAGATGCTTTTTTTTTTTTTTGCTAAGAAATCGCCAGTTTTCGAATGCAGTCATAATGATTTCAATTTCTGAACTGAATGTGGAGATTAATGTTAAAAATGGGAAATAATGTACGACCCATGTTTGAGGAACCATGAATCAATTCCCAAACTAACCTAGTTTCTTGTTCATTTTCCCAAACTAACCTAGTTTATTCAAACTTTCCCAAACTAACCTATTTTACTATTTAAACTCAGTTTTTTGGTTTTTTCTTTTAATAGTCAATTTTGCACTTAATACATCAAGTTTGCACGAATTTCAATATAATTTTTTAGCATTTTGGGATGTTTTTATTAATGCAAATTAATGTGAATACAGGGGGTTCACTATTATTAATGGAAATTAATGTGAATATAGGGGGTTCACAATTATTAAGGATGGTGATTTATGCACACCCCAAATTTATTCATGCACACCCTAAAATAAATTTAGACCAAAATAACCTTACCTACATCAACATGTATATCAAATCTTTTCAGTTTTTTCCTTCGGGCCTATAATCTTACCATTTTATAAAATATTTTATCAATTTCTAACTTAAATTTATTTATTAAAGTTTTATTATTTTTATTAATTTTATTAGTTCCGCTATACCTATAACTTACAATTATATTTATCAAATTAAAAATAATGAGTTATTTCTTCAAGTAACAATGTATGGAAGTAAATATAATAAAATAAAGTAAATTTATTTATTCACTATGTTCGTATCACATTTATATTATTTATTTTTTACTTTTTTAAGATAAGAAAGTTGATAAATTTAGATCAATGTATCTAATTTCTTCTTAATTTTTATGATTTTTTAAAATAATGTTTTTGTACATGGTTAATACAAAACTTATATATTCGCATCAATTTTTTATTGATTTATGTGTAATGTGTTTCATATTTCTAAATAAATGTATGTTCTTTAATTTTATTCAAAAATAAAAAAATATGTTTACCAAGAACAAAATTATTTTTAATCATTCGATCCTTGTTTTCAAACTTATTAATGTGACAATCTTGTATGACCATATTATCATCAAATAAAAAATGTGAACTGTTTTTTTCTTATTTGGAAAATGTTTCGGGTTTACTTATATTTTTTATTTTACTAGCTTTATACCCGTGCAATGCACGAGTTGCTTTATTAACATTTTATAATATATTTTTATTCTGATTTTTTTTGTCAAAAGTATTTTTTATAACATTTTTAATTATTTTTTATCTTTAATGATAATAAATTAATAATATGCATGTATTTTGTACTTATATATATATTAAAATTATTACGAAAATATATTAATTTATAATAATAAATGATTAAGTTGATAATGAATATTTTATTAGTTTTATTCATTATTAATTTACTTTAAATTTTATTGTTGATGAAATTTAAAATTTTTGTAACTTTTAAATTATTAAATTATTATAGGATTTTTTGTGGTTATTATATTTAGATTCTTTATAAATTATTTTATTTTGGATTTTCGAATTGTTTTTTAATTTATTTACAATTTTAGTACCACTTTTCTTAGTATAAATTTTAAAAACATGCTTGTTGTAAAATCTAAAATTAAATTTTTTTTATGTTTCTTTTAAAAAAAATTAGGTTTCTTAGAACTCTTTTATATGGTAAGGTTTTTTTTAAAATTATATTTTAAATTTTAGTCTAAAATATCTTTGTTTTAATTTCGGTTAACAATACTTTTCTCAACTTTAATTTTTTCTATTTTATCGTATATTATTTTAGTATATCCTCTTTTGATTGCTTGTTTTTTAAATTAAAAATAACATTAATGAATTAATTAATTACTTAGTACTTAGTAGCATAGTTTTAGCTAGTCTTTTAAACCAATGCTCGGGCTCAGCTCGTTCTCTAGCCCATTTCTAATTTCTAATGAATTTACTTTTTTAGCCCTGACGACCAGACGACCACGTAAACCCCCTTACGCTAATTATATATAGGATATAATTTTACATTTATTAAAATTTATGTTTATAATAATAATAATAATAATAATAATAATAATAATAATAATAATAAAAGGATAAAAATAATTTAATATAATGATAGCATTGCCACAAAAGTAAAGAAGTCTATTTGAGTAAGGGTATATAAAATGGTTAGAGGATATTTTAGTCAAATGAAAAGAAAGGGTGTGCATGAATAAGTTTAGGGTGTGCATAAATCAGCACCCATTATTAATGGGAAATTAATGTGAATACAAGGGGGTTATATATATATCTTATAACATCAATTTAATTTCCCAAATAATAATAGTGAACCCCTTGTATTCACATTAATTTCCACTAATAATATTTTATATACATAAAATTAATAGTAAATGAATTAAGAAAACTATTAAAAGAAAAAAAACTAAAAAACTGAGTTTAAATAGTAAAGTAGGTTAGTTTGGGAAAGTTTGAATAAACTAAATTAGTTTGGGAAAATGAACAGGAAACTAGGTTAGTTTGGGAATTGATTCGAGAAACCACTATACAAATCCACCATCAAAATAATGTACCATAAAAGTAGAAACGTCAACCCACATGTCAATGAATTGTTACAAAAATATCATGATGCCAATAAGTTGTCCTCCCACCGCAAAGTCCATTCAATTCGTTCTGCCATGATGCTTAATAATTGTTTGATTGATCACAGAAGAAAAGTATTTTGTATACGAGTATTATTTTTTGCATTATTTGTATTTATTTTTCTATTTTATACATTATTTTGAAGCGTGAAGATGCTGGCGGCACCGCCGAAAATGAAACAAGTCCAAATTCTACACTAGATCGGCTACTAGAAATGAAGACCTTAAAATTTAATTGTCAGATGCAATCGACTCCTCCTTCCTAATATAAAAATAAATATTTACTTCTTTCGAGTTTCGTCCCGGTTTAATTGCTCCTTTACTTTTTTACACGTATTTTAATATATAAATAAAATATAATTTCATAAATTATTTTTAAATTTTATTTTTTTGAATAAAAATTTACAGTATTTTCTAAATTTTTATTTAGAATTTTTTTTTGAAAAATATATCATAGAATTATATTTTATTTATATCTTAAAATCTATATTATTATTATATAAAAGCCGAAACATTAAAAGTTTGGTTGGTTGGTTGGTTGGTACCTATTGATTTTACTTATTTACCCTCACTCAATTACAGATCTACTAATTAATTAATTAATTAATTTCCTTCTTGAGGTTAAACATATTATTGTCTTTTATATTTTATCTAACTAAAAAATTTCTTTTATTAATCAATTTCCCTTTTCAGGTTAAACATATTACCTTTTCTATTTTTCAATAACTAAATAATTTCCTTTTTCAGGTAAAATAGAATATCTTTTACATTTTATTTAACTAAAATTTCAATAATTTCCTTTCTCAGGTAAAATACAATATTCTTTTATATTTTATCAAACTAAATTTTTTCCTTTATTAATCAATTCCCTTTTCAAGTTAAACATATTACCTTTTCTATTTTTCAACAACTAAATAATTTCCTTTTTCAGGTAAAATAGAATATCTTTTACATTTTATTTAACTAAAATTCTCTACCTATTGATTTTACATCTACTAACTAATCAATTTCTTTCTTGAGGCTAAACATATTATCTTTTCTAATTTTCAAGAATTAAATAATTTTCTTTTTCAGGTAAAATACAATATTCTTTTATATTTTATTAAACTAAAATTTTTCCTTTATTAATCAATTTCCCTTTTCAAGTTAAATATACTATCTTTTATATTTGTCAATAACTAAATAATTTCCTTTTTCAGGTAAAATAGAATATCTTTTACATTTTATTTAACTAAAATTTCAATAATTTTCTTTTTCAGGTAAAATACAATATTCTTTTATATTTTATCTAACTAAAATTTTTCCTTTATTAATCAATTTCCATTTTCAAGTTAAACATATTACCTTTTCTATTTTTTAACAACTAAATAATTTCCTTTTTCAGGTAAAATAGAATATCTTTTACATTTTATTTAACTAAAATTTCTCTTTTTAATAAAATAGTTTGAGCAATTTTGTTTAATAAAATAACATAATTATATTATAATTACTATTAAATAATCAATTACACTTTTCACCCAAAACACGTTCTCTTTTCTCTAACTAACATATCTCTTTTTCCAATTATATCATGGACGGTTACCTTGATCATCATTCTATTTTTTCTAATTAAATCCCCTTTTTTTCTAGAAATATCATGGGTAACATTAATTTCTCATTTTCTAAAGACTCTGATCAATTTTATTTAGTAAAATGACATAATTAAATTATAATTATTATAAGCTAATCAATTACTTTTTTCACATAAATAATGCCATCTTTTTAATTTTCACATTAACTTTCTATTTTCTCTAACTAAAATATCACTTTTTCCAATTACATTAAGGACGATTCTATTTACTAAAATAAAATAATAATATTTCATATTAATAATTAACCAATTACCTTTTTCAGCTAAAACATATCATCTTTTCTAACTAAAATCCTTCTTTTATTAGAAATATCACGGGCAACATTAATTTTTTCCTTTTATAAAAATACTACGTGCAATTGTATTTAGTAAAATAACGTAACTAAATAATAATTACTATAAACTAATCAATTACGTTTTTCACCTAGAACATGTTATCTTTTTAATTTTATCTAACTAAATCCTATCTTTTCCTAATCATATCACGGACATTCTATTTAATAAAATAAAATAATAATTTTATAATTACCTATATTTAACCGATTACTTTTTCAACTAAAACCTATCATCTTTTCTATATTTTCTAACTAAAATCCCTCCATTTCTAGAAATATCAGGGATAACATTTATAGAATTATCATCAAATCATCTCATACAAAAATGTAAGTATCCAAAATTCATGTTTTAAAAAATTAATTTAAATAAATGAAAAATTCATATAATATTAAAATAAAAAAAAATCCGTGCACCGCACGGATTTTAAGCTAGTATATACAAAAAGTAATATGCACAATTAAATCGGGACAAAGGAAGTAGAAATTTCATAATTTATCTACCATTTATTTTATATCCCATTAAAAAAACCTATTGACATTAATAACTTATATATAATTAATACCTTATATATAACAAGCATAAGGGAGATCTTATCCAAATTTTTGGTCGTCGTCACTAAATTTTTGGTCGTCGTCACTGTACTATCAAAATTATATGATCCGTTGGATTAAAAATAGATGATCAAGATTAGATCACATTAAAAAGAAAATTATAATCTAAAAAGGAATCAAGATTAGATCGCATTAAAAAGAAAATTATAATATAAAAATGATATAATTAGAAAATGTTGCATTTGAAGTGAATTTTAAAAAGAAAAATTATATTCTAAAAAGGATATAATTAGAAAGGGTTGTATTAAAATTGAATTTTAAAAAAAAATTATAATCTGAAAAGGATATAATTAAAAAATGTTAAATTAGAATTATATTTTAATTATTTTTTATTAGTATTAAAAAAAATCATATCTACTACTCCTTGGGCTTTATCTTGAGATCTAGAAATTAGATTTGGGTAATTTTACAATCCACGCGAAACTCATAAAATTATTTTTAATTTAGTAATGATATAATAATTATTATTCAAATGGAAAAACTAAGAATCTCAAGAGAAAATATGATTACGAGTTTTTACATTAATCCTATTTAACGTAGAATTCCTACATTGATAATTATGCTATTCAATGTAGAAAACCTAATTATATATGATTTAAATCATTGACATATATATTTTCGTATTACAATATAAATTTTATAACATATTAAAATTTAAATATTTTTTATGCTAGATCCAACGGTTTTCATCTATTTATTTTAAGATATTTGTCGTATAGAGGTCCAGACTACCGATTATCAAAGTTTTGGACAAAATCCCTCTTACACTTATTATTAAAATTGTATTTGGTTGTTAGTAGAACCATCTTCAAATAATTATAAGGGTATTTTGATAATTAAAACAAATTATAAGTAAAATTCATAAATCAAATAAAATTTTCAGCGTAAAAAATTGTCAATTTTTTCTCTTTTTTCCTTCTACGTAGATTTAATTAGAAAAATTTATTAAACCATCACCAAATTAAAGATTATTTTGTTAATTTCACGTGGGCCGTAATCGTCCAAATTAAATTTTAAGAATTCAAGATAGAGTACAAATATTAAATCGAGCGTGTAAAACTTATATATATATATATATATATAGGATATGATTCAGGTGAGAACACGTATATGTTGGAGAACAATGAGAACACCACATTTCAAGCTATTCTAAAGGGCCCCGCCAGGGGCACCCAATACGAAAAAGTCTTATAATTCTACCCTCTATCCATTCATCAAAAAAAAAAGTTTAAAAGAATTTTTTTTAAAAAAATTAAAAATGATGATGTGGCAGCAGTTTTTTTTAAAAAATTATTTTGTTAATTTTTTTTAATTTTTTTTGTTATGAATGGATAGAGGGTAGAATTATAAGACTTTTTTGTGAAGGTGCCCCTAGCGAGACCCTTTAAAATAGCTTGAAATGTGGTAAATATATGTGTTCTCACTGTTCTCACACTAACATGTGTTTTCACTGGAGCGTGACCCTATATATATATATCTCAATTTTTAATAAAAAATTGTTATGTAAATTAATAACTTATGAAATTAAAATATATATAATGTAATTAAAGATATTAAAAAAGGAGTTGTGCGTTGCACGGGTTATAAGCTATTTATATATAATAAGCATAATAGAGATCTTATCCATAATTTTCGTCACTGTACTACCAAAATAATCTCAACCGTGGAATCTATTTTTTAAAAAATAGACAATCAAGATTATATCATATTAAAAGAGAAAATTAAAATATAAAAAGGATATGATTAGAAAATGTTGCCTTATAAGTGAATTTTAAAAATAAAATTATAATTTAAAAACGATATAATTAGAAAAGGTTGCACTGGAACTGAATTTAAAAAAAAATATAATTTGAAAAAGGATATTGTTAGTTACAAAGGCATGCCTGTATACATCTAATAACAAGCCTAATTGTTTGTAATGCTTTGCATTACTTACATGACCTCTTAACTGAGGGAATCTCTAGTTGTAGAGTTTCTGTTTGTATTGTACTTGTAGTAGGCATCAAATCCTATTGTACTTATAGAGTTTCAGAAAGCAAACTGCTAATGGAATACTACTATGGTCTACCAACAAGGGTCATAAGTTTCTGCCTAGCAATCATTCAAGGAGGAGTAAATTTAAGCATGCTGCAAGAAGGGTGAAGATATCGAAGTCAAAGGCACTGACAATAATTCCAGGATTGAACCTACCACCTCTGGATGAAATCTATGATGAAGACCAACTGCAGTTCATATGGGCTCAAAGAATCTATCATGTTGCCATTGTTGATGACTTTCTTGAAATTAAATATACTGATGGAATACAGAAGAAATTCAGACAAGGAACATGTCAGCACTGGGGAAAGCTATATGACATAGAAAGAATAATTGCAATGTTGGATTCTGAAGACAGAGTGGAAAGGGTATGGAAGCTGGAGTTAATTGACTTTGTCAAAATGAAGAGAGATCACCAGGCAGAAATGAGAAAGAACAATGAGGAGCTACTAAAGAAAAGGGAGGAGGAGTTTGCTGCAATGGAAACTAAGGCTGATGAATTGAGAGCTATGGATCTGTGTAGAGTCAAGTTTAATCCTTACATCATTGAGTACAAGAAATATGGTAGAAATGTAAAGATTAGAATGGAATACATCAGTTCCTATTCTGAGAAACAGCTGAATGAAGTACTTAAGGATTTATCAGGCTCCCCTCTAATTGAAGAACTCACTGCAATGGAAGACATTATTCTTTCCATGGAGGAAAATGCAAAGAAGAAATCTAAAGAAGCTGAGGAGAAAATGAAAAATGAGAATCTGCAAGCCAAAGCTCAAAAGATGAATCCAAAAGGATATGGCTAGTAGTTTCTCATAACTTGTAAGAACACTTCTATGTACTTTCCTCAATCAATCTACATACCTGTACTGTCAAAGTTTTATCTTTATGTATGTTAGGCTTGTTATCAGACATGAAATTGTGACTAAGGGTCTCACTCACAATTTGGGGGAGATTGTTAGTTACAGAGGCATGCCTGTATACATCTAATAACAAGCTTAATTGTTTGTAATGCTTTGCATTACTTACATGACCTCTTAACTGAGGGAACCTCTAGTTGTAGAGTTTCTGTTTGTATTGTACTTGTAGTAGGCATCAAATCCTAGTTGTGTAACTGTACTTATAGAGTCTAGAATAATGCTTGAAAGAAGTTCCAAGGTTCATGCCTCAAGCAAGGAGTTAAAGACTGTCAAATAATCACAGTTGGGATTTGAAGAAATGAAGAATTTGCCTAAGTACCAATTCGAGAAGTATATTTGTCTATTCGATAAGTCCAGCATTCGAGAAGTCAGGGATTCGATATCTCAAGACACTATTCGATATCTCTGAATATACTGTTCGATATCTCATTCGATATCTCAGAGATTCAATATGTCTATGTACTCTATTCGAGAACTCAGGAAGTCAACAAGTCAAAGTGGTATTCGAGTTCTCAAGGAGTCAACAAGTCAAAGTTCCATTCGATATCTCAAGGACTCAGAAAGCTATTCGATATCTCGAGGATTCGATAAGTCAAATGTTCTATTCGACAACTCAAGGAATCCTGATGGAAAAGAGCTATTCGAGAAGTGGTTCGATATGTCAATATAACAGTGTTCGAGAACTCAGAGTTATCGATCAAGTCAATTCCAGTTCTCGAATCACTTACTTAGTCACTTCTCGAATACATTCTTGGAGACAAAATACTGAAGAAACTGTACAAGTCAGAAACCTGCAACAAGCCAATGCACTTTATGGACCACAATCTGTAACGTGCTCTGGAAAGCCTACAAGGAAGCTTGGAGAGATATAGA
Source organism: Kitagawia praeruptora (assembly GCA_037693485.1). NCBI lineage: Eukaryota > Viridiplantae > Streptophyta > Magnoliopsida > Apiales > Apiaceae > Kitagawia > Kitagawia praeruptora. The sequence continues at coordinate 103,726,355 of CM075350.1, forward strand.
AGAGACAAGGGGCTAAAGAAGTGGATCTGAACAGGCTTTGCAAAGTCAAATCTGTAACCGTTTGGACACTTACTCAAAAAGGATAGACAGACTAGAAAGTAATTTGTTCAGCTACCTTATTTGTAGTAAGTACGGTGTATCCATGTTCTATAAGGATACATCCTCACTTCCTTAGTCAATTAACTTTGTAACTTTGTGAGTCAAGTTTTTCATACACTTCAAGCTGTATCTCTCTGAGAAAAACGAAGCTGAGAATACTATCATTTATATTCACAGATTGTAGCAACCTTTATCTAATAATACATTAGATTAAAGTGATACTGTGTCTTGTGTTGTTCTTTATCCGCACCTTCACTTCTGCACACACAAACATTTATTTGCTACATAGACTCGATCAAAGAAAAGTTCAAGAATACATTCACCCCCCTGTATTCTTCTATCGTATTCAATACTCAACAAGTGGTATCAGAGCGGGCTGTTTATTCAAAAACAAAAAAACGATCATGAGTTCGAATACACCAAAGACTACAGGAACGGTGAAAGTCCCTAAGTTTGACAAAGATAACTTCAACCTCTGGAAGATAAAGATGATGTTGTTCATCAAAGCCTCTCATCCTTTGTATCCTGAGATTCTCAAGAATGGTCCTTTTGTTCCACAATAAGAGATACCAGAGAAGACTGTTGGAACCACAACTATCCCAAGATCTTATGAGGCCAAGGATCCATCAAAATGGACAGAATCAGAAAGGGAGAAGGTTGCTCTTGACAGCCACCTCATGTTGCTTATCATTGATTCCATGCACATGTCAATGTTTGCAAACATTGCATCATGTACTTCTGCCAAATAAATGTGGGATCACATTGAGGTGTTGTGTGAAGGAACTGATGAGGTTAAGGAGAACAAGAAACAGATACTGGTCACACAGTATGAGGCTTTCATGGCACAGCCCAAGGAAAGCATTACTGAGATGTTTGAGAGATTTCACAAGCTAGTTACAGAGTTGCAGATGAATGGCAAGGTTTACAGTACCAAGGAGTTAAACATGAAGTTTCTGCTATCCTTACCAAACCATCTAGAGCAAAGGGTCATTTCTCTAAGGGAAAGAGATTTGAACAAAGTTACATATGATGTGCTCTATGGAGTTTTAAAAACTCATGAGCTTGAGTTGCTTCAGAAAAGGGCTATCCAAGCCAATCAAGGCAGAATGGTAAACACATCATGTGCCTTGATTGTCAATAAATCTATTCAAGACCTAGAAGCATCCACAAGCCAGTTAAGGATAGAGGAGGTAGTAGAAGAGGAAGAAACTGAAGCTGAGGTAAGTGAACCTATTGAGGAAAAGGAGGAAGAAGAAGAGTTTTACACTCTTGAAGAACTTGATGGGATGGAAAATACTTCATATGCTTTCATGGCCAGAAAATTTCCAAACATCAGATTTAAAAGAAATCAACCCTTCAAACCCAAAACTCAAAACCATTCAGTCAACAAGAACAAGGCACCTGTGAAATCAAACAGAAATAAATTCAAAACCAGCTATGTGGATAGGTCGTCTGTAAGGTGCTATAGATGCAATGACCTAGGGCATTTTGCCAGTGAATGCAAGAAGCCTAAAAAGAAGGATAGAGATTATCTTGAGCTTGAAGCAAAGTATGAGGCCCTTCTGAAAAAGCAGACACAAGGTAAGGCCTACATAGCTGAAGGAAAGTGTTGGGATGATTCTGACAGTGATGGAGAGGAGCAAGAATTCTGCAATTATGCCTTGATGGCCAATTCCAAGGATGACACATCTCCATCAGACCCTCAGGTACCATCTCTCACTACTATAGACATGTCTGTTTCAGAGTATAAATGCATGATTGAACAACTATCTGTTGAAATGTTTAACATTCATACTAGTATGACTGCTGCTAATGAAGAGATTGCTAAACTGTCTACTAGAAATGAAATGTTAACCAAAAAGAATGAGGAACTTGAGCTAACTGCTATGAAAGTGGAAAACCTTAAGAAAGAAGTTGAATATCTGCAGAATAAGGTTTTGTGTGCTAGTCAGGTTGAAAAGGCTCTTAGGGATGAATTAGCTGAAAATGAATTCAAACTAAAAACTTTCAAGAAATCATCTGGTCTAGTGAAATCCTACTGTGAGAAAATTGAAGCAAAACCCAAGGCTGCTATTGGACTTGATTATGACACTCTTAAACAGAGAAAAGGCTATGCTGTCATTGAAGATGACACAGTTGTTCATGAGGAAGTGCCTCACATTTTGAAAAAGACTGAAAATCCAATTTTTAAGGCACCAACATTTGAAATTGATGAGGATGCCTTACTCATCAAACAAATGTTGAATGATGAGGATGAGGTACAATCAAATGAACAACAAGCATCTTCCAAGAGTGAGAGTGTCAAGTCAAAAGCCAAGGAGCCAGTAGTTGAGAGACCAAGACCTAAGAAGTTTGTTAAGTTTATTTCAGCTGGGAAGAGTGAATCAGAAAAGAAAGTGACTAAGAAGAAACAGAACAGAAATGGCAAGTTAGGGATTAACAAGGATAACAACTATGCTTATATGCCTAATGCCCCTAGGAAAACTTGTCAGAACTGTTTCAGTACCAATCATTTAACTCATGCATGCAAGAAACCTACTGGTAGTGTATCTAAACCTTTCTATGATTGTTCTGTGCCTCTAAGACATAGAGATGCACCATTTTGTGATAAATTTGACTGTATGCCATGCAATATGAATGTTATGACTAGTTGTTTCAATCTGAAAAGGCAATTCATTGATGGTTGTATCAGTCACAATTCTCACACACACTACACCAGGTCAAAGTCTTCGAGTCCTCCTAAAGCTAGGAAGGTACCTCTATCACCTAAGTCTGAAACCTCATGTTCCAAGACTTCTAACAGTGACAAGAAGACTAATGCCAAGAAAGTTGACAAGCATGTTGTTTATGATAAAACTGTTTCTAAGTCACATGGACCCAAACTTGTTTGGGTACCAAAGGAAAAGTAATACCTTTGTGGTTGCAGGGCAAAGAAAGTGAAAAGAAGGTCATGTGGATTTTGGACATTGGATGCTCAAATCATATGACTGGTGATATGGCCCTGCTATCACAGTATGAGGAAAAGGCTGGCCCAATGGTTGCTTTTGGAGATGACAGCATGGGTAACACATTGGGATATGGCAAGTTGAAAGTTGGTAATGTCATCATTGAAGATGTAGCACTAGTCAAGGGGCTCAAGCATAATCTGCTAAGTGTTGGTCAGTTTACTGATAGGGGATTCAAGGTGGATTTTGACAAAGATGAATGTTTGATCACCCACAAGAAGACTGGTGATTTTGCTCTATCTGGAGTAAGAAAGGGAAGCCTGTTTGTAGCCAATATGGACTCTGCAAACAAGGACAAAATTTGTTGCTTTTACTCAAAAGCATCAAATGAAGATTGTTGGCTGTGGCACAAGAAACTATCACACCTGAACTTCAAAGCCATTAATTCTCTAGTCAAAAGAGAGTTAGTGAGAGGCATGCCCACACTTGAATTCTGTCAAGAAGGAGTGTGTGAGGCTTGTCAAAAAGGAAAAATGAAAAGATCAAGCCACAAGTCAAAGACAGTGACATCAATAACCAAGCCTCTACAACTCATTCATATGGATTTGTTTGGGCCTGTCAATATTATGTCACTAGGAAGAAAGAAGTATGCCTTGGTGATGGTTGATGATTTTACAAGGTATACATGGGTGGAATTTCTGGCATCAAAAGATGAGGCTCCACAAGTAATCATTGAGCATATAAAGAAAGTTGACAAGGAAGCAAAGGCCAACAATGCAAGTGTGATTGCACTGAGAAGTGATAATGGAACAGAGTTCAGAAATGCCATACTTGAAGCATTCTGTAAAGAGAATGGTATTTCTCAGCAATTCTCAGCTCCAAGGACTCCACAACAAAATGGAGTTGTTGAGAGGAAGAATAGAACTCTAATTGAGGCTGCTAGAACAATGTTACTTGATGCAAAAATGCCTACATGTTATTGGGCTGAGGCTGTGAGCACTGCATGTTATATCCAGAACAGAACCCTCATCAACAAAAACACTGGAAAGACACCTTATAACTTAATGACTGGAAAGAAGCCTACTCTAAAGTATGTTCATACTTTTGGAAGTAAATGCTTTGTATTGAAGGATAATTCTGAATATGTTGGAAAATTTGATGCAAAAGCATTTAAAGGAATTTTTCTTGGCTACTCTATGGAAAGAATTGCATACAAGGTTTATGTCATCAGTCAAAAGAAAGTTATGAAAAGCACAGATGTGACATTTGATGACAGCAAACTACCTGGACTAGAAGAAGCCAATGATGAAGATAAAGATCCATTGAAGTTTAATAATCTAGATGATTCTGATGAAGAGACTGAAACTGAAGTTGAAACTCGAGTTCAACAAACTCAAGTGAATGATGATACAAGAGAAGAATTTGTGCCAATCGATAGTAAAGAAACATGCATCCAAGACACACCTGTGAGTAGTGGCAACTTCACAGGGGGAGGAAATGAGAATGACCATGATGTGGATGATGAAGCAACATCAAGAATGAGAAATCAGGCGGAGCACTCAAGGAAATGGGATAGATCACACACTGCAGAGCAAATCATTGGGGATCCTAATGCAGGAGTAAGGACTAGGAGAGCAACTCAGAATGAGTGCCTCTATGGCTGTTTTCTATCACAAGTTGAGCCTAAGAGACTTGATGATGCACTATTGGATCCAGATTGGATTATTGCTATGCAAGAGGAGCTGAATCAATTTGAAAGGAACAAAGTATGGGAACTTGTGCCTGCACCAAAGAACAGAACCATTGTTGGAACAAAATGGGTTCTAAAGAATAAGATGGATGAAGATGGTGTAATTATAAGGAACAAAGCAAGGTTGGTTGCAAAAGGATACTCCCAACAGGAAGGCATTGATTATGATGAGACATTTTCTCCTGTTGCTAGATTGGAGGCCATCAGAATATTCTTGGCATTTGCTGCTCATTCAAACTTTAAAGTATATCAAATGGATGTCAAGAGTGCATTTCTGAATGGAGAGTTGGAAGAAGAAGTTTATGTGCAACAACCACCTGGTTTTGAGGATCCACACTTCCCAGAATTTGTCTACAGATTGCTTAAGGCATTGTATGGACTTAAGCAGGCTCCAAGAGCATGGTATGATACTTTATCACAATTTCTTCTTGAGAATCAATTCACTAGAGGCACACTGGACAAGACATTGTTTTACAAGAAGCATGGTGATGATCTTATCTTAGTTCAGATCTATGTGGATGATATCATTTTTGGTTTCACAAATGAGAAGCTGTGTGAGAAATTTTCTAAACTCATGCAGAGCAGATATGAGATGAGTATGATGGGAGAGTTGACATTCTTTCTTGGGTTGCAAGTCAGTCAAAGGAAGGATGGTATCTTTATTAGTCAGACCAAGTATATCAAGGATTTATTGAAGAAGTTTGACTTGGAAGATTGCTCACCTGCAAAGACACCCATGGCCACTGCCACTAAATTGGATCAAGATGCTAAAGGCAAGAAGGTAGATATCTCAGTCTACAGAGGCATGGTTGGTTCTCTACTCTATCTCACTGCAAGTAGGCCAGACATCATGTTTGCTACATGCTTGTGTGCAAGGTTTCAATCAAATCCAAAAGAATCACATTTGGTTGCTATAAAAAGGATCTTTAGATATCTGAAGGGCACTCCAAACTTGGGACTATGGTATCCTAAGGACACAGGGTTCAATCTGGTTGGTTATTCTGATGCTGATTATGCTGGATGCAGAGTGGATAGAAAAAGCACCTCAGGTAGCTGCCAGTTTCTTGGACAAAGGTTAGTCACTTGGTATAGCAAGAAACAACAATCAGTGTCAACTTCTACAGCTGAGGCTGAATACATAGCTGCTGGAAGTTGCTGTGCTCAAGTGCTTTGGATTAGAAATTAACTTAGAGATTATGGACTTGTGTTGGAAAGAATTCCAATCATGTGTGACAACACAAGTGCAATCTCTATAGTTGCCAATCCTGTCAATCATTCTAGAACAAAGCACATTGACATCAGATATCATTTCATTAGAGAACATGCAACTAATGGAACCATTGAGTTGCATTATGTCTCTACAGATAAACAACTAGCTGATATATTCACTAAGCCATTAGATGAAGCCACCTTCACAAGGTTGGTTAGTGAGATTGGAATGCTGAATTCTTCAGATTCTGGCTAAGTGAATACAACATCTAGATTGTTGCAGCAGTAAACACTTACTTTATCTAAATTTTCAATATTTTTGGAGTAAGTGTTGGCTGAAATATGATTTATAAATATTTCAAATCTGTTGCATATGTTGGAAAATCATATTTTTGCTAACTTGAAATTTCTATGAAATTTTGAGAAAATCACTATTTAATTTGCTAGAATATTCTTCAATGAATATGGCTGGTCAATTTTAAAAGATAGTGAAAATCAATTTTTATGAGTGATGGGTATAGTTCGATAAGTCAAACTTCTCGAATGATCACTATTCGACATCTCTAACAAGTCTCATTAGAGTACTCTTGAGTTCTCGAATAGAGCCTTTCTAAGATATCGAATAGAGATATTCTTGACTTCTCGAATATAGTGTTTTAGTTCTCGATTGACTGAGTTCTCGAATACTATATTTGAGTTCTCGAATCATTTGAAAAGGCTGATTTCTCGCTGAATTTTAACCGATTTTGGATTTTTATTCAGAATTACTCATAAAAATATATTTTACCTAATTTAGATTTATTTCTAAGTTAGATAACTGCCAGCTGTGAGCTACAACCTGCTTGAGTTATCGAATAAGCCTTTCTTGACTTCTCGAATAGTTGTTTTCTACTTCTCGAATGCCTGACTTGTCGATACAGAACATACATCTAATCGACAATTCAAGTACTTCATACTTTTACAACTTCACATCTATTCGATTCATTTCATTCGATTTCTCAAGCATCTAAACTCCCAAAACCTCTGAAACCCTAACTGCAAAAGCTAAATTTCTTCTTCAACCTTCGATTTCTTCTCTCTCTCTCACACAAATGGCAACAGTAAAGTTCAACACCAATTTCATTGCTCTAACTAGTGATGTGGATGTTGGGACAATCAGATCGTGGCCCTGCGATTTTTGATACAAATAAATTAACGAGTACAAATACAAAAGTCACCTTGTTAACGGTTGATTCCACGCTCTTCTATTGTATTCCCAAATTCCCTTGAGCGAAGTGTGGCCTTCGTCTTCTCAAGTTAACCTCTCTTCTTGCTCCTAGGTGGCTACAATATTTTTCTCAACCAACCCTAGCAAGAAGAGAATAAGAATATATATATAGGGCTACAATAGGGATCATGGATAATTAGGTTAGGCCTTCTAATTACATCTTGGGCCTAGCCCAATGTAATTAAATATTAATTCAATCCACTAAAGAATTAATATTTGCACTACCTTTCCTAATACCGCAACTTAATTATTTAATTGGGTTCCAATATTATTTGCTTATTAAATTCCCCATGTTTAAAATAGCGCATGCCCATTAATTAAATAAATTACTGATAATTCATTTAATTAATATCTTTTATCCTTGATCATCCACTCAACCTTTATTTAATTATTCCGGAATAAATTCCACCTGCAGGGTTTCACATAATTAAATCTTTTTGAGCTTTCAAGGGGACATCATTAACCCGAATATTATCAGGACATGGATTCCTTCTATAAATAATATTCACCATGTATATAATTCCATCACCCAAAATATAATGATATAATTCAAAAGAATTATTTCATATATAAATCAAAGCATGTAAATAATATACACGTGTCAATTACTATATCCGGATTAAGAACCTAAGCATTAATAATAACATAGAATCTTAGTTCTCCTTCTTAATCAGTATAAAGGAACAATTCTAAATTTGATCCTGTTCAATATACACAAAGTATACTAGTATTATTTATTAGTCAATATAAACTAATCTAAATAATACTACAGCCATACCAGTGGATTGTCCAACACCACCTGTGCTGTGAACCTTATTATATTATATAAACCGTATTTAACAATCTAATATTCTGTATCCCATTTGATACTAGATTGTCCACAATATATAATATTAGACAGCATGTAAACATTTAAATGATTCTCAATAAAACCGGGCTAGAAATAAATGTATATACTTAAAATAAATATTTTCAGTATACACTAACAATCTCCCACTTATACTCAAAATATTCTATGAGTATATCAGTGTTTATTTAATCCACTATTACATTGAAAACTATGTGCCCATCCATCTGACTCCTATCGCTTCCACATGCCTGTCAAAAGCCTTTGCTGGCAAGCTCTTTGTGAAAGGATCTGCCCGGTTGTCTTCTGATGATATGTGAGCCACAACTATATCTCCTCGCTTTACGATTCCTCGTATGAGATGATACTTACGTTCAATATGTTTAGCTGCTTTGTGGTCTCGCGGTTCCTTTGAATTTGCCACAGCACCAGTGGTATCACAATATACTGTCAAGCTTCTAGGCAAATTAGGTACCACATCTAAGTCCAAAAAGAAGTTCCTGAACCATACAGCCTCCTTTGCAGCCTCAGAGGCCGCTACATACTCGGCTTCCATGGTGGAGTCTGCAATGCATTTCTGCTTTACACTCCTCCATATAACGGCTCCACCTCCCAAAGTAAAAACAATCCCGAGGTTGATTTCCTCTTATCCCTATCTGATTGAAAATCTGAATCAGTATACCCAAAGGAAATAGATCTGAGGCCTTGTAAATTAACATATACTCCTTAGTCCTTCTCAGGTACTTGAGTATAGTTTTTACTGCACTCCAATGTTCCTGACCTGGGTTCGACTGATATCTACTAACCATGCCTACAGCAAAGCAGATGTCAGGCCTCGTACATAACATAGCATACATTAAGCTTCCACATGCTGAGGCATAAGGAACTGCTTTCATGCTCTCTATATCCTTAGGTGTCGGAGGACACTGCTCCTTGGATAGAACAACTCCATGTTTAAAAGGTAGAAAACCTTTCTTAGAGTTCTGCATGTTAAAACGAGCTAATACTTCATCAATGTAGGGCTCTTTAGATAAAGCCAACATCCTTTTCTTGCGATCCCTTATTACTTTGATCCCAAGGATGTATGCTGCTTCACCTAATTCCTTCATTTCAAATTGTTTGAACAACCATGCCTTTACTGATGATAACATCTTAACATTGTTTCCAATGAGTAAAATGTCATCTACATATAGTACTAGAAAAACCACTGCATTACCCTCACTTCTCTTATACACGCATGACTCGCTTGGACTTTGATCAAATCCATATGACTGGACTACTTGATCAAAACGAATATTCCAGTCCCTAGAAGATTGTTTAAGTCCATAAATAGACCTCTTAAGCTTACAAACCAGATGCTCTTGGCCTTCTTTAATGAATCCTTTTGGTTGTTGCATATAGATGGTTTCCTCAAGACTTCCATTAAGGAAAGCTGTCTTGACATCCATTTGCCAAATCTCGTAATCGAGATGAGCTGCTATAGATAAAAGAATCCGGATCGACTTAAGCATAACAACTGGAGAAAAGGTTTCCTCATAATCGATTCCTTCTTTCTGAGTATACCCTTTCGCAACAAGTCGTGCTTTCCAGGCTTTCACCTTTTTGTCAGATCCTCTTTTCTTCTTGTAGATCCACATACTTCAAATGGGTTTTATACCTTTGGGTGGTTCCACGAGCTCCCAAACTTGATTGGAATACATAGATTCCATCTCAGATTCCATTGCCTTTTGCCAAAGATTTGCATCTTTATCTAGAATTGCCTGTTCGTATGTCCTGGGATCCTCATCATGTTCACCAGAGACCAAGTCTGAAGACTCTCCCAAAAACATGAATCTTTCAGGTTGTCGAACAACCCTCCCACTACGACGAGGCACTGGTGCGGTACTGGTGTCAAGTTGTGCATTTTCTTGTGGTTGTTCTACTTGTACTATTGGCACTTGGGGATTATCTATCCCTCCCACTAATTCCTCTAAAACAACACTACTCATGGGTTTGTGGTTCATTATATAGTCTTCCTCTAAGAATCTGGCATTGGTGCTAACAATGACATCTCGATCCCTAGGACTATAAAATGAATAACCTTTCGTCCCCATGGGATAGCCTACAAACAGCCTTACTTCTGTGCGAGATTCTAGCTTAGTCGCGTTCTTGTTAAGCACATGTGCTGGACAACCCCAAATCCGAATATGTCTTAGACTTGGTTTGCTACCAGTCCACAATTCTATTGGAGTCTTGGGAACCGACTTAGAAGGTACCAAGTTCAGAAGGTAAGCCGCTGTTTCTATAGCATATCCCCAGAACGACTTAGGTAAATCTGAATAACTCATCATTGATCTAACACTCTCCAAAAGAGTCCGATTCCTTCTTTCTGCTACACCATTCTACTGAGGTGTGCCAGGTGCAGATAACTGGGATGTAATCCCATTTTCTGATAAATAGTCCCTAAATTCTGCAAGCAAGTATTCGCCACCACGATCTGATCGTAGTGACTTGATACATTTTCCAAGATGTCGTTTCTCCGCACTTGCTTTGTACTCTTTGAATTTTTCAAAGCACTCAGACTTGCGGCGCAACAAATAAATGTATCCATATCTAGAATAATCGTCAATGAAAGTGACAAAATACTCATAACCTCCTCTTGCTTGGATACTCATAGGACCACATAAATCAGTATGAACCAATTCTAATACTTCTTTGGCTCTATTCCCCTTTGCTTTAAAAGGCCTGTTAGTCATCTTACCTTCCAAGCAAGATTCACAAACTGGAAATGGCTCCACTGCCAACAAGCCTAATGGCCCATCTACTACCAGTCTTTGAATCCTCCTCAAGTTAATATGACCTAATCTTAAGTGCCAAAGATATGTTTGGTTCAATTCGGAAGGTTTCTTTCTTTTGTTTGAGCTAGAAAGAATATTATTAGATTCCTTTTGTTGCAGCATTGGTTGGATAGGATTAATAATATATAAATTGTCTTGCAATGTACCAGAACATATAACTCGTTTATTCATCATAATAGAAACATTACGATCCAAACAAACATTATAACCATCAATGGCAAGTTTAGAAACTGAAATCAAATTCCTTCTAAACGAAGGTACAAAAAGACAATTGTTCAAAACCAAAATCCTATCATCACCGAAAGCTAAAGTAATTATTCCAACTGCAACTACTGCTACTTTCGTAGCATCTCCCATGAACACATATATCTCGCCATCTCTAAGCATTCTGGTTTGCTGGAACCCCTGCATAGAGTTACAAACATGGTCAGTGGCTCCTGTATCTACACACCAAGTGCTCGTAGATATAGCCGCTATATATGTTTCTGTAACTAGAGAAAGAGACATACCAGTATTGTTTGTCTTCTTAGAAAGAGGACAATCCTGTTTCCAGTGACCTGACTGCTTGCACTTGAAGCACTTGCCCTTAGGCTTTTTCACAGCACCTTGAACTCCCACTACATTAGCAACCTTTCCAGCTTTTTGTGTCTGAACCTTTTTCTTCCTCTTACCTTTCGGCTTAGAGGAAGAAGCTTTCTCAGCCACATTCACTTGAACATTCTGCTTAAAGAGTCCTTCAGCTGCCTGAAGTTCTGTCAGAAGTTCCGCGAGACTATACATCCTTTTGTTCATGGTGTAATTCAAACGGAACTGCTCAAAACTTTTGGGCAAGCTCATAAGGATGATATCGATCTGGGTTTCCCCATCAATATCAGCACCAAGGATCTCCATCTCATTCAGATGAGACATCATCCTGAGAACATGATCCCTTACAGGTGTTCCTTCAGCCATCTGAGTGTTCATTAAAGCCTTCATTGCTACTTGCCTAGCAGCCCTATTCTGTTCTCCAAAAAGTTCCTTGAGATTAAAGAGCATATCTGAAGTCGTGGCCATAGCCTGATGCTGATGCTGCAAAACACCCGACATTGCTGCCAGAATGTAACATCGCGACATCTCATCGGCCTTAACCCACCGCTTATAATACTCCTTATCACTTTCAGGAGCATCTTCAGCAGGCTGATCTGGCTTGGGTTCATAAGTGCAAAATTTGTACTCCTCAGCAGTCAACACTATGTCCAAATTACGTTTCCATTCAATATAGTTTGGTCCCGTAAGTTTGTTATCCTTAAGTATGGTGAATAGTGGATTAAAGCCCATAATGATCTAATCCTGAGAATCATACATGTAACACATAATCAGAGAGTTGCACAAATCTTAAAACCTATTGGTTTCCTCTAACAATTAATTAAAATTAATGCACTAATATTTAAACACCATAAGTATCTGGTACGCCACGATGGGTGACATATATACCACTTAAATTCGTTTAAATATTACTTCGGTCCTATTACTAAATAATACGCCACGTTAGGGTGGACTATATATTATTTTTCATTGCTAAGTGTATACCATTATCAAATCTTAAATTAATAATAATAAGGCCGGATGCCACCATTAAATATTTCAAATCAATAATCGATAATAGGATAATTCCCAGATCGGGGGAAGCATTGTCAAGAGGCGTCACTTAAGACCCCTTTCTAGACAGAATCATCCTTTCTCTCAATATCGAAAATCTATATTCAATCATTGGTACCCTTCTAATTAATCGAATTCTATGAAACTTGGTACGCCACGTTGGGTGGCATGTATACCTTTCAATATTCGTAATTAATTTAGGAAGTTTGTTCTAGTAATATCCATAACACTACCTGACACCATAAATCATATGCCACGTTAGGGTGGACTATATATAATTTATATTCGTCTTAGTGTTAAATTTACATACAAACAATAATGGAGACCGTGGGATTTAATTCCCTCACCCACTTAGAATTTTTATTAAAAATTGAGGAATTTTAAAAATTAAAAGGGACCTATGTCGTTACAATTATGTCTAACATGCATTCAAAATACACACATAATTTAACAACATATAACATTTAATTAAAGCAATAAATAAAAAAAAATCTATGTCCATGTCGTCCTAATTATGTTAAACATGCAATTAAAAATTACACACATAATTAACAACACACATAACAATTATTTAAAGCAATAATTAAAAATTAAATAGCAGAATTAAAAATTAAAACAATAATTAAATCCACTATTATGGCCCAAAATTAATTTATTTGCTGCAGCCCTTGTTCGTCAAATTGTTGCTGGCCACTTCGGAATTGCCCACGACTTCTGAATTGATCACCTTGCCAAAAGAAAAGTCAAAACAACTAAACAAGTTTTCAATTCTTGCCGTGTTTTGATTTCCAGCAAAAAGACCATGCGTGTGTCCCATAAAACCTAGCTCTTGATGCCAATTGTTGGGACAATCAGATCGTGGCCCTGCGATTTTTGATACAAATAAATTAACGAGTACAAATACAAAAGTCACCTTGTTAACGGTTGATTCCACGCTCTTCTATTGTATTCCCAAATTCCCTTGAGCGAAGTGTGGCCTTCGTCTTCTCAAGTTAACCTCTCTTCTTGCTCCTAGGTGGCTACAATATTTTTCTCAACCAACCCTAGCAAGAAGAGAATAAGAATATATATATAGGGCTACAATAGGGATCATGGATAATTAGGTTAGGCCTTCTAATTACATCTTGGGCCTAGCCCAATGTAATTGAATATTAATTCAATCCACTAAAGAATTAATATTTGCACTACCTTTCCTAATACCGCAACTTAATTATTTAATTGGGTTCCAATATTATTTGCTTATTAAATTCCCCATGTTTAAAATAGCGCATGCCCATTAATTAAATAAATTACTGATAATTCATTTAATTAATATCTTTTATCCTTGATCATCCACTCAACCTTTATTTAATTATGCCGGAATAAATTCCACCTGCAGGGTTTCACATAATTAAATCTTTTTGAGCTTTCAAGGGGACATCATTAACCTGAATATTATCAGGACATGGATTCCTTCTATAAATAATATTCACCATGTATATAATTCCATCACCCAAAATATAATGATATAATTCAAAAGAATTATTTCATATATAAATCAAAGCATGTAAATAATATACACGTGTCAATTACTATATCCGGATTAAGAACCTAAGCATTAATAATAACATAGAATCTTAGTTCTCCTTCTTAATCAGTATAAAGGAACAATTCTAAATTTGATCCTGTTCAATATACACAAAGTATACTAGTATTATTTATTAGTCAATATAAACTAATCTAAATAATACTACAGCCATACCAGTGGATTGTCCAACACCACCTGTGCTGTGAACCTTATTATATTATATAAACCGTATTTAACAATCTAATATTCTGTATCCCATTTGATACTAGATTGTCCACAATATATAATATTAGACAGCATGTAAACATTTAAATGATTCTCAATAAAACCGGGCTAGAAATAAATGTATATACTTAAAATAAATATTTTCAGTATACACTAACAGTGGAAGCACCCAACGCCAATTTCAAGTGCTTTGTGAAATGGATGGCTGAGTCATACATCAAGGATGCACTCTCTGCCAACCCAACTCTATATCTAGATATCCTGGAACAGTTTTGGGGCACTGCTACTGTGGAGGTTGTAGCCCTGGAAAACGCAATCACTTCATATATCATCTACTGCAAAATTCAGGATCAGGAAATCACTATCACTTCTGCAGACATGAATCAAGCACTAGGCCTACAACAAGAGTCATTTGACAGACTGGCCACGAATGCAGAGTTAGAGGAATTCTTTGAGTTCATCAACTACTCAGATGGGATCAATCTTGGAAAGCCGAACAGAAAGAATCTGAGAAAGGAGTGGAGCTATATGTTTGCAACTCTTCGTCAAGTCTTCACTGCCAGGAAATCAAGCTTTGATCAAATCAGTGCACCTGTGTAGCAAATTGGCTATGCATTGGCCTATGGAAAGAAGATAGATGTTGGCCAAATCATCCTACAAGAACTATATGGGAGACTTGGTAAGAACACAACCAAGAGAGGTACTGATATTTTCTTCCCTCGCTTTATTCAATTTGTACTTAATTTTAAAAATGCTCAATTGATTGAATTGCCTGGGATAGATAAAAATAGAATAGGCTATCCTAGATCCATGACCAAACTCATTTTTGGTAATTTGGAAACTAGGAATGATGTGGATGTAAGACTCAACATAACTCCCCATATGGAGAGTTTGTTTAGAATTTACCCCCACAACATGCCAACATTTGATGCAAAATCTCAGTTAGCTAAGCCCAAGCAAGTAGAACAAAATGCTAACCCAGGGCTAGCTAACCAACCCTCTCAACCAAACACTTTACCACACACTGAGCCAACTGCATCATCCTCTCAAAAGGGTGATGTCAGTAAAAAGAAGAGAAAGGAAGTAATGTCTGTACCATTAAATATATTATCTGAAGCAGCATTAGCTGTTGAACTAGGTCTAGAAAGTGAGGAACCAGAGTCACCCTTACTAAGGCCAAAGAAGAAGAAGAAAACTAAGACCACCTCTTCAGTCACACAAATGGCTGAAGTTGTAAAATTAGGGGCAAACAGCTCACTAGACGTGTCCTCTCAACAAGGTGCATCTATAGAATCAAGCATCCTCCCCAATGCACCATCTTGTATTGAGTCAGTACATGGGAGTGATAAGGCTGACACTACACTAAGTGGAGAGCACATCATACTTGAAACTCCCTCTATCTCTCAGGGGGAGTTGCCAAAATCTACTCTACAACACACTACTCTTCCAAAATCTTCATCTCATATTTCTTTGTAGCCTGCAACTCAAGCAATTGAGGCGCAAGGCATTGATCATCAAGAATTCTTTTCTCTTGATGAGCCAATGAACTCAAGTGACTTGGTGCATGACACCCTGTTCACCACCCATGACCCACATTTAGATGGTGAGGGAATGCATGCTGGGGCATCTCCTAATGACACCATCACAAACACAGAGGTTCCACTAGTTTTCACTAGAGACTCTGTGCCTGTGTCACCTGCTGGTGTAACTCATCCCACTTCTGTGGAGACACCAGTAGTAGAGTCTTTCCATCCGGTTGCAGAAGTTGCATCTGTAACTGAGGAGTCTAGCTTGCCTAGCTCTAGCTCTGACTTTATGTCACAATGGTTGAAGCCTGTGCACCATGACAGTGCTTCAGGATCAGGGTCTGTTCCACAACAATTGACGGTTGAAGCACTTCAAAGCTTAATTGTGGATCAGATTCCTGAGTTCACAAAGATTGCACAGCACCTCCTCACTGCCAACCTGCCAAATCCTGACTATGAAGCTATTCTCCTGTGCCATAAAGAGGATGTGGAGCAACAACAGGCCAAAATTGTGGATGAGTCTGAGAGAGAAGGCAATATAGATGCCTGGCTTCAAGGAAAGTATGACATTCCTCTCTCAGAAGGCCTACAGTACCTTAGAGAAGAGTACATCACTTCACTAGGGTCCAATGCCAATTCTTTCACCCCTAGTGCTGTGTATGAAGCAGTCAATGACAGTTACAAGGGAATCCTCAAGGCTGCACACTACCTTGGCAAGGGTCTAAAGACAGAAGTCACAGAAGTGTGTATAGCCACAACCAAGGAGGTGCATGAGCTAAAAAGGGTTTTTGATTCCAAATTCCCTCAACTAGAAACTGTGGTCAAGGAAATTCTAGCCTGCAAGTCTAGCTGTATCAAAATGGACAATGGCTTGGCCCTTCTTAAGGATACTGTCACAGGGCTGGGGCATAAGTTTCAATCTCTGTATGATCAAACCACAGACTCAAATGCCATGCTGAGAACACTGTTCAAGAATCAATATGGGGATAAGCTGGTAACTGAGGTCCCTGTTCATGACATGACCAAGTATGAAGTCCAGAGACTCAAGGATCAATCACTCTCTGGTTTCAGGGCACATGAGCTATTCACTAAAGTGGATACTCTTGAAAAGGAGGTGGCTACTCTCACTAAGTCCAATGCTCATCTTACAAACAAGGTTGCACTTCTCAATGATCAGTTGGACACTCAAGCAACCACCACAGCTGATGTTCTTCTGCATCAATAATCTATGTTGGCTGCTATGATGAAGCATATGCGTCTTCCTCTCCCTGAAGAATCTTCCACCCCAAAGGTCACTTCTAAAGCCTCTGTGCCTGACAACAAGCCTAAGGGGGAGAAGAGGACAAGGAATTCAAATACTAAGGGGGAGAAACCCAAGGAAAAAGGGATAAAGTTAAGAGAGGGTGATCACCAAAGGGCAAATAAATCTCCAACTCATGTGCCAGGCAAAGGAAAAACAAAGGTTGATGAGCCTCCTACCTCACTGCCAGTTGTTACTCTACCAACTATGCATGTCATTACTCCTAGTGGCCAGAAGCAATCTATCACAACCACAGTGGTTGCAGGGAGTATGCCATCTGACAAACCTCCATCCTCCATATCTGAAAGTGCCAAGCCTATAGAAGTAAAAGTAATTATTGAGGCCAAGCTACAAGAAGTTGCTAACTCGAATGTTTATCATGATAAAGCCTTCTTGGAGTTTCTGAAAGCCACAAGGGAACAGGCTGGTGACACTCAGTTCTATCTGAGGGAGTTGAAGGAGCAGATTGACTACATCACTGTCATCCCCAAGAAAGTCAATAATCTATGGTTCAAGGAGATAGTGATGATATCTAAATCAAAGATATGGCATCTAACATACAAGACTCTACAAGCCCTAAAACACTCAGAGATAGATGCCATACTTGAGCTTATTGAGGGGAGAAATGAGAACAACAAAAGTCTGTTTGATGATTTGAGGAATGGCCAACCTTCAAGGCTGCCAGAAGTGATCAAGAAGCCATGGACAATCATCTATCAGTCTGGCACCAAAATTGAAGACATCAAGCAATTGGTCATTCCCCATGATCTCACTTCTCGAAATCACAGACTGATCATTGCTATCATTGATCAACTACAGAAGAAGGTTGGAACCAGAAATGCTGAAGAAATTGAAGCACTGCACATTCTCAGATCTTTTATAGCAACTGGTGAAACTCCAGAGAGGGCTCAACCTAGGAGAAATAAGGATGATGACTCTGATGACAAAAGTGATGGGAGGAGGAGACATCACAGGAGAGATAAGGGTGATGAAGATGAGAAGAAGAAGAAGGATGACAAGAATAAGAAAAATGGTGATGATCAAGGAAAAGTCTATGAGAGGAAAATTGGAAAACAGCAATCCTTAGGCATTGCTAGCAGTAACCTCACCACAACACAAGGCTCTGAGTCTAGGGTGAATACTGTTAGTAATGACCTACCAAAATCTGATTCGATGGCTTCTACAACTGTTTTGCCACCTCAAGAAGAGGAGAAGATTCAAGTCAAGAAACCATGTGTATGTTTCAGAAAGCAAACTGCTAATGGAATACTACTATGGTCTACCAACAAGGGTCATAAGTTTCTGCCTAGCAATCATTCAAGGAGGAGTAAATTTAAGCATGCTGCAAGAAGGGTGAAGATATCGAAGTCAAAGGCACTGACAATAATTCCAGGATTGAACCTACCACCTCTGGATGAAATCTATGATGAAGACCAACTGCAGTTCATATGGGCTCAAAGAATCTATCATGTTGCCATTGTTGATGACTTTCTTGAAATTAAATATACTGATGGAAGACAGAAGAAATTCAGACAAGGAACATGTCAGCACTGGGGAAAGCTATATGACATAGAAAGAATAATTGCAATGTTGGATTCTGAAGACAGAGTGGAAAGGGTATGGAAGCTGGAGTTAATTGACTTTGTCAAAATGAAGAGAGATCACCAGGCAGAAATGAGAAAGAACAATGAGGAGCTACTAAAGAAAAGGGAGGAGGAGTTTGCTGCAATGGAAACTAAGGCTGATGAATTGAGAGCTATGGATCTGTGTAGAGTCAAGTTTAATCCTTACATCATTGAGTACAAGAAATATGGTAGAAATGTAAAGATTAGAATGGAATACATCAGTTCCTATTATGAGAAACAGCTGAATGAAGTACTTAAGGATTTATCAGGCTCCCCTCTAATTGAAGAACTCACTGCAATGGAAGACATTATTCTTTCCATGGAGGAAAATGCAAAGAAGAAATCCAAAGAAGCTGAGGAGAAAATGAAAAATGAGAATCTGCAAGCCAAAGCTCAAAAGATGAATCCAAAAGGATATGGCTAGTAGTTTCTCATAACTTGTAAGAACACTTCTATGTACTTTCCTCAATCAATCTACATACCTGTACTGTCAAAGTTTTATCTTTATGTATGTTAGGCTTGTTATCAGACATGAAATTGTGACTAAGGGTCTCACTCACAATTTGGGGGAGATTGTTAGTTACAGAGGCATGCCTGTATACATCTAATAACAAGCTTAATTGTTTGTAATGCTTTGCATTACTTACATGACCTCTTAACTGAGGGAACCTCTAGTTGTAGAGTTTCTGTTTGTATTGTACTTGTAGTAGGCATCAAATCCTAGTTGTGTAACTGTACTTATAGAGTCTAGAATAATGCTTGAAAGAAGTTCCAAGGTTCATGCCTCAAGCAAGGAGTTAAAGACTGTCAAATAATCACAGTTGGGATTTGAAGAAATGAAGAATTTGCCTAAGTACCAATTCGAGAAGTATATTTGTCTATTCGATAAGTCCAGCATTCGAGAAGTCAGGGATTCGATATCTCAAGACACTATTCGATATCTCTGAATACACTGTTCGATATCTCATTCTATATCTCAGAGATTCGATATGTCTATGTACTCTATTCGAGAACTCAGGAAGTCAACAAGTCAAAGTGGTATTCGAGTTCTCAAGGAGTCAACAAGTCAAAGTTCCATTCGATATCTCAAGGACTCAGAAAGCTATTCGATATCTCGAGGATTCGATAAGTCAAATGTTCTATTCGACAACTCAAGGAATCCTGATGGAAAAGAGCTATTCGAGAAGTGGTTCGATATGTCAATATAACAGTGTTCGAGAACTCAGAGTTATCGATCAAGTCAATTCCAGTTCTCGAATCACTTACTTAGTCACTTCTCGAATACATTCTTGGAGACAAAATACTGAAGAAATTGTACAAGTCAGAAACCTGCAACAAGCCAATGCACTTTATGGACCACAATCTGTAACGTGCTCTGGAAAGCCTATAAGGAAGCTTGGAGAGATATAGAAGAGACAAGGGGCTAAAGAAGTGGATCTGAACAGGCTTTGCAAAGTCAAATCTGTAACCGTTTGGACACTTACTCAAAAAGGATAGACAGACTAGAAAGTAATTTGTTCAGCTACCTTATTTGTAGTAAGTAGGGTGTATCCATGTTCTATAAGGATACGGCCTCACTTCCTTAGTCAATTAACTTTGTAACTTTGAGAGTCAAGTTTTTCATACACTTCAAGCTGTATCTCTCTGAGAAAAACGAAGCTGAGAATACTATCATTTGTATTCACAGATTGTAGCAACCTTTATCTAATAATACATTAGATTAAAGTGATACTGTGTCTTTTGTTGTTCTTTATCCGCACCTTCACTTCTGCACACACAAACACTTATTTGCTACATAGACTCGATCAAAGAAAAGTTCAAGAATACATTCACCCCCCCTGTATTCTTCTATCGTATTCAATACTCAACAGATATAATTAAAAAAAAGTTGCATTAGAATTAAATTTTATTTATTTTTTATTATTAAAAAAATATTCATATTTACTATTTGGGCTCTATCTTGAGATCTATAAATCAGATTTGGATGATTTTATAATTCACGCGAAACTTATAGAATTATCTTTAATTTATTGATGATTTAATAATTATTATTCAAATGGAAACACCAACGGTTTTCATCTATTTATTTTAAGATTCAACGGTTCTTATTTATTTTGACCATACTACCAATTATCAAAATTTTTGACAAAATCTCTCACACACTTATTATTAAAATTGTATTTTATTATTAGTAAAACTATCTTCAAAGAATAACAAGGGTATTTTGAAAATCAAAACGAATTATAAGTATAATTCATAAATCGAATGGAATTTTCAATGTAAAAAAGCGCCAATTTCTTCTCTTATTTGTTTCTAAGTAGGTTTAATCGGAAAATAATTGTTAAACTATCACTAAATTAAAGATTTTTTTGTTAATTTCACGTGGGTTGTAAAATCTTTCAAATCAAATTTTAATAATTCAAGGTAGAGTACAAATATTAACTCGAAAGTGTAAAATCTTATGTATTATCAACTTTTTAACAATAATTTTATATGTAAATTAATAACATATAAAATTAAAAAAAATAAAATTATTTTAAAATTTAAAAAAGGAACCGTGCATTGCACGGGTTATAAGCTAGTAAGCATAAGGGAAATCTTATCCAAATTTTTGGTCGTCGTCATTGTACTACCAAAAGCATATGATCCATTGGATTAAAAAATTGGATTAAAAGTCATCCGTCGGATTATAAATTATATCCTTATATATTTATTTATAATTTTCACTTTGTTAATTTACTATAATACCCTTTCTTCATCGATTTGATCGATTTGTTTTTTTCTTCATCATTATAACTAAATTTAATTTAAAAATATCTTTATAAGAGGGAACTTATCCAAATTTTTGGTTTGGTCGCTGTACTATCAAAATTATATGATCCGTTGGATTGAAACTAAACGATCAAGATTAGATCACATAAAAAAGAAATTATAATCTAAAAAGTATATAATTAGAAAAGGTTGTATTATAAGTGAATTTTAAAAAGAAAATTATAATCTAAAAAGGATATAATTAAAAAAGATTGTATTATAATTGAATTTTAAAAAGAAAATTATATTCTAAAAAGGATATAACTAAAAAAAGTTGTATTAGAATTGAATTGAATTTTTTATTTATTAGTATTAAAAAATTTCATATTTACTATTTGGCCTCTATCTTGAGATCTATAAATCAGATTTGAATGATTTTACAATCCATGCGAACCTCATAAAATTATCTTTAATTTAGTGATGCTTTAATAATTATTATTCAAATAGAAACACTCAGAATATCAAGAGAAAATATAATTACGAATTTTTACATTAATCCTAATCCATGTAGAAGTTCTACATTGATAATGCTATCAATTGTAGAAAACCTAATTGTATATGATTTAAATCATTGACATATACATTTTCGTATTTCAATATAAATATACTTTTTATTTTATAACATATTAAAATATAAAACATTTTTTATGCTAAATCCAACGATTTTCATCTATTTATTTTAAGATCTTTGTCGTACGGAGGAATAGACGATTATCAAAATTTTGGACAAAATCTATCTTATATAAATATACGGAGTACTTTTTAGTTTATAACATATTAAAATATAAAACATTTTTTTATGCTAGATCCAACGGTTTTCATCTATTTATTTTAAGATATTTGTCATATGAAAGAATAGACTACCGATTATCAAAATTTCGGACAAAATTTCTCTTACACTTATTATTAAAATTATATTTGGTTGTGAGTAGAACTATCTTTAAATAATTATAAGGATATTTTGATAATCAAAACGAATTATAAGTAGAATTCATAAATCAAAAAGAATTATTAACTTAAAAAATCGTCAATTTCTTCACTTTTTTGTTTCTGTGTAGATTTAATTATATTAAACAATCATTAATTTAAAGATTATTTTGTTAATTTCATGTGGGCTGTAAACGTCCAAATCAAATTTTAAAATTCAAGATAGAGTACAAATATTAAATCGAACATGTAAAATCTTATATATATCAATTTTTTAACACCAATTTGATATGTAAATTAATAACTTATAAAATTTCATAAAACTAATATAATTGTAGATATTAAAAAGGAACCGTGCGTTGCACGGGTTATAAGCTAGTATATGTTAATACTAGATTATAAGTTATAACATGCACGGTTGCTTGTAAATTTTTTAAATTATATTTAATTATTAAAATTTTAAATTGAATATATATTTTTATTATTAAATTGTTTTTTGACTTTTTAAATCTCATGTTCAGATATATTTTTTAATTAGGAGAAAAATAAATCATAGAAGATAATAAAATATTATAATACATGTTTAATAGTATTTTTAACGATAGTGTTTTAATTTAATATGTTGTTAACGGGAATTGATTCTTAAACTCGTTAGAGTAGTTTATAAAATAATATATATGTTTAATAAGGATATGTTTTTGGTGAGATTCGAACTTGGAAATTATAAAAATATTTTAAATATTAGAAAAGGAATATTCTTTTAGCATTAGATCCAACGGTTCTCAGTTATTTATCTTAAAATCTAACGGGTGTTATTGAGTGTACCAAATAAAGTGACCAAACTACCAACCAACCAAATATACCCTATTTTGCTTATAATAGTATATTATAGAAGGATATAATGTTATAAATTTTATTTAATATTACATTATGTTTTATATAATGATTATTTTTAATAATTTTTTAATTTTAAAACATAAATATAACAATAATATATTTAATAATAAAAAAATAATTATATTTTTTATTATATATTTTTCTTTTTAATAAAGGGTGAATAAGTAAATTCACGAAATACCAAAAACAGGTACCAAAACTTTTAATGTTTCGGCTATTATATAATAATATAGATTTATTATTATGGGAAAATATATGCACATTTGCCTCTATTGTATTATTAGTAAATAGGTAGAATTCACTTACTATATTTATTTTTCTTATTGTGATTAGGGCTTGGTTATATATATAGTTGTTATATATTATAATAAATTTGAGGTTTATGCCTCCAATTATGAATGGGAAAAAATTTGCGAGACTAGTTTATCGTGGTATCAAAAGTCTAAGTTAAAAAGTTTGATAAAAGAGCCTACGAGAGTTCGTGGGTATGACAAAAACATCCCGCAAGAGATTGTGAGTAAAATAACAAGAGTTTGTGGGTTTGAGAAGAAGATCCAACAAGAGTTTGTGGGTGAAAAAAGAATCTCGCAAGAGTTCGTGGGTGAGAGATAAAATCTCCTACAAGAGTTCGTGGGTAAAAGGAAAAAATCTCGATTAAGTATCGGGAGTTTGAAAAGGGATGTTGACATATATATTAATACTAGCCTATATAACACGTGCTATGCACGGTTGCTTGTAGACTTTTTAAATGTATTTTATTTTTATAGTTTTAAGTTGTATGTATATTTTTATTATTAAAATAAATTTTTAACTTAATAAATCTCATGTATATAAATATTATTGAAATTATTTATTTTGAATTGTTACTTTAAAATACATACGTATATGTATAAATATTACATATTTTTTTTAACTTTTATTTAATAACAAAAGTGAAATTTATCTAATCATGTAGATCTTTTTTCGATTTTTATACAAAAGTTTCTATATTGTAAGTGTTTTCCTGATTTTGTGATTACTCGTGTGATGCACGGATGTTTTTTTTAATATTTTTTGTTTTATTACCCATATTTTAATATATATTTTTTAATTAGTTGGAAAATAAATTATAGAAGATAATAAAATATTATAATGCATGTTTGGTAGTATTTTTAACGATATTGTTTTAATTAATAATATGTTGTTGACGGGAATTGAATCTTAAACTCGTGAGAGTAGTTTATAAAATAATATATATGTTTAATAGAGATATGTTATTGGTGGGATTCGAACTTGGAACCTATAAGAGTATTTTAAATATTAGAAAAATATTATTATTTTAGAATTAGATCCAACGATTTTTATTAATTTATTTTAAAATCCAACGGTTGTGATTGAGTGTACCAAAAAAAGTGTACCAAACCGACAACCAAATATACTCTGTTTCGCTTATAATTGTATAGTATAGATACATATATTATTATGGAAAAATATGGAGAGTTGCCTAGTAGATAGGTAGAGTTGCCTTATTATGTTGATTTCTGTTATTATTGATTAAGGATTGGTTATATAAGCAATTGTGATGTATTGTAATAAATTTGAGGTTTATGTCTCCAACTGTGAAGGAGAAGATTTGCGAGACTATTTTATCAAGGTCCTAACAAAATAAATAAAAATTATTGAATTTTAAAATAAATATTAAAAATCATTGAATTTTATAGTTAAAAAAATATTTGACTTTTAATACATATATAGTAGGGAGTAGGAATTTTCTTAAATACAAATTAAAATTTTTCTTTGTTCAACACATATATAACTTTAGTTTCAACATCACTTATTAAAATAATAATTAAAATTTTATTAAATGCATATAATTTAATTTAATTTTTCAATATCTTTCTAGGATTCGCCAATATTGTTGTTTCCCAACAATGAACCACTAGATTGTAGAAGGAATTGAATACGATCTTGAAATCTTTTTACAAATTCTTTTGCAAAACCGTTTAGACAAATAAGAATAACAAGTGTTTAATCAAAAATAAAGAACTCGACAACTAATAAAATTCCAGGTGGTCTGATATGATCCACTCGAGAATATATATATATTGAAAAAATCTTTGTGATATTTTTACAAATACACAGCTGAAGTTTCTAGTATTTTGCTTTACAAGAAATCCTAAACTTTTCAAAGCAACAATACTTGTGTTTCTTACTTATCAAAATACTGCTACACTTGGTTATATAACTTTACAATGCCTACTGGAAACAAAAATATTCTATTTTTGTAGATCTAGTAAGCATGCTACTTCATTCTTTGTCCCATGTGAGTCATCTGGATGACTTGTCTTTAACAGACATGCTTTGATTTAATCATCCAATTTGCTTGCAATGAAATAGAATGTTTCTTCTTCTTCTTCTTCTTCTTCTTCTTCTTCTTCTTCTTCTTCTTCTTCTTCTTCTTCTTCTTCTTCTTCTTCTTCGAGATTCTCCAAGTCTTGGCTTCCATGTTCAGTATAATTCTATCAACACATGTAATTTGTCAGCATTGTTAAATTATTGTCAACTGCTAAGCCTAATAGTGACAAAATCCGTTGAGAGGATAATTGTGTTATCCGTTGAGAGTTACTTTGTTTCATCTGTTGATACATTTGAACTGTTATCCATTGAGTACATCTTCACTTGTCTAGAATTACAAAGCATCAACATGGCTTGTTTAATTCTATCAATTATACTCTCAAGTACTAAACAAGTAATCTTTATGAACATGTTACAAAATAGCTTATCCGTTAATAAGTTTTTTATTCAATAAATAGTGTAAACACATGCCATCTGTTGAACAATTACAGAAATTACTTATACATAATATGCTAAGTGTTTTTGAGTTACTAGTATTACTACTTCAAGATTAGCGCACCTATGACCCAACACGTATATCTATTATGTTGACTCATAAAAACGCACAAATTAAGGTCCTGTTTGGCAATTAGCTGATAGCTGTTAGCTGTAACTGATTGAATTAGCTGTTTTGACTAGCGGATTTAAATTAGCTGTTTTGAATAAATGTGTTTGGTAAATATCTTTTTTAATAACTTTTTGTGACACATAGCAAACCTCTAATTGAAAAAACTCCTAAAATGAGCTTTTTCAAAATTAGCCTTTTGATGCCAAACCTCTAACAACCAAACACTCATATTAGATGTTTGATTTGGTCAAACCTCTAATCTACCCCAAATCTCTAATTTTACCTCAAACCTCTTAACTTCCAAACACCCCCTAATTGCGTCAGTAACATTAACGCATGCCATGCTTGTGTTAAGTAGAAGTCTACCCATACATTACATCCTCAGAAATGGGACCCACCCACGTGCTGGTTACTCCCTCCATTCCAAAATATATGTACCTTTTAAAAAATGAATTTGTCCCATTTTACATGTCTCTTTTCTTCTTTCAATACAAATTTAAAGATAATTTTACAAAACTATCCATACATTTATTATATCTAAAATTTGGTTTTTTTTTTTTTTCTAAATTTACACTTTTTCTCATTTTTCAATGTATTAATTAGAAGTATTAGTTGAAAAATTTTATTCAACTAACCTTCCTCTTAATATATGTGTTTTTTAGAAAAAGAACATGTAAAATGGGACGGAAGGAGTAACTGATTTTTTTAGCTGGCTCCGTATTCAACATGTTGTACTAGTTTCTTGTGAAGGATATTATAATAGTCAAGTATGTGACATTTTTTTTTTTTGTCAGAAACAGGGTTATAGATCGATGAGATGATCTTGAAAGGATAATCATTAAATCGGGGATTGATCAAAGCGAAAAACTGATGTATTTTAATATTATAATTTTGTTTAGTATATTCTACTAATTTTTTAGTTATTTATTAAATAATATGTATTTATCAGATCATAGAATATATAATAATTCATATTTAATTAATATATAATTTTAATAATTTATTATAAATACTCTAAAAATTAATTAAGTATTTTTAAAAATCCAATCGCCTGGGCACTTTATGAATGATTAATCGAGGATTTAGAATAGTGGTCAGAAAGTATGTGCCATTTTGATTCAATTTGTGTGTCATTTTAGATAATTGATTCGATTTTTGTGTCATTTTGATCATTATCTCGAATTAAAATTGGGTTTCTCTTTGATTAAACATAATCGGACCAAATTTTCGGGTCCGGATTTTTTGGGCACACCAGTCTCCTGCTAACTGAAAATGAATCTGAAATTTTAAATTTCTTAAACAAATTACAACCACTTTGTCTCCCACCTCCTCCCCCACTCAATACTCTCCCACTAACTAGTCTAGAAATTATACACACAAACATCTGTATCTATATTTACCCGACACCCATATTATCTCCAACGCCTTGTTCTAAATCGAATCAAATCAAAAAATAAATGGAAGGATTACAGAGATCTGCAGTCTCATTTCGAAGACAAGGCTCATCAGGTCTAATTTGGGATGATAATCTCCTCAAAGCCGAGATTGATCGATTCGATCAGCGAAAAGCTAACCAGGACCAAGCAGATGAAGAATCGAAGAAGAAAGAAGATGAAAACGACGCCGTTGAGAGAGTGGAAAAGGAAATGAAGCCAATTAGGACCATTGGATCTGGTAATACGATTGAAAGGAGTAGATCCAACGGCGGACGTGCGTATCGTACTGGTAAAGTGTCGCCGGCGATTGATCCGCCGTCTCCGAAAGTTTCGGCGTGTGGATTTTGTGGAAGTGCGTTTGGGAAAAGGAAGGAGGGGCGTGCTCAGCGTAAACCTAGATCTGGTAAGCGTAAGGTGTGATGTATTTATGTATACAAGACATATGTTGTGTATGTATATGTAAGCTATGGTTGTGCCGATGGAATATTCCGGCGATTGTAGTTGAGATGTACCGTGAGTGACACTATAGTTATATACTCCGTACTTCCGTAGTAGTTATGAATGATATTGATTTTTATTCAGTTTTTAGTAGTTGAATGATTTTGCAAATTTATGTGCATTTTTTTTTTAATGAGGTTGTTAGAGTTCGATTTTTAGGTGAATATCAATCTTCCGAAAATGAATAATCTCATCGAATGAATATAATATTGTTGTCGGAGTAGGAAACTAGTAATAAGTGAGATGGTAACATTAATTTCTGTATAGTGTAACAAATAAACCAGGGGAAAAAACCCTGAGGCCTCAGCCAAGTGAAGTGTGGGCTAAAATAAAATGTAAATCGGTAACATGAGTAGAGATGTTGCCTGTTGGTGTGTAACAATAGATGAAATAGCAATTGTCCTTCTGGGATTGTGAACTACTTATGGAGCAACACTAAAGAATGGTGGCACTGAACAAATATGTCATGATAGGAACCACAAACAATTTTTGTTTCCAGATTAACAACTTTTGGATCCTCAGATAAAACAGGTGTGGTTGAACCCTGTGGCGCCAAAAGTTGGACTCATGGCTCTCCAGAAACCACCCCACTAACCACAAGGGTCAACATCCGAATGAATGTTTTTCGCCAGCTACCGGAGTACTCCAACATAAGACTCTCAAGCAAGTTATAGAAAAAGATTTAATCGTATAACCAAAAGGATTAATTATCAACTGATTCACTTATTTTGTTCTAATATATCAAGTGCATCATTAGCAAATTTTTGGTCTCATTAACTCAATACAAAATCAGTTACATTACGTTAAATTTTTTAAAAATTGACGTTAAAAATAAATGTTTTCCGTTAATTTTATGATGTGAACTTGACTGGAACTTTTTCATATGGCAAGGTGATGATAAAGGTTTAAGATAGTATGTTACAGTTGAAATTAATTCGAGAAATTTGTAGATTTAAAGGTTGAATTCGAATGTAAAGAAAAATAGGCACTGCACGTATAACGTAAAAACTTGATGTAAGGATCAAGTATAGAAATAGGTCGAGACAGAATTGACATTCCTAGGCA
The DNA here is from genome assembly GCA_037693485.1 of Kitagawia praeruptora. Classification (NCBI taxonomy): domain Eukaryota; kingdom Viridiplantae; phylum Streptophyta; class Magnoliopsida; order Apiales; family Apiaceae; genus Kitagawia; species Kitagawia praeruptora. The sequence goes on from CM075350.1 coordinate 103,755,765, forward strand.
AAAAAGTTTTTCCCATTTATTTTAATTTTAAAATTAAACGGATTGTAACTTAAATTGAACTGAGTGATTTATACGAGACCAAAAATTTGTCGATGATCCACTTGATACATTAAAATGAAACAAGTGAGTCGATTGATAAGTAATCCTATATTTAAACTGTAAATTTGTCATTAAAATAAAACAATGTTCATACAGTTTGATAGTTAAACCAAACTTTCACAACTTGATCTAAGAATATCTGTACTTGGTGGGTGAGTGGCTAGTAGTTTGAAACTTTTTCTATGGTTAAAATCTAAAAATTTTGTGACTACAACTCTTTCTATTACTTCCAATGTTCGTCATGTACCCTCACTCATTCTCACTGCACAGTGCCAAAAAATTACACAAAGATGTATATTTCAGGTAGTTATACAAGATCTGCATGTTTGTGGAAAAACTTAAAAGACTACTTATTGTGCTGCTGAAAACAAATTACGATAAAAATAGTTTGTTCCTAATGCACATCTAGAAAAAAAAAACATGGTATAGTACGCAGAAATCGGCAATTTTACCTCTCATATCTTGTTTTAGCGGTATTTCCTTCGTTCTTTTTACGGAATGTCGAGTTTTCGAATCTTGTCAAAGACAAGGTAGATGTAAGAGTATGTTTAACCATAAAAAAAGAAAAAAAAAGAAAAAAAAAAAAGAAAACAGATGAGCATGTTTAACCATGTTTAACCGTAACAAAAGAAAGAAAAAGGAAGAAACTGTCAATTTTTTTCAAGTAAAACTAATATATAGGTCGTTTACACGTTAGTTTTGTAGTTATGATTTTACCCAACTTTGTTCTGTACTTTTGTCTTTGTCATATTTGCCCTAGGCTCCTAGCTCTTAATTTTCTCTGAACTTAAGCATTAGTAAAATGAAATGAAAAATGAAAAACTGTTTCATTAAGAGAATAAGATGTTTGTACATTGCTATATATACATGGACTAAGATGAGCTAAGATCTAACTGAAAATCTATATATACAATCTATATATCTATATATGTAACTAACTTAGACTTGTATGTTGCATCAGGCGAGGCAGTGCATCACTTAAGTCTGCCAGTGTGTCTCTGTCCAGTCTGTCAACTTGCACCAGTCTGTCAACTTGCATGGCCACATTGGCTCGTAATTTATCATGCTCTGTATCATGCTTTGTGTCATTCTCAATATCCCCCCTCAAGTTGGAAGGCATGGAATGCATTCCTAACTTGGATAAAAGATTGTTAAACTGTTGTGTAGGAAGTATCTTTGTGAAGACATCAGCAAGTTGGTTCGTAGTAGGAAGATATGTGAGTTGTAATAGACCTTCAAGAACCTTATCGCGTGTGAAATGACAATCTATTTCAATGTGTTTCGTTCGTTCAGGAAACACTGGGTTCTTAGCAATATAAATAGAGGATTGGTTATCACAATGTAAAGTCACTGGTTTGAGATTAGTGAAACCGAGCTCTTCTAACAAACGAATAGTCCATGTAACTTCAGAGGCTGCGGAAGCCATTGCACGATATTCACTCTCAGAAGATGACCTGGAAACAGTATTTTGTTTCTTCGATTTCCATGCAATAGGGGAATTGCCAAATAATAGAATGTAACCTGTTATAGATCGACGAGTATCTGGGCAAGATGCCCAATCACTATCTGAGTATGCTTGCAAAGTTAGTTGATCTGAAGCACGTAAAAGAATACCCTGATGTGGAGTAGCAGAGACGTAGGATAAAGTATGAATCAAAGCATCAAAATGTGTAGTCCTAGGTTTCTGCATAAATTGGCTTAACACTTGTACAGAATAACTAAGATCTGGACGAGTGTTTGTCAGGTAATTTAATTTCCCTACTAAGGATCGATACAATTCTGGATTAGGAATAAAATCACCTGTTTCTGCAGTAAGCTTTAAATGTTGTGGCAAAGGGGTAGTAGCTTTCTTCAGTAAAGGAAATGGCAAATCATGAAGTAATTCCCTGGTAAACTTGGATTGTGTGAGAGCAATACCAGTTGGTAAATAGTCAACTTCAAGACCTAAGAAATAATTCAATTTACCAAGATCCTTTATACTAAAAGTGTCATTCAAATGGTTCTTGATATGAGAAATAACTGCATGATCATTACCAGTAATGATGATGTCGTCTCATATACTGCCATGATAGTAATTCTTTCTGCAAGCCTCTTGATGAACAAACTGTAATCATTTTTCGATTGTGTAAAACCTTGTTCAGTTAACTCAACAAGAAGTTTATCAAACCATTGGCGAGACGCTTGTCGTAAACCATAGAGAGATTTTCGAAGCTTACAAACCAATTTAAGAGGATTGTCAATGCCCTCAGGAACAACCATGTACACATCTTCATATAAATCACCATGTAAGAACGCGTTGTTCACATCAAGTTGATAAAGTGGCCAACTTTTGCTAGCAGCAAATGCAATTAAACAACGTACAGTATTCATCTTCACAACTGGGGAAAAAGTTTCTTCGTAATCAATTCCTAACTGTTGATTATAGCCCTTAGCTACTAAACATGCTTTGCAACGTTCAAGAGATCCATCAGCTTTCAGTTTAACCTTATGTACCCATCTACAGCCGATTGCTTTCTTACCAGGAGGCAAAGGAACTAAATCCCAGGTATGATTCTCATTCAGTGCTTTAATTTCTTTTTGCATAGCTTCTTGCCAGAGAGGATGCATACATGCTTCTTTATAACTCTTTGGTTCAGTTATATCAGACAATTGAGATAATAAAACTGTATGTTGAGGTGAAACAGCTGTATGACAATAGTAATCTCGAAGATATAATGGTTGTGTTCTAGTTCCTGAAGACTGTCTAAGTGAATTGTGTGATAAAGAAGAATTATCAAATGATTGTGAATCAAAAGATGACTGAGAATTTTGAGAATTCGAAGTATCAAAAGAATCATCAGTATCATGTGATGAACCAGATGAATTATGAGAATCATGATTTATAAACGAATCTGTACTAAAAACATATAATGGTGGTGTAGTTATAGCAGGGAGGAAAAAATTGATATCTGAATTTTGTGTACTATCTGGTATCTTATTATGATATGGAAAATTCATTTCATGAAAGATTACGTCTCTTGAAACAAATAAAGATTGGGTAGCTAAGTCAAGTACCTTGTAACCTTTTTGTGCAGGTGGATATCACATAAAAACACACATTGAAGCTCTATGATTCATTTTGGTTCGATGTACTTTTGAAGTTGTCACATAGCATAAGCACCCGAATGGCTTGAGATTGTCATAATCAGAATGTTCTTTGTACAGCATAAAATATGGTGTAGCATTCTGAATACTGATTAATGGCATTCTGTTAACTAAGTAGCAGGCACAAAGTACACATTCCCCCCAGTATTTATCAGGAACCTTGGATTGAAACAAAAGAGCACGAGCAGTTTCAATCAAATGTCTGTGCTTACGTTCAACAACCCCATTTTGTTGAGGGGTGTAAGCACAGCTGGTTTGATGTACTATTCTTTTTGATTGAAAAAATTTCTTTAAATTTCCTTCACATAGTTCAGATGCATTGTCAGAACGAACACACAGTACATTAGTTTTAAATTGTTTTTCAGCATACAAAACAAAATTCTCAATGACAGAAGCTGCATCAGACTTGTACTTAATGAGTTGTACCCAAGTATATCTACTAAAGTCATCTACAATAGTGACAAACTGAGTACATCCAGCATGAGTTTTAACCTTGTAAGGTCCCCATAAATCCACATGTAAAAGTTGTAAAATAGCAGAACTTTTAATACTACTATGAGTAAATGAAGCTCTAGTCTGTCTTGCAAGAGGACATACTGAACAAATTGCTGTCTGAGAATCTTTAAAATCAAGAGAAGGAAATAGTAGCTTTAGCTGTGAAAAAGGCATGTGTCCAAGTCGAAGATGCCAAATCTGAGCTTGACTGGTAGTAGCAACAAAAGCAATTTTTTTATCATTCTGAGTTGAAATATTTCCTGGAGTAACACTGTATAATCCATCTTTCATTTCACCAAGAAGAGTTTGATGTTTGCTCTGTGAAAGGTCCTGTATCCAAAAGGTATCATTAGAGAAAATCAACTTACAATTTAAATCCTTGCAAAGTTGCACAGATATTAATCTAAATTTAAAATCTGGTACATGTAAAACATCTTTTAGTATGATGTTATTGCCGAGAGCAACTGATCCTCTGTGTATTGCTTTTATCTTAGTCCCATCTGGAATTATAATAGTATCATTAGTAGATTCATATGACAAGAAACTATCCAAATTGGGTGCCATATGGTCTGTTGCTCCACTGTCAAGAAGCCAGTTAGAACCAAGTGCAGATAACAAGCAAATTTTACCTGCTAAATGAGCTTGGTTACTGTCATCAGAATTAGAAATTCTCTGTGTAGAAAGAAGAGTCATGAGCTGATTATACTGTTCAGTGGAAATATGATGCTTAGTTTCATCATCTTTGTCAGTAAAAAATGCAAGAGAACAATCTGAATCATCATTTGTTTGAACTGTTGCTACAAACTTCTTGTCTCTTGTGCTCTTAAATCCTGCAGGAAAACCATGGACCTTGAAGCATCTGTCTATACTGTGCCCTGGTACTTTGCAGTGTGTACAATAATAGTTTGATCCAGGTTTTGTTTGCTTTCTAGTTCCACCATAATAGTTTGATCCAGGTTTTGTTTGCTTTCTAGTTCCACCAGCAAGAAAATTTGCATTAGTCCCTCCAGTAAAAGTTGCATTAGACTGTGATTGTTGAAACCTTCCATTGCCTGCACCTTGAAACCTCTTATTAGCCAGAAACACCATGGAATCATTGTGATTTTGAGCCATTTCTTTGTGACTCTCTTCCTGTGCAATTAATCTATATGCTTGTGAAAAAGATGGTGGAGGACTCATCATGAGAATATGCCCTCTAACAGCAGAGTAACAATCATCCAGTTTCATTAGAAACTGCAGTAAACGACGTTCATCCACCTTCTTTTGAACTCTAGAACTTAATTGACAAGTACAATTAACACAATCACACTTCAGCATAGGATCTGCATCATCCATTCTATCCTAGAGAGTTTTAATATTTGTATAAAACTCAGAAACAGACTGTTTTCCTTGAGTTATTTCACCTAATTTCTGTTCCAAAGAATAAATCTCAGTCATAGAAACAAAGCCAAACCTATCTTATAGGTCTTTCCAGATTGCTCTAGCTGTTTTGAGAAACAAAACACTACGAGCAATATTCTCATCCAGATTAAACAAGATCCATGATGTAACTAGATCATTACATCTAGTCCACGAAGAGTATGCTTCATCATCAACATCAGGAGTAGTAATTGTTCCATTCACAAATCCCAACTTATTTTTAGCAGACAAAGTTAGCATCATAGAACGTTTCCAATTCGTATATCCTGTGCCATTAAACTTGATAGAAACTAATTGATTCGTGATCGCATCAGAAGGATGTATGTAGTACACACTTGAAACGTCTTGAATCGACATTATCAAAGACGCAAATTCAGGTACAATTTCAGAATGAACTAAATCAAGATCGAGAGAGTGATCAAGATCGAGAAAAAATGAGTTCAAGAAAGAACAAAATCAAGTGATGATTTCCAGAAAATAATCAAGAAAACATAAAGTGATCAAGAACAGAACAGTAATCTGTACTAATCAGATCAAGAACAAAGTAATAATCTGTACTAATTAGAAAAGATGATCGATGAACTAACTAGAATCAAACAGAAAACGAATCAATAATGATGCAAAAAGAACAAGTTCACCGTTGAGTTCAGATAGATGATCGGAGTTCGGAGAGATGATCTGAGAAATGATCTTTGAAAGATGATCGGAACAAACACCAGAAGAATCAAAGATGATCGGAGCAAACACCAGAAGAATCAAAGAAATACGATCATCAACGTTTAATCACCGGAGTTTACACCGGAGATTAAGAACGTCTACACAGGCTCTGATACCATCTTAATTTTCTCTGAACTTAAGCATTAGTAAAATGGAATGAAAAATGAAAAACTATTTCATTAAGAGAATAAGATATTTGTACATTGCTATATATACATGGACTAAGATGAGCTAAGATCTAACTGAAAATCTATATATACAATATATATATATATATCTATACATGTAACTAACTTAAACTTGTATGTTGCATCAGGCGAGGCAGTGCATCACTTAAGTCTGCCAGCGTAGCGTGTCTCTGTCCAGTCTGTCAACTTGCACCAGTCTGTCAACTTGCATTGCCACATTGGCTCGTAATTTATCATGCTCTGTATCATGCTTTGTGTCATTCTCAATACTAGCATCGTTCGTTTGCCGGCCTATTAGTGCAGAATGAATCAGATCATACATCTTTTTATCAGAAAAAGAGAAAACATATCATATGTTACCTGATTAACAGCCTGTTTGGCTAAGGTTACTTAAAGCCAAAAGCTCCTTTAAGGAGTTTTTGGTGTGTTTGTGTAATGTGGCTTTAAGCCGGCTTTAAGTTAAAAAACTGCTTTAAGTCAGAAGTTACATTTAGGTACTTTTGACTTATGACTTATGACTTATGGAGTTTTTTTTTTTTTTTTCAAAATTCTTGTAAAGCTTAAATATCGTGAATTTTAAATTTTTTTAAGTCAAATATCACTTTAAGTCAAAATTATTAAATTCCCATTTAACTTTAAGTAAAATTACCCAAACACATTCATTCAACTTAAAGTAAACAAATTTACTTTCTCCTTTAAGTTAAAAACACCTCCATTAAGTCAAAAGTAACTTATTTTAAGCAATCCCAAACACCCTCTAAGACTTATCATGCTTCTCCATTTTTCTGCTCTTGAATTTCTCAGAGAGAGAGAGAGAGTTATTTTTCAACTGATAAGTAATTTCGCAAGCATTTGTAACAGACGTGAATTTGTGAAAAAGTAAATGTATAGTTTAAAATCAAAAGTTCTGTTCGTATCTCTTAAAATCTTAGCAAGAGTTTAAACCAAACTGGTTAGTGGTTAGCCATCACACAGTCACAAGTCACAACTCAAACACACCTGAATTTTTTTCATTTCTAAATGGAAATGTGAGACTAACGCAGGTCAGAATAGTGTGTATACAAGGTGGTTTATTCACACACTGCACATGTTTGTTTACACTAAATTACGTAGTATTTAACTTTTCTTATCATATTAAACCTACTTTTATCTGTTTCATTATTCAAATTGCCATTTTTCGCTCAGCTTAAATAAATCACTCTAACTATCACATGCTGGAAACTTTTTTACGATCTAAACTTTTGTATATGAAAGATTTGTGTCAATAACTGCATAACAGCAGAATCTACATCAGTGGTTGGAAACTATCGAAAAATTACTCAAAGTCGATATTAGTACGTTCGTATATTAATCGAATGGGTTTGGGGTGAAACAGATGTAGATATATCATTTATAATTACCAATCAAAAAGGTATAACAGTCTCATTAGCGTACAGAATCAGAAGTGTCACCATATACATGTATGTTAAGTCAGTGGAATACCTAACTCAAAAAAAGTGCTGTGGATTGTGGAATATCAAGAAAACCAAACAGTTCCAGATATTACAGACAATTCACTTGCTATAAATTTATGTCTACTATAGATTTAGAAGCAAAATAGTTTTTTCTTGGGAAAATCAATGGCAACTAAAATGCTATTAACAGTATTTTTCATCATCACTTTCATATTGACTCTGTCTCCAACCTCTACATCTTCACTGCCTTTTGTGGTCTTTCATGGTAATGAATTCAAACATGCACAGTTTTGTTTCTTCATTCTCAGTGTTTCAATTTGGTTTTAACAAAAAAAAAATCACCTGTTAACTTTTGACAGGCATTGCAGATCAATGCAGTAGTAAAAGACTGCAGAATTTGACAGCAACTTTGAGTAACTTGTCTGGTGCTCATGGAGATTGCATGTATGTTTCAAGGATACAAAGTTTAGTAAATCACTCAATGGATTCAGAAAATTGTCGAATACTTTTCCAGTAAAGCAAAGATTTTTATCATGTAGCGAGATCATTTACATTTTCTCCCTACTAATGCAGCGAGATTGGAAATGGAGTTTTTGATTCATTCTTTATGCCTATCCAGAAACAGGTCTGTCAAATGTAGTATCATATATATTTTTGGGCTAATATGGATGCAAGGTGATGGATTTGACATTGTAAATATGATTTTGTAGATTGAGATAGCTTGTAAAAAGGTGAAAGATATGAGTAAACTTGCTCAAGGTTACAACTTAGTAGCGGAATCCCAGGTAAAGAACACAATTTTCGTACTGTTCTTGTGCTCTCTTTTTGCTCATAATTATATTTAAGCTCTCATTTTGATGGCCTCATGTCAATTTGGTAATTAATGATGGCTAATATTATAAATATTAGATGATCCGATCCGCCTAACAAACAATCTCAATCAATCCGTTTTCAGTAACCACACAGGATTAGATTATAAGTTGGATTTGAACTTTCTTCTAAACCGAATGATGTTAAGGAGAGCTCTCAGATAGCAGCAGCATAAGACTTCCTTTAGATCTATTATAGCAGGCGAAGACAAGAATAACAAGGATAGCCTTCGTAATTGCTGAAATCGTGCAAAACACATCATGTTTTCGCTCAATATCCTAGCAAACATGTAAAAACCAATGATTTGAGTTCTTCACTTTGTAGTCTAACCACAAAGTTATATAACAAGGAAGAACATTGCAAAAAGAACTATCCGTAGCAAGAACCTTTTTCAACTAAACCTCAAAAAGTTACGCTGAAATGTGTACAAAATTTGCAGGGAAACATGGTTGGACGAGGAGTCGTTGAGTTATGTGATGGAGGGCCTCCGGCAAGTATTTCCAACTTTTTGACGAAGAATTATTTGTCGATCATCTTTTCAGTTATTAAAACCCATACCATATTCACAAGATTTACAGTCTATGAAAGCAAAAGGAATAATTAACCTTGTGAGTTCTTGCTGACTTCAAAGTAAGAATACCTCTTCGCTCTTCTTTCAACGGGTACTTAACCAACCCTATAGGTCAATTCATAACACTGGAAATCGCTCTCAAATCATCATGCTGCACAATATGATACAGCATATACCGTAGATGCAAATATCTGCCAGATTGTTACTAACTTTCTGCCCCTTGCGCATCACAGACCACTCGTATAGCTGCTTTGTTCTATACAAAAGAAACATCAGTATAAAGTTTCCACCTAGTTGGAGGTGGCTGCCATGGATTACATTTGCAAATAGGACATGAAGCACGGATAATCTGCATTGCCAGTAACTGTATTCCATAACTATCCTGTTATCCACATGTACAAATTCTCGTTCACGAATAGATCCTTGGTTAAGTGTAACTAAATGTAGAATACTGGTTCAAATTTGACTAGTATCCACTCAAGTATACTAACAATTCCTATTTATATCTCTGGTTAATCACAACTTAAGTAATTTTCACCTGGATCTAACAACATATTTAATCAAATTTTGTATAATAATTTTTAGAACACTGCACATATAGCACTTCTTTAACAATTTCCTTCCATTTGTGATCTTTGCAAAATTGCTTATTGTTTGCCATTGGTTAAAACAGGTGAAAAACTTCATAGCATTAGCAGGCCCCCATGCTGGAGTAGCCTCTCCACCACTTTGTAATGTATGTGCTACACTCTTTTTTCTTGCTGCACAAAATTTATGCAATACTTAAAACGAAGATTATCACTTCAAAATACTTTACTCTTTCCATCAGCAAAATGAAAACGAGGAACAAACGCAGTGCAGAAGTTTATGATATGTAACATGTCTTGAAGTTACACTTTTTATGCAGGTGACTCAGACATGTATTCTTCAGGCCAGCTTAATCACTCTAGGTGTATACACTAAGTTTGTCCAGGTTCCGAAATCACCTCTGTTTATAGTATTAGTTCCTCCATCAGCTTCGCTTGATCTAGTAGTTAAACTTACACGTAAACAATTGGGCAGGAACATTTGGCACCTGCTGGATATATCAGAATCCCAACTGTAAGTTAATTAGTATTTACGTCTGTTGGAAACTAAAGAACATTAAGCACAATTCATTCTCAACAGCTAAAAGTAACAAGTCCATGTAACTACATTAACTAAATGCAAAAGTTACTTTATCAGGACATTGAGGGTTACAAGAAAGGATGTGAGTTTCTACCAAAGCTTAACAATGAAATCGCAGGTCAACGAAACTCGACTTATAAAGAAAGGTTTTCCAGTTTGCAGAACCTGGTGCTAGTCAAGGCAAGTTTGAACTTCCACACCATGCAAATATTTTGTAACATTGCAAGTGTGACCAATTAGTGACTCAAATTTTTAACTTTTTTATCCCTCTTATTATGCCCCATCAGTTTGAACAAGATCGTGCATTAATACCAAGGGAAACATCTTGGTTTGGTCAGTATGAAGATGGATCCTGGAACAGAATCTTGCCTGTGCAACAGGTAATTTATAGAACTTCCCTATTAGAATAGAAAGGCAAAATAAAAATTGAAAGTTGCCCTGTTTATATATTACTTCTCTACCTTTCTTCTTTTCCATTTACTACTTCTATGTTTTTTTTCCCGCTAAATACGAACTAGGAAGTTTTTTTTCTTTTACAAAAATATGCCAATCACCCTAGTGTAACAAACATTGCTGGTGTTTGGCTAAACTTATTCCGAGAAAATGAGTATTTATCTCTTCGAAAAAGTACCTATGTTGATTTTTTTTAGGATCGGTTCCATAATAGACATACGACGGTTGCAACATACTTACTGCACTTATGAATCACGGTAAAGATAACGAACATGTACTTGCATTAAGAAAAACAGATGTTATACTATGCTTATTAGTATGCTGCCACGGTCATATGCTAGGAACCAAACACTTTTGCAGGAGATAAGCACTTAATTTTTCGGAATAAGTTAACCAGGCACCCTAATTGTTTTGCAAAAAGATACGGTGTCACAGTTAATTAATTTTAACTTGCACAATATCTTAAATTTCTTGGTAGCATTAGGTTGTTTGACGTATTCTTTGCAGATAAAAGTTTAAAAAATTTAGTCCACACTTTTGGGAAAAGAAGACCTTAAATCCATATATTTGGAAGAACAGAGTAACAGACAACTTAAATGGGTGCGTGTGAAAAACCAATAACAAGATCAATCTTTCCACCAAAGGTAAACTTGAGGATATTAATGTGTGCAGACAAAGCTGTATACTGAAGATTGGATTGGTTTAAGAGCTTTGGATGAGGCTGGAAAAGTGAAATTCGTAAATGTTACTGGGGATCATCTTCAATTTTCGCTCCGTGATATGCAGAAGCACGTAATTCCTTACTTAATTTCAGTGGAGGAAGCATGACATAGAATTTTACTAAACTAGCTGGTCATACAAGAAATCTGTAAGAGCATACACTGATCCAACCACGCTTGTTGCTTGTATAAAGATTATGCAGTGATTCGATGACTCCCAACAGTTAGATTATGATTATGAAAATTATATACATCTAGTCAGTTAAACATGTAAATAATGATGATACTCTAACGTAATAAACAGATCGTTTAAAACAAAAAACAAATATTATTCCCATATAATCTAAGCATTAAAATATGAAGAGTATGCAAGCCTACTCATATATATCACTCTTTGGATACCAGGTTTATGAATTACTATTCAGCAAAAACAGATATTATTTTGCATCAAATATCAAACTTTCTAATTAAATTATATAAGAGGCCAACTCTTTAGAAAATTATATAATGTGGCCAGAAATGAGATCAATTATTTCATGTTAGAAGGCAATACTGAAGGCCTGAAGTCCACTATGCAGCCTCCACTTAAGTAAAACTTGTTTTGTTTCTCTGGCAGATGACACTCTGGGCTCAGAGATATTTTCTTGCAAGAGCTCGAACCTTTGTATTAAAATGAGTGGAGGTAATGCGCGATCCAGGTAGATACATTGGATTGAGAAGGATCTGCAAACAATGTGTCTATCAGCCAATATAATGATCCACAATTATATAGTGTCACTGAACTTCTAATTAAATTCTTTTATATAAACACAATTTGTAAGAGTAAAAGAGAAAATAAAAGTTCTGCAATAAGAACTACCTATTTCTTTGCAAGCACTGTAGATATTAACAGGGTACACCGGTACCATATGAATCAGTAGGGAACTGATAGAATTGGAGTACCTTAATATAGAGTTCATGAACCTCCTGAAAAAAGCTTCTGATCCCATCATCATTCCGTGGGTCATGAAGCAGCATCAGTCGCGTATGTATGGTTCCGTTAAGGAACATATTGATCAAAAGTGGCAAGCAAAATTGCAAATTTGATAGTTTGGCATGATACAATGGAAGTGAAAATAGAAAAACATAAAAACTAGAATGAAAACTGTAAATGACAATTAAGCAAGATTGTAATCCAATAATTAAACCAGATATAAAATAGCAACATATTTGACTCAATCTCGCCAAAGTTAGAAAGAGTGAAGGATAGAATGCTTGACAGATCAAAATGCCTAGTTATCTACCAGTCCCTTTCTTTCATCATAAAACGAAAGCGAACAACTGATGCCATATTTTACTGAATAGTATTGATTGATTATATATAGTATTTAGTGTTTACTATCCATCAACAATTCTTATTTAAGGCATTCCTGTGCACGAGTTAGTCATTTTATATTTCATAATCACAGAGTCTGTGACCCAAAAAAGTGAGACAAAGCTTATCATTAAGCATTTCACCATGTTATGAAGTATCATTGCATGCTTATTAACCAATTAAGCACATAATAGGCAGGATATTTCCCGCGGTCACGTAGACTGAAACCACCAAGTCATTGAATCTGTCAATTGCTTTTAAGAGCCTGAAAATTTTGGAATGGAAAGATCGATGAATCTTTCATAACGAGTGAGAAATATAATGGCATAAAAGCGACATAAGTAAAACACAGATAGAATGAAGAAAACATTCACTAAAGCTACACCCATTCACTAAAGCTATACGATCAAGGGGCACTAATAAAGCTATTGTAGTCTCAACTGGGTTGGTATGATACAAACGAAAAAAGGATAGGTAACTGAGAATCTCACATAGCACTTGTTGTCCATGCAACGTCCTGGACGATATCCAGTGCTGCGTGCAAGATGAATTGGTGCTGTTGGGCAATATCTTCTCTCTTGCAAATTATATGAAGTAGGCATATTAATAAATACTAACACATATACATCAATATGAAATTATGAAGATATCAAAGAAATTGTGTGTAACAAGAAATGTAAAAAACAATGTTCGCTGTAGTAAAACTAAATCCTGTAACAAATCAATTCTAACATCAATTATATACATATATTGAAATTGTTGAATGATATGGTAAGAAGAGAATGATAAGGGGAAGGGGAACATACTTTAGGGGCAGCACCAACTTCAGCTTCATATATAGGAATGTCATTCTTGCTAATTATCATAAAGCATGCTGTACTTGTCATTGCCTCTGTAATCAATTTCTATTCTTAAACTGTAATTAAGGAAATAACAGTGATTAAATCAAGAAATCAGATTGGGGATCATGTAAATATAATTCGCTTAAAATCATACAAAAATACAAATTAATGGCACACAAAAATACTAGTACTCTTTTTTCACACACCAAATCAATGCGAGTTTATACATGCATGTAGACTATAGAGGATGGGTCCGTACCTGATTTGTTAGACTGAAGCTTTCTTCTACCAGGTTTGTTTTACCAAATGGGTTACACTCGTGTTTTAAACTTTTAATCTTTAAATGCTCCCTTTATTTATTTATTTTTTGTCACACGTTTCGGATCCTAAAATTATTCATACTAACTTATAAAGTCGTGTAAAGCACGGTTACTTTTAAATATTTTTAAAATTATATAATTAAATAAAATAAAATAAAATAATTTATTATGTATATAATTTAACTTTGTAATATTAATTAATAAAATTATTAGTAATAATAATAGTTATTTAATAAATGACATGTAGTGTTTAAAATTAATAATATAAAATCTTAATATAAATTTGTTGGTGAGGGGATTCGAACTTTGGATCTTTAGAAGAGTGATTTAAATATAGAATATTTCTTATTATTAGATCTAACGGTTATCATCTATTTACTAAATATCTAACGATCACTATTCTTTTAAAATTATATGATTAAACAAAATAGAATAAAACAATTTATTATGTATATAATTTTAATTTGTAATATTAATTAATAAAATTATTAGTAGTAATAATAGTTATTTAATAAATGACATGTAGTGTTTAAAACCAATAATATAAAATCTTAATATAAATTGTTGTTGACGGGATTCAAACCTTGGATTTTTAGAAGAGTGATTTAAATATGGAATATTTCTTATTATTAGATCTAACGATTATCATCTATTTATTAAACTAGGAAATTTTGCCCGTGCTACGCGCGCTCTAAAATTATAAAAGTTTATTAACTTTTTTGATTATCATATTTAAAAGAAAATATTATTTTTATTAATCATAATATTGATCTCCTCCAATTTAAAGATATACTCCCTCCGTCCCACCTAATTCTTAACACTTTTTTTGTTACTTTCTGGCACACATTTTAAGGTGAATTTTAAGGATAGTTCCATAACTTATTTTTGAAATTTTCTTTTTTTGTATAAAAATAGGATTGTTATATTTTTATACAAAAAAAGAAAATTTCAAAAATAAGTTATCCAACTATCCTTAAAATTTACCTTAAAATGCGTGCCGAACACTCTATTTTGAAATGTTAAGAAATGGCCGGGACTGAGGGAGTAACATCTAAAAAATTTGAATAAAAGGTAGGCGATGCCTCGCATTTTAAATATAATAAAATTATATAAAAATCAACCGTTTGAATAAAAGGTTTCTCGACATCGTCTAACGGCGACGCCTTGCAATTTAAATGTAATAAAATTATATAAAAATCAACCAAAAAACGGATAAAGTTCTAAAAACAAAGTTTCAAATTTAAATATTTTATAATTTGCAAATACATTACAAATTAGTTATCGGGAAAGAATATATTTTCAAATCATAATAAATTTATTAAATTTTTTGATATCATATTTCAAAAGAATGTATTATTTTCATTAATCATATTACCGATCTCATCCAATTTACAAATATAATGTATAAACAAATTGAGTTAAAGATTTCTCGGCATCGCCTAACGGCGACGCCTCGCAGTTTAAACACGGTAAAATTACAAAAATCAACCAAAAAAAAGAATTAAGTACTAAAAATAAAGTTTCAAGTTTAATTACTTTAAATTTTACAGATTCATTACAAATTAATTATCGATAAATAAAAACACACAATTTTATTTAAGATTATATGTCATTTTATACATAAATTAACACTCATTTCGTCATGCTAACTCCCAAAACAAAATCATGCATATCACCAACTTTGTGAACACCACCACATACTCTCCACACAAATGCAGCAAAACTCCTGCACCATCCACACCCATCTACAACAACAAATAAGCCAATATAGTTAAAATCGTATTTAAAAGAAGATTATTATTTTTATTAATCATAATATTATTTTCTTCCAATTTAAAGATATAACATATAAAAAATTTGAATAAAAGAAGATGCCTCGCATTTTAAATAAAATTATATTATATAAAAATCAACCGTCAACCATTTGAATAAAAGGTTTCTCGGCATCGCCTAACGACGACGCCTCATAATTTAAATACAATAAAATTAGATAAAAATTAAACAAAAAAAGAATAAAGTTCTAAAAACAAAGTTTCAAATTTAAATATTTAAATATTTTATAATTTGCAAATATATTACAAATTAATTATCAGAAAAGAATATACACAATTTCGTTTAAGATTACAAAATATTTCATATGTAAAATTATCGAAAAAATTTAATTTATCAAGAACTGAAATTATTAAGAAATAATGTTATGTAAAAAAAGAACCAAATATTTTTTTATTAAGTAAAAGACAATGAAATGCATCGCTCATTCTTTTTCCATTAATCTTCTTAATTTTTTTAAAATATAAATATTTTTTGTATAATTAACTTATTGATATTCAAAAATATTATAATAAAACCTGATTTTTGCCACTAAGAGTAAAGTGCACTTTGTGTACCTGCACTTTGGCCTTGACACCACTTGCAATACCCAACTTCAAAAGTGAGTATCTGAAATACTCAATTTGTTTTTTCGTTACAGTTTGTGTACTTCCGTCAATCTGGGGTTAACTCCGTTAAAAAGGCAGGGGTACTTCCGTCTTTTCACTGCCATTTCTAAATACACAAACTATTGTGCGTCCAGATGCACTTGACCCTACACTTCCTTTTGTCCTTTCACCCACATTTTAATAATTCATTACTTTGACATCAAGCACCAGTTAGATCCACTTGGTCTTCGAATGTGTGTGTAGTGACTTCTTAACAATTTGCAAAAACCAGGATAAGAACAATTGACCAACCTTCCATTGCTTAGATAAACGGCCTGTTGGTTTCCCGACTTATATATAAAGAACCAGCAACGAGCCATCTGATCAATATCACACACACAGAACTTCTCTTTTTAATATATTGTTGTGATCAACCCATCAAAGTCAAACACTCTGTTTTCCATAACAAGCTAGTTGGTTTTGAACTTGTACAACAACCTCACCAACAGAAAATCATTCAAATGGTGTTCTTGGTTCACAAACTTGCCTTTCATCACCACCACAAAGAAACTCAGGAAATGAAAACAAAACTCAGCTAAATAAACAAACTCGACTAACTCGCAAAACAACTCACAGAACTCGACCTCCAGAACTCGACTCTATTCACATAACTCAAGAACAAGAAGCAATGGACTCGACTTAACTCAGCAAGAATTCTCGAAAAACGACTCGACTGAAACTCTACAAGAACAAACAATCAACTCGAAAACAGCAGGAACACAACAACTCGACAGCAGACGCAAAAAGCAGACACAAACCCAGAAACAAAAAAAAAACTCGTAACTTAACATGAATTAAACCAAAATTTAACAGCAATTATTGGACTCAAAACTCAGAAACCGGGTGATTAACACATCGAACTCAGTACTACACAACGAAATTTAAAACGAAGGAGAAGGAGGTTTGCGAAGAAAAGGAAAGAAAAAAGGGGTTTAATAATCCGAAATAAAAACAAGAAGAAGAAAGGGTCATGGTTGTGGTTCGATTAAATGAGAAGAGAGAGAGCTGGGTTTGGTTGTTTTGTAGAGGTACAGGGGAGGTGTTTTGAGAACTCAACGAAAGAAGAACAAAAACAGAGGAACTGAAGCTTCGAATTAAACTGCCCTTTTAACGGAGTGAAAAGACGGAAGTACCCCTGCCTTTTTAACGGAGTTAACCCTAGACTGACGGAAGTACACAAACTGTAACGAAAAAATAAGTTGAGTATTTCAGATGCTCACTTTTGAAGTTGGATATTGCAAGTGGTGTCAAGGCCAAAGTGCAGGTACACAAAGTGCACTTTACTCTATTTTTGCCCTTCTGTCCCTTTCCCCCACTATTTAAAAAATTTCCCTAACATTATTTCTGATTTCCCATTAACAGGTTTTGTTCTTACACCAGAACTGTTATATGGAGGAGTTTTAAAAAGTTACCTTGCCTATTTCAAAAAAAATAAAAATATGGAATATGGATTCGAAAAAAATACCTAATCTATACTATATTATAATAAGCAAAAGGGGTATAATTTGTAGTTGGTTACCCCCTATTTTTGGTTATCCCCATTTTTGGTTATCCCCCATTTATCACCGTTAGATCAGGAACTTAGATCATGACCGTTAGATTTAACAATACTAAAATACTAAAAATTGTTTTATGCAGAGATCCCAGGTTCGATTCTCGCCAACAACATATTAATTTATATTCAATACTAAAAATTATTATATACAAATATGTAAGGTTCGAATTTTTTCAATAACATATTAAAATTAATATTTATAATATTATATTATATTATAAATAAATTATAAAATATTAAAAGTAACCCATGCGGCTATAAGCTAGTATGATTAATAGGAGGGGTTTATACATGTACGCATAGTCCACATAGAGGATGGGATTGTACCTGATTTGCTAAAGACCGAAGCTTTCTACCTTCAAACTATATTACTCGAGTTTTAGAGGGTGTTTGGCATTACTTAAAATAAGTTACTTTTGACTTAAAGAGGTGTTTTTAACTTAAAGGAGAAAGTAAAGTTGTTTACTTTAAGTTGAATGAATGTGTTTGGGTAATTTTACTTAAAGTTAAATGGGAATTTAATAATTTTGACTTAAAGTGATATTTGACTTAAAAAAATTTTAAATTCAGGATATTTAAGCTTTACAAGAATTGTGAAAAAAAAAAAAAAAAAACTCCATAAGTCATAAGTCATAAGTCAAAAGTACCTAAATGTAACTTATGGCTTAAAGCAGTTTTTTAACTTAAAGCCGGCTTAAAGCCACGTTACACAAACGGGGCAAAAATGACTTAAAGCCTTTTTTAGCTTTAAGTCATGTTTGCCAAACAGGCTCTTAATCTTTTAATGCTCCATTTATTTATTTATTGTCACACATTTCAAATTAGGGTAAAGAGTTTCTACCTGATACTGTAGGAAACTTTTCTACAGTGTTGCCTTAAAATCACGATTTTGCTGCACATATGATATGCAAATTGATCGTTGAGAGATGGAGAAAAATACAGTGAAGTCAGATTTCAAAAAAAAAATTCACTAATTGACGGGAAAAATCAAATAAAAAATGGAGGAAATTAGGTGGGATTGTGTGTGTGAGGGTGTATTCGATTTGTGTGTGGTGCCCCTAGCGGGGCCATTAGATTAGATTAATCTATGGCCCAAATTTAATTTAAGGTGATACTGTAGAAAAATTTCATACAGTGTCAGGTAGAAACTCTTTTTCCTTCAAATTAATATAATCCTAAAATTATGTTATAAGAGTCTTATTCGAATGAGAACCCATACTCGAATGAGAACAGAGATCTAATCTCAACCCTTCATTTTATTTTATTCCTAACCACTCAATTTGAATATATAGATTGTTGGGAGTTGTCCCACATCGTTTGTTCGTTTGTGGAAGGGGGCAGATAGCTAGTTTATAAGCACCCACTTAACTCAATTAGTATGAGACCTTTTGGGATGTGCTCGAAAATAAATTCGTACGGATTGGATCCAAAACGGACAATATCATATTAATGTGGAGTTAAGGTCTTCAAGCCCAACATACATGTATCAAATGAGAATCCACATTAAAATAAGAACTGAAATCTAATCTCAACCATCTATTTTTATTAATTATTTTAATTCTACCTTTCCATTATTCTACCTACTCATTCCATCCATACTCCACCCACTTGCTACCAAGCCAATTCCGGCCACCCAATCCACTTGCGTCCAATTCAGATCATCCCCCAATCAATTTGATTCAAGTTCTTTCACTCTCTCTCTCTCCCTACTCAAATCTTCGATCAAATATGTTCTTTTCTATAACACTTGCTACCACGCCAATTCCGGCCACCCAATCCACTTGCGGCCAATTCAGGTCATCCCCCAATCAATCTGATTCAAGTTCTTTCACTCTCTCTCTCTCAAATCTTCGATCAGATCTATTCTTTTCTATCTTTCTTCACCGTCATTGATTCCATGATGCCACATGCCGACGAATTTTACATTTAATCAATGAAAATTCGTAGTCGTCACCACCTCCAATATCATCGCAATTGATTTGTACTGTAATCGATATGTACCATTCGGACCTGTTCACAATCGACACAACCAGGATCGGTGGTTGTTTCTAAAATTTCTAGCGATTTTGTGATTTAAGCTGATTTGCAATGATTTATTTGGTGATTTTTTATTGTTGTTGGAGGAATTTCGTAACACCACCAAATCGGAGGAGTGCTGGAATAATAGAGCGAATTTATGAGTATGTGACTGTTTTAGGAGATTAGGGTTTGTAAAAAAAATAGAGGGGCTGGACTCGGGTGGTGTCTCAATTTGTCTCGTGTATCGAATTTCATATATGCCAAGATGCCTGCATACCTATAGTTATATAGGATCAAGCCCACGCAATTCTGTGCAATTGTATTTATCCCTAAGAGACTTTAGGGATAAACTTTGTTAATGTGGTAATTACTGATTTTATCTAATTTAATCTTGATGTTGTGATATCTTCTTGATTTGAAGAATATCATTTGGAGATATTTTTCGTTATTAATTGATTGAGATTGATTCTTTCCTCGTTTCAGAAAGATGATAAAACTTAGAGGTTAAGTAATAATTATTAATATGAATTAATAATTAATAAAGATTAGAAATTTGGGAAATTATTAGACATGCCAAAAATATAGCATAACATTGATGATTCTGTGTAGTTTTTGTTGATGACATAACGGTGTAATGGTGGTGGTAAAGTAGGGGGTGGTGTTAACGATAGTGGTTGGTAGTGGTAGTGATAGGCTACTTTCTACAAGCAGCCGGAATGGCAATCCGGGCTAGCTACAGTTATTAAGTACGGAACCATGTCACCGTCAATCAATTTGGACCTGTGAAGATAATTCTAGCTCTGGGTGACAGAGCACGTGGCATCACAAGGCCTCTATCACCATCAAGGGTCCCAACTAAAAACGACAGCTAATGATTACCAATAATTGGCACAATCCAAGAATGAGGATGTCACACTCAAAAAGGTGTCTGACACACTTTTCCACAATTATTCTCCTGGACATGTGGCGTGCATCTATGCGCCCCAGGTGTCATACCTACCTAGAATTCAACGCTCATGATTAAAGGTACCAACCCCTAAAACCTAATTCTTGGCCTATATATAGATCAAAGAAAGAAGGTTTACGGGTTACATTTTCTTTTACACACACTCCTATACACACACCCTCCATAATTAGATAATCTAGTCCTTGTCTTTCATTCTCCATCGACCATCGCTTATTCTCATGCCGGAGGTGCCGCGGGTTCAAACCCACCTCCCGACATTGTTTTGCAGAAGCCACCAGGTACACCGCTTTCCAGGCGTGGGAACGGCGAAATAGACGCCGGATCGAGATCTAGAGTTATCAGGTAGTGTGTTTAAAATTAGTAACAGTTGTAGGATTGTTAATTTAAGGGTGGTGATTTTTTGTTATTCCTAACCCATTTGTGTTGATTTCCAGGTAATTTGTTGGTACTATGGTTGGTGGTAATCGGATCTGGTAATGTTGTCATGGTTTCGTAGGCTTATAACAAGTATCTGTTCTAAGAAATTTTTTGGTGTGACGTGTGAGTTAGAGTTGAACCCAGGTACTTGAACAATAGAGGATAAGCCTTTACCACTTGAGCTATCCAATCGTGCTTTAGTTATAGTTATGTTGATTTTTTCAATTTTCACATTCAATCTACGCCTTTCTTTTCCTTTTTTTTTTCCTTAATTAAACATGTGCACTCTTTGATTCTGTCATCCCTGTCTTTTACATTTTTTTGTTTTCTGACTTTAAATTTATTAACAATTTTTTTTGTTTAACTTTAAATTTCTTCTGATGAGTTTTGTTAAAATTTGCTTGCTCTTCCTAGTAATTTTGAATCCAAATATACAATCTCACTGTGTAATATTTTCTTAACTGTTTAAATGTATAAGCCTATTTTAAAACTGTAAAAACCTCAAATATAAGCTAAATTTATTAAATGCCCGAAACCATTTTCCCCATGATACAACTCTCCAAGGCGCAAAAACAATCATAAGACAAGAAGATACAAGATGCATTAATTAATTAAATTGTTCATCCATTCTTAAATCACAAGCTCACAGCCATAACATGAATGCAAAGACATCTTATCAAAGTTGCAAAAGAACTAAGAAGGGATGATAGGGATGATACCAAATTAACCTATATTCTCAAGAGCCAATTGCCGCAGGAACATTTCTAATAGATGCTACTGAAGATTTTGCGAACAAATAAGTTCAAATACCCAATATGTGCTAGCGAACGCCAAGCTTGGGGCATCCAGTCGCAAGTGGCAGATCCAAGTTCTCTACAGTCCTAAAAGTTCTGGGGACCATTTTATCCACATAGAGAGTTCCATCTAGGTGATCACATTCATGCTGTAAAATACGTGCCTGCCAGCCTGAAGCATCCACCTTAATGGCCTGGCCATTTCCATCAAGACCAGTAACCTCAACTTCTAGGTGTCGCTCCACCAATGCTCTGAACCCATCAACACTGCAAAGAAACAAAGCAATTTCACCAAGAAAGAAGTAACCGAGCTTCTAAAGAGTACAATGTTAATTTTCTGTTTTCGAGGCACACAATTCTACTACAAAAGCAAAGATGGTTTCGAACCACAAAAGTCGTAAAATATGCCCAAGCGTTCCATAAACATCCTTCTGATCTAGAGAAACATTAATAGATAAGACTTAAGAGACAAGAAACAAGAAACAGACAACTGATAGTCCATTTTAAATTACCAGTGTTCTAAGATGAGAACTTTCAATAAAATGTATAACTAACGTTTATATCATCTCTAAAAGTATCCCCCTAAATCACACCACAATTGATATGGTCTTGCTGATAATTCAATATCCAAAAATTATAGCTTATCATTCTTAAATCCAGTGAAAAGGACTGATAAACAGGCAGTTTTTGTTCGGTTCATAAATCAGTCCCATGATCAAGGGTCATTCAGAAAAACAAAAGGTAACAATGGACAAAATAAACAATAGCCGCCCTTAAAAAGTTGAAATCAGGAAAATAAAATTAAACACATCCTCTGTCGCACCAATAGTGGTAAATTTGAGATTATATAGCACCAACCATCTTTTCTGCTGAAAAGTAGCTAACTATTTGTTAATGAATGGACACATGAATCTTTGACCAGATACAAACTACATATTTGTGAAGAGTCCCGAGATGAATATTTTTTCTGACATATACAAATGTAGTAGTAAGACTGTAAGACGACATGCTTCTCACCTTAAGCAACCTTCAAAAAACAGCGCACTTTTGTTGCTCTTCTTTCTAAGCCGTGGGTTAATAATAACCTACATTTAAACAACAAAACATGGCTCAATGTTAACATAATATCATCGAATATTTCGATTTGACGTTAACACATACCAAAAGATCAAAAGGTCGCCGATCCTGTTCTTTAACTTCTTCCTTGGGTGCATAACCAATATACTCTTTGGTGTCTTCCAAAACAACAATCTGTCAGAAATGCAAAGGACCAACCTGCCATTAAAAGTTAGAATTGCATATAGCAAATCAAACTTTCTCGATTGCATATAGCACATCAAACTTTCTCGATTGAATTTCCATGCAACCAACTTAAACTTAAACCTCTTGTTCATATAATCGTTTAGCCACCAAAAAAAGAGTACTATAATTTGTCCCGATAGAAGTTAGAACTAGCTTAATTGTTACATTACAGGGTGCTAATTCAGAAGAGTCAGCTGAGTTGGAGTAATGTTACAGCTGGCATGCCAAGTCAGATAGCTAGTGTAGGTAGT
Source organism: Kitagawia praeruptora (assembly GCA_037693485.1). Taxonomy (NCBI): domain Eukaryota; kingdom Viridiplantae; phylum Streptophyta; class Magnoliopsida; order Apiales; family Apiaceae; genus Kitagawia; species Kitagawia praeruptora. Next base: position 103,779,359 of record CM075350.1, read on the forward strand.
TAATAATTCTGTTACAAGATTAGCTGTATATAAGTCAGTGTAGAGCTGAGAGTTTGTAAGAGATTTTATTTGTTCAGTGTTCATTTTCTTGTAACAAACTCAGAGATGTAAACACCTTCTTCTTCATTCTTGTGTTTAATGGAGTTGTGATAGATTGATTTCATCTTCTTCATTGTACCATTAACTAAAGTGACATGGTATCAGAGCGGTGACAGATCCGATATCAATGATGTTTCCGATGCTGATTCCGGTGACATTTCTTCATCGCTTTTGCTCATTTGTATGTTACATTTCTTGTTTTACGTACATTTGATCGTCATGTTGACAATCTATCAATCACAGATCATCTTGATCCAGTGTTGATTCTGTACATATTTGTATGTTTGTTGTTACGATCAACATCTTAATCATTGCGATTATCATAATCATCTTGTTCTTGTGAGCGTTTGTTCTTGATTCATTCTGTGATAACTTGCTTTTTGATTCGATCATCTTTCTTTGATTCAATCATCTTCTTGTGATCTGTTGATCATCATCTTCTTGATCTGTGATCTGTTTTTACACTCTGCTTGTGATTTGTTCTTGTAATCTGCTTGTGTATGCATCGTTTATCATATTCCGCTGCTGTTTCCTCAAATTTGCAACATAATATGGCAAATTCATCTACTCAAGCTACAAATCAAACTCAACAACAGAATACTGGTTTGATTGATGTTTATCATCCCTATTATCTGCAAAGTTCTGATAATCCAGGCATCGCACTGGTCACACAATCTCTGACTTCTCAAAACTATAATCAATGGAGTCGTTCGATTAAACTTGCTCTCTCTGCTAAGAACAAGCTAGGTATGATAGATGGCTCTTTAATTCAACCTGCTGAGTCCTCTAATATGTTTGCTCTTTGGAGTCGTTGTAATGACATGGTTCTGTCCTGGCTTCTTAACTCCATCTCTCATGAGATTCGAGATAGTGTTGTGTACTTTAGCACTGCTAAAGACATATGGGATGATCTTGCAGTTCGTTTTACTCAAGGAAATGTTCCACGAATTTTTCAACTTAAGAAAGAGATAACTGCTTTAACTCAAGGTTCAATGTCCATAACTGCATACTTTACCAAATGTCGAACTCTCACAGATGAACTGAATGTGTTATCTCCACTACCTAAGTGCACTTGTGTCACTACTAATTGCAGCTGTGGTGTTAGAACCAAATTGGAGTCTTATGAAAAGTTGAATAATCTGAGTCAGTTCCTGATGGGTTTAAGTGATACCTATACTGCAATTCGAGGTCAAATTCTTATGATGCAGCCTTTACCTACTCTCAGTCAAGCCTACTCATTGTTGTTGCAAGAAGAAAGTCAGAGAGGGAGTCCCTCAAGTGGTTCTGTTATTGAAAGTTTGGCTATGAATGTCAAATATTCTGGAAATAAGACTCATACTAGCTTCCCTAGAAAAACCTATCCTGCTTCTACTGAAATCTGTGACTACTGTCATAATCAAGGTCACATGAAAGCTAAGTGTTTCTTTCTTCATGGATACCCAGAATGGCATCGTTTGTATGGTAAACCTAAACCAAAGCTTAAGCAATCTGATGGTACTGATATTGCAAATAAGAAAGTAGCACATGTGACTTCAAAAGCTGTTGATTCTGATGTTAAGTCAGTCACTGAGAATGTTTCTAAAGATGGTTTTACTGAGGCTCAATGTGAACAGATTGCTAAACTAATCCAACAAAACATGAAGGCAATGAATCCTTGGAATTCAACTGCTTCATCTCATCTGTCAGGTACAATTCATAGTGTATCTTCTCATCATATTACTTACAATGTTCACACTAATTCTTCTCTCAACTGGATAGTTGATTCTGGAGCTACAGATCACATTGTAGCTAATGTGTCTTTATTAGTTAATTCTAAACCTCTTTTGTCAAATCTGCATCTTCCTAATGGTGATACTGTTCCCATTTCTCATATTGGTGAGGTTCAACTCACACCTGAGATAAGATTACTGAATGTTCTTTGTGTTCCCTCATTTCACTGTAATCTTATCTCCATTTCTCAACTTACCAAAGATTCTTCTCTTTCTGTCATATTTTCTCCTGCTACTTGTATTCTACAGGACCATTCCCAGAAGAGGATGGTAGAGATTGGTAGAGTACAAGATGGTCTATATCAGCTTTCACCTGTACATAGCTCATTTTCTTCTGCTAGTAACTGCAGTAGGCTTCATACTGAACCATCTGTTGAAGCTCAATTATGGCACAACAGCTTGGGTCATCCTGCTGCTACTGTTCTTAACAAAGCTGCTCTTATGCCTGCTGTTCAAACCTCTTTGTTTACCACATGTGATATATGTCTTCAAGCTAAACATCACAGGCTTCCTTTTCCCAGTAGTACAAACAATAGTTATAAGTTGTTTGATTTGATTCATTGTGATCTCTGGGGTCCATATAAACAGTCTACTCATGGCAATTGTACCCAATTTCTCACGATTGTTGAGGAGTTTTCAAAATGTACTTGGATTTTTCTTATATCAAGTAAAACTCAAGTATCTTGTATGTTACAAAAGTTTGTTCAATATATTCGTACTCAGTTTCATATTACTATAAAAAATATTCGTTCTGACAATGGAACAGAATTTGTAAACAAAACCTTATCTGCATTCTGTGATTCACTTGGAATCATTCATCAAAAATCCTGTCCTTACACTCCCCAACAAAATGGGGTAGTGGAACGTAAGCATCAGCATTTGCTCAATGTTGCAAGAGCTTTACGAATACAAGCAGGTCTTCTAAGTCTTTTTGGGGAGACTGTCTTCTCACTGCAGTTCATCTCATTAATATACTTCCAATTCAACACCTCAATTTCAAAAGTCCTTATGAGCTTTTATACAACAAAGTTCCTGATTATCACTCTTTAAAGGTGTTTGGTTGTCTTTGTTACATAGCTGATGTCACTAATTCATCTGATAAACTCAATCCTAGAGGTCTTAAATGTATCTTTCTTGGATACCCTTTTTCTCATAAAGGTTATAGAGTAATGGAATTGGAGACTAAAAAGTGTTATATTTCCAGAGATGTTATTTTTGTGGAGAATATATTTCCATTTCAGCAACATTCATTATCTTCTAGTTCTCTTCCTTTATTTCCTTCTTTATCTGGTGACTTAGATTCACCTATCTCTGATCAGTTTCATTCAGACAGTGATACTTCTCCTCATACTAGTACTCACACTGATAACACTCCATCAAACACTGATAATTCTTCCTCAGCAAACAATGATAGTGATCACACTGACCAGCCTACAGTTAGCCAAGAATCGGATACTTCTCTTGTTAGAGTATCTACCAGACCAACAAGAACTACTAAACTACCTGTTAAATTTCAAGACTATACAGGTCTACCATCTAGACCACCTACAGTTTCAGTGACTTGTTCTTATCCTCTTCAGAACTACATATCTTATACCAACTTTAATCCAAAACATACTCATTTTCTGGCTAATATTAGCAAAATCCCAGTTTCTTACACTTATAAACAGGCATGTACTTCTCCTCAATGGACAGATGCCATGCTATCTGAAATAAGGGCTTTAGAATCAAACAACACTTGGGATATAGTTCCTCTTCCAGCCGATAAGAATATTGTTGATTGCAAATGGCTTTTTAAAGTCAAATACACTCCTGAGGGTACAGTTGATAAATATAAAGCACGTTTAGTAGCCAAAGGATTTACTCAAACCATTGGAGTTGATTATTTTGAAACATATGCCCCTGTTGCTAAGATGACAACAGTGAGGGTAGTTCTTGCTTTAGCTGCTAAATACAATTGGCATTTACATCAAATGGATGTAAAGAATGCTTTTCTTCATGGTACTCTTTCTGAAGAAATTTACATGAGGCTTCCTCCAGGGTTCTTACATCTGAGTTCTGCTACTAAATCATTTCCTCCTGGTACTGAATTTGTCTGCAAATTACGAAAATCCATATATGGCCTTAAACAGGCACCTCGAGTCTGGAATAAGAAACTGGCTTCTGCTTTGTGTTCATTTGGTTTTACTCAGGTGGTTTGTGACCATAGTCTGTTTACTATGAAGCAGAATACAGATTTTGTAGTAGTTATTGTCTATGTGGACGATATTATGATTACAGGTAACTCATCCACTCTCATTACTCAGGTTAAAAAGTTTCTTCATACTCAGTTTAAGATTAAAGATTTGGGTCCCTTGAAATATTTTCTGGGATTGGAAATTGCTAGGTCTGACACTGGTATATTTGTTAATCAAAGGAAATATGCATGTGATATCCTTAATGACATTGGTTTATCTGCAGTTAAACCATCACTGGTTCCTATTGAACAAAATCATCAGTTGTTAGACAATACTTCTGATTTTTTATCCTCTAAAGACATTGCTATCTACAGGAGATTAGTTGGTCGGTTGTTGTATTTGACAATCACAAGACCTGATCTGTCATATGGTGTCCATGTCCTATCTCAGTTTATTTCTGCACCAAGAGTTGATCATCTGCAAGCAGCCTATAAAATGGTTAAATATATTAAAGCCACTCCAGGTCAAGGGCTGTTTTTCCCTCATGATAACTCTCTGCAATTGACAGCCTACAGTGATTCAGACTGGGGGGTGTAAAGAAACAAGAAGGTCTTTTACTGGCTATTGTGTAATGTTGGGTTCTTCTTTGGTGTCTTGGAAGTGTAAAAAACAGCACACAGTTTCTAGATCATCTGCTGAATCAGAATATAGGGCAATGGATGACACCAGTTGTGAGGTTGTGTGGCTAGTCAATTTGCTTAAATCTCTTCAGTCTCCATCTCCTCTTCCTGTTCCTCTATACTGTGATAACAAGTCTGCTCTGCACATAGCTTCTAACCCAGTTTTTCACGAACGTACTAAGCACATAGAAATTGACTGTCATTTTGTTCGAGACAGGTTGTTGTCAGATTTGATTTCTACTCATCATTTGAACACTGCAGTTCAACCAGCTGACATGTTTACAAAGAGTTTGGCATCTACTCAACTTGCTTCTCTTCAGTCCAAGTTAGGTGTTTCTAATCCTTTTAGCACATCTAACTTGAGGGGGATGTTACATTACAGGGTACTAATTCAGAAGAGTCAGCTGAGTTGGAGTAATGTTACAGCTGGCATGCCAAGTCAGATAGCTAGTGTAGGTAGTTAATAATTCTGTTACAAGATTAGCTGTATATAAGTCAGTGTAGAGCTGAGAGTTAGTAAGAGATTTTATTTGTTCAGTGTTCATTTTCTTGTAACAAACTCAGAGATGTAAACACCTTCTTCTTCATTCTTGTGTTTAATGGAGTTGTGATAGATTGATTTCATCTTCTTCATTGTACCATTAACTAAAGTGACATTAATTCTGCACTATTTCATCATCCCTAAATTACATCACAGAAGTTCATATAATTGTAATCTTCGCAAACTATCATGACATAGTTCATAGTTGCAACTCTCCAGTAGAATTACTCATTTCAAAAGTTTCATACAATAGTTTCATACAATGTCGCTTAAAACAGTCATTAATACATATAAACAACAATTTCTAGCATTGTAACAACATGTTAAGCCTCAAAACTTAGCGAAAACACAGTAATTTAAGTACATAAATTTTTGCAAATTATCATTACCAGTATATGTAAATGTAAAGAACAAACCTTTAAGGGAATACCGATCTGAGGAGCAGCAAGACCGACCCCAGGAGCCTTTCTCATAGCTTTCACCATATCATCAATAATCTTCTGGATCCTATCCGACCCGATTTCTTCAACCGTTACTTCCCGGGCCGGTTCATGAAGAACCGGGTCACCCGCTTTAACTATATCCGGCATATCTTTCTTCTTGTCTTTCAAACCCAAAAACCAACCCGCCCGAGCAGCTGAAGAAGAAGAAGAGTAGCTTTCTTGGCGTCTTATTCCGGGTATTAAATTAAATGGTTTCGGGTTAAGTAATGGGTTCCGGGTATGGGTAAGTGGGTTGACCCGAAATGACCTGGCAGTGACGGTCTTGAAGCAGATTCCGGTGACTGTTGACGGAATGAGACGGTGGGTGAGCCGTTGGATACACTCCATTTTGCGTTTTGGATTTTTGATTGGATTAAACTTTTTGTTAGTTAATTAAAAGCAGCAGGCTTTCAGACATGCTTATGCTTATGGGCAGACCCAAGTTTCATGTCTCCCTGTGGGCTTGTAGAAGATTGGGCTTTTGTCTGGATCATTTGCTGGTGGGCGACCGGAGAAAATAATTTGGTGGAGTTTGAATTTTATATTTTTAATGATTTGGTTCGGAACCAACTCCATGGATATATGGACTTGAGAATTTAGGGGTCATTTGTTAAATCTCAACAATTACTGGATCTATATTCTTTTTTTTTTTTTGACAAAGAATCTATACTCTTTAGTCTTTATTAATATGTAAAACTATGTTTTAATTATGCACAATAGTACCAAAGCACCAAAATACTAAATTTGGTTATCATTAACTTCGGGGTTCGATTCTTTACAACTTACAAGATTTATTTATTTTAATTTTTTTTTAACTTCACCTCGGGTTCGATTCCTTACAACTACATAATTATAAAGAGTTATTTACTTTAATTTTTTAAGTTTTATCTCGGGTTCAATTCTCTACACTACATAATTAAATAGTGTATTAATATTTTAATTTCGACGGGTGTTCAATCTGTGTGTCGGTGCTTCGCAGCTAGTAATTGAAATATCTGAACGAATGAATGCTGAATGAATGATGTTATTTGATAAACAAAATGTAAATTTTCTGAATGATAATTTTAAACTTAAAATTAATTTAATTTTTTAATATTACTTCTTTTTCATCGTCAAAGTTGCTAATGTTACCTATTGGAGTTATTTGTTAAATTAAATGATTTTTATGAATAATTAAAATTTATAAACAAATAATTAAAAATTTCTTAGAAATGCGATCTTCACATTCTATACTATGATAAATAAATCGCCGATAAATCGACCAAAAATCGTTTAAAATTTTGGAATCGATTCGGTCGATTTTGCAAAAATCGCTGATAAATCACCGATTTTTCAACCAAATCATCCGATAAATTGTAAATCGGTACGTCAACTGAAAAATTCTAATTTTCGAAATCTGTAACGAGAAAAAAAGAAGAAGAAGTAAAGTTCGAATTTAGAAGTGGAACATAGAAGTGATCTAGTAAAAAACTACTAGTACTAGTATTTGACTTCATGGTTGTTAAATTATCAAGATAGGAAATTAGGAATATCCGGTGGAGTGTAAAGTGTAGGTATGTGACTTGAAGAAAATGCTATGGGGGGTGCATGTGAGGGAACGTCTTGCATTAAACCATTCTTCATCCGCACGTGTTGGTCTTGACTTTGGACTAGGCTTCTAACTTCTTTTCATAACTCGTACAAGTTCAAAGAACCAGAATTAGTTTACTCCAAATTCAAACTTACAAAGCTTCCCCAATGGCCGGGTTTTCATTTCTATATGGATTTATTTATGAGGGGCTAACCTATCTATTTATATTATAAATCCTTGATCCAAATCCTGCACTTTTACACCCCTACCCCAAGAGTTACTACTTAATTACATGAGATGCCATTGAATATTATTTAAAAAAATTCTACTCTCCTGCTATCCTTTTTATCACATTGGCACATGCTCCCATGTACACAGCACACCTAGTCACCTACCGACCTTTCCTTTTTCATTCTTTGATTTTTACAATTCAAAATTCAAAATTTCAGATCTACAATACAAACTCTCATCCACTCTCTCTTTCTCTCTTCTCAGACTCTTTCTTCTTTGCAGATATCTTTTGCATACGAGCATGCTGTATATAATTCGAAAATCTTCTCAAAATTGGTACATCTTCCTTGCATATATTTGTATGTTTCTATCGATTGTATATTATATAATAGCGCTGATACAACTATTAAAGTTTTAATAATTATCTGTAATGAATGTAGATTATGTGTTTGATAGAAGTTCAAAGAGAGTGACATACTATTTTGAGATTTATTTTGAGTTGTTTGTTGCAATATTGTAATCATTCTTATATAGTGTTGTGTTAAACTTACTCAAAATAGATCTATTGATTTTTGTTAAAAAAAAAATTTTGATTCATTTTCAGGTACAATGAAGCTTAGTATGCGCATGTTAATTATATTGCTATAAATCTCTTCAATTATGCGTGAATCGGTGAAAATATATCTACTACAATTCAGGTACAAAGTTTGGATTTAAATAATTTTCGATGACATTAGAATTGCAGTTTATACATAAAGTCATATGTGTTCTTATGTTAATCACTGCTGTAATGTTTGTGCTTTGTTGTAGTACAAGTGTTTGATTAAATTTCTGTGAAAATTTTGGATGCCTATATTTTTTATGTTGGTGTTTTTAATATTATTACGAAATGAGATAATTAATTTAGAGTAGAAGCTTACCCAAAAGATGTTTCAGGACAACAAATTGAAGATATAGATCTTATGAGAAGAGTTAAACTACCGTTTTCCTTAATTAAGAAATTGTGAGCCATTTGCTTTCCTTTAATTTGCACAATAATCGTTTACGTACCACTTTTTTCAAATGCATATTATATATCTTACCATTTTAATGTGCACTAGAGACGTCCCCGAATAAGTCTATTTCAAGTTCAAATCCTACCAATTCCCTTCCCAAATGAGAAATCTTATAATTACTTTTACATGATGTATATTAAGTTTTCAGTGTTTTAAGTATTTTGAGTTTTGACAGAGGAGAACTTACGCATTGAAATATGTGTATGTGTACAGGTATTAAGTGTACAAGTATTACGTAAGTGGTGATTAAGAGGAAGTACATGAAGTGGAAGGTGATTGTGAATGGAGATGCACTAGCAAACAAGGTTTCGAAGAAGGCAAAGTTAACATGTGTATATTGTGAATGGACCTTCAAATCAATTAAAGATTCACATTTCTTAAATTATTATTCACTCATCTATCATTTTTTGGTCTTTGTTTCTGTATATGAATATCTTTAATTTTGAATTCATATTCAATTATTACTGTTTTGATTCATTTGAATCAGAATCATGTATGCTTATATTTCTTTTATTTTTTTGGCAGATGTTTCAACCTAAAGACATGGTAATAACACTGAGGATTATACTACTCTATGAATTTTCAGGTTCCTTTTTTATGGTCTTCCAAGTTTTAAAGTTTTTAGATGACTTCTATATGGGTATTTGATTAAATTGTTCCATGTGTGTGATTCTATATAAAGCCAACAACCCCCTTTATTCATTTCAATGTGGGACAAATACACAATCTCATTTTCAAGCTCTTTCAAGCTACCAATTTCAACTCTATTTCTCTATGGATTCCACTAAGAAAATTACTTAGATCCATATATGAAAATTTAAGTCCTCATAACAAGGAACAATTTCCAATCGTTAAAATCCGGAATTAACATCAAGAACATAAAATACTTATGCTCTAAAAACTCTATTTTCTAACAATCCCCCACAAATCCATACAGAAATGCTTCAGGTTTTACATCATGACTTGTTTTTCAGAGTCGGTACCCTTCCGGGTTTGAACCCTCCTAAGTCCCCTACTTCAATGATTACCGGATTCAGATGGAATGTTTAACCTTGAATCTTAATCCGTTTGGTGTAACCATGTTCCATAGACGACGACAAGTCAAAGGCTATGGTGCCAATCTACGGCTTTGAGACATTAAAGGTCTTGTCTCGATCCTGTTCATCGAATGCTTCAAGGAATAACCCTTTCCTCTAATTGCGACCACACAATTACATTCGCTTAGCTGGGCATCTCCAGAGATGTACTGCTACCATCTCGTCAAATGACTTGACCCCATTCAGAGTTATAATAACTCTTGCTATCTAGCAGTATCAGTACCTTCTAGGTTTTCAGGGGATAGATTCAGATACAACAGTATCATCTATGTAGCAAAGGTACTACCAATTCATCCTTACAGCTTGTTATTACCACATTGAATACACTTCAAGGGATCTCCTCTCATGTGTATTGGGTTCCCACTGATGATGAACTATGATGGGTTGACAGCCCCATCCCCAACCTTGACTTAAGGACCACTGCAGGTTCCAGTCCTTTAGTTAAAGGATCAGCTATATTATTCTGAGTTCCTATGAACTCTACAGCAATAATCCTATCAGACACTAAACCCCTAATAGACTTTAGTCTAACTTGGATGTGCCTCTTTGTTTTAGCATTATACTTTTTATTGCTAATCTTGTCGATAGTTGTTTTACTATCACAACGAATAGCAAACGCAGGAAGCGGTCTGCTTACTACAGGTATCATGGACATAAGTCCATGTAACCATTCAGCCTCCGTCCCCGTGGCATCAAGTGCACACAACTCAGCCTCAAATGTAGACCGAGTTACTATAGTCTGTTTGGTCGACTTCCAGGATATTGCTCCACCTGCTAAGGTGAACACGTATCCAGTCACTCCATTGGAACCAGACTTCTTAGCTATCCAACTTGCATCACTGTACCCTTTAAGCACACCAGGAAATCTCCTATAGTGTAAACTAAGGTACATTGTGCCTTTCATATATCTAAGTACTCAAGAGCATCCCAATGAGTTTTGTTTGGACAGCTTGTATATCTAGCCAACTTAGACACGGAGTATGAAATATCTGGTCTAGTACAGTTAGCAAGATACTGCAAACTCCCTATAATCTGATAATACCTTAACTGAGACACAGGTACTCCTGAAGCATTCTTAACAAGGGCAACTTTAGGATCATAGGGTGTACTAGCGATTCTACACTGTGAATAACCATATTTCTCAAGTATAGATTTTTCTATATAATGAGATTGCGATAAGGTTATCCCCTCAGCTGACTGTGTCAGCTTGAGACCAAGAATCACACTAGCCTCACCCATATCCTTCATTTCAAAATGCCTTTTTAAGAAAGCTTTTGTCTCGTTAATTATCTCAAGATTGGTTCCAAACAATAGTATGTCATCAACATATAGGCACATGATGACACACTCACTACCTTTAACTTTGGTGTAGACATACTTGTCACTATCATTAATATCATAACTGAACGGCACTATAGTTTCATCAAACTTTTTATGCCAATCCCTAGGAGCTTGTTTCAAGCCATAGATGGATTTAATCAACTTACATACTTTCCTTTCGTTACCAGATGCAACAAATCCCTCAGGCTGATCCATATAAATCTCTTCTTCAAGTTCACCATGAAGAAAAGCTGTCTTTACATCCATTTGATGGATTATAAGACCATGTACGGAAGCCAATGCTACAAGCATTCGGATGGTTGTCATTCTAGCTACCGGAGAGTATGTGTCAAAGTAATCAATGCCCTCTTTTTGCTTAAAACCCTTAGCTACCAGTCTAGCTTTGTACTTATCTATTGAGCCGTCAGGGTTCAACTTCCTTTTAAAGATCCATCTGCACCCGATAGTAGAACACCCAGGAGGGAGATCAACTAACTCCCATGTTCCGTTAGAAACAATAGAGTCAATTTCACTCTTTATGGTGCCCTTCCAGTGCCTAGACTCTTAAGAATCCATAGCTTGTCGGAAAGTTAAAGGTTCGTCCTCGACATTGTAAGTGATATAATCACTTCCAAAGTCCTTAACTACCTTTGCACGCTTACTCCTTCGTGGTTCCTCTATCTCCTTAGGAGTAGAGCTACTACTAGGTTCCGCCCCCACATTAGTCATCTTTTCCACATGATCAGGAATAGAACTTGATGTGTGAGTAGGATCTTCATTAGAAGTATCTTGAGGCATACCAGTCTTCATAGGGTAAACATCCTCAAAGAATGTAGCATCACGAAACTCAACTATCGTGTTTGCCACTATACCATCTATGTCAGATTTTAATACTAAAAATCTCATAGCTGTAGTGGTCTCAAGATAGCCTAGAAAGATACAATCAACAGTCTTCGGACCTAGTTTCTTTCTCTTGTGTTCAGGGACAAGTACCTTGGCAAGGCACCCCCACACACGAAGATACATAAGACTAGTCTTCTTGCTCTTCCATAACTCATAGGGTGTCTTATCCATGTGTTTCAGAGGAACTCTATTCAGAATATGGCAAGCCGTATTCAGAGCTTCTCCCCACATGTATTTAGGCAACCCAGAATTAATAAGCATACTATTAATCATATCTTTAAATGTTATGTTCTTTCGCTCAGTAACCCCATTAGACTCAGGTGTGTATGGAGGGGTAACTTCATGAACTATTCCATTGCTTGCACAAAATTCATTAAAGGAGTTACTCGTATACTCACCACCTCTATCAGATCTCAACCTTTTAAGTACCTTACTAGTTTGTTTTTCTACTTCAGTTTTATATATAATGAATTTACTAAGTGCTTCATCCTTATGTTTAAGTAAATAAACATAACAGTATCTACTACTATCATCTATAAAGGTAATGAAGTATCTAAAATGGTCCTTAGTCAACAGACCACCAAATTCACAAATATCAGTGTGTACTAAATCTAACAAGTCTGAATCCCTAACAATATTATGAAAAGGTTTCCTTATTTGTTTAGCAGACACACATACTTGACATTTAGAATTCTTTTCTATATTGTGTTTTGGAATCAACTCTAAGTTCATCATATTTTTAAGAGCACCAAAATTTAAGTGACCAAGTCTAGCATGCCATAAATCTGAAGATTCAACATAGTTAACAGAAGGAGTAATCTTATTTAAAGCACCCAAAACGGGCTCAACATTTATTACAAATAAACCATTTGACAAGTAACCCTTGCCAAAGAAAGTACCAGTATGAATAAGAACTACTTTATTACATTTAAGAGAGACTTCAAAACCATTAGCTACTAAACAGCTTCCACTTATTATATTTCTACGCATGTTGGGAACGTGATGCACTCTCGTCAGGGATAGAATACGACCCAAAGGAAACTTCAAGTCCACGTTTCCTATTCCATGTACTTGAGCAGCACTTGCGTTCCCCATCGTCACTGTCAAGCTATGACTCTGTTGATAAGATACAAATAAACTAATGTCAGCACAAATATGCACATTAGCTCCAGTATCAATCAACCATTCATTTGACAGATAAGTGGAAAATAGTACAGGGTTGTAGGTAACATACCGGTCTTCGTTGGTTTCAGAAGCCAAAGCCTCACCAACAACCATGTTCGCTACAGGCCCACTTGAGGTTCCAAGCACAGCATTCGCTTGAGCTACCCCCTCGGCTTTCTTTGCTTTCTTTGTAGGGCAGTCCTTACTCCAGTGCCCAACCTGCCCACAAGACCAACATGGTTTGTTTGCCTTTGGTTTCTTGGCCTTATCCTTGTCATTCTTAGGTTTATTACTATTACCCTTCTTAGAGACAGCCTTCCTTTTCTGTCCTACAGTTGCTACATTTACCTTCGAACTTCCATGCTCAGTTGGCATCACATGTCTCTGTTTGGACTTGTGTTGTTCTTGCACCGAGATGTCCAGCATAAGGTTGGTCCAAGTGATCTCTCCTTTCTGTCTTTTCAGGGAGAGTGAGAACTCTTCCCAAGACTTTGGGAGCTTTTCAATCACACTCATCACCTTAAACTTTTCGGGGAGGTCCATTCCAGACTCCTTCAAAGCATGAACTATCATCTCGAACTCATGCACTTGCTCAGTCATGGACTTATTGTCCACCAGCTTGAAATCAAGGAACCTAGCCACATAATACTTTTCCAGACCTTGTGAGTCAGTATTATGTGTCTGGTCCAGCTTCTCCCATAAGAGTTTTGCGGTGTAGGCATCAGAGGAGTACACATCAAACAATGTGTTGGTTAGAGCAGCCAGAATTGCTGCCCTAGCAACCCCATCCTTTTCAGCCCACTTCGCATAACTCTTAACTGATTCAGCCTTCTCTTGATCCACAACCGGCTTCTCATATTCCACAACAGGCCATAGACCCTTTACAGTCAACCACAACTTCATCCTTTTCTGCCAACGAGAAAAGCCAACGCCCCCATTGAATTTCTCTGGCAAGCCAGTTAATTCAACCGGTTGTGGAAAACTGTAAGTGGTCCAATCAATGACCCCAGCAGATGCAACCGAACTACCACTAGCAGGAATTTCACTCTCGTTAACCATTATGCTAAATACTATATAACAAATTATCTCTTCAAGAATATTTCCAACATTCTTGAAGAGATAATTGCCCCCACTTACACTGTGTCAGGATGCTGGCAATATTCTTCCAGGATAAAACAGCTCCGAGTTATATGATCACAGCAACCAAATAACTCAACTTCGACTAACACCTCAGTCGCCAGAAAAACTCAAAAGCAAAATAGCTTTGACAGTAAGGGAAAGGGAAAAGAGAGTGTAGAGAAGAGAAGAGAATGTAGGGTGTGTTGTACATCTAAAAACCCAGCAGCTTAGCTCTCTATTTATAGGAGAGGCCAAACGTAACTGATGCCACCCAATTAATATTGTAACTGCTGATTTACAATTAATACAGCAAAACGGCTGATTTAATAATATAAAACGGCTGATTTATATTAAATAAATCGTAACTGTTACACTATATTTGACCCATTCATGATTTCTCATTAATAGAATAAACGCTCAGACTCTGTTGTCAAAACCACGCAGAAGTTACTGTCAACAAGACCCGACAGTACCTTTAAAGTAACTGTCAAGTACCTTGTTTTCGACAGCAAGTTTTACCTTCCTGACAGCAACCTTGTTTTTGACAGCAAGTTTTCACCTTAACCTTGTTATGACAGCACAGTCTAGCTCTCAAGAGTTTACAGGACTTTCAATCCAACTCTTGATAGCATGTTTATAATATTAAAATAAATCAATAATCCATGCAATGAAATTCCTCGCCCAGGTCGCCTCGCGTACGCGAGACGCCGAGACATTCGCTCAAATCGCCCTTCGACCGAGCCGAGCCGAGCCGAGCCGAGCCGAGTCGAGTCGAGACGTGCGGCGGCGGCGCGCGCGCGTGTGTGTGCGCGTGGAGCACACAGTAACACCATGCACCATCATACATCTTAGTAGTTGTACACTACCCATGTGTGTGATTCTATATAAAGCCAACAACTCCCTTTATTCATTTCAATGTGGGACAAATACACATTCTCATTTTCAAGCTCTTTCAAGCTACTAATTTCAACTCTATTTCTCTATGGATTCCACTAAGAAGATTACTTAAACCCATATATGAAAATTTAAGTCCTCATAACAAGGAACAATTTCCAATCGTTAAAATCCGGAATTAACATCAAGAACATAAAATACTTATGCTCTAAAAACTCCATTTTCTAACAAAAAGTAGCTTATATATGTACCAGAAAAATGATTTTGCACAAAAAGTGGTAGTATAAGTGTATAACAATTGCTGTAATCTGTAGTAGTTGGTTTGAGCTGTGCAGGGGTAGCTGTCACCTGAGTGAGTTGTACATGGGATGATGTGAATGTGTTTGTTGAGTAAGACATAGTGTATGTTTGGGGTATCTTAAAATAAGTAGCTTATGACTTATAAGCACTTATGTCATATAAGTGATAAGTAGAGTAGTGATTAGAGTGTTTGGTAAATCAGAACTTATAATTAGTAGACTGTTTGGATAAATCAGAACTTATAAGTTAACTTTTTTTTTTATAATTTTCAAAATATTTGTTTTTTATATATAACAATGGATATCAATGGATAGATCTCGACGAATAGGGAAATTTGATATATACATATCAATTTTCTAATGAATGGATCGAGAGATATATAGTTTTGAAGATTTGAAGGATGTGTATATCGAGAATAAGTTATAAGTTATAAGTTGAAAGTTAAGAATTCTTAACATTCAACTTATGAACTTATAAGTTATAAGTTTAGCTAAAACTTATTTTGACAAACACCCCCCATAAGAACTTATGGCCTTATAAGCCATAAGTCCACAGACATAAGCTAAAACAAACAGGGCCTTAGTTTGGGAAATCTTATTTTTCAGAAATAAGTTACTTATTTTGGAAAAAAGTTAGAAAATATGTACTTTTTTCTAAAATAAGTAACTTATTTTTGCAAGATAACGAATATTAAACCCACCATACACATTTTTATCTATAAAAAAATATGTAAATACGAAATTTTTTCCGAAATAAATAACTTATAAATCAAAATTTAGCAATGTTAAATTAAATTAGCAGGTTTAATTACATTTATAACTTTTCTCGTATACTAAACGCATATAAAAATTAGTTAAATAATTAATTAATTATATATAAGAAAAAAATCACATAAAGAGATGTGCCAAAAAAAAAAGTAAGACATCATTTCAAAAATGGGGTTAAATTGCGATTCCAATTTCAAATCCGTAATAAAATAGAGTAAACTGGTACCAAATGCCAACTTAACAAATTTATCAAAAATTTCCAAATATCATAAATTATTGGTATAATTAGTAATATTTCATTTATAAATTCAATCAAAATCCCAAATCTTCTAGTTTTACAACTGAAATATTATAATTTTTTGGGAAATTCTCGTTGGTACCCTAAAATAACTGATTACCCTAATTATGTCATTATGCTAATCAAAACTTTAATAAACATTAAAAAAATTATAAAAATAAATGATGATCTATAAGTTTTTAATGTATTACTAGTTAAAAAAATTAAATACTAATTTATAATTATTAATGTACCACAAATTGAAAAATATTAAACATTAATCTGTAATAAGTTAACATACCGTTAATCTAAAATACGTGTTCAGTCATTTTCTGACCATAAAATAACATAATTCCACATTTAACTTTTTTTAATTTGTGATTTATATGACATTAAATTTTATTATGGAATAAATGTTAAAATTTGTTAACGTTTCTTAACATTTTGATTAACATAAGGGCATAATTAGGGTAATCAATTATTTTAAGAATGCCAGTCGTAAGTCCAAAACACGAAATGACACCATCTGAAAAAGCCAATTTCAGAAGGATACCAACAAAAATTTCCCTAATTTTTTCCATTTAAACTCATGTCCTTTCAGACGGATACTTCGTAAGTATAAGATCATATCTTTCTAATCAATATTCCGTCTGTCCCTCCCATTTCTTTACCCTTTCCTTTTTGGGCCGTCCCACCAATTCTTTACATTACTAAAAATAGCACAGTAACTTTTAACAATTAAATTCATTATTACATCCACTACTTCACTTTACTTTTTGAACACTTTATACTATTACACCCACTACTTTACTTATTTTAACAATAAAATCACTATTACATCCACTACTTCATTTATTTTAACAATATTAGAGCATCTTCAAAGATGCACACCCCTTACCAATTTTAGGGATTTTCTTCCAAAAAACATTCTAAAACCACTTCTCCGCTTCCCAAAATATTTTAGAGGAGAGAAAATAGATCCCTACATGTGAGGATCCAAATATCAGCCCCTATCTTTCTCCACGTCATCTGCTCCCCTTCCCATTGGTTGATTTATTTAAATTTCATACTTTTAAATTTTATAAAGTAAACTTTTAAAATATAGGGTATCTGTATAGGGATTATCATTGAAGTGAAATATCATTTTGATTTCCTATATTATTAATAATCCTTATTTTAGGGGCTAAAGAAAAAGTGTATCCTTGGAGATGCTCTTACACCCACTATCTTTGATCTCCGTGCCCAAACCAAATGTAAAGAATTGGCCGGGACGGAGGAAATACCATTCTAACCAATACCAGATTATCAATTGATTTCATGTCTCTATTTCCGGAACTCGATCTGTCTATTATGAATAATACCATCGATCTTCATGTCACGAATCAAACTCTCAAAAACATGAGTGAGTTGTACATGTGATGATGTGAATGTGTTTGTTTGTTAAGACTGAGGATGTTTTGCAAGAGCTCCTTAAAAGAGTTTTTAACTTTTCGCCAGTTTTGGTGTTTTTGGCAGCTTCAAGCTCGCTTTAAATTAAAAAATTGCTTTAAGTCATAAGTTCCATTTAGGTACTTTTGACTTATGATTTATGATTTATGGAATTTTTTTTTTCACGATTCTTGTAAAATTTAAATATTATGAATTTTAATTTTTTTTTAGTCAAATTTCACTTTAAGTCAAAATTATTAAACCCCCATTTAACTTTAAGTAAAATTACTCAAATACATTCATTCAATTTAAAAAGTAAACAACTTTACTGTGACAGCCCCAAATCCGGGGTCATAAATCCGGGCCATCACGGACCAATTTCCATTCAATATCAATATCTCTTGAGTTTTTTTTTTAACAATTAATACTTATGCCATTGACCCCGCAATAATAAACACACACACACCAGTCATATGCTCAGAGAACAACATTTACCATAATAAAATTAAGATTGAACAGTTATTACAAACCAGGATCATACTTAAGTACATTGTTGAATGACACTTCGACATGAAGCGTTCCAACAATCAAAAGTTTATTACATGCCTACACACTTAATTATACATAGAGCTACCAGGACCCGTTTGCCTCTACGCTTCCTCAAGAATCGATGCTAGCGCGCTCTCAGAAGGTCGCCTTCCCCCTACTCTCTTGCGGGGCGTTCTGCGTAGAATCGGCGTACCTAGCTGTATATAGATAAGTAGCAAGAGTGAGCTAAAATAGCTCAGCAAGATAATTTCTATCTACTAACATCAAAGGAAAATAAACCATTATATATATATATATAATAGACAAAAGCAAACTTCAGTTATTATGGAAAGAATTGTATTTCCATTCAATATTTATATACACTTTCATATTATCCTTGTACGAAAGAAATATATAGTATTATAATCTCAGTCTCACTTCTAATATCATATAATAATCTTGAAAATAATTATAGACTTTGAGAAAAATGACATTCCTATTCAATAATACATCATCCACTTTCTATTATAAGAAAAGAAAGGTACAACAACATAATATCAATTGCTCTCCTGTATTCAGATAATAATTCACACTTCTTATCAATATATTATCTCAAGATAACATAAAAATTTGAACTATATCTCTCATTATAATCCTTCCATTTCCTTTTTACACAACAATTTTATACAATTATATAAAATCAGTTTCTCTTCTTGAATGCTATAACCATCAATATACCATTTCAGTGTAATCTTTCAAGATAATATAAAAACTTGGACAAATCTCTCGCTATAATCTTCTCATTTCCTTCTTATGCAACAATCATATAAATTAATATAAAATCAGTTTCTCTTTGTTTGTAACAATAATTCCATCATTTCATATAACTTTTCTGTTTTCAGTTATAGAAATCTGAAAACCATTCTCAATTCTTTCTTTCAAGTTTTGGGGATATCTGCTGGCGCCAGATACGTAGGACGATGATCAGTCGCCTGACCGTATCCGCTCTCTGTTTACTACTAGTAGAAGGGATGATCCCTACCTGGTAATCAACCCTGGAGGAAGGCTACCTGCTACATCCTCCCTTGGCATCTTCGTGCCGAAATAAAATATTGAATGCTGGACTGTGCAGCACACAGCCTCTTACGCTTACTGTTGCAATCCCCCTTTTTCAAATCATTTTACCATTATCAAATATCATTTCACATCTTCCATTTCCATTCACATTTCCATTCACATTTCCTTTCACATATATCATTTCCATTTCCATTTATCATCACCTTTAAAATATTTATGTCATAATACTTTGATTATGACTCAGACATCTCTTCTATATTCAATGAAATCAATATGATTTTATATACATAAAGTATCCCATTTATTTGAGAAGTATTAAATAATACTCAATAATATCTGTCACAACATTTAGAAAGAATATTTTTAAAACAATATTATAAATCATATAACCCTAGATAACAGCTGATACCATTTCTCATATAACTCTAGATAATAACTGATACCATTATTTATATATCTTTAGATAACAACTGATACTATTCCTTCATATTCCCATAATCATAAGGCATGTTCCTTCATGCACAATCATCTCTATGTATATTCATATCCATCTTATACTCATATCCATAGTCATATCCAAATCATACTCATATACTTCTCCTTTTAATATCCATAATCACGGAAAACAAATTCTTAATAATAGCATCACATGTATATATTCCACGAAATCAAATTTTTTTAAAGATAAATAATTTCCAAGTAGGGATAGAAAAGATCTTGCCTCGGTTCCGGTATCCTGACGGTATGGTTCGTCCCTCTTCCGGAGTTTCTATAAACACAAAAGGACCGTCGTTAGAATACCACATCTCTTACTCACTACACTCTTGTATAACATTACCCTTGACACTTTAATATATGTTTAACGTATCACTATTACCCCAAAGGTTCAAGAACTTAACCACTTATAAACTCAATCGGAGTTTCACCATTTCCCCTAACGACCACACTTAACTGTAAAAATTCTCAGAAAATATGGATTTCGAATTTTAATGCAAGGTCAACTGTCAAGGGTCCTCTGACCACCCAACTACACTATCCTAAAATTTTGTGACTTATAAGAATGTATAAGTATGGTAGTTATAGCCTCAAAGTTAACACAATTACGGTTTCTCGGTTTTTAAACGTCTTTCACTAAAACTGACTTTTCTCCTAAACCGTTCATCAGATTTTAACGCACCTTATATCAAAAAGATCTATGAACTAAGCTCCATCATCTCATAGTCAGTTGGTGTTCTAAACAGGAACCTACCGTATGCCTCTGTTGTTCCAAAACAGGGCAGTTTCTTGGTTAAATGAAAATCGGACATTATAACCGCTGTATTTTCATACTTTCCATAAATCCAACTCCTCCAAATCAATTATCAAACATAATAATCATCACCTACACCATGTGGTATTCATTACCATCCATGGTTACAAGCCCAAACACTTCCATATTCAACTTTAATCACTTACAAACACTTATAACATCATAATCATAACATTTATACCACTTAATCACTAAACCAACCATAAATCATCATAACCTCAAGATAATACTAAGGGTTCATGAACTCCATACCTTCCTTGATGCTTTAACAACACTTAATAATCCTTGGCTAGTCCTTAAACAACCTTAAAGTAGCTTGGATAGTCTAAAGAAACCATAAAACACAAGTTAATTCTTAGAGTTACTAAACTGCAGCTGAAAGAAGATGAAAAACGAGGTCCTTACCTTGGTTTTCTGGACAAGGTTCCTAAAGAAGAGTTGTAGGGCATCTCAATACCTTTCCAAAAAGCTAAAGAACACGAAATTCGGCTGAGAAACGAAGGAGTTATGGCTGTTTTTCTGGACTGCTACTGTTTTGGCCGAATTTGCAAGAAATGGAGGGGGAGAGATTTTGCTCTTGATTTTTGATCTTATCTTCCTTAATCTTGATTATTCTAGCTTGTCTTGGAAGCCTTGGAAGATATTTATGGTTTAAGCCTAGCAAAAGTACTAATTTACCCTTAAAACAAGTGTTAATGGATGGTGATGTCATCTTGATGATCTAATAATCTCTTTTCTTGTTTTTCTAAGTATTATGATAATAATCTTGGATAATAATAATGTGGTATGTATCCTTGTTATATTACTAATCTTGGTTGTTTGGTCTTCATACTCGTCTACTTGTGATTCGTTTCGAATGTACCTCTTTATCTCTGTGGTTTTGAAATCATTTAACAATCCAAATTCCATTGGTATTCTCTTAACTTCATAATCCCCTGGTTAAATCTAAATTCACTAATCCATCAATATATAATTCTTATAATATTTCCATGCTCCTTAATATCCAATAGAAGCTTATTCGAAATCAAAATCCTCAAAATCCATATTCAGGAATTTCTGGAATCTATCGTCATTTCAAGTCTCTTATTTCCAATGTACAACACTAATATGGTTTCTGTTTATTCATTTTCTGTTTCCCTTATAGAGTACTTATATATCATTTCTCTAAATCCTCATATTTTACTATTCATGTGATCAATGTAGCTTTGCTAAAGTTAGGGTTATTACATCCTTCCCCCCTTAAAAGGATTCCGTCCCGGAATCACGTTGAAATTGTCCATATATACCCTTTTTCATCTACACCTTATAACTTCTATACCACTTTCTCTACCCTTTTTCCTTCATAATATTTCTATCTTGCTTGCGCAAAACTACACCAACATAAATTTGCTTGTCATTCATCAACATGTCCTTTAGCTTATCAATATCAGTCCTTTTCATTCTCCTCCTGTTTCAGTCATTCCACATTAGTTCATCTCTCATTCCTCTTTTAGCTAAGGGTATCGGCCACCACATTGGCCTCCCCTGAATGGTAGTATATCTCATTTATGGTTTATCCCTTGTTGATCTCTATCATGACATAAAATATGAATACTTCAATCTTATTATATCTTGTCTCTGTAAAATCCTCCAGAAATTTGACTAGAATATGATTCCTTGAAACAATTGTAAGAAAATTCTACCTATAATATATATTTCCTGTTCGTGCCTAAACAAGTTTGTGGTTTCCCCCAAAATACTATTTCTTTCTCTTTCTGGATGGACATATCTTACCTCCAACTCAGATAGATCATTCTTATCTATTTTGTTAACTTATGTACACCATTCATTGACCACATTGATTCTTACCCAAACATTTACACTAAAAATTTAAATACTAAAAGAAAATGTTCACCTGCATCTGTATCCGACTTTTTCAATGCTTCCCCTAAGGTCATATTGTACACTCTGGCACTAGGTCTATTTGAAGCAGTCATACTTTGTCCCGGCGCAGATGACCCACCGGAACGGCAATCTCTAGCAAGGTGTCCTAATTTCCCACATTGATAACACTTGACGTCATTCTTAGGGTTCGCATCAACTGTTGGGCACCTGGCAGAGTAGTGCCCCTTCTGTCCACATTTATAACAAGTTACTTCCAATAGTCTACACGCTCCTGTATGCTTTCTACCACACGTATTGCACTCTGGTAATGGTGGTCTTGATTGATTAGACTGAAAGGTTCCTGAGGATTTACCACCTTGATTCACAGTCTCACTAACAGCCTTGTTACCCCATGACTTTCCCATAAACTTAGATTTTTGTCCTTTATTGAACCTGCTAAATTAACTTCCTTCACTTGAACCTCCCTTCTGGCCCTCAAATCTCATTTTCTTACTTTCTCGACCTATCTGGTTTTGTTCACTCTCAGCTTCTATAATGGATGCCTTTTGAACTATCGCAGCATAATCAGTTAACTCAAACGGTGCCACTCTCGTCCGTAGCCATGGTTTCAATCCTTGTTGGAACCTTTTTGCTCGTTGTTCCTCAGTACGCACAAATTCGGGAACAAACCTAGACAGTTCGGTAAACTTAGTTTCATATTCCGCCACTGTTAGGTTATCCTGCTTTAACTCTAGAAACTTTATTTCCATTTGATTTTCCAGATACCTAGGGGAGTACTTCTCTAAAAACACCCTAGTGAAACGTTCCCAGGTTATCACTCCCGCTCCTTCTAGGTTCTTCTTAGCTTCCCACCAATAATTTGCCTCTCCCTTAAAGAGATAGGCTGCAAAGGTTGTTTTCTGATCCTCTTCGATCCTCAATATCTCAAAAGCTTTCTCTATTTCTTTCAACCATGCTCTGGCTAATACTGGGTCAACAGTTCCCTCAAACTCTGGGGGTTTCAATGACTTAAAGGTACGAAAGGAGTTAGCTGCCTGATTAGGAAGAACAGGTGGTTGTTGAGGATTCTGTTGATTAGCTAAATTCTGTCTTAATAGGTCCATGAATTGGTTAAAAGGGTCACCACCTTGATTTCCTTGTTGGCTAGTTGATTCATCTTCTTCTTCTTCATGATTTTGTTCATTATGAGCGTTTTCACCCTGCCTATTATGACTTCCTTCCTCTCTCTCATTTTCCCTTGCATTCGTTCTATTATTACGCTTAGGCGGCATGATTCTGTATATAACAATATTCTCCATTAATCACCCAAAATTTAGGGTATAATATACATCATTTCTATATACACATTCTTATATACACAATTATATCACTAGTTAACTCATTTATTTCTCAATTCAACTTTAGCAAATAAGCGTATCACCTTTAGCACAATAACCTTTTCATTTAAGTCAATACCTTATATACATCAATATTCTTGAATCTCAACATTTAATATCGAAATACAATAGAATTTAGACAGAATACATAAACTTCATTAATTATATCACTTCCTTTGTTTATCCTTATTCTGACTTTTTCCTCAAAATACACCTTACTCTCAATAGTAAATCTCAATTATACCTTAAAATTCCTCATATTCTTTTATCTCACTAGTCCTCAAATATACCCATTTCTTCTCACGAAATTCCTTCCTCTTTTATATCGAAACGCTTCTAACCCTAATTATCTCTTATTGAAATTTCCCTTAAAATCTCGAGTTTCCTCGTATAATCATGTATACTCTAAACCTTGCTTCCATTCATTAATGAAATCTTCTATATTCAAAACAATTGATAGAATTTAAGAGACCTAAAATATAAACGAACCCAGATATAAGCAAGGGTCCCGCAACATTTTATAACATTAAGAGTTTTAAATAACCTTTATTCGAAACAAAAGAATATTTGAGAAATCAATATAATGGAAGAACCCGTATGTCACACAAGTGAGGGCGTCCCCTCCGACTTTCAATCACACAGACAGATCGTCCTTGTGTATACATATATGGTTGTTCCTCTTAGTTGGAGTAAGAAATATAGAGGAAAATTTAAATCACAATGATAAATACCATCTTCCGAAAATAATCTTAGAGGAATATTTTGACTAATACAATTTTGAAACACATTTCAAGGATACCAAAAAGTTTTGAAAAGATATCGGCCCCTTTTTGAATAAGAGATGATAGATCACCCTAGGATTACTCATGAGGTTATCTAACGTACGCTTCCCGATACATCAAGTATTCCCTCTCTCATATCAATCTCATGTGCTACATAAACTTAACACTTTTGGCATAATAACCTTTATTAGCAATAATCTATAAAATTATAATCACTACTTAGAATAAACGCTTCGTTCGATAAACCCCCCTTGAACTCGATGTGAGTTCACAATTTATATCATTACCTATTGTTATGCCATATTTTGGCATGTCTAATAATCTCCCAAATTTCTAATATTTATTAATTATTAATTCAGATTAATAATTATTACTTAACGCCTAAGTTTTATCCTCTCCCTGAAATGAGGAAAGAATCAATCTCAATCAATTAATAACGGAAAATATCTCCAAACGATATTCTTCAAATCAGGAAGATATCACAACGATAAGATTAAATCAGATAAAATCAATTATTACTCACATTAACGTAACTTATCCCTTAAGTCTCTCGGGATAAGCCTAATTAATTCACAGAACTGCGTGGGGCTTGATCCTATATAAACATATAGGTACGCAGGCATCTTGGTACGATATGGAATCCGATACACGAGACACATTGAGACACCTGCCAAGTCCAGCCCCCTCTTTTTTCATAAACCCTAAATTCCCCACAGTCACATTCATTCAATACGCTCTAATATTCCAGCAAACCTCCGATTTCGTGTTGTTACGAAATTCCTCCAACAACATTTGGCGCTAGAAGGAGGGGGTAGTCATTGATTGGGAGAACGATGACTAAATCTCACAAGAAGAGGAACGGAGAGGGGGAGACCCCGGGGTCACATAGGAGGAATAAGGATGACCCCCGTAAGAAGAACCCATCAGAGAGCGAAGTGCACAGAGAAGGAATCGAGGGAGAGTTCGAGGATGAATTTGAAAAGGAGCAGACCCCCCCTGTTGTCCAACAGACAGCCTTGCCTGGTGACGTCATGTCTTTCTTGAAAGGCCTTGGCGATCAAATGATTGAGGTAAGGGCTTCGGTGGCCAAGATGGAGAAGCGACATAATTCCAGAGGCTTCAAAAGGAATACAAGGATAGGGGATCGAACTCATCAACCAGAAAGTAGCAAGGGTCCCACCAAGAATCTAGTCGGGGACTTTGATGATGTAGTAACCGATCGAACGAACCCTGATTGGGAGGAGGAAGTAGCTACGATTGATAAAGAGGGATCGAAAGCGAAGCCCGCCTCGTCAGAAGGACGGTCCGTTAGTGTCTTTGACCGTGTTGGAAAGAAACTCAGTGAGCACGATCTTCGTCTCAAGTTGGAAAAACTCAAAACTAACAGATATGGAGGACACAAGGATAAGAGTAAGGGCTCTCATCAACCCAAATCTCCTCGAAAAGATCGTGAGCGGTCATATCGTAGCAATGACAGACCCCCCTCTCCTCGTAGAGAGCGTGAGCGGTCCCATCATCGCGAGGACAGACCCCCTTTCAATCGAGAGCGGGAGCGATCTCAACATCGCGAAGAAGACCCTAAGAACAAGGATCGCAGGAATGACCAGGAAGAATCTAGTGCTCCAAAAAAGACTCAATCTCATCATGCAAGCACTGGAGAAAAAAAGGATGGAGACAAAGAGGCGAGAATTGGGGATTACAAGTTAGAAGATTTAAAAAAGGCATTGGATGCGATGAATGGCGAGAAGGGGATCTTCGGCAATATGGGTTCCTCCTCGCCCTTCACTCATGAAATTCGCACTGCCCCATTGCCTGCTGTGTTTCGAGGTCATCACTCTGATATGACCTATAATGGGGAGACTGATCCAGCTGAGTTCGTTATTCGATTCAACAATGAGATGGATGTATATCAGGTATCACTGCTAGCGAGGTGCAGGCTGTTTGCGGCCTCGTTAAGAGGGAGTGCCCAACAATGGTTTTCAAAGCTAGGGTCCCTAGTTGTCATTGACTCTTGGGAACAGCTCGTGGATATCTTCATTAAACAATTCCAATCTTCGATGCTCTATGCACCTCCTGTGTCCACGCTGGCAAATATAAAACAGAAAGAAGGAGAGACTCTGCATGATTATTTCAAAAGGTTCAATGCTGAAGTGCCCCGGGTTCGAGGTGCAAATGACGAGGCCGTAAAAAATTTTCTTATCGCAGGGGTAAGGGAAGGAACCAAATTCTGGGAGAAATTACAGGAGCAAACCCCTGTTACACTTTCAGAGTTGCATCGGGTCGCTGAGCCTTTTAAGCGAGTTGAGAAATCATTGGCAGATCTCAAGAAGAATGTTGGGACCAGTAGCAATGGAAGTAAGGGCAAAGGGGTAAAAAGAAGGGATTCTCGAAGCCCCA
This sequence comes from Kitagawia praeruptora, assembly GCA_037693485.1. Taxonomy (NCBI): domain Eukaryota; kingdom Viridiplantae; phylum Streptophyta; class Magnoliopsida; order Apiales; family Apiaceae; genus Kitagawia; species Kitagawia praeruptora. The sequence continues at coordinate 103,806,585 of CM075350.1, forward strand.
GGCGAAGACAGGATCGTAGTCCGAGCCCAAAGAGAAGGGATCGCGATTCCTCAAGGCGATCCCCACCTCGTGCTCGTCCGGCTAGGGATGAAGACAAATTTGTTCCCTTAGTGGCTTCAGTTGATCATATTTATGCTGTCAACGCAAATAAAGGAATGTTCACGAAACCCCGTGCTATGGGTCCACAAGGGACATGGAACAATGCAAAGTATTGTGATTTTCATGAGCAGAAGGGGCATGATACAGCGGACTGTTGGCAACTTAAAGAACAAATTGATCGTTTGATTCGAGAAGGGAAGTTAACAGAATGGGCGGTCCGCGAAGTGAAAAAGCATCAAGATAGCTCAGGAAAATCAGGCATAGGGTATCATGCTGTGCCTCATGAGGGCCAAAATACAGAGCCTCGCAAGGATAGAGAAGAGCGAGGTAATAGCATCCATGTGATCATTGGAGGGCCGCATATTGGAGGAGACAGCAACAAGGCTAGAGAAAGGTATGCACGCGAGGCCAAAGAGCGACCCTTAACCAATGTGCATCATCTGCAAGAGCGACCCCCAAAGCTTTTCAAGGGTGAAGACACAAATATCATGTTTACTGAAGAGGATGCGAAGTGGGTACATCATCCTCACTCTGATGCTCTGGTGGTTCGAGTTCGTATTGGCTCACAGAATATCTACAGGGTGCTAGTGGATAATGGAAGTGCTGTGAATGTTTTGATGTATGATGTTTACAAGAAAATGGGATTTGTAGACAAAGATTTAATTCCAACAGTAGGCCACCTCTATGGATTCACTGGAGCGTCTGTTAGTGTTAAAGGGCTAATCAGGCTCCCCATCACCTTGGGGGACGAGCCCTGCATCACTACGCAGGTCGCTGATTTCATGGTCGTGGATCAACCATCTGCTTACAATGCTATTGTGGGACGTCCCATCTTGAAAGAAATGAGGGTGGTGACTTCTATCTACCACCTCTCAATGAAATTTCCGACCCCGCATGGTGTGGGTTGTGTTAGAGGAATTCAGCACGAGTCACGAGAGTGCTATAATCAGGCCCTGAAGTCAGCAGAAAAGGGAAGAGGTTCTATGGGTGTCGAGGCATCGCAACCTTCAAATGGTTGTAACATAATTTCAATCGAGGAATTGCCTGATGATTATTTTGACAGCTTGGGCATACAGGTGGAACCAGTACCAGGGGCAATTATGATGGAAGCCTCGCAACCTGTGTTGGTTTTACAGGAAGGAATTGTTGAAGAAGCTAGCGATGAAGAGGAAAGTCCAGAGCAGGCCGCTGTGCGAGCCCGAAAGGGGAAATGGGTTCGCCAGGAAATGTCAACATTGGTAGACCTACCTAATGGTATCACAAGAGAAACAACAATTGTGAATGAGTACGGGCATGCGGGAGTCGTGATGCAAGATGAAGCAGAGTCTAGTCGGGCTCGAAATGTTGAAATTGATTTGGACCCTCGCATCCCTGAGCATGTGGAGCGAGCCGGGGCCGCAGAGGATACTATATCTGTCCTTGTTGATCCCAAGGATTCTACAAAAGTATTGAAGATAGGGTCGCAGTTGAATCCTGATCTTAGGGGAAGGCTCGTGGAGTTTCTTAAAGCTAATTTGGATGTATTTGCATGGTCTCATGAAGATATGGTAGGGATCGATCCCAATGTGATGTGTCATAGACTTAATCTTGATCCAAGCAAGAAGGGAGTGAGGCAGAAACGAAGACCAATTAGTGGAGAGCGAGCCGAGGCTCTAAAAGAAGAAGTTGACAGGCTACTCGAGGTCGGGCTCGTTAGGGAATCATTTTACCCTGACTGGCTCGCAAACCCTGTCCTAGTCAAGAAGCCAAATGGCAAGTGGAGGACATGTGTGGATTTTACTGATCTGAATAAGCATTGCCCGAAGGATAGTTTCCCTCTTCCAAGAATTGATCAATTGGTAGATGCAACAGCGGGCCACGCACTCTTAAGTTTCATGGATGCCTATTCTGGGTACAATCAGATACCCATGTATGGCCCCGACCAGGAGCACACTTCGTTTATCACAGACAGGGGACTCTATTGCTATATTGGGATGCCCTTTGGTCTCCTCAATGCAGGTGCTACTTATCAGCGGCTCGTTAACATGATGTTTGAAAGGCAAATTGGAAAGACAATGGAGGTCTATGTAGATGACATGCTTGTAAAGTCCAAGGAGGCTGGGGATCATGTAGCCCACCTCGCGGAAATGTTCGATATATTGAGAAAATTCAGAATGAAGCTCAACCCCCAGAAGTGTGTTTTTGGGGTCGAATCTGGAAAGTTTTTGGGGTTCATTGTTAACCACAGAGGAATTGAGGCTAATCCAGCCAAAATAAAGGCATTGATGGAGATGAGGTCGCCAAGAAGTGTAAAGGAGTTACAAAGTTTAACTGGGAGGATCGCAGCATTGAATCGATTTGTTTCTAAATCATCAGATAAGTGCCATGAATTCTTTAAAGCGATCAAGAAGGTGGGAAGGAATTTTGAATGGACCCCTGAGTGCGAGGAAGCCTTTCAGAGAATAAAAGAGCATTTGGGCTCGCCTCCACTACTTTCTAAGCCCAATGAAGGTGAGGTTCTTATTGTATACTTGGCAGTTTCAGAATATGCCATCAGTGCTGTCCTCGCTCGCGAGGAGGGAAAACTTCAGCTCCCCGTGTATTATGTCAGTAAGAGGCTGCAAGATGCCGAGACTCGCTACACCAACATGGAGAAGCTCGCCTATGCTTTAGTTTTGGCTTCGCGAAAGCTGAGGCCATATTTTCAGGCTCATAGTATCCAAGTTCGCACTGCATATCCACTCAGACAAGTAATGCATAAACCCGAAGCCTCGGGTAGACTTTTAAAGTGGACCATTGAGCTAAGTCAATTTGACATTGAGTACAAGCCTCGAGGTGCAATAAAGGGCCAAGCTTTGGCAGATTTCATATTGGAGTTTCCTTCCCAATCTGAGGAAGATGCCTGGGCACTCATAGCGATCCGAGAAGTGGTTGACCCTAAACTCAAAAATGAGAATTCAGCCTCGTGGTGGGAGTTGTATGTTGATGGGGCCTCTAACAAAGAAGGGGCCGGAGCTGGGATCGAGCTTGTTACACCTGAGGGTCGCAAGTTGAGTAGTGCTGTTCACTTCGCCTTCGAAGCTTCTAATAATGCAGCAGAATACGAGGCTCTCATAATCGGCCTCAAGCTCGCAATAGAAATGAAAGTAGAGAACCTCAATGCATATAGCGATTCGATGTTAGTCACGGGTCATGTTGGATGTGGATGGCAAGCCAGGGGACCCCAGATCGAGCTATATTTAAGATGTGTGCAAAGGCTTATGAAGTCATTCAAGCAAGTAAAGGTGGAGTTTATCAGGAGGGCAAAAAATCAGGGAGCAGATGCCCTCGCAAAAATGGGTTCGCGGCGCGAGGCTACTTTACTTGGGATTATCCCCTTGGAAATTCAAAGTAAACCTAGTGTTCCAGAAGAATTTGTTATGGAACTAGCGAGCCAGGAGTCAACATGGATGGCCCCTATTTGGGGGTATGTAAAGAATGGGATGCTGCCTCAGGATAAAAAAGAAGCGAGGAGGGTCAAATATCAGGCGGCTCGCTATGTTATTTATGACGAGGTCTTGTATCGAAGAGGGTTCAACACTCCACTTTTGAGGTGTGTCGATGGTGAAGAATGTAACTATATTTTGAGAGAGGTCCATGAAGGAATATGTGGTAATCACTCGGGGGGTAGTTCCCTAGCCCAGAAAATTTTACGACAAGGATATTTTTGGCCCACATTGAAAAGGGATGCTTTTGAGTTCGCTAGGCGATGTGACAAGTGTCAAAGATATGCAAATTTCAGTAATGCCCCAGTAGCTCATCTCACCTCGTTGATGAGCCCTTGGCCCTTTGCTATGTGGGGAATAGATCTCATTGGTGAACTCCCTAAAGCTAAGGGAGGAGTAAAATATGCAGTCGTGGCTGTGGATTATTTCACTAAGTGGGCCGAGGCCGAGCCTCTTGCTACCATCACAGCTAAAAAATTGAAGGACTTCGTTTACAGAGCAATTGTTTGTCGCTATGGGATTCCATATCAGCTCATTTCAGATAATGGGAAGCAATTCGATAGCAAGGAGATGAAAGAATTTTGTGAAAGTTTGGGAATCAAGAAAAGTTTTTCTGCTGTGAGTCACCCCCAGACAAATGGACAAACCGAGGCCATCAACAAAATCATCAAGCATACCTTAAAAGCTAGGTTGGAGGAAAGTAAGGGTAATTGGCCCGAGGAGCTACCAAAGGTCTTGTGGTCATACAATACGACCCCAAGGTCTACCACAGGTGAGACTCCATTTTCTTTGACATACGGGTGCGAGGCCATGGTACCCGTGGAAGTAGGGTCAGGTTCGTTCAGAAGGGAACATTACGACCCCAAGGCAAACGAAGTCAATCACAGGCTCTACTTAGACATGATTCAAGAGTCAAGAGAAGAGGCTCAGCTTAGGCTCGCTGCGTATCAAAGGCGGGCCGCAAGGTATTATAATGGAAAGGTTCGCGTGCCACATCTTCGCGTGGGGGACTTGGTGCTTAGGAGAGTGATGCCTAACACTAAGGTCTCGTCTCATGGAGTGTTTGGGGCTAATTGGGAAGGGCCCTATAAAGTTTACGGTGTCATCAATGAAGGGACTTATTATCTAACTGATATGGAGGATAAGGTCATGCCACGAGCCTGGAATGCAGAACATTTGAGAAAATACTACCAGTAGAAGCTTCGCTCCTGGTGGTCTCCATCTACTACTACTTAGCATGAATAAATTCATACAAAGTACTCGGGGGGTAGTGATCATATAGACACCTCCTCGTTATGATGTAATGAAATTTGGGCTTTGTCCCTAGTTGGGCTTTGTCCCTAGTATTTATATTTATGAAATTTATTCTCCAAAAAAGTTGTGCAATTTTATTCTTTTGTCAGTGTTAAAAATTTTCAGGACTAGGCCAGCACAGCGCATGCGAGGCCGAACACCCCTCAGGTCAACGAGGTCACGAGTGTGCATTTACTGCGACCTGAGGGAATGTCTTCAAAGTTTAGTTAAAAAGTATCTCCTCAAAGAAGTTCAAAGTTTAAAAGAAAAGTCAAGGTGCGACCTCAATCTCTGGATCGTGTCTGCGACCTCACAAGGAAGGCATCGCAAGTTTTGATTCTGAAGAGACAAGGTCCACCTTGAAGATTAAAGTAAAATTAAGAGGAAAAGCTACAAATTCTACAGGGGAAGTTTCGCAGATGCGAGGCTAATCTACATGATAATATTTCAGAAATATAAAGGCAAGCTATAAAGCAAATACAAGACATGGAGGAATGAAGACAGTTATGAAAATTGTTAAAAATCGACAAACAGCTACTGGGTCGCTACGCGAGCCCAGTTCAACAGTTATCAAAAGTTATCAAAAAATATTACAATTTGCGAGACATTCAAAGGGTGTCCGCATCCCCAGTTCGAAATGTTGGAATAAAAGCAGATTACATCGCAGCCTCATTGGGTTTCTCTTGGTTGGTAGCATTGGCCTTAGCAGCTTCGCTGGCGATCCTGGCATCTTCCTCATCTATCTCCTTGCGGAGGTCAGCTGCATATTCAGCATTGCCAGGACCGAGCTGTGACCAATCGAAGTTGGGGATTTTTCTGATAAAGCTCTTCATGAAGTCAGCTTGGGCGGCCACTTCGATGTCTTCTCTGTTATTCTGAGCAGCAGCGACCTCCTCCTTCAGCTTCGCGAGCTCCTCCATATGAGTTTTCTTCAGCTCCTCCTCATGTTGCTCCGCCTCGTTCAAACCCTTATGGAGGGCTGCTTTTTCATCATTGACTTTCTTGAGTTCGGATCGAAGGGATGCTGTTTCAGTCTGTAGCACTCGCTGGTAATTCTCAGCCATCAGCTTCTTCTCCTCCTCAGCCTTAACCTTCAAGGACTTCAACTCCTTCTCCAATCTATCATTGGCGAAGACAACCTGCTTTAGCTCTCGAAGATGCGAGGCTTGGCGTATGAAGCCCTCAGCCAGGCATTTAGAGACTGCCTCAGAATTCTCAATTAACTCGGCCCCCACCCACTCAGTACACTCCGCTTCAGTAGCATGAAGATACCCATATTTTGCGTATAAATGATGTACTGGCGTCGTGTCCGCAGGCTTTGTGACCTGGGGCAGGGGACCGGTTTTGTGTTTCTTGGTGATGTGTTTTTCAGGGCTAACCTTGGCCTTCGAAGGTTGAGGAGCGACCTTAGCAGTTGCTGAGGGAGGAGGGAGATCGTTTGTCTTTTTTGGTGGAGAGGCCGTTGAAGGCTTGGTAAGGATCTCCTTATTCCTTGTGCAAAAGGGAGGCCTGCGATTGCCTTTGCCTGACATATCTACAAAAAGGAGAGAAAAAACAGTTAAAAATAATTATCAAGAAAAGAAAAAATGCGAGGACAATGGAAGACAATTAATATGAAGAAATTATTGAACTACAGTATAAAGAATTCTTACTCTCTTCTACTGCCATTTTTGAGGACGAGGCTTCCTCTCGCACTTTCCTCTTTTGCGAGGTCTTCCTCGCACTTAAAGGCCCCGCCTCAGAAGGAAGTTGAATCCCGTCTTTCAAAAATCCACATTCAATCAGATTTTCTAAGGAAAGAAGGGTTCGCACACTCCTGTCTTCGCGAGGCATCTTTAATACGTCATCAGCTCGGGTTTTCTCTTCACCCTTCAAGACGGTTCGCACTTGACCGATTGGAAGAAAGTTAAAAGATGTTTGTACTCTGGGCACCTCGTGGATGTAGAAGTAAGGACCTTTCCATGAGCCCGCGTTGCTCGGAGCGCTATGGTACAAGTCTTTCTTGTTAAACTCTGGCCAGACTGAGAAGTATACGTAGCCGAAATCAGACGGCCCGCATCTCTTCAATTGTAAGAAGTATCTCATGGTCCTCGCGTCGAGTGGGGGATATCCCAACTTGTGATAAATAATATAGAGGGCTATCATGGCTCTATACCCATTTGGATTGATCTGGATAGGAGCAAGGTGGTAAGTCTCGCATACGTCCTTGATGAATGGATGAAGAGGTGAAGAGACGCCTATTTTCATCATGGCAGATGACAACACCATGCGGGGCACTCTTCCTCCGTTTTCAGTATAGTTGAAGCGGTAACATCGCATTGAAGATGTGGGTAGAATGACCTTACCTTCCGGTCTATATGTATCAACTGCCTTTCTTAAAGATTCGGCATCGAGAGAGGTAGATAAGTCCCTGCAGCCTAGAGTGCGAGGCTGACCTGGTTTCACCTTCGAGCCCTCTTCGATATTTTCGGGGCGAGGTCCTCCAACATACACGGTGCCTTCCAGTTCGGGTTGAGGGGTCGGGATGTAAGGTTGAGGAGAGGCTTCGGGAACATAGCTGTAATCTTCAAAGTTAACCATTCTGGCTACTTCGTCCAGACCACCATCATCAGAGCTAGGCTCTTCATAGTCTGAATCATCAGAGTTCGCCTCGTTGTCACCACCACCCTCCATCTCGTAGTAAGCATGGCCGAGGGAGTCTATTGATGAGGAACTGGTCAGTACTATGGGACTAATATTGAGAAGGTTCTTGTTAAGAGGAGAAAGAGGTTTGGGGAAGTTGGAAAAGAATTTTTGACCTTTCTTTAGTAGTTTCTCGACTTCGCCTTGAACCGAGGAGGGAGGAACGTTTAAAGGTCCTGGGTTTATTGAGCTTGAGGGGAGATCGATAGAGCGGCTCTGCGAGGCGGAGGGTCGTCGTGATCTCCATGTTGTCAGGGGGGTCTCTCGGGTAAATTCCTCCTGAGACCATTGAGGATCCATGTATAGTTTGAAGGATGGGGTGCTTGCACTTGTGGCCCTAGCAATATTTGCGGCCGCTCGCTCGCTGATTGAAATGTGAGGGAGAGGTGAAGGAGTCCTTGAGCTATCGCTAGACATCTGAAAAGATGGTGGAATATTAGTGTGTGCGCTTACAGAACATCAAAGAAGATAAAAGAAGAGGAAAAGAGAAGGCTCTAAGTGTTCCTACTTTGTGCATAAAGAATAAGGGGTCGCGCTCTTTAGTCTAGCGAGGCAGGGATCGCATCGTGAAATTAAGTGTGTGGGATCGCAAGTAATCAGGCTCGCATCGCATGCAATTATAAAGCAAATATTTACAAAATTATGAGCTACGCATGCATTTAAATGAAGAACAGGAGAGAGAAACTTACTTTTTGATGAAGAAAGGTTGAAGATCTTGGAAAAGGGTGGCCTCGTTCTTGATTAATAGCGAGCTGGGTCTCTGTTTGATCTGGGAGCAAATTGGCAGCACTTCGGTATGTTGTTAATAAGGAAAGTGACAAATGATTTGAAGATTGAGGTTTATATAGTAGGGAGGAGAGAGGTGAACAAGCTACACGTGTCATCATCTCAGCGGGTGTGACCAGATCAAGAGACGCGCCAGCTGTTAGCATTTATTCAAAATCATTGGGCCTATGATGAGAGCCCATAAAGGAGTAATTGATAATGGGCCTTGGCCTCGCATTTCATTCTCTGGAAGACATTCTCTGAGTCCACATCGCATTTCTAATGGCAATATGGACTCGGGGGGTAGTTGTTATGCCTGATTTTGGCATAAGTCCTAAACAGGCCTAATGGGCTAAGAATATCAGTACATCTCACATAATGGGCCTAAGAATAAGGAATGGGTCATTAAAGTTCGCCATCATGAGAGGATTCATCATATCATTTTTATACAGCGGGTCGCCAGCGATCCCTAGTAGCAGGGTCGCAGTTCGCGAGGTCTAGCGAGGCCTAGAGGTCCAGCGTGGCCTAGTATGTTACTATGAAGGCTTATGGTCAGGCCCAGCGAGGTCGCATAAGTAGGATATCTCCATATAGCGAGGATCGCCTCGCATGGCCAGACCCAGCGAGGTCGCATGCGAGGTCATCCAGTCAGGTTCGCCAGTAAAGATAAATTATAACATTATACAAGCAGCTGGTTCCCCCTTCATGGGTCATGGACCGAGTAAATGGGTAGAAAAATAACCCAAGAAGACGACTAGTGGATTTGGGCCAAGCCGAGCCCATAGAAACCCTAGCCCGTCTAGATAACTTCTTCTCTAAGAGAACTACGTAAGGCTTGATCCCTATAAATAGGGTACGTAGGCATCTTGTAAAGACATGAGAAATAGTTCACCACTGAATATCAATAGACAAGATCAGCCACAAACAGTTACAAATCTCCTCCGTGTTCTTAGCAGAATATCCGTATTTTGCTCCGTGTTGTTACGAAATTCCTCCAACAACATTTGGCGCTAGAAGGAGGGCTTTAATTTATTATTCATGGAGGATGAATAATTTAATCACAATTCGGGGAGTTTTGGATTTTATCAATCGGGGAGTTTTGGGTTTTATCGGTTCGTTAATTTAATTATGGAGGCATACGACAGCGGCTCTATTGTAAAAAAAAAACAAAACAAAAGAAGATGGTGAAGCACGGTCCAAAAAAAAAAAACCATGAGAGACACTATATGCTGAATTGAATTAGCATACAAGATGGTTAGTTAATTCCACCGGGACCCGCGTGTACAAAATAAAATCAAAATAAATTGGAAGACAAGGAGAGACGTGAAAATTGGAGACGACACAAGAGGCTACGCGGACAGTAAAAAAACAGAGAAAATGAAGCAATACAAAACATAGGAACAAAGCAAAGAACGACAGGGAAAAAAAAAAATGCCGCGCAACAGAGGTCAAGTTCAACCACAAGCAACGCCAACATGCGGCCTGCGGCCACACGCACTCACCGCAGCAAGAAGTAACGTTTGGAAATTCAGAATGGACCAGAACCAAAAAATAAAGATAAGTTTTTTATCTTTTTAATTTATTTTCTGCAATTAATTAATTATTATGCCATGTCATGCATAATTACCATGTTTTTAAATATTTTTCCAGAAAAATATTTATTATTTAAAAAATTCGTGCGAGCTATCTATTTTTATGCTTGTAAAATTATTGCGATTTGGAAAATATCGTACGAGATATTTATGTTGATGAATTACGGAATTGCGAATATTTATGAGGATTGATTGCGGATTTTTTACAATCCCGTACGAGCTGCATGTTTTAAAGGAAAAAATACATATACGAGACGCATAATTTTGTAAAAGATTTTCTACAAAAAGGAGCATTATTTTCGAAAAAATAAATATCGCGACATTCTTAAAAGAGCATATTTATTATTGCGTTTGGATTTGCAAAAGATTTTTCATATATCGTCGCGATAGTACATATATGTCAAAAATATTCATAAACTTGCGACCTAAATTGTCAAGTAGGGTAGCCTGGACAAGTTATAAATTCTGCAATGCAACATGCTTAGTAAAGTGCAGCACCCTCTGGATTATTATTGAAGGCCCATGACCAGATCTTGAGCTCAAGGTCGCATGGGTGGGAAGGCATCCCTATGCAAAATATCTTTCAGACATGCACAGCCAGCGCGCGTGCAAAGTTCACCAACTAGTTCGCCAGAATTACATCTACATCTCCTATTGAAGACCTCGCCAGACACATCCTTATGTGGTTGCATCAGACACTTGAAAAGCGTGTATGCCAATTCGGGATATATACAAACGCCAAGGTCCTAACTAGACAACAAGGATCGCAAAGGATTTCAAAAATATTATATATGCTCGCACATTTGAAAACCTTGGCAAATATATATCTTATACTGGTCATCGCATGCTATCACACTTGCATCCGCATACGCCTAACGAGCACAGTGGTGCTCTAAGTGTTTCTCTAATCATCTATTTTCAGTTGTTTCAGCTACTCAAGAAATTTGGAAGCTTGAAGAATTCTTAGTTCTCCACTGCAGCAAGCTACACTGAAGAACTGGGGGCTAGTTGTTATGCCATATTTTGGCATGTCTAATAATCTCCCAAATTTCTAATATTTATTAATTATTAATTCAGATTAATAATTATTACTTAACGCCTAAGTTTTATCCTCTCCCTGAAATGAGGAAAGAATCAATCTCAATCAATTAATAACGGAAAATATCTCCAAACGATATTCTTCAAATCAGGAAGATATCACAACGATAAGATTAAATCAGATAAAATCAATTATTACTCACATTAACGTAACTTATCCCTTAAGTCTCTCGGGATAAGCCTAATTAATTCACAGAACTGCGTGGGGCTTGATCCTATATAAACATATAGGTACGCAGGCATCTTGGTACGATATGGAATCCGATACACGAGACACATTGAGACACCTGCCAAGTCCAGCCCCCTCTTTTTTCATAAACCCTAAATTCCCCACAGTCACATTCATTCAATACGCTCTAATATTCCAGCAAACCTCCGATTTCGTGTTGTTACGAAATTCCTCCAACAACACCTATATATCTATATGTGTGTATATTACTATCACTCTTGTTCCTGAGCATTATGACTCTAAGCTCTGATACCAACTGTGACAGCCCCAAATCCGGGGTCATAAATCCGGGCCATCACGGACCAATTTCCATTCAATATCAATATCTCTTGAGTTTTTTTTTAACAATTAGTACTTATGCCATTGACCCCGCAATAATAAACACACACACACTAGTCATATGCTCAGAGAACAACATTTACCATAATAAAATTAAGATTGAACAGTTATTACAAACCAGGATCATACTTAAGTACATTGTTGAATGACACTTCGACATGAAGCGTTCCAACAATCAAAAGTTTATTACATGCCTACACACTTAATTATACATAGAGCTACCAGGACCCGTTTGCCTCTACGCTTCCTCAAGAATCGATGCTAGCGCGCTCTCAGAAGGTCGCCTTCCCCCTACTCTCTTGCGGGGCGTTCTGCGTAGAATCGGCGTACCTAGCTGTATATAGATAAGTAGCAAGAGTGGGCTAAAATAGCTCAGCAAGATAATTTCTATCTACTAACATCAAAGGAAAATAAACCATTATATATATATATATATAATAGACAAAAGCAAACTTCAGTTATTATGGAAAGAATTGTATTTCCATTCAATATTTATATACACTTTCATATTATCCTTGTACGAAAGAAATATATAGTATTATAATCTCAGTCTCACTTCTAATATCATATAATAATCTTGAAAATAATTATAGACTTTGAGAAAAATGACATTCCTATTCAATAATACATCATCCACTTTCTATTATAAGAAAAGAAAGGTACAACAACATAATATCAATTGCTCTCCTGTATTCAGATAATAATTCACACTTCTTATCAATATATTATCTCAAGATAACATAAAAATTTGAACTATATCTCTCATTATAATCCTTCCATTTCCTTTTTACACAACAATTTTATACAATTATATAAAATCAGTTTCTCTTCTTGAATGCTATAACCATCAATATACCATTTCAGTGTAATCTTTCAAGATAATATAAAAACTTGGACAAATCTCCCGCTATAATCTTCTCATTTCCTTCTTATGCAACAATCATATAAATTAATATAAAATCAGTTTCTCTTTATTTGTAACAATAATTCCATCATTTCATATAACTTTTCTGTTTTCAGTTATAGAAATCTGAAAACCATTCTCAATTCTTTCTTTCAAGTTTTGGGGATATCTGCTGGCGCCAGATACGTAGGACGATGATCAGTCGCCTGACCGTATCCGCTCTCTGTTTACTACTAGTAGAAGGGATGATCCCTACCTGGTAATCAACCCTGGAGGAAGGCTACCTGCTACATCCTCCCTTGGCATCTTCGTGCCGAAATAAAATATTGAATGCTGGACTGTGCAGCACACAGCCTCTTACGCTTACTGTTGCAATCCCCCTTTTTCAAATCATTTTACCATTATCAAATATCATTTCACATCTTCCATTTCCATTCACATTTCCATTCACATTTCCTTTCACATATATCATTTCCATTTCCATTTATCATCACCTTTAAAATATTTATGTCATAATACTTTGATTATGACTCAGACATCTCTTCTATATTCAATGAAATCAATATGATTTTATATACATAAAGTATCCCATTTATTTGAGAAGTATTAAATAATACTCAATAATATCTGTCACAACATTTAGAAAGAATATTTTTAAAACAATATTATAAATCATATAACCCTAGATAACAGCTGATACCATTTCTCATATAACTCTAGATAATAACTGATACCATTATTTATATATCTTTAGATAACAACTGATACTATTCCTTCATATTCCCATAATCATAAGGCATGTTCCTTCATGCACAATCATCTCTATGTATATTCATATCCATCTTATACTCATATCCATAGTCATATCCAAATCATACTCATATACTTCTCCTTTTAATATCCATAATCACGGAAAACAAATTCTTAATAATAGCATCACATGTATATATTCCACGAAATCAAATTTTTTTAAAGATAAATAATTTCCAAGTAGGGATAGAAAAGATCTTGCCTCGGTTCCGGTATCCTGACGGTATGGTTCGTCCCTCTTCCGGAGTTTCTATAAACACAAAAGGACCGTCGTTAGAATACCACATCTCTTACTCACTACACTCTTGTATAACATTACCCTTGACACTTTAATATATGTTTAACGTATCACTATTACCCCAAAGGTTCAAGAACTTAACCACTTATAAACTCAATCGAAGTTTCACCATTTCCCCTAACGACCACACTTAACTGTAAAAATTCTCAGAAAATATGGATTTCGAATTTTAACGCAAGGTCAACTGTCAAGGGTCCTCTGACCACCCAACTACACTATCCCAAAATTTCGTGACTTATAAGAATGTATAAGTATGGTAGTTATAGCCTCAAAGTTAACACAATTACGGTTTCTCGGTTTTTAAACGTCTTTCACTAAAACTGACTTTTCTCCTAAACCGTTCATCAGATTTTAACGCACCTTATATCAAAAAGATCTATGAACTAAGCTCTATCATCTCATAGTCAGTTGGTGTTCTAAACAGGAACCTACCGTATGCCTCTGTTGTTCCAAAACAGGGCAGTTTATTGGTTAAACGAAAATCGGACATTATAACCGCTGTATTTTCATACTTTCCATAAATCCAACTCCTCCAAATCAATTATCAAACACAATAATCATCACCTACACCATGTGGTCTTCATTACCAGCCATGGTTACAAGCCCAAACACTTCCATATTCAACTTTAATCACTTACAAACACTTATAACATCATAATCATAACATTTATACCACTTAATCACTAAACCAACCATAAATCATCATAACCTCAAGATAATACTAAGGGTTCATGAACTCCATACCTTCCTTGAAGCTTTAAAAACACTTAATAATCCTTGGCTAGTCCTTAAACAACCTTAAAGTAGCTTGGATAGTCTAAAGAAACCATAAAACACAAGTTAATTCTTAGAGTTACTAAACTGCAGCTGAAAGAAGATGAAAAACGAGGTCCTTACCTTGGTTTTCTGGACAAGGTTCCTAAAGAAGAGTTGTAGGGCATCTCAATACCTTTCCAAAAAGCTAAAGAACACGAAATTCGGCTGAGAAACGAAGGAGTTGTGGCTGTTTTTCTGGACTGCTACTGTTTTGGCCGAATTTGCAAGAAATGGAGGGGGAGAGATTTTGCTCTTGATTTTTGATCTTATCTTCCTTAATCTTGATTATTCTAGCTTGTCTTGGAAGCCTTGGAAGATATTTATGGTTTAAGCCTAGCAAAAGTACTAATTTACCCTTAAAACAAGTGTTAATGGATGGTGATGTCATCTTGATGATCTAATAATCTCTTTTCTTGTTTTTCTAAGTATTATGATAATAATCTTGGATAATAATAATGTGGTATGTATCTGTTATGCCCGAATCTCGGCATAGATCCTAAATAGGCTCAAATGACTATACAAGGGGTCCACCTCTCATAATGGGCTCAAATATCTCTCAATGGGCCCAAGTATTGAAGAAGGATAAACAAGGCATGATGTCGATTAAGGATGGCCTCACTTCTATCTCATAAATCTCTTGAAGACACTATCACCCAAGGGGTCTATCACCCAAGGGGTCTCACGCTAGCCCTATAAGGGGTCTCACGCTAGCCCGGCCTAGAGGTCCAGCGAGGCCTAGAGGAGGCCTAGAGGTCCAGCGAGGCCTAGAGGAGGCCTAGAGGTCAGCGAGGCCTAGAGGTTTAGCGAGGCCTAGAGGTGGCCTAGAGGTCAGCGAGGCCTAGAGGAGGCCTAGAAGTCAGCGAGGCCTAGAGGTGGCCTAGAGGTCTAGCGAGGCCTAGAGGAGGCCTAGAAGTCAGCGAGGCCTAGAGGTGGCCTAGAGGTCTAGCGAGGCCTAGAGGTGGCCTAGAGGTCAGCGAGGCCTAGAGGAGGCCTAGAAGTCAGCGAGGCCTAGAGGTGGCCTAGAGGTCTAGCGAGGCCTAGAGGAGGCCTAGAAGTCAGCGAGGCCTAGAGGTGGCCTAGAAGTCAGCGAGGCCTAGAGGTGGCCTAGAGGTCTAGCGAGGCCTAGAAGTCAGCGAGGCCTAGAGGTGGCCAAGAGGTCTAGCGAGGCCTAGAAGTCAGCGAGGCCTAGAGGTGGCCTAGAGGTCAGCGAGGCCTAGAGGAGGCCTAGAGGTCTGGCGAGGCCTAGAGGAGGCCTAGAAGTCAGCGAGGCCTAGAGGTGGCCTAGGGGTCCGGCGAGGCCTAGAGGTCCAGCGAGGCCTAGGGGTCCAACGAGGCCTAGAATATTCTTATGAAGGCTCATAGCTAGGCCCAGCGAGGTCAAATGAGTAAAATATATCAACCCAAGGAGACGACTAGTGGATTTGGGCCAAGCCGAGCCCATAGAAACCCTAGCCCGTCTAGATAACTTCTTCTCCAAGAGAACTACGTATGGCTTGATCCCTATAAATAGGGTACGTAGGCATCTTGTAAAGGATGAGAAACAGTTCACCACTGAATTTCAATAGACAAGAGCAGCCACAAACAATCACTAATCACCTCCGTGTTCTTCGTATTCATAGCAAAATATCCGTATTTTGCTCCGTGATTCCAGCAAACCTCCAAAATATTGTTAAACAATATTCTCCCTATAACATTTGGCGCTAGAAGGAGGGCTTTAGTCATTAATTTGGGAGAACGATGACTAGCTCGAACAAGAAGAACGGAGGGCTGCGACCCCCAAGGAATGAAGCCAAGACCCCGGGGTAGCTTATGACACCCAAATGCGACCCCGGGCTGCGACCCAAGAGGAGGAAGACCCCTAGGAGCGACCCCCTAGGAGCGAGGCCTCACCTAGTGCTGCGAGGCTACACCTAGTGCTGAGAGGCCACACCTAGCTTAGCGAGCCCGAGTTCGATAAGGATAAGCGACGTCACTAGGTGCGAGGCTAAGGCAAGGATCAAGATTCTAAGTGACCCCATCTCCTCGTCGAGATCGTGCGCGGTCCCATCGTTGTGACGACAGACCCCCATCTCCTCATCGAGATCGTGAGCGGTCCCATCATCGCGACGACAGACCCCCATCTCCTCGTCGAGATCGTGAGGCCCCCTATATGATGTAGCTAACGAGGCCCCTCTTATGTGACTAATGAGGTCCCTATATGGAGTGACTATTGAGATCTTGAGATGCCTCTCGATGAGATACCTCTACATGAGATGCTTCTTCTTGGTGGAATACCTCTACGTCGAGGAGAGGGGGGACGCCCCCAACCCTTGTCGACAATGAGGAGGTCCACGACTATCACAAGACACTGGGAAGAGCAAGCAACAAATAACGAGGCTGAGTACGAGGCTCTCATCATTGGCCTCTAAGCTCACACTAGAGATGAAGGGAGAGAAGCCAAAGTATTTGAAAATCAACATGAGCTCAAGACCTCAATATCTGCATTCTAATTCAACATAGGAAAGCCTGTTATGACATTGAAGAAATCAAGGGCCCCGGGATAGCGATGTTGAGGCCAAGTGCCCCGGGATAGCGATGCGAGGCCAAGTGCCCCGGGATAGCGTAACGAGGCCAAGTACCCCGGGATAGCGATGTTGAGGCCAAGTGCCCCGGGATAGTGTGATGAGGCCAAGGGCCTCGGGATAGCATGACGAGGCCAAGGGTCCCGGGATAGCGTTGATGAGGCCAAGTGCCTTGGCACAACAATGAAGAGTACAAGTGCTCTGGGATAGCGTTGAAAAAGTCAAGTATGCTTGCAGCGGGATCACACCTAATTCTCTTCATTACAAATGGTGTCAACCTCTAATAATACAAGAAGGATGCTGAAACATGTCGATTCCTCATCACATCTATAATGATACTGAGGACTCGGGGGGTAGTGCCATTACATAAACACCTCTTCCAACAAGACATTTAAAAAATTACAAGTCCAGTCTCTAGCAACGCGACATATTGTGATGCAAGGTCTCTCAACATATGAGGCTGCGAGGAGGAGTCCTCTCAACATATGAGGCTGCGAGGAGGAGGCCTCTCAACATATGAGGCTGCGAGGAGGAGGCCTCTCAACGTATGAGGCTGCAAGGAGTCCTCTCAAATTATGAGGAGTCCTCAACATAAAGGGAGTCTTCTAATCATATAAGGAGTCCTCTCATCATATTCTAAGAAAAACTTGAAGACATAAGTGGAAGCATGAGCTCATATCTCAACTAAACAAAAGACACATTTCACAATTTATGATTGCAAGGCCCTATGAGGTCGCCTCTCAAGGTCCCTGCAAGACCATATTGCGCTTGGAAGGACCCTTCGAGGTCACCATCACTCACACATACTTGGTTTCGCATCAACTAGAAGACATCACTTGATTCCACATTGCATTCATAATGGCAACATGGAATCGGGGGGTAGTTGTTATGCCCGAATCTCGGCATAGATCCTAAACAGGCTCAAATGACTATACAAGGGGTCCACCTCTCATAATGGGCTCAAATATCTCTCAATGGGCCCAAGTATTGAAGAAGGATAAACAAGGCATGATGTCGATTAAGGATGGCCTCACTTCTATCTCATAAATCTCTTGAAGACACTATCACCCAAGGGGTCTATCACCCAAGGGGTCTCACGCTAGCCCTATAAGGGGTCTCACGCTAGCCCGGCCTAGAGGTCCAGCGAGGCCTAGAGGAGGCCTAGAGGTCTAGCGAGGCCTAGAGGTCAGCGAGGCCTAGAGGTTTAGCGAGGCCTAGAGGTGGCCTAGAGGTCAGCGAGGCCTAGAGGAGGCCTAGAAGTCAGCGAGGCCTAGAGGTGGCCTAGAGGTCTAGCGAGGCCTAGAGGAGGCCTAGAAGTCAGCGAGGCCTAGAGGTGGCCTAGAGGTCTAGCGAGGCCTAGAGGTGGCCTAGAGGTCAGCGAGGCCAAGAGAAGGCCTAGAAGTCAGCGAGGCCTAGAGGTGGCCTAGAGGTCTAGCGAGGCCTAGAGGAGGCCTAGAAGTCAGCGAGGCCTAGAGGTGGCCTAGAAGTCAGCGAGGCCTAGAGGTGGCCTAGAGGTCTAGCGAGGCCTAGAGGAGGCCTAGAAGTCAGCGAGGCCTAGAGGTGGCCTAGAGGTCTAGCGAGGCCTAGAAGTCAGCGAGGCCTAGAGGTGGCCTAGAGGTCAGCGAGGCCTAGAGGAGGCCTAGAGGTCTAGCGAGGCCTAGAGGAGGCCTAGAAGTCAGCGAGGCCTAGAGGTGGCCTAGGGGTCCGGCGAGGTCTAGAGGTCCAGCGAGGCCTAGGGGTCCAACGAGGCCTAGAATATTCTTATGAAGGCTCATAGCTAGGCCCAGCGAGGTCAAATGAGTAAAATATATCAACCCAAGGAGACGACTAGTGGATTTGGGCCAAGCCGAGCCCATAGAAACCCTAGCCCGTCTAGATAACTTCTTCTCCAAGAGAACTACGTATGGCTTGATCCCTATAAATAGGGTACGTAGGCATCTTGTAAAGGATGAGAAACAGTTCACCACTGAATTTCAATAGACAAGAGCAGCCACAAACAATCACTAATCACCTCCGTGTTCTTCGTATTCATAGCAAAATATCCGTATTTTGCTCCGTGATTCCAGCAAACCTCCAAAATATTGTTATACAATATTCTCCCTATAACAGTATCCTTGTTATATTACTAATCTTGGTTGTTTGGTCTTCATACTCGTCTACTTGTGATTCGTTTCGAATGTACCTCTTTATCTCTGTGGTTTTGAAATCATTTAACAATCCAAATTCCATTGGTATTCTCTTAACTTCATAATCCCCTGGTTAAATCTAAATTCACTAATCCATCAATCTATAATTATTATAATATTTCCATGCTCCTTAATATCCAATAGAAGCTTATTCGAAATCAAAATCCTCAAAATCCATATTCAGGAATTTCTGGAATCTATCGTCATTTCAAGTCTCTTATTTCCAATGTACAACACTAATATGGTTTCTGTTTATTCATTTTCTGTTTCCCTTATAGAGTACTTATATATCATTTCTCTAAATCCTCATATTTTACTATTCATGTGATCACTGTAGCTTTGCTAAAGTTAGGGTTATTACATTTACTTTTTCCTTTAAACAACTCCACTAAGTCAAAAGTAACTTATTTTAAGCAATGCCAAACACCCTATTAAGCATATCTGTGAAATCCGTAAAACAAATGTAGTAAGATAGAAGGTAATTGACAACTACGAGAAGTTGAAGCCATTAGCCCTCGAGAAGCCATTTCTTGGACAAAATCACTAAAGCACATTGATCAAGTGTTAGTAGTTCGATTTCTTGCAAATGCTGCACAAATTCTATGTTAGGCTATGGAGAATGATCGGTCACTCCTCCTACATTTATTAATCATGTACTCCCTCTGTCCCGTGTGTTTCTTAACATGGGGGCTCGACACGAAGACCAAAATAGTGGGTGTAATATTGTTAAAATATATGAATTAGTGGGTGTAATAGTGATTTTATTGTTAAAATAAATGAAGTAGTGGGTGTAATAGTGTGAAGTGTTGAAAAAGTTGAGTTAAGTAGTGAATGTAATAATGTATTTTATTGTTAAAAATTACTATTTTTAGTAATGTAAAGAATTGAAGGGACGTCCCAAAAAGGAAATTGTAAAAAAATGGATGGGACAGAGGGAGTACTTGAAAGTTATAATTTCTAAGTAATGCAAGTACGATTTGTTTTAATAAAAGAAAAGTGATATGGGCAAAAAGTGAGCCCTAAAGACACATTTAATTTGGCATTAATTAGACCTAGAATGGTCCAATCGTGGGGCCCGCCAGATGGGCCCAAACCCTATTTATGATATTAATTTCGTAATTAATATTAAGGGTAATAACCAGCTCAGCAATAAGAGTCAGATAAGGATATTACTCCTACCAAGCTTAGCCTCCAAGGCACAAAATTCGATATGGGAACTGACTCCTACAAGGAAGGAGTCTAGAACCTTCCTCAAGGCGGTGACTTGCCCACCAAGTCACCTAATTCTACTACGATTCTAGGGCTTCTCAGCCTATATAAAGGGTCTGACCCCTCATTCTCAGAACAACGTTTTGGCTTGATTCTCAATACGAGATACGTAGGCACTCTGTGAGGACCGATTAGTCTCGAACACGGAAACAACCATTAAAGCACGAAGCTCCCGAACCCTAGCATTAAATACGGATTCGTAACATAGTTTTTATTCCACAACATTTGGCGCCGTCTGTGGGAAGATAACATCAACCATGGTTCAAACACGAAGGACACCAGTCTCAACCGAGGCTACCACCGTCACCTCTGTTCCACCCGTCATTACTGAACAAGGGTATGCACCCCCATCAACAGGGACGACCACTCAACCTCAAGTTTCTCAATCTATAGGGACGTCTCCCCATGATGAGAAAACTCTACCCGTGATTGTCCATCCAAACGAGGAGACCAACCCCCTTTAGATGGTGGTCTCTCCCCTTGTCAATCATCCACTACCTCCGGGGGTGCAGATCTGTACTATAGATCTCTCTAAAAATACGAATCCGACATACGAGTTGCCTAACTACCCTCTGAATACTCGAGGTGCTGGGCCAAGTGGCCATGCCCTGCAGATACATGAACCGTATCACCCTCCTTACATTAGAGGCTTTGGTCCTGATCAAGGATATTATGACTACTCTGGTCCTTATCACTACGCAACAAATGGCCTACTGCTACGCCCAAAAAAGTGTGATTATAGGCCAAAAAGTGTTGCTAAAAGAGCCTGAAACCACCTATGGCTACACTTTGACCAAATTTGGTAGTGTTACAAAAATGGCTGCTACCATAAGGTTCTATGCTAACACTTTTTCGATTTTTGGTAACATGGAAGAAAAGTGTAGCCGTAGACCCCTATGCCAACACTTTTCTGATCTGTGGCTACACCTTATAAGTTATTGCTATAGATCTATGGCTACACCATATTCATTGTAGTAAAACTATTAAAAGTATTGCTATAGATTTATGCCAACACTTTGCTAATTGTTATGCCCGAATCTCGGCATAGATCCTAAACAGGCTCAAATGACTATACAAGGGGTCCACCTCTCATAATGGGCTCAAATATCTCTCAATGGGCCCAAGTATTGAAGAAGGATAAACAAGGCATGATGTCGATTAAGGATGGCCTCACTTCTATCTCATAAATCTCTTGAAGACACTATCACCCAAGGGGTCTATCACCCAAGGGGTCTCACGCTAGCCCTATAAGGGGTCTCACGCTAGCCCGGCCTAGAGGTCCAGCGAGGCCTAGAGGAGGCCTAGAGGTCCAGCGAGGCCTAGAGGAGGCCTAGAGGTTTAGCGAGGCCTAGAGGTGGCCTAGAGGTCAGCGAGGCCTAGAGGAGGCCTAGAAGTCAGCGAGGCCTAGAGGTGGCCTAGAGGTCTAGCGAGGCCTAGAGGAGGCCTAGAAGTCAGCGAGGCCTAGAGGTGGCCTAGAGGTCTAGCGAGGCCTAGAGGTGGCCTAGAGGTCAGCGAGGCCTAGAGGAGGCCTAGAAGTCAGCGAGGCCTAGAGGTGGCCTAGAGGTCTAGCGAGGCCTAGAGGAGGCCTAGAAGTCAGCGAGGCCTAGAGGTGGCCTAGAAGTCAGCGAGGCCTAGAGGTGGCCTAGAGGTCTAGCGAGGCCTAGAGGAGGCCTAGAAGTCAGCGAGGCCTAGAGGTGGCCTAGAGGTCTAGCGAGGCCTAGAAGTCAGCGAGGCCTAGAGGTGGCCTAGAGGTCAGCGAGGCCTAGAGGAGGCCTAGAGGTCTAGCGAGGCCTAGAGGAGGCCTAGAAGTCAGCGAGGCCTAGAGGTGGCCTAGGGGTCCGGCGAGGCCTAGAGGTCCAGCGAGGCCTAGGGGTCCAACGAGGCCTAGAATATTCTTATGAAGGCTCATAGCTAGGCCCAGCGAGGTCAAATGAGTAAAATATATCAACCCAAGGAGACGACTAGTGGATTTGGGCCAAGCCGAGCCCATAGAAACCCTAGCCCGTCTAGATAACTTCTTCTCCAAGAGAACTACGTATGGCTTGATCCCTATAAATAGGGTACGTAGGCATCTTGTAAAGGATGAGAAACAGTTCACCACTGAATTTCAATAGACAAGAGCAGCCACAAACAATCACTAATCACCTCCGTGTTCTTCGTATTCATAGCAAAATATCCGTATTTTGCTCCGTGATTCCAGCAAACCTCCAAAATATTGTTATACAATATTCTCCCTATAACACTAATCTTTTGCCAACACATAATGATTAATACTTTAGAGCCAATGGCTACATTTTTACAGGCTCTATACCAACATTTTAAATAAAGAAAGGCAACATGTAAAATTGAAAAATAAATATTCTCATTCCAAATATTGTCAAACATTCCAATACATAAAGGCTATCCAAAAGCCATTCCATACATAAAATCCCATCCAAAATAACTACATCAAATCCACAAACCAACCATCTAAAACCTACCTAATTAAGTTAAATACCGTGGAATAGCTAACTTGAGTAGTTTAAAAGTTATGTACCAACTTATTAGCAACCTCAACACCTTCGGTTTGCAGGGCTTATTCTCGTACTCCTTTATAAGATTAGCACCACGAACAGAGCTTAGAAAACTGTCCAACTCCCATGTAACACTTTTGTAATCAAGCCCACGCCACTTCACAAGCCACTCGTAGTAACAACTTGAAGTACGAGGAGGAGCATTGTTCTCCTGATTAAGGGATAACAATCGTTTCTTCAATAGTTGTTGTGGTACAACCCATTCTTCATTCCACTTCACAGCCTGCATTTAAAAAAATCATAAGTTCTTAGAAATCTACCTGGCAAAACAAAGAAGAATCTGCGCAATTCAAATTTCTTAGAAAGAATGTCTTAATTAAAACTATAAATATATAACTATGCAAGCAAATTACTACAGTAATTATAAGTTGGTCACATTATCTATGTAGAGACTAATTCACTCTTAATATATATACTATCTCCACTCTGCATTCCACTTCACCACCTAAAGTGAGACAAATCGTTTTTTAACAGAACTCGAAAGGACTGTTGGATGCGACTAGTTGGGAAATCATTGTAGTGAATAAAATGCTTAATGGTCAAAGATTGAAGAAACAGCAATGACAAAGAGTCCTATGTGCAAATTGCGAGAGGGAAATATTATCAAGCAAATCGTCATGCTACAACTACTGTTCAATGCATAACGAGATAATACAATTCAATAATTCATGTAGAATATGCTAATGCT
The DNA here is from genome assembly GCA_037693485.1 of Kitagawia praeruptora. Classification (NCBI taxonomy): domain Eukaryota; kingdom Viridiplantae; phylum Streptophyta; class Magnoliopsida; order Apiales; family Apiaceae; genus Kitagawia; species Kitagawia praeruptora. The sequence continues at coordinate 103,830,251 of CM075350.1, forward strand.
AACTAAAGTAATAATTCTACTTACCAGTGCAGTGAATTTCCAAACCTTTAGCATCCGAGACCTCATTTTCTCTAGCATTCCAGATTACCTCAACACTTTCAGGTAATGAACAAGCAGCAGTCCTGTTCAAACACTGGAAACCGCGCAAAACTCCGGTTGCAGCGTCATCAGCTAGAAGATTTAAACAAGATAGTTTACAGCTTGTTGTGCATTCTTTTACATCACAGAACCTGGTATGGACAAAGTACATGTTATCAAAGATATGGAATGAGAACTCTAAAACTAACAGTTTGCATTCCATAAGTTTCAATTGCACTTACAAAATGCACCCCTTCCATTAAAAAATGGACGTTAACTTCTACACAATCTCTCTATCTCTCTCATAGCTGTATATGCTCTGTTTTCCCTCTCTTGCTTTTAAAATACCCTCATTTCCATCCATCTCCTCATTTTACCATTTGGATCCATCTCTCTTGCTTGATATCAAAGTTTTACTGCTGAATTTGATTATAGTCGAAAAATTGATAATTATCACAATGACAATTATTATAATCAGTAGCAGCAACTAAAGCTGCAAAGTGGTCTTTCCTGTCAATTTAGTTTCCAAAGATTGTGTTCTCACGCTTCCTTTTTGCCGAAACAAAATTTAATAATTATAAGTACGTATAACACATACATTGATACATATAATTGGAAATTGGATGACTAGTAACAATTGTAGGTACATATGAATAGATGATTGGTGATATCTTCTTGTCCTTAATATGAGTAATAATAAGAGTGATATTTTTTTTGTCAGAACTGGCACTTAAATCTAAAGTAACAACTTGTAATATTTTTAAAGATCTTGAAGACACTAAGGCTGATTGAAAAAAAGAATTGAACTTACATGTGTGGCTGCATTTGTTGCCTTTATTTATGCCACTAATAACCTGCAGCAAGGACCTGCAACAAGGAGTAAAAGTGAGTTAGCGACCCACAAAGGCAAAACTTCCCATACATGCTGACACTATAAAATATAACCAGGGAGACCAGGATAGAAGTTGCATGTAATGACAGGTTAACTTTTGAAAAGACTAGTTGGGAGACTTTTTTATTTGCGCAAGTCATGTATATGTTTGCAGTTGAGGTATTAAACAACATACATAATTGTATATTACACTACCTAGGCTATAAAAGCACCGAAAAGTTCTAGAAAAAAGTAGCTCTGAGTCACCTCAGCATTACTTATTCAAGGGAGAACTTGTGTAAGGAAATACTGCACCAATATAATATACTTAAGACTGAACTGTAAATAACTACCAGATCAAACACTGAAGGAAACAGAACTTTGGACAGTCCTAAAGTTGTACAATCACCCGGGGTTTATGTAAAGTGTGTATCGATATGTGTAAGTGAAATGAAAAGGCAAAACCATATGGCATGCACATATATGTAAAAAAACCTTATAATGCCTCCCTAGCAATTGGCCGCACTTTATATGGTTTTCGCTATATGTACTAATTATACCCATATTAAACTGAAACCCAAATTAAATAATACAAACATCATAATAATAAACTCACTCTTGGTAAATAGTTAATTCTTGCTCTCAAAGTTCCTTGTGAAAATACTCATAAGCAAACAAAACTTTAATTTGTACGTAAGCTTGATATGTCAACATCCAACATTCACAACTAATATTTACCGTTAACTAATGTTTACACTTGATAAAATTGAAATCACTAACAACAAACCAAGTAGTTTGTAAGAAGTAATAGCAAAATCATTTAGCAAACTATATATATTTGCTCTAAATGTAATCACTTGATAAGGTTTCACAAACCCAGTTGCATCTGTTCAAGCAAGCGGAAAATTAAACAGTATTTGAACAATAGGAAGAACATACCACTGTAAATAGCACCGATAGACAATTCAGCTTCACTATAGTCATCAAGTCTTAACCTGTAAAGGGGTTCTCTCTTAAATCATTCCCCTTCTATAATCAAGGTCATTCATGTGATCTGCAACCAAACGCCACATCTTGGCATTGCTGTCCAAGTTAGAACCCTAGAGAACAAGTAGGAAAAATAAATAACCAACTTAACTAATATGAATTGGACTATTCAACTCAATGACAATCTAAAAAGGAGGAAAGCTCTATAGCCCATTAAACGATTTAGGATATACACGTTAAGTATATAACATAAATTTTCCGTAAACAACTATATATTGCCCGAAAAATAAACTAATACAGAACAGCAGACCTGATAGAATGTGAATAAGATACCTCCAAGCATTCCACTTAAATCCCTTAAAAACCACTGGAGAGATTATAGAAACTCATAAATTTGTGTCCATGTAAATAGCAAGCTGACATCAATACTAGTTGCTATGTATCCTACGTATGAGCCTAAAGGATTAAAAAAGCATAACCTTTACCAAACCATATCCATTAACTCCAAATTGATAAAGGGGATGAACTGATGCACTTAATATAGATTATAGACCTACTTGTGTAGAAAGCATTGTCCTCACATAAGTCGAAAGACCTTGTCAAATACAGTGTGAATTTTGACACTCAAGAATAATAAATCAATTCAATTGCAAATTAACAAATACAAATTTAACTTAAGAACCTGTAACAAATCCCAAACTTGAAAAGGCACATAATTAGGTGTCACACTGCTTGGAAAACCCTGCATTTACATGTTAGCGAACAGTAATTACATGCCCAAATCGAAAACATGAATACAAACATTACGTTTATACTCCATTGCCTCTCTCTATTTTCATGTGAATAGCTGTACTTGAGCTTAGAGTCCCCCGAACCAAAGTCATATTTACCCACGCCTTCCTAATTTAAATCACCCACGCCTTCAAATCCTGTAAAAGCCCAAATCCACCGAACTAAAAGCTCCAAAGCCCTGAAATGCTAAGCCTAAACTGAAGACGCCCTGAAATTAAAGAGAGAGATAATTAGTTGAAGTTTAAGTGAAAAAATAAAATCAACTAAACTCATTATTAAAACCCCTAATTTGGAGAATCCTAATTTGAAGACAAAGCCTCAATTGAAGCCCTCAACCAATTGAGAAATTGAAGAGAAGCAAATGGCCTACGAATTTTGAAGAAGCTGAGGAAGTGAGAATTGGGAGAGCGGAGAATTGGGAGAGAATTTTACGAGAGAGAGATGTGTTAAAGTAAAAGAGAGTGAAGGAAATAATTTGTAAAAGGGATAGGGAAAGAGTGAAAGTGTTGGGCGGTATTATTGCCGCTCCAACATTTCACTGGTAAGTGTGCCATTTTCAAATTTGATAAAAAAAATATTATTTATGTATATTTTATTTTTATTTTTTAAAATATTGTACATTATAAATGATAAATAAATATCTTAATTAATATTTAAATTTAATGAAATATTCATATGATAAACTTTTATTTTTTTTAAAAATGCAATAATTCATTTGACAATTTCTTACCTTTTTTCAATAAATAACTTATTTCTTTAAATTACATATCAATATTTGTATTAAAATTAGGAGGGATTCATCTTATTATATTAATATTATTTTTAAAATTCATATTTTTAAAATTTAATACATTTAAGATTCTTAGTTTACAAATTTAATAAAATAAATAAAATCTAAATAATAATAATAAGAATAAGAATAGTAATAATAAGAATAATAATAAATAAATATCTCAATTTTAAAGATTGAGCAATGGTTACACTTTTTTTAAAGACCAATGGCTACACTGACTTCCGTGTTACCATAGATACAGTATGAAGTCTATAGTAACACTCATTTACAGCAATGTTAACACTAAAAAAAAGTGTAGGCGTAGACCAATTTTAAGACATATATGGCTACACTTTTGCTCGTAACACTGAAAAAATGTGTTATTAAAGCCCATATATGGTGTATTGTATACTGATGATTCTTCATCTGAGAATGACGATCGTGATCAAGCCCCGAGGAGGTGACATCCAAGCAAGGAGCCTATAAGGCGTACTCGACGAATCCATGATGGACCCCCTATGACAGCCGCTGAGAGAATCAAGGCTTATGAAGCCCAGATCTAAAAGCTAAAGGACGATATAGAAAGGGAGCAACAAAGACAGAACCAGGGTCAGAATCAGAATCGACCTCCCCCAAATACAAGAGAGATTCCTTTTTGTTTGATTCGGAAAGGCCTCCAACGAGGTAGAGAAGGGCTGATGCCCCAACAGGAAGAGCAACTAGGGCAGAGGCCCCCAAGGGTAACCCCAAAGAGTTGATGCAGCTAGGAGATCATGATGATCCTACACCACCATTCACCGAGGAGGTGATGAAAGCTCACATCTCTAGGAAGTTTAAGTTGCCTACTATAAAGGTTTATGATGGAACGGGTGATCCCGCAAGTCATGTCAGGATGTTTTCGAATGCACTGTTGCTACAGCCTGCAAGTGACGCCTTGAAGTGTAGGGCGTTCCCTCAAACTCTGTCAGGCATGGCTCAAAGATGGTATAGCTGCCTACCTGCGAATTCGATTGGTTCTTTAAAGGAGTTGAGCGCCGCTTTTGTCAGCCAATTCATTAGCGGGAGAGTTCATGAGAAAAGTTCTGCATCCCTCATGTATGTAGTGCAAGGGAAGAACGAAAACCTGAGAGATTACCTCAAGAGGTTCACTAAGGAGACATTGAATATCACGGATTTGAAGAATAAGGTGGCCATGGTAGCCCTAGAACACGGAACCACTGATCTATTCTTTAAAAGGTCATTAGCAAAGCATCCTCCTGAAAACATGGCCGAGCTCCAGCGAAGGGCTGACAAGTATATCAAGGCTGAGGATAGCATGAAGAAGGAAGCCACAGGAGGCAATGACAAAGGTAACAACGATTCCAAGAAGCGAAAGCAAGACCATGAGTATGATGACCAGGAGTATGATGTTAGGGATAAGTATCCCCGAACTAGCGAGGACTCCGACTATGTCCCTAAGAAGAACCAAGGACCAAGGTTCACTGAGTATGCAAGGTTGAATACTCCTAGGAGTCGAATCTTGTTGGACATTGAGAAGGATAAGGATTTCCGATGGCCAAAGCCACTCAGGGGTGATCCCGCAAAGAAAAACAAGAATTAGTATTGCAGATTCCACAGAGATGTGGGGCATGACACTGATGATTGCAAGCAACTCAAAGATGAGATCGAGTTTTTGATTCGTAGAAGGAAACTGAGCCACTTCACTAAGGGTGAAGACCGTGGTAATCAGAGAAGAGAGTATGATAGGAGGGATGACGATCAAGATCGCAACCCACAACCCCGAGGGCCAGTAATCAACATGATCTCAGGAGGCCCAACTGCGGCCGGCATAACAAGGAATTCTCGGAAGGCTTATGCTAGAGAAGTGATGCATATCGTGGGAGAGGCCCCGAAGCGTGCAAAAACTGAAGTAATAGTTGGTTTTGACGACTTAGACTTGGAAGGGGTGAAGTTCCCCCATGACGACCCGTTGGTCATAACTTCTGTGATTGGAAACTCAGAGGTGAAGCAAGTCTTGATAGACAATGGAGCTTCCGTTGACATTCTATTTCATGATGCATTTGTGAAGATGGGGTACAATGATTCTCAGTTGACCCCCAATAACATGCCTATATATGGATTTAATGGAGTAGAATCCAAAATTGAAGGGACTATTCAGTTGCCTGTAACTATTGGACAGGAGCCCAAGGAAAGGAGGCCACCCAGATGTTGAACTTCCTGATAATCAAGGCGGTTTCAACGTACAACGCTATCCTCGGGAGGACTGGACTTCATGCATTCAAGGCTGTTGCCTCAACTTATCATACGAAGATCAAGTTCCCAACCAGGAATGGTGTTGGAGAACATAAAGGTGATCAAAAGATGGCACGAAGCTGTTATGTAGCCTCGTTAAGGCCTGAAGGAGTCGGGGGCAGGTCCTTCCGATTGAAGACATGGATGTCCGTAGTGATAAGGAACACCAAGAAAGGCCAGCAGAGGACATCACACATAAGCCTCGGACAGCCATTAAGGCTAAGGCGCCAACTGACTTCATGGTTGAATGTACCATTGACAACCAAGAAGTCGGGGGGCAAGAGATAGTACCCTAAGCAGGAAGTGAACTGCAGAATAAGAATGAGGAGACCAGAAGGAGTAGTGGGTGCTCTATTTTGAGGGAGCATCAAAAACAAAATCAATCCATGCAGGCCTAGCCTTGCAAAGTTGGACTTAGCTTCATATTTATCTAGTAGAAGTAGAAATAAGGTTCGATGAAACCATGCAGAGCATGTCGCTACGAGTAGGGCAATAGTACTCTATGTAAGGGTTGAACCCATTTAAGTTATTAATGCAAGTTTGCTTTTCGTTCGATGATTTTATTTATGTACCAAGCACCTGATGTGTATAAGTCAAAGATGACCCAAGTACCGAAAATAAAAGAATACACGAATGGAAACAAGCAAACGCATAAATAAAACTCTGAAGGGTCGAGAGTTAGGTTACAGCATAACCAAATAAGTGTTTCGAGTACTTGAAGGAAAAGACATGTGGCAATCAAAGCCATGCAATAGAGAACCTTAAAAGACTTGGATGGAGAATCTAAGGTAGAAGACCAATAGAGAACCTTAAACAATGATCAAGAAGTTCAAGCAAACTCTCGTTTTAAAGAGTTTAAAAGGCGAGAAGCCCACATGATTGTCTTATTTGAAATCTAAATCGAGGAATCAACCTTGAATCCTTGACCTAGAATCAAGAAAAACAAGAAACAAAGATGAAACCAAGATAAACGTTGAAGTCCTGATGGACCACCCATTGAAGAAACATATTGCATTGCCTGAAAGCCAATTGAAGGAACCCCTTGAAGGGCAAGTTGACAGTATTCTTACAAGAGAACAGTGATGTGTTTGCTTGGACAGCAACTGATATGCCAGGGATTAATCCCCAACTCATAACTAATAAATTGAATATCAATCCTAAATGAAAGACAATAAAGCAGAAGAAGAGGAAATTTGCTCCTGAAAGGCAAGAGGCCATTAAGCAAGAAGTTGACAAGCTCTTGGAAGCTGGTTTTATTGAAGAAATTGAGTTCCCTGGATGGTTGGCTAACCCTGTGATGGTCAAGAAAGCAAATGGAAAGTGGAGGATGTGTATAGACTTCACTGATTTGAATGATGCGTGTCCGAAGGATTTTTTTCCTCTGCCAAGGATTGACATGTTGATAGATGCAACAGCAGGACATGAGATGTTGAGCTTCATGGATGGGTTCAGTGGCTACAATCAGATTAAGATGCACAAGGATGACATCCCAAAGGTATCTTTCATAACTGACTTTGGTGTTTTCTGCTATCTTGTTATGGCTTTTGGTCTAAAGAATGCAGGAGCTACTTACCAACGATTGGTGAATAATATATTCGCCAATCTGATTGGAAAAACCATGGAGGTCTATGTGGATGACATGTTGGTCAAGAGCCTATGCAAGGCAGATCATATCAGGCACCTCAGAGAGACATTCGAAGTGCTGAGGCACCACAAGATGATGTTAAACCCAGCCAAGTGTGCTTTTGGCGTTGGATCAGGAAAATTTTTGGGATTGATGGTTTCGAAAAGAGGCATAGAGGCCAACCCTGATAAGATCAAAGTGATCTTGGATATGGAACCACCCCGCTCCACACGAGATGTACAGAAGCTAACTTTGCGGCCCTAAGGAGATTCATCTCCAAGTCTAGTGATAAGTGCTTGCCTTTCTTTCAGGCCTTAAAGAAAGTGAAAATTTTTGAGTGGACTACAGAGAGCCAAGGGGCCTTCGAACAGCTGAAGAAGTACATGGCTGAAGCCCCGTTGTTGGCCAAACCAAGTCCTGGGGAGACTCTCTACCTATACCTGGTGGTATCTGAACAAGCATTGAGTGTTGTCCTTGTTCGAGAAGAAAAAAAGATTCAGAAACCTATCTATTATGTGAGCAAGGTTTTACATGGGGCTGAGTTGAATTACTCGACCATAGAGAAGTTTGCATTGGCATTGATAACGGCCTCGAGGAAGCTACGACCGTACTTCCAGGTGCACAAAATTGAAGTCCTGACGGACCAGTAGTTAAGGAACATATTGCATAGCCCAAAGGCCAGTGGAAGGCTAATCAAGTGGGCCATAGAGCTTGGGGAGTTTGATATCAAGTATAAGCCTCAGACAGCCATCAAGGCTCAGGCATTGGCTGACTTCGTGGTTGAATGCACCATTAACAACCAAGAAGTCGGGGGGTAGGAGATAGTAACCACCCCTGAAAATGGAGATAAACATGAAGAACTTGTAGCTGATCAGAAGGAATATTGGGTGCTCTATTTTGATGGAGCATCAAAAACAAAATCTAGTGGTGCAGGTTTGGTTTTGCAAAGCCCCGATGGGTTCACAGTTGAGTATGCTTTGAAGTTGGATTTTCCTACTACCAACAATGAAGCTGAATATGAAGCCTTGATAGCCGGATTGGGCTTGGCCAGAATACTGAGGGTCAAGAACCTCAAAGTTTTTGGAGATTCAAGACTGGTAGTCTCACAAGTGAATGGTGAATTTGAAGCTAAGGATGAAACTATGACAAAGTATTTGAGAGTTGTGAAGGCTGTTATGACTCAGTATGATGAGCGCTATGAGGAGCACATTCCTAGAAATGAGAACATTAAGGCCGATGCCATATTTAAGTTCACCTCTTCTGAGATAGAAAATAGAGCCCAGAGAGTTTTTACTTCCAGGTCCTGAAGACCCCACCATCGATTCGAAATTGGTAGCACCAGTTGATGTAAGCTGAATGATAGACCCTCTCAAAGCTCATCTTGAGACTGGTTGGCTCCCTGATAATGCCTTAAAAGCACAGAAACTATTAGTGAGAATGTTGAGATAAGAGGTCCTTTGTCATTCCATACTTAAAATCTTGAATCTCAAATCCCGACACAAAATTTTAGCCTTGATGGCCAACAAGGCTGTCTTCCTCCAATCGAGCTTGTCGTTTGAGTTTAAGGACTCAAATCAAAAGTCGTCAGTCAAGTTGAGACCTAAGAAAGGTTATATGAGCATAAGAATAAGGTTAGAAACCTAGAATCAAGCTAAAGGGTTGAAAACTAACAAAGGCATACCAGGCCTAAGGTCAAGCGCTAAGGAGCAAGTGAACTACCTGAATGATCAACCGAGAAGGAAGACCTCCTCCATGAGAAACAAGGATGAGGTAAGAACTAAAGAATTTCATCACAAGGATGAGAGTCAAGGGTTGATGATAACCTTAAGACCAAGGATTCAGCAAACAAGTTAAAGCCCGGAAGGTCACGAAGATTAAGAAACAAGTCGTTTGAGTTCAAGGTTCACGAAACCCTTCAAGGCATAGCAAACACCTCCATCAACATACCAAGACTGATTTTCAATCCTGAGCCAAGGCACGAACGAAGCCGAAATTAAAATTTAGCACCGTTTAGTGCCGTTAGCGTCGACTAGCACCGTTTAGTGCCTTTCAGCATTGTTTAGTGCCGTTAGCACCATTTAGTGTTGTTAGTGCCGCTAGCACCGTTTAGTACCGTTTAGCGCCGATTAGCGCCGATTAGCGCCGTTTGAACACGGATGATTATAGGTCCGACATCCAAAATTTTAAGATCACGGATGATTTTAGATCCTAGATCCATGATTCTTTCCAAGACCACAGATGATTTTGGATCCGGGTTCCATAGCTCCAACCACCAGCTAGCCGACCACCATGATTCAAGGGGCTTCGACCAACCACCGATTGGCCGACCACAAGACTTTCTAAGACCACGGATGATTTTAGGTCCGAGATCCAAAATTTTAAGATCACGGATGATTTTAGATCCTAGATCCATGATAATACTTTGAGATCAAGATCAAGATCCTTGATCCTAGAAGTCACGAATGACCAAAATAAAAGTTTGAGATCAAGATCCTTGATCCTAGAAGTCACGAATGACCAAAATAAAAGTTTGAGATCAAGATCAAGATCCTTGATCCTAGAAGTCACGAATGACCTAAATAAAAGTTTGAGATCAAGATCAAGATCCTTGATCCTAGAAGTCACGAATGACCAAAATAAAAGTTTGAGATCAAGATCAAGATCCTTGATCCTAGAAGTCACGAATGACCAAAATAAAAGTTTGAGATCAAGATCAAGATCCTTGATCCAAGAAGTCACGAATGACCAAAATAAAAATTTGAGATCAAGATCAAGATCCTTGATCCTCAAGATCACGGATGATTTTAGACCCTAGATCCATGATTTTTGTTAAAGACCACGAATGGTTTCGGGTCCGGGTTTCCTAGCCAACCACGAAGCGGCCGACCACGACACCCGGAGGGCCGCAACCGACCACCGCGCCCGAGGGAGCAGTAGCCGACCACGAAGCGGCCGACCACCAGCTGGCCGACCACGGTGAAACGAGGCCCTTCGGCCGATCACGGTGCAGCCGACCACGAGCTACCCGTCGATCCGGCCGATCACGGGTAGTTTGTGGTCCTAGAACTCGAATTTTTCAGCAAATCTTGGGTGATTTTCAGTACTGGGATGAGGCCGTTTAGTGCCGTTTTGCACCGTTTAGTGCCGTTTTGCACCATTTAGTGCCAAGGGAAGGCATGGCCGACCACCCCTTGGCTGACCCCCTGCTCTAGGAGGTCTCTGGCTGACCTCTAACCCTTCCTCGGTCGCCGTTTTGGAAAACGTCAGCCGTTTAGTGCTGTTTAGTGCCGTTTTGCACCGTTTTGCACCGTTTTGTGCCGTTTTGCACCATTTAATGCCAAGGGAAGGCATGGCCGACCACCCCTTGGCTGACCCTCTGCTCTAGGAGGTCTCTGGCCGATCTCCAACCCTTCCTTGGTCGCCGTTATGGAAAACGTCAGCCGTTTAGTGCCATTTAGTGCCGTTTTGCACCGTTTAGTACCGTTTTGCACCGTTTAATGCCAAGGGAAGGCATGGCCGACCACCCCTTGGCCGACCACCTGCTCTAGGAGGTCTTTGGACGACCTCCAACCCTTCCTTGGTCGCCGTTTTGGAAAACGTCAGTCATTTAGTGCTGTTTAGCGCCATTTTGTACCGTTTTGCACCGTTTAGTGCCGTTTTGCACCATTTAATGCCAAGGGAAGGCATGACCGACCACCCCTTGACCGACCACCTACTCTAGGAGGTCTCTGGCCGACCTCTAACCCTTCCTCGGCCGCCGTTTTGGAAAACATCAGCCGTTTAGTGCCGTTTAGTGCCGTTTTGCACCGTTTTGCACCATTTAATGCCAAGGGAAGGAATGGCCGACCACCCCTTGGCCGACCACCTGCTCTAGGAGGTCTCTGGCCGACCTCCGACCCTTCCCCGGTCGCCGTTTTAGAAAAACGTCAACCGGTCGCCGTTTTAGTGCCGTTTTAGCGTCGCTTAACATCGTTTAGCACCGTTTAGTGTCGTCTAGCGTCGTTTAAAGCCGTTTAGCGTCGTTTAACACTGTTTAAAAGTCGTTTAAGGCTATTTAGCACCGTTTAGTGTCATTTAGTGTTGTTTAGCACCGTTTAAAGCCGTTTAGCGTCGTTTAACACTGTTTAAACGTTGTTTAAGGCTGATTAGCATTGTTTAGTGCCGATTAGCACCGAATAGTGCAGGTTAGCACCGTTAGTGCCGTATTATGCCATTTAACATCGTTTAACACTGTTTAAACGTTGTTTAAGGCTGTTTAGCGCTGTTCAGTGCCGTTTAACACAGTTTAGTGTCATTCAACATCGTCGTAAACGCGTCGGTCGCTCCACGCTTTACATTAAGATGATATTGTTGAAAATACTCGTGTAAGAGCAATAAACCCTGACCCAAGTCTCGGAAACGGCCGTTAAAACTTCAAGGAAAACCTGATCAGTTTTCCTAGAAGTTGGGGGGCAAATGATATGGGCAAAAATTAAGCCCTAAAGACACATTTAATGTGGCATTAATTAGACCTAGAATGGTCCAACCGTGGGGCCCGCCAGATGGGCCCAAACCATATTTATGATATTAATTTCGTAATTAATATTAAGGGTAATAACCAACTCAGCAATAAGAGTCAGATAAGGATATTACTCCTACCAAGCTTAGCCTCCAAGGCACAGAATTCGATATGGGAACTGACTCCTACAAGGAAGGAGTCTAGAACCTTTCTCAAGGCGGTGACTTGCCCACCAAGTCACCTAATTCTACTACGATTCTAGGGCTTCTCAGCCTATATAAAGGGTCTGACCCCTCATTCTCTGAACTACGTTTTGGCTTGATTCTCAATACGAGATACGTAGGCACTCTGTGAGGACCGATTAGTCTCGAACACGGAAACAACCATTAAAGCACGAAGCTCCCGAACCCTAGCATTAAATACGGATTCGTAACCTAGTTTTTATTCCACAACAAAAAGAAAAGATTATCATACATACCCATGGTTATAAAAATCGGTAATCGATATAAATCGGTTGAGATATCGATTTATGATTAATCAGGATTAATTGGAGTGTTAATCGGATATTATAATAATATTTAATATATTAGTCTAATTTACAATTAAACATATTATTTTAAATAAATTCATAGGATTAATCGGATTTCAAAAATCGAATCGATTGATTATCTTACAGAGGATTAATCGGGGATTAATCGGCTAAATCGGGAATTTTTTGAACCATGTACATACCATAATTATATTAGGTGGCCGTTTGAAATTTCTCATTGCTCATAAGTACTAGTTGGATAAGGAGAACCATGTTAAATTAAATTAGCAGGTTTAATTACATTTATAAATTTCTCATATACTAAACGCATATAAAAATTAGTTAAATAAATATAAGAAAAAAATCACATAAAGAGATGTGCCAAAAAAATTAGACATCATTTCAAAAATGGGGTTAAATTGCGATTCCAATTTCAAATCCGGAATAAAATAAAGTAAACTGGCACCAAATGCCAACTTAACAAATTTATCACAAATTTCCAAATATCATAAATTATTGGTATAATATATTTAGTAATTAAATCAAAATCCCAAATCCTCTAAATGTAGAATTGAAATATTATAAATTTCTCCATTTAAACTCATGTCCTTTCAGACGAGTATGGATAGTCGTAAGTACAAGATCATATCTTTCTAACCAATAGCAATACCACATTATCAATTGATTTCATGTCTCTATTTCCGGAACTCTAATACTATCATAGATCTTGATGTCACCTCGGATAATTTAACAAATCAAAATCTCAAAAACCTGATTCTCGTACCATGGAGTATATGATAACCGGATCAAATATCAATATTTTTTGGAAATCAAATTAAATCCATAATAAATTAAAATAAATTTGATGTAAATGCAACCAACCTGGTAAACCACAATTCCACTATCGCTCGAAGCTCAAAAGGTTTTCTTAAAAAAAAAAATTGTCCAATCTATATATATTTCTTATAAGTAACTTTTTTCCTTAAAAAAATCCGAGAAACTCCAGAAACTCGGATGACAAACATAGCCTTTCTACGTTCCCTAAAGTTCATCGATAATCAAAAACAATAATATTTGGATAATAATGCCATGAGCGAGACCCTACATAAACGTAAGTATGCAACCACTGGGTTCATTCATTATTTTACAAGTCATGGAAACCCATACCTGACTTGTATCCTAAACTAATCGTTAACAATTTATAAACTCAGCACGTACAAATAAACAACACGGCATCACATGCCCAAAAACTAAACAAAATTACTAAGCATTCCATGCATTCACACTATTCAATTTAGTGCCAATAACACCTTTCTCCTATAAATAGTAAATTGCATTACTGCAAAGTCCAAACAAATCACAACTGAAAAAATGAAGAGCTCAATATCTCACCATCATGTCTACACAAACATTAGCAACAAGGTCATCAAAGAAGAAGAAGAAGAAGAAGGCATAGTTCTAAAAGATGAAGGCTTCGAGAAGAGTGGCAATGCGACAGGCATGAGATTATCCGGTGGCGTGGAGGCGTCGAAAAATGCAGAAATGTTGCCCGATAAAAACAAAGTTGAAGATATAAACGAAAGCGCGGAGGCGTTTATCAAGAAATTCAGGAAGCAGCTGGTGATACAGAGGCTGGAGTCTATTGAAAATTATGAGAAAATGCTTGCTAGAGGAACTTAGTTTTTTATTGACTTATTATATTCCTTATTTGCTGGTTCATTATTTCATTGGCTACATTTTATGTGTTTTTTACGAGGAAATGTACTGCTAATCTGCTATTTACAGAATAAATCTTCGTAATTTTGTTTAATGAGGCCTGGTAGATTCATCAATTGTTTTATACATGATTGTAGCAAGGGGCGGTGCTAGAACTAATGGCTTTAGAGCATCTCCAAGAAAATCCCTATTTTACTTCCCTAAAATATAATAAAATAATAGTTACCTAAAAGATAGGTAAACAAAAAGTTGTTTTACTCTAACGCTATTACCTATATTCCTTACCCATAATTAAAAAATATTATTTATTCAATATTTTAGCTAATATAAAAAAGAGATGAGAGTGTTGGAGAGTTTTATGTTAATATTATAAGGAAACAATGATGATGTGGCATTATAGGGGTTTGCTTTTCTCTTCCCTAAATATGGGATTTGATTTTCTCTCACCTAAAAATTATAGGGGATAGGGAGTTGCATTGGAGTGTTGTTTTTAAAACTCAACCCCTAAAATATGTCCATCTAGGACAAATATAGTTAAGGGATCTTTAGGCCCCCAAATACATACATATTTGTATAATTATTTAAAAATTTTATAATTTTTTTACTCAACAAAAAAAAATTAAAATACTTAATGGAAATTGTAAAAGAAAACTCATAAATTGTAATATTTAAATTTTACTTTTTATTTACTTTTAACAATATATTTTTTCAATGATAACTATTTTAAATTATTAGTAATTATTCATTTTTCCAAAAGCATAAAATTTTCTAGAGAAACTCAAAAGTTAGTTCAACTTTATTTATAAGATTGATTTTTAAAAATCAACTAGCTTTGTAGCCCGTGCAAGGCACGGGCATGCTCTAGATTACAAATTTATGAATTATTCGTAATCACGTAGGATTGATTTGTTGATATCTTGGATTGTTCATATCTTTGTAGCAATTGTTCTGAGTAAATAGAATTTATGCAATACCCGATCGTGACATGCAATTTATAATTCTGGTTAAATTAAATCTATTTTATATTTTACGCTATGTTTTGTTTTGTTAAAATAAACTTGAACGATATGTAATAAATTGGTCAATGTTAAGATCAAAACCGTACTTCGAAATATAAATATATAGAGTTAACATGGATGGATACAGAGATACATTCAAGTATTAATTACATAATAATAAATGCATATTAGTTCATATCAGTTATTATTATATATGTAATAAATATGTTAGTGTTGCAATACCTAAATAGCCCCCGGAAATATAACATAGATATAATTAGTAGAGGTAAATATGACTTTTTATATGAATAAATTTGCTCATGGAACCCCCCATTTGCTCTATTATATATATATATTTGTTATATTGTTTTATGCGTTTACGTATTAAAGATGTGATTGATGAGTTTTACGATAGTTAATATTAATACAAGTTTGTATTATACTTACATAGGCATGAATGTTTTTTTTGTATTGGGATATTTTTTGTAATATTTAATTCGTAAATAATTAAAGTAGATCTTAAATGATTAATAAGATATGGTATATTTTAGTGAATATTATAGTACATTATAACATATCCACATGAATTTATATATGTATTTATGTTTGTACAATTTTATGTATGTATAATTATGCAGTAATTAATATATTATAAATAATGAAATATTAATAGATTATACAACATAAATGTATATATGTATGTATGTATGTATGTATGTATGCATGCTATATAGTATGTATGTATATATGTATATAATATTATAGTAGATTATTATATATGCACATAAATTTATATATGTATGTATTTATGTTTGTACATGTGTATGTATGTATAAATATGCATATTAATTATACAACAATTAATAGATTACAAATAATGAAATATTAATAAATTATACAACATAAATGTATGTATATATTATATGTATGTATGTATGTATGTATGTATGTATGCTTGTATAATTAATAGTTATGTTGTATGTATATATGTATGTATGCATATATACATACATACATATATACATACAACATAACTATGCATGCATATATGTATGTATGTATGTATATATGTATATATGTATGTATGCATGTATGTATGTAACTATGTATGTATGAATGTATGTATGTATATATGTATATATGTATGTATGCATGTACGTATGCATGTATAATTAATAGTTATGTATGTATGTATGTACGTACGTATGCATGTATAATTAATAATTATCTACAAATATACATTCTAATTAATAATTATACATTATCTGAGTTAAGCCAACTGAGATTTATCTACAAATTAATACATATAAACAAAAATATGTAGTATGTGTATGTATATAATATTATAGTACATTGTTATATATCCACAAAAATTTATATATGTATGTATTTATGTTTGTACATGTGTATGTATGTATAAGTATGCATATTAATTATACAACAATTAATAGATTACAAATAATGAAATATTAATAGATTATACAATATAAATGTATGGATGTATGTATGTATGCATGCATGCATGCATGCATGTATGTATGTATGTATGTATGTATGTATGTATGTATGTATGTTATATAGTATGTATGTATGCATGTATGTATGCATGTATGTATGTATATAATATTATAGTATATTATTATATATATAGGTCATTATTCTATGGAGACCCATTTTATATGGAGTCCAATAGAGACTCAATCTGGGTCATTGAATCTAAATCACATCTATCGGCTAAAATTAAATCTTGATTAAAATTAAAAAACTTATTACAATAGTCGTTACGTTAGTTTTGTGTGTATAGGTTATACACTCACTTTCTCTCTCTAAATCTCTCTCACCGTATATCTCCCCCTGTAATTACAACCACTACGAGATGCGTTTTCTTGAAATTAAGTTTTTTTGTTCTTCGAATCAAGATCAGTGAACCTCAATTCAAGCTCAAGTGTACGATTTTGTTGATATTCAGTTCTCATCAGGTTCTATTTCGATTTTATTATTTCAATTTTGATGATTCTATATCCAAATAAGTGTTCACAGTATGAGATTCAGTTTTGTGTAGTTTTGATTCTTTTAGTTGTAATTTACGGTTCATTGTAGCTATTTTTTGTTGAATTGTTTGTAGTTTTGCAATTCGATTTGTTATTACTAGTTTCCTTTTCGATTTTGACAATTTTGTTATTTGCAGTATAACTTACGCATTTTTATTGGTTCTATTGTAGAATCGAAACAATAATTTTCTTAAACATGTAGTTTTATTATGTAATTTTGTGTTGTAGTTTTGGTTCCACTGTAGAATCAAATTAGTTCCATGGGAAGAAGTTCTGATTGCATAGTATATACTTTTTAAATTACGTATTTTATTTGGTTCTGTCATAAAATCAAAATAGTTGAGCTAATTTGAGTAGTTATAGTAGTTCTTGTCTAATGAGTATTACGTCTGATATTGAAACAAAGCTTCTCCACTGATATTTGTGGTAGTGTTAATGAAGATCTTGTTGTTATTTTATAGTATCTAAGATTTGTTGTTATATTTGCAACTTTTACTGAATTTTTTTTGTTTCTATTATAGAATCACAACAACTATTTATACAAAGTTAGCTGTAATGATAATTCTCTCTTACATTTTTTTTTATTCTACCGTAGAACTTTTTAAATTTTAAGTTATTTATAAGTTATTCTGTGTTGTAGTCTTGGTTCTACTGTAGAACCTTTTAGTTCCAAAATTCTAATTACAACTTATGTATTATCAAATTTTTTGTTCTGTTGTAGAATCAAAAATAGTACAATAAAATACTACAAGGTTTGTTTGTTTTAGTTAGAATGTAAAAAAGGTGATGATAATTTAATGGCTTCTTTGATGATATATGTAAAGCATAATGTAATGTAATATGTAATAGAGGACATATATAACTCAACTAGGATAAAAGATAAATAATATTAACTTTATACAGGGATCGTGAAATTTGAAGAACAGGCACCGACAAGGATCAAGTCGCTGAAAGAAGTTCATTAACATGATCAAGCCTCAGTGACAGAATAAGATGTACAGATGATTCAGTTGAAGGGCCAAAAGATTCCATGTATTTATATTATTTGAAGATATTGCTGCAGGCTAATCAATTGGAATGTAACGAAGGTGTGAAGATCAAGATCAGTGCTAGTCACTTGTGAACCAGACCAGTGCACTAAGTGTCAGCACATAAGAGAAGGATCAACACTTTAATTCACAGAAAGAATTGCCAAAGCCTATTGACGATCAAGGACAAACAAAATATCTCAAGCAGAATATTTGAAACAGAAGAGAGAAGCCCAAAAGAAGCAGCCAAAAATAGTAATATGCACGATTACTATGTAAGGTTACTATGCAAGATTACTATGCACGGTTACTATGCGCGGTTACTATGCAAGATTACTATGCGCGGTTACTATGCAAATAGTGGTTACTATGCAAATAGTAGTTACTATGCAAATAGTAGTTACTATGCAGGTGGGACCCACGTGAATAGTACTATTCAAATAGTGGCTGGTGGGGCCCACATGAGATGAAAATTTTCAGCAGACGCGTTTTTGGTTGGTGGAATAGTGGTTACTATGCAGATGGGGCCCACGTGAATAGTGCAGCATAGTGACTTTCTAAAATCTATAAATAGGCCTGTTGTATTTCATTTCAAAACACACCTCAACACACAACTCTCTCTTCTCTCTCTTATATCATCTCTGTGTAAGCTGCTAGACAGTCCATCTAGTAGGAAAGCCGGCTTAGCCCGCTTTCAGGAAGTGTCGGATAGAAGGTCCTCGTGCCTAAACTATCCTTAGGAGTGTTCGAGTTTTTGAAGCTAATCCGTTGGATTAGAAGTTGTAACACCCCTTGGGTTTTTATCAGTTCAAAGATATTTTCCCGAACCAATTGTTTTATTTCGATTCAGTTGTTGACCTCATTTTTCACATCTCGAAAATCGAAATATTTTTAAATAACGTATTCAACCCCCCTTCTACGTTATTCCGGACCTAACAATTGGCATCAGAGCAGGTTGATCGATATACAGATCAGATCCGGTGTTGTACGTCACTATTCACATATACGACACTATTCAAAAATACGGTACTATTCACAGATACGGTACTGTTCACAAATACGGTACTATTCACAGATACGGTACTGTTCACAAATACGGTACTATTCACAGCTACGGTACTATTTACATATACGGTACTATTCACAAATACGGTACTGTTCATAAATACCGTACTGTTCATTTTGAGCCACTCTGTTACTATACAAAAAGCCATACAATCATGACAGAGAAAACACAAACTCCAACAACAAGCAGATATGAATCAATTAGAGTTCCAATACTCAGGGCATCAGAATATCCCATATGGAAGGTGAAGATG
Source organism: Kitagawia praeruptora (assembly GCA_037693485.1). Classification (NCBI taxonomy): domain Eukaryota; kingdom Viridiplantae; phylum Streptophyta; class Magnoliopsida; order Apiales; family Apiaceae; genus Kitagawia; species Kitagawia praeruptora. The sequence goes on from CM075350.1 coordinate 103,849,806, forward strand.
GAAATGTTTCTGGAGGCTACAGATCCAGAGTACTTAGACAGAATCCATGATGGTCCACATAAGCCTACAAAATTGTCTGTTGCAGTTGCTGGAGAAGAACAGAAAATGATTCCAAAAGAGAAGAAAGACTACACTCCTGAAGATATCTCCTCTATTAGCAAAGATGCTAAAGTAAGGCATTTATTACATAACGCCCTTGACAATGTTATGTCTAACAGGGTCATTGGATGCAAAACTGCTAAGGAGATTTGGGATGCTTTGGAAGTCAGATGTCAAGGAACCAAAGCCATCAAAAAGAACAGGAGAACAATACTCACACAGGAGTACGAGCACTTTGACTCAAATGCTGATGAGTCATTAACAGACATATATGACAGATTCCTGAAATTGTTGAATGATCTATCACTGGTAGATAAGGAGTATAATCTTGAAGACTCCAATCTGAAATTCTTGTTGGCTCTTCCTGAGAAATGGGACTTAAAGGCCACTACTATCAGAGACAATCATGATCTAGAAGACATGTCCCTTGATGAAATCTATGGAATGCTCAAGACTCATGAGCTTGAGATGGAACAAAGAAGCAAGAGGCATGGAAGCAAGACCAAGTCAATTGCTCTTAAAGCTGAGGAGAAAGCTTCTAAAGAAATTGCTGTGAAAAAGAGTCAATCCAAAGGAAAGGCTCTTATTACAAAGTCTGATACTGAGTCATCAAATTCTGATGATGACTTAAACTCTGACAATCTCACAGACTCTGATGATGATGGTAGTGATGCTGAGATGATACAACTTGCAGCCCTAATGGTGAAAGGCTTCAAGAAGATGGCTTACAAGAACTTCAGGAAGGGAAAGAAGTTCACACGAAGAGATTCAAATTTTGACAAGAAGAATTTCAGAAAAACTGAGGGAAAGGAAAGCAGGTCTGGGAAAGTCGACAAGTCCAAGATCACATGCTATAATTGTGGTGAGAAAGGACATTTTGCACCTGAGTGCAAGAGAGCCAAAGCTGATAAAAGTCAAGCTTACATCACAAAGAAGAAGGACTGGGCTGACACTTCAGACTCTGAAGATGAGGTGAACTACGCCTTGATGGCAAATGTTGATAGTATCTCTGAAGCTACTGAGACCAAGGTACCTCACTCTATTCTAGCTTTTGATACTACTGATATATCTGAGTTAAGACTCTTTCTTAAAAACTTGCATGTTAGCTATAGAGATCAGACTTTAGAAAATGAAAGAATAAAATCTGAAAGTCTAGACCTTAGAAAGAGAAATGATTATCTAGAATCAGAATTAGTCCAGATGTTAGAAATTCAGAAAGAGAGAGATGATGCTATTTTTGTTAAAAATGAATTATTGAAAAAGCATGCTTATCTTGAATCTGAACTTGCTAAAGAAAGAAACATTCTTAAAATTTGGACTAACTCTGGTAAGAAAACTCAGGATATCATAGACAATGATTGTTGGAAAGAAGGTCTAGGTTACACTGATAAAAAGAAAACTGTCAACCTAGAAGCTGAGACCTCTAAACCTGTATTTATTAAAAGGGCTGCAAAACCCAAAATTAATCATGTGAGGTTTGTACCAAAATCTGACAAACCAAAACAGGATAAAGCCAAATCAGTAGATATTAGTTCAATGTCTCAGAAACAGCTTAAACACAAGCTGAAGGAGTTAAAAAGAATAAACAAGGTAAAAGAACCTAGGAAAAACAGAAATGGAAAGGTAGGCATCAGTAAAAGCAATAACTATATGCCTATTCCCAATGCTCCTAGGAAGAAATGTTATAACTGTGGAAGTCCTAACCATCTTGCTGCTTTTTGCAGGAAGAATAAAAATATAAACTCTACACCTCCTAAGTCAGGAGTTAAGAGTGGTTCAGTTAGGTTTAAGCCACAGAATCCTTGTTTTCACTGTGATAGTATTTGGCATTCTATTTATACATGCAAAGAGTATCATAAGTTGTATTATGATTATTATGAACTTAAACCCTCTTTGAATAAATTCAAGATTGATTCTACATGTATAAATTCTGATAAAAAGAATGTTAGCACAAACTCTGATAAGACTTCTGCTGCAAAAGCTAACAAACTTAATAAGACCAAAGGATCCAAGCAAGTCTGGGTCCTTAAAACTAATCATTAGTGGTTTTTGTGATTGCAGGGTAACAGGAAAAATATCCTTGTTCTGGACAGTGGATGCTCAGGACACATGACTGGAAATAAAGCCCTGCTATCAGAATTTGTGGAGAAGGCTGGCCCAAGTGTTTTTTATGGAGATGGCAACATAGGAAGGACTCTGGGATATGGCAATATCAAACTTGGGAATGTCATCATTGAAGCTGTAGCTCTAGTCTCAGGACTCAAACATAATCTGCTAAGTGTGAGTCAAATCTGTGACAGAGGTTATCATGTGGGTTTCTTTGAAGAACACGGTGAAGTTGTAAGCAAATCTACAGGAAAAGTTGTTCTGAAGGGATACAGGCATGGTAACATTTATGAAGCCAAGCTTTCAACAAACTCTGATGGCTCTGCAATCTGTCTACTGAGTAGAGCATCAATTGAAGAAAGCTGGGATTGGCACAAGAGACTTTCTCATCTGAATTTCAACAGCATTAATGAGCTAGTGAAGAAAGATCTTGTGAGAGGATTGCCCAAATCAGTTTTTACTCCAGATGGCCTATGTGACTCATATCAAAAGGCAAAACAAAGGAAAACTTCATTCAAAAGTAAGACTGAATCCTCAATTCTTGAGCCATATCACTTATTGCATGTTGATTTATTTGGTCCAGTAAATATAATGTCTATTGGAAAGAAAAGATATGCTTTGGTTATTGTTGATGAATACACCAGATATACATGGGTATATTTCATGCACAAGAAAGAAGAAACTGCATCAATCTTAACAGAGCATGTCAGACAACTGGACAAAGGATCTAAGCATACAGTGAAAATCATAAGGAGTGATAATGGCACTGAGTTCAAGAATGTAGTCATGGAAGAGTTTTGTAAAGAAAATGGAATAAAGCAAGAATTCTCTGCACCTGGAACTCCACAACAAAATGGAGTAGTAGAGAGAAAGAACAGGACTCTCATAGAAGCTGCAAGGACCATGCTTGATGAAGCAAAGCTGCCAACTTACTTCTGGGCTGAAGCTGTGCAAGCTGCTTGTTTCACACAGAATGCTACACTCATAAACAAGCATGGTAAAACACCATATGAGATGGTGAAAAAGAAGAAGCCGAACCTGAAGTACTTTCATGTGTTTGGATGTAAATGTTTTGTTCTTAAGACTCATCCAGAACAGCTTTCCAAATTTGATTTAAAAGCTGATGAAGGAATCTTTGTTGGATACCCATTATCCACAAAAGCATTCAGAGTCTACAATCTGAGAACAAAAGTGGTCATGGAATCTATCCATGTGTCTTTTGATGATAAGAAGACAACAGGACTTGAAGACTTTGATAAACATGACCAGCTGAGATTTGAGAATAAAGAAATAAATGCTGATCTACAAAATTCTGATACTCTTTCAGACTCTATTGTTCAATCTATACCAGTAGATCAGACAGCAGCACATGTTGAGGGGGAGCAAGTGAACAATGAAAATGAACCCCAATCAAGTGAAGAAACATCAAAGAATGCATCTGCTGGTACATTAAACTCTGATTCATCAAACTCTGAAAGCAATAGCTCAGGGGGAGCAAACAATGATTTTGGATCTACTAGTCATCACACTCAACACAATTATGAACTTGGGGAATCATCAAGATCAAATCTGCCGAGACAAAGGGTATGGAGTAGAGCGCATCCCTTTGAACAGATCATTGGTGAACCGGACACGGGTGTACAGACTAGAAGAGCAACACAGAATGAATGCAATTTCGCAGGATTTTTATCTCAAATTGAACCTAAGAAGGTTGATGAAGCTCTTGATGATCCAGATTGGGTAACTGCAATGCAGGAAGAACTCAATCAGTTTGAAAGGCAGAAAGTATGGAAGCTGGTGCCAAGACCAAAAGATAAATCTGTAATTGGCACTAGATGGGTGTTTAGGAATAAACTGGATGAAAATGGTATTGTTACGAGGAACAAGGCTCGATTGGTAGCAAAGGGTTACTATCAAGAAGAAGGAATTGATTATGATGAAACCTATGCTCCAGTTGCAAGGCTTGAAGCAATCAGGATGTTCTTAGCATTTGATGCACACTCCAACTTTAAGGTTTTTCAGATGGATGTGAAGAGTGCATTTTTGAACGGAGATCTAGAGGAAGAAGTCTATGTTGAACAACCCCCTGGGTTCGAAGACAAAGAATTTGAAGGCTTTGTGTACTTTCTCTTCAAAGCTGTCTATGGTCTCAAGCAAGCCCCTCGAACATGGTATGATACTCTCTCCAAGTTCTTACTTGAAAATGGTTTTACAAGAGGTATCATCGACAAAACTCTCTTTCATAAAAAGCATAAAAATGATATAATTCTGGTGCAAGTATATGTGGATGATATAATATTTGGTTCTACTAATGATTTGCTATGCAAGAGATTTGCTAAGCTAATGCAGAGTAGGTACGAGATGAGCATGATGGGTGAGTTGTCCTTCTTCCTTGGACTTCAAGTTATTCAGAAGCCTGATGGTATTTTCATCTGCCAATCAAAATACATAAAAGATCTTCTGAAGAAGTATGGGATGGAAGAAGCAGCTACTGCCAAGACCCCGATGCCAACTGCAGTCAAGCTTGATGAAGACAAATCTGGTAAGTCAGTTGACATCACGAAGTATCGAGGTATGATCGGCTCTCTCTTGTACTTAACTGCTAGTAGACCAGATATTATGTTCGCAACTTGTCTATGTGCTAGATTCCAGGCTAACCCTAAAGAGTCACATCTTATTGCTGTTAAACGTATTTTCAGATACCTTAAGGGAACCCCCAATCTTGGGATTTGGTACCCTAAAGGAACAGGTTTTGACCTAGTTGGCTATACAGATTCTGACTTCGCAGGTTGTAAGATTGATCGGAAAAGTACTTCTGGAAGCTGTCAGTTTCTAGGAAGAAGGTTGGTATCTTGGTACAGCAAGAAGCAACACTCAGTATCTACCTCAACAGCCGAAGCAGAATACATTGCGGCAGGTAGTTGTTGTGCTCAGATCCTGTGGATGAGGAATCAACTTCAGGACTATGGACTCATGTTGGACAAAATTCCAATTCTATGCGACAACACGAGTGCCATTGCCATTGCCAACAATCCAGTTCAACACACCAGGACTAAGCATATTGATATCAGGTATCATTTCTTACGAGAGCATGTCATGAACGGAACTGTGGTATTATATTTTGTTCCCACAGATCAACAAATTGCAGACATCTTTACTAAACCACTGGATGAATCCACTTTCTCCAGGTTAGTTGGTGAACTTGGGATGTTAAATCTGTCTAATTAATTTTGGATAATCAATAACTGCAATTTGTTATAAATTCACAGGTATTTTAAATGTCCATATTTTTAGGACTTGTGAATTTACTTTGCATCCAGTCATCATTTCTTTTTATCTCTATATTAATTACCACGCTTATAAATGCTATATTTTATGGTAATTAGTTAGTAAATAATTGAGTTAATTGTAGCATAATTAAATAAATATTTTATTGACATATATCAATTAATGATATTTTGTTAATTTTATGTCTATTTAATTGTGAGTTTATCTGATTATTGTGGATTAATTCTTGATTTACTGTGTGATTATTTTTAAATCCATAATAATTAGAAGTATTATATGTGTATGTGTATAGACTGATAGGTTTCGGCGATAAGATGTTTTTTCGGCCGACAGGTTTCGGTGATAAGATGTTTTTTCGGCTAATTAGGTAGTTAGGTGAGAAATTATTGAGCGGTGTTATTTTTCAAACATAACCTGTCACTATTACACCTAACACACTAATACTTGAAACCTTATAAATGATGAGTTTTTGTTTGTGTTTAACATCATCAATTTTCAGATCTACAGAGCATATACACACAATTGCTGAATATTTCAAGCTTTGACCGGAAAGATCTCACAATCCAGCTGGTGGTTTTTAGAGCGGATTTCATATTCTTGTTATACGCACTAACCCTTGTTTTTGAATTTCCTCAAAGTTTTTGAAAATGGCATTGCAGGGAAGCTTTTTAATTGCTAAAGTTAATCCTGTTTCTATTCAGCAAATCGAAACCATTCAGGATGAGCAATTTCGGGCTTGGACACAATTTCTGAATGAACATTCATTAATCCGTTATGCTTTAGTTACACAGGTGCAGCTTAACCATGATGCATTGTGTGAACTATATTGCAGTGCGGTTAACACTTCTGGACAGGACGGGTGTGCATTCACATATCGACTACTTGGTAGGTCGATTAGGGTCACTGAACGAGATGTTAATCGAATTCTTCATTTTCCTATGGAAAATCTCGTTTCTGATCCTACACCTGAACAGATTGAAATGTTCTTTCGTCTTATAAGGTACCAAGATGGCAATTTCAATACTGGTAATCTTTCTAGAACGTTTCTAACCCAGTACTGGAATTTCTTCTTTCACACTCTTAACCATGTTTTTTCCTCAGATAGAACAAATCAAGATCGAATACCTGAATTTATTCAAATAATAGGGTATGCGGTCGCCAATAATTTGAGGATTAATTTTGGAAAAATAGTGCTTGGTCAAATCATTTTAAAAATGAAACGCTTGGGAACAAGAGATGTTCGGACTCAAAATGTCAAATGTCTATATCCAAGGTTTCTACAGTTAATATTAAATGATTTTTTGATTGATGAAGACAGGGTACGCTTGGAAAATGGTCAAAAGGTGGAATGTTCTTCCATAAAGACGAATGTAATTAATTACATAAGCAAAAAGAAATATACGGATGTGCCTACAGTCCTAACTGAATATCTAAAGACTGTCCCACTTCCGTTGTTACCACGACCAGTGAGAGCAGGTATACGACAAGGTAATATTTCAATCCCTGCTATTCCAACCTCTGTATTCCCTATTGTGTCACAGGAAATACAGTTTCTACAGCCCCCAGTGGCCATCTTACCCGACCAAGAGCAGGAAATCCCACCGACTCTAACACAGGTCGAAGAGCCCATTCTACAAATGCAAACACAAACACAACAAACTCCTACACCTCAATTGTCACTTAAACGACCAGTCATCCATATTATTGAGGGAGATAGTGCCTCAGCAGCACCACATAAGGAGTTAGTTACATCAGCCGCTCTACCTCATTCTAAACGGAGTAAACCCAATGAACCTGAGGTAACGGCAAATGTTAGTGAAACAATTCTTTCTTATCCAATAAGTGAAAATATAAATAAGGTTGAATTGACGGGAGCAACTGGTGAATCTTCCATTTTACGGAAAGATCCATCGGTAGGAGGTTCTTTTATGAACCAAGTGTCTTCACAGACATACGAGGGAAACTTGGGTTTTGTGCCATTTAATCGATTCAAGTTTAACCTCCCAGAGGGAAAATCTCTGGATCTCTTTCGAGATTTACCACTCTTTACCAGTGGTCGGCAACTCGTTTCACGCGAGGACGGAAGCTCACGAACTTTCATTGCACCATCCGTGACCTCTGAAAAAGGGGCTAGGATGATTTCATTTGCAGGTACACATATCGGTGGAAGCTCTAGAGGAAAGTTGAGGGAAACACCAACAAGACATGTAAGTGTAACCCAAACCACTAAACCGAGTGAATATAGAGTGTTGAGTGAAACACCTGCAGAACATACGAGTGAGCAACCTACTCAACCACATGCACCTGTAACCAGAAAGGAATATAGCAGACTCCTTACACGGGTCCAAACAATGGAGAAAGAGTTGCAAAATATCTGTAAGTCCATTGCAGAAATTAAAAATTTGCAACTTATTCAACATGATGCATTCCAGGTTCAATTAAGTTCCATGGCATCCCAGTTTAGTCATGCAATTCATTCCTTGGGGAAGACAGCTTCGTCTAATTTACCAACTCCACATCCTACTACTCTGGAGGATAACCCAACTGAGGGGGAGAAGGTGGATGATCAAGAAGCTACTAGGCGTAATAAGGGCAAGGAAAAGGTTGTTGACACAGAATTAACTTTATTTTGGGAAAGGAAAAGCTAATTGGAATATTCGTGCTATGTGGAAAGAAAGCAAAGGCAAACTTGAAAATATGTTCAGTCTAGAGGAACAATTGTCTTGCACTTGGAAATCTGGAAAATGTATATATGATCCAGAATGTACTTTAATATTATTTATCTTTGTATTTTATTTGTATCAGTTGAGTCATCCTCTAGGTATTTGCTTGTCAAACCCTAACAATCAAATAGGGGGAGATTGTAAAGCATAATGTAATGTAATATGTAATAGAGGACATATATAACTCAACTAGGATAAAAGATAAATAATATTAACTTTATACAGGGATCGTGAAATTTGAAGAACAGGCACCGACAAGGATCAAGTCGCTGAAAGAAGTTCATTAACATGATCAAGCCTCAGTGACAGAATAAGATGTACAGATGATTCAGTTGAAGGGCCAAAAGATTCCATGTATTTATATTATTTGAAGATATTGCTGCAGGCTAATCAATTGGAATGTAACGAAGGTGTGAAGATCAAGATCAGTGCTAGTCACTTGTGAACCAGACCAGTGCACTAAGTGTCAGCACATAAGAGAAGGATCAACACTTTAATTCACAGAAAGAATTGCCAAAGCCTATTGACGATCAAGGACAAACAAAATATCTCAAGCAGAATATTTGAAACAGAAGAGAGAAGCCCAAAAGAAACAGCCAAAAATAGTAATATGCACGATTACTATGCAAGGTTACTATGCAAAATTACTATGCACGGTTACTATGCGCGGTTACTATGCAAGATTACTATGCGCGGTTACTATGCAAATAGTGGTTACTATGCAAATAGTAGTTACTATGCAAATAGTAGTTACTATGCAGGTGGGACCCACGTGAATAGTCTATTCAAATAGTGGCTGGTGGGGCCCACATGAGATGAAAATTTTCAGCAGACGCGTTTTGGTTGGTGGAATAGTGGTTACTATGCAGATGGGGCCCACGTGAATAGTGCAGCATAGTGACTTTCTAAAATCTATAAATAGGCCTGTTGTATTTCATTTCAAAACACACCTCAACACACAACTCTCTCTTCTCTCTCTTATATCATCTCTGTGTAAGCTGCTAGACAGTCCATCTAGTAGGAAAGCCGGCTTAGCCCGCTTTCAGGAAGTGTCGGATAGAAGGTCCTCGTGCCTAAACTATCCTTAGGAGTGTTCGAGTTTTTGAAGCTAATCCGTTGGATTAGAAGTTGTAACACCCCTTGGGTTTTTATCAGTTCAAAGATATTTTCCCGAACCAATTGTTTTATTTCGATTCAGTTGTTGACCTCATTTTTCACATCTCGAAAATCGAAATATTTTTAAATAACGTATTCAACCCCCCTTCTACGTTATTCCGGACCTAACAATATATATTGCTCAATTACCAGGGGCGGGGAACTAGCGATCGAACGGAAGCACGGCAGTACTTTAGTGACCTTGGAACACTCAAGAAATTTTTTATATGGATTGATGATGATGATGGTGATGCAATAGAGCTTGCCTCTAGTAAGAAAAAGATTGAGGCAAGAAAGAACTGGTTAAGGCATTTTGAGGTTAGTTTCACAATTTTTAAGTGATTTTTGATTTTTATGATGATCATTTATTAAAGTCCTTCATATTCTCTTGTTCGAGCCTGGTACTTTCTTAGATCAAACAGAGAAGCAGATTAAGCATAGTGAGTTTGTAAACAAGGAGCTTATACTGTTTTCGATATATGTCTGCATGAGTAATAATAATGCAAAAAAAAAAATCAAACAAAAATGAAATTCCTTTGTTGAGAATACTAAGTCTTGAGATGATTATGAGAATACTCATGCCCCTAAAAATGAGATTCCTCTGGGTAATACTTGCCAACTCCTGTCGCCACTAAGGCTTGAACACTTATGCACTTCTTATCGAGGGGAGGGGAGGTCAAAGGAAAGGGGTATCCGCTATGAGCCAAGGAATAATAAGACCTAGATATATAGAACTAATTAAATCAATCCATCAAAGAATTTCAAAATTGTGTCATCTTTCCATAGACATATATTGTACACTACTGCTCAAAAGAGCAACTAGAAAATCATATTTACAAAACTTAAATTTGCAAAAAATTTAAGTTTTGCTAATTTACAGTATAACAAACTTTGCCAAACCAAAGATTTTGAATGCAATTTATCAAATATTTGTTGTCTAGTATTTACTCATACGATTATAGTGTAATAGTTACAATCTCTTCAATATGCTATGAATCACCTATCATTTGGATATTAGCAGCCTTCTGCTGGCATATATAGAAAAAAGTTGCAATTGTAATGACGTTGTGTGATGTATCTCTTGTGCAGATTGGAGCTCAGGCCTTTAGGTATTGATGTAATAAATGTTGTCCCAGAAGCTATTAAGTCGAACATTGGTAATGCTGCTATTGCCAACTATAGTCGGATGCCTGAATGGAAATTATACAAGCCATTTGAAGAAGCAATCTGAAAAAGAGCCTACTTCTCGCAAAACTCAAAGTCAACTCCTTCTGAGGAGTTTGCTAAGAAGGTGGTTGCTGCAGTCCTGAAGAAGAATCCGTCTGCCTAGTTCTCCTTTGGCCAGTTCTCAACGATAATGGCAATTATGTACCATCTGCCAATATTTATCAAGGATTTCCTTCTGACAAAGGCAATGAAGTGTTGACATCCTGTAATTCGTATTATAATCCACTATATGGTGGCACAAATCAGGGAAGCAATACCCAACAAGATATGAAAAAAATGATACAAAAATTTTATTTTATTTTTTTGGGTGGGGGGTTGCTATGTCCAAGTGCAGAATTGACAAAATAGTAGTATTCATAATACCATGTTGCACACACAATGAAAGGTAGTCACTTTGTGTTTTCGCTTTTGCTTCTGTTGCATGTTTGTTGGATCATATATGAGTGAAAAGTTACACTGGTTTGTATGACTTATTTATCTTTGTCCTAACTTTCAGTTTTGTTGTAAAAATTCTAAAAAATACGAGTCCAGGAAGGCAAGCCTTCTCTTTCCCCCCTTTTAAATAAACCAAAGTAATAATAACGAAAGATGAATCAAATAATCAAAAATATAATATGTTTCTAAAGTACATATGCAAAAGGTTCAAAGAAATTTCAAGAAATTTCATTAGGACTGCCTGTCAATCCACTTTCTTTACATTTTAAATGACATATTTTGCACTTCGGTCATTCTCTCAATCTTTGAGGCTTCAGCATTTTACTCACACCTACGAACCAACCCCAAGTTTTCCCACTCTTCTCCAAGCTTTCTGCATAAAAAATTACCAGAACTTTTTGCATTTTTTCTGGTAATCTTTCTCACCTATGCTACTGAGTCTATAATTGGCTTAGTAGCTCCACAAACACATGCACACACTGTCATGATGCTATGTATCGTTATTATAGAGAAAACAAAAATTTGCACAGCGGGTCTACAAAGAAAAAAATTTGATTTCCCTCTACATGCAAAAAGTATCAAATTCTGGCTACTCAAGTTGGCTGAAGTCACTGTTGCTGATGAGGGAAAGCATAATACACCATACCAGGAGATTGAAGAGGGTGGCAACTAGGAGCAGGTGGTTGCTGATTCATTGTTATATGATTTTGCGGATGCATTGGTTGCTGCTGGGGCATATGTACCATAGGGCTCATCATGTATGATGGAGGCGGAGGCGGCGTAGCTGGTGTTATGGGAGGGCCATTACCATAACCATACATGTCACAATATTAGTCGACGGTTGCATGTACTGCTGGAAAGGTGGGTTACTAAGTGAACTATGTTGGGCTTGTGAGTTGGGCATCTGACTCTGCATGGTGGGTTGGGGTATCATAACCGAATAATAGGGATTACTTGTTTGAACATTGAGGGGTTGTGCTGCCATAAAAGCATTAGGATCTGAAACAGGATATGATTGTTCTGGATAAGAGATGGGATTGCTGATTATATTGCTCGATTTGGAAGGGAAAGAATTGGACACAGTAAAGGTCTTTGTTCGCCCAGCTTTTTTGGTTTCCTCAGCTGTAAATGTGGAAAGAAAAGAACTCATAATATACTGAGAGGAGCTAGAGGCTGCAAGCCTGTCCGTAACTTCTGCTGCAATGGTTGCAGCTGACTTCTTTGGTGTTTGCCCTTTCCCATGGCATCTACTGCTGGTGGGGTCGCAGTTGATAGTTTGGAATCAGCCACATAATTTTCATCATTGAGATGTTTCCTCATACTGGCAGCTTCCTCTGCTTGTGCCTGTACCACCTAAAAATTCATTCCATTTATATCATTATATCAGATTGATATGTATTGTTTTCAAAAACATATGCTCTATAAGCATATGTCAAGCAAGAGCTAGTGCTGCAACGATGACAAGCCAATAACAGTTTCATGCCAGATATAGCCACATAAGTCTCAAGTACATCAGAGGTTTGACCAATTACTACAACTTGCCAAGGGGTAAGAGAAAAATCATTAAAATTTTGCCTGCTAATCAATGCTTCAAGTACTCAAGCAGTTGATTACTGATAAGGATTGACAGGAAAACAATATATTAAATACTGCAGAAGTATACAGGATTGCACAATCTAACAGATCGCCACATAGATAAATTTAAAAAGGGTCGAGACATTGTCCTATACATTGTCCAAACAGACACATAAATATAAGTAAAATACATTGTCCTGAAATACGTGGTAAGGGTATAATGGTTACAAATATATTGAAAAGGGTCGAATTGTATAGAAGTAAAAACACAAAGGGCTGAGTTGTACAAAGGACAAACATAAAGGGTAGTGAGGTAAAAAAAATTACTATAAGGTTCATGTGTCCAAATGGACATACTTGAAGGGTCAATATGTTAATAACCTATTAAAAAATGAAACATTATTGATGAGATGCTAACTTGCATTGTGCTAAATAGCACCAGTTCATCTGACCACCAAGAGACAACAAGACTACTTAGATAATATGAAACTATCTCAACTTCTAGGCATCAGAGCACAAACCTGTATCTGTGTCCGAACATTTTCCAATTCAGATTCCTGGTAAGGAAAAAAAGATAAGTAAGCACAAGCATTCAACAGCTTGACCAAGTTGATTTATACTTTAGATTAAAAAATACAACGGAATTTCCATTATCAAGAAGAATCCCCATGTTACCTGTTCATTCAGTGCATTTCATAACTGTGACACAAGGGCCAATCTATTTGCTTCAACAACTGAAAGCTTATCAATACACCGATGCAATTTTTTTTTCGTCCTCCTCTAGATCTTTGGCTACCGCCTTTCTCTTAGGATCCTTAGATGGAACTGGGGGGGGTGTTAAAATCACTATGTCGAGTATTTAATAGAAACATGGAGGAAATGTTAAAGGAAATTAACATTAAGAGTCAATAGAACCAGTCTGGGAACACATCTATAAAATTTGAAGTTTAAAGAAATGGTTAACTTTGCATAATTGCCTGCTACCTTGGCTTAGGGTAATGTCAACTTCTTTTTCCATCTTTCTGACACGATGGATAGCTGACTTGCATTTATTGATTTCCTCATCTTCAGTCGCATGTTCATTGTCTACCAAGTGAAATGCTGACACTATCTTCTTTGTTGTTCCCCCAATTGTCAGTTTCTTGCATTCAAAACTACAGAGTTAGAAATGCCCAAATGCATTGTTGATTAAAAAGTAGGTATATCATTAATAGCTAATTTTACTGGAATTAGAATGGATAAATGGATAAAGCTTGATAGATATGGTCCTTGATGGTACTTTTTGCACGGAAACCAAACACCCTCCTCTATTCCCATATGTTAATCTAGAAATGAAAGCTATCAGAACATACCTTACGATGCATTTATCAGCTAGGTACTGCCACCCAAACATAAAATGATCCACATGCATTGGTAATTTGGTACTTTTAGGACATGGGTGCATAATTTTTATATAAAAGTGGATCCAACCATAATTTACATAAGCTGGTATCAGATAAATTATGATAAGTACAACCAGATAAAAAATTAGCATATGCTCAAACTCAATCAATATTTATACGCGGTTGAAAATATAGATCATTGAATTATGAGGGATGGAAAAGAGCAGGCTGTACCAATTTGGAGACAACATTCTTTTCATACTCGCTGCCTTTCTCTGTAAGATCTTTAATTGCCTTGGGGAGAACCTTCCAGAACTCAGTGACAAATTCATTTCCTTTACGTTTGCTATTTTACATGATATAATTAGCAAGGGAACTTTGTGAACTATCATGATTCTACTACAGAACCATATTTACAAAAATTAAATTTGCAAAAAAAAAAACAACATGATTCTACTACAGAACCAGTTCTATTAAACTTACATTTAAAATTTAAATATGTAAAAACCATGATTCTACTATTCTATTAAATTTACATACAAAACTTAAATATCTAAAAATCATGATTATGCAACAGAACCAGATCTACAAAACTTAAGTTTGCAAAAAAAAAATTGATATATAAACAAATTACACATTAAATATATTAACAGTGGTTCTACTGTAGAACCAAATCACATTACACAGTATATAAACAAAAATTTAGGTTCTATTACAGAACCAAAATTTTAAATTTTTTTATAAATCAGGATAGAATTGTACATAACTCTACTCTAGAACCAGAATTTAACATAACTGGTTCTATTTCAAAACTACAATTCATATCTTAATTTAATACACTAAAACTAATTTCATAAAACTACCTTAATGCTTCTAAGGAACACAACTTCGGGACTATGGGGATGTGATTGGGGTGGGAAAGAATTGCAGCAGTTGAAAGCGGATATTCATTAATGTAGAAACATTCACCAATCATATCAAAATAAGAGAAAGAATGGTGAAAAATAAGGATTCCTGTGCTAGTTTGTTTTGTGCTCTACCGTTTTGTTTAATAAAATAACAAAATTCGCAAGTGTAGAGTGATCTACTTGTTGGCCAAGACGAGTAGCTTTTGTAAAGCACAACTTTACAAATTTTGGTTCCATTACAAAACCTTAATTTTAAAATAATAATAAGCATTAAATAAATTCAAACATGCTTCTACTCTAGAATAACAATGTAATAGAATTTGGTTCTATTATAGAATCACAATTCATACGTATTTATTTAATGCCTATTTATAGAAGCACAACTTTAGAAATTTTGGTTCCATTACAGAACCTTAATTTTAAAACAATAATGACCATTAAAATAAATTCAAACATGTTTTTACTCTGGAACAACAATGTAACAAAATTTGGTTAACCACATTTTATACGTATTTATTTAATACCTATTTAGAGAATCACAACTTCACAAAATCTGTTTCTATTATAGAACCTTGAATTTTAAAACAAAAATAAGCATTAAATTAATTCAAACATGCTTCTAGTCTAGAACAATAACGTAACAAAATTTGGTTCTATTACAGAACCATAATTTATACCTATTAATTTAATGCCTATTTTTATAAGCACGAGTTCACAAATTTTGGTTCTATTACAGAACCGTAATTTTTAAACTAAGTACGAATAGAATCAGACTTACGAAATTGATTCTATGTTAGTAACACGTATGCATGTAGAATCAGATCCAAGCAAATCGAAATCGTACAAAATTATTATGAATAAACATATACACATAAACAAGCTCATGATAATCAAAAAATTGATGAAAAACAAATCGAAATAAGAGAATCGATGTTGATTATTACCTTTCCCAACATTTTTTGATCGATTGATGCTTGCGATAATCTTTAAAGAAGCTCGAGATAATCTCTCCTTCTCTCTGGCGCGCACGCTCTCTCTCTCTCTCTCTCGCTCTCCCTCTCCGACTGTGTACTGCGTGTATTATGTGCGTATAATTGTCGTAATGATTTTAATTTTTAATTATTTTATTTAACTAAATCACAACCGTTAGTTAATTAATGGTTAGATTATGGATCTCCACGGTACTCTATATAAGATGGGTCTCTATGGAGTGTGACTCTATATATATATCCACATAAATTTATATATGTATGTATTTATGTTTGTACATGTGTTTGTATATATAAATATGCATATTAATTATACAACAATTAATATATTACAAATAATGAAATATTAATAGATTATACAACATAAATGTATGTATGTATGTATGTATGTATGTATGTATGTATGTATATAGTACTTATGCATGTATAATTAATAATTATGTATGTATGTATGGATGTATGTATGTATGTATGTGTGTATGTACATATGCATGTATAATTATTTATGTTTATTTATGTATAATTAATAATTATGTATGTAGTGTATGTATGTATGTATGTATGTATGTATATATGTATGTATGTATGTATGTATGTATGTATGTATGTATGTATGTATGTATGTGTGTATGTACGTATACATGTATATTTATTTATGTATGTGTAGTATAATTAATAATTATGTATGTATGTATATATGTGTTTATGTATGTAGATAATGATTTTTAATTTAAGCTCAAATGCTCATATAGCTCAATTGGTTATGTTGTTGAATTTAGTATTGTAAGGTCATGGGTTCGAATCCCTTGAATAACAATATTTTTACAAATATTTAGAGTTAGGTTTGGAGTGAGGTTCGGAGGATCCGAGCCTATGAATAAATTTGCTCAGGGAAACCCCCTGTTGGTGTATTAGATATATAATAGATAGATAATAGATTACTTTTAACTAGTTGTTTTTTTCTTTCCCAAAGCATTAATATATCTTCTTAAATTTTTTACCGTTTAATGATAACCGTTTAATGTCGATTTTTTCTAGCTCTGGCATACATAAACTTACGTAGGCCATTATTCCATGGAGAACCAAATTAGATAGAGTCCAGTGGAGAACCCTCTCCTTTAATCTCAGCCTTTGGATCAGGGTCTAATCCAACGGCTCAAACTATTATACTAATTAATTATTAAAAATAAAATTTTATTTTCATAACCGTTGGCCGTTGTATGTAGAGGTTTATTATACACTGATCAGCTCGTCTCCTGCAATCTCTCCGATTAAATTTCACCGGCAATCTCTCCGACGATATCTCTCTGTCCTGTAACTCTGTCGCACTCTTCGATTATAATCGAATTTATATCGTTTTAGATCAATTCGCTCTTCGTACGATCTCTTTCCGACGAAAACTATGGCGTCTTCATCAAATCAAGCTCTAAACTATGATTCTACTGTTGCTACTGAGTGTTCATCAGGTTTTAGCCTTTAACCTTCAGTTTTCTACACATAATATGTTAATATATGTTTCGATTATGTAGTAGAATCAATTACAATCTTAAAACTATGCTTCTACTGTAAATTGACTACTCATCATGCTCGAACCTTTATCCTTCAGTTTCGTCCAAAAAAAATTGTTAGATTATGTTTTGATTCTGTAATAGAATCAAAAATTATGTTTGTTATATATTTAGTTGTTCTTCTGAAGTTTATTCTACAGTTTCTGATTCTGTTATGGAATCTAAAAAACCTGTAAGTTTCTTCAATGATCAGTTAGTACTGTTCATCTTAGTTTCATTTGACTGTTTATGATAAAATTTCATATTTTTGCCCATATGCTTCCTTTTTAGCTGGATTGAATGATTAACAATAATTGTTTTATACATATCGTTCGATTTTTAGAGTATTCTATATTAGAATCACAAATAAATTTACGATTTTAAAGGCTTTAGTATTCCATTGTATTCTATAAGCTTTACGATTTTCATTGCTTCTGATGAACACTTTGATTCTACTACCAACAATTACTTTTATTCTACATCCAACAATTACGTTATTATGTCGGTATTTGTCTTGGTTCTCCAGTAGCATCAAAATAGTTGCGTAGTCAGTTTTTGTGATTTCAACCTATGTAGTTTTAAAATTATATTTGGTTCTGTTATTGCATCACATACAGTTGATCAAATTTTAGTAGTCGTAGTAGTTCGTATCTGCTACGATTAATATTGAACCTAAAGGCATCTCAAGTAATTAGCATCCAATTTTTTTGTTAGGGCTACATTTTCCTGTGTATTATTTTAGCGTCGTAATGTCTAGTTTTTGTAATCATTTGTACGGGTTGTGTAGGCAAATATAATTAGCTCTATTTTAAGCAAGTTCAAACCTGATGTACACTAATTGCATCTCTCCCATTTGTCACTCAGTCTTTTACTTGGTTTTTTTACATTATCATAATATTGAATTTAAGGTTTTGAAACATATGTTACTGATCCTGACTAACATTTTTTAATGGTTTATTTTTGTCTTTTATTCAGTCAATGTTCCGTATACTGAAAATAGTTATGCTGTTGAACTTGGAACTGATTCCACTGGTAATGATATGGTCGAAGATTTGTTAGAAGGCTTTGACGATTCTTTTAGTAAAAGCAGCAAGTTATGGATTCCCAAAGTGCTTGATGACAAAGTTAGACCATACCCTGGCCTTCAATTTACCGATATTGAATCTTGTTTTCAGTTCTACACTGAGTATGGAAGGCAGGGTGGATTTGAGGTTCGGAAGTCAACACAAAAAGTCAGACAAGGCATTATTGTTACGAAATATATAGTTTGTTCAAAAGCAGGGCACCACGAAATTTCTATGTCAAAAAATTTGGCTGCTAAATCAGATTCGTCTCATTCGTCCAGTACTGTTGATGTGAAATGTAGGAGGACTGTCACTAAGAAATGTGAATGCAATGCAAAGATAATTCTGAAGTATAGGGGCTTGAATTGCTATGCAGTTTCCTCTTTTATTGAGGGTCATAACCACCCGTTATCATCTGAATCTGACAAAGAATTTCTTCGGTCCAATCGATCCATGACTTCTTTTGAGCGTAGATTTGTTTTAGATTCTGCAAAATCAAACTTAGGCCCGTATAGAGCTCATAACCTGTGCAAGTCCATTTCTGGTTCTTACTCTTCTGTTGGTGCAACTACCGTGGATTTCCAAAATTGGATGAGGGATATTAAGCTTTACATTGGTCATCATAATGCTGACATGTTGCTTCAAAAATTCGAAAATAAACATGACACATCAGATGGAGGCTTCTTTTATGAATATCATACAGATTCAAATGGCCACCTAACTCGCTTATTCTGGTGTGATGTTCGAGGTCGCAGGAATTATGATGTTTTTGGAGATGTTGTGTCTTTCGATGCAAATATCGTACAAATAAGTAAGTTTTTTATATTTCCTTTGCATTCAATCATCGTTCAGTCATTCACATATATCACTGACTATGTTATTTATTTATTTGCATTATAGGTATAGTATGATTTTTGTTCCATTCATTGGGGTTGATAATCATTGGAAGAGTGTCACATTCGCTTCCGCTTTGCTTAACCAAGAGACTGCACCAAATTTTACGTGGGCGTGTGAGGCTTTTCTAAAGGCTTTTACACGCCCTCCAAAATGTATAATAACAGATCAGTGTCTTGGGATGAAAGTAGCGATTGATACAACATTTCCCCGTGTTATGCATCGATATTGTATGTGGCATATCATGCAAAAATTTCCAGCCAAGGTACATGAATTCTTAAAAGTTTGAATTTTAAAACCAAATTAGTATTGATTTTCATATTTTGGCGTTTTTCTTATGAGTTTATGCTTCTTTAAAAAAAAAATTGTAGATTGGTCCTGTTTTTTGTATGGAGTCTGGTTTGATGAAAGCACTTAATAAGCTTGATTTAAATAGTTGTTCTAATGTAGAACCAAATTTTGCCAAATTTTAGTTCTATTACATAAGCACAATTTATACCTTTACATTTATACACAAAACTGGTTCTATTACAGAATCATAGTTTATACCTTACGATTTGTACACAAAACTGGTTCTATTACAGAACCACAAATACAACATATGTAGTAGAACAAAATTAGTTTTGGTTTTCATATTTGGCGTTTTTCTTATGAGTTTATGATTTTTTTTTTAAAAAAAAAAATTAGATTGGTCCTGTTTTTTGTGCGGAGTCTGGTTTCATGGAAGCACTTAATAAGTTTGCTTGGTCGTCACACTTGACGGTTGCTGAATTTGAAGAAGGTTGGGATGCGGTGCTTAAGGAATTTGGATTGACTGAACATGTTTGGTTGAAAGAAATCTATTCTATTAGAGCCTCATGGATTCCTGCCTTCTTTAGGGACAAGCCTATGGGAGCATTACTGAGAACAACTTCAAGGTTAGAAAGCAGCAACTTCTTCTTTAACCATTTTGTCCAAAAAGGTGACACACTTTCAGAGTTCTACTTGTGTTATGAGAGTGCCATTGACAAACAGTTTCATGATCAAAAGAAACTGAATAATACTGACTTGAATTGTATTCCACAACCTATAACTGAGAAGGACATTGAAAAGCATGCAGCTCGGCTTTACACTCGTTCTATGTTCTACAAGGTTCAAAAACAAATAAAGGCGAGTTGTTTTCATATCAGTCTGGCAGGCCAACCAACGGTTGTCGATGGTGTGAATAAGCACATAGTTCGTGATAAAAGTTTGAATGGGAAGTCGTTTGAGGTTGTCTTTGCTCCGTCGACAAATGATGTAAGCTGTTCTTGTAAGCTTTTTACTAGAGTGGGTTATCTCTGTCGACATTGTTTTTACTGTTTAGGTCTTTGGGGGGTGGATGAAATTCCATATCAGTTCTTATTAAAGCGCTGGATGAGAAATGCAGATAGATTTTGCAAATTGAAGTTTTCTGCTGAAACTGAAATTAGTAGTGATGGGTAGATAATTAGAGATACATCAAATAAAATATGGAGGGAATACCAAGCTTGCTTTGATAATGTTTCCAGTAATGTAAATGGTTTACATTATTTGTTGGATGAAAGAAGTGTTTGAGGACTAGAATTGAAGAAACATATGTGAAGTGTCCAGTAACAAAGGATGACATGCTTCAAGAAATATTTGGTGTTAGGCCTTCAGGTTCAACTATTGTTCGTCCGCCACTGCCAAGTAATAACAAAGGAAGCCGAAAAAGGATCCATGGTCCTGCAGAGTTAAGTTGTGATGGTAAAAAGAGGAGATTAAAGATGTGCAAAGCTTGTAATACATTAGGTTATCATGATTCACGTAAATGTCCAAAGAAGGGGCAACAGCTTCAACAAAATCCTCCCTCTCAGAGCGTCCAGAGTACATTAAATCAGTCCATGCAACCTCAACCTTCCAACAGTCAGAACGTTCATACAAATGGAATCCCCAATTCCACTAGTGAAGTACAACAAACAGGTAAGTCTTGCTCATTGTTTTATTTCCATACTACCTGTATCAAACTGAATTTTTAAGTTAACTATGCAGTTGTTTGTGCATAGAGCTTTTAATTTCAGTTGAAAGAAAAAAAATTAAAGTTTGCATTGTTTTCATGCAGCGGGTGCAGAAAAAGAGGGGATTTGAATCAAACACTTGCATTGAAAAAGAGGGGATTTGAATCAAACACTTGCATTGAGGGAGCTCATGGAGATAAACATTGAAACTCTGTTCTGTTGAAACGTTGATAAAAGATTGAAAATGTTCATTTGTGACTAATTCTCTGTATTAGAGTTTCATTGTCTAATTGAATATCTGAATCATGCCAATTTTCTTTGTTTTGTATAAGCTTTTTGGTTCTTACATTGTAAAAAGACACCGTTTTGGTTGAACGGTTTTAAGCATCCTTATTAGTTGATGTTCTTTGTTTTGTATATTTTTTTTATTCTAGTGCTCTATGAAATTACTTAATCTGCCAGTAATTGATAATCAAATATTTTGATTTGTAGTTTTTCCCTTTCTGTTGATTCCATAGTAGAACCAAAAGAGAAATACTTTTGGTTCTGTTGCAGAATCATGTGGATATTCACCATGAAAATATTACACAAATGCAAACCACTTATATACAATAGTAATTTGTACAGGAATTAAAGTTATTTACAACCAAGTACCACAATTTGTCCAACAAAGTTATTTACAAGCAATCACAAAATAAAAGTTGCATTTTAACCAACAAGTCAAGATTACATAAAACATAATAAGCGATCCAATGTCCAGGATCAATGGTCGACCTCCATGTTGCTGTCATGCCCTTCATCTATATCATTTGCCCTATCTGGTGAACGAACCGATCTAATGGCTCGACGAGGCACACCTGCATAATTAGGATCACCTGCATGGCTAGCGGCAGTACTAAAGCTTTCCTCAGAAAGATTAACAAGAGGATTAGCAGAGCAGTCCATGAGATTATAATCTCTCTCAAATCCTGGTTTGTGAGGACATTTATTTTCAAGTTTGTGATCAGGGCTGCAACATAGTGAACATGATCCATTTTGCAGGTATTCTATGGTAATTCTTGCATGCGTGAAGGTTTCATCAATACCAGGAACTACAACAAGAATTTGTTTTGGCCTAGAGTGCATATTACTCATTTCGAGACATATCTTGGCAGAATATCCTGTCTCATTTCTGGCAGCGGTAGTCCAGGTACTAAGCCCATCATTTCGGATGACTGTACCTAATGCCTCAGCAATATATGTAAGCCCTTCCACGGACCAATATGGCCTTGGAATATTTTTAATGTTCACCCACTGGGTACAAGTATCAAGGGTGTATTTGGCGGAAGGATATTTGTGAATTATAGGACCAAACACAAAAATCTTCCCTTCTACATTTACAGGCCCTAGAGAGATGACTTTGTCCCTTATTTCTTCATTATCAAATTTAAAATAAAAGAAGCCCGATTCATCAAAATTTATAAAATTAAAACCCCAAGATTCAAATCTTGATGACATGAACTGTTGTACCATTTGAAGGTTAGACTTCTTGTTTAAAGCATGATAAAAAAAATAGCCTAAGCAACTAAGTTTCTAAGCCTTTTCAGCATTTACAAAGAATTGTAATGGAGGATGGACGATTGTGGAACAATTATAGGAAGAGCAGTGATAAGTGTTGTGAATATCATTGCCTGATTCATTCGAAATAGCATCAAAAAGCGAACATTTATAGTAGTCTAATGGAGTTATACCTTTTGATTCCAAATCAGAAAAAAATTTATCCCTTGCAGAATAGCGAGATTTTGCATGCATAACCCTTTCGGCAGATGTTGGTGTTATCCATGATTGAAGTTATTCAATTGGGATTGGTTGAATGGGATTTTGGACTCCAAAATTAGCCACAGGGTGGACCTCAATCCTACGACCTTCAAGAAACCATATTTGTTTACTTGTTGATGATGAACTGCCATATTTTTCCAATGCTTTGGATAATGAAGCCATATTGTACAGAGTATAAATTTGGGGTAGTTTCTTTTGTTTTTTTATGAGAAAGAAAATATGTGGCGGTTTGTAGTTGTAACTGAAAATGAAACTTAACTTAAATAGTTGTTCAATTCAAAATATGAGTCGTGACTCATTCGTACGTTTTTTAGACTTGATTTATATTGAACGTAATGATTCTATTGTAGAACCAGTTTAAAAATTTGGTCATTTTCCTTATTTTTTTCCCATTCTAATCCTTGGTTCTACAATGGAATTACTCAAGTATTCTTGATTCCAATGTAGAATAAAATTACCAAATATTAAAAACTTATATATCATTTTGTTGAATTATTATTTAAGTTTTAATTTGTATTTTCTCAGGGGTTAAAAAGTTTTAATTTGGGGTTCAATGAGTTTAATTTGCGTTTTAGAACTATTAAATTTAAAATTTTTAAATTTAAATTTTTTAAATTTATCTGTACCTCCCCTAGGGGTTCAAAAGTTAATTTTTTAGGGTTCAACATTTGCATTTTGGGTTTTAGAAATATTTAGAATTACAAATAAATCGTATACAGAATTAGGGTTTAAGGTTTAGAGTTTAGGGTTGTTTACAACCCTAAACTCTAAACTTTAAACCCTAACTTTTCCTGGTTTTTAAAAAATCGGGGCTGGTCCCCGATTTTTAAAAAACCAGTCCGCCGGACTTATTAAGCAAAATCAATTTTTAAAATTTTATCTGTGTTCCCTTATGGGTTCAAAAGTTAACTTTTTAGGGTTCAACATTTGCATTTTGGGTTTTAGAAACATTTAGAATGACGAATAAATCGTATACCAAATTAGTAAATAAACGCAACTAACAAAATTATTATATAAATTTTTGATTCTATAGTATGACTTTGAAACATATAATTAATTAGATTAAATATATTTCTTAATATGATATTTTAATTTATTTTTTAGAATCTAATAGTAGTACTTTAAAATGTAATGAATTCTACTCTTCAAAGGCCTTGTACAAGTAACATGGGATTATTTTTTAAATATTGGTTCTAAAATAGAACCACATTAGATAATGGAATGTTTATGAATTTTGTTTTGGCAAATGTGACTCTGAGATACATTGACAAATTGAAACTTGCTAAATTGAAGCTTGAGTGTCGAATTTTACTTTTGAATCTATTGTAGAAATAGGTGGATAGTAATTTCCATTGATTGTTTTGCAACATAGCTTTTGGTTTTACAATGGAATGCACAATCAAGTGTTCATGATTCCAATGTACATTCCGATAACAAGACAAGCATATATAGGTTGCCTTGGACCGATAGTTCACCACTGAACTTGGTTTCCCACAATAATCACAAAGATATATATTGTTCACTGTAACAACATCTGACCTCTATAATTTCAAGGTTAGATTTTGTTATAGTGATGATTTACAACAAACCAATAGAAAGTAGTCACCAACATCATATTATAATACTACATGAATAAAACCAATCCAGATTTCTTTAAATTTAAAATGCGAAAAATAGTACAACTAAGATCAAAATTCAGTCTCAACAGACAAAGTTAATTAACTTCACATTTACTGTTAAAAGCATCTAGAATACGTAATCAAAGTATCTAAGATAATTCTGAAGAGATAAAAAAAAAACTACATTCATAATTCTCTGTCATTTCATCCAACTATCATAGTTCATTCATCGCCTTGATCTCATCAAACATCTTGTGCTTGATATAATTGATGGGGGAGTATACAATCTTTGCTGCATATATCTGGCGTGCTCTTTGCAGCTATTTTTTTTTGCATATATTCCTGCACCAATATTAAAAGTTAGTTCAAAAATTCATAACAAATAAATGATAGGTAAATCAAGGGTAGATTTAGGATCAGTAAAGCTAGGATTTGACTTAAGTTTGAGATAAAACATCCGACAATTTGATAAAAGATGCAAACACACCATATTCCTTCATTACTCATACCTAAACAGTGTACCTAAGTAGATGTTTCGATTCTGTATTGAAATTATATTCTGCAAAATGCGTGCTAAACTTTTTAGACCTCACCAACATGTGTTGAACTCCTAACTACTTGAACCTAAGACCAGTATCACCGATAGAAACTGTACATAGGTTGCACTGTTGCCTCAGAAATTATATCCAACCACATTAAACTAAATCACCAATTATTTTTCAAAATATTACTGACCATACACACATAATTAGACACTGCTACAGTTTTATAATAATTACATACAGTTTCATAATAATAATTACTTACAGTTTCAGGTGCAAATTTGCATTCCCATTTTTTACTCCATTTCCCATGTAAGTCTCCATGTGATTCATTGCAAACACTCCAGAATCGATGTTCTTGTTTTTGGTTTGCCATTTCATTTCTAAGAGTGTTATTGGAGCATTCCTTATTTGCTGTGTCTTCCATAGGCTGTGATCTTCAAAATACTTGGAAATATTTTCACGCTGAAATTTTGTAGTAATAGCATTAGTTAACAGGATGAAACAAATTAATTTTAAGGTAGTTTTTAAGGCCTGAAAATTACCAAAGTTTCGGGGATTGCATCATATAATAAAACATATCTTGCCCAACTCTGTTGTCAATAATCTCAATTGCAAATTTCTTCAAATTGCAGCATATAACGTAGTGATTGTTTGCATTGTAGACGGGGAAGAAAATCTACGCATAAAACATAATTGTTAACGAGTGACTCAGTGAACTTACCCTCGACTAAAAGAACAGACAGACAGCGACTCATAAGAACTAGTGTTGTGTATAAAAATCCTGTAAACTCAACAACAATCAGAAAACAATATTTCGACAGCTAATTACAAAAATGAACCGAACCAACAGCAAACAACACAGAGTTGTACAAGTAGAGAAGGACAGTGTAGCTTAGTATAAGTAGAGAGCTTCTATAGTACAATAAAAAAACTACAAACACATAAATATGCTTCAACAGTAGAATCAAAATCTAGTCACAACACATATACTTGATTAAAAGGCTGATACTCATGTGATTCTACTATACAAGTTATATATAGCTACAAATACAAACATGCTTGTATGTAGAATCAAAAACTACAAGTACACAAATAACCTTCTGTAGTATAATCAAGAATTTACACAAAACAAAAATGACGTCAAAGAATATCAACATAAACATGATTCTATAGTAGAATCAAAATACACAAAGCAAAAAAAATACATCAGATATGGTTCTAATCTACTGTAGAATCAAATTATTAGCAATTACCTATTAATTTCGAATTCTAGTATAGAATCGTTTTGTTGTGATTAAACAACTGTTTCTATTACAGAACCACGTCTAAATTTAGGTTCTAGCAACCAACAGCAAACATCACAACGAAACTTAGCATTATCAAAACAGGACACCACTGAACTCAGAGTTCGACAACAACTAAATTCATAAATAGCAGACAGACAGCGACTCGCATCATCAAACAAATAGACTCAACATCAACTCGACAACAATTTAACTAAGAACTCACACAGCAACTCAGTGAACTAAGAACTTACCAGATCAACATTTTTTATTTCAACTTTATGTTTGAAAAGTATCAAATCCAATTGATCACGAAACTTCATAAATACCACGTGGCTGTCTTTACTCTCATCCCCAACTTGATTTGATTTGACTACGTTTCCCAACTACCACATAAAGAGAAAAACTCAGCAGTTCATAAATTGTAATTTCTAATATTAAATCAAGTTGTTGTTTATGGAATTTACCGTTACTAATGTGTTGCAAAAGAATCTTAAAGGAGACTCAGCTGATTTGTATTTTTCATCCTCATTCAGAATACTTGTCTAGGCATCCACGACATTGAAAAGTATTTCATTTCCAAGCCTTAAACTTTGAATGTGGTGCCTATAGCAAACGGTATTATTCCAGCGAAAAATTTCATCCCTGCAGAGTTGTACAAGTAGAGAAGGACAATGCAGTTTAGTATAAGTAGAGAAAGCTTCTACAGTACAATCAAAAAACCACCCACACATAAATATGCTTCAATATTAGAATCAAAATCTAGGCACAACACATACACGTGATTAAAAGCCTGATACTCATGTGATTCTACTATACAAGTTATATACAGTTAAAAATACAAACATGCTTGTATGGTAGAATCAAAATATGCAAAACAAAAAAATACATCATATCTGGTTCTAATCTACTGTAGAATCAAATTATTAGCAATTACCTATTAATTTCGAATTCTAGTATAGCATCATTTTGTTGTGATTAAACAACTGGTTCTATTACAGAACCACATGTACAACATAAATTTTGGTTCTAGCACAAAAACAAAATGAACCGAACCAACAGAAAACATCACAACGAAACTTAGCATTATCAAAACAGGACACCACTGAACTCAGAATTCGACAACAACTAAATTCATAAATACGACTGCCATAAAAGAACAGAGAGACAACGACTTACATTCCTCCTCCTGGTCGATCTGTACAAATCCATTTCCAAACTTCATCTTCCTCTTTTGTAAGTTTTGGCTTGTTCAAATAAATTATTCGACTTCTGAATGGTGATTTATATAATTCCCCCACCTTCTGCACCCTTCTTATTTTGTTATAACCAAACTCTTGTTCCACTCCGGATTTCCTATGAATTATTTTGCTAAAAATACCACCATCAACAATTTCACCACCTATTTTTAATTCACCTAAGAAATCATCTATATCGATCAACTTATTATAAGCCCTGTCATGTTCTGCAAGCATTAATATGTCAAATGTTTTCCAATCACTGATTGTGAAATAAGGCCATTCCTTTTCAATACTGTTTTGAACAAAAAAAGTGCTTGCTAAGAAGTTATATATACATTTGTTGCAAGTACAACTATGTAACATATTATACCTTTGCTCTGTGCTTGCTCCCAATCTTTCTTTGTATTCTTTCACCTTTTCATTGTTTGGGAAAAGTTTCTCTGCCATTTCCAAACTTTCACCAAATGCTTTCTTCATCCTTTCCAGTTCAACAAATTCATTCTCCAGTTTTGACAGGATACCCTAGTGTCCACACAAATATTTGAATTAGTGCACAATGATATGACAATGTGATAAGTTTCAGTCACTATTTATAAACTAAATTTTACCTTTTCTGTAATCGTATCACTTGTACTGTGTTTATTTTGAACATCTCTAGCAATGGACTATATAGAATTATTGATTGAGTTGTCTAGAGAGACCACTGGACTGCAGGGTACTCCTTTAATCGTCTATTCTAGGGTGTTAAAATTGTCATTGCCTCCAAATTCCTAACATAATAGAACCAAATAAATATTTCCTCGACTCTATAATGTAACCAAATTAAAGAGGGCTGCAGTTAAATGCACTTTAACATAAATATTTAAACAGATAATCCATAGTGGAATAAGTTTTTGTTTCTCGCAGCATAATTCCAGTGACCATCAATATCTCTGAACAACTATTTTTTACATGATAAGTTTTATGATTAGTTAAGTACGGCATCCAAAAACATATAATAGAATTATACCTTTTCAACAGGTTTTCCATCATCCTCGCCAGCTAGTTCTTTATCATCTTGATGAACAACTTCTTCATCATCCTTCTGAACAAATTCTTCAGTATTCTGCTGCAAATTCCCTTCCTTGCTTGGTTTCTGGATCTCAATCTGCATTATTGTTTTTGAAAATGATTAACATACAGGTAACACAATTATTTTAACTAAGTTTTCTGAACCAGAAAATTACACTTACAATTTCTCCTTTGCCAAAACTATTA
The DNA here is from genome assembly GCA_037693485.1 of Kitagawia praeruptora. Taxonomy (NCBI): domain Eukaryota; kingdom Viridiplantae; phylum Streptophyta; class Magnoliopsida; order Apiales; family Apiaceae; genus Kitagawia; species Kitagawia praeruptora. The sequence continues at coordinate 103,878,958 of CM075350.1, forward strand.
TCAAGCATCTCAACTGTGTTCCTTTCTCTCACCCTTGAGTGAACCCATCCAAGAAAAGCGGGATATGTTTTGTCTACAGTTACTAAACGGTTCTCTGTCCGGGAAAGGTAGAAATACTACAATTTACAACATGACAATGCACCAGGTCACATTACAATTAAAGAATACTTTTAATTAAATAATCATAAACTTAAAAGATTTTAACTTACAAGTAGGAAAACTAGGGAACCGGTGTAGAATTGAGTACGTGGATTAACCCACCATTGCTCATGAGAAGTATGCAAATTTTCTATTACTGGTTTGCACCAGTTATAGGCTTTTGCATTGTCATAATTTCCAGTGAATTTCAATACCTTCAGGCATACAAATGAGGTTTTGTTTGTATTGATAAACAGGTTGGCCATCAATACCATGAAGTTCTGCTTGAAATTACATCTGCCACTATAGATCCTTCAATTCTTTCACGAACCTCCTTCTCGGTAATTCTGCTAGCTGGCTTTCCCGGAAATTGGTTTTTCCATTCAGATATTCTTTCATTATTACCTTCGAAAGAAACAACCTCTTGTCCTCTTGGAAGACCTAGTACATCAAAAACGTCTTCTTCTATGACTTTGAGTTTGCGATCAGGAAGCAGATACATGTAACCCTCCATATGGTCATACCACCAGAGACATTTTACTGCCAGAAAATGAGGGAACATCTTGCCCCTCATCGAGAAAAAAAGTAAATGCCCAAATCCAGCTTTGTTGACCCACTCTTTCTGAGCAGCAGACAACCCTTCAACCACGGCTGTGAAAGTGGATGGGTATGCTCTCAAATTAACTTTCTGTGGGTCCTCGTGGTTATTTTCTATTTTGGCTACCTTCTTTGGCTTCTTCACCTTCTTCTGACTTGTCTATCAGAAACAAAAAGGAGAAAAAACAATTATTAGTATTCCAAGAGGCATGCAGAATTAATAACATAATTACATTATTTGTTAAATACCTGCACTCGAGCTTTTCTTTTATTCCCCTTGGTTGTCCCTCTTGGCTTTTTATGCAGGGTTATTTCAAAATCACTATCATCATCATTCATGATAGTAGATGAATCTCCATTCTTTTTTGCAGCTGAAATTGTTTTACCCTGATGGAATCCAAATAAAGAAAAAAAAATCAAATAGATGTCATTCAACATTGTATTAGTTATACTTTATTCTACTATAGAACCAAGTTTGTTTTTTTGATTCTATTGCAGAACCATAAGCATCAAGTTACATGATCTCGTTTTTTTTCTCTTCTTCACTTGAGAAATGTTTACGATCTTTGGGTCATCAAGTTCTTCATCTACCTTTCCTTCCATCTCGATTGGCTTTTTTCCTTTTCCCACATCAGAAACACCAATTACCTCAGGGTCATCAGCTTTAGCATCTCTAAGGCTTGAAAGTGTTTTGTTTACCCTCATCTTTATCTTGACCCTCCTTGAAGGTTTATTCTTGTTACATTCGAAAGTTGACTCATTAATCAGACTCACAGAATCCCCTTTGTGAGTTTCATCCTGGTGCACAATGTCTACTGGTGGTTTCACTATTTTTAACATCTCCTGTGAGCTCTCTGGCTGTGAGCTCTCCGAAGTATATATCACCAATGCACGTAGAGCATCGCTTCCTTCAAACGGATCATTTGCACGGGGAGTACCTTTTCCTAAATCAGCTTTCTTTTCAGCACCATCATCTTCCTCTATCTGTTCATTTTCAATTTCTTCATTTAGATCAGATGTTATGCTTTCAAAAAATTCTTGAACATCACTCTCATTGAACCAGCTTTCATCCATCTGTTAGGAATAACAATAAAGAACAGTATTAAGGTTCCATAGTAGAATCAAAACACTTTAATTATAAAATGCTTGAAGCATAAAAACATCCTTACAAATCCTGGATAGCCTTCTTCAACATTAAAATGCTCTGGACACGACAATATGAACTTGTATATGTAGTACAAAACATAGTGCCCACATTTTGTACCATCCTTCTGTTGTGGGACTTTTGGAACCTTGAATGCAATGTCGTCATATCCTTCTCTGCCCTCATTCTTGTATATATCAATGACAAAGCTGTTAAACATGAAATTATTAGCAAGTACAAATCAGATATATAGAATAACTACATTTTCTAATTATCAGAAAGTAAATATATAAACTAATAGAATCATAACAAGAACAAATATAAACGTACTGTCTAATTTCTGTTTCAAGGTGTTGGGGGTCTTCTCCGTGAAGCGAATCCAGTAGCAGAATACATGGACTTCTTGCGGTATTCACAGAATGATCCAAGTTGCATAAAATCACCAGGTTCCAATGGTTCCTGCCATTAAACAAAATTTAAACTATTTTCAATGAATGGATGGAAAAAATATAAAAAGAACAATTTATTCTTAAATATTTACTTACGCTTGACAGATTGGAATGAACACGTATCTTTTTTCAAAAACACTTTCGATGGATATCCAATACATTACATTTTTCCTTCCATCTTTTCTGTCCGCAACATAAGAACTGTACCACAGTGGGTCAAAGCATACATATCCTTCTCTTCTATTTGTTGGGATTTTCTTCCAGACAACACTTCAGTATGTGTGACAAATATATAGAACCAAAAATTAGGTTGGGAAAAAAATAAGGAAAATGACCAAAATTTTGAGTATCTATTTAAGTATATTAAGAATCAGAAAGTATGTTGCACATGTCATTAATCGACACATACTTCAAAAAAATTAACAGGAATACAGGAACATGCGTATAAAGTGACCTAATATCACACATACTCGACTCTCACTATACAAAGTTTCTAACCACTTGTCCTTACCCCGTACTTGCACATAGTAATTAACCGAACCTCCTACAAAAAATATTCTGCAAGGACTATCTAAATGAAAACCTACATGACCATTTACTACATTACAATGATAAAAATCAGAAGTTAAATGTCTTCAACCCAAACTAATTACTAGAGGGCATAAGTTAAATTAGGACTGTAAGGAAGCCTAAATAAATGCAAATGCTACCTCTATTCCCTAATAAATCTAATGGTACAAAAGATATCGAGTATAACACACATCTGTCACATAAAAATTCACCGTCATTTACTCAAAAATTCACTTTTACACATAAAACTACTACATACAATAACATGATTCTGTCAGACACTAAACCAAAATTTCCTCAATCAAGAAAAAATCAATACACATAAACAGTTACTAATAATCTATTTCAAACTAGATAAGCATTTAATAAAATTAATACATAACACAAACATATCCACAAGATGCTAAAACATAAATTATGTTTTCTGTACCTTTGATGCTCATCAAATGTTTTGGTGTTCAACTCTTCTTGTATATCAAATTTTTTTACGCTTTTTCTTGTCATTCGTGTTCTCCTGGATGAAGAACTTTTTCCTCTAAATTTCAATCTATTTCCGGAACGCGTAACTGGGAAATTTGTATAACAAACATTCTAAATATATATGTAGAATATATGTAGAATCAAATGTATTCTGTTTTTCTGTTCTACAATGCAACTATATTAGATTAGAACCAAATATACACAAAATCCCTTAGACCTCAACTAATGTGTATTCTAATGTAGAATCAAAATACAACTATGATTTTGTAGCAGAATCAAAATACACAAAACTGGTTCTATTACAGAACCACAAATACAACAGAAATTTTGGCACAAATTTAGAAACACAATTTATTCCTTACAATATAAACACAAAATTGGTTCTATTACAGAACAACAAATAAAACAGATGTAGTTACACATGAAAATAATTATAAACTCGCATTCTACTACCGATCAATGTTATAATCATTAAAAACTGATTATATTACACAAAACTGGTTCTATTACAGAACCACAAATACAACAGATGTAGATAAACATGAAAATAATTTATTTCTTACAATATAAACACAAAACTGGTTCTATTACAGAACCACAAATACAATAGATGTAAATAAACATGAAAACAATTATAAACTCGCATTCTACTACCGAATCAATGTTATAACCATTAAAAACTGATTCTATTACACAAAACTGGTTCTATTACAGAACCACAGATACAATACATGTAGATAAACATGAAAATATTTTTAAACTCGCATTCTACTACCGAATCGATGTTATAAACAACAAAAATTGACTGACATCAACAAAAAACTATAGAATCACTATAGAACTAGATCTAGTTAAGCATGCATACATTTTTTAAAACAAAAACACCTAATAATACCTATTCTTCTCGGAAATATCTTAATCTCTCTATCCGATTGAGAATAACCTGAAAATTTCAATTCAAAACCCTAAATCAACGAATTGAAGAAAAATAAAAATAAAATTTATAGAATGATGAAGATTATGAACCTTCGTTTCAAGCTCCAATGGTGTATTTTTGCTCTTTACTGTTCGATTCCTATCTCTCTCTCTCTCTCTCTCTCGATGAGCAGGTTGTATGTGTATAGTTGTGTGTGTATGTATTCCGTACAATGGTTATCGAAAATTATGACACTTGTCTGAAGTTTGTTTCTATTTTAAAAAATTGCCTTAATTTTTAGTTTAATTACAAAACTGCCATTGATGAATCTGGACCGTCTAATTGAATGGATGGCTAAGATTATGGTCTCCACATGGACTCTATGTAAGTTGGGTCTTCCTAGAATGGGACTCAAGTTACGTATATTGTTGTGCCTAATGCGTTGTTAATCAATCGAATGGAAATCTGCGCAGAGGGAAAAAAGTGTCAATAGTCAACTGTTGCCGCTACCCACTAGTGCTCGATTGTTTTGCAATTAGAATTAAAAATATAGTACTACTACCGATTAATACATGGGTTTTGGTCCCTGACAATCGTTTGTCAGGGACCGGTTATTTAACAATCGGTTTCACAACCGTTGGATCGTTGATCCAACGCCCCCCCTGGATTAAAAAAAAAAAATTACTGTCCGCTTCCACGGACAGGCAATCTGCCTATCCGTGGAAAATTATAGCGGACAGTAATTTTTTTTTTTTAATCTCAACCGTTGTATCAACGATCCAACGGCTGTGGAACCGATTGTTAAATAACCGGTCCCTAACAAACGATTGTCAGGGACCAGGACCCTTAATACATTAGTTCTTGCAACATCTTATATAATTTGATGCCTTCGTAGTAGAAGTTTTCAGGATATTGTCCCTATCTATCACAATTTGAAAGAAAATGACCTCATATATTATAGTTAAAAAATTTGGTTCCAAATTTCACTCCAAGAGATAGTATAAAATAACGTTTTAATTTTTTTTTCTTAACGCTAATGCGTTTAGCGTTAGAAAGGGTTGACCTTTTTTCTTTTGTTTTCTTGCTTGAAAATGCCAGATGAAACTTTGTTTTTAAAAGTAAACGCCACTTTATGTGGCGTTTGATTTTTTTTTTTTGTTCACGACGCTAATTCAAGTTAAGTTTGCAGTACTGGTAAACGCTAAACTAAGTTGAGTTAAAGTACAAAACGCCATTTCATGTGGCGTTTGTTTGTTTTTTTTTTTTTGCTTTTTCCTCCTGAATATATACGGTTTATTCGTTGTTTTGAATATTTCTAAAACCCAAAATGAAAACGCTGAACCCCAAAAATTAATTGTTGAACCCCTTAATTTGATTAAAATTGTATTTTTAATATTTAAAATTTTTAATTTTGAATCCGACGGCCTGATTTTTAAACGCTAACGCGTTTAAAAATCAGGATAAGTTAGAGTTTAGGGTCTAGGGTTTAGTGTTGTAAACAATCCTAAACCCTAAATTCGTATACGGTTTATTCGTCGTTCCAAATATTTCTAAACCCAAAATGGAACTGTTGAACCCTAAAGGTTAACCGTTGAAACCCCGATGGAATACAACTAAAATTTAAAATTTTAATTTTAAAAATTTTAATTAAATATTTCTAAAATCCAAAACGGAAACGTTGAATCCTAAAAGTTAATTATTGAATCCATGAGAAAATGCAAAAAAAAAAAAAAAGAGTACAAAACGCCACATAATGTGGCGTTCACCACCCCCCACCCCACTTTAAACGCTAGACGCATTAGCGTCTTTTAAAAAAAAGAAAAAAGAACGCTACATGATGTAGCGTTATTGTGTGATATACGGAGCCAATTTTTCCATTTATAATATTGAGATCATTTACTTCCAAATTGTGATATTGGATGTTTTTTCTCAAGTTTTTACTGGTTCTCCGTTGAACCTGAAAGATTGTCAAATATGACGGGAATATAACAAAAAAAATTAAATTATCCAATATAATGAATTAGACGTGTTTGATATTTTAAATATGTTTTTTAATTACAAATGTTCTACCTGAACATTAAAATAAGGAGGAAGAAGGTAGTCAAGTTTGCCATGACAAAGAATTCGTAAACAGCTCACCTAAATACCATGACTCAACTAAAAAGAACAAACTTCTTTTAAACTTTGGGTTGTCGACTTTGTCTTTCACTAGATAATACTCATGTATTTGCACGATTTTAAAGATAATGGAAAAAAAAATATGAGTTAAGTGATAGATTAAATAATATTGAAAGAAATATTATAAAAAAAATTGGGATAGATTGAATATAAGTTTGTTAGTAATATATTTTTGAGTACTATTCAGAAAATTAATATGTACTCCCTCTGTTCATCGTGGATATTTATGTTGGGTTTTTTTTCACAGAAAGCAAGGATTATGATTAAAATAAGTGAAGTAGGTGTAATAACGATTGTATTGTTAAAATAAGTGAAATAGTGGGTGTAATAGTGATTTTATTGTTAAAATAAGTGAAGTTGGTGTAATAGTGTAAAGTGTTAAAAAATGGAGTGAAGTAGTGGATGTAATAATGTATTTTATTGTTAAAAATTACAATTTATGGTATGTAAACAAACGAGAGGTACGTACCAAAATAGAAACTTAAAGAAATGAGAGGGACGGAGGGAGTAATTATTATCATGTTTATTATAAAAAAATTTAAATTCATTGAATTTTTTTCTTTTGTAAAATATATTCTTGAAATTTGAATTAGTTAATTTAAAAAATACATAATTTAAATTACTATAAATTTTATTCATAATAATCAATTTAGATTCATTAGTTATATTTTCGACATTTTAACATAAATTAATTCAATTGAATAGGTGTTAATTTTTGGGTTGGCCAAAAAAATTTATTCTTATATATCATAACTTCTTTTTTAGATTATGCTTACTTACATTTTATATTTTTATAATGAACTATTAAGTTCTTTTCAATTTATTTTATAAATATAGTATAAGTGAGAAAATAATATTTTTATATAATCAAAAAATTTCAATTTATACTAAAATAATATTTTTAGAATATAATAATTTAATTATTCGTGTAAACTATTAAATCGAAATAAGCCAAAATTAATTAACGACGATCGTCAAAAATTATTTTATCAATTATTTCTAAATGCAAAATCGTTGATATTAGTGATATGGGCTAAAAGTAAGCCCTAAAGACACATTTAATGTGGCATTAATTAGACCTAGAACAGTCCAAACGTGGGGCCCACCAGATGGGCCCAAACCCTATTTATAATATTAATTTCGTAATTAATATTAAGGGTAATAACCAGCTCAGCAATAAGAGTCAAACAAGGATATTACTCTTGCCTGACTTAACCTCCAAGATACATATTTCAACATGGAAACTGGTTCCTACATACTAGGATCTGGAACCTTCTTCTAGGCGATGACTTGCCCACCAAGTCACCTAACCCTACTACAATTCTAAGGCTTCTCAGCCTATATAAAGGGTCTGACCCCTCATTCTCAGAACTACGTCTTGGCTTGATTCTCAATAACGAGATACGTAGGCACTCTGTGAGGACCGATTAGTCCCGAACACGGAAACAGCCATTAAAGCTCAAAGCTCACCAACCCTAGCATTAAATACAAATCGTAACCTAGTTTTTATTCCACAACATTTGGCGCCGTCTGTGGGAAAAAAACATCAACCATGGTTCAAACACGAAGAACACCAGCAACTACCGATCCTATTTCACTCAGCTCCGCTCCACCAGCAACAGATCCGGTGCCCCCAACGACCGGGACGATCGTTCCGCTTCAAGTTTCTCAACCCCTAGGGATGACCTCCCATGTTGAGAGTACATTACCTCCGATCGTCCACACAAATCCAGGGACTAATCCCTTTCAGATGGTGGTTTCTCCCTTGATTGTAGATCCCAACAACCCTCCACAAGGGGTCCAGATCCATACTACGGATCTCCCCGTGAATACCAACCCGATGTATGGGCTGCCTAACTACCCTCCTACTCAAGGAGCTGGATCAAGTGGTCATGCCCTGCATATCCGAGATCGAGATTATCGCGATTTTTCCGGTCCTTATACGGATGATTCATCCTCTGACGATGATTACGATCGTGATGAAGCTCCAAGGAGGCGACGTGCAAGTAAAGAAACTCGAAGAAGAACTCGAACTACTCACGATGAACTCCCTTCGACAACTGCTGAGAGGATTAAGGCTTATGAAGCCGAGATCTTAAGATTAAAGGAAGATATGGCAAGAGAACAAGCTAGGTCAAATCAGACTCAACCTCCTCCAACATCAGGACCGATTTCCTTTATAGATTTGGAAAGGCCCTCAAGAAGGCAAAGAAGGGCTGATGCCCCAACTGGAAAAACAACAAGGGTGGAAACCCCCAAGAGTAACCCCAAGGATCTAATGCCACTTGGGGATCCTGATGATCCCACACCCCCGTTTACTGAGGAGGTGATGAATGCTCGTATCTCAAAGAAGTTTAAGATGCCGAAAATTAAAGCTTATGATGGAACGGGTGATCCCGCAAACCACGTTAGGACATTCTCAAACGCACTGCTGTTGCAGCCTGCAAGTGACGCTTTGAAGTGCAGGGCATTCCCTCAAACTCTGTCGGGTATGGCTCAAAGATGGTATAGCCGGCTGCCTGCAAACTCAATTGGCTCCTTTAAGGAGTTGAGTGCTGCTTTCGTTAGTCAGTTTATCAGCGGAAGAGTTCATGAAAAAAGTTCTACATCCCTTATGTATGTGGTACAAGGGAAGAACGAAAATCTGAGAGACTATCTTAAGAGGTTCACCAAGGAGACTTTGAACATCACTGATCTGGAGAATAAGGTGGCAATGGTAGCCCTGGAGCATGGCACCACCGACCTATACTTTAAAAGGTCATTGGCGAAGCATCCTCCCGAGAATATGGTTGAGCTCCAGCGAAGGGCTGATAAGTATATCAAGGCTGAGGATAGTATAAAGAAGGAGGCCGCAGTAGGCAATGGCCGAGGTAATAATGATACAAAAAAGAAAGCAAGATCAGGAGTATGATGCTAGGGACAAGTATCCCCGTACTAGCAAAGACTCCGACTCACCACCAAAGAAGAATTTTGGACCGAGATTTTCTGATTATGCAAGGTTGAATGCTCCTAGAAGTCAAATCTTGTTGGAGATAGAGAAGGATAAAGACTTTTGATGGCCGAAGCCACTAAAGGGTGACCCCGCAAAGAGAGACAAGGGCCAATATTGCAGGTTCCACCGAGATGTGGGGCATGATACAGATGATTGTAGGCAATTGAAGGATGAGATCGAGTTCTTAATCCGTAAAGGAAAATTGAACAAATTCACTAAGGGTGAGGATCGTGGAACCCAAAGGAGGGATTACGAAAAGAGAGACAATGACAGAAGGGATAACGATCGTGATCGTAACCCACAGCCCCGAGGGCCAGTTATCAACATGATTTGGGGAGGCCCGACAGCGGCCGGTACAACTCGAAACTCTCGAAAAGCGTATGCCAGAGAGGTGATGCACATCGTGGGAGAGGCCCCGAAACGTGCTAGGACTGAAATAGTGATTGGTTTTGATGATTCTGATCTTGAAGGGGTTAAGTTTCCCCATGATGACCCGTTGGTCATAACCCCTGTGATTGGGAACTCGGAAGTGAAACGAGTCTTGATAGACAATGGAGCTTCTGTTGATATTTTGTTTCATGATGCTCTCGTAAAGATGGGATACACTGATTCTCAGTTGACCCCGACCAACATGCCCATCTACGGATTCAATGGAGTTGAGTCCAAGGTCGACGGTACTATTTAGTTGCCCATGACCATTGGACAAGAACCTAAGGAAGCTACTCAGATGTTGAATTTTCTGGTAATCAAGGCAGCCTCGACCTATAATGCAATCCTGGGAAGGACTGGACTTCATGCGTTCAAAGATGTTGCCTCCACTTACCACATGAAGATTAAGTTTCCAACCCGGAATGGGGTCGGAGAACAAAAAGGTGATCAGAAGATGGCAAGAAGTTGTTATGTATCTGCATTGAGAGCTGATGGAGTCGGGGGGCAGGTACTCCCAATTGAAGACATGGATGTCCGTGGTGATGATGAACACCGAGGAAAGCCAGCAGAGGATCTGATCCCTATTCCTCTAGAGCTGGGTGACCCTGAGAAGGTTACCTATATAGGAGCTTCTCTACAAGAACCTCTTAAGGGAGAGTTGATAGCATTCTTACAGGAGAATAGTGATGTGTTTGCTTGGACAGCTGCTGACATGCCAGGGATTGATCCCCAACTCATAACTCATAAACTGAATGTTGATCCCAAACGGAAGACAATAAAGCAGAAAAAGAGGAACTTTGTTCCTGAGAGGCAGGAGGCCATTAAGCAAGAAGTTGATAAGCTTTTGGAAGCTGGTTTTATCGAGGAGATTCAGTTCCCTGAATGGTTGGCAAATCCCGTCATGGTCAAGAAGGCAAATGGAAAATGGAGAATGTGTATCGACTTCACTGATTTAAATGACGCATGCCCAAAGGATTGCTTCCCTCTGCCAAGGATTGACACCCTGATAGACGCCACAGCTGGGCATGAGATGTTGAGTTTCATGGATGGTTTCAGTGGTTATAATCAAATTAAGATGCACAAGGATGACATCCCTAAGGTATCTTTCATAACTGACTTTGGTGTTTTCTGCTATCTTGTTATGGCTTTTGGTCTAAAGAATGCAGGAGCTACTTACCAACGATTGGTGAATAAGATATTTGCTCATCTGATTGGAAAAACCATGGAGGTCTATGTTGATGACATGTTAGTCAAGAGCCTACTTAAGGCAGATCTTATTAAGCACCTCAGAGAGGCATTCGAAGTGCTGAGGCACCACAAGATGATGTTGAATCCAGCCAAGTGTGCTTTTGGTGTTGGATCGGGAAATTTTTTGGGATTGATGGTTTCCAAGAGAGGCATAGAAGCCAACCCGGACAAAATCAAGGCCATTCTGGATATGGAGTCACCCCGCTCTATACGGGATGTACAGAAGCTAATTGGCCGAGTTGCGGCCCTAGGGAGATTCATCTCCAAGTCTGGTGACAAGTGTTTGCCTTTCTTTCAGGCACTGAAGAAGGTGAAAAATTTTGAGTGGACCACAGAGAGCCAAGAGGCCTTTGAAAAGTTGAAGAAGTACATGGCTGAAGCCCCGTTGTTGGCCAAACCTAGTCCTGGGGAGACTCTTTATCTATACCTGGCGGTATCTGAACAAGCATTGAGTGCTGTTCTTGTTCGAGAAGAGAAGAAGGTTCAGAAACCCATCTACTATATGAGCAAGGTTTTGCATGGAGCTGAGCTGAATTACTCAACCATAGAGAAGTTTGCATTGGCTTTGGTAACGGCCTCAAGGAAGCTACGACCATACTTCCAGTCGCACAAAATTGAAGTCCTGACGGACCAGCAGTTAAGGAACATATTGCATAGCCAAAAGGCCAGTGGAAGGCTAATCAAGTGGGCGATTGAGTTGGGAGAATTTGATATCAAGTATAAGCCTCGGACAGCCGTCAAGGCTCAGGCATTGGCTGACTTCGTGGTTGAATGCACCATTAACAACCAAGAAGTCGGGGGGCAGGAGATGATAACCACCCCTGAGAATGGAGATAAAGGTGAAGAACTGGTAGCTGATCAGAAGGAATATTGGGTGCTCTATTTTGATGGAGCATCAAAAACAAAATCTAGTGGTGCAGGTTTGGTTTTGCAAAGCCCCGATGGGTTCACAGTCGAATATGCTTTGAAGTTGGACTTTCCGACAACCAACAATGAAGCTGAGTATGAAGCCTTGATAGCCGGTTTAGGCTTGGCCAGAATCATGAGGGTCAAGAATCTCAAAGTCTGTGGGGATTCAAGATTGGTATTCTCGCAAGTGAACGGTGAATTTGAGGCCAAGGATGAAACTATGGCAAAATATCTACGAGTTGTGAAAGCTGTCATGACTCAGTTTGATGAGTGCTATGTAGAACACATACCAAGAGAAGAGAACGTTAAGGCCGATGCCCTCTCCAAGTTCGCTTCTTCTGAGATAGAAAATTATGCAGGGAGTGTTTACTTTCAGGTCTTGAAGGCCCCGACTGTCAACTCTAAGTTGGTAGCACCAATTGATGTAGGAAGCTGTTGGATAGATCCTATCAAAGCTTACCTCGAAACCGGCTGGCTCCCTGACAATGCCTTGGAGGCACGAAAGCTGTCAGTAAGAGCACTGAGATATGCCTTGATTGAAGGTATCTTATACAAGAGATCGTTTGTCATCCCCTACTTAAAGTGCTTGAGGCCCCAAGAGGCAAGAGAAGCCTTGGAGGAAGTTCATGAAGGAATATGTGGGCAGCACTTGGGGGGCAGGGCCCTGGCTCACAAAATAACTCGTATGGGATTCTATTGGCCACAGATGCTGGCTGATGCACAGAATTATGTCAAGAGATGTGATAGGTGCCAGAAGCCGCCTGAGATGCTAATATCAGTCAATTCTCCCATCTCGTTTGCAATGTGGGGGATGGACATACTAGGTCCTTTCCCTATGGCTTCAGCACAGAGGAAGTTTTTGATAGTCGCCATTGACTACTTCACCAAGTGGATTGAGGCTAAGCCTCTAGCCAAGATAACCACCAAGCAAGTTGCCCAATTCTTTTGGGAGAACATAATTTGTAGATATGGGATCCCGCGAATCCTTGTGACGGATAATGGGACACAGTTCAACAATGAGGAGTTTAAAAAGTACAGTGAGGAAAACGCTATTGAGCTTCGCTTTACTTCAGTAGCACACCCGCAAGCAAATGGACAGGCCGAGGTGGCCAACCGGATCATCCTTGATGGACTAAAGAAAAGGGTCGAACGCTCAAGGAACACTTGGGTGGATGAGTTGCTACCTATACTCTGGGCTTATCGCACTACTTGTAAAGTGACCACCAGAGCAACCCCGTTTCTGCTAGCTTATGGAGCTGAGGCAGTTGTGCCACTGGAGATCATGCATGCATCACCTCGAGTGGAGGCATTTGAACCTGAGACTAATGAAGAAGGCATGAGGCTCGCCCTAGATCTGATTGATGAGGTCAGGGATGAGGTAAACGCCAGAAATGCGGAGCATCAAAAGAAAGCATCCTTTTATTACAACCATAGGGTTAAGGAAAGGTTCTTTCAACAGGGTGACTTAGTTCTAAGGAAGATCGAGGCTTTTGGAGTTGGTCAGAAAGGAAAACTAGCCCCTAATTGGGAAGGACCGTATCGAGTCAGGAAAACACTAGGACGAGGATCCTATAAGTTGGAGACTTTGGACGGGAATGAGGTGCCCCGTACCTGGCATGCTTTGAACCTCAAGATTTACTATGTTTGAGCTATCCTTGTAAGGACTTAGTCCATTATCTATTTATTAGGAGAAGTAGAAATAAGGTTCGATGAAACCATTTCAGGTCTTAACGCCCCGAGTAGGACAATAACAAGTTATGTAAGGGTTGAATCCCATTCTGAGTTATTAATACAAGTTTGTTTTCCGTTCCATGATTCTATGTTTTATTTATGTACAGAGCACCTGCTGAGTGTAAGCCTAGAAAGGCCAAGTACCGAAAATAAATGAGCATACGAATAAGGGAAACAAATGCATAAATAAAACGCCCCGAAGGGCCACAATTCGAGTTAAGTTACAACACAGCAAGATAAAATTTAAGTCCCGAAGGACGCTGAATAAAAGCTGATGAAAGTACAAAGCCGCATGCGGCTAATAAGGCCATGAAAGACCGTTCCCCTCTACTCCTCGTCTGATTCTTCTCCATCTGAGCCATCCTCATCTGAGTCCTCCTCCTCGGAACCATCATCAGGCTCGATCACTGCCATCGGCTGAACTGTAGCAACTTTAGTTTCTTCTTCTTCAGAGGAGGAACCAGAAGAAGAACTGCCCTCATTTCGGATCAATCTCTTACCAGGGATTGGTTGTCGAACCACTCCAACTTTCCTTGCTGGCGGGGGTTTCTTTCCACGAGAACCAGAAGAGGATGAGTTCTGGCTAGCAACTGGGATAGCTCCCTTAGAGTTTGATCCAGAACGTCGATGACTGCCCTTGGAGCCGGATCCTGATGTCTGAGGAACAATTTTAGTTCCCGAACCAGAAGCTAGGTTGGCCGGATTGACACCCCAGTTAGGGCAAGGAAAATCAGCCGGATTGACAACAGAAGGATGTCTATGGCTCACAGCGTTGATAGTCTTATCCCAACCAACAAACATGTTGTAGGGGCGCACTTCATCGTCATGCTCATCTATGAATTTCAGAAATTCTTCAGAATTATGGTAGGCCTTGATCAATTTGTTGGCATCATCCATCCTCTTTCGAGCTATAGAAGCAAGTTGTTTTCGGGAGGATAAAGCATTTGCTTCGGCATGGGCAACCTGAGAATGTAGGTCATCAATCTCTTCTTTGAACCTTGCTGAATCATTTTTCAAGGATATATTCTCATCCCTGAAAGCCAAACCTTGGGTGGAAACTGCTTGAAAATAGGCGTTAGCCTACAACGAAAAGTTGACAATGCATAAGAAATTTGTAAAGCCTAAACTACACTAGACTTACTAAAAGGAGTGTCATACCTGATATAAGGCTTGAGCGCCCAGAAGCTGATTTTCGTTCATTTTGTCCCCGGCATGCAAAGTCACTTTATCGGGAGGAGTAATCGAGAGCTTGGACCAGTCTAGAGCTAGGTCAGGACTTCCACAAACCGAGTCTTGTTCAAATATGCCCCACGATGGTATAAAAGGGGTCCTGATAACCCCATCAGCATTACGGGATCTTTTCCCACCTTGGGAGCAGCGCTCTAAGAAATTAGGGATATGAGGCTTAGTGGGATTCAGTAACTCCGTAGCTTTCTTCTTCATCCTCTTGGTCACGGTCGGCTGGTTCTGAGGACGGATATCGATCTCCTCGGCGGCTGAAATACAAAGAGAAAAACATCGGGATAAGAACAAACAGAGTTCATAATAAGTTTAAGTAAGAAAGTTACCCTCAATGGAAAGAAAGCTAAGGCCAGCCTCAATAAGGTTCTTTTCATTCAGAAAAGTTTTATAGTGTGTACAGCCATCGTCGACAAGAAGCTTATCTCGATCCACTAATTCTGAGTCATCAAGGTCACACACGAAGTGTTTACTATCTTCTACGTATCCGAATCTCTTCAAAAAGAAATTGCCCCAGTGACCGCCTTTCCATTCAAGAACTACAAACTCCCTTTCCCAGAAATGCTGAGAATCTGGAAAGGAGAAGGGATTCACCATGTGTGGGATTTTAGCTCGGTGCTTAAGGCTAACCCATCCTTTCTTGTGATCAGAAGAGTTAGTGGCCCCAAAGATGCTTCTAAACATTGTAGTGGTCGGTAGAATCCCCAATTGACGACATCTTATCAAAAAAATAGAGATATACCTCCAAGCGTTGGGATACAACTGACAAGGATGGATCTGATACTCCGCCAGTTATCAACCGGGAATCTGAGCCCAGCGTCCAGGGCACCCCAGTGAACACAAATCCTCTCAGGATGCCAGTTGCAGGTCCTGTCTGATGAGTTGGGAAGACGAACTTTGATAGCACTTGGAAAATGATATGTGTCCCTTATCTCCTGGACATCTTTTTCCTTCAACTTACTAGGACTGTTAAAAGCATCTAAGCTAGCACAATTTGGGAAGGTGTCCCTCATGATGTTTAGTAGATCTAATAAGGATTCAAATATATGTTCAACATATAAAAGAGGTTTGATTTCTTCTTTACCTTTAGCTGTTCTCATCCTACTCCTCTTCGCCATAGCTTCCATCATGGAGACAGGGGGAGCAATTGGACGATCACCTTCCGACATCTTGATCTTGAAGCTGAAACTTGATCTCGAAGCTAGAACTTGATCTTGCAACTTGAAAGCTAGAGAGCTTAAGAATTTGAGAGCTCTGAAATGAAGAAATGAATTGAAATGAAGGCTACTTCTCCTCTTTTATAGAAAATGCATGACCTGCTACATCAGGTTGAATCTCAGCTTGGTTCGCGTTTACAGGTCGTCTATCGTTTATAGAGGAAAAAAGGACAAAAATAATCGTTGTGATTCATATATGCCAGAAGAGAAATAGCAGATATAATTGCTGGAGCTGCAAAATAAATGACTTCTGAAAAGCTAAGTACGCTTAAGGAGTTAATTAAGGAGATCAACCATAATCACAAGGTTAGCAGTGCTAATCATAAGCTAAGGAGTAGTATCGTCAGAAGTCACGAAGGACCAAACTGACGACTAAAGATCAAGATCAAGGTTCTTGATCCTTAGGATCACGGATGGTTTTGAATACTGGATCCGTGACGACTTGAGATCAAGATCAAGATTCTTGATCCTTAAGATAATGAAGTCACGAATGACCAAGATAGTAACTTGAGATCAAGATCAAGATCCTTGATCCTCAAGACCACGGAGGGTTTTCACGTCCGGATCGTCTAGCCAACCGAGAGGCAATCGACCACGGCCGACCACCTCCCGGCCGACCACCTTGGATTCAGGCCCTCCAGCCGACCACCTCCCGGCCGACCACCTTGGATTCGAGCCCTCCGGCCGACCACCTCCCGGCCGATCACCTCCCGGCCGATCACCTCCCGGCCGATCACCTTGGATTCAAGCCCTCCAGCCGACCACGAGCTGGCCCTAGATCCGGCCGATCACGGGTCAGTTCATGGTCCTCAATCCCGACTTTTTCAGCGGACCTCGGATAGTGAAAGGCATATGACTCAGCCTATTTGTAGTTCGAGGATCCAACTCAACTTAAAGTAGATTGTAATAAGTAAATAATATTAACTGTCACAGGAATCTCAGAAGATGCTATCTATCAGAAGAAACAAATCTACAAGTCAATCTATAGTTTTGATATTTTACACTGGAAGAAGTTCAGTCTACTGATCAAGCCTCAGTGTGGTATTCAAAGTCATGGATTTAATTCAGAAGGATAGAGATTTCTACAAGTGACAAGAGACAGTATCAGTACAGAATATTTAAAGAAAGTTGAGAGAAGAAATTGACCACAGCTTAAAGTCAAAATGAAGAACAGAAGTTGAAGTTAGTCGTTCATGAACCAGACCGTGCATCGAGCGTCAACAAATATTCAGTGGAGGTTCTTTATTTATTTCAGTGGTTTAAAAGTGAAGGTTAGACTATCAAATGAATTATGTTAATTCTCTATTAATTAATTTAAAGTATTTAGTTAACTTAATTAATAAATTAATTCTTCAAGAATTAATTTATTTATTAAGTTAATTATTGAATTAATTAATTTAGAATTAATATAGATTGCTAAAAGACTATTAGAAGTGTTTTTAGACTATGGTTTTATTATTAAAAGACTATCTAAGATAGTCTAGGAGATAGTCTGCTCAGCATACTCAGTCCAGTTTGATAGTCTGCTAAGGAATTGTCTACCAGGAAGTCTGCATGGTAGTCTGCCAGAAAAATCATGTATTAAAGACTATCAGGATAGTCATTCTGATAGTCTGGAGAAAGAATTGGGTAGTCTGCCAAGCCAGATAGTCACACCGGTAGTCTGCAAGAGAAAGGATAGTCACACCGGTAGTCTGCAAGAGGATTGATAGTCACACCGGTAGTCTGCAAGAGAACTGATAGTCACACCGGTAGTCTATTTGTTCCCTGGATAGTCTGCAAGCCATTAGACAGTCTCTGGATAGTCTGTTTAAGTGTTAAAAATAGACAGAAGATATTTTGAACAATATCTCAACAAAAAGAGACAGGAGGCAGTGGACAACATACACGAGAAAAAAGTTTTAAAGATAGAAGCCATAATATTACATCTCTCTCTCATCTTTAAAGCCACTGACTATCTCAATTAATTCACAGAAAATCAAGTTCAACTCATTTGTAATATTTGATCCGATAGAACTTAATTATTTGTGACTCTTGTATTACTAGCGAATTAAGTTTCCTATTTCGTATCTCGATTTTTATTAACTAAATTAGAAAAGTTCATGTCGAATTTTCTAATTAGTTTTTATTAACGTGATAATACTCTGTACTGATTTTGTAACAACCATCAAGTTTAATATATCGTTATATTTAACTTGAATTTTGTTTCAATTAATTCCGCTCAAATTTGTCTAAACTAAATTTTATTTAACGGACAAATTTCGACAAAAAGATATAGATTGTATTCAACCCCCCCTTCTACAATCTTAACGGACCTAACAATTGGTATCCGAGCCGTTTGATTGATATACAAATCAAGATCCTATTTTTATTCAATTAAAAATCAAGCTCGAATTTTTAACTCTCTTAAAAATTCATCATGACTTCTAAAGCCATTGTTAAGATACCTATCTTTGACAAAGAAAATTATGATATGTGGAAGAATAAGATGGAGTTGTTTCTAGAATGTACAAACGTTAAATATTTGGTTGTTTTGAAAACCGGACCTAAAACTCCTATGGTCTATGAAGATGAAGTTGAAGCTGAGGGTAAAATTGTGATTCCTGCTAAATCTTATGAAAAGGACCCTGCTACCTATACACCTGATGAAAAGGAGGATGCAGGGCTTGATAAAAACCTCAGACTCATTCTAATAGATTCCCTGGATGCTGTGATGTATAGCCATGTGATGAATTGTAAAACTGCCAAACACATGTGGGAAACTATTGAAACCATTAATGAAGGAACCGATGAGGTCAGGGAGAACAGACTTCAAATCTTAACCTCTGAGTATGAACACTTCAGAGCTGGCCCTAATGAAGGCATTCAAGAAGTGTTTGAAAGGTATAATAAAATAATCAACAACTTGCAAATCCATGGCAAGAACTATACACAGAAGGAGATTAATCTGAAGTTCTTACTGACTATGCCGACTCACCTGGAACACAGGATAACAGCAATAAGAGAATCTCGTGACTTGAATAAAGTTTCTCTTGAAAAACTCTTCGGTATTTTAAAAACCTATGAGTTGGAACAAGTCCAACAGAAAGAGATTCATGGTAAAGGTAGAGTTGCAAGTTCATCAACAGCATTAGTGGTTGAGGCTCCTAAGGAATTGGAAACTAAGGTTGTTCGACCTTACAGCTCAGACAAGGAGCAGACTGAAGTGGAACATGGTCAGACACCAGCTACTCAGGATGGAAGTGAGTTTTACTCATTAGAAGAATTGGATCAGTTGGAGGATGAATCCATGGCACTCATGGTTAGACAGTTTGGCAACTTTAGATTCAGGAGAAATCCTAAGTTTAAGTTCAAGTCTAATAACAGATTCCAGAGAGGAGGTTCCTCATCCTCCAGTAGCAGAGGTGGCTACAAAACTGGAACTGTTGATAGAAGCAAAATTCGTTGTTATAATTGCAATGAACTTGGACACTTTGCCACTGAGTGTCAGAAACCCAAACAAGCCCAGAAGAGAGATTATGTTCCTGAAAAGAAGAAACCTAGAAAAGCCTATGTGGCTGCTGGTAAAAGCTGGGATGACACAGATAGTGAAGATGAAGAATTTGGAAATCTTGCACTAATGGCAAATGGTGACATGCTCACTGATCCTAAACCACAGGTAAAACTTACTGACTCTGAGTTGGTTCGTTAGTTAGGTGGTTCCTTGGTTAATGCACAAAAACACATTGCTAGATTAAATCTGTTAAACACTGAACTTGAAAATGAAGTGTTAGAACTAAAAAAGGTGCATGTTAATCAAGATCAACAAAAAGAGGAAATAGCACGACTTAATAGAAGAGAGAAATCCATTCTAGAAGTAGTGACTAAACAACTTTCTAAAATTGCTGAACTTGAAACCAAGGTTAGTGCTTGCTTTAATTCTGTTAAACTCTCTAAAGAGCATTTCAATAAACAAGCTATAGAACGAACTGTAGGAATAGGGTTTGGTTATAACGAAGCTGTTGGATTGTTAGGCATAAATACCCCTAACCTTATTAGTGCTAAAGAGAGGGGTATACCACATGTGCTTAAGAATGTTGAAGATCCGCTCTTTAAGAAGTCGATTGCAGAACCTCCAAACTTCACTTCTATCATTATTCAAGAAGAGATGCGTAATGAGGACAGTGCAAATGGCATAGTCCTTGATAATGTTAAATCTGTTAAGAAACCAGTTAAGGTTGTTTATCCAACCAGTTCATCTAAAACTGGGTTAAGTAATGATAAGTTGAAAAAGAACAATAACATGTCTAACATGCATACCATGCCTATCATTGATATTTATCATAAAGCATGTGGTGTTGTCAATTGTATGTCTTGTGCTTTTAATGTAATGTCTGCTTACTTTAATGGTAATCAAGCATGTGCTGGTAAGACTGCTCCTCTACAACATATGAATAAGATTAAAAATGTTAGATCAAAGACTGCTAATCCTCCTCAAGATAGGAGAGAGACATTTGTATCAAAGCCTAAACAGACTTTTGGTAAGGCTTCTTACAAGGTCAAATGTCCAGTAAATGAAACAAATGTCATTGCTGCAAAAGAAACATGGATACCCAAGATAAAACAAAAGATTGTCAAATCTGTTTATAGGGTTAAATGTTTGTTGGTTAGTGGTGAAAATGGTGTCAACGTTAAAAAATGTTGTTTTGCCTGACAAAGGCCAATTCTTTAAGTATTCTGGACCCAATCAGATTTGGGTTCTGAAGAAGGTTTAACCTATTTGTCATTGCAGGGTGTGAAACAGGTTGATCGAGTGACCTGGATCTTGGACAGTGGATGTTCAAGGCATATGACTGGAGACAGAACCCTGCTGACAAATGTGGTTGAGAAAGCCGGCCCAGTTGTTACCTTTGGAGATAACAGCATAGGTACAACTGATGGATATGGCAGATTGGAAGCTGGAAATGTTATTATTGATGAAGTGTCTTTTGTGAAAGGACTTGAGCACAATTTGTTAAGTGTCAGTCAATTTTGTGACAAGGGATTCGAGGCTTACTTCAACAAGAAGAATTGTCTAATCTCACACAAGAGACATGAACAACCATCTCTTACAGGAGTCAGAAAAGGCAATCTGTACGTGGCCAATATGAACACTGGAAGCACTGAAGAAATCAACTGCTTTTATTCTAAAGCATCTATAGATGAAAGTTGGCTATGGCACAAGAAACTCTCCCACCTTAATTTCAAGACAATGAATTCTCTAGTTAAAGGAGAACTGGTGAGAGGTTTACCTTCAATGGAATTCACTCAAGAAGGACTCTGTGATGCCTGTCAAAAAGGCAAATTGAAAACAGCAACTCACAGGAGCACTGACACATCATCAATAACTGAACCTCTACAACTGTTGCACATGGATCTGTTCGGTCCAGTTAATGTGATGTCTATGTCAAAGAAAAAATATGCTCTCGTGATTGTTGATGACTACTCAAAGTACACATGGGTTTTATTTCTGAATTCTAAAGATGAAACTCCACAGTTAGTGATTGATCACATCAAGTTGATTGAAATGGAGTACAAGAAACCAGTAAGAGCAATAAGGTCAGACAATGGAACTGAATTTAAGAATGCAGTTCTAAATGATTTTTGTACTGAAAAGGGAATAACAAGGCAGTACTCAGCCCCAAGAACTCCTCAGCAAAATGGGGTAGTAGAAAGAAAGAATAGAACCTTGATTGAAGCTGCACGTACTATGTTAAGTGAATCAAGGCTTCCCTTGTACTTTTGGGCTGAAGCTATCAATACTGCATGTTATACCCAGAATCGAACTTTAATCAACAAAGACTTGATGAAGACCCCCTATGAAATAATATATGAGAAGAGACCAACACTCAAGTACTTTCATGTATTTGGAACAAAATGCTTTGTGCTTAAAGATGGAGATGATCGTGGTGGAAAATTTGAGGCCAAAGCACATGAAGCAATTTTCATTTGGTTATTCAAGAAGAGCTTACAGGGTGTATGTGATTGATCATCAGACAATGCTTGAAAGTGTCAATGTATCATTTGATGACACTAAACTTCCTAGTATCCAAACGGAGGATTCATCTGAAAAGTTATCTTTCGATGATATGACAGACTCCGATTCAGATGGTGACAACCAACCTGATGTTGTTGCTAATGATAACAGTAATAATGATGATAATGATCAGGGTGGTGGTGGTGGAAACAATGATCAGACTGGAGATACCACTGACACTCCTGAACATTCATCTAGTCAAACTGGCAACAACTCAGGGGGAGGTGATGAAGGATCAGCTGGTCATACTCAACATCATAATGAAGAACAAGGCGAATCATCAAGGTCAAATCTTCCCAGACAGACTGTGTGGATTAGAGCTCATCCTTTTGAGTTGATCGTTGGTGATCCAGATGTTGGTGTAAAAACTAGAAGGAGCTATCAAAATCAATGCAATTATTCTGGGTTTCTGTCTGCAATAGAACCTAAGAAAACAGAAGAAGCTCTTTCTGATCATGATTGGGTGATTGCTATGCAAGATGAACTCAATCAATTCAAACAACAAGAAGTATGGAAGCTGGTACCCAGACCTAAAGACAGGAAAGTAGTTGATACCAGGTGGGTATTCAGAAACAAACTTGATGAAGATGGCATTGTAACTAGAAACAAAGCAAGACTGGTTGCTAAAGGTTATTCCCAAGCTGAAGGAATAGATTATGATGAAACCTATGCACCAGTGGCTAGACTTGAGGCTATAAGGATATTCTTGGCATTCGCAGCACATTCAAACTTCAAAGTTTATCAAATGGATGTCAAGAGTGCCTTCCCGAATGGCAAGCTGGATGAAGAGGTATATGTAGAACAACCCCCTGGCTTTGAAGATCCAGAATTCTTGGATTTTGTCTACTTTCTCTTCAAGGCAATTTATGGTCTTAAGCAAGCTCCAAGGAAATGGTATGACACTCTTTCTGAATTTTTACTTGAAAATGGATTTGTTAGAGGTGTCATAGACAAAACTCTCTTTACTAAGAAACATAAGAATGATACTATATTAGTCCAAGTCTAGGTGGACGATATAATATTTGGGTCTACTAATGATCTTCTGTGCAAGAAATTTGCTAAGCTAATGCAGGGTAAGTTTGAGATGAGCCTGATGGGTGAGCTGAAGTTCTTTCTTGGATTACAAGTAAGTCAAAGGACAGATGGAATTTTTATTTGTCAATCCAAGTATGTCAGAGAGCTCCTCAAGAAATATCAAATGGAGGACTCATCTTCAGCAAGAACACCATCATCAACAGCTGTGAAATTTGGAGCTTGTGAAAATTCTGCTAAGGTAGATATCACAAGCTACAGAGGTATGATAGGTTCATTACTTTACCTTACTGCAAGTAGACCTGATATTATGTATGCTACATGCTTGTGTGCAAGGTTCCAAGCGGATCCTAGAGATGTGCATCTCATTGCTGTTAAACGAATCTTGAGATATCTTAAGGGTACACCTAACTTAGGTATTTGGTACCCTAAAGAATCTGGTTTTAACCTTGTTGGATATACAGATTCAGATTATGCAGGAAGTGTTGTAGATAGAAAAAGCACCTCTGGGAGTTGTCAATTCCTAGGTGGTAGGTTTGTCTCCTGGTACAGCAAGAAACAACAAACAGTTTCCAACTCAACAGCTGAAGCAGAATATATAGCTGCTGGAAGCTGTTGTGCTCAAATCTTGTGGATTAGGAATCATCTACGTGACTATGGCTTTGTACTTGACAATATTCCAATTCTGTGTGACAATACAAGTGCCATAGCAATCTCCAACAATCCTGTGCAGCATACGAGGACCAAGCACATCGACATCAGGTATCATTTTATCCGAGAGCATGTCATGAATGGTACCGTGGAGTTACATTTTGTACCCACGGAAGAACAAACAGCAGATATTTTTACTAAGTCTCTTGACGAATCCACATTCACCAGAATTGTTGGTGAATTGGGTATGTTAAATAGTCCTAGTAATTAAACTAGTTAATATCTGAGGTTTGATCTTTAATAATTTACAAGTGATTATCCTGTTAATATTTGTTGATTAAAATCACTTGTATAATTATTTTATCAACTTACCTTGTTACTTGTTAATGTTCAAACCATTGCCATTATCATCTTAATATATTTTTACTTACTTCTTTTCAATATTAAAATAATTCATTTTCCTTAAAAATATTTTTCTCAAATTTTACAAGTTGTAATTTATGAGAAACTTATTTTTCTTGAAAATTATATTTATGATGGTTTAATAAGTCATATTTTCTTTTTAAATAATTTTCTATTAGAAAGTTATTTTATTAGAAAATATATAGATTTATTAATTTACCATGAATAAATATGTAAATAGTTAATAGTTTATTAATTGGTTTGTAGTGTTTGTCCTTTTGTTATTAATGTTTGTTTTCATAAAAGGGACTACATATGATTGTTTTTATAATTTTTATTAGATTTTATAATTTTAGTGTAAATTATTTTGCTATTTTATAGCTTGTTTTAATAATTAAATTTGCTTCATTGTTAGAATTGCTTCATGTAAATAATCTGGTGCATATTCTGTTAATACTTGATTTTTAGAATAGTTATATTGGTCCTCATCTCGAACTTCGAGATATAGTTCGAGATAGATCTTATCTCGAAAATTTTGAAGATAAAAACTAGGCACTGGTAACTCGAACTCGAATCCTAAGTCGAACTTCGAGATAAAGTTCGAGATAGTCAGTTTCGAGATGTAGTTCGAGGTAGTGAGTTTCGAGTTGAAGTTCAAGTCACTAACTCGATAATCCAAGTCGAGTTTCGAGTTGAAGTTCGAGATAGTCACTAACTCGAAAATCTTCCCAGACTTAGAATTTTCAAAACTTCTCTCTGAAAGCTCAAATCGATATCGGACCTAATATTTGTGTGTTGTTGTAAATATTTTTGTAAATTATTTTCTTTTATTAACTAATATTCAGTTAGTCTGTAACGATAATAATAGTCTGTAGTGTACATTAATATATATAGTCTATTTAGACTATCGGACAGACTATCCAGCGATAGTCTAGATTAGCTTATATTTCTATTTTAGCTTTAGTTATTTCTTTTAGACTATCGGGCAGACTATCATCTAGACTGTTGCTTAGTATATATATAGATTGTGTGTATAGACTATCAATAGTCTATTGTTTGTCTAAACTCACGAGTTAAGTCTCTGAGTCCGTTTTCTCTGTTCGATACACAAGACTATACATACACTGTCGAACCGCCGCCCGATTTTCTTCAAAAATCGACCGTGTTTCTCAACCAAATCACGATCTGAAAACACCTGTGTTCTAATCTCTTCAAGCTCTTTAATTTGACTGGTTAATCCTTCGATTTGGTCGAGTTTTTAGTGTTTGCGTTATTCGAAAATCAAGAAATACGATCTGAAAATCAAGAAATTTGGCTTCGATTTTGCAAAATCTAAAAATAGTAGTGTGTTCGTGTGTGTTCAGAGACCAACATACTAGAATTTCAGAATTTTCTGTGAAGTTTCGATTTTTCTGATTTTTCTAATTAACTTATTAATTGTTAAAATCCCTAAAATTCGAATTTGGGCAAATTAATTCAGTATGTTGTAGTTAAAATGGTTGTTAATATGGAGATTATCAATCACAATTTTGTTGGTCATTTTAATCCCGATAATTGTACTCTCGAGAGGGTTAAACCTTGGATTCGATTTTTAAATGAGCATTCTCTTATTCGTAATGCCATGATTCTCGATGCTCCATTAAAAGTTGATTCACTCTTGGCGGTTTGTTCTACATTTGTTCTCTCGACAGACTCTAGTTCTTTCACTTTTACCGTGGGAGACACACCTTATGTTGTGGATGACTCAACTGTTAACACTGTTTTACGACTTCCAACAAATGACTTTGTTGATGTTCCATCTGAAGCAGTGCTGACACAATTTTTCAATGACATCCATTATCAAGGAGAAGTTGATCTTTCTAAGTTGTCTAAAAGTAACTTCATGGCTGAGTGGGATTATTTCTTTGACACAATTGCTAAGGTGTTTGCTAACACTAAAAAGAATAATTTTCACAATATTCCTACTTTGCTTCAGAGAATTGGTTATGCAGTTGCTAATAATCAAAGGGTTAATTTTGGTAAATTAATTTTTGATGCCATGGTAAGTCGTCTCATAACTGCCAAGAACGATCATGATTTGGGTAGTAAAGTTGATTGTTACTATCCAAGGTTTTTAACTATTATATTTAATCATGTTGTTTCTGATGATCATCAAAGATTGTTTGCTAACTCTCGTACCGAAGCATCAGGAAGAACACATAAAAAATTCTTCACCAGGTTAGCAACAATGAAGAAGTTCACAAATGTTCCAGTGGTCATTACTCAGTATATGTCCAACTTCATAGAACTGCCAATCATATAAGAACAAGAAGCAGCAACTGCTCCTGAACCTGAACATCAACTTCAAGTGGCTCAACCCACTACTGCTGGGATTTCTGAAACTGCTACTGAACAGGTATTCTCATCTTTCCCTGAAACTACTTCTGGAGCCCAAGTGGCTGATAGGTTAGACCAAGAGGTTGTAGAACCACAACTTCTATCCCAGGTCTTAGAGCCAAACACAGTGTCATCTAAAATCTCAAAACCTAAATCCAGAAGTAAATTAACAGTGAAAAGACCTAATGTAAGAAGTAGTGATATGAGTGATCCCACAGCTCTGCCTCCACTAAAGAAGCGAAGAAACTTACTAATTGAGGCAACTGTCAGCCCATCCATATCCTCCCAAAAGGATACGGACATTGAAATGGCACATGAACAGTTACTGGAACCATTCTCTCAACAGGATGAGTCCATTGAAATTTGCCAGTCGGCCATGGCACCCTGTACAGAGTCAAGCACACCCCTATTACTCACAATGGGGGAAAACAGAACTGTAGAATCTGATGTGGCTAGGGACAATGAGCAAGGAGTGCACAATAGGATTGATACTGAAACAGTGCCTACCATAGTCACGGTAGAAGAACCTTCACAGGTTAATGAGGGAAATCTTGACTCTCAGCCACAAATAATAGAGTCATCATCTCCCCTCCCATGAGGAACATTCCTGGCTCCCTCAAGGGATTTTCCACTCGCAGTCTTAACTGGAGAAAGTGGAAGGCAACTCGATCTTTCTGTCACTGAAGAAATTCAGACATCAATTCCAAATGAGATGACAGAAATGACTGAGGAAAGGGATTTGCGAACTCCCATTGCACCACCACTGACCTTCCAAGAGGAGGCTAGGGTGATTTTATCTGTAGGTACACATTCTGGAGCAGCTAAGGAAATAGTGAGGAGTGATGTGAGGAACACCACTAAACTGAGTGAAACACATGCACGTCAGATGAGTGAAACTCAGAGTGATATTCAGGTGAGTGCACACACTGACACATACACTCGTTCATTGGAAGAAAAGATTAAAGCTCTAGAAAAGGAACTTGAGGCCAGTAAAGCTGAAGCAAAATTACTACGAGAACAAGTGGGTGAACGGTCTTCTTCATCTACCTCTGTCAAAAATCAGCTTGCTGTGATAAAGAATGACATCACCAAGATGAAGACAACATTCACAAACAAGTTCAACACTCTCGAATTATCTTATGAACAGGCACTTGATGATGCTGGAGAGGTTACTGTTACTCAAGATAAACTCATTTCTGTAATCTCCGACAAAGTTGAAAATCTTCAAACAGCATTAATTAAGAGTCAATTGTCTACTAAACACCGTCTTGATGTGATTGAAAGGCAGAATGCACAACAAGGTAAAGGGATCAAACATTTGTTCAACATGATTAGCAGAACTCACACACCCACAGCAGAAGAAAAGGAATTCTTTGAAGGAAAAGGTGGAGATGGTGATGAGCGAGACCCTGGAGATGGTGCATTTCACACTTCGGTAGAGGATTCCTCAACTAAGGGGGAGAAGTCAAGAGAGGGAACTAGTAAAGACTCTGAACAAGGTGAACAAGGGAGAGAACAAGGTGAACAAGGGAGAGATAATGGGAAGAAGATAGCAGATTCTCAGAAAAGTGCTGAAGACACAGAAGACACTGAAGGGTATTACTACACAGGTGAACCAGACAACTTTGATGTTTTTGCTGATCTAAGGTTCTCTGATGTGGGTGAAAAAATACCAGAACCAGATTTTAGCAGCTAGGAAGATGAAGTGCCAGTTGACCCTGAATATGAAGCTGAGCAAGCAAAACTGGATTTTGAAGCTGAATTAGAAGTTGAAAGGCAAGAAGCAAATCTCAAATTGCGAGATGAAAAGCTTCAGAAAACACTAGATATGCTTGCACACAAAGAAAGACTTCAAAAAGAGGAAGCAGAAGCAAGGCAACGGGAACATGCACTTAAAGTTCAAGAAAGGAAGTTATACGTCAAGTTTAAGAGTGGTGAGAAATGGGAACGTGCTCAACGAATAATAGACTCACATCAATCTCTTGATAATGATGATTGTCGACTTCTTTCTATCTTTGAAAGACTCAAAGAGCTTAATCCAACACACGAGATGTACATGAGAGCCCTGAGAACAGAAGTTGTGAGAATAACAACTGCAGGTGAAACGAAAACAGATGAGTTCTTAATATTTGTTGATTGTCATGAGTTTGGAACACAAAGAGTTTCAATTCAGTTCTTCTATGACAAATCATTGACAGAAATCTGGGTTCTTAGGCCAAAGGTAAGAACTTCTTCTGAGTTGGGTGTACTACTTCATGAAAAATTCAAAGAGTTTGCTGAAAGAGCTGGTCCAGAAATAGTTAAATTGCCTAGACAATTGAAATTCCTTAAAGGTGAGGTGCTTCATACAATCAATCTTGAGAATGAGGAATTGTTCACACACTCTGCCAGGCAGTTGGTCTATATTGAATATGTTCTGAGAAATCAAGGATTTTCTACTAAAGAGAAGTTAGAAATTGCTGATCGCATTAAATCCTATGCAGAAGTCAAATTTTTTAAGGATTATGAGAAGTTCAAAGGTCAATTGAAAAAGGCACTTGGAATTCCTCTTGTTCGTCCTACAGGATTCTCATCAAGAAAAGAGTTGCTAGTTGATGCAGAATTGCACAAAAATCTGCCAGAAATGGATGATCCAGAAGAAGGAGAAATAAGGAAGGAAGACAGTCAGAAATGAAGAACAGCTCTACATGTAATATTTTTAGAGTTAGATGGATCAAGATAGGATAATGTTTAATATGATCAGGCTAGAGGATCATCTATCTTGTATTTATCATTATGTTTGAATCTGGAAATTGTTATAAATACCAGAACTTCTTCATTATTTACTTGCTATTAATGTTTTATCATTTACTAGTTTAAGTTGAGTTAGTTGAGTTATCCTCTAGGAATTTGCTTGTTAATTTATAACAAACAAATAGGGGGAGATTGAAAGGCATATGACTCAGCCTATTTGTAGTTCGAGGATCCAACTCAACTTAAAGTAGATTGTAATAAGTAAATAATATTAACTGTCACAGGAATCTCAGAAGATGCTATCTATCAGAAGAAACAAATCTACAAGTCAATCTATAGTTTTGATATTTTACACTGGAAGAAGTTCAGTCTACTGATCAAGCCTCAGTGTGGTATTCAAAGTCATGGATTTAATTCAGAAGGATAGAGATTTCTACAAGTGACAAGAGACAGTATCAGTACAGAATATTTAAAGAAAGTTGAGAGAAGAAATTGACCACAGCTTAAAGTCAAAATGAAGAACAGAAGTTGAAGTTAGTCGTTCATGAACCAGACCGTGCATCGAGCGTCAACAAATATTCAGTGGAGGTTCTTTATTTATTTCAGTGGTTTAAAAGTGAAGGTTAGACTATCAAATGAATTATGTTAATTCTCTATTAATTAATTTAAAGTATTTAGTTAACTTAATTAATAAATTAATTCTTCAAGAATTAATTTATTTATTAAGTTAATTATTGAATTAATTAATTTAGAATTAATATAGATTGCTAAAAGACTATCAGAAGTGTTTTTAGACTATGGTTTTATTATTAAAAGACTATCTAAGATAGTCTAGGAGATAGTCTGCTCAGCATACTCAGTCCAGTTTGATAGTCTGCTAAGGAATTGTCTACCAGGAAGTCTGCATGGTAGTCTGCCAGAAAAATCATGTATTAAAGACTATCAGGATAGTCATTCTGATAGTCTGGAGAAAGAATTGGGTAGTCTGCCAAGCCAGATAGTCACACCGGTAGTCTGCAAGAGAAAGGATAGTCACACCGGTAGTCTGCAAGAGGATTGATAGTCACACCGGTAGTCTGCAAGAGAACTGATAGTCACACCGGTAGTCTATTTGTTCCCTGGATAGTCTGCAAGCCATTAGACAGTCTCTGGATAGTCTGTTTAAGTGTTAAAAATAGACAGAAGATATTTTGAACAATATCTCAACAAAAAGAGACAGGAGGCAGTGGACAACATACACGAGAAAAAGTTTTAAAGATAGAAGCCATAATATTACATCTCTCTCTCATCTTTAAAGCCACTGACTATCTCAATTAATTCACAGAAAATCAAGTTCAACTCATTTGTAATATTTGATCCGATAGAACTTAATTATTTGTGACTCTTGTATTACTAGCGAATTAAGTTTCCTAGTTCGTATCTCGATTTTTATTAACTAAATTAGAAAAGTTCATGTCGAATTTTCTAATTAGTTTTTATTAACGTGATAATACTCTGTACTGATTTTGTAACAACCATCAAGTTTAATATATCATTATATTTAACTTGAATTTTGTTTCAATTAATTCCGCTCAAATTTGTCTAAACTAAATTTTATTTAACGGACAAATTTCGACAAAAAGATATAGATTGTATTCAACCCCCCCTTCTACAATCTTAACGGACCTAACAGATAGTTTTCAGACCTAGATCTCGACTTTTTCAGCGAATCTCGTATGATTTTCAGTGCTAAAAAGAAGTCGAGATTAGCACAATTTAGTGCCGATTAGCACCGCGTAGTGCTGTTTAAGCACCGATTAGTGCCTGTTAGCACAATTTAGTGCCGATTAGCACCGCGTAGTGCTGTTTAAGCATCGATTAGTGCCTGTTAGCACAATTTAGTGCCGATTAGCACCGCGTAGTGCTGTTTAAGCACCGATTAGTGCATGTTAGCACAGATTAGTGCCGATTAGCTCCGTGTAGTGCTATTTAAGCACCGATTAGCACCGTTTAGCACTGATTAGTGCCGTTAGTGCCATTTTATGCCATTTAACATCGTTTAACACTGCTTAAACGTTGTCTAAGGCTGATTAGCACTGTGTAGTGCCGTTTAACACCGTTTAGTGTCGTTCAACATCGTCGTAAATGCGTCGGTCGCTCCACGCTTTACGTTAAGATGATGTCATTGAAAATACTCACGTAAGAGCAATAAACCCTGACCCAAGTCTCGAATAAGGCCGTTATAACTTCAAGGAAAACCTGATCAGTTTTCCTAGAAGTTGGGGGGCAAATGATATGGGCTAAAAGTAAGCCCTAAAGACACATTTAATGTGGCATTAATTAGACCTAGAACAGTCCAAACGTGGGGCCCACCAGATGGGCCCAAATATATTTATAATATTAATTTCATAATTAATATTAAGGGTAATAACCAGCTCAGCAATAAGAGTCAAACAAGAATTTTACTCTTGCCTGACTTAACCTCCAAGATACATATTTCAACATGGAAACTGGTTCCTACATACTAGGATCTGGAACCTTCTTCTAGGCGGTGACTTGCCCACCAAGTCACCTAACCCTACTACGATTCTAAGGCTTCTCAGCCTATATAAAGGGTCTGACCCCTCATTCTCAGAACTACGTCTTGGCTTGATTCTCAATAACGAGATACGTAGGCACTCTTTGAGGACCGATTAGTCCCGAACACGGAAACAGCCATTAAAGCTCAAAGCTCACCAACCCTAGCATTAAATACAAATCGTAACCTAGTTTTTATTCCAGAACAATTAGTATTAACATCGTTTATAATCTATATGTATTTTATGAAATTGTATTACATATTTGAAACCAAAATAATTGCAACTCAAAAATTTCAATTACAAATATAAGATCATCATCTTAATAAACTTGCAATACTAAAGTCTCTTCACTAATAAATATCATTTGAATATCAATTATTTTGGTTAGATTTTCTAAATTCAAAATTTTAGGAAATAAAATTTTTTCTAAAGTTAAAATATTTGAAATATAATGCTCTCCATACATATTATGTTATAGATAAAATAAAATTTAGAACAAATATATATAAACAAAAATATTAATTATTTATATAAAAATGCTTATTTAAATAATCATAATAGATAGACATAAAGAGATATGGTAATGTAATATTGACATTTGTTAGTTGTTATCATGATCATTTTTTTATTTATTTGTGACATTCTTGAATTTTAATTACTTTCTTGTTTTATACTCGTTATATTGGTAAAATGTTAGAAAAACATTAAATAAAAAAAATCCATAAACAAGAATAAAAAGGGAAATGATATCACAAAAATAATAGTAAAAAGATAACATAGAGGATATTCAAATATATATGTCCAAATTGTATATATTTCATTTTTCATATGTTTTTAAAATAATGAATGTTATTTTAAGTTAATCTATTAACAAAAATGATTCTTTACTAAATTTTCAATGAATCCCTCACCAATTCAAAATTTTTGAATATTTAAATACCTAATTATTCGTGAATTTTTGATGGAGTATTTGCACTTTCCTAATTTGCTAGCACATTATTTTATGAATAATGCTAGGAACACCAAATTTAGTCCCCAAAATTTTCCCCAAATATATGTGGCCAATCCTGATTTGTTGTAATAATAAATGGGCCCCATGTATTCACACCAACAACACCAATCAAAAAGATCCATACTGCCACATCAGCCATGCCATGTCATTTGGTGACAATTTTTTATACCAAATTTTGGTGTCTCTAGCACTACTCTTATTTTATTGGCTACATTATATGTTTTTTTTACCGGAAAATTTACTGCTAGTCTGCTACATACAAAAATTAATCTTCATAATATTGTTTAATGTACTTGATTTGGCAAATACAGTATAGTGGTTTTATACTTAGGGTTTTGGTCCCTGACAATCATTTGTCAGGGACCGGTTATTTAACAATCGGTTCCTAAACCGTTGGATCGTTGATCCAACGGCCCCCCTGGATTACAAAATTTTTTTACTGTCCGCTATAATTTTCCGCGGATAGGCAAATTGCCTGTCCGCGGAAATTTTCCGCGGATAGGCAGATTGCCTATCCGCGGAAAATTATAGCGGACAGTAAAAATTTTTTTTTTTAATCTCAGCCGTTGGATCGTTGATCCAACGGCTGTGGAACCGATTGTTAAATAACCGGTCCCTGACAATCATTTGTCAGGGACCAGGACCCTTATACTTAAATCAAGCTCTGGCATACATAAACTTATTTTATTGTTGTCACAACGTTATTTCATTGTTAATATACTGTTAATCAATCCAAATGTAATCGATGAAATCTATGTTATTAGACATAATTCGCTCCTTTAGAACATGCTAAAACATTACACCTATTTATAGTGGGGTTTTGGTCCCTGACAATCGTTTGTCAGGGACCGGTTATATAACAATCGGTTTCTAAATCGTTGGATCAACGATCCAACGGCCCTCCTGGATTACAAAAAAAATTTACTGCTATAATTTTCCGCGGATAGGCAGATTGCCTTGTCTATCCGCGGAAAATTATAGCGGACAGTACATTTTTTTTTTTAATCTCAGCCGTTGGATCATTGCCTATCCGCGAAAAATTATAGCGGACAGTAAATAATTTTTTTTTTGATCCAATGGCTGTGGAACCGATTGTTAAATAACCGGTCCCTGACAATAATCGGTTCCTGACAAACGATTGTCAGAGACCCGGACCCTTTATAGTGATATATTTTCTTAAGTTGGCAGAGGAAGAACAGTGTTACTAAAAGCTAACTGTTGCTTACATTGTCCTCCAATTGCAAAGTTGAGTTTGAGACGATTGAAGCGCAGATGTACAGGTAATAAGAGTCGACAGCAGTCACTCACGGACGGTCCTTTATATCAAAACAGCGACCTCACACACTCACATCAGGGGTCCGGTTGGAGATGGTCTTATTATCACATCTCAGTGCTTACTGCTTACCAACCCCCCTGATAATAAACGTTTTTAAAGAAAACGTACGTAATTTGCTAGTAAGTCTCACTCAAAACTCCAGAGTCAAGACAACATATATGATATATATAGTAGGCAGTGGCCACCACTTGAACATGACAAAATCAAACGTCTTTAGTTATACAAAGTGTAACAAGTTTACACAAACTTAAACAAACAAACACTCAACATCACAAACAACGATCAAGTTGCTAACTTATTCAAACTTAATACAAAAGTTCATTTAAACAACACTAGATGGTGAAATGAAGCATCTTAATTCATTCCTTTATGCATAATAGTACTTGGCCTTGCTAAAGACGAACCACGGGAATCTGTTGTGGCTGCTGCTGCTGATAATTGAGACGAGAACAGGATCGAACCATTTCTCCCACAATGGGAACCACTGGAAGATTGTCGCAGTTGCATATCTCCACCATGAATCCATCAGGATCATGGAAGAACAGTTGATCCACATAGATCCCTCCTTCTTCTACGCGTTGCCTCACGTAATCAATCCCCATTTCTTTCAGCTTCTTCTCCACTGCACCCATGCTCTCACACTGCCATATTTCAAACTACTAGTGTTATAATATTTTTACAGTAGATCAGAATTATATGTACTAATGAGTTAAGAATCATTATTTAACATAATTATCTATAAACCAAACGAAATGTTAGAGTGTCAGACCAATATGTCAACAACTTTAAAAAGAAAAACAGGATTGCCAAAAATTCGAATAGATGCTGATAACAAGTGTGATAAATACTAACAAACACTAATCAATGAGAAAACGATATTTGATTAATTATAGCACATGAACTCATGAAGTAAAGAAAATATATCTTTAACATGTTACAGTAAACCAAAAAAAATGGATTTCTGTTGCGTGTCCAAACAATCAAATACCATCACTTACGTGGATCCAGTTAATTTACAGAATATCTGAAAGATATCGAATATTATTAAAGAATACGTAAGCAAAACGAAAATAAAACCTGGAAAGAGATATGATTATCTTTGGGATTGATCTCTCCTTTCTTAGGCAGGTTTTCTGGATCTTCTGATTGCAACAAATGTATCCCTATTCCATAGCTGAATAGCCTATCCACCAAAACAAACAAACACATAAGAACAATCAAGATTAAGAAGCATAATTTTATTCAAAAAATGGACTGATTAGTTAAGTAATCACCAAGCTCCATCAAAATCAAATGATCCAGGCCTCCTAACCGGAGCAAAACCGAGAACATTCTTGTAAAAATCTATAGACTCTTCGATCGATTTGCAGACAAGTGATATGTGATTCAGAGATTTCAGGTGCAGAGGATTATTTTCCACCGAGCTTCCTTTCATTTTCTTTATTTTCAAGATCGATTCTTAGACTAAACAAGGAGTCCTTAAAAGGGCAGCTGAACGATTAACAGGGCAACAAATCTGTAAACTTGATCAATAAAGTAGATAAAGATTAAGTAGCTAATCTTATTTTATGTCAAAAAATGAATAAAGAGAAAGAACGTTGAACAATAAAAAAGAGATGGGCATGAAGAACCTATGAATGTGTGTATAAATAGACGGATTAGTGAGAGTCTGGAACGTTCCCTTATTCGGCGTATTGAGGCTTGCACACGTGTCAGGCAATGATGGCCTTAACACGTAGGATCCACGTTGGTGATTAGGACACACACTCACTCTGCCCCTTAGTTATTCATGTTGCCTAACTCAATATGAAAATGACAGATAATACTGAAATTTTCATTAATGGTTTTCTATTTAAAAGAGATTTACATTCAGAAAAAGACATGCATGTATATCATGATCAAACACATTAAAAAGTACTACATGCTTTCTATGTGTAATTCATATGAAGCATCAGGTTAACACTTAACAGGGGTGAGGTGCATGGGTTAACAAGTAGTAGTATATCATCAACACACCAACAACATGCTTTACAATACAATAACCATTGTATCAAACATGAAACATCAAGCATAATAAACAATTAAGTTCATTTTTAAGAACATTGTAATATTGAGGATGTTTAACATTAAATCCTTATTCAGGATTAAGTAACTTATCTCATAGAAAAAAGCACATATTCATAAATTTCTTTAAGGAAATAATTTTTTTTGAAAGATAAGATAAAGAATAAGCCAAACTAGGAAAGTTCAGTGATACATGTATTTCCACATTCCAGTAATTATATACATCCACAACTGAGCTTTATAAAAATTAATTGACATCCATGATTGGAAATCAATATTCAGATTGACTGGTTATGTAATGTGATTAAGAATTGAAGGTGAGATTAAGACATTAGTCAGGCTACATCTACGTTAGAACTGAATATTGAACAACCCTGATAATGAACTCCATGTCTAATTATTAATTAGTTGTAAGACAAAGAATTGAAAGAAAATATGGATGAAGATTTTTAATGGGGAGTGGACAAAACAGACAGATGATGAACTTGTGGTGACAGTTAGAACGAAGAAGAATATAAAAGGTTTCGACAAAAAAAGAAAGAAGAAGAAAATAAAATGTGGTGGTAGCGGAGCGTAGAGAAAGGAGCATGTATCATTATAACGTTGAGAAGAAAGCAACGGTGAACAACCGACACTAGTATACGTTAGTATATGTTACTGTACTGTCTTCCTTATCTCAACGGTGAAGTAAAATTAAGAAAAAACAGAGGAAAGTGACAGCTGAGATTTCTCTCAATTTGCCATAGGTGGTCTTTAGCAGAGAGCTGGCGCGATTGGATATTAGCTCACTTTTAGAGCATCCTCTCCTCCCTTTAAAGTTATAGTCGTCGAAACCATTTACTACATACATACTTGAGTACCTCATCGGTATGAAAAGAAATTAGTACAAAGATTTTGATTACTCCAAAGTATTAAGTACATCAGTAATACCAAAAATTAAATACAAGTGGTAACACATGATATGATAAATTTAGGATTTCCTTTTGTGTAGGTTGCTGATCAATTCCGAAGACGTTTTGTAATGATGGCTAGTTGGTGGACAAAAAGGAGATCGACTATAGGAGAGGGTTATAGCTGGTGTTGGTGGTTTCCTAGTAGACAAGATTGATGGATCTCGATTATGTTTTCAGGTCCTAGCCTCAAATCAAGTTCCTCATAATGTTCAATTTGAAACTAATCTAGATCTGCATAGTACGCTAATTATAGTAGTCGTTTTCCTAGTAGTAGCCTCAGGTCAGGTGGTTGGCATGCTGTTAAACATGCACCGTGATGCTGGGATGGAGGAGGAGGAGGAGGTTGATTGATTGATTAGTGAGAGTCATCAGAGTTTGTTGTTGTCTGAAGAAAGAAAGTATTCAACTAAACTAGTTGCTAATAACGAATATAAGGTATAAAGTTGGTATACTTGTGAAAATAGTTAGAATTTAGAGATATATTCAAAAAAGGAAAATAGTTACATTAGAATATAGAGAGATAAAAAAAAATGTAGAGAAATGGAGAAGAGAGTGGGTACATTTTTGTCTTTTTCTAAATTTAAATTTCTTATTTTACCTGTTACCACTTGGATAATAATTAATTTTTAAATGAAATTTATTTAAAAATAAATAGTATCCGAATTTAATCTCAAAACTGAACAAGTACAACACAGAATTTCATGTACAGCATTTTGAAAATTGATAATTTCAATTAAGTGCAAATATCCACACCCAATTAGGGGTGATCACGGTGCGTTTTTTCCCAAAAATGCACCAATCCACACATATGATTTGGTCAAATTTTCAAATCGTAATCGCATCGCTAAATTTTAAAATCGCATTAACCAAACTACAAAAATACGGTGCGGTGCGGTTCATTGTGGTTTACATTTTCGATACAAATAATTATAAATTTGAAATATTAATTTTCTGTGGAATTAATTTTTAAACTTTTTACTCAACCACATTTCATTCTTATGCAAACCATAGACCGTAACCTTTACAGACTTAATGAACTACAAATACCGTATTATGAAATATTGTCATACTAAAATAGAGAAAGTTGGGTTATTCCATTATAATTGATCGATATAGGCTCTGTTTGGGATTGCTGTTAAAAATTGCTGTGTTGTTAGAAAAAGTGTTGTTGTAAAAAGCTGAAGACTGTTTGGTAATATTTTTGATATATGCATGTTTTGATGTAAAAATATAATAAAAATAATGTTTTTGGTGAGGTTTGATATTGAAACCAGCAACTGCTTTCGTAAAAGTTGAAAAGTAGTTTTTTTCAAAAGTATGGGGGACCTACTTTCTCTAAAAGGAGTAAAAGCAGCTTTTCGGCTAAAAGCATTTTTAAGAAAAACAACTTTTAAATTTTACCAAACATTTTTTCAGCTGCTTTTCAGAAAAAAGCTGTTGTTGCTGTCTGCAACAGCAATCCAGAACACACACATAGTCTCATCATAGGCCTCTAAAATAAACTATAAGGTTTTAACGAAGCAAATAACTTGCAAACTATTCCTTAAATTCTTAAAAATACTAAACATAATATATATAATTATATAATATATTAAATATTGCGGTGCAGTTTGATCCGCATTTTAGAAAACTAAAACCGCAATCCGCACTTCACCGCGTGATTTGTCAAAATTTGAAACCGCAACCACACCACAGAAAATAAAAACCGCACTGTAGTACGGTGCAGGTAATTTTTGCGATTTGGTGCGGTTTATAATCACCGCTACACACAATTTTAATTGCAACCGGCGAATGAAAATCATAGCCAACAAGGTCCGACTTACCTGGAAAACATCTACTCCTCGCCCTTATCCCTCTTATTTCGTTAGACTTTTTTTTTGAGATATCCCTCTCAATTCTATCCATTTCAAAACTTACCCAAAATAATAAAGTTTGATAATATGAAAAATAATTACATCAACTACTTTTCTACACTAAACTCACTTTATTATATAAAATATTGATTGATCCCACCATTTTACTCACTTTTCTTACTTTTATCCACTACTTAACTACTCTATACTTTATCTTAACCTTCGTCCTTGTAAACAAATGAGGGGGACGTACAGATCGTATTACTTAAATTTCTTTTTCATAATTGACAAAATAAAAATTAACTTTTAATTTTAAATTAAAAGTTAACCCCTACTTTGCACGAAATATCTATATTATGATAACTAGATAATAATTGTTTGAAAAAAAACTAAACAGTGATAAATAATTATATATGTTTTTTTAAAAGACAAGTAATTCAATAATGAAAAGCTATACGACGTCTACAAAAATAATCGAGCCGAACAAATATAAAACAGATCATATCGCTTAATCCAATCTCCATGGAGACAATCAAGAGATTTGTTGAAGTTGGTATATGTACATAGTCCCGCTTCGTCACAACGAGTTTGAGCTATCGACCGTAATTGCAATCCCATAAAAATCTTGATCACTAAATCGAAATCTTAAAAATCTCACAATTCTAACATCTCAGACATTAAAACATACCAAGCTCTCAAAAAGAGATGATAAACTTTAACATCCCAACAAATACACTAAATTTTAAAATCCACTAAAAATCCAATAAAACGATACAACTTCTCAAAATCAAATATCTTACAATTCATAAATTAAAAATACACCTAAATTCTCCAAATATCGCAACTCGCACTCTTCCCAAACGTAGCCCACCTAAATAAGATCACCTGCCGGTAGGAATAAGAAAAACAAAGAACCGGCAGTGAGCGAAAAGCTCATATACGGATATAAAACGAAGCACAAGCTGAACAAATTAAATAGCTAAACAAGTTAAGAATAAAAATGAATATCTGAATAAAAGAACATTGAGACATAGCGAATGATAATAGAGAGTAGATACTCAACTCACAATATAAAAACAAATAACTCCAAATCAAAAATAAACTTACTCTAATAATATTCATATCACTTACGCATAATTAACACATTAACATAAATAAAGACATAACCGATAAAATGTAATCTGACTCTTACACATACACATACACTTACAAATAATATTCAAAACAATTAATCTTACCACGTGCACATATTAATCAACAAAATTATTATCAAAAACAAAACTTTACTTACTGACATGGGAGATAATCTGTTAGTTACAGAGGCATGCCTGTATACATCTAATAACAAGCCTAATTGTTTGTAATGCTTTGCATTACTTACATGACCTCTTAACTGAGGGAACCTCTAGTTGTAGAGTTTCTGTTTGTATTGTACTTGTTATAGGCATCAAATCCTAGTTGTGTAACTGTACAAATAGAGTCTAGAATAATGCTTGAAAGAAGTTCCATGGTTCATGCCTCAAGCAAGGAGTTAAAGACTGCCAAATAATCACAGTTGGGATTTGAAGAAATGAAGAATTTGCCTAAGTACCAATTCGAGAAGTATATTTGTCTATTCGAGAAGTCCAGCATTCGAGAAGTCAGAGATTCGATATCTCAAGACACTATTCGATATCTCTGAATACACTGTTCGATATCTCATTCGATATCTCAGGGATTCGATATGTCTACTACTCTATTCGAGAACTCAAGAAGTCAACAAGTCAAGATGGTATTCGAGTTCTCAAAGAGTCAACAAGTCAAAGTTCCATTCGATATCTCAAAGACTCAGAAAGCTATTCGACAACTCGAGGATTCGATAAGTCAAATGCTCTATTCGACAACTCAAGGAATCCTGTTGGAAAAGAGCTATTCGAGAAGTGGTTCGATATGTCACTATAACAGTATTCGAGAACTCAGAGTTATCGATCAAGTCAATTCTAGTTCTCGAATCACTTACTTAGTCACTTCTCGAATACATTCTTGGAGACAAAATACTGAAGAAATTGTACAAGTCAGAAACCTGCAACAAGCCAATGCACTTTATGGACCACAACCTGTAACGTGCTCTGGAAAGCCTACAAGGAAGCTTGGAGAGATATAGAAGAGACAAGGAGCTAAAGAAGTGGATCTAAACAGGCTTTGCAAAGTCAAATCTGTAACCGTTTGGACACTTACTCAAAAAAGGATAGACAGACTAGAAAGTAATGTGTTTTAGCTACCTTATTTGTAGTAAGCAGGCTGTATCCATGTTCTATAAGGACACAGCCTCACTTCATAACTTAGTAACTTTGTGAGTCAAGTTTTTCATACACTGTAAGCTATATCTCTCTGAGAAAAACGAAGCTGAGAATACTACCATTTGTATTCACAGATTGTAGCAACCTTTATCTAATATACATTAGATTAAAGTGATATTGTGTCTTGTGTTGTTTATTTATCCGCACCTTAATTTCTGCACACACAGGCACTTATCTGCTACACAGACTCAATCCAAGAAAAGTTCAAGAATCCATTCACCCCCCCTCTGTATTCTTTTACCGTGTTCAATACTCAACAAGTGGTATCAGAGCGGGCTGTTTATTCAAAAACAGAGAAACGATCATGAGTTCGAATACACCAAAGACTACAGGAACGGTGAAGGTCCCTAAGTTTGATAAAGAAAACTTCAACCTCTGGAAGATAAAGATGATGTTGTTCATCAAAGCCTCTCATCCCTTGTATCCTGAGATTCTCAAGAATGGTCCTTTTGTTCCACAACAAGAGATACCAGAGAAGACTGTTGGAACCATAACAATCCCTAGAGCTTATGAGGCCAAGGATCCATCAAAGTGGACAGAGTCAAAAAGGGAGAAGGTTGCTCTTGACAGCCACCTCATGTTGCTCATCATTGATTCCATGGATATGTCAATGTTTGCAAACATTGCATCATGCACGTCTGCTAAAGAGATGTGGGATCACATTGAGGTGTTGTGTGAAGGGACTGATGAGGTTAAAGAAAACAGGAAACAGATACTGGTCACACAGTATGAAGCTTTCATGGCACAACCCAAGGAAAGCATCACTGAGATGTTTGAAAGGTTTCACAAGCTAGTTACTGAGTTGCAGATGAATGGAAAGGTTTACAGCACCAAGGAGTTAAATATGAAATTTCTGTTGTCTTCACCAAATCATCTGGAGCAAAGAGTCATTTCCCTAAGAGAGAGAGATTTGAACAAAGTCACCTATGATGTACTCTATGGAGTCCTAAAGACTCATGAACTTGAGTTGCTTCAGAAGAGGGCTATCCAAGCAAACCAAGGTAGGATGATAAACACATCATGTGCCTTGATTGTCAACAAATCCATCCTGGACCTAGAAGCATCTACAAGCCAACTAAGGATAGAGGAGGTGGCAGATGATGAAGAAACTGAAACTGGGGTGAGTGAACCTGTTGAGGAAAAGGAGGAAGAAGAAGAGGAGTTTTACACTCTGGAAGAACTTGATGGGATGGAAAATACTTCATATGCTTTCATGGCCAGAAAATTTCCAAACATCAGATTTAAAAGAAATCAACCCTTCAAACCCAAAACTCAAAACCATTCAGCCAACAAGAACAAGGCACATGTGAAACCAAACAGAAATAAGTTCAAAACCGGTTATGTGGATAGGTCATCTGTAAGGTGTTATAGATGCAATGACCTAGGGCATTTTGCCAGTGAATGCAAGAAGCCTAAAAAGAAGGATAGAGATTATCTTGAGCTAGAAGCTAAGTATGAGGCCCTTCTGAAAAAGCAGACACATGGTACGGCCTACATAGCTGAAGGGAAGTGTTGGGATGATTCTGAGAGTGATGAAGAGGAACAAGAATTCTGCAATTATGCCTTGATGGCCAACTCCAAGGATGACTCATCTTCATCTGATTCTCAGGTACCATCTCTCACTACTATAGACATGTCTGTTTCTGAATACAAATCCATGATTGAACAATTATCTG
The DNA here is from genome assembly GCA_037693485.1 of Kitagawia praeruptora. Lineage (NCBI taxonomy): Eukaryota > Viridiplantae > Streptophyta > Magnoliopsida > Apiales > Apiaceae > Kitagawia > Kitagawia praeruptora. The sequence continues at coordinate 103,922,235 of CM075350.1, forward strand.
TTGAAATGTTTAATATTCATACTAGTATGACTGCTGCTAATGAGGAGATTGCTAAACTGTCTACTAGAAATGAAGTATTAACCAAAAAGAATGAGGAACTTGAGCTAACTGCTATGCAAGTAGAAAACCTTAAGAAAGAAGTTGAATATTTGGAGAACAAGGTTCTATGTGCTAGTCAAGTAGAGAAGGCTCTTAGGGATGAATTAGCTGAGAATGAATTCAAACTTAAAACTTTCAAGAAATCATCTGGTTTAGTGCAATCCTACTGTGAGAAAATTGAAGCTAAACCTAAAGCAGCTATTGGACTTGACTATGACTCTCTCAAACAAAGGAAAGGCTATGCTGTCATCGAAGAGGACACAGCTGTTCATGAGAAAGTGCCTCACATTTTGAGAAAAACTGAAAATCCAATTTTTAAGGAATCAACATTTGAAATTGATGAGGATGCCTTACTCATCAAGCAAATGTTGAATGATGAGGATGAGGCACAATCTAGTGAACAGCAAGCATCCTCTAAGGGTGAGAGTGCCAAGTCAAAGACCAAGAAGCCAGTAGTTGATAGGCCAAGACCTAAGAAGTTTGTTAAGTTTGTATCAGCTGGGAAGAGTGAATCAGAAAAGGAAGTGACTAAAAAGAAACAGAACAGAAATGGCAAGTTAGGGATTAACAAGGATAACAACTATGCTTATATGCCTAATGCCCCTAGGAAAACTTGTCAGAACTGTTTCAGTACCAACCATCTAACTCATGCATGCAAGAAACCTGTTGGTAGTGTGTCTAAACCTTTCTATGATTGTTCTGTGCCTCTAAGACATAGAGATGCACCCTTCTGTGATAAATTTGACTGTATGCCATGCAATATGAATGTTATGACTAGTTGTTTTAATTTAAGAAGACAGTTCATTGATGGTTGTATCAGTCACAATTCTCACACACACTACACAAGGTCAAAGTCTTCAAGTCCTCCTAAAGCTAGGAAGGTACCTTTGTCACCTAAGTCTGAAACCTCAGGTTCTAAGACTTCCAACAGTGACAAGAAGACTGACACTAAGAAAGTTAACAAGCATGTTGTTTATGATAAAACTGTCTCTAAGTCACATGGACCCAAACTTGTTTGGGTACCAAATGAAAAGTAATACCTTTGTGTTTGCAGGGCAAAGAAAGTGAGAAGAAGGTCATGTGGATTTTGGACAGTGGATGCTCAAATCATATGACTGGTGATATGGCCCTGCTATCATAGTATGAGGAAAAGGCTGGCCCAATGGTTGCTTTTGGAGATGACAGCATGGGTAACACATTGGGATATGGCAAGCTGAAAGTTGGAAATGTCATCATTGAAGATGTAGCACTAGTCAAGGGGCTCAAGCATAATCTGTTAAGTGTTGGTCAGTTTACTGATAGAGGATTCAAAGTGAATTTTGACAAAGATGAATGTTTGATCACTCACAAGAAGACTGGTGATTTTGCTCTATCTGGAGTAAGGAAGGGAAGCCTGTTTGTAGCCAATATGGACTCTGCAAACAAGGACAAAATTTGTTGCTTTTACTCAAAAGCATCAAATGAAGATTGTTGGCTGTGGCACAAGAAACTATCACACCTGAACTTTAAGGCCATTAATTCTCTAGTCAAAAGAGAGTTAGTGAGAGGCATGCCCACACTTGAATTCTGCCAAGAAGGAGTGTGTGAGGCTTGTCAAAAAGGAAAAATGAAGAGATCAAGCCACAAGTCAAAGACAGTGACATCTGTAACCAAGCCACTACAACTTATCCATATGGATTTGTTTGGGCCTGTTAACATAATGTCACTTGGAAGAAAGAAGTATGCCCTGGTAATGGTTGATGATTTTTCAAGGTATACATGGGTAGAATTTCTGGCATCAAAAGATGAGGCTCCACAAGTAATCATTGAGCATATAAAGAAAGTTGACAAGGAAGCAAAGGCAAACGATGCAAGTGTGATTGCATTGAGGAGTGATAATGGAACAGAGTTCAGAAATGCCACACTTGAAGCATTCTGCAAAGAGAATGGCATTTCTCAGCAATTCTCAGCTCCAAGGACTCCACAACAAAATGGAGTTGTTGAGAGAAAGAATAGAACTCTAATTGAGGCTGCTAGAACAATGTTACTTGATGCAAAAATGCCCACATGTTTTTGGGCTGAGGCTGTGAGCACTGCATGCTATATTCAGAACAGAACCCTCATCAACAAAAACACTGGAAAGACTCCTTACAACTTGATGACTGGAAAGAAGCCTACACTGAAGTATATTCATACTTTTGGAAGCAAATGCTTTGTACTTAAGGACAATTCTGAATATGTTGGAAAGTTTGATGCAAAAGCATTTGAAGGAATTTTTCTTGGCTATTCTATGGAAAGAATTGCATACAAGGTTTATGTCATCAGTCAAAAGAAAGTTATGGAAAGCACAGATGTAACATTTGATGACAGCAAACTACCTGGACTAGAAGAAGCCAATGATGAAGACAAAGATCCATTGAAGTTTGATAATCTAGATGATTCTGATGAAGAGACTGAAACTGGAGTTGAAACTCAAGTGAATAATGATACAAGAGAAGAATTTGTGCCAATCAATAGTGAAGAAACAAGCATCCAAGACACACCTGTGAGTAATGGCAACTTCACAGGGGGAGGAAATGAGGATGATCATGATGAGGATGATGAAGCAACATCAAGGATGAGAAATCAGGCTGAACACTCAAGGAAATGGGATAGATCACACACTGCAGAGCAAATCATTGGAGATCCTAATGCAGGAGTAAGGACTAGGAGAGCAACTCAAAATGAGTGCCTCTATGGATGTTTTCTATCACAAGTTGAGCCTAAGAAACTTGATGATGCATTGTTGGATCCAGATTGGATTATTGCCATGCAAGAGGAGCTGAATCAATTTGAAAGGAACAAAGTATGGGAACTTGTGCCTGCACCAAAGAATAGAACCATTATTGGAACAAAATGGGTTCTGAAGAATAAGATGGATGAAGATGGTGTAATAATAAGAAACAAAGCAAGGCTGGTTGCAAAAGGATACTCTCAACAGGAAGGCATTGATTATGATGAGACATTTGCCCCTGTTGCTAGATTGGAAGCCATTAGAATATTCTTGGCATTTGCTGCTCATTCAAACTTTAAAGTTTATCAAATGGATGTCAAGAGTGCATTTCTAAATGGAGAGTTGGAAGAAGAGGTTTATGTGCAACAACCACCTGGCTTTGAGGATCCACATTTCCCAGAATTTGTCTACAGATTGCTTAAGGCACTGTATGGACTTAAGCAAGCTCCAAGAGCATGGTATGATACTCTATCACAATTTCTTCTTGAAAATCAATTCACTCGAGGCACATTGGACAAGACACTGTTTTACAAGAAGCATGGTGATGATATGATCCTAGTTCAAATCTATGTGGATGATATCATTTTTGGTTCTACAAATGAGAAACTGTGTGAGAAATTCTCTAAACTCATGCAGAGCAGATATGAGATGAGTATGATGAGAGAGTTGACATTCTTTCTAGGGTTGCAAGTCAGTCAAAGGAAGGATGATATCTTTATCAGTCAAACCAAGTACATCAAGGATTTATTGAAGAAGTTTGACTTGGAAGATTGTTCACCTGCCAAGACACCCATGGCCACTGCCACTAAATTGGATGAAGATGCTAAAGGCAAGAGAGTAGATATCTCAGTCTACAGAGGCATGGTTGGTTCTCTACTCTACCTCACTGCAAGTAGGCCAGACATCATGTTTGCTACATGCTTGTGTGCAAGGTTTCAATCAAATCCAAAGGAATCACATTTGATTGCAATAAAAAGGATCTTTAGATATCTGAAGGGCACTCCTAACTTGGGATTATGGTACCCTAAGGACACAGGGTTCAATCTGGTTGGCTACTCTGATGCTGATTATGCTGGATGCAGAGTGGATAGGAAAAGCACCTCAGGAAGCTGCCAGTTTCTTGGACAAAGGTTAGTTTCTTGGTATAGCAAGAAGCAACAATCTGTGTCAACTTCTACAGCTGAGGCTGAATACATAGCTGCTGGAAGTTGCTGTGCTCAAGTGCTTTGGATTAGAAATCAACTTAGAGATTATGGACTTGTGTTGGAAAGAATTCCAATCATGTGTGACAACACAAGTGCAATCTCTATAGTTGCCAATCCTGTCAATCATTCTAGAACAAAGCACATTGACATCAGATATCATTTCATAAGAGAACATGCAACTAATGGAACCATTGAGTTGCATTATGTCTCTACAGATAAACAACTAGCTGATATATTCACTAAGACATTAGATGAAGCCACCTTCACAAGGTTGGTAAGTGAGATTGGAATGCTGAATTCTTCAGATTCTGGCTAAGTGAATACATCATCTAGATTGTTGCAGCAGTAAACACTTACTTTATCTAAATCCTCAATATTTTTGAAGTAAGTGTTGGCTGAAATATGATTTATAAATATTTCAAATCTGTTGCATATGTTGAAAATCATATTTTTATTAACTTAAAATTTCTATGAAATTTTGAGAAAATCACTATTTGATTTGCTAGGATATTTTTCAATGAATATGTCTGGTAAATTTTTACAAGATAGTGAAAATCAAATTTTTTATGAGTGATGGGTATAGTTCGATAAGTCAGACTTCTCGAATGATTCACTATTCGACATCTCTAATAAGTCTCATTAGAGTACTCTTGAGTTCTCGAATAGAGTCTTTCTGAGATATCGAATAGAGGAATTCTAGACTTCTCGAATATAGTAACTGAGTTCTCGAACACTATATTTGAGTTCTCGAATCATTTGAAAAGGCTGAATTCTCGCTGAATTTTAACTGATTTTGGATTTTTATCTAAAAATTTAATTCACTCATAAAAACACATTTTATTTAATTTAGAATTATTTCTAAGTTAGATAACTACCAGCTGTGAGTTTCTATCTGCTTGAGTTATCGATTAAGCCATTCTTGACTTCTCGAATAGTTGTTTTCTACTTCTCGAATGCCTGACTTGTCGATACAAAACAGTATGCTAATCGACAATTCAAGTACTTCATACTTATACAATCTCACATCTATTCGATTCATTTCATTCGATTTCTCAAGCATCTACACTCTCTAAACCCCTGAAACCCTAGCTACGAAAAGCCAAATTTCTTCTTCAACCTTCAATTTCTTTTCTCTCTTCTACACAAATGGCAACACTAAAGTTCAACACCAACTTCATCGCTCTCACTAGTGATGTTGAAGCACCCAATGCAAATTTCAAGTGCTTTGTGAAATGGATGGCTGAGTCATATATCAAGGATGCACTCTCTGCCAACCCAACTCTGTATCTCGATATTCTGGAACAATTCTGGAGTACTGCTATTGTGGAGGTTGTAGCCCTGGAAAACGCAATCACTTCCTATGTCATCTACTGCAAGGTTCAAGATAAGGAAATCACTATCACTACTGCAGACATGAACCAAGCACTAGGACTACAACAAGAGTCATTTGACAGAATGGCCACTAACGCAGAGTTGGAGGAATTCTTTGAGTTCATAAACTACTCAGATGGGATTAACCTTGGAAAGCTAAACAGAAAGAATCTGAGAAAGGAGTGGAGCTATGTGTTTGCAACTCTTCTCCAAGTCTTCACTGCCAGGAAATCAAGCTTTGATCAAATCAGTGCACCTGTGCAGCAAATTGGATATGCTTTGGCCTATGGAAAGAAGATAGATGTTGGCCAAATCATACTTCAAGAATTATATGGGAGACTTGGTAAGAACACAACCAAGAGAGGTACTGATATTTTCTTCCCTCGCTTTATTCAATCTGTACTTAATTATAAAAATGCTTCATTGATTGAATTGCCTGGGATTGATAAAAATAAAATAGGCTATCCTAAGTCCATGACCAAACTCATTTTTGGTAACTTGGAAACTAGGAATGATGTGGATGTAAGACTGAACATAACTCCCCATATGGAGAGTTTGTTTAGGACTTACCCCCACAACATGCCAACATTTGATGCAAAATCTAAGTTAGCACAGCCCAAGCAAGTAGAACAAAATGCTAACCCAGGGCCTGCTAACCAACCCTCTCAACCAAACACTCTACCTCTTACTGAGCCAACTGCATCATCCTCTCAAAAGGGTGATGTTAGTAAAAAGAAGAGAAAGGAAGTAATGTCTACACCTTTAAATATCTTGTCTGAAGCAGCATTAGCTGTTGAATTAGGTCTAGGAAGTGAGGAATCTGAGTTACCCTTACACAGAACAAAGAAGAAGAAAACTAAGACCACCTCTTCAGTCACACAAATGGCTGAAGTTGTAAAATCAGGGGCACACAGCTCACTAGGTGTATCCTCTCAACAGGGTGCACCTATAGAATCAAGCATTCTCCCCAATGCACCCTCTTGTATAGAGTCAGCACATGGGAGTGATAAGGCTGGCACAACACTGAGTGGAGAGCACATCACTTTTGAAACTCCCTCTATCTCTCAGGGGGAGTTGCCAAAATCTACTCTAAAACACACTTCTCTCCCAGAATCTAACTCTGAAATTTCTTTGGAACCTGCAACTCAGACAACTGAGATGCAAGGTATTGATCATCAAGAATCCTTTTTGCTTGATGAGCCAATAATTTCAAGTGACTTAGTGCATGACACTTTGTTCACCACTCAGAACCCACATTTAGATGGTGAGGGAATGCATGCTGAGGCATATCCTAATGACACCATCACAAACACAGAGGTTCCCCTAGTTTTTACTAGAGACTCTGTGCCTGTGTCAACTGCTGGTGTAATTCATCCCACTTCTGTGGTGACACCAGTAGTAGAGTCAATCCATCCGGTTACAGAAGTTGCATCTGTAACTGAGGAGACTAGCTTGCCTAGCTCTAGCTCTGACTTCATGTCAACATGGCTGAAGCCTGTGCAACATGACAGTGCTTCAGGATCAGGGTCTGTTCCACAACAATTGACGGTTGAAGCACTTCAAAGCTTAATTGTGGATCAGATTCCTGAGTTCACAAAGATTGCTCAGCACCTTCTCACTGCAGACATGCCCAATCCAGACTATGAGGCTATTCTATTATGCCATAGGGATGATGTGGAAGTGCAGAAGTCAAAGATCATTGATGATGCTGAGAGAGATGGCAACATAGATGCCTGGTTGCAAGGAAAATATGATATTACTCTCGATGAAGCACTTCAGTATCTCAGGGAGGAATACATCACTTCACTGGGCTCCAATGCAAAATCCCTGTCACCTGGTGAAGTGTATGAAGCTGTAAATGACTCCTACAAGGGTTTCCTCAAGGCTGCACACTATCTTGGCAAGGGAGTCAAAACTGAAGTCAACAGGGTGTGTGATAAGACAGCCACTTCAGTAGCAGAAGTCAAGAGGGCCTTTGATGCTAAATTTCCTCAATTGGACAGTGTGTTCAAGGACATCAAACACCGCAACTCTACCTGCACTCAGGTGGACAATGGGCTGGCTGTGCTAAAAGATGCTGTCACAGGTCTGGGGCATCAATTTCAGAATCTATCTGACCAGACTACAGATGCCAATGCCATGCTGAGGATAATGTTCAAAAATCTTTATGGAGATAGACTAGTGACTGATGTCCCTGTGCATGAATTGTCTAAATATGAAGTGAAGAGGCTGCAGGATCAATCTTTATCTGGCTTCAAGGCCAATGAGTTATTCACTAAGGTCAACACTCTTGAGCAGGAGGTAGCTACTCTCACCAAGACCAATGCTCATCTCACAGAAAAGGTTGCATTGCTAAATGATCAGTTGGACACTCAAGCATCCACCACAGCTGATGTCCTTCTGCATCAACAATCCATGTTGGCTGCAATGATGAAGCATATGGGTCTCCCTCTACCTGATGAATCTTCACTCCCAAAGGACATTTCTACAGCCTCTGTGCCTGACAACAAGCCTAAGGGGGAGAAGAAGGCTAGGAACTCAAATTCAAAGGGGGAGACAAAGGGAGAGAAAGGCATAATAATCAAAGAGGGTGGTCAACAAAGGGCTTCTAAGTCTCTAGCAAATGTGCCTGGCAAGGGAAAAGCCAAAGTAGATGAGCCTCCATCTATCTTGCCAGTTGTCACCTTACCAACTGTGCACATCACTACTCCTGGAGGACAAAAGCAATCCATAACTACCACAGTGGTTGCAGGGAGTATGCCATCTGACAAACCTCAAATCTCTATATCTGAGAGTGCCAAGCCTGTAGAAGTCAAAGTTGTTACTGAGGCCAAGCTACAAGAAGTTGCTAACTCCAATGACTATCATGATAAAGCCTTCTTGGAGTTTCTGAAAGCCATAAGGGAACAGGTTGGTGACACTCAGTTTTATCTGAGGGAGGTGAAGAAGCAGATAGACTACATCACTGTCATCCCCAAGAAAGTCAACAATATATGGGTCAAGGAGATAGTGATGGTTTCCAAACTAAAGATATGGCATCTAACATACCAGACTCTACAAGACCTAAAGCACTCAGAGATAGATGCCATACTTGAGATCATTGAGAAGAAAAATGAGAACAGCAAGAGTCTGTTTGATGATTTGAGGAATGGTCAACCTACAAGGCTACCAGAAGTGATCAAGAAGCCATGGACAATTATTTATCAGTCTGGTACCAGAATTGAAGATATCAAGCAATTGGTCATTCCTCATGATCTCACCTCCAGAAATCACAGACTGATCATTGCTATCATTGATCAATTACAGAAGAAGGTTGGAGCCAGAAATGCTGAAGAAATTGAGGCACTGCATATCCTCAGAACCTATATTGCAACTGGTGAAATTCCAGAGATGGCTCAACCTAGGAGAAATAAGGATGATGATTCTGAAGACAAAGGTGATGGGAGGAGAAGACATCACAGGAGAGATAAGGGTGATGAAGATAAGAAGAAAAAGGGGGACAAGGATGAAAAGGATGATGATGACCAGGGTAAAACATATGTGAGAAAGAGTGGAAGACAGCAAGCCTTAGGCACTGCTAGCAGTAATCTCACCACAACACAAGACTCTAAGTCTAGGGTGAATACTGTTAGTAGTGACCTAGAAAAATCTACATCTATGGCTTCTGCAACTGTCTTACCATCTCAAGAAAAGAAGAAGATTCAAGTCAAGAAACCATGTGTATGTTTCAGGAAGCAATCTTCTAATGGAATACTACTATGGTCTACCAACCAAGGTCAAAGATTTCTGCCAAGCAACCATGTCAAGAGGATAAAATTTAAACATGCTGCAAGGAGAGTGAAGCTATCCAAATCTAGAGCCCTAACAATCATTCCAGGATTAAAGCTCCAGCCACTTGATGAAGACTTTGATGAAGAGCAACTGCTATTTCTAAGAGCTCAAAAGATATGCTATGCTGCAATTGTGGATGACCACCTTGTAATCAAGTACACTGATGGGAAAGAAATGAAATTCAAACAAGGGGGTTGTCAACATTGGGGTAAATTGTATGAGATAGAAAGAATCATTGCATTGCTGGATTCTAAGGACAAGGTGGAGAAAGTATGGAAGCTGGAATTGATTGACTTTGTGAAAATGAAGAAAGAATATGCTGAGAAGATAAGGAAGGGCTGCTATGAGAAATGGTTAGAAAGGGAGAAAGAAATTGATAGACTGGAGATTGAAGCAGAAAAGCTAAGGGCAAAGGGATTGTGTAGAGTTCAGTTTGATCCCTATGTGGTGAAGTATAGGAGGAGAAATGGAGACAATGTCAATATAAGAATGAACCTACTCAGTCACTATCCTGCCAACATTCTGAAGCCAGTACTTGAAGATTTCAAAAACTCTATTATGATTGAAGAATTGGATGCTATGACAGAAATCATGAGAGCAGTAGATGAGATTGCAAGAAAGGAGAAAGAAAGGAAACAGAAAGCATATGATGATCTACAAGCCAAGGCAATGGAGATGCAATCAAAAGAAAACGGCTAGTACCTCATCATACTGTAAGAAGTATTTATCTTGTAATTTCATTTATGTGTTCAATCAAATCACATACCTGTACTTTTAAAAGTTTTATCTTTAATGTATGTTAGGCTTGTTATCAGACATGAAATTGTGACTAAGGGTCTCACTCACAATTTGGGGGAGATTGTTAGTTACAGAGGCATGCCTGTATACATCTAATAACAAGCCTAATTGTTTGTAATGCTTTGCATTACTTACATGACCTCTTAACTGAGGGAACCTCTAGTTGTAGAGTTTCTGTTTGTATTGTACTTGTTATAGGCATCAAATCCTAGTTGTGTAACTGTACAAATAGAGTCTAGAATAATGCTTGAAAGAAGTTCCATGGTTCATGCCTCAAGCAAGGAGTTAAAGACTGCCAAATAATCACAGTTGGGATTTGAAGAAATGAAGAATTTGCCTAAGTACCAATTCGAGAAGTATATTTGTCTATTCGAGAAGTCCAGCATTCGAGAAGTCAGAGATTCGATATCTCAAGACACTATTCGATATCTCTGAATACACTGTTCGATATCTCATTCGATATCTCAGGGATTCGATATGTCTACTACTCTATTCGAGAACTCAAGAAGTCAACAAGTCAAGATGGTATTCGAGTTCTCAAAGAGTCAACAAGTCAAAGTTCCATTCGATATCTCAAAGACTCAGAAAGCTATTCGACAACTCGAGGATTCGATAAGTCAAATGCTCTATTCGACAACTCAAGGAATCCTGTTGGAAAAGAGCTATTCGAGAAGTGGTTCGATATGTCACTATAACAGTATTCGAGAACTCAGAGTTATCGATCAAGTCAATTCTAGTTCTCGAATCACTTACTTAGTCACTTCTCGAATACATTCTTGGAGACAAAATACTGAAGAAATTGTACAAGTCAGAAACCTGCAACAAGCCAATGCACTTTATGGACCACAACCTGTAACGTGCTCTGGAAAGCCTACAAGGAAGCTTGGAGAGATATAGAAGAGACAAGGAGCTAAAGAAGTGGATCTAAACAGGCTTTGCAAAGTCAAATCTGTAACCGTTTGGACACTTACTCAAAAAAGGATAGACAGACTAGAAAGTAATGTGTTTTAGCTACCTTATTTGTAGTAAGCAGGCTGTATCCATGTTCTATAAGGACACAGCCTCACTTCATAACTTAGTAACTTTGTGAGTCAAGTTTTTCATACACTGTAAGCTATATCTCTCTGAGAAAAACGAAGCTGAGAATACTACCATTTGTATTCACAGATTGTAGCAACCTTTATCTAATATACATTAGATTAAAGTGATATTGTGTCTTGTGTTGTTTATTTATCCGCACCTTAATTTCTGCACACACAGGCACTTATCTGCTACACAGACTCAATCCAAGAAAAGTTCAAGAATCCATTCACCCCCCCTCTGTATTCTTTTACCGTGTTCAATACTCAACATAATCTTACAGGATGTCCTACATTTTCGGTCATCCAGAATATGTAGTCATCAAAACTTACAGGGGCTTGCACAGCACAAAGCAAATGCTACCCAAAATCTTGCACGACAAAAAGCACAATGCTACCCAAATGGCCAAACATACACAATAGTCATGACTATACGTGTCCCATAACATCAGCGACACGCCCACACTATTTAAATACACCGCATAGGAGGTGCCAAGCACGAGATTCTCTCCACTCATGACGGAGTCTTACAATATCTCCCAAATCATAATAAAATCATAAATAACTTACTCGAAAAAAAAAATGACCTCACAATATCTCCAAAATCATACGTACATCACAAATAACAGATAACACATACTTAAATATCACACACCCAAATATTGTACAAAGTAGACGATTGTATATAAATTTCCAGAACTTGACCAGTCTCAAAGAATATCAATTTACTCTATAAAGATGAACTCAAATGTAAAAGCACAAAACATGAAAGTCGTAGAGGATTCCGAGACCTTTCCAGAATGGTAAGGCTCATTAAAAACGAAGAAGTGACGAATTCAGAAACAATGAAAATGCGGACTGGAAGAACATAATCAGGCACTGATCACAGTAGTATTTTGATGTTTAACAGATCAAAATCACAGAATTTGGTAATGGAAGGTAAACTAAAAATGCAGATATCGAAATGAGCTTTCCAGAATGGTATCGCTCATAATATTTGGATTAATTTCCGATTTACTATGAATTTCCAAAGTTAGAATGTACAAACAGAAATTAACACACCAGATTTACAAACAGCAGATTTTCACATGTTTACAAGCCGAGTTTCACAAAACACAGAGAATGAAAGTTGTAGATAATTCAAATATCTTTCCAGGAGATCAAGAATCAACACAATCTGATGAATAATGAATTTTGTACGAATTTAACAAGAAATCAGATGTACAAATTTGGGATAACAAGACAAACAAAGAGAGACAAACTACTCGTACCTTAGACTTTAGTGATTGTTATTCGCTACTAATCCTCAATAAACTTAATCCATCCAATCCGAAGAACCCTAATTGATAACAAAAGAATCCATATTATCAACCCTAATCTCATAAACATATATGTATATACATAACAAAGATTCGAATCTCTTACCTCGAACTCAAATTCCAAACTCCTCAATTACGTTTGCTCATCTCTTTCTCCTTCCACCCTAATCTGAAAAGTAACGTAAGTCTCTCCAACCCCCCTTTTTTTAACGCTTCTTTTATTTTTTAAAACCCTCACTTCCTTTCTTTTTAAAACAATATTCTAATTATTAAAAACATTTATTTACTTCTAAACTAATATAAATACAATCTAACCAAAATTTTCTAATCCTCAATATAAAATAATATAACTAAAAATATTTATAGAAAATACGGGATGTTACATAAACAAACCAAGAAGAAATTTAATTAAACAAACAATTTAAAAAGGCAAAAATTCTTACACATGAAGGAGGATAAGAACAAACCAAAAAAAGGAGGGAGAGTGGGTTATATAATTTTATTGGATGTTTGTTTTAATAGTTATAAGTTAAATATGTTAATCATCTTTTATAGAAATTAAAGTTTGTGTAGTTAAATTTTATAATTTATATTTATTTGAGTTAATAAACAACTTGACTACAATTATTTGTAACTAGCTTATAACCCGTACAACGTACGGTTTTTTTTTCTTAACATCTATGTTGGTCCCGGAAAGTATTGCAGAAGGGGGGTTGAATGCAATACTAATAAATTTCAACAACTATTTCAACAACTTAAATAGAGTTTGTAATTTACTAGTAGAAGAAATGCAATCACAAGTAATATCTAACACGATGTTTCACAAAATAAGTGTTTTATTTATTTTGCGAGGATTTGCTACAACCTTGAGAACAAAATAATTCTCAAGCTTCGAATTCTCAAGAGATTACAGTTGTAGAGATATCTTTCTATTGTGTAATAGAGTGTTCTATTTATAGAGTGATAGTTGGATCTTTTTCTACTATACTATCAGTCTATCACTATCAACATGGGTCGTTGAGTTGCTGTCATATTCTTTTTGCAGCTCATTACATGATTTATTCCCATGTGATACACACAAAGTAACTTTAGATGCTTTCCACATTTGAGCCACCCAGATCTAGCAGTATTCAAATTTATCTGCTCTAAACTTTACAGGTTGCTCCATGTGATCTCTCGAGCTTCTGTTATAGACTTTCCAAGCTTGCTGTAAAGTTTGAACATTGCAGCACGCCTGCTTCATTTGAACATGTACTTTGTCGCTTAATTTGACTTAGAAAATTCCTAAATCAAGTTGATTCTATCATAATTTCGGGTCCGGTTCGGTTCTAAAAAATTGTCATTTTCGGTTCTCGGTTCTTTCGGGTCCGGTTCGATTCGGTTCGGGTCCGACCCGTTGCTCACCCCTATTGGTTAGTACAGCCGTTCAGGGACTGGCGCATGGTGATGCATGTAATCGCATGGCCACCTTCCATGCATTCTTTTATTATTTTTTTTTCCAGAGAATTTTGCACCACCATCTTGCAATGTGCATGACCATCTAATCTTTGCTACTTCCAGGATTTGATCCAGAAATTGGCGCACGACCATGCATGAAGTTACACGGGCACTTTTTGCTGTGATGCTCTGTTTTTTTTTCCCTGAGCTTAAGCTGAGCACAAAAATCAAGCGGAGAGCACACTAATATAATTCCTAAATTGTCTGAAACACTTAACACCAACACATCAAAATACCTTGTGGGAGAAAAATAAAAATAACAAAGGAAACTATCATTATAACCTATTATCTAAATAGCAAAAAAAATTAATATACATAAAAACTTGTACAAACTAACCGAATAATATATTTGGGTTGCCTCTTGTTACGCCCAGAAATCAGCCTCGTCCTCAAAAGAGGGAACGCCCAGGGCTAAGAAGGATATGCATCAGAAAGTGACCAAGTGCTAATTGGGCTAAGGTCCACCAATATCAGGGGGCGTCGCCCACCCTGGAAGGCTCGCCCACTTATGGGCCTCGCCCTCTATTTACGAAAGGAAGAATTCCCCCAGGAGGTTAGAAGGAAGATACTACGGGATATGGGTCTTGACCTAAAATCTATGATTAAAATAACGATAAATGAAGATATGGCTTTGCCTAGGCTATCAGGAATTTCCCCATTGAGGAGTCGCCCCTTAGTGAACCCGAGGGCTAGCCCTATGACTAGCTATTCTCCCTTGGTGGCTCAAGGTAGGCGTTGACTCCGACAATCTCGGGTCAATGACTTAACCGCCACACTCCGAGAAAATAGTTGGGCTAGAAAGCCCATGAGGATTCTACTAAAGGCGGTGGCCCCGATCCAGTGGGCTTCCCTAAATAAGGAAACCTAGCCCGTTTCGGTTACTTGCTCCACAAGAACTACATTTGGCTTGATTCCTATAAATAGGATACGTAGGCACATTGTATGGTACGATGCAAACCCTTGCGAAAAAGAGAGAATTCAATATTCGATCTAAATTGCAACACATCTCAGCATACAATCTCAGCCATCCCCATATCACAAACCCTAACTCTGAACGTCCTACGCCGCTCACCGTCATCAACCACCACCACAATTCCAGTAACCCTCCCCGAATTTGTTTTCCCAAATTCCTCCGTTAACAATTGGCGCTAGAAGGAGGGGTTTTGACATCTATTGGAGGAAGGCTGTCACAACAACTCAAGAAATCATTGATGAACATTAGCGGATGAAGCAATTGCATTTGTGATTTGAGATGGATATCATTGAGCATGGACTATGACAGAAACTCAAAGGCGGCGAAGATTGCATCATCACGTTTGAGGAGGAATTAGAGATCCTATAAGGCACATTAAAAGGAGGACAACATGAGAGTGTGGATATGGGTCTAGGTGATACACGCACGTGAGCTCAATTACAATACCGAACAAGATAAAGCAAGAATGGGAAGGATGTGACAACATGAAGAAACAGGCGCACCTGGACTAGTAGATGAGAACATGTCAATTTATCGAAGAAGGAAAAATATAAGGAAACAGGGATTCTATAGAGTGAAAGATGGAGGACAACTTATGGTGATGTGAGCATGTGTAGTTAATAAAAGAAGAGTGATGACTACTATTTTTGGATGGCACAGAGTTACAAGGCTCGCCTAAAATTGAAAAGGAGTACTTGAATGTTTTAGAATCAATCCAATCAACCATGACCCTAGCAAAGGAATGAAGATCGTACCTTGAAGTACTGGAAATCTCAGCGTATTTAAAAAAAACACACAAAGTAGATTGCTGTATCAGCAACATGGTAATAGAGTGACTCGCTTCAAACTGAAGACTGTGTACTAAAGTCTATCTTCCAAAAATATGGGTAGTAGAAGAATGATCCATAGTTGTCCATTTGCGATAGAAAACAACAAAAGTACAACTAGTGAGTTTATTATAAAAACAAAATGATAGACTGGGGGGTGGTACTGGTACGTGCTTACAACATTCAAGTACTAAAACCAAGAGAAAGCAGAGAAGTAGTATTGCATTTGTAAAAGAATTGATGAAATAAATAAAGTGTGGCTTACCAGAGAATTTTGAATATAAAGGAGCATGAGAATAATAAAGACGAAGACAAGAGAAAGTTAAAGGAGATGCGGAAATAACGGTTGTGAAGTGACTAACAAGGCGCCGCTAGCTAGTTAAAAAAAATGATTGTCCATGGTAGCATGCATCTAGGAGTTTGACAACAACTATAGGAGGAAGTAAACGGGCTCGCCTAGACAAAGCAGCGAAGCAAAGAAGCACACAACAGAATGTGGTTAATACAAGATTTTGATGTGGAGAGGTTATATAACATGGTGCCACACAAAAGAAGGAAGCTTGCGTGTGTAATGTGGAAACCATATATTGAGGACCTTTTTTAAGATTGAATTGAAGAAAAGTAGATTTACCAGAGTCTGAGACCAAGCACTTGCATTGAGGAACCAAATGAAGCAACACATGAGACGTCACTTATATATGTTGTACATATAAAGATGATGGTTTTAAAGAAGATATATGAAGTAGGCGATGCTGGTTTCCAAGCAAAGACACTAGGTGAGTGTTGTCTAGGCGATCTAGTACAAAGGCATCATAATAAGAAGGCGAAACTGATGGTTTTCGATATAGGGCGAGGCAGTCTAGTGAACATGAAAATAAATTATTCCATTTGCGTGATGGTGGGGCCCGAGGAAGTAAGTTTATAAAAAATCATCATGATGAAAGAAGGACGAGCTTGTCATGTTGGGTTGGAGAATTAAGATAAACATGCTAATGTTTGAATACATTGTGGTACAAGGATATCAGTGATTGGCATAAACAAAGTAGCAAGAAGATTAATTTTTTTGCATAAAATCACTTCCTAAATATTTTCCACCGAAAAAACTTTTTTTTCTCTCCCCTCTCTCTCTTCTTCCTCTTCTTGTTCATCAGTCTCTCCTCCGGCGGTGGTTTATCCACCGACCGGAGGTCCATTTTCTTGTCTGATTTCTTTATTTCTTTCAATAATCATCCTCCTTCTGTGAGGGCTTGTGAGTTTTTTGAGTTGTTTACCCATTAATTGAGTTTATTTGTCTCTCCTTGTGAGAGTTTATTTGTCTCTCCTTGTGAGAGTTTGTTTGGCTTGTTTGGTTTGATGAAGGTCCACGAGATTTGGAAAGTCTGCATCGAAGCTGGGATGCGGACAATTATTGCAAGAGCTCACAACTCACAATCGATTGTTCTGTACCTGTGGGGGGTCTTCACTTTCGGCATGTCTATAGCTGGTATCCGGCATGTAGATAGCTGGGGTATTGCTCGTCCTTTGGGGGTTTCTTTTTTCGGCATGTCTATAACTGGTATCCGGCATGTAGATAGCTGGATTGTCGTTCCTCTAACCATAGTTTATGCAACTGAGACTTCTGAACACTGGGTTCGGAATTTGCTTGAGGGTTGGAGGGAATATCAGATTGGAGTGAGCTGTTGTCAAGAAGCCATTTTTTGGACAAAATCTTTAAAGCACAATTATCACGTGCTAATAGTTCAATTATTGGTCTGCGAATTGTGTGGTTCTTTTGCTTGCAAATGCTACATTAATTCTATGTCAGGCTATGGAGAGTGGTCTGTCACTCATCCTATTTTATTAATCATGTACTCGAGAGTGATAATTTTTAAGTAATGCAAGTACGATTTGTTCAAAAAAAAAAAAAAGTAGCAAGAAGATTAAGAGGGTGTTTGGGATTGCTTAAAATAAGTTACTTTTGACTTAATGGATGTGTTTTTAATTTAAAGGAGAAAGTAAAGTTGTTTACTTTAAGTTGAATGAATGTGTTTGGGTAATTTTACTTAAAGTTAAATGGGAATTTAATAATTTTGACTTAAAGTGATATTTGACTTAAAAAAATTTTAAATTCATGATATTTAAGCTTTACAAGAATTGTGGAAAAAAAAAAACTCCATAAGTCATAAGTCATAAGTCAAAAGTACCTAAATATAACTTCTGACTTAAAGCAGTTTTTTAACTTAAAGCCGGCTTAAAGCCACGTTACACAAACACCAAAAACTCAAAAAAGGAGCTTTTGGCTTTAAGTTTTGTTACCCAAACAGGCTCTAAAGTACTTGGTTAATTATGTTGGGCTTGCTCAGATAAAAATTAAAAAAAAAAAAAAAGAAAAAAAGAAGGTAGAAGTGTAAGCTTCAGGCGAGGCTGCATACAACATGTGGAAACAACTTAACATGGTGGGACCCAAACTAAAGCAACAAGGCTAGCCTAGCAAAGATAAGTGTTCTTACTTAATTTTATTAATTAATTAATAACTATTTATTGCATTAAATCTATTTTTGCCATATAATAAAATAATGCAGCATGGATATTTAATATTTATTATTCTCAACTAAAATTTTATAAGCATTTGTATGTTAGTAAATATAGTAAAATATGTGATTTAGTTTATGTTTATATAAGCACTAAATCATAATGTTTTATGTTGTTTTTATATATATTCAATTGGATTGATATAGGAGCTAGCCCGTCCAGATTTCAGAAGTCAAAGCGGCTGATTATACTTAAGTGCATGCTTGTTAATTGAAGAAGTATTAGGCAAGCAGCATATCATGATGACAAATAATACTCCAATACTTATATGACAAGGCTTGAAGACCTGGCTGGTTTCACTTGTATAAGGACATGCACGTGGGGTTACTGCATGATTAAAACGAAAAGAAAAAGGGAGGAGGAATATGGCGAGGACGTGAAATATTTGGCAGGCAAGCTTGGATTAAAAAGCAAAGATAGGACCACAAGCAAGGTGGAAAAGAGGCCGGTTGTGTGCACCTGTAAGGCAATTGCTAGCTCTTCTTGGAGTACGTGTTATGAATGGTGTGGGAACTGTAAGCAGACAAGGAATAGGCGAGGTCATGCAGCTGCAACAGAGGGATAAAAAGACAAGTTGGAGGGTAGATCTGGAAAACAAGTAGCTCTGGACGTACAAAGACAAGCAGCAAAGACGATATTCAAAAGAAAATAAGATTTTTGTCATTGCAAAACATATGGTGAATCAAGGAAAAAAAAAGATATAAAACAACTAGGACGAGATATGCAGATGGAGTAGGGAGTGTAGGCGACAAGAAGATGATACAACTTACGACATAAAAAGGCTACCCTACAACTAAAAGGAAGCGGCACCTGAATATTTCAGATTCGGAAGCGGCACCTGAATATTTCAGATTCGACTCAACCCTACTCCTAATAAAGATAAGTTCCTCTTACTTTTTTTTTTTTTTTGATAATCATATAATGCATTAAAAATATTTTTTGTCATATATAAAAAAAATCATGCGGAATGTATATTTTATATTTATTATTCCCAAATAAATATATTTATTACATTTATATATATATATATATATTAGTAATTGTGCGGTTCGATTCTATGATATTAGTAGACTTTCTCTTAATTTATTCTCAAAAATAGTCTAGGAGATAGTGCATGTACTCCCCTTAGCCAGGATTTATATTTTTGAATAAAACATGTTTATTCCCCTAATATTCTTGTTGGATTTTTGTGATAGATGACCTCCTCTAAGGAGGATCTTCGTGGAATATGTTAAGAGATGATCTCCTTTAAGGAGAGTCATAGTGAAGAGATCTTCGGAAAATCGACCTCCTTTGAGGAGGGATATTTCTGGAAATGGGAACGACCTCCCGGGAGAAGGATATCCCGAATAATAAAATCATTGCAAAAACCGCACTTCCGGGGGGATGTCCGTACTTCCGGCGCCTCATCAAGGTACGATCTTCAGGAACATGATCTCCCGGGAGGAGAGTGTTTCTGGAATGTCGGATATGACCTCCCGAGAGGAGGATATCCCGAATAATAAAATCCTTGCAAAAACCGCACTTCCGGGGGGGATGTCCGTACTTCCGGCGCCTCATCAAGGTACGATCTTCAGGAACATGATTGTAAGAACCCAGATTTTTGGTAGAATTAAAACTTTTCTTATTAAGAATAAGTATATACGTGAATAGTGTTTGTCATGCGTGAATAGTAATTTATGGATGAATAGTGATTTTGAGGACCAAGAAAATTTTCACGCCACCCTATGTACAAGACATGGTATGGATATTTCCAATTTGTATTCTGGTGTAATATTTGACCGGGCAGTGAATTATATATTATTATATTCAAGAAATGAGATATTAATTTTGAGAAATTAAGGATTTAATATGTTAGGATTTTATTATATTTGATTCGAGGATTTAGAACGAGAACCACTGAGACGTTACAACAAGATTAAGCGATTGAGCGAACGAAGCATGGATTAAAGATATGGTATATTAAGAGTCCAAGGAAGGATATATTATGAGAAAGAAAGAGGATTGAGAATAAACTCTTAGAATTGAGAAATAGGGAATGCTTGAGAAATCGAGAGAACGTTTTCTGAGATAAAGAGAAATAAACAAGGGATGTTGGAATTAATATTCGTTCGAGGTATTGTGCTATATTAGAGCAATAATATGCAATGTATAAGTTGTAACGTATTTATTTTATTCAAGAAACGACAAGGAAATCAAAGCGGTGGAAAAGAAAACAAAACAAAAGGACTTAAGTGCAAGAAACAAGAGACAAGGACTTGGTTGCAATTAGCAAAGGACTTGGTTGCAATTTAAGTGGATAAGAAATCTAGAGGAGCCAATGAGAGGTTGCCACCTAGCAAGGATGAGATGCATCCAACCAAAAATAGATATATATCAAGTGTATGGCATTATTAGAACATAAAACCAAGAACAAAACCATTCTGCCCAGCAGAATACCCTCTCAGTAAAACGGGCCTAGAGACTTCATTACTCAATGAAATTTTTTGTTCTTTATATGGTTAGAAAGCTGTGAAGACGCTTCGTTTTGGCTGATCTTTGGGGCGTGTTTTTCCAGTCAGGAAACTCACTTCCATGTTCTTGATTTCTTTGGTGAGATTGAAGATGGTGAGCATAGGGTAAGGCTTCCCCAAGGTTAACCAAGCTTGTTGAGATTGTAAGAACATCAAGAAGGTATAAAAACCTTAACCCCTCTTGGCCATGTAGTAATTGTGACGTTTAATGTTAGATCCATGGTTATAGTGTTAATCTTGGTTGTATAAGTAATGGATGACATGGATCTTGAATTTTGATGTTGTGATTGTGATTTTTATGATTGTGGATAGTATATGTATCTCCATGAGTGTTATAAAGCATGAACTAAGTGAATTAGGTATTGGTTGTGTTGTGGAATTGAGAAAATTGGTTGATCTAAGTGGTACATGCTTGCTGAGTTTTTCCAGGAACATTGACCTGTCTTGTAACATGGTTTTGAACCCCCAAATATTGTCCCCTGAGGTCCTACCATATATTGTTGGAAAGATAATTGAATGTAGTTTCTGGAGATGTAAGGTTCATGACTAGGTGATGTATAGAATTTAAGTTATGGCCGGAGAAGTGTAATGTGTTTCTGGAATCCGGACTGCACTAAATGGTCCCCTTGTGAACCTTGTTTAAACCCCTAAATATTTATGTAGGATCATGGAAAAATTAGAGAAGCTAGTAAATGCAGTGGTGAAGGATACTCAAAAAGAATTGGATTAAAATATGTATTTTTCAATTTTATAAAAATGTTAGAGTAAAATCCGCGCAAGTGAAAAACCACTTAGGGGATTAGTTTAAAGTAGTTTTAAGAATGTTCACTTGAGTTTCGAGTTTGAGGAATAGATTTGAGTCGAATGGGTAACGAAAGTGATAATGTGACGACATGGTCATATGAGAGGGTTAGTGGTCACAAGTGGAGTCGTTAAGTTGGTCTTACGATTTTTTTAAAACCTTATGATTAAGTAGCGTTGTTAAGGTACTAACGTACAAATATTGATTATGTATAGATTTCCATTCCACTTCGCGAGCCGACCACCCCAACCTCACCCAGGCAAGTTTTCCAACCCTAAGTATTTAATTTCAAAAGATTATATTCTTGATTTTACCTATGCAAGTTTACTTTTCAAAACTTATATATAAGGATTTTCACTATTTTGTTTATAGCTTCCAAACGTATTATATGCTTATGCTTTACGAGATTATGTTGAAGTTTGAGATATATGCATATGTGTTTGTACACCCTTGAACTTAGAATGAAAGTGTTTTCTTCGGACAACGACTCTAGCAATAGAGGTCGTAGCGGTCCAAATATACTATTGACCGGGGAGCGGTATATTGTTGCATCGTGATTAAATTGCGAAAACCCGGAGAGTCATTCGGGAAGTATCGTATACCTAAGTAATTATTATTTTTACGTTGTTAAAAATACTCAAAAATATCTATCTTGGATTAAAAGCTTATTTTAATTAAATAATTATTTTATTAATTGTTTATATTAAATCTCAAAATATTATTTATTAATTATCGTTCATTATTTTAAAGACAAAACTAATCCAAGATACCTTTAGCGTTTTCAAACTCGAACTCTTTCCCACCAAAACATTTTCGAAAACCCCCGGTCAGGTTTTGCTTCTTGTACGTTTTTCAAGAATTATTGGTCGACTGAGGTCGAACTTCAACTACTCGAATTTTCTATCAAAATGATTTTTGAAAAGAAAAGAAAAAGGGGACTCTGGCAGGTGTGGGAATCGTTGACGAACGATTCCCGGGATGTGTAAGCGGCCGTGAGCCAGGCGGTCCATCAACTATTATTCCGGCCCAGGTGTTGCCGAAGGATGATTACGGATGTAGTTTTCATCGAGGGTGATTACGGATGTAGTTTTCACCCAAGGGTAGTTACGGATGTAGTTTCTATCCTTCTACTAGTAGAGAAGACCCGCGGATTGTTGGACTTGGTTGTGGCGATTGATCATCGTCAATCCTTGTCAGGTTTTTATGTTTTCTTCCAGTCCCATCCTCCACTTTAGAAAAATACTCAAACACTGCTTCTTGGGCCCAAGTGCCAAGTTGCCGATAGTGTGGTTTTTGATAAGAAAAATATTAACATCGTGCAGTATCTAGAACTGCAAGATTTTCTATAGAGATTGGCACGTGTTAGTGCACTCTTGCAATTATTTCAAAGAATGAAATGTTTTTGAATGAGAAACCTTCTAAGCTAATGGAAGGAAAGAGGTTTTGCATCAATGCATTCCCTGTACATTATGTTAACCGTAGAGTGTTTTGCCGAAACTGATATACCCATACGTATATATTTTCAAACTTGAGGTATATTGAAATGAGAACCTTATAAAGGATTCATATGTTATTCTTAAAGATCCTTAGTGAGTATAAATGTTTTATTCAAACTCGGACATATATATTGTCGAGTTATGTTTTGTAATCTGAGATATATACCCATACAGTTGGGAACGTTTTCAAAATAAACCACTTTATTATTTTTCAAAATGGTGAACTTGCTGAGCATTATGTAGCTCATTCTTGCTTTATAAAAACTTTTCAGAAAGAGAAGAATTTGGTCGGTTAACTCCGCACCAGCAGAAGAGGAGTAGAAGATTTATCCCGAGATGACTTAGTTCCGGATAAATACTACAGAGTAAGTCTGATAGGTTTTCAACTGTAATAGTAAGACTTGTCTTCAAGTGTAGTTGTATAAATGGAAGTGCGCAAGATTATAGAATGTACAGATGAATTGTAATATTTAGTGTTACTTTTGATTATCGTTTCTGAGGCTCTAACTTGTATGTGCGTAAGATTGAGGTCTGGATTGATGTATTGTTGAGTTGTAAAGTTAATACAGGTAGGATATGGTTGGATGGTGATGTGACGACCTGAATCTCTGACCTCGGATTTGGGGGCGTCACAGAAATGGTATCAGAGAGATAAGTTACAGTACTCAGAAACGAGAGTGTTGAGAGTTAAGTCTAAGTAGGAGAATGACATAAGAGATCGTAGTAAACTTATTATTGGACTACCGGAAGAGGTACCGATGAGTAGAATGGACTGGAGTGTTTACTGGAGGTATTATACTAGGGTCGATAGAATCCTTAGAGGCCTTCAGAATGATGAGTTGAGAGTTGGGAGTCGTACCTGACTTATCAGATGTAACGATGTAGGAAGCAGAGTGAAACCTCAAGAGTAGTTGAGGAAGAGGTGATACTGCCAATATGATTGGATGACTTGGCTGGCATAAATTTTGTTGCCCGTAGTCCTTCAGAGTTTGCCTATAAGGAGGCGGCAATTTAAGAATCGATAAGTTTAGACTTCCTTACATAATTAAGGGTACTTAGTACTTGGAATAATGAAAGTCTTTTACTTTGGCTATAAGACCCGATTTTCGATAAGTAACGGGTTTACCTGAAAGGTGGTTACTATGCCGTTGTGGATTTCATTACCCTTGATGGCGAATTTTACATGTGTTATACGAGAATGTTATCATAAGACGAGTATGCAAGATAATTCCACGCATGATTCGGATGCTAGAGCATGGTAGTTCAACATAGAGAACAAACAAGTAGAATTAACAAAGGGACTCAAGTGAAGTTGAATATGGTTGCAACGAGCGATACAGTGCTCTCAGAGTCTACCAAAAGGAAAGACCAGTGGGTCTAGAGTGGGATCCTTTGATAGAAATGTTATCAGGGACTACGTATATATGTATTGTAGGCCTCAATATTTTTGGTATATGTTTGCATGCACACACCCACCACTGAACCTACGGACTGCACTGGGATCCCTGAGAGATCTCTTTGATCTGTTCCCAGGGGGAACTGGCCGCTTGTGATTCATGTCGGAAGGCAGGAAGTAGGACCCTATGGACTTAGCAGGTGTCCCCGGAATGATGTGAAGCTTGGTCTTCAAGATAAAGCACGAAGATGATAGATATATTTGTGAAACCCTAACTCGATAATTGACTCTAAGATGAAGATTGAGAGACGCACTAGTTGGTGTCTTGTATTACGTAGACGAAGAGATGGAGTTACCCTCATAGTGGTGATAATGAGATGCACGAATGATTATTAACTTATTTTGGTAACTATCGGCTGGTGCACTACTTCATTTTAAACTTTTCATTAACCATGTTACCTCGATTAGTTTATATCAGGTAATCCTTCTAGCTTTCTACTTCAAACTTGTGGAATAACCACCAGTGATATACTTTCTCTAAACCGGGACTCATCCAAAGTATCTTATTTGATCCCCGAGTATTCTATTTGAAGTTTATAATTATTTCGTTCTGCTCAGGACTATTTACACTTCCTTTCAATTATCCAAGGAATGTTCAACAATTGTTTCCTTAATTAATCAATGAATATTCCTAAACGAATATTGATATTTGACTACTTCTTTCATACTTGCACTCTTCAGTCGAGCCCATAAATATTTGTCAACTTGTTGAGAACAGGGATGATCTAACATCCAGATATTCCTCATGAATCCTTTCTTCTATTCAAAATGAGATTGTGCGTCATACATTGAAATCATAGTAAGGATATCATTTTGATACTAGTACTCTGAATTTCATTCTACTGTAAGATCTGATAAAGCATGTGTACGGAGGCACCCTTGGGTGGACCGTTTCACTGATAAGTAATATTTGATGAGAGGTTATCGATTGTTCCGATACCTAGAACATTCTCTTCATATTTTATAGTTTTCTTTTTTTCAAACTTAATAACTTCTTATTTCCATTCGTTGTCCGAGTAGCATAAAGTTTCTTTAGTGGCTACGAGGTTGAAATTCCGTTCTAGCCAATTGAAACTAGCTAGTCGATATGTCAATATGAATGACTAGTTGATTGTTCTAACTAGTCAAAATTGTAATGTTGTGAAGAACACCTAGCTAATTGTCCTAGCTAGTGGTGATGTCTCAAACAGGCGAACTAGCAAATTTTGTCTAGCTAGTTGCTAGTGTTTCTTGAAAAGGACTAGTTATTGTTTCACTGGTCCAACTCCCAATTTAATTCATTCAGCAATTCCTCAATGCATTTTGCATGTGGTAAAGTATGATAATGAAAGTTTTGACGAATAACTTGATTGAGACCTAGTGAGGTCGCCCACTCAACTTGAATTCTACCCATCTTCGTATCAGACTTTATGTCACTTGAATATTCTGTTCTTTCATTCATATAATGAAGATACATTTGAAACCATAGATTACTTGAATGATAAACTGCTTCATTTTTATTGTCATAGAGTAGAATTTCTTTCGATCGGTTGACCTTTATCAATGGGACTTTTTAGATCCTCTATTTTTCAAAGGGAAAAGTATTCACCAGATGTAAGAATTGTATAAAGACCGTCTTTATGACTTTTGTATCCAACAATCATTGCCCTCGTGCAACATTCTCTATGATATCACATTACAAAATTATCAGGACATGAAGGAATAAACCTTGTTGTATTCTTTCTGTCCATCCTTACATCTCCGAAAATCGAGACTCCTAGTATTTGGAACCATCAACATTCTTGGAACATCCAATGTTGAATTCTTATTGAAATTATCTATTGGACCCTGTTATTTTGAAACCATTCCCTTCAAAAGTGATTACTCTAAGGTGAACGGGAGGTACACTTGTGAACCGTTGCACCAATATGAGATAAAAAAAAACCAAATGTTGTAATTGTGCAGCCAGAGTGTTATGCCGAGTAATTATTTAAAGTAGGAATAACATGTTGGGTCATACCATAAGACCTTTAATATTAGTGTGAGGAAGGTTATAAGAAATGATGAGGTGGTTGGGAGTACGCTCCTACTAACCGTTGTCAGGATGTTATATTACTGAATTCTGGAGTTACAAAGCCTTTTCCTGATCCAAGAAATGCAAATCGATTGCGATGTAAGACATATCCTTAGAGGAAACTAACATGGAAGTGAGATGGACAAGAAAGGAAGAAATATCGTAGCAAGAATGTGAAGCTTTACTTAGCTTAAAGGGATTGATGCACATAGAGAGACATAAAGTTTAAAAGGCCCCTAATAGCAAATGGATGCATGGATATATCCCAATGATCCTTCGAGATTACCACCTAATCAAGTTTATTGGGAATCGCAGCAGCATGCAGGCCACAGGATGATTGGCGCCAGTTGTGAAAGAGGACGAGCGTATGACATCTTACATATACCATCGAGAATCGATACCCCTAGCCGGAGATGTAGGAATTGTTGACCGGTTAAAACACGTAGTAGTTTTTCAAAGATAAGGTTGAAAAGCGGGTTTCACCAACTCAAGATCGACCTCTGTACTGTGCCAAAATTGGCATTTCACACTAATATAAACGTTATAAAATTATGGTAGTATCGTTTGAGTGGATTAATGAGTCAGAAGCCTTTATTGATTAATGAACAAAGTTTTGGAATGAAATGAGATATTAGCAACAACCTCGTTGTTAGCTATACTTGATGATAAAAAGAGGACTTTGAGAGTCACGATGATGCATCTTTCAAGAGTTTAAGAGGTGTGCTGATGCAGTAGAAAGGGGATGATAGCCTATACTTCTAAACAACATAAAGGTTACGGGATGTGATATACTAACCGTGAGTCGGGGATTAGTCATGATAGCATTCACGCATAAAACGGAGACGTTAATTTTATAAGAAAAGTGTGAAATTTTTTTCCACAAGTGCCTTAAGTATATCTTCATATTAGAACTAAACATAAGAAAGAGAAGGTGACGAAAGGGAGCAGGGAGTATAATGGAGAAATTTGTTATGACCCAAGAAAGGCTAGTGTGGTGGCCGATACTTATAGAAGGGATTATTCGAAATTGGAATTCAGTCAGTATTGACCAATAAAATAGAGTATATACAATAAAGAATAATGTTAGAGGAAAATGACTAAATTATGGGGAAGGACAAAGATGTATAGAGAATTAAGAGAATGTTTGGCAGACAGGTATGAAGAATGGCATTGGCAAACTATTAAGTACAAACGCAACATGTCGAAAGCAGAATGATAGAGATCTAGTGGATTAATTCCGCCTGTAGAAAATCTTGAACGTGGACAGAATTATAATGAATTTCATAAGTAGATCGCCGAAGACCGAGCCAAGAGATGGCCCTAGTTGATTTATAATTGTTGAACCAAGTGATTTACCTACGAAAGACTTTCCATTTAGAAGATTATCGATTTATATACGGAAAAGATGGTGGTGCAGTATAAAACTTCTGCAGCGATTACGTCAGATAAAGACTTAAGATTAAACTACGAATATTGAAGGTGCTTCCAAGTATATTTAACGAAGAGATTGAGCGTATGTACTAATTTGATCTGTGGCTGACGGACAGGGAAGAAGAATTGTCCAGACGATCGAATTTATAATTAGTGTCGTGCCTTAGATTTCACGGGGCAGTCGAGAATAAAAACTTATCCATAAAATGAATGTTGTTATCACGATCGTCACCATGCGGACGTAAGGACGTCTCTTGTAAAGCGTACTGCGAAAGAAGGAGTTTCGCTTTTCTTGCGTTACGAAGAAGTCAATGAACGAGGGATATAGTAGCTGAACTGGTTCGACGTATACCGAAGACTATATAGTATCCATAGCAAGTGGTAACGACTGACGGGAGGCAACACATGCGTGCTAATCAAGCCAAGGAATATGAGGAATACCATGCGTATTGACGTTGTCTTAGATTATAAAACACGACCATAAAGTATTCACGGGCCAACGATACAAGGACTCAACAGGGATACTATGAACAAGGTAGAAGAGGAACGTATAAGTAGTGGGACAGAAATTTTCATTCATAGAACAACCGATAAGGAATACAGGTCGAGGAGAGCATGCATTGAGAAACAACATTAAAGTGTTGGCGAGACCAAGGTGAGAGAACAAAAGGGTTGAAGTGTCAACCTGAGAGTTGGAAAGGCTAAAGTTGGAATTGTATCCACAACTATTTTCCTTAGGTTCTTAAGATAGAATCCTTTTAAGGAGAGGAGACTGCAATAACCCTAATTTTCGTGAATATTCGAAACCTGGATGAATAGAAATTTTATGGGTGGATGAGAAATTTTTTTGCAATCACGATATGTACGAATTATTAAATGAAGATTTCGAATTGATATTACGTCTTTACAGTGCAGACAAGTGTATGTAAAAGTCATTAGTTTTTTTACAAAACCCATTATTTCGAATGGCCAAATCTTATGAGATATCAAAGGAGTATGAGGTGGGAGACTTCGTGATGCTAAAGGTATCCCCCTGGAAAGGATTGATGCGGTTTGGTAAGAAAGGGAAGCGAAGTCTGAGGTTTATTGGACCTTTTGAGATTTTGAGGCGTATTGGGAAGTTAGCCTACAAGTTAGCCTTGCCCCAAGCTTGCAGCAAATTCATAATGTGTTTCATGTGTCTATGTTACGACCCTACCACACCGACTATCGGCATGTGATAGAATACGACCAAGTGGACCTACAACCAGACTTGACCTATGTGGAGCAACCCGTGGAAATCATGGATAGAAAAGAACAAGTGCTGAGGAACAAGGTTTTCAAACTAATAAGGAATTGTGAGAAAATCAAGATGTGGAGGAATCCACCTGGAAGTTGAAAGAGTGAAACAAAGAAGGAGTAACCCCAGTGATTCCTAAACTGATTCCGGGACGGAATCCTTTTAAGGAGGGGAGACTGTAAGAACCCAGATTTTCGGTAGAATTAAAACTTTTCTTATTAAGAATAAGTATATACGTGAATAGTGTTTGTCATGCGTGAATAGTAATTTATGGATGAATAGTGATTTTGAGGACCAAGAAAATTTTCACGCCACCCTATGTACAAGACATGGTATGGATATTTCGAAGTCATATTAGTGATTCACGGAGCAAATAAGTGTATGTAAAGACGATCGGAATTCAGAAATTCCAATTTGTATTCTGGTGTAATATTTGACCGGGCAGTAAATTATATATTATTATATTCAAGAAATGAGATATTAATTTTGATTCGAGGATTTTATTATATTTGATTCGAGGATTTAGAACGAGAACCACTGAGACGTTACAACAAGATTAAGCGATTGAGCGAACGAAGCATGGATTAAGGATATGGTATATTAAGAGTCCAAGGAAGGATATATTATGAGAAAAAAAGAGGATTGAGAATAAAGTCTTAGAATTGAGAAATAGGGAATGCTTGAGAAATCGGGAGAACGTTTTCTGAGATAAAGAGAAATAAACAAGGGATGTTGGAATTAATATTCGTTCGAGGTATTGTGCTATATTAGAGCAATAATATGCAACGTATAAGTTGTAACGTATTTATTTTATTCAAGAAACGACAAGGAAATCAAAGCGGTGGAAAAGAAAACAAAACAAAAGGACTTAAGTGCAAGAAACAAGAGACAAGGACTTGGTTGCAATTAGCAAAGGACTTGGTTGCAATTTAAGTGGATAATGATACTCATATGGTTTTGATGATCACATTCAGCAAGCTATTTGCTTGTAGTTTGATATAAAACATTGTGTTATGATTGTACTAACTTGGTTTTGCAGGGTTTATTAAGTCTACTAATTGTTTACAGAGAATATATATACAGCAAGCCATTTGGTGTTACAACAGAGACAGTTTGGCAAGCCATTTGCACTGACAGACTCAAACAGCAAGCTATTTGCAAACTGCCAGAAATCCTGAAGACTTATATCAAGACAAATTCTTTTGGATGTAATTCAGGAAATATATTGTGAGGACTTTTTATTATATAATACGTACACAATATATTCTAGAGCTCAAATCTTTTCAAATATCCTTTTTTGAATTATTTTATAAAACTTATAGGAGTTTCCTTATTTAAAAGATTTCTTTCTACAAAATCTCCTATACGCGTTTTATATCTATACAAATCAGAAGGGTTATGTTTTCATCGATTTCTTTCTTCCAAACCCTCTGTCTAACGTTCACAAGAACGTTTGTAAAATCTCTAACCAATTGAACGTTGGAAATTGATTCTAATAGTTCGAATAAATTGGTGATTGATTTTCTGAACGTTGGTGTGAAGCTTTATAAACTGATTCTTGTGTTCATTCGTTTCTAACAATCAAGAGAACATTCAGAGAAAACTTTCAAGCACACAAGATTACAAACAACTCGGTTTTTCATTGCTATATTCTTTTGATACTCTCGAGCTCTTAATATATTCTATACGTGCTATATCTTAGAGAGTTCATAGTTTGAGTTGTATCCATTATTGATTGTATTGTTCGAATTGTAAGGTTTAGTTGTTGGACAAGTTGGCTTGGGAACTAGGGTTTGGTGATCGTTGCTAGAGAAGTATACTTGGGAAGTATAGCTTAGAGAGCAAGTTCAGAAACAGGAGTTCGGCACGCCATTTGTCAACAGCTGGGATATAAGGGAGATATATTATTGTATCTTGTAATTGGTTTTATTTCAGTGATCAATAATATATTCTCTTACCAAGTTGGTAAGGGACCAGGACGTAGACCATAGGGGTTAGGGGTCGAACCTGGCTAAAAGTCTTTGTGTTCCTTATTTTCTGTTATTTACTTATTGCTTGCATTTAGCTTACTGTTTATGCACTTTACTGTACTGATTATCTGTGCATTCAGCATACCATTTGTCTCTGCATAAAACGAAATCAGTAAGCTGTTTCTGGTAATTTTTAAAATCGGTTTTAGTTGAACATAGTTAGCCATTTACACCTATTCACCCCCCTCTAGGTGTGCATTTTCATTTGGTATCAGAGCTTTGGTATACTAACAATTCTGTAACAGGAAAGTATTCGATCATAATGGCTGAAAACTATCCCGAAGGAAAATCTGATTTTAGGCCTCCACTTCTTCATGGCACACACAACTACCACTGGTGGAAAAGCAGCATGGAAACTCACTTATCCAGAGATCCATTAGTTCTGAGAGTTGTGCAAAAAGGTCCATATGTCTTTCTTGACAAGGATGGCAAGCCAAAGGATGTTGATGATCTTACTCCGGATGAATTAATCAAAACTTGGCTACAATGGGAAGGCAAGGAGTTCTCTTATGAATGGTTTGAACCAGGCTGAATATGATAAAGTATCTTCACTCAAATCAGCAAAAGAAATGTGGGATGCTTTGGAGACTTATCATGAAGGTTCGAAATCTCTAAAGAAGGTGAAACTTAGCAAGCTAATGAATGACTTTGGAAACTTCAAGCTTAATGAAGGTGAAACTATCAAGGATAGTCAAGCACGGTTTCAAGTTACTATTAACTCACTGAAGAGGCTTGGAAAATCTATACCACAAGATGAAATCAATATGAAGGTCTTAAGTGCAGTACCATTTATCTACGAAGCCAAAGTTACTGCCTTGGAATCCTCACCACTTATTGATACTATGGATCACTTGGCTGTATTTGCTGAGCTAGAGCAATTTGAAAGCAAGATAAATGGAAATCAGGTGGGAAGTTCAAGTGTTAAAGCTCCAACAGAAAAGATGAAGAATATGGCTCTCCATTCTAAAAACAGCAAGCCAATTGACTCTAATGATGAATCTGATTCAGATGAGGAACTTGCACTTATTTCAAAGAAGATCAAGAGGCTGATAGAAAAGAAGAATATGATGAAAAGGGAAAGAGGTGGCTACTACAACAACAAGAAAGGCTCAAAAGACTCTAAGGAGGAAACTTGTTTCGAATGTGGCAAGCCAGGTCATTATAAAAGGAACTGCTACAAACTAAAGTCAAAACAGCCTACTATTTTCAAGGATAAGAAGAAATCAAAGGCTCTACTGACTTGGAGTGATGATGATTCAGATTCCAGTGATGACTCAAGTGAAGAAATGGTGAACTTAGCACTTGTTGGAATGGAAGATGAATCTGCTCTTGGAAATTCAGAAGGAGTGTATGCTGAAACTGATTCTGAAGAGGATTCTAGTGAGGTAAACTCTTCTAATGATTACATTTCTTCAGATGATACATTGTTAGATTCACTAACCATGCAGGAACAAAATAGTGTTACAATTGAAGAACACATGGCACTAAAGGCTGAAATCAGCAAGCTGACTGATAAGAATGCCTATTTATCCAAAATGGTAAAAGATATGTTGCCAAAAATGGAAGAATGGGATTCAACTTCATTCAGTAAAGCTACAGAGATCAAGGAACTAAATACTAAAAACAGACATTTAGAGGCTAATGTCAAGTTACTTGAAAAGATAAACAAGACCTTGACTAAAGAAATCAAAGAGCTAAGGTCTGATGTCAAAACTAAAGCTAAAGCATTGGAATCATACAAAATGAAGGAATCTAGTCAAGCCGAATCCTCAAAAACTGCTGAAAAGAGAGTCCAGCAAGCTGAACTCATCAAACAGCAAGCTGAAGTGATCACCCTCCTAGAAACAGAAGTTAAAGATCTCAAGAAGGGCATGGAAACTTTTGTTCAAGGTGAAGACACTCTAAAAACAATGATGAAGAAGGCAAATGTACCTTTGGTCAGAGAAGGTGTTGGTCTAAACTTCAACAAGAAAGATAAGGTGCTCAAATATGATGGAAGGAATGGCATTCCCTACAATTATGCTATGCCTTGGAAGACATGCAACAAATGTGGTGGAAAAGGACATCTGGAAAAGAATTGTGTGGTTCGAGTATATCATAAGACGAAAACAGCATACCAGAATGGATCAGTCAGACAGAAAACAGCATACCAGAATGCACCAGACAGGAGACAAACAGCATGCCAGAATGCTTCTGGCAGAAGACAAACAGCTTACCAACATAATGATCAGTCCCCAAAAGTGGTCCAAATGTGGATCAAGAAATCTGATTTAAATGCTTTATATATTCTTGCTACTAACCAACCTGGACCCAAACCTATATGGGTACCAAAACATTGAGTTATTTTTGTTTGTTTTGTAGATGTGCCTTGCTGCTAAGGTCAAGTCAAAGCAATGGATCTTGGACAGTGGATGCACAAGACATATGTGTGGAGACAAATCTCAGTTTATGAATCTCAAAATGAAAAAGGGTGGAAGAGTGACAATTGGAAATAGCAAAACTCTTCAAATCCTTGGTACCGGTTCTATTGGTAATAGTAATATTTCAATTGATAAAGTTCAGTATGTCAAAGGTCTTTCTTATAATTTGCTGAGTGTTACTCAATTATTTGATGATGGACATCATGTTGAATTAGGCATTGATAAAGCTATTATTACTATTGGTACTAACAAATTCCCCCTAGTTGCTAGAAGGGAAGGAAATATATATGTATTAGACTTTGATATGCAGGAAACAACATGCTGTTTGGCTGTAATAGATAATGATCCATATGTTTGGCATAGAAGATTGGGACATGTACACATGGATTTGCTCAAAAAATTATCAAGCAAGAAACTAGTGAGAGGGCTGCCCAAGCTAAAGTATGTCAAAACAGAAGTATGTTCAGCTTGCCAGTTGGGAAAACAGCTTCGAAGTACTCACAAATCAAAGAAAATGGTATCTACTTCTAAACCCTTAGAGCTTCTGCATTTGGACTTATTTGGTCCAGAAGCTTACAAGAGTATTGGAGGTAAACAATATGGTTTTATGATTGTAGATGATTATTCTAGATTTACATGGGTATTATTTCTTCGTACTAAAGATTGTGCTTTTGATGAGTTTAAGAAGCTAATCAAATTACTTGAGAACAAGTTGAATACAAGACTTGTAGGTATAAGGAGTGATAGAGGGGGTGAATTTCTCAACAAAGACTTCGTCGATTATTGTGAAAAAAGATGAATTACACATGAATTTTCTGCACCAAGGACTCCACAGCAAAACGGAGTGGTAGAAAGGAAGAACAGGTCACTACAAGAAACAGCAAGGACTCTATTGCAAGAAAGCAAGCTGCCTAGAAGTTTTTGGGCAGAAGCAGTGAATACAGCGTGCTATTTGTTGAACAGAGTCATAATCAGGCCTATTTTGGACAAAACTCCGTATGAATTGTTGAGGAAAAAGAAGCCAAACATTAGTTACTTCAAAATCT
This sequence comes from Kitagawia praeruptora, assembly GCA_037693485.1. Classification (NCBI taxonomy): domain Eukaryota; kingdom Viridiplantae; phylum Streptophyta; class Magnoliopsida; order Apiales; family Apiaceae; genus Kitagawia; species Kitagawia praeruptora. The sequence continues at coordinate 103,957,083 of CM075350.1, forward strand.
TTGGCTCAAAGTGTTTTGTGCTCAAGACAATTGATAATGATGGTAAATTCGATGCTAAATCTTATGAAGCTATTTTTCTTGGCTATTCTTTAACTAGTAGAGCATATAGAGTTTATAACTTAAATAAACATATAGTTGAAGAATCTATTGATGTTACTTTTCAAGAACCTAACAATGATCTGCCAAGAGATGAGGAAGAATTTGCAGGTGAAACTGATAACATACAACCTCAAGTTACTGGAAATCAGCAAGCCAACAATTCTGCTGAAATTGGAAGTCAGCAAGCCAACAACACTACTGAGAATGGAAAACAGCAAGCTGGAACTCCAAAACAGCAAGCTGAAGTGGTCAGAATCACTTCACATGAAGAAATTGCTCAACATTCTCTACCAAAGGCTACAAGGACAGTAAAGAATCATCCTCCAGAACTTGTCATTGGAAACATTTCAGATGGAATCACAACAAGGAGAGGAAAAGCAAACTTTTGTGCTTATGCTGCCTTTTTAGCTCAAGAAGAACCCAAAAATATCAAAGAAGCATTAGAAGACGAAAATTGGATCATGGCAATGCAAGAGGAACTCAACCAATTCGAGAGATGTGATGTTTGGGAACTTGTAAAACCACCAGAAGATGCTTCTATCATAGGAACCAAATGGGTGTTCAAGAACAAAGTGGATGAATTTGGAACTGTTACTCGAAATAAGGCAAGGCTCGTGGCTCAAGGCTATAATCAACAAGAAGGAATTGATTTTGAAGAAACATATGCACCTGTAGCTCGTTTAGAATCAATCAGAATGCTTCTTGCCTATGCATGCTACAAGAAATTCAAGTTATATCAAATGGACGTAAAAAGTGCATTCCTAAATGGCGTGCTGGATGAGGAAGTCTATGTCAAACAGCCTCCTGGATTCGAACATGAGAAGTTTCATGACTATGTTTACAAGCTCAAGAAGGCATTATATGGTTTAAGACAGGCCCCTAGAGCATGGTATGAGAGGCTTAGTAAGTTTCTTCTCAAAAATGGATTTATTCGAGGTAATATTGATCCCACATTATTTACAAAGCAAAATGGTAAAGATATTCTTGTTGTACAAATATATGTGGATGATATTGTATTCGGTGCTACTAATGAATCTATGTGTGAATGGTTTTCTAAGTGCATGTACAGTGAATTCGACATGAGCATGATGGGGGAACTCAATTATTTCTTGGGTCTCCAAATCAAGCAAACCATTGATGGTATTTATGTGCATCAATCAAAGTACACAAAGAATCTGCTCAAAAGATTTGGTTATGAAGATGTCAAAGCAAAAACAACTCCTATGACTCAAAACAGCAAGCTGTTTGCAGATGAGAATGGTAAGGATGTGGATGTCAAAAGGTATAGAGGTATGATTGGAAGTTTATTATATTTAACTGCCTCAAGACCTGATATCATGTATAGTGTATGTGTTTGTGCAAGGTTTCAATCCAACCCTAAAGAGTCTCACTTAAATACAGTTAAAAGAATTTTTAAATACTTAAGTGGTACTATCAATCTTGGTTTGTTCTATCCTATCACAAATACTTTTGATCTCGTGGGGTATAGTGATGTAGATTATGCAGGGTCTCAAACTGATAGAAAGAGTACAAGTGGTGTTTGTACATTTCTTGGACAAAGCTTGGTTTCATGGCAGAGCAAAAAGCAAGCTTCTGTTGCTCTATCTACGGCCGAAGGAGAATATCTAGCAGCTGGTAGCTGTTGTTCTCAAATTTTATGGATGATTCAAACTCTAAGGGATTTTAATATCAAGTGTGGCAAGATTCCAATATATTGTGACAACACGAGTGCTATCAATATCTCCAAGAATCCTGTGAATCACTCAAGAACAAAGCATATCGACGTTCGTCATCATTTCTTGAGAGATAATGCAGCAAAAGGGAAGATTGAGTTGGTATTTGTCTCAACTGAAGTTCAACTGGCAGATATTTTCACAAAGCCTTTGGCTGAAGAAAGATTTGCAGCCATACGAATGGAGCTTGGCATGTGTACTGTGTAGTCAGCAAGCTGACAAGCACAGAATGGGTAACGTTGGCTTACCATTTGTATCTGAATTGTTTATATGTCACTATCTTGATTTAACTGTTAAAATTTTATTTCTCTGTGCTTATTCCAGACCTGGACTAATGTTCTTTTTGTTGAATTTTTTGATGGATTAAGGGGGAGAAATTTAGGAGAATTTATTTGCTTGTTTGGTCAAGATATTCGGTTTAGATATGATTATTATGCTTGAATTATCTTGAATCTGTTTTATATCAAAATGTACTAATATGCAGGGATTTAGGGGGAGTTATTATTTCTCCTAAATATTATTGTGTAATCATCAAAAAGGGGGAGATTGATACTCATATGGTTTTGATGATCACATTCAGCAAGCTATTTGCTTGTAGTTTGATATAAAACATTGTGTTATGGTTGTACTAACTTGGTTTTGCAGGGTTTATTAAGTCTACTAATTGTTTACAGAGAATATATATACAGCAAGCCATTTGGTGTTACAACAGAGACAGTTTGGCAAGCCATTTGCACTGACAGACTCAAACAGCAAGCTATTTGCAAACTGCCAGAAATCCTGAAGACTTATATCAAGACAAATTCTTTTGGATGTAATTCAGGAAATATATTGTGAGGACTTTTTATTATATAATACGTACACAATATATTCTAGAGCTCAAATCTTTTCAAATATCCTTATTTGAATTATTTTATAAAACTTATAGGAGTTTCCTTATTTAAAAGATTTCTTTCTACAAAATCTCCTATACGCGTTTTATATCTATATAAATCAGAAGGGTTATGTTTTCATCGATTTCTTTCTTCCAAACCCTCTGTCTAACGTTCACAAGAACGTTTGTAAAATCTCTAACCAATTGAACGTTGGAAATTGATTCTAATAGTTCGAATAAATTGGTGATTGATTTTCTGAACGTTGGTGTGAAGCTTTATAAACTGATTCTTGTGTTCATTCGTTTCTAACAATCAAGAGAACATTCAGAGAAAACTTTCAAGCACACAAGATTACAAACAACTCGGTTTTTCATTGCTATATTCTTTTGATACTCTCGAGCTCTTAATATATTCTATACGTGCTATATCTTAGAGAGTTCATAGTTTGAGTTGTATCCATTATTGATTGTATTGTTCGAATTGTAAGGTTTAGTTGTTGGACAAGTTGGCTTGGGAACTAGGGTTTGGTGATCGTTGCTAGAGAAGTATACTTGGGAAGTATAGCTTAGAGAGCAAGTTCAGAAACAGGAGTTCGGCACGCCATTTGTCAACAGCTGGGATATAAGGGAGATATATTATTGTATCTTGTAATTGGTTTTATTTCAGTGATCAATAATATATTCTCTTACCAAGTTGGTAAGGGACCAGGACGTAGACCATAGGGGTTAGGGGTCGAACCTGGCTAAAAGTCTTTGTGTTCCTTATTTTCTGTTATTTACTTATTGCTTGCATTTAGCTTACTGTTTATGCACTTTACTGTACTGATTATCTGTGCATTCAGCATACCATTTGTCTCTGCATAAAACGAAATCAGTAAGCTGTTTCTGGTAATTTTTAAAATCGGTTTTAGTTGAACATAGTTAGCCATTTACACCTATTCACCCCCCTCTAGGTGTGCATTTTCAGATAAGAAATCTAGAGGAGCCAATGAGAGGTTGCCACCTAGCAAGGATGAGATGCATCCAACCAAAAATAGATATATATCAAGTGTATGGCATTATTAGAACATAAAACCAAGAACAAAACCATTCTGCCCAGCAGAACACCCTCTCAGTAAAACGGGCCTAGAGACTTCATTACTCAATGAAATTTTTTGTTCTTTATATGGTTAGAAAGCTGTGAAGACGCTCTACAACTTTCATTCAGGAGCCTCGACCAGGAAACGAGTGAAAGGGCTTCGTTTTGGCTGATCTTTGGGGCGTGTTTTTCCAGTCAGGAAACTCACTTCCATGTTCTTGATTTCTTTGGTGAGATTGAAGATGATGAGCATAGGGTAAGGCTTCCCCAAGGTTAACCAAGCTTGTTGAGATTGTAAGAACATCAAGAAGGTATAAAAACCCTAACCCCTCTTGGCCATGTAGTAATTGTGATGTTTAATGTTAGATCCATGGTTATAGTGTTAATCTTGGTTGTATAAGTAATGGATGACATGGATCTTGAATTTTGATGTTGTGATTGTGATTTTTATGATTTTGGATAGTATATGTATCTCCATGAGTGTTATAAAGCATGAACTAAGTGAATTAGGTATTGGTTGTGTTGTGGAATTGAGAAAATTGGTTGATCTAAGTGTTACATGCTTGCTGAGTTTTTCCAGGAACATTGACCTGTCTTGTAACATGGTTTTGAACCCCCAAATATTGTCCCCTGAGGTCCTACCATATATTGTTGGAAAGATAATTGAATTTAGTTTCTGGAGATGTAAGGTTCATGACTAGGTGATGTATAGATTTTAAGTTATGGCCGGAGAAGTGTAATGTGTTTCTGGAATCCGGACTGCACTAAATGGTCCCCTTGTGAACCTTGTTTAAACCCCTAAATATTTATGTAGGATCATGGAAAAATTAGAAAAGCTAGTAAATGCAGTGTTGAAGGATACCCAAAAAGAATTGGATTAAAATCTGTATTTTTCAATTTTATAAAAATGTTAGAGTAAAATCCGCGCAAGTGAAAAACCACTTAGGGGATTAGTTTAAAGTAGTTTTAAGAATGTTCACTTGAGTTTCGAGTTTGAGGAATAGATTTGAGTCGAATGGGTAACGAAAGTGATAATGTGACGACATGGTCATATGAGAGGGTTAGTGGTCACAAGTGGAGTCGTTAAGTTGGTCTTACGATTTTTTTAAAACCTTATGATTAAGTAGCGTTGTTAAGGTACTAACGTACAAATATTGATTATGTATAGATTTCCATTCCACTTCGCGAGCCGACCACCCCAACCTCACCCATGCAAGTTTTCCAACACTAAGTATTTAATTTCAAAAGATTATATTCTTGATTTTACCTATGCAAGTTTACTTTTCAAAACTTATATATAAGGATTTTCACTATTTTGTTTATAGCTTCCAAACGTATTATATGCTTATGCTTTACGAGATTATGTTGAAGTTTGAGATATATGCATATGTGTTTGTACACCCTTGAACTTAAAATGAAAGTGTTTTCTTCGGACAACGACTCTAGCAATAGAGGTCGTAGCGGTCCAAATATACTATTGACCGGGGAGCGGTATATTGTTGCATCGTGATTAAATTGCGAAAACCCGGAGAGTCATTCGGGAAGTATCGTATACCTAAGTAATTATTATTTTACGTTGTTAAAAATACTCAAAAATATCTATCTTGGATTAAAAGCTTATTTTAATTAAATAATTATTTTATTAATTGTTTATATTAAATCTCAAAATATTATTTATTAATTATCGTTCATTATTTTAAAGACAAAACTAATCCAAGATACCTTTAGCGTTTTCAAACTCGAACTCTTTCCCACCAAAACATTTTCGAAAACCCCCGGTCAGGTTTTGCTTCTTGTACGTTTTTCAAGAATTATTGGTCGACTGAGGTCGAACTTCAACTACTCGAATTTTCTATCAAAATGATTTTTGAAAAGAAAAGAAAAAGGGGACTCTGGCAGGTGTTGGAATCGTTGACGAACGATTCCCGGGATGTGTAAGCGACCGTGAGCCAGGCGGTCCATCAACTATTATTCCGGCCCAGGTGTTGCCGAAGGATGATTACGGATGTAGTTTTCATCGAGGGTGATTACGGATGTAGTTTTCACCCAAGGGTAGTTACGGATGTAGTTTCTATCCTTCTACTAGTAGAGAAGACCCGCGGATTGTTGGACTTGGTTGTGGCGACTGATCATCGTCAATCCTTGTCAGGTTTTTATGTTTTCTTCCAGTCCCATCCTCCACTTTGGAAAAATACTCAAACACTGCTTCTTGGGCCCAAGTGCCAAGTTGCCGATAGTGTGGTTTTTGATAAGAAAAATATTAACATCGTGCAGTATCTAGAACTGCAAGATTTTCTATAGAGATTGGCACGTGTTAGTGCACTCTTGCAATTATTTCAAAGAATGAAATGTTTTTGAATGAGAAACCTTCTAAGCTAATGGAAGGAAAGAGGTTTTGCATCAATGCATTCCCTGTACATTATGTTAACCGTAGATTGTTTTGCCGAAACTGATATACCCATACGTATATATTTTCAAACTTGAGGTATATTGAAATGAGAACCTTATAAAGGATTCATATGTTATTCTTAAAGATCCTTAGTGAGTATAAATGTTTTATTCAAACTCGGACATATATATTGTCGAGTTATGTTTTGTAATCTGAGATATATACCCATACAGTTGGGAACGTTTTCAAAATAAACCACTTTATTATTTTTCAAAATGGTGAACTTGCTGAGCATTATGTAGCTCATTCTTGCTTTATAAAAACTTTTCAAAAAGAGAAGAATTTGGTCGATTAACTCCGCACCAGCAGAAGAGGAGTAGAAGATTTATCCCGAGATGACTTAGTTCCGGATAAATACAACAGAGTAAGTCTGATAGTGTTAGGTCGAATACACAATATGTAATCAAGTATTGTATGAGTAATTAACAAGAACACAAGTTTTAACACTTAAAAACTGTTTGGAATTAACAATTCCTCTCTCAGTGATGTAAAATATCACAGAGAGCTGCTTAGGTTACAATCAATGAATTTCTCAATGTTCGATACCCTTCTAGGGTTAACCTAACTGTATTTATAAAACATACAGCTTCGTACAATCAGTAATTGATTCTCCTATAATTAAGCTATACAATTGATATCAATCACGATTGCTACACATCTTCTAAGTCAACTCAATCTCTTTGATAGCTATCCAATCTTCAAAGATATTGCTTCCATATTTATCTTGTATCAATCTTCAAACACTGTTGACTCTCAGACGCTTCCGCTACAGAGTTTAACAATCTCTGTTGCGCTTCCAGTCAGTGTTTAACTAAACTCTGACTGCTTCCAATTAAACTCTGTTTTGTCACCTTAGCTTCCAAACACTGTTCTCATCAATCATTTCTAACAATCTCCCCCAACTTGTTCATTAGCAAGAATGTACAAGTTTACAGTAAATGATGATGTCAAAACAAATACAAAGTCTACAGCGTTTAACAAACAGAGTTTAAGCTTTTACTTAAAGAATTCTACAGAAAATAAGAAAATTCTTACAGACTTCAATTTCTAATCTCTTGAAGATCTGGCATTGTTCTGAGATAGTCTATAAGCAATCTTCTTTCAGCATTTTCAAGCTCTATCTGCATGGCTTCCTTGATTTCTCTCAACTGAGGATCATTCTCATCAGTCTGATAGATAGCAGCTCTAAGATCGTAGATTTTGTTTCTCCTCATTTCATTTCCCAACCTGATATATTTCACTTCCTCAGACTTCACATTAAAATCCAGAACAGTAATTCCAAGATCCGTCTTTAGCTTTGTAGTCCCCTTCTCCATTTCTATCAGATTGCCATTCCAATCTCTGTACTTAGGAACATACTTACTGTTGAATTTCATACTCCTTCTTGCAAGATTTTGAATCATCTTTTGTCTGAGTACATTTGCAACTGACTGAGCTCTTTGATTTCTTACTCTGAAAAGATACAGAACATATTCTAGTTCTTCCCAGTATTTTAAATCAATATCCTTCTCATCAACCTTAAACACTGTTCCATCAGTCATGAAATATAGTAGAAAATCCTTCTCTAAACTCTTCTGATAAACAAGCTGTACTGACTCCAGTCTGTCTAAACTCTCTTGAGTGATACCACGACCTGGAACAGCCAGTGAAGAAGGATCTCTGGGACCAACATATTGTCTTTTGTCTCTGTGTGAGCCTATGCCTCCTTTGTTATATCCGATTTTACCAGATAAGGCTCTACCATCAGTGAAATCCATTGGAGCTGTAGCTGCTAGACTTGAATCATGAAGAACACCTTTTCCAAACTTTGATTTCAACTGAGAAGACAATAGTGGTGTGGTCACAACTTGTGTAGCAACAGAGGTTGTGTCTTCATTCTTCTGTACAACATGTGTATCAACAGAGGTTGTAACAACATTCTTCAACTTTTGCTTAGCTTCTGCATCTGTTGGTTTTCTGGATACTTGCACCCTTTGATTAGTACCAACTTGTTCTTTGAATTGAATGCCTTTAAGAACAGGCTTTGCAGCTTTAACAACTTTCTCACTCTTCTTCAACTTATCAGACTTTAAAGCTTTTAGGTGCTTTTCTTGTAAACTCTTTTCTTCAGCTTTAGCATCCTCTAGAGTAACTCCTTCTGCATTTTCTTCCATGAAAAGCTTAACAGCTAACTCTTCATCAGTCTTTGGATTAGATATTAATTCCAAACTCTTGGTCTTTGAAGTACCTTGAGTTTCAGTGTTTATTCCAATAGACTGTGACTTAAGAGATTTGCCAGATCTCAGAGTTAGTGACTCAGAGTTTAAAGCCTTATCACTTGCTCCTCCATCTCCAGCATCATCCTTTTTGAGCAGAGTTTGAGAAACTTTGCATTTTGACTTAGCAACTCTCTCCCCCTTTTTGACATCATCAGGAATGAGTATAGATGTAATGAGCTCCAAGGAGTTAGCAATTGAATCAACCTTTTCAAACAAGGCAGCCTGATTCTCTTCAACCTTTCCTAACCTGGCAAAGAGAGTATCTTGAACTTTAGAAAGCTGTGCAGCTTTGATTTTTGACTCTCTTTCCATTTTCATTTCTCTAGTCTGTATCTCAGTTTTCAAAGAAGCAATTTGTTGTTTAGTGTCAGCAAAATTTCCATCCAGAGTTTTGACTTGCACCACAGTTGCCTTTAAGCATGATAAAATCTCTGGATTTGAAATTTGACTAGCAGTCTGCTTAATGAAATTAGCTGCTCTCCCTTTTGGAAAAATACAGTCTTCTTTATACCAGTTAGCAGCAGATTTAGCAAGATGCTCTTCTTCAATTGCATGAGATGGACAAGGCTGATCAAAAGATGTATGTTTGTTATCAGTCTGTGCTGGTGCACTGAGAAAAGAATCAGAGTTTGCACTGTTTTCAGCTTCATCTTCAACACTTGCATCATCAGCTTGAGCATCTTGTAAAGAACCACTGTGCTGAGCTTTGTCAGCCACAGTTTCTGCAACAACTTCTGCAATCTTTTCAATATTCTCCTCATGTTGCACAGGCTCTGCAACAGAGTTTATATTTGTAGCTTCAACTGGCATAGATTGAGAGTTATCCTTAGTTGCTTGTTCAACCTCATTACCTTTGTCAGGAACTTGATAAGCATCAGATATCAACTCTGTGTGTGATGCTACAGTTTCAGAAAGAATAACTGCAGGCTGATCAGCTACACCAGGAGCTTCAGTGTGAACAACAGGTGAGATAGGATCAAGGAGTGGTTGAAATGAGTCAAGAACATCATTCATTGGTGAAAAACCATCTCTGTGATCCTCTTCTGCAGGAATGTTAACCTCTGCAGGTATAACAATCTCTGCAGGTATATCATTCACTGCAACCTCAACAGTAGGTGTTTGCTGTGAAACCACCTCTGGAGCTTCAAGAACTTTCTCATCATCAGATTCTGAAAGAATTAATCTTCTTCTCTTGGCTTGAGGTACTGCAGTCACCTCTTCTTCTTCACTAGAACTCTCCTTAGTTGGTGAAAGTGAAGGTCTGTTTGCCTTTTGTTTCTTTCTTCTGGTATAAACAGCTCCAGGTAATGTCTGTTTAGCCTTTGAGTGTTTAGTGTTCTGTGCAGTGTGTATTTTCCTTTTTGGTTTGGATTTGGGTTGATCAGTAGGTACTGGCTCAGAGTTTATGAATTCAGAGTTTATGTGTTCAGAGTTTATTGGTGGAGAGTTTATGTGTTCAGGTTGTGGTTGATGAGTAAATGTTGTAGGTATAGTGGTTGTGGGTGTTGGCTCAGGTGTTGGTATAGAATGAGATTGTATGGTGTCTAATGGTTCAGGCATTTGTTGTGCTTCAGGTTGTGGTGATGATTGTGTAGATTGAGAATCTTGAGGTTGGTTGACATAGTTTTGTAAGGCTAGTGGCATAAACATGTCAGGTATTTGCTGTTTAGTAACATCTTTATTTGTCAAATCAGAAAACATCCTTTTAGCAACTTGAAAAGGCTGAATGACATCAGCTTCAGCAATTGTAAGATTTGGCACACAAGCATTGAATAACATTTGACAAAACCGAGAAAAATAAACAGATGTAGGCTCAGACAAACGCTCTCCCAAATTCATTAGAACTAGTCTACCAAAATCAAAGTTACCTCCATACAGTAGAGCATGACCAATTTGAAGAGTGTCAAGAGGAAGTGCATCCCAATTTGTTGTCTTCTTTCCAAAAGCCCTTGTAATGCAATCGAAAAAGAAACTCCATTCCTTTCGCAAAAGTGGCCTTCTCAGAGATCCCAGCTTATTCAAATTTCCTGAACAACCAATTTGCTGCAACATTGTCCACAAGCGGTCGTGACCAACAACACTGTAAGAAGTGTGAGTCTCAAACTCCAGAGCATCCCTAACCGTAGTTGGAGTAATGATATACTCTGATTCATCATGAGTGAAAGTAATTGTTGGAGTACCAGACTCTTCTCCATCATCATACACAGAGTTTGTCCAAAAAGTAGCAATTTGTGAAGCAGAGAGTGTTGGTGGTGCAGTTAAAGCCTTCCCAATTTCGGAATCTTTCAAGAAATTTTGAAACAAATGAAACGCCTCTGGAGCGTTTGCATTGTCCAGTGGTGCTGCATAATTGCTAGGAAGAAAAACTAACCCTGCTGCATCAAACGCTTTGGTTGCCATTAGTGAGAGATGATACGAAAATATTCAGAGAAAAGATGTGTATGATAAGTGTTTATCAAAATGTGAAAGAGAGTGAACAAGAGTTTTGAAAGTGATTGAGTATGCAAGTAACTATGAGTGGGTGAATATGAATCGATGTGAAGTGAGAAAACAAAAGCGATTAGAGTAAAAAAAAAACTCAATTGTTTATGTATTGTAAGCACGCAACTGATTTTAGAGTAATGTGAGAGTGGGACACAATAATGAGACACGTGTCAAACAACCAATGGATCACTTAATAATTACCGCTGTCATTCCTATAATCACGACACTATGACATATTTACACTAATTAACAGTTGTCAACTACCCCAATTACTCCAAAATAATCAAATTATCTCAATGAAACTTTACCTTAGAGTACTTAACACAACTCAACAGTGTTTGTCAATTTTCCAACTTTATCACTAAAACCCTTTCAAAAATTGCACAGCTGTGAATATGAATGTGTGTGAAGCAGAGTTTACCAAAATCAATTTTTAGAGCATCTAATATTTCATAAAATCCATAACAAAAAAAATCAATAAACACTGAATGCACAAACTCTCATAGTAAACACTGATTGTTTGATGAATGCTAAACTCTGTAGTTACTGTAATACATAAATCTGAATACTTCTATTCCCTTTAATGTTCATGATTATCCAAGTAAGCACACAGTCTTTGAAGACAAAAAGATCAAGAGATAGAAATCAGAGCATCATTCAGTGAGTAACAGTCATGAACTTGATAAACTCATAAACTCTCAAAGCACACAAGTGTTTAGGTAAAGTGTTTACACTCACATTCAATCAGTAAAAGCAGATACTACCATATGCTTGAATGTCCACCAAATCTACACTACTTTGAGTACATATATGCACAAATCAAAAGGACTTTATTCAGGGTTGTAATGTAGTAAGATCAAACAGATGAGAAGAGATGTTTTAATCATGAGTGAATTTCAAGCTGAACATTGTAATAGACCAAAGTGTTCAGTCACACTGTTAGTACATATTTGTACAAGATGATCAGTATATATGCCCCCCTTTTTTTTTTCTTTTTTTTTTATATATATATTTTTTTATTTTAACATATATACTGAGGAAACTTTTCTTTTTCTTGAGAAACACTCACCTGCTTGCATTTGATTTTTCAAAAGAATATAACTGCTCTTAGTATTACAGAGTTTAAGAAAAATGAGCAGTTAATTAGGCTCAAAGGGGTTTACTAAGGGTAGAATTTATGAACAGTGTTTGAACAGTGTTCAAAAGAATTTTGAACAATGTTTGAAGAAAAGGTAAATCCTATTGCCTTTATCATTTTCATGCACACACATATCATGTAGTCTCAAAATGGTTTAATACAAGTTCTAGAGAAACATACTTCCTGATGAACATCACACAACAATAAATACTGATTGATAAAAAATGTATCAATCACTGTCTTGGCTCAAAATCTCACAGGGTGTAGACATGAATCTGAACTCACCAAACTAAACAATGACACATCTCAAGTTTTAAAATTTTTACAAGCACAAACAAGGAATCATCAAGAACCATGAATTACCTTTGAGAACAGAATGTCACTTATCAGAGTTTAGAGGTCATCAATAACAGAAATTATTTATGAGAGGCAATGCACACAATATTCATAGACTCAGAGTTTAGGACTGAATAAACTAAGAGATGCTATAAATATGAAACAGTATCATGCTGTGTTGATTTACTGCACAAAATCTGATTAGATTACAGTGACTCAGAAAGAATCATGATTTAATTACTGAGAATCATGCTTCATACATTTTTCTTCATTGGTGTTTTCATTCAGACAATAATCAATTCTGAATTCACAGAGTGTATCCAACATGTTAACAGTGTTTAGCAGACAGACATGCTTACAGAGTTTAACAAAGTTTAAACATAAGCATGCATAACAGAGTTTAATACTAAAGTTCACATAGCACTCAACAATTTGCAGAAACATGAGCAATATATTTTAAAAGTAAGATCTAGAGTCTAACCAACATCTCTAGTCAAAACTAGAGACCATTCCTAGTTCATTGACCAGTCTTGTAAATGTAGCTTCACTCAATGGCTTGGTGAAGACATCTGCAAGTTGTTGTTCTGTAGACACAAAGTGAAGCTCAATGTTGCCTTCTTCTACATGCTCTCTGATAAAGTGATACCTTATGCTGATGTGCTTTGTCATTGAGTGTTGTACTGGATTACCTGTCATTGCAATAGCACTTTGATTATCACAGTAAATAGGTATCTTGGTATACCTCAATCCATAATCCAGCAGTTGATTCTTCATCCATAGAATCTGTGCACAGCAGCTACCAGCAGCAATATACTCTGCTTCAGCTGTAGATGTAGATATTGACTTCTGTTTCTTGCTGTACCAGGAAACAAGTCTGTCACCCAGAAATTGACAACTTCCACTGGTGCTTTTTCTGTCAATCTTACATCCTGCAAAGTCTGCATCAGAGTAGCCAAGAAGCTTAAAGTCTGATTCTCTTGGATACCACAGCCCTAGAGTTATAGTGCCCTTGAGATACTTAAAAATCCTCTTTACTGCTGTTAAATGTGGTTCTCTTGGATCTGCCTGAAATCTTGCACACAAACAAGTGGCATACATGATATCAGGTCTACTAGCTGCTAAATAGAGTAGAGAACCAATCATTCCTCTGTAACTTGTCATATCTACTGATGACCCTGCATCTTTGTCCAATTTTGTTGCAGTTGCCATGGGAGTTGTTACAGATGAACAGTCAAGCATGCCAAATTTCTTGAGAAGATTTCTGGTATATTTTGCTTGATTTATAAAAATTCCATCATCTGTTTGCTTCACCTGTAAGCCTAGAAAATAGCTTAGCTCTCCCATCATACTCATTTGATATCTTGACTGCATGAGCTTGGCAACCTCTTACAGAGTTTATCATTAGCAGATCCAAAGATGATGTCATCAACATATATCTGAACTAAGAGCAAGTCACTACCAGATTGAAAGTAAAACAGAGTTTTGTCAATAGTACCTCTGTGAAACCCATTTTCTAGTAAAAATTTAGCAAGAGTTTCATACCATGCCCTTGGTGCCTGCTTAAGTCCATAGAGTGCTTTGTCTAATCTGTAGACATGGTCTGGATATTTTGGATCTACAAAACCTGGTGGTTGTTCCACAAACACTTCTTCTTCAAGTTTTCCATTTAAAAATGCACTTTTCACATCCATCTGAAACACTTTGAATTTCTTATGAGAGGCATATGCTAGAAAAATTCTGATTGCCTCCAATCTTGCAACTGGAGCAAATGTTTCATCATAGTCTATTCCTTCCTGCTGTGAATAGCCTTTTGCAACCAGTCTTGCTTTGTTCCTTGTGATAACACCCTCACTGTCAGTTTTATTTCTGAAAACCCATTTAGTACCAACAATGGATCTGTTCTTGGGCCTTGGTACAAGGGTCTACACTTCATTTCTTTCAAATTCATTTAGCTCTTCTTGCATTGCTGTTATCCAGTCAGCATCTTTAAGAGCTTCTTCTACTTTCTTTGGCTCAGTTTATGACAAGAATGCATGAAACAGACATTCATTTGTTGTTGCACTTCTTGTCCTTACTTTTGCATCTGGATCACCAATAATCAAATCAGGTGTGTGTGACTTAGTCCATTTTCTTGCAGAAGGCAAATTGCTTCTGTCATTATGTGATCCTCCCCCTTGATCCATGCTTTCCTGATTTTCTTGGTGCCTTTCTTCATTTTCTGATGCTCCCCCTGAATGTGACTGCTCAGAATTATCAACAGAGTTTGAATCAATAGAGTTTGATTCAGAATTATCAATTGAGTCACTATCAGTATTTGAATTATCACTTTGATGTGATTCTTCATGCTCCCCCTCAACTGGTTCTTCCCTTGTTTCTGATTGAAGAGTTTCTTCAGTATTTACCAGTAGAGGTTCAGAGTTTAGCTCAACAGAGTTTGTCAGATCAGTCTGATCAGAGTTTACTTTTTCAGAGAATAAATCTTCATTTTCAAAGTGCAGTTGATCATGTTCATTAACATCTTCAAGTCCAGTTATTTTCTTGTCATCAAATGACACATGAATTGATTCCATGATCACTCTGGTTCTCAGATTATAAACTCTGAATGCCTTAGTTGACAGTGGATAGCCAACAAAAATTCCTTCATCTGCCTTTAGATCAAATTTGGTCAACTGCTCAGGATGAGTCTTCAATACAAAGCACTTGCATCCAAAAATATGAAAATATTTTAGATTTGGCTTCTTCTTTTTCACCATTTCATATGGTGTTTTACCATGCTTGTTGATCAGTGTTGCATTTTGAGTAAAACAAGCTGTTTGAACTGCTTCTGCCCAGAAATATGTTGGCAGCTTTGCTTCATCTAGCATGGTTCTTGCAGCTTCTATCAAGGTTCTGTTCTTCCTCTCCACTACACCATTTTGTTGTGGAGTGCCAGGTGCAGAAAACTCTTGTTTGATTCCTTTACTCTTGCAAAATTCTTCCATTGATGAATTCCTGAATTCAGTTCCATTGTCACTTCTGATAATCTTCACTTGATTCTCTGACCCTTTGTCCAGTTGTAATATATGTTCTGTCAGTGTTAATGCAGTTTCATCCTTCTTTGCAAGAAAATATACCCATGTAAATCTGGTATATTCATCAACAATGACTAGAGCATATTTCTTTTTTTCAAGAGACATAACATTCACTGATCCAAAAAGATCAACATGTAGGAGATGATAAGGATCAACAATTGAAGACTCAGATTTGCTTTTGAAGGAGGCTTTTCTCTGTTTGGCCTTTTGACAAGAATCACACAGGCCTTCTACATTCAACAATGACTTTGGTAGACCTCTTACAAGATCATTCTTTATTAGCTCATTGATGTTGTTCAGATTTAAATGAGAGAGTTTCTTGTGCCACTTCCAACTCTCTTCACTGGACATTCTTGTTGACAGACACACTGCTTTGCCATCAGTGTTTGTTGACAACTTTACTTCATAGATGTTATTGTGTCTGTTTCCAACTAGAGCAACTTTCCCTGTAGATTTACTGATGACTTGACAATATTCAGGCTGAAAATCTACATGATATCCTCTGTCACAGATTTGACTCACAGATAGCAGATCATGCTTGAGTCCTGGAACCAGAGCTACATATGTGATGATGACACTCCCAAGATTAATATTGCCATATCCCAGAGTATGTCCTATGTTGCCATCTCCATAGAAAACTTTTGGGCCAACCTTCTCCTCATACTCTGATAGCAGGGCTTTATTTCCAGTCATGTGTCCTGAACATCCACTGTCCATGACTAGGGTACTCTCCCTTATGCCCTGTAATTACAAACAATCACTGATTATTAGTTTTAAGGATCCAGACTTGCTTGGATCCTTTGGCTTTCTTAATTCTGTTAGCTTTTACAGCGGAAATCACATTATCAGAGTTTAAGCTAACTTTTTTAGAGTTTACATTTGCAGAGTTTACTTTAACCCATTTCAAATTTGGCTTGGGTTCATAGTAATTATAGTAAATAGCATGATATTCTCTGCAAGTGTAAATAGAATGCCAAGTACTTCCACAGTGTTTACATAAAGTCTGTGGTCTAGTTCTCACATAATCATTTTTTACTGCAGTTTTAGAGGGCAAAGAATTAATGTTCTTATTCTTACTGCAGAAAATAGCAAGATGATTAGTGCTACCACAATTAAAGCATGTTTTTCTAGGAGCTAATGTAGCAAGCATTGGCTTAATTCCTGATGTTATGCCTACCTTTCCATTTTTGTTTTTCCTAGGCATTCTCTGTTTGTTGACAGATTTTATCTCTTTAAGCTTATGCTTGAGTTGTTTATCTGTCATTAAACCAATGTTAACCTCTTTAACAAAAGTCTTAGCATATGATTCTTTAACAGCCTTTTTCTCAGCTTCAGTCTTAGGTCCTCCTGTTCCCATAACATTACCTTCAGATGAACGATGTGGTCTAACTTTTACCAAATTTTCAAATCTAAGTTCATCTCCTTCAGAGTAACCTAGACCTACTGTATCTGACTGAAACACTTCTTGAGTGTCTTTACCAGAGTGTGTCCAAGTTTTAATAATGTGTTTAGTATCCTCCAATTCAGATTCTAGTTGCTTATACTTACCTAGCAACTCCTGTTCTATAAACACAGCATCATCTCTTTCTTTCTGAGCTTTATTCATGTTTTCAAGCTGTTCCTCAACAAGTTTGTTTCTATCTTTGAGTTGAGAACACTCATTCTTTATCCTCTCATTTTCTAAAGTCTGATCCCTATAACTGATATGTAATGCTTTAAGATAAATTCTCAATTCAGTTATATTATCAGTATTATAAGCATAGGTAGTTGGAGGTACCTTTAGATCATCATCTTCATTCTGAGTAGTAGCCATGAGAGCATAGTTGACTTCCTCATCTGAATCTGAAGTGTCTGCCCAATCTCTGCCTTTGGTGTAGAGTGCCTTTTCAGTTTTACCCTTTTTGCACTCAGGAGCATAGTGACCCATCTCCTTACACTTGTAGCATTGAATCTCAGACTTATCTTTCTTACCAGATTTAAAGTCCTTTCCCTCAGATTTCTTGAAATTCTTCTTGTCAGACTTTGAGTAATCCTTGGAGAATCTCTTTCCCTTCTTGAAGTTCTTGTATCCCATCTTCTCGAAGGTCTTTACCATCAATGCAGCCATTTGCATCATCTCCTCATCATCTTCAGAATCAGATGTTCCATCTGTGTTTGAGTCAACATCAGTGTTTGATGACTCACTTTCTGAATTAATGACCAAGGCCTTTCCTTTTGCCTTTTTCCTTGATGCTTCCTTCTTTAATGGTTTCTCCTCAACCTTAAGAGCAACAGATTTTGACTTTCTACTTGATCTTTTGTTTCTCTGCTCCAATTCCAATTCATAGGTTTTGAGCAGTCCATATATTTCATCAATCTCTGTTTCAGCAAGTTCATAGTTATCTCTTATAGTGGTTGTTTTCACATCCCACTTTTCAGGTAGAGAAAGAAGAAACTTGAGATTTGAGTCTTCTAAATCATACTCTTTGTTAACCAATGACAAATCATTTAGCAGTTTACAGAATCTGTCAAATGTTTCTGTCATGGTTTCTTCAGACTTTGCCTCAAAATGCTCATACTCCTGAGTGAGTATGTTTCTTCTATTTTTCTTGATTGCAGGAGTTCCTTGACACCTAACCTCAAGTGCATCCCATATTTCCTTTGCAGTTGTGCAATTAATCACTTTATTAGACATAACATTGTCTAAAGCACTGTGAAGTAAATGCCTTACTTTTGCATCCTTTGCAATAGATGAAAGATCCTCAGCAGTTAGATCTTTCTTTTCTTTTGGAATCACCTTTGATTCCTCACCAGCAGCAGCAGCAGATAACTTTGTAGGTTTGTGAGGACCTTCATAAATTCTATCAAGATATTCTGGGTCTGTAGCCTCCAGAAACATGGTCATCTTCACCTTCCAAATTGCATACTCTGATGGCCTAAGTATTGGAACCCTAATTGTTTCATACCTACTAACAGTAGTAGGGGCTTTCTCAGAACTTGATGGAGGAGGTATCTCTGCCATTGATTACTATCGTGTTTGGATCTTAAACTGTAATAAAGTAACAGATTGTCTCTGATACCACTTGTTAGGTCGAATACACAATATGTAATCAAGTATTGTATGAGTAATTAACAAGAACACAAGTTTTAACACTTAAAAACTGTTTGGAATTAACAATTCCTCTCTCAGTGATGTAAAATATCACAGAGAGCTGCTTAGGTTACAATCAATGAATTTCTCAATGTTCGATACCCTTCTAGGGTTAACCTAACTGTATTTATAAAGCATACAGCTTCGTACAATCAGTAATTGATTCTCCTATAATTAAGCTATACAATTGATATCAATCACGATTGCTACACATCTTCTAAGTCAACTCAATCTCTTTGATAGCTATCCAATCTTCAAAGATATTGCTTCCATATTTATCTTGTATCAATCTTCAAACACTATTGACTCTCAGACGCTTCCGCTACAGAGTTTAACAATCTCTGTTGCGCTTCCAGTCAGTGTTTAACTAAACTCTGACTGCTTCCAATTAAACTCTGTTTTGTCACCTTAGCTTCCAAACACTGTTCTCATCAATCATTTCTAACAGATAGGTTTTCAACTGTAATAGTAAGACTTGTCTTCAAGTGTAGTTGTATAAATGGAAGTGCGCAAGATTCTAGAATGTACAGATGAATTATAATATTTAGTGTTACTTTTGATTATCGTTTCTGAGGCTCTAACTTGTATGTGCGTAAGATTGAGGTCTGGATTGATGTATTGTTGAGTTGTAAAGTTAATACAGGTAGGATATGGTTGGATGGTGATGTGATGACCTGAATCTCTGACCTCGGATTTGGGGGCGTCACAATGATCTCCCGGGAGGAGAGTGTGTCTGGAATGCCGGATATGACCTCCCGAGAGGAGGATATCCCGAATGATAAAATCCTTCAAAAAACCGCACTTCCGGGGGGGATGTCCGTACTTCCGGCGCCTCATCAAGGTACGATCTTCAGGAACATGATCTCCCGGGAGGAGAGTGTTTCTGGAATGCCAGATATGACCTCCCGAGAGGAGGATATTCTGAATGATAAAATCCTTACAAAAACCGTACTTCCGGGGGGGATGTCCGTACTTCCGGTGCCTCATCAAGGTACGACTTTGGGAATATGTCCTCCCGGGAGGAGGGTATTTCTAGAATGAGGATACGACCTCCCAAGAGGAGGGTGTCCTGAATTATCAAGGTGCAATCTTTAGGAATACGACCTCCCGAGAGGAGGGTGTTTCTAGAGAAATGAATACGACCTCCCAGGAGGGGGGTGTTCCAAGGTACATACTTCATGTAAGAAGAGTATTTTTGAAGATATTTTCCTTCATGCCTCACCTTTCAATCACAAAAGAATTACGCTGAAGAATAGGCTAAGTGTATCACTCAATTCCATCAATTACATAAACACACTTGACACTTGGCATCGATCCACTAAAAACACAACATGCATGAATAATGATAATCAAAAGGACTTTTAATTGGGTTGTAATGGGGCTAGGGACAAGGTATGTCAAGAAAAGTCAAATAGGGTGATGTGTCAAAAGCTAGTGATTCTCCATATTTACTCGCACAATCCACCCATATGCCTTTCCCACACTTAGACCAATAAGCACAACTAATTCATCTAGCCCGAGACAAAGGATCATAAAGCACAAGAACTATAAACAAAAAATGAAAACGCTCTCTCTTTTCTCTTTTTTTTTCTTCAAGGCATTTATTTATTTTAAGGCCTTGTATATATATTTTTTTAAGAGCTACAAGCAAAGTGAAACAAACACGTATATACAATCACGATGATCCTCTAAAAGTCCCAAAACACAAACTAAGCATTTACACAATAACCTCATCATTTCCCAAAATGAAAATATGATCACAAGTAACTCATATATCACACCTTATTACTCCCTCCTAATCTCACTAGCCTTTAACATATATGGATCAAGATTATATAAGGCCATTAAAAAAAATAGGTTTAGGCATGTAATGTGGTGTGTCACCGAATAAAACGATTAAGCTCAAAGGGCTACTAATGGATCACATAAGCAAGGTATGTCAAAATGGGAAAATGGAAGGTTAATCCTGGGTGCCTTTATCATGTTATCATATATTAAATGCCATGTATCTCAAGAAGGGTCTAAGACAAGTGCTAGAGATGCAAATGTAATGAGGACACACAAGCAAACAAAAATAAGATGCAAGCGATATGCATATAGGCCCAAAAGCTCACTTGGTGTCAAAAGATAATTAATCCCAAGTCACAAAGAATTCATTCTAATGCACCTACTTGTACTCAAAGCATGAAAACCAAATCGTCTTACACATAAACATATCATTTTAATTACTTAAGACAATCAATGAGTCTATTAGCTTCAACTTTCTAGTGAAAGTATGTGCACAAGATCATAGCATTACACCTCTCAACAAAAGTATCAACAACACGAGACCACTTAGCATGCATGGCTATATTTATCTTAACTTGAAACAAGTAATGCATCGACTACGTGATAGACAACTAACAACGTTTCACCATATCATCTCTAATATTTTAAAAGGCTAGAATTATATTTTGATTTTTCAAATTTCTTTTTTTTTGTTTTTAATCGAGAACACCTCCCCACACTTGAGTGAGACATTGCCCTCAATGACTCGAAAGGACCACCAAAATAAACACGACGACTCCTATAAATAATAAGAAAAAAAAACTACTAAAGAAAAGAAAACTCCCCTAGTATCACAATGATGTGGAAAATGTCTTGAAAGTAGTTGTTCTGGTCATGATGAACACCACGTAACAAAACAAGAATAGAGCTCTGTAGACTCCGCCTTAACTCTCCGATGATTGCATAGTAGAGAATGGTAGATCACAGAATAGTTGTGCGTGTTAATCTCCAGTACTATATCTTACAATCCACAACAGAAATACAACACAAATATAAACACGTATATACAATAGGACCTACCGTTTACACTATTAGGGTTTAAAAAAACAAATAATAAAAGAAAAGAAAAGGGAATACAAATATAGAGTAAGGCTCATGCTTAAAAAGAAAAGAGAACGAGAGAACAACTTAAAATATTTATTTTTAAAATTCAAAAAAATTATAAATATGTTTATATCATTAATACAATTCTAAAAAACACAATTATGAACAACAAATACATGTGTAAAAAACTATTTGTGGGATTCTAAAAGAGATTCTTCAAAATTTATGAGATTCTAAAAGAGATTATTAAAAATATGTGAGATTCTAAAAGAGATTAAAAAAACAAAATTTTCATAAATATTTTTTTCCACAAAAAGTTATTCAAGTTTGAGAATCATAAAATGCATCTAAGAATATTTATAATTTTTTACAATTTTTAAATTAATTTTTTTGAAATGTTCTCTCGTTATCTTTGATAGGTCCATAATTCATAATATTTTTAATACCTATTTTATGTCCGTTTTCGTAATTTTATTAATTAATAAATTGTTTTATTTTGTTTTGTAGGAAAATAAATAAAAACAGATTTCTAGCAGGAAAAGGTGCAAAAAGGGAAAGGAGGTGGAAAATACTTGAAGTCAAAGAAATTGGAGGAAAAATCGAATACTTATCCAGGAAGAAAAGGAAATTGAAGAAATTATATTCAATATCAAATTTGTAATCGAAGACCCAAGCCCAAGTTTTTCCCTATATATATGGGGCTCCTCTCTTGTATTTGACACCAATTTTAGACACCTAGAATAGATAGTTAATTGCTTTTCTGTTTTATACTCCGCTCGTCCGTGGTTATTATCCGGCATACTTGTTCGTGCTATTAATACATTATTAGTTCACGTTGATTCAATACTTGTTTTTTTTCATTGCCGCTATTGACTTCCTTTATTGCATTGCATGTCAGGTTATATCATTAGTTTATATAAGTTTGTTTCCTCACGTATTCGTCGAGTACATGTTATATAATATTAGTTAATTAGTTTTTAAGTGTTTAACTTGTCTTGCAGGTTTCATATAGTTATATAATTGTTTCGTTTATTTAATAATCATGTCTAGCTAAATCTTTTGTCCTAGGATGAAGATGAAGTTAATTTAATTGCTCTTGATTTCTTCTCGTTCCTATTAATTGGTTCTCATAATTTTTCTTGGTTATTAATTGTTCAATTGACAAAGTGATTTTGATATATTATTGTTACCGGATTTATTTTTCATGGCCTATGCTTGCTCTTTGAAGTTTTGATAGGTTATTGTTAGATAACAAGTTTAATAGTATATGCTTGTCTCGTTAATTGATATATCTTATTTGTGAAGAAAAGAGGAATGATTTTAGGGCGAGTTGATATTAATTGTGATTGATTGATGGATTCGGATTCCTAGGTTTTCCATATTATTTGATAATCTTTGTTAATTAGGTTAATTAGGTTAATTAAATCTCATCTCAAATCTTATTGTCTAGTTCGCCTGAGTTAATTATTAGGGTTTTGAAAGTTCATAGTCTCTGAGGATCGATCTGTATTTGCTACAATTAACCACTGTGCGCTTGCAGTTATTTTACACATCAAGTTTTTGGCGCCGCTGCCGGGGACTATTGGTATTTTTCTTTCCTTGATATTAATTCTTCGGATTAGTTTCTTGTTTTTTTTGTTTGTTTTTTAGGGAATTGTGAAGCGGAGAAAAGCTTGGACAAGAAGATCGTTGGAAGGCCTCGCTGTCTCTTTTGAAATTTTTGGAAGCGCTTTTCGGTATTCCGTATCACCTCTCTCTATTTTTCTTTTTTCTCATTATAAAAAAAAAAAAACCAAAAAAATTAAATATTCAAAAAACCCAAAAATATTAGTTAGTTAATTTTTTTTTTGTTAAAAACCAATTTTCTGCATCATTCATTCTCTCACATAGGATCACATCATCTAGATTTCTTTATTGTATTTATTGATTTCACGTAGTGTAGTGCATCCATAAGTGTTTATTTTCTTGTTCTTTGTGTGTTGCATCATTCAATCAATCTTAAGGGTGCCACCCAATTACAAGATAAGGTGAGGGATTTCATCACCCTTTCCTTGGCCCACAAATCACTAATTCGTTCATCTTGCATACCCTTTCCTTAATAAAATTAAATAGACGTTGGCCCCTAGGATCTCGCGCTCAATTAGGAAGAGAATCTGGGAGGAACGAATCACTAAGTATTCTTTCGTTTGGTGTCTAGGCAAGCGTGACGCTTACCTGGCTAATTTGGATTGGTGTCTAGAAAGGTGTTTAGCCTCTTGGCAATGCTTGCACCTGCCTGGCCAGTCAGGACGAATGCTTTTTGAGTTGTGACTTTCAGTAGTATCTTATTGTTAGGAGCAAGGTCTAGATTTTTCTTAGGATAATACATATTTTTCTTTTAAATTTTTCATTTTTTTTTGGTGTTTACTTATAGCTCTTGTCTGCTACGTGATTACTTGATTACTTATCTTGTATGCAAAGTGCTTGGGTTCGAGACACTACATCTAGATTAGTAAGACAAACCAATCTGTCATCTCCTAAAGTAGTAAGGCAACTCGAGTTTTCTTCACCCACTGGAATTGAATCAAAAGAATTAGAAGTTCAACCTGTAGTCATGGCTGTTTCACTCAAAGACCGTTGTTATCCCGCCCGTACCGCTCAACCCTCATGCATAGTCTTACCCGCAGTAACCACGAATAATTTTGAAATCAAACATCACAACATTAGCATGTTACCTAGGTTTGCCGGGGTAGAGGGAGAGGATCCATATCTTTTCATTCGAGAGTTTGAGGAAGTGTGTGCTTTACAAAAACTTCAACAATTAAGTGAGGATTCCATTAGGCTCAGGCTTATTAACTTTGCTTTAAAAGAAGATGCTAAACAGTGGTTGTATAGTCTACCCATTAATTCTATTTCCACATGGGAGGGATTTGTTGCTATCTTTCTTAAAAAATATTTTCCAAACCATAAGGCAAACATGCTTAGGAATGAAATCAACCAATTTCAACAAAATCGGAATGAGTCTTTTTGGAAATATTTTGATAGATTTAAAAAGTTGTTGTCTAAATGTCCTCAACATGGTATAGAAAAATGGAGACTTTGCAAAATTCTTTATGAAGCCTTAGATAGCCAAACCACTGCTTTGTTAGAGTCTATGTGCAATGGTAAGTTTATGGATAAAGATGAAGATGAAGCTTGGAAATTTTTTGAGGAGTTAGCTGAAAGAACAATGTTGTGGGAGTCAACTAGGGAACCTAATCAGGAAGCTGAAAGTTCTAACTCATCTAAGGGCTTACGCGTAGTTGGCAATTCTATTGCAACCGAAGCTAAGTTAGCTACACTCACTAGACGTCTAGAAGCCTTAGAAACCAACAATGTGTCATCTCAAATGTCTCTCTGTGCAAACTGTAGTTCTCCTCATCATGTGGTAGAGAATTGCCCTGAAATTGAACAAGTCAATGCCATGTTTCAACCTAGAGCTAGGAATGATCCTTATGCACCCACATATAATCTTGGTTGGAAGAGTCATCCAAATTTCTCATGGAACCAAGGTCAATACAATCAGTACAATCAAAATCCTCAACCTGCTTTTCAAAAGCCCAATCCTGGTCCATACCCAACTCAAAATCCTAATTCATATCTTTCGCAAAATCTTGGTCATTATCCAAACTCAGTCCCCAAATATCCTCCTGGTTTTAGTGAATCTGATAAGAAACTGAATTCTTTAGAAAAGAGTATGGAAGCATTACTCAAATCTCAACAATCTTTCATGCAAGTTATGACCCAAGATAGGCAAATATTAAATTCCAACACTCAAGCCATATCTAAGCTAGAGGTCCAAGTCAGTCAATTGGCAAACACAATCAGTGAGAGAGAGAAAAATCGATTTCCTAGTCAACCTGAGATTAATCCTAAATTTCATCCAAATCAAAAGTCTCATGAAAATGTGAATTCTGTTATCTCTCTAAGGTCTGGTAATCAATTCAATAATCATGCTGGTGTCAATACTCAAGAAGAAGATAAGTTAACATCTGAACCAAATCCTTTGCTCTTGAATCCTAGTCTTAAGCAATCTTCAAATCCCAATAATTCTGAAGTAGATAAATCTGATGAGTCATCACCATCTGATGAACCACCTTCGAAACCCCAATCGGATGTGTCTAATGAAAAAGTCTTTAAACCAAAAGCCCCATTTCCTCAAAGACTTACTTCAAACAAACAATCTGCTCAGTTAGATAAGATTTTGGAAGTCTTTAAGCAAGTCAAGATTAACATTCCACTTTTAGATGCGATTCAACAAGTTCCCTCTTATGCTAAGTGTCTAAAAGATTTATGTACTAATAAAAGAACCACTCATGTTCCTAAGAAAGCTTTCTTAACATCTCATGTTAGTTCTATTTTGTCAAATCAAATCCCTGTGAAGTATAAGGATCCTGGTTGTCCTACTATTTCTTGTGTCATAGGTGATACTTTCATTGATAAAGCTTTACTCGACCTAGGAGCTAGTGTGAATCTTCTTCCATTATCAGTCTATCAAGCCTTGGGTTTAGGTGAACTTAAGAAGACTAGTGTCACTCTTCAGTTAGCTGATCGTTCTGTTAAAACTCCAACAGGTATAGTGGAAGATGTGTTGATTAAGGTTGGTGATTTTGTCTTCCCCGTCGATTTTGTTGTTCTAGAAACCGAACCAGTCAAAAATCTCAAAAATCAAATTCCTATTATTTTAGGAAGGCCTTTTCTTGCTACCTCTAATGCTTTGATTAACTGTAGGAATGGTTCGATGAAACTCACTTTTGGAAACATGACGATAGATCTTAATGTCTTTAATGTAGGAAATCAACCTAACGAGCTTTTTGAACAACCTGTAGGAGTTAATTTGATTGATGAGGTTGTTTCATGGTCGAATCTTGAGGATAATTCAATTGAGTCTTTTCTTGAAGAAGATGTTTTGTTAGAGTATGAGTGTAATAAAGAACTTCATGAACTTTATAGGAATTTTTCTTGTGATGAGATGTTAGATGAATTGAATGCTATTTGTTCTAAGCATGAAACCCACTTTGAGGATAGTTCTTTTAATCCTAAGTTCGTTGTTAAGACTTCTGTAGGTGAGCCACCCACATTCATTCTTAATTCGTCTTTTTCCACTCTTGATCAGTCTTTGGTAGTTGATAATGAAACTCATCATGTTGTTATTTCTAGTGACTTAGTTCATAACCAAAATTTTCAAGTAATTAATCTGCTTAAACAATATAAAGAAGCGTCT
This sequence comes from Kitagawia praeruptora, assembly GCA_037693485.1. Classification (NCBI taxonomy): domain Eukaryota; kingdom Viridiplantae; phylum Streptophyta; class Magnoliopsida; order Apiales; family Apiaceae; genus Kitagawia; species Kitagawia praeruptora. The sequence continues at coordinate 103,983,846 of CM075350.1, forward strand.
AATTGGTCTATGAATGATGTTAGGTGTATGAGTTTTATTTTGGTGTGTGATCATACTTCTCTAGTGGATAAAGTTATTTTTGTGGGTGAGTTTCACATGTTTGATGATTGTGTTACATGTGTTGTTTTCCCTCGATCTGGTATTGGTTAGCATATCTATTTCGTAATGTGTCTCCCATAGTAAAGTGTAGGTATGGGGGAGCACCTATGTGTGTGTGTGTGTGTTTCTTTTATATGTGTCTATGTGTTATAGGTAATAATGGTTCTCCATCATCCCTTATCAGGTATTCTCGTCCTTTTACGTTATCATTTTTCTCTCATTTGCATACATTGAGGACAATGCATGATTTAGGTATGGGGGAGGGATTTAGTAGTATTATTATAAAAAAAATCCAAAAAAAATCAAAAATGGAAAAATAAAAAATAATTCTAGCCTTGTGAAATGATTACTTGTTTTAAGTAGGCTTGATGCACCCTTACATGCTATAGTACTCTTGTGTTTCTGATGCTTTTGACTGAGAAGTGATATGCTAAGTTCTTGTGCACACACATACACTAGCGAGTTGAAACTAGTAGACTTATTGAATGTTGTAAGTAATTAAAAGGACATAGAATATGTGTAAGAAAATTTGATTTCCATGCTTTGAGTACAAGTAGGTGCATTAAAGAGATTTTTTGCTTGGGATTGATTATGTTTTACCACCAAGTGAGATTTTGAGCCTATATGCATATCTTTTGCATTTTATATTCGTTTGCTTGAGTGTCCACATGTTGTTTGCATTGCTAGCACTTGTTTGAGACCTTTCTTGAAATACATGACATTATTTGATGATAAGAGGATAAAGGCATTTAGGAATAACCTATTATTATCCAAATTACCACACCCTTTATATGTGATCAATTAGTTACTCCTTTGAGCTTGAACCTATTTTTTCGGTGACATACCACATTACTTGCCTAGACCTTTTTCTTGTGTAGCCTAACGTATACTTGATCCTAATTGTCAAAGGCTAGTAGGAAGTTGAGGGAGTAATAAGGTGTGTGAGATGGGGTACTTTTGTTCATTACTTTTGGGGAATATTGGGTTTTGTTGCTTACTTGTTAGTCGTTCAAGAACTTTTTAAAGAAGGATTGTGGTTGTATATATATATTATCTATCTTAGCTCTCTGCAAAAAAAAAAAAAAAAAAAAGAAAAAAAAAAAAGAAAAAAAGTTATATGAGAGCATACTTATGTTTTTGTGTGATCCTTCTTCATTCGACTATTCAAGCATTTTGTTGGAAAAATTAGAAAATATGTGTGGGGAGGATGTATGGTGTTGTGTGTGATTTGTTATGGTTCCTACTAGCTTTTGACACTTCACCTTATTTGGCCTTACTTGACATACCTTGTCCCTAGCCCCATTACAACCCAAATAAAAGACCTTTTGATTATCGTCATTAATGTATGTTGTGTTAAAGTTAGATTGATACCAAATGTCAAGCATGCTTATGATTTTGTTGGAATTGAGTGACACACTTACCCTTGTTCTTGAGTGAATATTCTTTTGTGAGTGAAAGGTGAGTTGTTACTTGTTTCTGCATATAAGATCCCAAGTTTTGACTCTAAGGTGTACTCTTGTGGGCTTAGCATGGTTACCAACTTATTTTTACACTTGACGTGGACTTTTGATGACCTATGCATATTTCTTTGAGTAGACTATGTGAATACTTGTACCTTACTCACCAAGACATTGCAAATTCACTTTGATTTCTTTAGTTGATGTAGCATGAGATGACTTGTATGTGTGGTGTTGCATTGAGCAATCTTTTACATGAGCTAGATGGATTTTGTGGGTACATTCACTATAGGCCCTCACGAGACCTCACTCGTCCACTAGGGCTACCTAGGGGTTTAAAGGGCTTGTTGCATATGCCAAATGCAACCGTGATCACCTACGGAAGTGGTATTATTTATTAGATAGTATTTTATTTTTTATTTTTCTCGAGGACGAGCAAAAGATAGGTATGGGGGCATTTGATAGGTCCATAATTCATAATATTTTTAATACCTATTTTATGTCCGTTTTCGTAATTTTATTAATTAATAAATTGTTTTATTTTGTTTTGTAGGAAAATAAATAAAAACAGATTTCTAGCAGGAAAAGGTGCAAAAAGGGAAAGGAGGTGGAAAATACTTGAAGTCAAAGAAATTGGAGGAAAAATCGAATACTTATCCAGGAAGAAAAGGAAATTGAAGAAATTATATTCAATATCAAATTTGTAATCGAAGACCCAAGCCCAAGTTTTTCCCTATATATATGGGGCTCCTCTCTTGTATTTGACACCAATTTTAGACACCTAGAATAGATAGTTAATTGCTTTTCTGTTTTATACTCCGCTCGTCCGTGGTTATTATCCGGCATACTTGTTCGTGCTATTAATACATTATTAGTTCACGTTGATTCAATACTTGTTTTTTTTCATTGCCGCTATTGACTTCCTTTATTGCATTGCATGTCAGGTTATATCATTAGTTTATATAAGTTTGTTTCCTCACGTATTCGTCGAGTACATGTTATATAATATTAGTTAATTAGTTTTTAAGTGTTTAACTTGTCTTGCAGGTTTCATATAGTTATATAATTGTTTCGTTTATTTAATAATCATGTCTAGCTAAATCTTTTGTCCTAGGATGAAGATGAAGTTAATTTAATTGCTCTTGATTTCTTCTCGTTCCTATTAATTGGTTCTCATAATTTTTCTTGGTTATTAATTGTTCAATTGACAAAGTGATTTTGATATATTATTGTTACCGGATTTATTTTTCATGGCCTATGCTTGCTCTTTGAAGTTTTGATAGGTTATTGTTAGATAACAAGTTTCATAGTATATGCTTGTCTCGTTAATTGATATATCTTATTTGTGAAGAAAAGAGGAATGATTTTAGGGCGAGTTGATATTAATTGTGATTGATTGATGGATTCGGATTCCTAGGTTTTCCATATTATTTGATAATCTTTGTTAATTAGGTTAATTAGGTTAATTAAATCTCATCTCAAATCTTATTGTCTAGTTCGCCTGAGTTAATTATTAGGGTTTTGAAAGTTCATAGTCTCTGAGGATCGATCTGTATTTGCTACAATTAACCACTGTGCGCTTGCAGTTATTTTACACATCAATCTTTTTAAGCATGTTCTCTTTAAAAGCTTGGCCTACAAATATATAACTACCCACTCCACTACGTCACGTTCTAAAACAAAAAAGAATAGTTTTTTTTTTCTTTTACAAACATATGGGATAAGTATAAATATTTAGATTTTAAATTAAATACAAACTTAGAATAAATAGTAAAAATGAATATATAAAAAAATAAAAAATAATAGAAAAGTGGTATTAGTAATAATAATAATAATAATAATAATAATAATAATAATACAAAAACAAACAAAAAAAACAAAAACAAAAACCAATTTGTGTTTTATCTAAAAATTATTACAATATATAGTAAATAATCTAAAGGGTGATGGCCCAAAATAATCACCTGGGAAACTGGATGGCCCTTTTTACTGACGGGACACGGTACATCGTGTACCGTGATAGGGGGTGTGTTGCGGAGATGCGTGTTCCGTAACAGGGCATGATACGGAGCTCCGTGTTCCGTAACAGGGCATGATACGGTGGACGGTATTCCGTGACAGTGCTGCGCACCCATCTAACACGGTGCACAGTCCACCGTATCATGATAACACGGAGGACGCAGCTCCGTATCATGCCTAATACGGAGGACGGTGTTCCGCAACACCCTAACACGGAGGACGATTCTCCGTATCCCGTCGGTATTTCGGACCATTTTTTTCAAAATCAGTATTTTGGGCAAAAACTTGTGAAAAATAGGCATTTTGGTCATTTTCTCTAATCTAAACTAGACAAAAAAAACAATAACAAAACAAAAAAGAAAAAGAAAACAATAAAACTAATAAACTACAACATACTAGTACTGGGGATGTCACGCTTTTGCTTGGTTAGTACAGCCGTACAGAGACTGGCGCATGGTGATGCATGTAATCGCATGGCCACCTTCCATGCATTCTTTTATTTTTTTTTCCAGAGAATTTTGCACCACCATCTTGCAATGTGCATGACCATCTAATCTTTGCTACTTCCAGGCTTTGATCCAGAAATTGGCGCACGACCATGCAAGAAGTTACACGGGAGCTTAGAAAAAAAAAAAAAAGAAGTTACACGGGCACTTTTTGCTGTGATGCTCTGTTTTTTTTCCCTGAGCTTAAGCTGAGCACAAAAATCAAACGGAGAGCACACTAATATAATTCCTAAATTGTCTGAAACACTTAGCACCAACACATCAAAATACCTTGTGGGAGAAAAATAAAAATAACAAAGGAAACAATCACTATAACCTATTATCTAAATAGCAAAAAAAAATTAATATACATAAAAACTTGTACAAACTAACCGAATAATATATTTGGGTTGCCTCTCAAGAAGCGCCTTTGTTTATTTTCTTTGACTAGACTTATTTATACACATAACCTTATCAATGAGGTGTAAAAGCATACAAATTAGCAAATCTCCCAATTTTAATTAATCTAACTTTGTTAACATAAATCAAGCATTCAAGAACATTTATAAATTAGGATTATGAAACTCAATACCCTTCGGAATGTGGAAGTACTCAAAATATTCATCACATATATTTAAGTACTTGCGCTCCAAAAATGAGTCCCAAATTGGATCAACATAAGACAAACACAACTCTTCTATTCTAACTTCATCCAAATCAGATTCATATGACTTTAGAGCAACCTCATCAACATTTGGTACCGAATTCTCTTCTTCATCACACAACATGAGTGTAGAATCAAGTACTAATACATCAAATTCATTATTGACACTAGGATCTTCATTTATAAAAATATTTTTATCAAGAACATAGGGATTAATGCAAGTCGGACACTACACCATATAATGGCTATAGCAACTCCTGAAAATTGTTGCTAAAGGGCTTAATACCGTTGCCATTGATGCTATGGCAATGCTTTTGCAAAAATTGGGCGTTAACTTTGCTTGGGTTGCAATAGGTCCCTATAGCAACGAATATAGTACCATATAGCAATGCTTTAATATCATTGCAATTGCTTGTTATAGCAACGTTTTCCAGTCTATAGCAACAATTTAAATTCATTGCAATAGGCCATAACAACCCTGTTTTGGATATTTATTGCAACGTTTAAGGTGGCAATGGCAACAAATTTCTGTTTAATAGCAATGCTTTTAGTAAGGAATTAACAATAAATGGAAACACATTATGAGGCAATAGCAATGCTTTTAGTAAGGAATTAACAATAAATGGCAACAAATTATGAGGCAATAGCAATGCTTTTCTTTAAAAAAAATGGACATGACCTTTTTGTTTATATAGAAATCCACCATTAACATGGTATTTTTTCATACACACCAATCCAAAAGAGTACTTGGTACATCATTATCACCTGCCCAAAAACCGTCCCAAAACTATTCGGATAATATTGTCAACATAACCATTTAACGTCTAACGACTAAATGCAAAAACGACGACATAGACGTCGTACAATTCAAGTTTACATTCACCAAAAATTAGATATAAATTAAATGAATATGCGCCACATCAAGCATCTGCATCAGTAGAAAGTTCTTCCCGTATCCTTGCTAGTTCTCTAGATTCTTGCTGTCATTTTTTGCCAAAGATTTCTTTATCCTCCTCGTAATGCCACTTATGTCAATGAGACCTTTGTGCCATGCATGCATAGATAATTATTGCCATGAAAATGGCAGAAGACACGATGCCAGTTAATATGACTACCTGCAAACCAAGAGAAGGTGGTTAAGTACAGAGACCGTTGTAGACTTTTAGTGCAGCAGCAAGCATCTACTGATTCTTTTTTCAATTTTTTTACATGGTTTCAACCTTCTTCTTGTTCTGTAAAGGGGAAAACAGAAGGTAAAGTTATAGATAGATCTATTGCGAACCATAGAGGGTCAAGTCTAGATACCAGAAACATTTTAATGCAGAGTTAGATGCTCAACCGGAGAACTTACAGCTTCCAGTGATTTTGCACAGAGCCTAACAACCTACTATAAATTAAAAGATTTTGTTTACATAAATTAAATTAGTAAGATAAGTGAAAATAAATCTAATATAATGTATGTAAAACATGAATATACGAGAGCAACATAATGGACACTCAATAGCTAGACTCGGAAACCGAAAATGTAATGAAAATTAAGTGTAAATTAATTTAGAAAAGAAAAGAAGCAGGGAAAGAATTAAGTTACCATGTTCTCAAGTTCTTGGATCTTAGCAGCAATGTTGTGAGTCCTAGCAAAATTGTTTAAGAGTTAACATGAATTGATATAATAATCAAGTACCGAAAACTAAAGATTATGTGAAACCATAAAATAAACATCCAGATTTCAAAACAAGGTTAGCGTTATGTATGCTTGCATTCTTTGCATTCCATAAAATAAGCTCAGATCTTGAACAAGGTTAACAGTACTTGTATGCACCATGTAATATTTTCTATCTGCAAGTGATCTGGAATCAATAGGACAGCGTTATGTATGCTTGCATTCTTTGTTCATTTTCCGGATCATTGGACAGTTTTATCAGTGCTATGTTGGGTCCTATTTCCGGATCGTAGTACTTAGATTAAAATTTCTCATAATGTGTTAACTTTCGTCATTACTTCCTCATTTTCCAATGGTAGAGAATAAGCAACTGTATTTCATTAGTTACAATACTTCAAAAAGAATATTTTCAATAAATCATACCTGGTCACCTGAGCATAAAACCAGTCTTTGTGATACTCACTGACACCAATTGTGTACACTAAGTCTTTATCTGGATATAAGTCTACGTATCTCTCCCACAAACCATACTATCTGAACCTGTCATTGATATATATGATCAAGTTAATAGGAAACTTTTTAAACATTAAAATCCTTATCTAATTTATTGGACAGAGAATCAGAAAGAGCTTCTGCAAGTAATGATACTACAATAAAATTATCCATGTTATACATAGATGATGATTTACTTGTCAGGATGATTGACATAGTTATCTCATATAGTAACCTTGATGCTTAGGCATATATACGCCTATTGTAATAATCATATCTCATATAGTAATAATAATTGGGACATTCAAAAACAAGACTTTTAACTTTGTATAGACAACTCAAGGAACGAAATAAAAAAACTAAAAACCATGTAATCATGTGTGAGTTCATCTAATCATGTTGCTCTGTACTAGTATTAAGATTTCATCAAAGAATATAACATCAGTGCAAGGTTTCCTTGTAAAAATATCTTATTCGAGCAAGCAAAAGCTGAATACTAAAAAGAATCATGCAGAACCTGTAGCTGTAGAAATCTGCAAAAATGTAGAACATAATAATTTGCAGAATATAAACCTGTAGAAGGCAATAAACAATACTTATAAATAGGAATAATAACAGAAAAATATCCGCAGAATAATTAGACCTGAGAGCAGTGTACTGTACGTCACTAAACCATTGTAACATAGTCTTCTTTCAAAAAAATTTTTTTAACAAAGCCTTCTTTACCTAGGTTGCCTAAGGTTTAATCTCTATTTGGCAAAGTAATAAACAAAGGACACTGTTTTCAATAAGGTTCATATGACAACTGACCTCTATCACACTGCAATCCTGGCTGCTGTAATTGCCAAAGAATCTGGGGAATGTAAACCATCATAGCTGAACACCTTAAAGCAAATATGACAATAAAAATAAAAACTCTAAGCAGGATGGATAATACATAGCAATTCTGATTTCATTCTATGTAAAAGTATATATTACAACTTTATCTTCCTAAATGCATACCAACCCATCTCTAAAGAAAAATTATATTCAAATCATGCCTGGTGGAGCTAATGACATTATATTACCAAGTGATTTATTTGATTTTTATAAACATAGAGCACAAATTTTGTAAAGGCAAACCAAAATAATATTTGGAAAAGTAATAATAAATGAGAATTTGAAGTCTAACTGACCCTATAACAACAGCTAAAATAGAAATCACATGGTCTGTTCTTCTCTCACTCTGTTACACATATATTATCCATAAAGAATGACGGCTTTGAGATTACCTTCATGTGGGTAGTGTCATCATATGTAATAGTTTCATACACAGACAACTGAATCTTCCCAACACACTCATGATCGTCGTTATAGGCCACCATTTCATTCTATCATTCTGTATCATTTTGATATTTGACATTAGGTAACAATTATGAGCACACCGAATAATTATGACTGAAACATATATAACAGAAACATACAGGATTTTCAATCAAAGATGAAACTGGTATGGTAGCTCGACCCTAGACAGTTTCCTTTGAATCCTATACTTCGAGTAAAAGGGCATCTCCATGACTTTCTGGAAAGCTGAAATCACACACAAATTATAATTAACAATCTGCAAAGCCATGAACATAATTTCTTACTAATATTTGTGTATGTAATTTAACATTCTGACAAACAAGTTCCATCTAATCATGCAATCAGAGTACTAACCAACATATTAAAGAGACTAGCTAGATTTGCTCTAATTACTAGTGACAAGCCTACAAGAGGTTGCTGGATCAAAATTAATGTGAAAATTATACTTCAATTATCATTAGACAGTTTACAGTTTTGAAGGTTCAAGTCCTCTACCCATTTTCCAAAGTATTTGCCGGAGTACCAGTAGATGCAAAGTCTGCTCTTGATGCAGATTCAGAACCCTCAATAGCAGATACTTACAACCACTATAAACATAATAAATAAAACATCATAAACACAAAAGATCTAATTACACTAATTAAAACATCATAAGCATCGATAATATCTCAATTATGAAATCAGTATTCTTAACAAAATCCCAAATTAAAAAAAAACCCCAAATTCACAAACCAACAAAAAAAATTTGAAACTAACGTATATACTTTCATAATTAAACTCAAGTAAAAGCTCAATATATAGAACATACACACTCGATTAAACATATACACAAAACATACATACTTGATTAAACATATAAACAGAACATACATACTCGATTTGAGAAGAAGATTTACTTTTTTCGAGCTTCAGTGTTCAGTATTCTTTAGTGTTCTTCGAGCTTTTGATTTTTTTCAGGGTGCTGTTCTTCCTTCGATTGTGTCTTTGGTGGTGTCTGTGTGTGTTTGTGTCTATTTTTGTTTTCTTTTGTTTTATTATTTTTCATAAGTCCGGTAAAAAAAATTTAGAAGCCCGCCCATTTTTTTACGAAATTTTCAAAAGCCCGCTCAATTTTTGGGCCTAAAATGATGTCTACAGCAATGCCTTATAGCAACGCTTTAAAAACCATTGCAATAGATAGCAAATTTTACAATATGTAACGGTTTTTCACTTCAATTGTAACGGTTTTGAAAAGCATTACAATATATCTAATTTTGTAAAAACTTGTCAAGCAATAGCAACGGTTTTTAACAAGTCTGGTTGCCATAGCCAATCTATGGTGTAGTGGGAACTTCATAACCAACACTCTCATCCATTTTTGCATTAGAGTTTAACTCTTTTGATCCTTCTTCATATGACACACCATATTTTAATTCATGAAGAATATGCCAACCTATTGACCCTTCACGCAACAATGATTCATGTTGTATTACATAATCAAGCATGCGAGAATTACAATTTTTAACTTGATGCAAGTAGGGGTAACGTTCCAATAAATCAGATGAATCAAGATAAGGGTTAGAATACATATCTGCTCAAAAGCCCAAGTTGTCTTTGTATATCAATCCTGAAAAACACTACACTACACAAATAAAAAAACTTGATCTCAAAATACTAAATAGTGCAATGATATTAACAAATAAATACTTAAAATTAGTCCCCGGCAGTGGCGCCAAAAACTTTTTAACGATTTTACAACCTTAAATGCAAGTGCACATATCGTAACAAATAGTATATAAATTCGTTCCCACGATGATTAACTCTAAGTTGTCAAGTACCATACACTACTTTTCTTTCAATTCAAGTCAATACAAAGATGAAATATTTATCACTAGATAATAAATTGACACAACTAAACTTTCAAGACTAATAAAAACTAGGCCTCTAATTTCATCTTGTGTTCTTTAATAAACTACTTGTAAATATCTACTATGGTGCTCTAATTACTAGTCTAAGGCTTCTAAATAATCACAAGGACCTTCCGTATCTCAAGTGATCCTAATCCATAAACTAATTCCCGTATTCCTACCAAGAATTTAAGTTCCTGAACAACATTAACTTCCACCTTATGCTTGACTACCAAGGGTGGTCAGGTATATTCCTATCCAAACCACAAATTAGTATTATATACTAATCCCAAGTTATAGTGACTAGGCCTCAACTTAGATTTTCCTTTCCAAGTCAATCCAAATTACTAATTCAATTCCAAGGTTGATCATTCCTTGAAAAGCATTAAACTCAAATCATTATAAGCAGTTATAATGAACTCCATAAATAGAGAATCAAAGATAATCTATATCAAAACACAAGAATCCATTATAGGCCTAGAAAGGTTTTTAGTTAAGCATCACAAAAGAGAACACTACATACAATAAGGAAGACATGATAAAGTTTACAATAAAGAAAAGTGAAGAAGAGAAGATAAAACTCTAGAATTCTTCTTCTCCTCCCAAATCAATGGCCTTTCTTCTTCGTGCTTGTATTCTCCCTTGTCTGTGTGTGTCTCCGTAACTGCTATCTCTAAACCCCCGTACGTGTCTATTTTTTCTACCCACTGAATATATATGATATACAACTGACTTCTCTCAAATAAAACTATAATTTACTTATTTAACAATAAAACAAAAGAGTTTCCTTAATAGTGTAGGATTCCAACATAGAAAATTCGAGTTGTCTGCTTCTAGCAATATTCTGGACAGTTTGGTACATCCATAAAATCTAAACCATACTTGAATTAAAGGTCTTCTCACAAGCTTTTCAATGACTGCTTATGGGCCACAAACGGACATCTGGAGCTCCCGTAATAGCCAAAACAGTGAACATTGCACAAGCTGATCCGAAATCCGAATTTTGCTAGAATTCACTTCAAATTTTGCAATTTAAGCCACAATCCTTCTATTATAAGGAATCCCTTTTTCCTACAATAAAACATAAAAATTAGTTAAACAAAAATCCAAATTCGTGCAAAATAAACTTAAAATGTAGAGAAAATATGATCATAAAGATCATACATCATATATAAACTAAAAAGTGTATTTATATTGAAATACGAAAAAGGGTATGTCAATAATATAAATTATATATAATTAAGTTTTACATATTGAATAGGATTATCAATGTAGGTCTTCTACATTGAATATGATTAATGTAAAAATTAGTAATTATATTTTGGAAAATCTACAAAAATATATATGTTTTTTGTAATTATTTATATTTTTACTTTGGTCTGACTTTTGTTTCATTTTCATATTTTCGTTTTTTCATTTTTACTGCTACATTCAGTTTTTATAAACATTTTTTCTAAAAATACGATCCACCTGCCTTGTTCTTCTCTCCACCGCCCGACTCCATCTTCTATCGGCCTCACCCCACCGACTAGCCACCAGCACTTCTGTCGCATCTCCGGTCACCACCAACATCACACCTCCAGCCATCTCCGATCTCCGGTGCTGCAAGCATCCTTCTCCGTCGATCTCCACTCCATCTCCGTTGATCTCCACCCGATCTCCGTCCATCTCCATCGATTTCTACTCCATCTCTGTCGATCTCCACCTCCATCTCCATCCATCTCCACTCCATCTCCACTACAGTTCTCTCTCTCTCTCTCTCTCAATCTTTATCTATCTATATGATGTTTGTTTACTTTTTATGTTTTGTTGTGAAATGATTCATGTTAGTTTAAGTTTAATTTATTTTTTGATTGGAAATTTATGATTGTTAGAGTCAATTGATGATAATTACAGTCACCAAAATTAGGTTATATATTTGTTGTTTAGAGATGGTAGGTGATGTTAGTTGCATTGTTAATCGTTAAACAATTAACTTCTGCAGACATACAGATCCAAGAATTATATCCACATTAAGTATCAAATACGATCTTAAAATAATCTCAACTTACAGTCGGGGGAGGGGGGATCGTATTTGAAGGTGAATGTGAAGGTTTATCCTTGTTGCTGCTAGTGGTCGTGTTCTTCGATCAGCAACCATGGGTTTACCAGTTTAATTATATGTATCAATAATGTTAATCAACGGCAAAACTCTTAAATTTATGATGTTATCCTTTTGGTCTGTAATAACTTATACTCGTGGAACCGTAATATGAGACTTATTTCAATTTCATCTCTGGGACTATAACTGTGTGTGTGTGTGTGAGTGGATATTATTGTGGGGTCACAGCATGTGATTTATTTATTGTGGACTCAAGTAAAGTATCAATCATGGAAAATAAGACCGTAACAACCCGATCCTGGACCCCGGATCTGGGGGTGTTACAGAAATGGTATCAGAGAGAGTTATATATCCCAAGAGATGATGCGACGTTATATAATAATAAATTCACTAATATAATAAGAACTCTTGCCAAGTTCACCTAAAACCCTTATGGGAACTTTTAAGTATCATGATAGTAATATAGTTCGTCTTGTGTAGGCGAGCGACATGGCTGCCCAGGAGGCATCTGCGAGACAGCATGATGAGGACATGTTCCGGACCAGAGATCTGTACTATGAGCACTTGCCTGCTGATGTGGAGGAGGAGGACCCTGAGGAGGTCCATGCTGATTCTGATACTGAGGTGATTGAGTCAGAGGAGGAGGACCCTGAGGAGGTTCAGGTTGATGCTGATACTGATGTTATTGAGTCAAAGGAGGAGGTTCAGGCAGTAGAGGATACTGAGTTAGTTGTTGAGGGTGTTGATGAGGAGGACTCTGAGGAGGCCCAGCTTGTTCATGATGTTAGAGTGATGGAGGAGAATACTGACATGACCACATAGCAAGTGATGGCTGCTGTCTTGGGTCAGGATGGAGATGAGGGAGTTGAGGGTGATGTAGATGAGCCAGTGGATGATGTTGTAGGGAGTTCTGGACTGTATGTGCCACCCCTCTCTAATGAGAGAGCCCTTACCCCGCCACCACTACCTGTGAGCCCATTATCAGATGAGTTTGAGGCTTTGACCCCAGAGCCACAGCAGACTGAGGCCGCATAGCCGGCAGATCCCTCTACTCCACCCAATTTTCCACTTGAGGGGATACCCGTAGCTGTGCATCACTACATGATGAGTCGACTGACTACAGATCTGGCCATAGCTGAGGCCCGGTTGGCGGAGTCCCGTAGAGAGTTAGCTGAGGAGAGAGCTGCCCAGTTCGGGCGTCATGGTGGGGTACGTACCAGAGCTAGGGAGATGTATGGAGCAGTGACCCGCATAGAGCTGAGGGCTCGTGTGAGGGTGCGTCAGCTACCCAGTGATAGACATGGTATGGTATCCAGGGCGGATGCAGAGGAGGTTTTTCGCATTGCTATGAGGAGGGTTCGGATGATGTTTCACCGCCGTGGCTAATTGCAGGGATAGTGATGTATTAGTCTAGTTGTCTAGTCTTGTACGGCATAGTAGTGCCGATTTTTGGTGGGATAGTTTCAGTATATAGTTCCCTGTTGTAGACTAGACAGATAGACAGCTTATTTCACTTTTGATTGTACTTTTTAAAACTATTGCTGTATGTTGGATATTGTACCGTTTGGTACCTGGTATATATTTATTTCCCTTTTAGTCATTTCAATCTCTCTATGACGCAATCACTAGCTTGTTATTTTATATCTGCATAAACTGCTTTCGATAAAAATTACCATGATATATAGAATTGTGGGATCCTAAATCCAATTATGCATCGATATTGTAAGGAGAAACCCTCTAAAATAGGTAAATAAACCTAATGTATATTGTCCAAATTTTCAGTAAAATGCCTCCGAGAAGAATGGGTACTAGGGCTAACCCCCACGAGTCTACTGACCAAGAAAGTCATAATCAACCTGAGGAAAACCTTGAGTATAATGAAGAACAAGATCAGGATTACAATGAACAGGAGGATTCCCAGTATGGGATGGGGGATGAAACTTTCTATACTGCGGATTTTGATGAAGAAATAGAAGAAGGGGAAACGGAAGTCGAACATCAGGGGGAGAATCAGGGCGAAAACCCTATGGGGCAATTCATGGATCTGCTCAGGCAGAATTTGAACCAATATCCCCAAGCACCCCAAGGAAACAATACCAATATAGCCACTTCTTTCCGAGCCTTCAAGTCCCTCAAACCCCCAGAGTTTCACGGGTCGACTGATCCCGTTGAGGCAAGGGCATGGATCAAGGAAATGGAGAAATCTTTTGAGATTTTAAGTATTGATGAGGCCCAGAAGACTATCTTTGCTACTTACTTACTCAAGGGAGAGGCAAATTATTGGTGGGAGGCCAAGAAGAATATGGAGACAGATGCTATAGTAACCTGGGATAGGTTTAAACAGTTGTTTCTTGAGAAGTACTTTCCAAGGTTTATGAAAACCCAGATGGAGCTTAAGTTTTTAGAGCTGAAATAGAACAATATGTCAATGGCTGATTATGAAACGAAGTTTACCGAGTTATCAAAGTTTGTACCAGAATTTGTGGATACTGAAGAGAAAAAGGCTAACAGGTTTCAGCAAGGATTGAAACAGTGGATTCAGAACAGAGTGGCAGTTTTAGAGATTACTGATTATGCCACTTTTGTGGAATAAAAACTAGGTTATGAATAGTGCAACTAGGGTTTGTGTGTATTTAATGCTATGGGTGGTTGAGCTTCGAGCTTTAATGGCTGTTTTCGTGTTCGAGACTGATCGGTCCTCACAGAGTGTCTACGTATCTCGTATTTGAGAATCAAGCCAAAAACGTAGTTCTGAGAATGAGGGGTCAGGCCCTTTATATAGGCTGAGAAGCCCTAGAATCGTAGTAGAATTAGGTGTCTTGGTGGACAAGCCACCGCCTTTGGGAAGGTTCTAGACCCCTTCCTTATTGGAATCAGTTTCCATGTTGAAATATGTATCTTGGAGGCTAAGTCAGGCAAGAATAATATCCTTGTTTGACTCTTATTTGCTGAGCTATTTATTACCTCTAATATTAATTACGAAATTAATATTATAAATAGGGTTTGGGCCCATCTAGTGGGCCCCACGTTTGGACCATTTTAGATCTAATTAAAGCCACATTAAATGTGTCTTTAGGGCTTACTTTTAGCCCATATCATTTGCCCCCCAACTTCTAGGAAAACTGATCAGGTTTTCCTTGAAGTTATAACGGCCTTTTCCGAGACTTGGGTCAGGGTTTATTGCTCTTACATGAGTATTTTTATCAATATCTTCTTAATGTAAAGCGTGGAGCGACCGACGCATTTACGACAATGTTGAACGACACTAAGCGGTGTTAAATGGCACTAGACAATGCTAACCAGCCTTAAACAACGTTTAAACAACGTTAAACAATGTTAAACGGCATAAAACGGCACTAACAACACTAATCGGCGCTAAACAGTGCTAATCAACACTAATCTGTACTTAAACAACACTAAACGGTGCTATTCGGCACTAATCTGTGCTTAAACAGCACTAAACGGTGCTAATTGACACTAATCTGTGCTTAAACAGCACTAAACGGTGCTAATCGGCACTAATCTGTGCTTAAACAGCACTAAACGGTGCTAATTGGCAATAATTTGTGCTTAAACAGCACTAAACGATGATAATTTAAACTCGATTTTTACTTTTCTTGATTACCGAATCGAAAAAATAAAAACGAAATTTTGCAAACCCGACTCGAGGATCGGTTGCGGTCTGCCGAAGTGCTCGTTGGGAGGCGGTCTGCAGGCTAGCCAGTCGGCCGGTTTTTTCTGCCGGTTTTTTTTTTTTGGTCTGCCGGTTTTTTTCCGGTTTTTTCCTGGTCTGCCTGTTTTTTTTCGGTTTTTTTTTTGAATCCATACCGACGATCAACGCCAGTCGGCCGGGACTTCTCAAAAGGGGCCAGTCGGCTGGGAAGGTGGTCGGCTGGAGCAAAAACTCGAACCGCCGATTGATATCAGTCGGCCGAACCTTCCACGAGGGGGCGGTCGGCCGGTTACCCGGTCGGCTGGAACATTTTGTACGGCTCGGTCGGCTGCTTTGCGGTCGATTAGGGCTCCGTGATTTTACTTTTGCATACCGACGTCGATCATCAATATAGAACCAGCTAAGTCACTATTAGTGATTTTGATTTTTTGCATGCTGATATCAATCATTAGTATGGAATCTTAACATCAATGTTGGCCATTCATGACTCTATTTAAGGTTTTACTTGAAAACCTTAATTAGCTTCCCTGATCCGGAATTTAGGACTAATATCCCAATTAAGTTTTTCTTAAGCGTGGTTAGCTTCCTAAGCTCCCCTGACCGCTTCCGTAGAATATTTTGTCGATTATTCACTTAAATTCTTCGCTTCTTTTCCAGGATTTCACGAATTATAACGATATTTATCCCTTTTTCGTATATAATCGATACTTGACCTGTTGAGGCGAACCAATCTGTATTTCAACCTGTGATAACAGGTCACCTTTTTCTTATAAAAGGAGGGGGGCATCCTTCATTTCTCCTCACTTCTCAAACTTCCTTAAGTTCTAAAGCTCTTGAGTTCTCTAACTTTCAAGCTTCCAAGTTCAAGCTTCAAGATTCAAGGTTCAAGATTCAAGATGGCTGATAAGCACGCTTCTGCCCCCCAACTCTCCATGGAGGAGGCCTTCAGAAAAAGGAGCATGGCGCGAACAATGAAAGGTAAGCTAAAACTCATGCCTCCTAGATATATTGAACGTCGGTTTGAGTCTACGCTAGATTTGCTAAGCACTATGGGAGAATCATTCCCCAATAGCTCAAGCTTAGTTGCTTTTAATAGTCCTTCTAAATTAAGAAAGAAGGAAGTTGAGAAGATTAGGAGGACTTACGGCTTTCCAAGCACAATCAAAGTATGCCTTCCAAATCCAGGAGACAGAACCTGCAACTGGCACCCCGAAAGGATTTGCGTCATGAAAGGAGCATTGGAGGCGGGACTTAGGTTCCCTGTTCACACATTTATCATCAGGTTCTTAGCAGAACTTCAAGTCCATCCTTGCTAGCTATACCCCAATTCCTGGAGGTTCCTAATCATCTTCTTGTTAAGATGTCACGAGTTGGAAATCCCTTGGAGTACAACCATGTTTAGAAGCATCTTCGCAGTAAAGAAATCCCCTGAGTCTAAGCCGGGGTGGATTAGCTTTCAGCTTAGAAATGGGCTTCCACATATAGTAAACTCTTTCTCCTTCCCTGGCTCCCACCATTCCTGGGAGAGGGACTTTGTTGTTTTGGAGTGGGAAGGTGGCGACTGGGGTTACTTCTTTGTTAAGAGATTCGGATTTGTGGAGGATAGTTCACACTTCGAGTGTGACCTTGACCTCAAAGAGTTGGCAGACCGAGATAGGCTACTTGCTGATGATTGTCGCACCCACTACAGAACTATTCTGACAGAAAAGAAACTTATTGAAGCTGGCTTAAGCTTCCTTTCTTTAGAGGGTTATTTTTCTTTCGTTCTACCATTATGAGCTATGTTAGTTCTTATTCCGATGTTTTTTTTTTCATCTTTCAGCTGCTGAGGAGCTGGATAGTCGACCCGAGAATCAGCCCCAGGTTACAAGACGAATGGTGAAGAAGGCGGCAGAGCAACTGAACCCTACTGACCGAAGGGTTCCTTCATTCTTGGAGGGATGTTCCCAAGGGGGAAAGAGGTCCCGAAACGCTACTGAGGGTGTGAGAGTCCCTTTTACTCCAGACTGGGGTATTTGCGAGCAAGACTCCATCCTGGGGAGTACTGATCTAGCTTTGTCCTGGTCCAGGCTCTCTATCATTGCCCCTGATCTCTTAACGGTAACTGCAGGAGACAAGATCGACGAATCCGAGCGCCTTGGGGCCCAAGCTCTGTATCTGGTATCAACCTTTACATTCGATCTTTTTGTTTGTACCTCTTTTAAAAAATATCTTACTAATTTCCTTACTACAGGCCAATGCTTATCTTCAATCTGCCACTCGTCAAGGCCGAGCCTATAGAGATAGCAACGTGGAACTGAAGAACGAACAAATAAAGTTCAAGGAGCAGCTTGAAGATTTAAACTCCAGAGTTGTCCGATCTGAGGCCAACACCCTATCTTATCAAAAGAAACTTCGCTCGCTTGCCAGGAAGAAACTCTCTGATGCTCACAAGATAATTGCTTCATACCATAATTCGGAGGACTTTATGCAGTTTATGGATAAGCATGATGACGAGTTGAGGCCTTTTAACATGTCAGTTGGATGGAACAAAGCCATTGGCGTTGTAAGCAACAAGTATCCTTGGGTGGTGAATCCCGAGGACTTCCCGTGCCCTACCTGGGCTGTTGATAGCGGAAGTCATGACGTAGAACATGCATCAGGTTCTGGAGGTAGTCGCCGTCCTTCTGGTATGAAGAAGGCCATGTCAGAGAGGGAAGCAGCTGCGAGGCGAGCTTTTCCTGGTAAGTAACTTCGCGGCAGAGTTGACTCCTCAACCGAAACTTCAGAAGAGGAAGGGGACGTGGCGAAGGAAGGGACGGCGCAGCCGATGGAGACGGAAGCCGAAGAAGAAGATGATGAGGAGGAGAGCTCCGGAGAGGAAGAAAGCTCCGAGGAAGAAGAAGGCGAGGAGGTGGTGGAGGAATCCGCCGAGGAGTAAGTGGCCTTGCACGGCCTTGTTAGCCGCTTGTGGCTTTATCCTTTCTGTTTTCAATCAAGGTCCTTCGGGACTTAACTTTTATTTGGTTATGTAACTTAACTTCGACTTTAGCCCCTTGTGGGTGTTTATTTACGCATTTGTTTTACTTTCACTTGTGTATTCTTTATTTTCGTTACTTGGTCATCTTTAACTTGCACTCATCAGGTGCTTGGCACATAAATAAGATCACACAATCATGAAATGAAAAACAACTTGCATTAATAACTTGAAACGGGTTCAACCCTTACATAAATACTCTATCTCCTACTGGGGTCTGGGAGCAACATGCTCTGTAATGGTTTCCTGGAACCTTATTTCTACTTCTCCTAATAAATAGATAAAAGCCAAGTCCTTACTAGGAAGGCTTACACATAATAAATCTTGAGGTTTATTGCATGCCAATTTTGGGGCACCCCATTCCCATCTAACGTCTCCAACTTGTATGATCCTTGTCCTAGTGTCTTCCTGACTCGATACGGCCCTTTCCAGTTAGGGGCTAGCTTTCCCTTTTGGCCAACTCCAGAAGCCTCTATCTTTCTCAAAACCAAGTCACCTTGCTGGAAGAACCTCTCCTTAACCCTATGGTTGTAGTAAAAGGATGCCTTCTTCTGATATTCCACATTCTTGGCATTTGCCTCGTCCCTGACTTCATCAATTAGATCAAGGGCGAGCCTCATGCCTTCTTCATTGGTCTCTTGTTCATATGCCTTAACTCGAGGTGATGCATGCATGATCTCTAAGGGCACAACTGCCTCGACTCCGTAAGCCAGTAAAAACGGGGTTGCTCCTGTTGTTACCTTACAAGTGGTGCGATACGCCCAGAGTATAGGCAGTAACTCATCCACCCATGTGTTCCTTGAGCGTTCAACCCTTTTCTTTAGTCCATCAAGGATAATTCTATTGGCTACCTCGGCCTGTCCATTAGCTTGAGGATGTGCTACTGAAGTAAAACGAAGCTCAATAGCATTTTCCTCGCAGTACTTTTTAAATTCTTCATTGTTGAACTGCGTCCCATTATCTGTCACAAGAATTCGAGGAATTCCGTACCTACAAATGACGTTCTCCCAAAAGAACTGGGCAACTTGCTTAGTGGTTATCTTGGCTAGAGGTTTAGCCTCAATCCACTTGGTGAAGTAGTCGATGGCCACTATCAAAAACTTCCTTTGTGCTGTCGCCATAGGGAAAGGACCAAGTATGTCCATCCCCCACATTGCAAATGGGATTGGAGAGCTAACTGAGGTTAACATCTCAGGCGGCTGCCTTACAATAGGGGCGTGCTTTTGACATCTGTCACACTTCTTGACATAATTCTGGGCATCTGCCAACATTTTTGGCCAATAAAATCCCAAACGGGTGATCTTGTGGGCTAGGGCCCTGCCCCCCAAGTGTTGCCCACAGATCCCTTCATGAACTTCTTCCAAAGCTTCCTTATCCTCTTGGGGCCTTAAACACTTCAAGTATGGAATAACAAATGATCTCTTGTACAGGAGGCCTTCGATCAAAACATATCTCAATGCCCTTACTGATAACTTTCGTGCCTCCTAAGCATTGTCAGGGAGCCACCCAATTTCTAGGTGAGCTTTGATAGGGTCCATCCAGCAACCTCCTACATCAATTGGTGCCACCAACTTAGAGTTGACGGTCGGGGCCTTCAAGACCTGGAAGTAAACACTCCCTGCATAGTTCTCGATTTCAGAAGAATCAAATTTAGACAATGCATCAGCCTTAACGTTCTCCTCTCTCGAAATGTGTTCAATATAGCATTCCTCAAACTGAGTCATAACAGCTTTCACGACTCTCAGGTATTTTGCCATAGTCTCATCCTTGGCCTTAAATTCGCCATTCACTTGCGAGACTACCAGTCTTGAATCTCCACACACTTTAAGGTTCTTGACTCTCATGACTCTGGCTAAGCCCAATCCGGCTATCAATGCCTCATACTCAGCTTCATTGTTGGTAGTAGGAAAATCCAACTTTAAAGCATACTCAACTGTGAACCCATCGGGGCTTTGCAAAACCAAACCTGCACCACTAGACTTTGTTTTTGATGCTCCATCAAAATAGAGCACCCAATATTCTTTCTGATCAGCCACAAGTTCTTCATCTTTATCTCCACTCTCATGGGTCTCAGGGGTGGGTACTATCTCCTGCCCCCCGACTTCTTGGTTGCCAATGGTGCATTCAACCACGAAGTCAGCCAATGCCTGAGCCTTAATGGCTGTCCGAGGCTTATATGTGATATCGAACTCTCCTAACTCAACTGCCCACTTGATTAGCCTTCCACTGGTTCTAGGGCTATGCAATATGTTCCTCAATTGCTGGTCTGTCAAGACTTGAATTTTATGTGCTTGAAATTAAGGTCGCAACTTTCTCGAGGCTGTCACCAATGCCAAAGCGAACTTCTCTATGGTCGAGTAATTCAACTCAGCCCCGTGCAAAACCTTGCTCACATAATAAATCAGTTTCTGAATATTTTTCTCTTCTCGAACAAGGACAGCACTCAATGCTTGTTCAGATACCGCCAGGTATAGGTAGAGAGTCTCCCCGGGACTTGGTGTAAGAACCCCAAATTTTTGGTAGAATTAAAACTTTTCTTATTTGGATTAAGTGCATACGTGAATAGTGTTTCTGGTGGAAGTTGGAATATTACTAGACGACGCTATATAGAAGTATTCAGAACGGATTTCTGAGTTCATATTCGTGACCGATAGGCAAAATAAGTGTATGTAAACGATATCAGTTTCAGAAAATTAGCACTTTTATTTTCTCCGAGATTTCCTTGGACACTGAAGGATTTAAGGATTTATTTAAGAGATTTAAGGGATTTAAATTCAAGGATTATAAAGGAGGATTAAAGATATTATTATAAATATTAAGAAGGTTTCCGGTAAAATCCTAACGATAAATATTTGAGATAATCCTCCGAACGATTATTGAAATTGAGCAATAACCGGACAAAAGAGCAAGCAGAGGATCAAGGTGCATGCATGTGCAAGTGGATAGGATCAAGTAACCAAGCTAGTTACAAGGTTAACTAGTAATGTTAGAATCAAACCAAACACTTAGCCTTTAAACACCTCATCTCACCACAAAACACTAACACATGTCCATGATGATGCAAGAGATGAGCAAAGCACTTTATTAAAGTAGCTTTTGCAAGATATTATCCATACAACACATCACAATAAAGCAAGAGTAATCAAGAAGCCAAGCAAGTTCTCTCCCCCCATTTTTTTTAAGCAGTTCGGACTTTTCAGAGACAGGGGTCTTGGCGATTTTCTTTCGCCTAGTTCTACTCATCTAAAAATCATGAAAAAAATCACGGAGCTTCTACACATCAAGGTGAAGTTGTGGATTTAATTTCATAATTTTTGAAGATCGTTTGGATGGGTAAATAAATTCGAGAAGTTCATCCTGTTTTTCCCCTAAGCACTTCGAATTTTTGGAGTTTTAAGATTTCAAAATCCATCTTCCACCCCTTGTTAAATCTCCAAACTTTTATGGTAAGTATTACATTTCATATAATAGATCTCCTAGAAATCTTAGCTTCAATCTCCACTTTTTCCATTTTCAAATAAATCATTCAAGTGGAGGGTGAATAGTAACCTCAAGAACTTACTTTGTTTTTCTTGATTTCTTTGGATGATCTAAGCTATATAAAGGACGTACAAGGACTACCCAAGGCTTACTAAGTTCATACACACTCCATGGAAGGTAATCATCTCAAGAAACCCTAGCTCTTAGTTTAAGTTTTGAGGATTATTAGATGATTTTGAGATTAGTTATGAAATGGCATGTATTATAAGCATGATTATGTGATTAGCTTTATGGATCTAAGAGTTATAATGAATGTGATGGTGAAGTATGATATTTCTGGACTTGTTGAGATGAGAATCATGTGTATAAGATGTATGTATGCCCGGTGTGGCTTGGTGATTGTTGTAACAATTTGGAAACGTCCGATTTATAGCCGTCGTAATTTCCGATTTTCGTTAGACTTTATAATTCGTGCATAACAGTTGATAGAAGTTTCTGACTTTAATGATTTTATGACATGACCTTATAAATCTCGAGTCATATATCGTTTTGGCGCAAGAATCGAAACAAACGGACTTACGGTTTAGGAATTATTGCCGAATTACTAAAAGTGGTTCGAAACCGTAGGTGCGAGTTCATAATTAAAATTGGATTCCCTTAACACAGTTAATTTAGTTGCGAATCTTGGTAATTAAATACTAGAGGTAAACAGGAAGGTGCGAGAGGAAACCTCATGTCAAACGGATCGTTTTCCGATTTTATAGAAATGTTCGAATCAAGCTTAAGCGCGAACGAACCCCTTAAAAGTACGTTTGGTTATAACTTTGGTAAACCACTTAGAAAACGATCGATAAACCTCGGGGAATAATCTTTCGACCTTAGAACTTATACGACTTAAATACTTAACAAGTGCAAGTGTAATGACATGCCTTGATAACGAGCAAGTGTCGGGTTAAAAACGGTGTTAATAAGGGTTACACTTAGCTTCTTAAAAGCGTTAAGTGATTAACCTCAAATATTTTGATTATGTATAGATCACCGGACCACCCCGAGTCATGCCACTAGCATAAGCGGGAGTACCAGGCAAGTTTCACATCCTTTTTAAAAAAAGGCTGTTGTTGTGAATATATACATATGCTTTATGTTATACATATGCCATAGCATGCATGCCTACTTTCAAAGTCATATCGATATACTTGTTCCCTGAATTATTGTTGGCTTATAAGCTAGATAGTTAATATATCGGTTATAAGCCGGAAATTACTAAGACCCTTAACGAAGGGTAGTTGAATCTCATCCTTTGATTATAGACCGGGAGTCGTTATTCTTTGATACACTGATATTATTTTCCGAGGAAAATAATTAAGTAAATATTTTCCATTTATTACTTTGCGAATATTATTGGAATATTCCTTTGAGATAAGTTGATAAATATTATTTGGAATATTCATCCGTTATTTATTTATTCGATGAATATTATCTTTAATATTCATCTAAAGTTGATTTAACCTTCGAATATTATTTCGAACCCTCATTTAAGTTTATTTACTCAATAAAGATTATTTTGAATATTCATTCGAGTTTAATTATTTAAAGAATATTATTTTAATATTCATTCGAGCCTTATTTATTTAAATGAATATTATTTCGAATATTCATTCAATCTCTATGTATTTTATAAATATTAGTTGAACGTTGATTCGAACTCCAGTTATTCGATAAATATTATTTTAAATATTCCCTTGAGACGATGATTATTATCTTCGACATTCATTTAAAGTCGATTCAATTACCGAACATAATTTCAAACATTCATTCGATAATCATTTCTTCTATAAGTATTATTAAGTGAATATTCATTATTGTTCAATGAATATTACCTCGAATATCCATTTGATAATTATTTCTTGAATCAATATTGTTATTAATTTGAAGATTCACTATTGTCCAGTGAATATTGTTTCGAATATTCATTTGGTAATTATTCCTTCAATCAGTAGTATTAATTCGAATATTCATTATTTATTCAATGAATATTATTTCGAACATTCATTTGATAATTACTTCTTCAATGAGTACTATTAATCCGAGTATTCACTATTTATTCAGTGAATATTATTACGAATGTTCATTCGAGTTTTATTTGTATGATAAGTACTATTTATTTAAATATTCATTAATTATTTAATGAATATTATTTGTGAATATTTATTCGAGGATTATTCCGAGTAATATTTTATATTAGAATTATTCCTTCAATATTTCGACCTAATAAATATTCTTTGGAATATTTATTTAACTCTTCTGACTCGATTTAAAAATGATTTACTTCATTCGAATTTCACCTTCGACCTTCGAATATTATATAGATTATCTCTGAGTCTTATTATCAATATTATTTTATCAAGGAAGGTTCTCAGTAATTACATTCTTCCTTTGATTCTATTGTAAGGGAACCTTACTTGAGAAATGTTATTTATCTTGTGACTGCCCGGTCATAAATTATTCATTTCACTCGCAACTTGGTTGCTATTATCCATAGAATTGTGTGTACCCACTCATTATTCGAGGGGTAAGAATGTTGGAACAAGTTTATATCCATTAACAAGCATCAGCTTGGGAAATATTGGTGAATTTTCCTTTCCAATTAGATACGACTACTTTGTGGAGTCCTATTAACAAGTAATATACTTGGGGAAAGGGGGAGGAACTTTACGTTTCAAAGTTATGGATGTGAAATGAACTAGGAGATGCGTAAGTGACCCAGTGGCGCCGGTCCAGCAAATGGCCCAACCGTTGGCCGAGGGGGTTCCAGAGGGCGGTAGACAAGTAAATCCGTCGGTGCTTCCTTCTACATGTAGAGAACAAGAGGTGGGGAGCATAACATGCGACTGATCATCGTGTAAATGCTATGTCTCCTGGCGCGTCAAACTCCAGTATTAGTTCATCTCTCAATGTTGGAAAATTTTCTGCAACATTATCATTGTTGGCATGTTTGAAAAGTGTTATATCTGGAATTACAATATTCTTCCTGCAAGTTCCTCAATGATGAAAATTTGATAATATCTTGCTTATCTTTGACATAGCAGATATTTCTTCGGAATAATTACATTTTGAGTTACCTTGTAACTTCATCTCATACCTTATATTGGTACTACGTTCGTTAATGCATGGCATATGGTTTCAAAGATATTTTGAACTGTTATATATTATCACTGTTCAGTTATATTATTTGGTGGGCTATTGCTCACCCTTGCTTTATTATTATATCACAACAACAGATAGATCTGACGGTCAGTACAAGGAGCACTCGGTGCAAGCAAGGACAGCAGTTAGGGTTGCCTACCGATGTCATAGACGGCATTGCTGAGGTAGAAGCAACTAATAGACTAGACTGTCAGCTTTTGGTTTATCAGATATATTTATTTATAACATTTATAAATGGATGGCAAAGAGTAGTAATGGTTAAATTGTAATTCTTTTGGATTATAAGAACTCAATTTTGTGATTAATAAAATTGGTTAATTACTCTGATTGCATCTCTGGGACTATAACGGGTGTGTTATATTGTTGTTTTGGGTCACAAGGTTGTAATTTCATTTATATTAGTTTTGTGGATGGATATTGAGACTGTAATGACCAGATCCCTGACCCCGGATCTGGGGGTGTTACAGAAATGGTATCAGAGAGTTACGTTATAAATCTCAGAGATGGTGCGACTTTAAAACAATAAATTCACTAAGATAATAAGAACTCTTGCCAAGTTCATAGTCGGACTACTTAATGTAGTATTGACATATAAAACCCTTATGGGAACTCTTAAGTATCATGATAGTAACTTAGCTCGTTCTCGTGTCGACTTGTAAGGCGACGAACCCTGAGGTGTACGAGCGGCAGCACGGTGATGCTTTGTTATGTGTTGGCGATCGGCTTGTTGATTCGATAGAATACCCTACTGAGAACCTGGAGGATGGTTCAGCTAAGGAGGAGAATCCTGTTAGGGATAAGGAATTTACCCTTGAGGAAATGTGGGCTGCGGCCAGAAAGACTGTAAGAGCTAAAGTATAGTGCTCAGAGAAGTGAGCATGAAGAACTGAGAAATTGATTAGGAGAATTAAAGATGCCTATTGGATTCATAGCCGGACCACCGGATGTAGTACCAGCAAGTAAGACGGAATGGAAGAATAACTTGAGATCTTATATGGGGATAGATAAGAATCCTTAGAGACTTTCAGATTAATGAGAAAAGAGTTAGAATGATGCATGATTATAAAAGACATTGATATATGACGGAGAGCAGAGTCTCCCGGAGCAGTAAGATAAAGGCAATAAGTGCCATATCATTTGATAAATGGATTAGTGTGAATATTGTTAATGGTAATTCGCCATGAGAAGGCAGGTCTCGTAGGTAATAATTTATGAAGCCAAATTGAGATTTATGAGGTGGTTGTATTCAGGGAAATGTTCATTTTATGAATAGAGCAGCTTAGAAAGTAAAGACATTGGAAAGTGATGGCATGATTGGATAAAGTTGTATAAGGAAGTAGTAAGCGAGGCGATGATCTCAGATTTGAGGGAAAGACCAGTGAGTCTATGATAAACTAGTAATGAGACTATTGTGAGGAACCAAGTATAGATTTAGTTCAACTCAATGAAATGATGAACCATAAATAGTAGATGCATGTGATTCAGAAGAATATTAAATTCTTTCTTTTCCTTGAATGGATTATAGTAGTTACATTAAGTTTATTCCGACGCTGAATCACAAATGGATCAAGTACTATGATTAGTGGTTAAAAGGTAATGGAGGATGTTTTAAAGATAAAGTCTAAAGAAGCAAGTGGATGCCGAGTTCTGGCAAGATAAAGCTCAGCTATTAAGACATGCGATCAATAGTGAGTAATGTTGATTGACCCCGCCGAGTTAGAGGCAGTTCCACTTGAGAAGGGCCAACCGCACCAACAAAGGTGAGGAATTCCATAGGATTCACAAGGTATTACGAAAGATTTGTTCAGGACTTTACAACGGTCGTAGTCCCGTAACCCGACTTATTTATAATACTAAGAAGAGTGAATGGACAGAAAAATATGAGAAAATCTCCCTGGAGCTAAAGATAAAATTGGTGACGACCCAGCGTTGGCGTTGCCTAATGGAAGAAGGAAGGCGTTGGGATATATTATGATGCACCTCATACAGGAATAGGTGGTGTGCTTATGCAGCACGACATGGTAATTATGGATGCATTCAGATAGCACGGTTCACCAGATTAGAATGGCATTGGTAGTGCCAGATTTTATGGAACGACTAACTTCGACGGTAGTGTTCCTTTTGAGACTAGTGGTTAGGTACGTAGACTGATATTTGGTAGTATCGACTATTAGGACGAATACGTATCGGGAAGAAGTGGCATGTTCTAGTTTGAAACTTTTAATTTTCCTTCTATGGGATGTATACATTTGGTTCCTTTCTCGTGATTAAACTTCCAACCTTGCGTTAAACATTTCGTTATTATAATTGCTTACTATTATACCTGCTTGGATGTTCATAGAACTATTTTCAGATTTCGAAACTAATCTTCTTAGTGTTACCAGTGGGTGGATAGATTGACCAAAATTTCCCCTGATTCTTTGGCAAACCTTGTCTTTCTGATTATCAGAAGACGTCACTCAAGAGAGTGGGAACTGAAGCGAACCCTGTGAATCGGGTAAGGTAGCCGCTATAGGGATTGGCGAACAAACCTTGATTATCATAATTGATTGTAGAGAGAAAATGATGAAGTTGAGATTGGACGGTAAAAGAGAACTGAATTCAAGAACCAAAACGGATTGAGAAAGTCCGGGATTGACTTAAATGAAAAGGTTGTTATGCCAGGAGTGTTAAGCTTACGCAGCACGTGGAATTGATAAGAGTAGTTGGAAAGATCATAAGGAGTTCAAGAGTACGTGGGAAGAAGCATATTGATAAACGTAACCTATCCAAGATGAATTATCTTCGCCATGGACGAAGGAGGCACTATGCCGGCAATTGCTAGAAAAGTAATGCTGTTAGTTAACCCCTAAACTTATATATTTTAAGTGTGGCCAGTTGAGGCCATGTCATGAAGGACGATTAAGTGACCAGACCAGTGATGTCAGGACTAAGCGGGGTTGCTTCTAACCAAGCGCCGACCGCGAGAACTTTTGGATATAAGGGAAGTGATTCATGTGTACATGATTGACCAGATTCTGAGTAAGAGTAGAAGTAAAGTGAATTGGGATACATGAGGATGAGATGTTATAAATACCATGGATGTATTACGACTGAGAAAAGTGATTAATGAAGGTTTATAAATATGGTTAGAAATGGTACAGTAGAATGCATAAATGTTATCTGAAGCTTAGTATCTTTAAGAAGAGTAGTAAATACAAAGAGATTCACGTTGAACACGACTAATATCTTCCAGAACATCCTGGCTACCATTACCAGATTCTGTAAGAAGAGCAGATAGAAATATGTTGTCTTTTGGAAAGTCATACAGATTGACATCAGTTTGAAAGAAAAGATCAGTATTAAGCTACCTATAGATTATCAAGATTAGAGTGATTGAAAAGAAACCCTTATTAAGGATATATGATTTGATTGCCAATGAAAGGATGTAAGTATTTCTTGAAAATAGAATTGAGGATGGAATACCCCTAAATTAAGATAAACCCTAGGGATGCACAAAGGATGGCATCACCCCTATTGAAGACATTGTGAACTCAGAGGATATAAGTTGAATCGACCAAGGTAACAAGAACCTGTAAGGATTTGTTGAAAGGAGTCTCGAAAAGTACATGGATAGAATTGTTGTAGGAATGATCAATGATACGTTGAGATACCCTGTACCTAGAAGATACAGGAGTAATGATGATGACCTAAGAAACCTATAAGGAAAAAGGTAATATTCTGAACTTCAAAAGGGAAGTTTGGTAAGGAATGCATGACATAGTGACAATGAGGCCAGATGAAGCATGTGTGAGACCATAAGAAAGTATGGATTGAACCAATAAGGTTGAGATTATCCTAAAACAAGAAAGGACTAAGATAAGAAATATCCTAGGTATGATTGGGAGTAACTGTGATGGAGATTGCACAAAAAAAAAGTGAAAACAATGACTTATGGAAAAACACTGATATATGTTTTCTCTCATTCAGCAGAGTTTAAGGAATAATGTTTTCACCCTGAGTTGGAATAGATCCAGTAAACACCGACTACAAATGGCCGACTTACGGTTATCAGGACAGGCCAGTGAGATGGCCGACACTTTAAATATAGAGGAGTATTTATAAATGCTCATACCAAGGAAATAGAAGGATATTGAAAAGGACTAGAAGGTCATAATGTGGAGGAGGATTTACGTTCCTTCTGAGGAATGTGCAAGAATCAATGGTAATAATAGTTTAAGTAAAGATTCGATTCCCGATATCGTCTCGAGCGTAATACCTACATTAGGAGGTTCTGCGACAGGCCAGGCCAAATTCCCCAAGAGACCCGCCTTTCTTTTGAAAAGAGAGAGGAGAGACTAGATAATAATGGATGACTGAATACAGAAGATAGATTGGTACTGATATTGATAAGCTAATTGGCATGATGATGAATGACAAGCAAGTTTATGTTGGTGTATTTCTGTGCAAACAAGATAGAGAATATGAGGTTGGAGATTCGTGATGTTGAAAGGTATCCCTGTGAAAGGATTAACGAGGTTCAGAAAGTGATTAATTAAACCGTTAAGCTTCCAGTCTTCTACTAGAGATATACGATTAATAATCTCACTAACCTGTCATAGCTACGATGCTTGAAACTCTTCTGCAATTTTATCTGCTTCATGTAATATCTACATCAAGTTCAGGATGTATTCCTTATGGACAAGGAATAGTAATGACTTTGTCTTCTTAAAGGATTTGATCTGACAACTATGAAACCCGTAGGATTAGCTGTTAAAGCGCTACGTAAACGACAACTAGGGTGATTCTGCAAAGGACTACATTAATGTAGTGGTGATTTTCTGAGAAATTAAGGTAATGACGACTATAGAAATGTCGGGACTGAATCGAAGTTAGAAAAAAAAAAATCGTCCAGGTTTATTTCGGATGGTTTAATTTTGGAACAACGTGATAATTGGAATAAATGATTAGGCTATGATGGTTCGTAGAGTGATTATAGTAGAAATGGGAACCAAGCGACTGAAAGAAATGAATATAGAGTTAAGGATCAATAAGGGAGTTAGATATGCGGACTCCCGAGAAGCCCCAGTAATGAAGCAAGAAAAATATGGAATTGAAATGGCAAAGTTATTGGCCAAAACGGAAAGTTGGAATTTGAAGCATAAAAGACATACAAATTGACCCCTTCAAGTTGGGGGAAGTCGAGGAAATTGGGAATAGATTGATTGAGTAATAACGAGACTCATGGAACGAAAAAGTGAAAATCTAGATAGTTGAATAGAGGAAAGTTTGACCCCAATCATGTGACACGTATTGAATAAAAGTGACGAGCGCCTCATTAATGAGAGGACGAGGTAATTAAATAACAGAAGTGAATGAGAATCAGATAACAAGAAGGATGTGAATTATGAAATGTGAAGCAAGGAATGTTATGAATGGACTTTCTAACGAACTCATGGGATGACCACCTGAGAGTGTTATTATTAAGAATAAGAAAGACCTGGTAGCATGGCATGGAATGTCAGTATTAATAATGCCAAGCGAGGAAATCTATGATTTAATCGGAGAAGTTGAAAGGTGTTTGAAAAACAAGTGTTGCTAAGATTAAAAAGAGTATAGGTCCATAGAATGATGGACCGAGCAGCGGGGATATGTTGACACGTGAGATTACGACAGAGTAGTAATTGATACGATTACGATTATTTCTTCTCTGATAAACCTCTATAGTTCAGAGGTAAATTCTAATTATGATATTTTTGCAATCATGAAATTTTCTATAATTCTCTGGAATTATGTTCTATTCTTCCCTCTTATTCATATTCTTTTCGAATTGAGAAGAACAACCCTTTAAGGAGGGGAGGTACTACTACGTGACTCTCTGTCTGTGTGATAGAAGTCTAAGTGGAATGCCATAACTTGTCTAAATTGCTTGTCAAGTACTAAAGGCTGGCCCCCTTCTGTACTAACTATGCAATAGGACAAATGTTCATTGATCATAGTGATCTCTCAATAAATTCCCCTAATTCTATATATCGATCGAGATGGCGAAAATTAAAGCAATCAGGATATGCGTAATTATGAGTGAGGTTATCTCCGAATTCGCAGCACGATAGTGATACCAAAGTCACTGCATATACCAATAAGGGAAATAGTATACGACTAGGTAAGAGCATAACCCGGATAGTGTGTTGTACGAATAGTAGCAGAGATTAATGAAAAAGGATAAAGTATGTGTTGTAGCACCAACAGATGTGCTGAGGAAGGATTGGAATGACTAAGGATTAACCGAGGAACCGAAAAGTGAAATGATAGACCATGATTGTCAACAAATCTATTCAAGACCTAGAAGCATCTACAAGCCAACTGAGGATAGAGGAAGTGGTAGATGATGAAGAAACTGAAGCAGAGGTAAGTGAACCTGTTGAGGAGAAAGAGGAAGATGAGTTCTATACTCTTGAAGAACTAGATGGGATGGAAAACACTTCATATGCTTTCATGACCAGAAAATTTCCAAACATCAGATTCAAGAGGAATCAACCCTTCAAACCCAAAACCCAAAACCATTCATTCAACAAGAACAAGGCACCTGTGAAACCAAACAAGACTAAGTTCAAAACCAGCCATGTGGATAGGTCATCTGTAAGGTGTTATAGATGCAATGACCTAGGGCATTTTACCAGTGAATGCAAGAAGCTAAGTATGAGGCCCTTCTGAAAAAGCAGACACAAGGTAAGGCCTACATAGCTGAAGGGAAGTGTTGGGATGATTCTGACAGTGATGGAGAGGAACAAGAATTTTGCAATTATGCCTTGATGGCCAATTCCAAGGATGACACATCTCTATCAGATCCTCAGGTACCATCTCTCACTACTATAGACATGTCTGTTTCTGAGTATAAATGCATGATTGAACAACTATCTGTTGAGATGTTTAACATTCATACTAGTATGACTACTGCTAATGAAGAGATTACCAAACTGTCTACTAGAAATGAAATGTTAATAAAAAAGAATGAGGAACTTGAGCTAACTGCTATGCAAGTAGAAAACCTTAAGAAAGAAGTTGAATATCTGCAGAATAAGGTTTTGTGTGCTAGTCAGGTTGAAAAGGCTCTTAGGGATAAATTAGCTGAAAATGAATTCAAACTGAAAACTTTCAAGAAATCATCTGGTCTAGTGCAATCCTACTGTGAGAAAATTGAAGCTAAACCCAAGGCTGCTATTGGACTTGATTATGGCACTCTTAAACAGAGAAAAGGCTATGCTGTCATTGAAGATGACACAGTTGTTCATGGGAAAGTGCCTCACATTTTGAAAAAGACTGAAAATCCATTTTTTAAAGAATCAACATTTGAAATTTGTAAGAATGCCTTACTCATCAAGCAAATGTTGAATGGTGAGGATGAGGCACAATCCAATGAACAACAAGCATCCTCTAAGAGTGAGAGTGTCAAGTCAAAAGCCAAGGAGCCAGTAGGTGATAGGTCAGGACCTAAGAAGTTTGTTAAGTTTGTTTCACCTTGGAAGAGTGAATCAGAGAAGAAAGTGACTAAGAAGAGACAGAACAGAAATGACAAGTTAGGGATTAACAAAGATAATAACTATGCTTATATGCCTAATGCCCCTAGGAAAACTTGTCAGAACTGTTTCAGTACCAATCATCTAACTCATGCATGCAAGAAACCTGTTGGTAGTGTGCCCAAACCTTTCTATGACTGCTCTGTGCCTCTAAGACATAGAGATGCACCATTTTGTGATAAATTTGACTGTATGCCATGCAATATGAATGTTATGACTAGTTGTTTCAATTTGAGAAGGTAGTTCATTGATGGTTGTATCAGTCACAATTCTCACACACACTACACAAGGTCAAAGTCTTCAAGTCCTCCTAAAGCTAGGAAGGTACCTCTGTCACCTAAGTCTGAGACCTCAGGTTCTAAGACTTCTAACAGTGACAAGAAGACTAACACCAAGAAAGTTGATAGGCATGTTGGTTATGATAAAACTGTTTCTAAGTCACATGGACCCAAACTTGTTTGGGTACCAAAGGAGAAGTAATACCTTTGTGTTTGCAGGGCAAAGAAAGTGAAAAGAAAGTCATGTGGATCTTGGACAGTGGATGCTCAAATCATATGACTGGTGATATGGCCCTGCTATCACAGTATGAGGAAAAGGCTGGCCCAATGGTTGCTTTTGGAGATGACAGCATGGGTAACACATTGGGATATGGCAAGTTGAAAGTTGGTAATGTCATCATTGAAGATGTAGCACTAGTCAAGGGACTCAAGCATAATCTGCTAAGTGTTGGTCAGTTTACTGATAGAGGATTCAAGGTGAATTTTGACAAAGATGAATGTTTGATCACCCACAAGAAGACTGGTGATTTTGCTCTATCTGGAGTAAGAAAAGGAAGCCTGTTTGTAGCCAATATGGACTCTGCAAACAAGGACAAAATTTGTTGCTTCTACTCAAAAGCATCAAATGAAGACTGTTGGCTGTGGCACAAGAAATTATCACACCTGAACTTCAAAGCCATTAATTCTCTAGTCAAAAGAGAGTTAGTGTGAGGCATGCCCACACTCGAGTTCTGTCAAGAAGGAATGTGTGAAGCTTGTCAAAAGGGAAAAATGAAAAGATCAAGCCAGAAGTCAAAGACAGTGACATCAATAACCAAGCCCCTGCAACTCATTCATATGTATTTGTTTGGGCATGTCAATGTCATGTCACTATGAAGAAAGAAGTATGCCTTGGTGATGGTTGATGACTTTACAAGGTATACATGGGTGGAATTTCTGGCATCAAAAGATGAGGCTCCACAAGTAATCATTGAGCACATAAAGAAAGTTGACAAGGAAGCAAAGGCCAACAATGCAAGTGTGATTGCATTGAGAAGTGATAATGGAACAGAGTTCAGAAATGCCATGCTTGAAGCATTCTGCAAAGAGAATGGGATTTCTCAGCAATTCTCAGCAATTCTCAGCTCCAAGGACTCCACAACAAAATGGAGTTGTTGAGAGAAAGAGTAGAACTCTAATTGAGGCTGCTAGAACAATGTTACTTGATGCAAAGATGCCTACATGTTTTTGGGCTGAGGTTGTAAGCACTGCATGCTATATCCAGAACAGAACCCTCATCAACAAAAACATTGGAAAGACACCTTACAATTTGATGACTGGAAAGAAGCCTACTCTAAAGTATGTTCATACTTTTGGAAGCAAATGCTTTGTATTGAAGGATAATTCTGAATATGTTGGTAAGTTTGATGCAAAGGCATTTGAAGGAATTTTTCTTGGCTACTCTATGGAAAGAATTGCATACAAAGTTTATGTCATCAGTCAAAAGAAAATTATGGAAAGCACAGATGTGACATTTGATGACAGCAAACTACCTGGACTAGAAGAAGCCAATGATGAAGATAAAGATCCATTGAAGTTTGATAATCTAGATGATTCTGATGAAAAGACTGAAACTGAAGTTGAAACTCAAGTTCAACAGACTCAAGTGAATGATAATACAAGAGAAGAATTTGTGTCAATCAACAGTGGAGAAACTAGCATCCAAGACACACCTGTGAGTAGTGGCAACCTCACAGGGGGAGGAAATCAGGATGATCATGATTTGGATGATGAAGCAACATCAAGAATGAGAAATCAGGCTGAGCACTCAAGGAAATGGGATAGATCACACACTGCAGAGCAAATCATTGGAGATCCTAATGCAGGAGTAAGGACTAGGAGAGCAACTCAGAATGAGTGTCTCTATGGTTGTTTCCTATCTCAGGTTGAGCCTAAGAAACTTGATGATGCACTGTTGGATCCAGATTGGATTATTTCCATGCAAGAGGAGCTGAATCAATTTGAAAGGAACAAAGTATGGGAACTTGTGCCTGTACCAAAGAATAGAACCATTGTTGGAACAAAATGGGTTCTGAAGAATAAGATGGATGAAGATGGTGTAATAGTAAGAAACAAAGCAAGTTTGGTTGCAAAAGGATACTCTCAACAGGAAGGCATTGATTATGATGAGACATTTGCCCCGGTTTCTAGATTGGAAGCCATCAGAATATTCTTGGCATTTGCTGCTCACTCAAACTTTAACGTTTATCAAATGGATGTCAAGAGTGCATTTCTGAATGGAGAGTTGGAAGAAGAAGTTTATGTGCAACAACCACCTGGCTTTGAGGATCCACACTTCCCAGAATTTGTCTACAGACTGCTTAAGGCACTGTATGGACTTAGGCAGGCTCCAAGGGCATGGTATGATACTTTATCTCAATTTCTCCTTGAAAATCAATTCACTAGAGGCACACTGGACAAGACACTGTTTTACAAGAAGCATGGTGGTGATATTATCCTAGTTCAGATTTATGTGGATGATATCATTTTTGGCTCAATAAATGAGAAGCTGTGTGAGAAATTCTCTAAACTCATGCACAGTAGATATGAGATGAGTATGATGGGAGAGCTGACATTCTTTCTTGGGTTGCAAGTCAGTCAAAGGAAGGATGGTATCTTTATCAATCAGACCAAGTACATCAAGGATTTATTGAAGAAGTTTGATTTGGAAGATTGCTCACCTGCAAAGACACCCATGGCCACTGCCACTAAGTTGGATAAAGATGCTAAAGGCAAGAAAGTAGATATCTCAGTCTACAGAGGCATGGTTTGTTCTCTACTCTATCTCATTACAAGTAGGCCAGATATCATGTTTGCTACATGCTTGTGTGCAAGGTTTCAATCAAATCCAAAAGAATCACATTTGATTGCTATAAAAAGGATCTTTAGATATCTGAAAGGCACTCCAAACTTGGGTTTATAGTATCCTAAGGACACAGGGTTCAATCTGGTTGGTTATTCTGATGCTGATTATGCTGGATGCAGAGTGGATAAAAAAAGCACCTCAGGTAGCTGCCAGTTTCTTGGACAAAGGTTAGTCTCTTGGTATAGCAAGAAACAACAATCTGTGTCAACTTCTACAGCTGAGGCTGAATACATAGCTGCTGGAAGTTGCTGTGCTCAAGTGCTTTGGATTAGAAATCAACTTAGGGATTATGGACTTGTGTTGGAAAGAATTCCAATCATGTGTGATAATACAAGTGCAATCTCTATAGTTGCCAATCCTGTCAATCATTCTAGGACAAAGCACATTGACATCAGATATCATTTCATTAGAGAACATGCAACTAATGGAACCATTGAGTTGCATTATGTCTCTACAGATAAACAACTAGCTGATATATTCACTAAGCCATTAGATGAAGCCACCTTCACAAGGTTGGTTAGTGAGATTGGAATGTTGAATTCTTCAGATTCTGGCTAAGTGAATACAGCATCTAGTTTGTTGCAGCAGTAAACACTTACTTTAACTAAATTCTCAATATTTTTGGAGTAAGTGTTGGCTGAAGTATGATTTATAAATATTTCAAATCTGTTGCATATGTTGGAAAATCATATTTTCTTGTTAACTTGAAATTTCTATGAAATTTTGAGAGAGTCACTGTTTAATTTGCTAGAATATTCTTAAATGAATATGGCTGGTGAATTTTAAAAGATAGTGAAAATTAATTTTTGTGAGTGATGAGTATATTTTGATAAGTCAAAATTCTCGAGTGATTCACTATTCGACATCTCTAACAAGTCTCATTAGAGCACTCTCGAGTTCTCGAATAGAGTCTTTTAGAGTTATCGAATATAGGTATTCTTGACTTCTCGAATATAGTGTTTTAGTTCTCTATTGACTTAGTTCTCGAATACTATATTTGAGTTCTCGAATCATTTGAAAAGGCTGAATTCTCGCTGAATCTTAACCGATTTTGGACTTTTGTCTAAAATTTTAATTCACTCAAAAAAACACATTTTACCTAATTTAGAATTTATTCTAAGTTAGATAGCTGCCAGCTGTGACAGCCCCAAATCCGGGGTCAAGGATCCGGGCCGTCAACGACCAATTTCCATTTAATAACACTTTATTCTTGGCAGCTGGAGTATAAATGCATAATAAAACTCACAATAGACCCCACACTTAAATAATAATACACACACACCAGTCATATGCTCAGAGAACAACATTCACCATAATAAAAGTTTAGAGTTAAACAGTTATTACAAACCAGGATCACACTTAAATACATTGCTGAATAATACTTCGATTTGAAGCATTTCAACAATTTAAAAGTTTATTACATGCTTGCACACTTAATTATACATAAAGCTACCAGGAGCCGTCTGTCTCTACGCTACCTCAGGAATCGGTGCCAGCGTGCTCTCAAAAGGTCGCCTTTCCCTTACCCTCTTGCGGGGCGTGGTACGGAGTATCGGCATACCTAGCTGTTATATACATAAGTAGCAAGAATGAGCTAAAATAGCTCAGCAAGATAAATTCTATCAACTAGCATCAAAGGAAAATAAATCATCATATATATATATTAACAAAACAATTTTCAGTTATTGTGGAAAGGAATTTTATTTTCGTTCAATATATATATTTTCTAATTATCTATGTACGAAAAGAAATATATAGTATTATAATATCAGTCTCTCTTCTAATATCATATAATATCAGTTCCTCTTCTTAAATGCTATAACAATCAATATACCATCTCAGTGTACTCTTCTAAGATAATATGAAAACTTGAACAAATCTTTCGCTATCATCTTCTCATTTCCTTCTTATGCAAAACTGATATAAATCAATATAAAATAAATTTCTCTTCATCTGTAATAATAATTCCATCATTTCATATCATTTTTCTGTTTTCAGTATAGAAATCTGAAAACCATTTTCAATTCTTTCTTTCAAGTTTTGGGGATATCTGCTGGCGCCAGATACGTAGGACGATGATCAATCGCCTGACCGTATCCGCTCTCTGTTTACTACTAGTAGAAGGGATGATCCCTACCTGGTAATCAATCCTGGAGGAAGGCCACCTGCTACATCCTCCCTTGGCATCTTCGTGCCGAAATATTGAGTGCTGGACTATGCCACTTCCACACAGCCTCTTACGCTTATTGTTGCAATGCTGGACTGTGCCACTTCCACACAGCCTCTTACGCTTATTGTTGCAATCCCCCTTTTTGGTAAAAAAAAAACATTATTCCATTTATAAAACACCATTTCACATTTATCCTCACCTTTAAAATATATATATCATAATACTTTAGATATGACTCAGACATCTCCTCTGTATTCAATGAAATTCAATACTCATATATATATATAAAATATTCCATCTACTTTTAAAAGTAGTAGATAATAATCAAATAATACTTATTAAAGCACAATATTTAAAAGGATAACATTATAAATCATATAACCTTAGATAACAACTGATACCATTCTTTCATATTCTCTTAATCATAAGGCATGTTCACTTCATGCATAATCATCTCTATGTATATCCATATCCATCTCATACTCATATCCATATCCATGTTCATATACATCTTCATATACCTCTCCTTTTAATATCAATAATCAAGGAAAACAAATTCTTAACAATATAGTAACAATAGCATCACATATATATTCCATGAAATCAAGTTTCTTTGAAGATAAATAATTTCCAAGTAGGGATAGAAAAGATCTTGCCTCGATCTCCGTATCCTGGAAGTATGGCCCGTGGCTCTCCCGAAGTTTCTATAAACACAAGAAGGACCGTCGTTAGAATACTACATTCCTTTCTCACTTCACCTTTATATAACCACACACTTAATGCTCACTATGTGAATAACATGCTATTATAACTCAAATGTTCCAAGAACCTAACCATTTTTAAACTCAATCAAAGTTTCAACGTTTTTCACCATTTCCCATAACGACCACACTTAACTGTAAAAATTCTCAGAAAATATGAGTTTCGAATTTTACTACAACGTCAACTGGTAATGACTCTTGGACTACCCTACTACAATATGCCAAAATTTTATAATTTTTAAAAATGTCTAAGTATGGTAGTTATAGCCTCAAATTTAATACAATTACGGTTTCTCGGTTTTCAAACGTGTTTTACTAAAACTGACTTTTCTCCTAAACCGTTCATCAGATTTTAACGCATTTTATATCAAAATGATCTATGAACCAAGATCTATCACCTCATGGTCAGTTGGTGTTCTAAACAGGAACCTACCGTACGTGTCTGTAGCTCCAAAAACAGGGCATTCTTTGGTTTAACGAAAATCGGGCATTATAACGGCTATATTTTCATACTTTCCAAAAATCAAATTCCTCCAAATCAATCATCCACCTTATACACCATCACCTACACCATGTGGTCATCTTACCAACCATGGTTACAAGCACATACTCCTCCCATAATCAATTTTAATTACTTACAAACACATATAACATCATGATCATAACATTTATACCACTTAATCACTAAACACAACAATATCCATCATAAATATAAAAGGGCAAGCATAATTATACCTTCTTGAAGCTTTAACAACACTTAATAATCCTTAGCTAGCCCTTAAACAACCTTACAATAGCTTGTATAGTCTAAAGAAACCATAAAACACAAGTTAGTTCTTGAAAACTACTATTCATCACTATTCACCATCAACTTTGGAGATTTTATTACCTATGCAACTGATGCTTGATGGCTATGAAACTTTGTGATTGTCTTAATCTATCCTCCAAGAAGCTCCATGATTTTTCCCTTGATTTAATCTTGATGTTAGCTAGGGTTTTGGATTTTATTTTCTTCTTTTTCTTTGTTTTTGCCGAATGGAGTAAACAAGAAGGGGGACAGATTTTTGTGTTGGTTTTTGATCTTATCTTGGATTAATCTTGGTAATTCTAGAGTGTCTTAGAATCTTGGAGATATTTTGTGATTAAAACCATGTTAAAAGACTAATCTACCCCCTTAAACATGTGTTAGTGGATGGTGATGTCATCTTGATGATCTAATAATCTCTTTTCTTGTTTTTCTAAATATTATGCTAATAATCTTGGATATTAATAATGTGGTATGTATCCTTGTTATATTACTAATCTTGGTTGCTTGTTTTCCATATTCGTCTAATTGTGATTTGTTTCGAATATACCTCATTATCTTAGTGGTTCTGAAATCATTTAACAATCCAATTTCCTTTGGTATTTCCTTAACTTAGTAATCCTTTGGTTTAACCTAAATCTTATAATTCCTCAATATATAATTCCTTCAATATCTCCATGCTCCTTAATGTCCAATAGAAGCTTATTCGAAATCAAAATCCTCAAAATCCATATTCAGGAATTTCTGGAATCTATCGGCATTTCGAGTCACTTAATTTCATTGTACAATACTAATATGGTTTCTGTTTATTCATTTTCTGTTTCCATTATAGAGTACTTATATACCATTTCTCTAAATCCTCGAAATTTTACTATTCATGTGATCACTGTAACATTACTAAAGTTAGGGTTATTACATCCTTCCCCTCTTAACAGGATTCCGTCCCGGAATCACGTTGAAAATGTCCATAGATACCTTTTTCATCCACACCTTCTAACTTCTATACCACTTTCTCCATCCTTTTTCCTTCATACTATCTCTATCTTGTTTGCGCAAAAATACACCAACATAAACTTGCTTGTCATTCATCAACATTCCTTATTTGGCTAAGGGTATCGGCCACCACATTGGC
The DNA here is from genome assembly GCA_037693485.1 of Kitagawia praeruptora. Lineage (NCBI taxonomy): Eukaryota > Viridiplantae > Streptophyta > Magnoliopsida > Apiales > Apiaceae > Kitagawia > Kitagawia praeruptora. The sequence goes on from CM075350.1 coordinate 104,025,036, forward strand.
CTCCCCTGAATGGTAGTGTATCTCACTATGGTTTGTCTATATTTTGATCTCTATCATGACATAAAAAATGAACACTTCAATCTTATTATATCTTGTCTCTGTAAAATCCTCCAGAAATTTTACTAGAATAAGATTTCTTGAAACAATTGTAAGAAAATACTATCTATAATATATATTTCATGTTCGTATCTAATCAAGTTTGTGCTTTTCCCAAAATACTCTTGTTCTCCTTTTGCATAGAATTTCCTGACCCCTAACAGATACTGATTTTCCTTATCTAGATTGTAAACCTACCTACACCATTCATTGACCTAGTCGATTCCTAACCAAGCATTTATACTTACAAGGTTAAATAGAAGAAATTTTTTTTTTACCTGCATCTGTATTCGGCTTTTTCAATGCTTCTCCTAAGGTCATATTGTACACCCTGGCAGTAGGTCTATTGGAAGCAGTCATACTTTGTCCCGGCGCAGATGACCCACCGGAACGGCAATCTCTAGCAAAGTGTCCTAGTTTTCCACACTGGTAACACTTGATATCAATCTTGTCGGTTGATGGGCACTGGCTAAGATAATGTCCTTTTTATCCACACTTATAACAAGTTACTCCCAACACCCTACACACTCCTGTATGTTTCCTACCACACGTGTTACAATCTGGTAATGGTGGTCGTGGTTGATTGGACTGAAACGTTCCTGAAGACTTACCACCCTGGTTCACCGTCTCACTAGTAGCCTTATTATTTCCTGACCTTCCCACAAACTGAGATTTTTTTCCTTTACCGACCTTGCTAAAATAACTTCCTTCACTTGCACCTACTTTCTGGCCCTCAAATTTCCTTTTCTTACTTTCTCGACCTATCTGATTTTGCTCACTCTCAGCTTCTATAATAGATGCGTTTTGAACTACCGCAGCATAATCAGTTAACTCAAATGGTGCCACTCTCGTCTGTAGCCATGGTTTCAATCCCTGCTGGAACCTTTTTGCTCGTTGTTCCTCAGTACGCACAAATTCTGGAACAAATCTAGACAGTTCAGTAAACTTAGTTTCATATTCCGCCACTGTTAGGTTATCCTGCTTTAACTCCAAAAATTTTATTTCCATTTGATTTTCCAAGTACCTAGGGGAATACTTGTCTAGAAACACCCTAGTAAAACGCTCCCAGGTTATCACTCCCGCTCCTTCCAGATTCTTCTTAGCTTCCCACCAATAATTTGCCTCTCCCTTTAGGAGATAGGCTGCAAAGATTGTTTTCTGATCCTCCTCTATCCTCAATATCTCGAAAGCTTTCTCCATCTCTTTTAACCAGGCTCTGGCTACTACTGGATTAGCAGTTCCCTCAAACTCTGGGGGTTTTAATGACTTAAAGGCACGAAAAGAATTAGCTGTCTGATTGGGGAGAACAGGTGGTTGTTGAGGATTCTGTGGATTAGCTAAATTCTGCCTTAATAGTTCCATGAATTGGTTAAAGGGATCACCACCCTGATTTCCTTGTTGGCGAGTTGATTCATCTTCTTCTTCTTCATGATTTTGTTCATTATGAGCATTTTCATTCTGTCTATTATGACTTCCTTCCTCTCTTTCATTCTCCCTTGTATTCGCTCTATTATTATGCTTAGGCGGCATTATTCTGTATATAACAATATTCTTCATTAATCACCCAAATTTAGGGTACAACATACATCATTTCCATATATGCACAACTATATCATTAGTTAACTCATTTATACATCACAGTTTATATCTAGTTATTATACCAATTTAATAAATAAACTTGGTACCTTTAGCACAATAACCTTTTCATTTAAGTCGATCAACTCATATATATCAATATTTTTGGAATCTCACATTTAATATTAAAACACAGTAAAAGATTTAGACAGAATGTACAAACTTCATTAATTTACATATATATTTTACAACTTGGGTACCACGTCTTTTACTACTAGTATTATACATCATAGAATACAAGGTTCGAAACCCCAAAAGCATAACCGTACATGCTAATCCGCTATCACAAAAGTACTACTAACTGTCCTCTAATCAGACTGGGATTAAGACAGTAAACAACTAACCTAATCCCCAAAATGACATCAACAAGATGACTAGTCTGATTAGTGTCTAAGACTACTACTCCGAATCACGGTAACGTCGCTCTGACAATGTCCCTGATCTGCACTACCATAGTGGTGACTGTGTCTACTATCTGAGCTCTCCACGCTGGGTCTCCCCTGTCTCCCAACAACCTCCTAATATCACCGAGTGCTCGCAACTCAATTAGACCTGGCAAAACGGGTGGGTGGGTGATTTCGTGTCGTGTCATTTCGTGTTTCGTGTACACGGGTGGTTGACACGAACACGACACGAAATCATTTCGTGTACCCAAATCTGGACACGAACACGAACTGGTAAAAACACGAAACAACACGAAAGTACACGAAATTTTTCATGGACACAAAATTACACGACACGAATGTACACGAAATGTACACGAAACGAAAAAAATAAAAGATTAATTGATTTTTTATTATTTTGAAATATTAATAATTAATTAATTTATACATATTAATTGGTATTATATACTTTTAGTTATAAAATTCAACTATTAGCATTAAATTGTATACTATAAATTATATTATTATAATATATTAATATATATTATAAATTATTATTTTATTTATTTATTTATTTCGTGTACTTCGTGTCGTGTCGTGTACTTGAAGGGTAAACCCAAACCCGACACTAAATCTCGGTCGTTTACTTTCGTGTTCGTGTACTAAAAATGCAAACCAAAACACTAAATTTTCGTGTCGTTTCGTGTCGTGTTTTCGTGTCGTGTGAAAAATTGCCGGGTCTAAACTCAATACTAACTAAGCCCAAAGACAAACCATCAGGAATAGTACATCCCCTCCCTCTATCCGATCTCTGCAAAAGTGTATCTATAGTCCTACGGGACTCCTCCAACTGTCCCTGTAAGACAAAGTACTCTGATAACACAATAGCTGGAAGTGGATCACCTGTCAGTATGGGTGCCTCCTGAGGGGGTACAGCAGCTGGCTCTGTATCACCATCCTCAGAAGGGTCCTCCTCAGATAAAATAAAGTGTCCTGGTGGAGTAAACTTCTCAGCTGGGTCCTCTAAAGGATCAGGACTCGGTAGAGGGGATGGAACTGGTGAGGGCACTGAGACAGGAGTAGGAATCATGTGAATGTCCCTCCACTCAGTCTGCTCCTCAGGTATAACAGATAACCTAGGCCTCTTACGCAATGGCACCTCCTCCTCTGGAATGTCTGACCTCACTCGGGAAGGACCTGCTCCATCAGATCCTACCAAGGGTCTACTGGTATATGGTGCCACAGCCAAGGCATCCCTCTGTCTACGCTCCTCTGCCTCCTCCAATCTCACTCTAATCTCATATCTCTCTAGGGCCTCCGCGCGAACCCTCCTCCGGAGGTCAGCAACAGCATAGTCTGGAACCTCTACTCCTACTGACTGCAGGTCTACAATCTCCTGTTCAGATAATCCTAGCCACTAGGGGTCCTGACTCGGCTCACCCATCTCCGCTTCCTATAATAAAACATAAAATTCTATTAGTAACAGTCTATAAAGTTATAATATATGTTTAAAATAAATGCTACATGCGATATACCACCCCTGAACTTGATGGAAGTTCAAATTTTTTTAAAAATTTTTTTTATTATTACTAATACATTTGTTATTATCACTCTTGTTCCTGAGCATTATGACTCTAAGCTCTGATACCAACTGTGACAGCCCCAAATCCGGGGTCAAGGATCCGGGCCGTCAACGACCAATTTCCATTTAATAACACTTTATTCTTGGCAGCTGGAGTATAAATGCATAATAAAACTCACAATAGACCCCACACTTAAATAATAATACACACACACCAGTCATATGCTCAGAGAACAACATTCACCATAATAAAAGTTTAGAGTTAAATAGTTATTACAAACCAGGATCACACTTAAATACATTGCTGAATAATACTTCGACTTGAAGCATTTCAACAATTTAAAAGTTTATTACATGCTTGCACACTTAATTATACATAAAGCTACCAGGACCCGTCTGTCTCTACGCTACTTCAGGAATCGGTGCCAGCGTGCTCTCAAAAGGTCGCCTTTCCCTTACCCTCTTGCGGGGCGTGGTACGGAGTATCGGCATACCTAGCTGTTATATACATAAGTAGCAAGAATGAGCTAAAATAGCTCAGCAAGATAAATTCTATTAACTAGCATCAAAGGAAAATAAATCATCATATATATATTAACAAAACAATTTTCAGTTATTGTGGAAAGGAATTTTATTTTCGTTCAATATATATATTTTCTAATTATCTATGTACGAAAAGAAATATATAGTATTATAATATCAGTCTCTCTTCTAATATCATATAATATCAGTTCCTCTTCTTAAATGCTATAACAATCAATATACCATCTCAGTGTACTCTTCCAAGATAATATGAAAACTTGAACAAATCTTTCGCTATCATCTTCTCATTTCCTTCTTATGCAACAATGATATAAATCAATATAAAATCAGTTTCTCTTCATCTGTAATAATAATTCCATCATTTCATATCATTTTTCTGTTTTCAGTATAGAAATCTGAAAACCATTTTCAATTCTTTCTTTCAAGTTTTGGGGATATCTGCTGGCGCCAGATACGTAGGACGATGATCAGTCGCCTGACCGTATCCGCTCTCTATTTACTACTAGTAGAAGGGATGATCCCTACCGGTAATCAACCCTGGAGGAAGGCCACCTGCTACATCCTCCCTTGGCATCTTCGTGCCGAAATATTGAGTGCGGGACTGTGCCACTTCCACACAGCCTCTTACGCTTATTGTTGCAATGCTGGACTGTGCCACTTCCACACAGCCTCTTACGCTTATTGTTGCAATCCCCCTTTTTGGTAAAAAAAAACATTATTCCATTTATAAAACATCATTTCACATTTATCCTCACCTTTAAAATATAGACTAAATTGCATTTCGCAACCCTTTGGTTCTTTCCAAAATCACTTTGATATTCATAGTTTGCATAAATGCACTTTGCAACCCACAACTTAATTTGCCGGTTCAAATTGCACCCCTTTCGTCTGTTTTTGACCAAATTGCCCTTGATAATTAAGGAAAATTTAAAAAAAATTAAGGAAAAATTAGAAAATTTAGGAAAAAATTACAAAATTAAGAAAAATTCAAAAAAAAAAAGGAAAATTTGAAAAAATTTAGGAAAAATTAGAAAATTCGAAAATTTAGGAAAAATTCGAAATGTAGGAAAAAGTAAAAATTCGAAAATTTATGAAAAATTCAAAAAAAAATTAGGAAAAATTCGAAAATACGAAAATTTAGGAAAAATTCAAAATTTTGGAAAAAGCAAAAATTCAAAAAATTGCAATTTTCCATATTTTATTTTTTAAAAAGTACTAAATTTTTCGATTTTTATTGTTATGCCATATTTTATTTTTCGAAATTTTGAATTTTTCTTAATTTTGAAATTTTTCCTAAATCGAAATTTTTTCCGATATTTTGAATTTTTCCTAATTTTTTGAATTTTTGCTAAATTTTTTTAAAATTTTCCTAATTTTTTCTAATTTTTCGAATTTTTCCTAAATTTTTTAAAAAAAATTTCTAATTTTTTGAATTTTTCCTAAATTTTTTAATTTTTTTTCTAATTTTTCAAATTTTTCTAAATTTTTTCGAATTTTTCCTTAATTTTTTTTAAAATTTTCCTTAATTATCAAGGGCAATTTGGTCAAAACTAGACGAAAGGGGTACAATTTGAACCGGCAAATTAAGTTGTGGGTTGCAAAGTGCATTTATGCAAACTATGAATACCAAAGTGATTTTGGAAAGAACCAAAGGGTTGCGAAATGCAATTTAGTCTAAAATATATATATATCATAATACTTTATATATGACTCAGACATCTCCTCTGTATTCAATGAAATTCAATACTCTTATATATATATAAAATATTCCATCTACTTTTAAAAGTAGTAGATAATAATCAAATAATACTTATTAAAGCACAATATTTAAAAGGATAACATTATAAATCATATAACCTTAGATAACAACTGATACCATTCTTTCATATTCTCTTAATCATAAGGCATGTTCACTTCATGCATAATCATCTCTATGTATATCCATATCCATCTCATACTCATATCCATATCCATGTTCATATACATCTTCATATACCTCTCCTTTAAATATCAATAATCAAGGAAAACAAATTCTTAACAATATAGTAACAATAGCATCACATATATATATTCCATGAAATCAAGTTTCTTTGAAGATAAATAATTTCCAAGTAGGGATAGAAAAGATCTTGCCTCGATCTCCGTATCCTGGAAGTATGGCCCGTGGCTCTCCCGAAGTTTCTATAAACACAAGAAGGACCGTCGTTAGAATACTACATTCCTTTCTCACTTCACCTTTATATAACCACACACTTAATGCTCACTATGTGAATAACATGCTATTATAACTCAAATGTTCCAAGAACCTAACCATTTTTAAACTCAATCAAAGTTTCAACGTTTTTCACCATTTCCCCTAACGACCACACTTAACTGTAAAAATTCTCAGAAAATATGGGTTTCGAATTTTACTACAAGTTCAACTGGTAATGACTCTTGGACTACCCTACTACAATATCCCAAAATTTTATAATTTTTAAAAATGTCTAAGTATGGTAGTTATAGCCTCAAAATTAATACAATTACGGTTTCTCGATTTTCAAACGTCTTTTACTAAAACTGACTTTTCTCCTAAACCGTTCATCAGATTTTAACGCACTTTATATCAAAACGATCTATGAACCAAGCTCTATCACCTCATGGTCAGTTGGTGTTCTAAACAGGAACCTACCGTACGTGTCTGTAGCTCCAAAAACAGGGCATTCTTTGGTTTAACGAAAATCGGGCATTATAACGTATATATTTTTATACTTTCCAAAAATAAAATTCCTCCAAATCAATCATCCACATTATACACCATCACCTACACCATGTGGTGATCTTACCAACCATGGTTACAAGCACATACTCCTCCCATAATCAACTTTAATCACTTACAAACACATATAACATCATGATCATAACATTTATACCACTTAATCACTAAACACAACAATATCCATCATAAATATAAAAGGGCAAGCATAATTATACCTTCTTGAAGCTTTAACAACACTTAATAATCCTTAGCTAGCCCTTAAACAACCTTACAATAGCTTGTATAGTCTAAAGAAACCATAAAACACAAGTTAGTTCTTGAAAACTACTATTCATCACTATTCACCATCAACTTTGGAGATTTTATTACCTATGAAAATGATGATTGATGGCTATGAAACTTTGTGCTTGTCTTAATCTATCCTCCAAGAAGCTCCATGATTTTTCCCTTGATTTAATCTTGATGTTAGCTAGGGTTTTGGATTTTATTTTCTTCTTTTTTCTTTGTTTTTGCCGAATGGAGTAAACAAGAAGGGGGAGAGATTTTTGTGTTGGTTTTTGATCTTATCTTGGCTTAATCTTGGTAATTCTAGAGTGTCTTAGAAGCTTGGAGATATTTTGTGATTAAAACCATGTTAAAAGACTAATCTACCCCCTTAAACATGTGTTAGTGGATGGTGATGTCATCTTGATGATCTAATAATCTCTTTTCTTGTTTTTCTAAATATTATGCTAATAATCTTGGATATTAATAATGTGGTATGTATCCTTGTTATATTACTAATCTTGGTTGCTTGGTTGCTTGGTTTCCATATTCGTCTAATTGTGATTCGTTTCGAATATACCTCATTATCTCAGTGGTTCTGAAATCATTTAACAATCCAATTTCCTTTGGTATTTCCTTAACTTAGTAATCCTTTGGTTTAACCTAAATCTTCTAATTCCTCAATATATAATTCCTTCAATATCTCCATGCTCCTTAATGTCCAATAGAAGCTTATTCGAAATCAAAATCCTCAAAATCCATATTCAGGAATTTCTGGAATCTATCGGCATTTCGAGTCACTTAATTTCATTGTACAATACTAATATGGTTTCTGTTTATTCATTTTCTGTTTCCATTATAGAGTACTTATATACCATTTCTCTAAATCCTCGAAATTTTACTATTCATGTGATCACTGTAACATTACTAAAGTTAGGGTTATTACATCCTTCCCCCTTAACAGGATTCCGTCCCGGAATCACGTTGAAAATGTCCATAGATACCTTTTTCATCCACACCTTCTAACTTCTATACCACTTTCTCCATCATTTTTCCTTCATACTATCTCTATCTTGTTTGCGTAAAAATACACCAACATAAACTTGCTTGTCATTCATCAACATTCCTCTTTTGGCTAAGGGTATCGGCCACCACATTGGCCTCCCCTGAATGGTAGTGTATCTCACTATGGTTTGTCTATATTTTGATCTCTATCATGACATAAAAGATGAACACTTCAATCTTATTATATCTTGTCTCTATAAAATCCTCCAGAAATTTTACTAGAATAAGATTTCTTGAAACAATTGTAAGAAAATACTATCTATAATATATATTTCCTGTTCGTATCTAATCAAGTTTGTGCTTTTCCCAAAATACTCTTGTTCTCCTTTTGCATAGAATTTCCTGACCCCTAACAGATACTGATTTTCCTTATCTAGATTGTCAACCTACCTACACCATTCATGTAAGAACCCTAATTTTTGCAATATTTTCTTTTATTTAATATCATGTGGCAATGTCAATTTGGAGCCTTTATAGTCATCCCTGTTGTTTAATGGAATTGATTGTCTGAGAAACTATGTTGTTGCATTCATTATATGAGATAAAGGGAAGGTGGTTGAAAGCAAGAGTCTTGTTGTTAGTAAGATTTATAAAACTTGGGATTTGAGAATGATTAGAGTGTTAAAAGATTTGTTAAGGATTATGACAAGGAATTATGGACATTCGAGGAATTTACACAATTAAGTACTTAAGGAATTATAGGGGAAATCTCTACGCGACAAAATATTATTACGAGAGATTAATTAAGATACGATACGAATTAAAGATTAGATAATAAGCATTGGTGGGAGAATAATATTACAAGTAGTAGTATTACATGCAAGTGCCATGTAACTAGATAGTTAGAAAAAGGAACTAGAAAACATAAAAGCAAATGTGAATAGTGACTAGCATGGTGGGTGATGTACTTAGGGGACAATAGGGCATGGATGCAACCTAGGCTAGCTTGGCAACATGTGACTACTCCTTACTAACCATAATAATACAAGTCATTCTAGCATTTCTTTTTACCTTTCCAAAACAAAACAAAGCAAAAAAACACTTCTCCCCCCCCCCTTTGTAAAGCTCTCGGCCGAACCATCTTGGGAGAGAGGGAGAGATTTTCTCTCCAAGCTTTCTTCATCTACAACCTTCCTAGGGCTTCCTTGCATCATAGTAGAGGTATGGTATCAATTTCAAAGCCTTCCATCCATTGGTTCTTGAGTTATAATTGTTGGAAGTTTAGAGAAATGTTAACATAAGTTTATTATCTTTTAGATCTTGCATTGTGAGTGTTGTAGGAGGCCATCTAAGGTGTTTTTAAGTTGTATAAAGATTGTTCAAGGTCTCTAGGAGCTCAAGAAGGTATGAAATCTCAAACCACCCTTGGTTATGTGTTGTTCATGTAGTATGGTAGTAGATCCATGCATTTTAGGGGTTATCTTGAATGTATATGTATTGGATAACATGGATCTTGGGTTTTGATGTTGAGATGATGAATTTTATGACTATGGTGAATATATATATCTCCATGAGTGTTATGAGTCATGATCTAAGTGTTTTAAGTGGTGTTTATGTTATGGAAGCATGAAAGATGGTTGATCTAAGTGATTTGAGCTTGCTGATTTTGTCCAGGAACTTTGATCTGTGTTGTAGCACGATTTTGAACACCCAAATGATGTCCCCTGATGTCCTACCTTATATTGATGGAAAGATAATTGAATGTAGTTTCTGGATATGTAAGATTCATAGCTAGGTGATGTGTGGATTTTTAGTTATGGCCGGAGGAGTGAATTTTGTTTCTGGACAATGGACTGCATTAAGTGACCCCCTTGTGAACCTTGTTTTAACACCTTAAAAAATATTTGGGATCATGGAAAAATTTGAGAACGTAGGTAATGCAGTGGTGAAGACCACCCAAAAGGAATTTGATTAAAATATGAATTTTTGGATTTTATAAAAATGCTAGAGTAAAATTCGTGCAATGGAAAAAGGTCGATTAGTGGAACATTATTCTAGGATTAGTGGTTATGGTTCGAACGTGGTAACTAAATTAAGTCGAGTAAGTGACGAGCGTAAACGAGTGATGTCATGGACCTATAGTGGGGCTAGGGAGTCATAAGACGAAGTCGTTAAGTTAATTTCGTATCCCCTTAAAACCCCGTAATTTGAAAGAAGTTGTTAAGGTACTAACGAACGATTATTGTTTATGCATAGATCGTTCGAATTCGCACGCTCGACCACCCCAACCAAACCAAGGCAAGTTTACTTTTCAAAACTTATCCCTATATAAGGATTTTCACTGTTGTGTTTGTAGTTTTCAAATTATATCAAATGCTATGTTTATCGAAGTATTGATGCAATTGAGATTGAACAAGTACATGTATGCTTTTACCCCTTGAACTTAGATTGAAATGTTTTCTTCGGACAACGACTCTAGCAATAGAGGTCGTAGCGGTCCGTATATACTATTGACCGGGGAGCGGTATATTATTATATCGTATCTATATTGCGAAAACCCGAAGGGGCATTCGGGTGGTATCGTATATTCAAATAACTATTATTATATCTTCGTAAATACTCGAAACCCTATCTTGGATTAAAAGTTTATTTATTAAATAATTATTTTATTAATTATTAATATTAAATCTTAAAATATCATTTAATAATTATTGTTCACTATTTTAAAAACAAAGCTAATCCAAGATACCTTTAATACTTTCAAACTCGAACTCTTTCGAACTCAAAACATTTTCGAAAACCCCGGTCAGGTTTTGCTTCTTGTACGTTTTTCAAGAATTATCGGTCGACTGAGGTCGAACTTCAACTACTCGAATTTTCTATCAAAATGATTTTTGAAAAGAAAAGAAAAAGGGGACTATGGCAGGTGTGGGAATCGTTGAAGAACGATTCCCGGGATGTGTAAGCGGCCGTGAGCCAGGCGGTCCATCAATTATTATTCCGGCCCAGGTGTTGCCGAAGGATGATTACGGATGTAGTTTTCATCGAGGGTGATTACGGATGTAGTTTTCACCCAAGGGTAGTTACGGATGTAGTTTCTATCCTTCTACTAGTAGAGAAGACCCGCAGATTATTGGACTTGGATGTGGCGACTGATCATCGTCAATCCTTGTCAGGTTTTTATGTTTTCTTCCAGTCCCATCCTCCACTTTGGAAAAATACTCAAACACTGCTTCTTGGGCCTAAGTGCCAAGTTGCCGATAGTGTGGTTTTTGATGAGAAAATATTGACATCGTGCAGTATCTGGAACTGCAAGATTTTCTATAAAGATTGGCACGTGTTAGTGCACTCTTGCAATTGTTTCAAAGAATGAAATGTTTTTGTATGAGAAACCTTCTAAGCTAATGGAAGGATAGAGGTTTGCAATGATGTATTCCCTGTACAGTATGTTAATCGTAGAGTGTTTTGCCGAAAATGATATATTAATATGTATATATTTTCAAACTTGAGATATATTGAAATGGGAACCTTATAAGGGGTTCATATGTTATCCTAAAGCTCCTTAGTGAGTATAGATGTTTTATTCAAACTCGGGCACATACATTGTCCAATTATGTTTTGAAATCTGAGATATATACCCATATAGTTGGGAATGTTTTCGAAATAAACCACATTATTATTTTACAAAATAGTGAACTTGCTGGGCATTATGTAGCTCATTCTTGCTTTATAAAAACTTTTCAGAAAGGGAAGAATTTGGCCGATTAACTCCGCACCAGCAGAAGAGGAGTAGAAGAATTACCCGGAGATGATTTAGTCCCTGATAAATACTACAGAGTAGTCTGATAGGTTTTCAACTGTAATAGTAAGACTTGTCTTCAAGTGTAGTTGTATAAGTGGAATTGCGTAAGACTCTGGATTGTACAGATGAATTGTAATATTTAGTGTTACTTTTGGTTATCGTTTCTGAGGCTCTAACTTGATTGTGTGTAAGATTGAGGTATGGATGGATGTATTGTTGAGTTGTAAAGTTAATACAGGTATGATATAGTTGGATGATGATGTGACGACCTGAATCTTTGACCTCAGATTTGGGGGCGTCACAGAAATGGTATCAGAGAGATAAGTTACAGTACTCAGAAACGAGAGTGTTGAGAGTTAAGTCTAAGTAGGGGAATGACTTAAGAGATCATAGTAAACTTATGATTGGACTACCGGAAGAGGTACCGGTGAGTAGAATGGACTGGAGTGTTACTGAAGGTATTATTCTAGGGTCGATAGAATCCCTAGAGACCTTCAGAATGATGAATAGAGATTTGAGAGTCGTACATGACCTATCATAGGTAATGATATAGGAAGCAGAGCGAAATCTCGAGAGCAGCTGAGGTAGAGGCGATATTGCCAATATGATCGGATGACTAGGCTGGCATAAATCTTGTGGCCCATATTCTTCCACAGTTTAGGAGGCGGCATTTTAAGAATCAAGAAGTTTGGACTTCCCTACATAATTAGGAGTACTTAGTACTTGGATTAATGAAAGTCTTTTACTTTGGTTATAAGATCCGATTTTCGATAAGTAACGGGTTTCCCTGAAGGTCGGTCACTATGTTGTTGTGGATTCCATTACCCTTGATGGCGAATTTTACATGTGTTATACGAGAATGTTATCATAAGACGAGCGTGCTAGATAATTCCACGCATGATTCGGACGTTAGAGCATGGTAGTTCAACTTAGAGAACAAACAAGCAGAATTAACAAAGCGACTCTAGTGAAGTTGAATATGGTTGCAACGAGCGATACAGTGATCTCAGAGTCTACCAAAAGAAGAGACCAGTGAGTCTATACTGGAATTCTTTGATAGAAATTTTAGCAGAGACTACGCATATATACTTGTAAACCTATATATTGTTGGTAACGTATGTTCACGTGCACACACACCGCCACTGAACCTATGGACTGCATTGAGATCCCTGAGAGATCTCTTTGATCTGTTCCCAGGGGGAACTGGCCACTTGTGATTCATGTCGGAAGGCACGAAGTAGGACCCTATGGACCTAGCAGATGTCCTCGGAATGATGTGAAGCTTGGTCTTCAATATAAAGCACAGAAATGACAGATATATTTGTGAAACCCTAACTGGATAAATGACTTTAAGATGATGATTGAGAGACGCGCTAGTTGGTGTCTTGTATTACGAAGACGAAGAGATGGAGATACCCTCATAATGGTGATAATGAGGTGCACGAATGATTATTAACTTATTTTGGTAACTACCGGCTGGTGCACTACTTCATTTTAAACTGTTCACTAACCATGTTACCTCGATTAGTTTATATCAGGTAACCCTTCTAGATTTCTACTTCAAACTTGTGGAATAACAACCAGTGATATAGTTTCCCTAAAGCAGGACTTATCCGAAGTAATTTTATTTGATCCTTGAACATTCTATTCAAAAATTTATGATGATCTTGTTCGGCTCAGGCCTATTTACACTTTCTTTCAATTATCCATCGAATGTTCAACAAATATTTCCTTAATTAATCGACGAATATTACTTAACGAATATTGATATTTGATTGCTTCTTTCATACTTGCACTCTTCAGTTGAGCTCATAAATATTTAACAAATTACCGAGGACATGGATGATCTAATGTCCAGACATCCCTCATGAATTCTTTTCTTCTATTCAAGATGAGATTGTACATCGTACATTGAAATCATAGTAAGGATATCATTTTGATATTGGTATTCCGAATTTAATTCTATTGTAGGATCTGATAAAGCATGTGTACGGAGGCACCCTTGGGTGGACCGTTTCACTGATAAGTAATATTTGATGAGAGGTTATCGATTGTTCCGATACCTAGAACATTCTCTTCAGATTTTATAGTTTTCTTCTTCAAACTTAATAACTTCTTATTTCCATTCGTTGTACGAGTAGCCTAAAGTTTCTTAAGTGGCTACGATGTTGAAATTCCGTTCTAGCCAATTGAAACTGGCTAGTCGATATGTCAATATGAATGACTAGTTGATTGTTCTAACTAGTCAAAATTGTAATGTTGTGAAGAACACCTAGCTAATTGTCCTAGCTAGTGGTGATGTCTCAAACAGGCGAACTAGCAAATTTTGTCTAGCTAGTTGCTAGTGTTTCTTGAAAAGGACTAGTTATTGTTTCACTGGTCCAACTCCCAATTTAATTCATTCAGCAATTCCGCAATGCATTTTGCATGTGGTAAAGTATGATGATGAAAGTATTGACGAATGACTTGATTGAGACCTAGTGAGGTTGTCCACTCAACTTGAATTCTACCCATCTTCGTATCAGACTTTATGTCACTTGAATATTCTGTTCTTTCATTCATATAATGAATATTCATTTGAAACCATAGATTACTTGAATGATAAACTGCTTCATTTTTATCGTCATAGAGTGGAATTTCTTTCGATCGGTTGACCTTTATCAATGGGACTTTTTAGATCCTCTATTTTTCAAGAGGAAAAGTATTCACCAGATGTAAGAATTGTATAAAGATCGTTTTTATGACTTTTGTATCCAACAATCATTGCCCTCGTGCAACATTCTCTATGATATCATATTACAAAATTATCAGGACATGAAGGAATAAACCTTGTTGTATTCTTTTTGTCCATCCTTACATCTCCGAAAATCGAGACTCCTAGTATTTGGAACCATCAACATTCTTGGAACATCCAATGTGAGATTCTTATTGAAATTATCTATTGGACCTTGTTATTTTGAAACCATTCCTTTCAAAAGTGATTACTCTAAGGTGAACGGGAGGTACAATTGTGAACCGTTGCACCAATACGAGATCAAAAACCAAATGTTGTAATTGTGCAGCCAGAGCGTTATGCCTAATTATTTAAAATGGGAATAACATGTCGGGGCATACCACAGGGCCTTTAATATTAGTTTGAGGAAGGTTATAAGAAATGATGAGGTGGTTGGGAGTACGCTCCTACCAATCGTTGTCAGGATGTTATATTAATGAATTCTGGAGTTACCAAGCCTTTTCCTGATCCAAGAAATGCAAATCGATTGCGATGTAAGATATATCCTTAGAGGAAACTAACATGGAAGTGAGATGGACAAGAAAGGAAGAAATATCGTGGCAAGAATATGAAGCTTTACTTAGCTTAAAGGGATTGAGGCACATAGAGAGACATAAAGTTTAAAAGGCCCCAAATAGCAAATGGATGTATGGAGATATGCCAATGATCTTTCGAGATTACCACCTAATCAAGTTTATTGGGAATCGCAGCAGCATGCAGGCCTCAGTCTGATTGGTGCCAGTTGTGAAAGAGGATGAGCGTATGACATCTTACATATACCATCGAGAATCGATACCTCTAACCGGAGATGTAGGAATTGTTGACGAGTTAAAACGCGTAGTTGTTTTTCAAAGATAAGGTTGAAAAGCGGGTTAATTTCACCAACTCAAGATCGACCTCTGTACTATGCCAAAGTTGGCATTTCACACTAATATAAACTTTATAAAATTATGGTAGTATTGTTTGAGTGGACTAATGAGTCAGAAGCCTTTATGGATTAATGAACAAAGTTTTGGAATGAAATGAGATATTAGCAACAACCTCGTTGTTAACTATACTTGATGATAAAAAGAGGACTTTGAGAGTCACGATGATGCGTCTTTCAAGAGTTTAAGAGGTGTGCTGATGTAGTAGAAAGGGGATGATAGCCTATACTTCTAAACAACATAAATGTTACGGGATAGGATGTACTAACCGTGAGTCGAGGATTAGTCATGATAGCGTTCACGCATAAAACTGAGACGTTAACTTTATGAGAAAAGTGTGAAATTTTTCCACAAGTGCCATAAGTATATCTTCATACTAGAACTAAACATAAGAAAGAGAAGGCGACGAAAGGGAGCAGAGAGTGTGATGGAGAAATTTGTTATTACCCAGGAAAGGCCAGTGTGGTGGCCGATACCTATAGAAGGGATTATTCGAAATTGGAATTTAGTTAGTATTGACCAAGAAAGTAAAGTATATACGATAAAGAATAATGTTAGAGGAAAATGACTAAATTATGGGGAAGGACAGATGTATAGAGAATTAAGGGAATGTTTGGCAAACTATTAAGTACAAACGCAACATGTTAAAAGCAGAATGATAGAGATCTAGTGGATTAATTCCGCCTGTAGAAAATCTTGAACGTGGACAGGATTATAATGAATTTCATAAGTAGGTCGCCAAAGACCGAGCCAAGAGATGGCCCTAGTTGATTTATAATTGCTGAACCAAGTGACTTACCTACGAGAGACTTTCCATTTAGAAGATTATCGATTTATATACGGAAGAGATGGTGGTGCAATATAAAACTTTTGCAGCGAGTACGTCAGATAAAAAAAAACTTAAGGTTAAATCTCGAAGGCTGGAGGTGCTTTCATGTATATTTAACAAGAGATTAAGCGTAGGTACAAATTTGATCTGTGGCTGACGGACAGGGAAGAAGAATTGTCCAGACGATCGAATTTATATTTAGTGTCGTGCCTTAGGTTTCACGGGGCAGTCGAGAATAAAAACTTATCCATGAAATGAATGTTGTTATCACGATCATCGCCATGCGAACGTAAGGACGTCTCCTGTAGAGCGCACTATGAAAGAAGAAGTTTCGCTTCTCTTGCGTTACGAAGAAGTCAATGAACGAGGGACATAGTAGCTGAACTGGTTCGACGTATACCGAAGACTATACAGTATCCATAGCAAGTGGTAACGGTTGACGGGAGGCAACACATGCCTGCTAATCAAGCGAAGGAATATGAGGAATACCGTGTGTATTGACGTTGTCTCGGATTACAAAACACGACCACAAAGTATTCACGGGCCAACGATACAAGAACTCAACACGGATACTATGAACAAGGTAGAAGAGGAACGTGTAAGTAGTGGGATGGAAATTTTCAATCATAGAACAACCGATAAGGAATACAGGTCGAGGAGAGTATGCGTTGAGGAACAACATTAAAGCGTTGGTGAGACCAAGGTGAGAGAACAAAAGGGTTGAAGTGTCAACTTGAGAGTTGGAAAGGGTAAAGTTGGAATTGTATCCACAACTATCTTCCTTAGGTTCTTAAGATAGAATCCTTTTAGGAGAGGAGACTGCAATAACCCTAATTTTCGTGAATATTCGAAACCTGGATGAATAGTAATTTTATGGGTGGATGAGAAATTTTTGCAATCACGATATGTACGAATTATTAAATAAAGATTTCGAATTGATATTACTTCTCTACGGTGCAGACGAGTGTATGTAAAAGTCATTAGTTTTTTTTTTACGAAGCCCATCATTTTGAATGGTCAAATTTCATGAGATATCTAAGGAGATCGTGGTAAGGCATGGGGTTCCTGTGAGCATTGTATCTGGTAGAGACCCAAGGTTCAACTCCAGTTTCTGGAGGAGTTTTCAGGATCGTGTGGGGATCAAGTTAGACATGAGTACTGCATACCATCCCCAATCAGACGGACAGAGCGAGAGAACCATCCAGACCATAGAGGACATGTTGAGATTATGTGCCATCGATTTTAAGGGAAGTTGGGATGACCACTTGCCGTTGATCGAATTTTCCTACAACAACAGTTACCATGCGAGTATAGGAATGCCCCCAGATTTATTGGACCTTTTGAGATCTTGAGACGAGTTGGAAAGTTAGCCTCTGAATTGGCTTTACCCCCGAGCCTGCAGCAAGTGCATAATGTGTTCCATGTGTCCATGCTACGACCCTACCATGCCGACTTCCGACACGTGATAGAATATGATCAAGTGGATCTGCAACCAGACTTAACATATGTGGAGCAACCCGTAGAAATCATGGATAGAAAAGAACAGGTGCTGAGGAACAAGGTTGTCAAACTAGTGAGAGTTTTGGGGAGGAACCAGAATGTCGAAGAATCAACACGGGAACTAGAGAGCGCGATGCGTGAAAAGCACCCCCAACTGTTTTCAACCTGATTCCGGGACGGAATCCTTTTAAGGAGGGGAGGCTGTAAGAACCCTAATTTTTGCAATATTTTCTTTTATTTAATATCATGTGGCAATGTCAATTTGGAGCCTTTATAGTCATCCCTGTTGTTTAATGGAATTGATTGTCTGAGAAACTATGTTGTTGCATTCATTATATGAGATAAAGGGAAGGTGGTTGAAAGCAAGAGTCTTGTTGTTAGTAAGATTTATAAAACTTGGGATTTGAGAATGATTAGAGTGTTAAAAGATTTATTAAGGATTATGACAAGGAATTATGGACATTCGAGGAATTTACACAATTAAGTACTTAAGGAATTATAGGGGAAATCTCTACGCGACAAAATATTATTACGAGAGATTAATTAAGATACGATACGAATTAAAGATTAGATAATAAGCATTGGTGGGAGAATAATATTACAAGTAGTAGTATTACATGCAAGTGCCATGTAACTAGATAGTTAGAAAAAGGAACTAGAAAACATAAAAGCAAATGTGAATAGTGACTAGCATGGTGGGTGATGTACTTAGGGGACAATAGGGCATGGATGCAACCTAGGCTAGCTTGGCAACATGTGACTACTCCTTACTAACCATAATAATACAAGTCATTCTAGCATTTCTTTTTACCTTTCCAAAACAAAACAAAGCAAAAAACACTTCTCCCCCCCCCTTTGTAAAGCTCTCGGCCGAACCATCTTGGGAGAGAGGGAGAGATTTTCTCTCCAAGCTTTCTTCATCTACAACCTTCCTAGGGCTTCCTTGCATCATAGTAGAGGTATGGTATCAATTTCAAAGCCTTCCATCCATTGGTTCTTGAGTTATAATTGTTAGAAGTTTAGAGAAATGTTAACATAAGTTTATTATCTTTTAGATCTTGCATTGTGAGTGTTGTAGGAGGCCATCTAAGGTGTTTTTAAGTTGTATAAAGATTGTTCAAGGTCTCTAGGAGCTCAAGAAGGTATGAAATCTCAAACCACCCTTGGTTATGTGTTGTTCATGTAGTATGGTAGTAGATCCATGCATTTTAGGGGTTATCTTGAATGTATATGTATTGGATAACATGGATCTTGGGTTTTGATGTTGAGATGATGAATTTTATGACTATGGTGAATATATATATATCTCCATGAGTGTTATGAGTCATGATCTAAGTGTTTTAAGTGGTGTTTATGTTATGGAAGCATGAAAGATGGTTGATCTAAGTGATTTGAGCTTGCTGATTTTGTCCAGGAACTTTGATCTGTGTTGTAGCACGATTTTGAACACCCAAATGATGTCCCCTGATGTCCTACCTTATATTGATGGAAAGATAATTGAATGTAGTTTCTGGATATGTAAGATTCATAGCTAGGTGATGTGTGGATTTTTAGTTATGGCCGGAGGAGTGAATTTTGTTTCTGGACAATGGACTGCATTAAGTGACCCCCTTGTGAACCTTGTTTTAACACCTTAAAAAATATTTGGGATCATGGAAAAATTTGAGAACGTAGGTAATGCAGTGGTGAAGACCACCCAAAAGGAATTGGATTAAAATATGAATATTTGGATTTTATAAAAATGCTAGAGTAAAATTCGCGCAATGAAAAAAGGTCGATTAGTGGAACATTATTCTAGGGTTAGTGGTTATGGTTCGAACGTGGTAACTAAATTAAGTCGAGTAAGTGACGAGCGTAAACGAGTGATGTCATGGACCTATAGTGGGGCTAGGGAGTCATAAGACGAAGTCGTTAAGTTAATTTCGTATCCCCTTAAAACCCCGTAATTTGAAAGAAGTTGTTAAGGTACTAACGAACGATTATTGTTTATGCATAGATCGTTCGAATTCGCACGCTCGACCACCCCAACCAAACCAAGGCAAGTTTACTTTTCAAAACTTATCCCTATACAAGGATTTTCACTGTTGTGTTTGTAGTTTTCAAATTATATCAAATGCTATGTTTATCGAAGTATTGATGCAATTGAGATTGAACAAGTACATGTATGCTTTTACCCCTTGAACTTAGATTGAAATGTTTTCTTCGGACAACGACTCTAGCAATAGAGGTCGTAGCGGTCCGTATATACTATTGACCGGGGAGCGGTATATTATTATATCGTATCTATATTGCGAAAACCCGAAGGGGCATTCGGGTGGTATCGTATATTCAAATAACTATTATTATATCTTCGTAAATACTCGAAACCCTATCTTGGATTAAAAGTTTATTTATTAAATAATTATTTTATTAATTATTAATATTAAATCTTAAAATATCATTTAATAATTATTGTTCACTATTTTAAAAACAAAGCTAATCCAAGATACCTTTAATACTTTCAAACTCGAACTCTTTCGAACTCAAAACATTTTCGAAAACCCCGGTCAGGTTTTGCTTCTTGTACGTTTTTCAAGAATTATCGGTCGACTGAGGTCGAACTTCAACTACTCGAATTTTCTATCAAAATGATTTTTGAAAAGAAAAGAAAAAGGGGACTCTGGAAGGTGTGGGAATCGTTGACGAACGATTCCCGGGATGTGTAAGCGGCCGTGAGCCAGGCGGTCCATCAATTATTATTCCGGCCCAGGTGTTGCCGAAGGATGATTACGGATGTAGTTTTCATCGAGGGTGATTACGGATGTAGTTTTCACCCAAGGGTAGTTACGGATGTAGTTTCTATCCTTTTACTAGTAGAGAAGACCCGCGGATTATTGGACTTGGATGTGGCGACTGATCATCGTCAATCCTTGTCAGGTTTTTATGTTTTCTTCCAGTCCCATCCTCCACTTTGGAAAAATACTCAAACACTGCTTCTTGGGCCTAAGTGCCAAGTTGCCGATAGTGTGGTTTTTGATGAGAAAATATTGACATCGTGCAGTATCTGGAACTGCAAGATTTTCTATAAAGATTGGCACGTGTTAGTGCACTCTTGCAATTGTTTCAAAGAATGAAATGTTTTTGTATGAGAAACCTTCTAAGCTAATGGAAGGATAGAGGTTTGCAATGATGTATTCCCTGTACAGTATGTTAATCGTAGAGTGTTTTGCCGAAAATGATATATTAATATGTATATATTTTCAAACTTGAGATATATTGAAATGGGAACCTTATAAGGGGTTCATATGTTATCCTAAAGCTCCTTAGTGAGTATAGATGTTTTATTCAAACTCGGGCACATACATTGTCTAATTATGTTTTGAAATCTGAGATATATACCCATATAGTTGGGAATGTTTTCGAAATAAACCACATTATTATTTTACAAAATAGTGAACTTGCTGAGAATTATGTAGCTCATTCTTGCTTTATAAAAACTTTTCAGAAAGGGAAGAATTTGGCCGATTAACTCCGCACCAGCAGAAGAGGAGTAGAAGAATTACCGGGAGATGATTTAGTCCCTGATAAATACTACAGAGTAGTCTGATAGGTTTTCAACTGTAATAGTAAGACTTGTCTTCAAGTGTAGTTGTATAAGTGGAATTGCGTAAGACTCTGGATTGTACAGATGAATTGTAATATTTAGTGTTACTTTTGGTTATCGTTTCTGAGGCTCTAACTTGATTGTGTGTAAGATTGAGGTATGGATGGATGTATTGTTGAGTTGTAAAGTTAATACAGGTATGATATAGTTGGATGATGATGTGATGACCTGAATCTTTGACCTCAGATTTGGGGGCATCACAATTCATTGACCTAGTCGATTCCTAACCAAGCATTTATACTTACAAGGTTAAATAGAAGAATTGTTTTTTTTTACCTGCATCTGTATCCGGCTTTTTCAATGCTTCTCCTAAGGTCATATTGTACACCCTGGCAGTAGGTCTATTGGAAGAAGTCATACTTTGTCCCGGCGCAGATGACCCACCGGAACGGCAATCTCTAGCAAAGTGTCCTAGTTTTCCACACTGGTAACACTTGATATCAATCTTGTCGGTTGATGGGCACTGGCTAAGATAATGTCCTTTTTGTCCACACTTATAACAAGTTACTCCCAACACCCTACACACTCCTGTATGTTTCCTACCACACGTGTTACAATCTGGTAATGGTGGTCGTGGTTGATTGGACTGAAACGTTCCTGAAGACTTACCACCCTGGTTCACCGTCTCACTAGTAGCCTTATTATTTCCTGACCTTCCCACAAACTTAGATTTTTGTCCTTTACCGACCTTGCTAAAATAACTTCCTTCACTTGCACCTACTTTCTAGCCCTCAAATTTCCTTTTCTTACTTTCTCGACCTATCTGATTTTGCTCACTCTCAGCTTCTATAATAGATGCTTTTTGAACTACCGCAACATAATCAGTTAACTCAAATGGTGCCACTCTCGTCCGTAGCCATGGTTTCAATCCCTGCTGGAACTTTTTGCTCGTTGTTCCTCAGTACGCACAAATTCTGGAACAAATCTAGACAGTTCAGTAAACTTAGTTTCATATTCCTCCACTGTTAGGTTATCCTGCTTTAACTCCAAAAATTTTATTTCCATTTGATTTTCCAAGTACCTAGGGGAATACTTATCATGATGCTGCTTTCTTGAAGTTTCTGCAAGTCTCAAAAGCAAAGGTAGGAGGAGATGCCTTGTTGTACAAGAGAAGTCTCAAAGACCAAATTGAATATCTAACAGTAATTCCAAGGAAGCTGAATCAAATCTATCTCAGGGAAATCATGATGGTGGCCAATGGCAAGATATGGCACCTATCTATTGACACATTGAAAGCCCTTAAATTCACTGAGATTGATGCCATCTTGGAATTAATTGAGCAAAAAGGGGAGAACAACAGGAGTCTGTACACTGAACTGAGGAATGGTCAACAAGCTAGACTTCCTGAAGTATGCATTAAACCAAGAACCATCTTCTATCAGTCTGGTACAAGAATTCAAGATGTTAATCAGTTAGTTATTCCCAGTAATCTCACCCCTCGAAACCACAGACTCATTATTGCTGTTGCTGATCAACTACAAAAGAAGGGTGGAGTCAGAACTGCTGAAGAGTTGGAAGCACTACACATCCTAAGATCATTCATTGCTACTGGTGTAATTCCAGAAATGGCTCAGCCTAGGAGGAATAAGGATGATAAAGATGATGATAAAAGTGATGGGAGGAGAAGTCATCACAGGAGTGATAAGGATGGTAAAAGTGAGAAGAAGAAAGATAGCAAGGACAAGAAAAATGATGATGACCAAGGCAAAATCTATGAGAGGAAGATTGGAAAATAGCAAGTCTTAGGCATTGCTAGCAGTAACCTCACCACAACATAAGACTCTGAGTCTAGGGTGAATACTGTTAGTAATGACCTACCAAAATCTGATTCAATGGCTTCTGCAACTGTTTTGCCACATCAAGAAGAGAAGAAGATTCAAGTTAAGAAACCATGTGTATGTTTCATAAAGCAAACTGCTAATGGAATACTACTATGGTCTACCAACAAAGGTCAAAAATTTCTGCCAAGCAACCATGTAAAGAGGAGTAAATTTAAGCATGCTGCAAAAAGGGTGAAGTTATCCAAGTCAAAGGCACTGACAATTATTCCAGGATTGAACCTACCACCTCGGATGAAAACTATGATGAAGACCAACTGCAGTTTCTATGGGCTCAAAGAATCTATCATGTTGCCATTGTTGATGATTTTCTTGAAATTAAATATACTGATGGAAGACAGAAGAAATTCAGACAAGGAACATGTCAGCACTGGGGTAGGCTATATGATATAGAAAGGATAATTGCAATGTTGGATTCTGAAGACAGAGTGGAAAGGATATGGAAGCTAGAGTTAATTGACTTTGTCAAAATGAAAAGAGATCACCAGGCAGAAAGGAAAAAGAATAGTGAAGAGCTACTAAAGAACAGGGAGGAGGAGTTGGCTGCAATGGAAGCAAAGGCTGATGAATTGAGAGCTATGGGTCTGTGCAGAGTCAAGTTTAATCCTTACATCATTGAGTACAAGAAATATGGTAGAAATGTAAAAATTAGAATGGACTACATCAATTCCTATTCTGAGAAACAGGTGAATGAAGTACTCAAGGATTTGTCAGGCTCCCCTCTAATTGAAGAACTCACTGCAATGGAAGACATTATTCTTGCCATGGAGGAAAATGCAAAGAAGAAAGCCAAAGAAGCTGAAGAGAAGATGAAAAATGAGAATCTGCAAGCCAAAGCTCAAGAGATGAATCCAAAAGGATATGGCTAGTAGTTTCTTATAACTTGTAAGAATACTTCTATGTACTTTCTTCAATCAATCTACATACCTGTACTTTTAAAGTTTTATCTTTATGTATGTTAGGCTTGTTATCAGACATGAAATTGTGACTAAGGGTCTTACTCACAATTTGGGGGAGATTGTTAGTCACAGAGGCATGCCTGTTTACATCAAATAACAAGCCTAATTGTCTGTAATGCTTTGCATTACTTACATGACCTCTTAACTGAGGGAACCTCTAGTTGTAGAGTCTCTACTTGTTCTGTACTTGTAATAGGCACCAAATCCTAGTTGTGTAACTGTACTTATATAGTCAAGAATAATGCTTGAAAGAAGTTCCAAGGTTCATGCCTCAAGCAAGGAGATAAAGACTGTCAAATAATCACAGTTGGGATTTGAAGAAAGTGAAGAATTTGCCTAAGTACCAATTCGAGAAGTACATTTGTCTATTCGAGAAGTCTAGCATTCGAGAAGTTAGGGATTCAATATCTCAGAAGACACTATTCGATATCTCTGAATACACTGTTCGATATCTCATTCAATATCTCAGAGATTCGATATGTCTATTACTCTGTTCGAGAACTCAAGAAGTCAACAAGTCAAAAGTGGTATTCGAGTTCTCAAGGAGTCAACAAGTCAAAGTTCCATTCGATATCTCAAGGACTCAGAAAGCTATTCGATATCTCAAGGATTCGATAAGTCAAGTGTTCTATTCGACAACTCAAGGAATCCTGATGAAAAAGAGCTATTCGAGAAGTGTTAACTCGAATAACATGTAGAAGGGGGGGTTGAATACAAGTTATATAATCGTGTCTGATTTTTGCTTGGTTATATGAACAAGAATAAACGAATGAATCAAACTCTGTTTGTATTAATAAGATCAAATACAAACTCTACCAAAGGTGTACAAATACCTTTAGCAGCTGCTGACAAAACAAATCTCTCTCTCTGTTTGTTTCGAACTCTCGAATACAAACCTTATACAGAGCTACGCACACGAACTTACAACTCACACTTGTTCGACTCTTTTTACAATGATATAGAGAGAGTATTTATAATGCTTCCTATCAACTAATTACAGAAAGATAATCTATACATGACAATGTTCTGCCGTCCAGTTGATAGTTTCCATCAATAGAAAATTCTTCCCTTCATAATATCTTCTTGCTTGTTCTTCAAACAACGATCCTGTTTTATAGCACTTGCCAGTTTCTGTAGCATCCATAATGACATCATCAGTAACACGACTGATATCAGGATTCCCTCTTGCATCAGGATCTAATCATCCTATCAGTACTTGATCAGTATTTGACTTGACATATCAGGATTCGATCTCAGTTCCTGACATGTAGTACTTGATGCACTGTTCATTCCTGACTAAACTTTACAGATAACTGTCTAACACATATTTCCTATACAAGGTGCTAAATCCTTTATAAGATCAGGATATACAAGAAGTATAAGTAAAATTCTATTCTTAACATCACAACTCATGAATTATTCCTAACAATCTCCCCCTATTTATGCTTTAAAATCTGAAGCATAAATCTGAGTTGTTGATGTCAAAACATATAACAATACAATCAGAATAGAATTTATGAATTCAAAAAATCATGAAATTAAGTACCTCCTCTTTTTAGATATAGACATAGTATCCAGTACTTAGACGAAAGAATTCAACTATTTGACGCTTCTTTTCCTTTACCACTTCCATGATGAGATTCACCTCTGTCACAATTTTTATCTCCCCCAGTTCTTATTTTATCCCCAGTCTGTTGTTGTTGTTGTCTTTGAATTGTCTTTATCTCCCCCTTTTTGACATCAGCAACATTAATTCCAAGAGATTCAGTAACAGAACAAATGAGATTCATCAGAACTGCTTGATTTTCCATAATAGTGACTTGGTTATCTTCAAGTGTTTGAAGTCTTGATTGAATTTCAACTTGAGATTTCTGAATATCTTGTAGAACTTCAGAATTGACTTCAATGTTGGAAGTGTTTGGAATATCTTCAGATTCAAGTCTTGTAGAAGAAGTTGCCTGTGTAGAATGATATTCAAGTAATAAAAATCGATTAGAGTTACAAACATCTTCATCTTTCTGATCTGAAGCTGCAATATGATCATCTTGTCCTTCACTAGTATTCTGTGTACTAACATCTACAAATCCTGACGCCTCCTTAGATTGATCAGATACTGTTGATGTCTCAATTCTGGCTGATATTAGAAGTACAAACAAAGGAATACTTGGATCATTAGGAATATCTTCTGGTATTGATGATGTAGAAGTTTGTCTTAGCCTTTCACCTCTTCTGTTTATAATTCCTGCAAGCCTTTCTTTTTGCTTCTGATCTTTAACTTCTGGCTTTGAGTTGTGCTTTTCTAAGTCATTCTTCTTATACATCTTGATAAAAGAATAAGTACCAGCATCCATACCAAGATTATTAGACCAAGATTCAGGAAAAACCTGATCCCAGAAATCAAACGATGGTTTCATAATTTTCTCTCCCTCACTATGGAGTTGATCATCCATACCCTCAATCTCACTTTGACTATCTAAAGTCAACACTCTTTCTACCTCTCCTTTTTCCTGGTCAGGAGCCAGCCGCTCTGATTGTGGATCAATATCCATCTTTTCAAGTGTATCACTCAAATTTGGATAAGTGCTCTCATGACCTACAGAAAAATAGAGTTTAGAAGAAGTTTTTATACCTGAACTCACATGGAGAGAGGGTTCCTCATATGGCAAGGGGCTTGAGGTTTTCTCCAAGGAGTGAGCTGCTATAGTCTCTGAACCCTCACAAACATCTACTTTCCTTCCAGAGACTACAGGCTCCAGTATACCACTTTCAGGTTCTTTACTAGACTCTGATGTCTTCAGTAATACTTCATTAGACACCATAGTTAGTACATCACCATCTTTAAGTGTTGTTTGCTGAGACTCACCCTCAAGGTGGATAGACTCTGACTAAATAATATTTATTTGATCTTCAAGAAAATCAGTCAAAGTTATTCCTCCCATACCATAGAGTTTCTCACTTGCAATTTCAGTCATCACAGAAGACCTTTCAACATCAGCTATCACAGCTCCTGAGTCATCCAACCTCTGAATAGATGGTTCTTGTGTTGTAGTGACCGTGATCTGATTTTTTCTACTATCCACCACTGGTGCAATAGTATCTTCTGTTGACTGCATTCCTCTAGCTACTTCCTCCTGTTGTTCACCTTGAGCTGAAGCATCTTTAATAATAACATCCTTGTCAAATAAATATGCATGAAGTGATTGAAGTGCAACATGCTTCGAGAGTCCAAATTTCTTGACTAATTGCCTTCTGACAGATACATAGAAATACATCTTCATTAAGTCAAGTCTTTGATGTAGAAGTCCATATTCATCTGGAAATAAAAGTTTTGGTACTCTTTCAACCAGAAAATCTAGAACAGGCCTTGACAACTTCACTTTGAGAGAAATTAGTCCCATAGCCAGTCTGTATGATAATGTAGTTTCCCATGAAGAATCAATATCCAGATCTCTATAGTCATTTGCTGACTTGATTGTAGCTTCATTTGTAGAGACCTGCATGATATTAGTTGGACTAGACTCTATGTGTGTAGGTGACAATTGAATCTTTCTCCTTGTTCTCCTGGTATAGTGAGCAAAAGATTTACCCTGAGAAGACTCAAGAGGTGTAGACATAGAATTGATCTTGGGATGAGATCCTTTTTCAAT
This sequence comes from Kitagawia praeruptora, assembly GCA_037693485.1. Lineage (NCBI taxonomy): Eukaryota > Viridiplantae > Streptophyta > Magnoliopsida > Apiales > Apiaceae > Kitagawia > Kitagawia praeruptora. The sequence continues at coordinate 104,053,219 of CM075350.1, forward strand.
AGACACAGTCTTTTGAGAGACAGTATCCAGTAACTGTTTTCCCTTTTTAAGTACTACAGTCTTTTGAGAAACTGCAGCCTGGCTGTGACTAGGTGCTTCATCTCTTTGTCCTAGCTTAGAAAGTCGAATTGCAACATTCAATTCTTCTCTCTCAGCAAGAGATATATTATCATCATCTTCACTAGAACTACTACTACTACTTGACACAACAAATCTTCTCTTCCTTACAACTGATGTCTTTTGAGAAACACCAGAGGTTGGTTTCTTTGAAACAATAGGCTGTGGATTAAAACTTTGTTCTTGAATTGTTTAAGAGACTATAACGTTTTGGGCTACTTGGGTAGACACAGGTGGGTTCTCCTCCAAATGAGATTCCTGAGCCATTTCACCACAAAAGAAAGAAGAATTGTAGAGAGTAGGAAGATGAGTTTTAAGAATTACCTGAACATGACGTGGATAATGAATTACAGGTATTTCATCTAGATTCTTTTCATTGTCCTTCTTTGTAATGTCAGAGAAAATTCTCTTTTGTTGTGCATAAGAAGAAACACAATGTTCTCTACCAAATCTAGTTTCAACATCAGGAATAAAATGGTTAATAAACAGTTGTATAAATCTATGATAATAAACCATTTTCCTGTTTTGATCTCTTAACCCAAGTTAAATACACATCTGACTTAAGATAATGTGACCAATGTTAATTATTCTATCATAAAGCAAACTATAAGCAATATGTGAAGTTACAGAAGTAATTTGATCAAAAGAACTACATTTACCAGTAAAGCATTTAGCTAATTGATCAAAGAAGAAAGACCACTCTTTCCTAAGATAAGATCTTCTTAACTAGCTCATGTTATCTAAAGGTCCATTATAACCTAATGCAGATAACATAGTTCTAACATCATCATCAGATGGTACATTCTCATAATTCAAACTAACAGGTAAGTGAAGTACTGAATTAACAACAGATTCAGTAATATCAAAAGAATCTTATCCTAAGTGTAGAACAATCTTACCTGATTGACTCTGAGTAGAATCAATTACCTCAGCATTCTCCCAAACTTGTGTAACAGCTGCTTGATTAATTTGTGGAGATGCTGTCAATGCATAACTTAATGGTCCATACGCCAGGAAGTCCATGATTGGATGAAAATCAGTTGACACTCCTTCCTTGTTGGTGATAGCTGCTACATGATTGTTTGTCATAAAATCAAAGTCACCAAACTTGAAGGCTACTGATTTAGGTAATCTTCTTTGAGCTGCCATTTTTTATCTGAAAAGAACTTGAAAAATTCTTGAAATGGATTAGTGATTTTGAAAACTAGAGAGTGTTTTTGCTTTAGAGAATGTGAAATTAGAGAAAGCAATTACACGATTAGAGTTTCAAAACAGATATATTTCACAAATCTTTCAGACCACTATCCCACGTTGACACGTAGATTGACAGGTGTTAGTCCCTAAAAAGTGCGGTTACCCACAATTTTTGGAAAATAAAATCCAAAATTGATTTTCATAAAATAAATCAGGGTATTATCATGATAAAAAATCAATACTAATCAGCTTCATTTTCATGTTGTGACCTCTCATCAAAATAATCACAAAAAGCAATGTGATTTAAAAATAATAATAATTCTCAAATCCTGATGGTCACACTTGAAATCCTGATCAATATCATCCTGATTCCAGAGACTTAATATGGAGTTTCCACGTGGCATCTTTCTTTTATCTAAAAAAGAAATAAACAATTAATCTGAACAAAATCAACTGGTTAGATATATTCGACATTTCTTGAAAACAAGAAATACAATCACACGCAATAATTAGCATCTGACTTCATTAAAAATTCCAAGTGACTGTTCAGCTTCTCACGTCTTTCTATAAAAGAAATAGACGTCTTATGCCATTCTCCATAACCCTTTCAATTTCTTTTCTTCTCAACAATGATTCTCAAACCAAAATTCCATTCAAACCCATTCTTTAGGTTTTTCACAGTCGATGAACATCCTGTTCTTGATCATCTCTTTGAAGAGACAATTTTTCTCATCGAACCAATTATGAATGGAGTAGTTTCAGATAATATCCAGAGGTTTCTCCTAGAATATCCATCTGTTGGATACAATCTTCCCCTAACCTCCTCAAAACTTGAGGATGAAGAATTTGGCCGAGAGTCTGAGGTTGATCTTGATGGAGATGCTATTCATTTAAGTTAGCTACTCTCATTCAAGTCGCCCAGACAAGGAATCCAAGAATAGACGAGGCTGTTCAAATCCCCTGATGGATTTCTTGATGCTCCTTGTCCTGTATCTCAGAATCCATATCATTAGACAAGTACAAGATTATAAGTAGAAGTTAGACAAAAAGATGTTGTATTTCATTTCCATGTATGTAATGCGTTCAATTAATGAAAATACAATTTCTTATTATCTACTTGTCTTTTGATTACTGACTGATATATAAATTATCAGTATGCAAATATTAAAATTTGCTGGCATAGACTTAACACTTCACAGAATTAGATTACTACACAAAGTAAACGTCAGGATCTGAAACAATTTTCACAATCCTGATACTGACACAATACTGATGACATCAGCATCCTGATACAAATCTAATCCTGATGATTATTAACAAGTCTATCATACTGAAATTTATCAAGGCAAAGTGTTATAGCTAAAGCATTTAACAATCAAATATAGATCCTGACAAGAATATCAAGTCTATAAGCTAAAAACAACATACCTTGCTACTTTTGCAGATGTTAAAGATCTAGAAATTTAACATTCCTAACTCACTTACTAATCTACTGAATGTAGTTTCATCAAGTGGTTTAATTAGAATATCTGCAAGCTGTTTGTCAATAGGAACAAAATGAAGTTCCACGGTACCATTCTCAATATGTTCTCTAATAAAATGATACCTGACATCAATGTGCTTAGTCCTTGAATGTTGAACTGGATTTTCAGCAATTTTGATAGCACTAGTATTATCACAAAACATAGGAATATTACTAAGTGTCATACCATAATCCATCAACTGATTTCTTATCCAAAGGAGCTGTGCACAACAACTGCCTGCTGCTATGTACTCAGCTTCTGCAGTTGAGGTTGAAACAGATTGTTGTTTCTTGCTTGCCCAAGAAATCAATCTATTTCCCAAGAATTGACATGTACCTGTAGTGCTTTTCCTGTCTATCTTACACCCTGCATAATCAGAGTCTGAATAGCTAATTAGGAAGAAATCAGATTCTCTAGGGTACCACAAACCAAGATTTGGAGTTCCTTTGAGATATCTAAAAATTCTCTTCACAGCAATTAAATGAGATTCCTTAGGATCACTTTGGAATCTAGCACATAAACAGGTAGAAAACATTATATCTGGCCTACTTGTAGTTAGATATAACAATGAGCCTATCATGCCTCTATAACTAGTATTATCCACACTCTTTCCATTAGGATCAGAGTCTAGTTTAGTGACTGTTGCCATGGGTGTTTTTGCAACTGCACAGTCTTGAAAGTCAAACCTTCTTAAAAGATCTTTGATATACTTTGACTGATTAATGAAAATACCAGTCTCAGTCTGTTTGACCTGCAAGCCTAAGAAATAATTTAATTCACCCATCATGCTCATCTGATATTTAGACTGCATAAGCTTGCTAAACTTAGCACACAACTTTTCATTAGTAGAACCAAAAATAATATCATCAACATAAACTTGAACTAAAAGCAATTCACCTTTTATCTTTCTAAAGAATAGAGTTTTTTCAATTGTACCTCTTGTGAAGCCATTTTCAAGAAGAAATTTAGACAAAGTCTCATACCATGCTCTTGGTGCCTGCTTTAGTCCATAGAGTGCCTTGTCAAGTTTGTAGACATGATTTGGAAATTTTGGATCAACAAATCCAGGTGGCTGTTCCACATACACTTCCTCATCAAGTTTGCCATTTAGAAAAGCACTCTTTACATCCATTTGGTATACCTTGAATTTTGAATGAGCTGCAAATGCAAGAAACATTCTGATTGCTTCCAATCTTGCTACAGGTGCAAAGGTCTCATCATAATCAATGCCTTCTTCCTGAGAATAACCCTTGGCCACCAATCTTGCTTTGTTTCTTACAATCATACCAGATTCATCTAGCTTGTTTCTGAAAACCCATCTTGCACCAACAATAGATCTATCTTTAGGTCTTGGTAACAGTTTCCAGACTTTGTTTCTCTCAAACTCATTTAACTCCTCCTGCATTGCAATTACCCAATCAGGATCCTGTAAGGCTTCTTCAACCTTCTTAGGTTCATTCTTTGAGAGAAAACAACTATACAAGCATTCATTTTGAATTGATCTTCTAGTTCGAACACCACTATTTGGATCACCAATAATCAAATCTTTAGTATGATCCTTTGTCCATTTTCTAACAGGTGGTAGGTTGACTCTGCTAGATTCTCCCCCTAAGTTAGTGGTATCTCTTGTAGAAGAATTCTCTCTGCCTTCAATAACTCCCCTTTGATCAATAGAATCAGTAGATTCCATATTGCTGCTAGTTACTGATCTTTCCTCAGTAGACTCTGAAAAATCAGTTCCTGATGGAGTAGACTCTGAATAGCTAGTCTGCTCCTGATGATCACTGTGTTCTCTTTGATTTATTTGCTCCCCCTCAACAGTAGCATTCTTTTGAGAAGCAATAGAAATTTTCTTCTGGAGAACCTTCATCATCACTGGAGAGTATCTCAGAATTCTTCAGATTTTCAAATTCCAATTTGTCATGGCTTTCATCAGTTTGCAGAATTCCAAATTTCTTATCATCAAATGCAACATAAATTGATTCCATAACAATGTGAGTTCTGATATTATAAACTTTGAAGGCCTTAGATGCTGAATATCCTAAAAAGATTGCTTCATCCGATTTGGCTTCAAATTTTCCAAGTTGTTCTGGATGAACTTTTAGGACATAGCATTTGCATCCAAAGATGTGAAAGTATTTCACACTTGGTTTCTTTCCTTTGATCATCTCATAGGGAGTTTTTCCATGACTATTTACCCAGGTACAATTTTGAGTCAAACATGCAGTGTTAATAGCTTCTGCCCAAAAGTAGGTTGGAAGTTTTTCATCTGCAAGCATGGTTCTTGCTGCCTCCATGAGAGTCCTGTTCTTTCTTTCCACTACACCATTTTGCTGAGGTGTACCAGGTGCAGAAAATTGTTGAGTAATTCCATTGTCTGCACAATACTCCTCCATTGTAGAATTCTTGAATTTTGTACCATTGTCACTCCTAAGTACTTTGACTTTGTACTCAGAGCTATTCTGAATATTCTTGACAAGGTCAATGATTTCCTGAGGAGCTTCATCCTTCTTGTGTAGAAAGAACACCCATGTGAACCTTGTGAAATCATCCACTATCACTAGAGCAAATCTTTTCTTGTTGATAGACATAATGTTTACTGGACCAAACAGATCAAGATGTAGCATGTGAAATGGTTCAATAATTGAATTCTCAGTCTTGCTCTTGAAAGTGGTTCTTCTCTACTCTCCAAGCTGACATGCATCACAAAGTCCATCTTGCACATAATTTGCCTGAGGTAGGCCTCTCACCAGATTGTGCTTAACAAGTTGATTAAGCTTCTTGAAGTTAAGATGTGAGAGCTTCTTGTGCCAATTCCAGCTTTCATCACTTGTTGCTTTGCTGTAGAGACATCTAACAATTCCTTTAGATGTATTACTTAAGCTGGCTTCATATATTTTACCATGTCTTTGACCAGTTAGAACAATGTCTCCATTCTGCATATTCAATATTTTACATCCTTCTCTGTCAAAGATTGATTTGTAACCTTTATCACCCAGTTGACTTATGCTTAAAAGAGTATGTTTCAAGCCTTCAACCAGTGCTACATTTTCTATGATGACATTCTCCAAAATAGTTGAGCCATATCCCAGAGTTTCTCCTTTGTTGCCATCTCCAAAAGATATTACTGGGCCAGCTTTCCTCTCAAACTTTGTAAGCAGGGACTTCTTTCCAATCATATGTCCAGAGCATCCACTGTCCAAGATAATTGAATGCTTCTTTCCTGTGCCCTGCAAACAAAAAGTAACTAGTTAGAATTTTTTAGGACCCAACTTTGATTGGATCCTTTCTTACTAGATTTTGAAACAACATGTTTTGAGAATTTTGCCTTTACTTTACCTGTTGTAGAGTCAACTTTAGACTCTGATTTCACAAACTGTTTGTGACTAGGAATTTCAGATTTCAAAGAATAATAGTCATAATACAGTTCATGATATTCTCTACACATGTAAATGGAATGAAGTAAACTACCACAATGATAACAAGCTTTTTGTGGTTGGTATTGAATTTTCTGAGTCTTGGGGAATCTGGACTCAGTTTTCCAAGAAGGTTTTTGATTGCAGTCTAGGGCCAAATGATTATGATTTCCACACTTATAGCATTTTTTCCTAGGTGCATCAGGTACATTCTTGTAATTATTCTCTTTGTTAATACCTTCCTTTCCATTCCTATTTCTCTTGATCTTGCTAGACTCTGAAAGACCATCTAATCTCTGTTTCAACTGAGACTTAGACAGAAACCCTATGTTTACATTCTTAGGTTTCTCTCACACTTTCTCATCTGAATTACTATTGTTAATCCTTTTGTGTACAACAGGGGTACCTTTTGAATCAACAAATTTAACATGATTAGGTTCAGAAACAATTTTCTTACCTTCATATTTAGATGTGCTAGCTTCTACTTTACTATCATCATTGACAATAGCTACTTTTTCTTCTTGTCTAGCCTTATCAAAACCTAAACCATTAACCTTACCACGAATTCCATTTTCGATGATTTCTTGTGTCTTTTTACCAGAAATGTTAATGGTCTTAATCACATCTCTCTCTTCCTCTAGTTCTTTTCTGACATAGTCATAAGCCTCAAGAATAACACTGTAATCATGCTTAGCTTTATCAGAACTTAACTTGTATTCTTCCATTTGAATTAACTCAAATTCAAGAAAATTATTTCTATCAACTAATTTATCATTCTTAACCTTAAGTTCATCTCTTTCACAAGTAAGAATTCTAAAATTAGTCATAAGATTCTTAAACTCAGCATGGATAGATTTAATTTCATCAGAATTTAAGTTATCAAATGAATCAAGAGAGTGAAATGATACCTTAACAGAGGATGGAGAAGTTTTCTTTGGAGATCCAGGTTTATCTGAAACATTTGCCATGAGTGCAATGTTGTCATAATCCAATTCATCTTCAGAATCACTGGAATCAGCCCAATCCTTCTGTGTGACCATAAGTGCATTACCCTTTCCTGAATTCCTAGGCTTCTTACACTCACTAGCAAAGTGTCCAAGCTCGCTGCAATTAAAGCACTTGATCTTGGCCTTATCAAGCTTGACAATTGTACCTTTGCCTTTGTCACTCTTCTTCTCCTCCTTCTTTTGAAAAGGTCCTTTGCTAAATCTTCTCCTGTTGAATCTTCCTTTCTTAAAATATTTAGCAAACATAGCAAAGAGTTCGTGCATCTCAGATTCAGAATCATTGTTGTCAGAGTCTATATCAGTAGTCTCTGACTCAGAACTTTCTTTACTTTTCTTCTTCCTTGAGTTCTTTACAGCAATCTCTTCATGCTGTTCTTCCGGAAGCTTCTTTAATTCAGATTGAGCAGTAAGTGCAACAGTCTTCATCTTTCCTTCACTCCTGCTCTTCTTCTGCTGATTGTCAAGTTCATAAGCTCTCAGTTTTCCATATACTGCCTCTAATGATATTTCATCCAGATCATTAGCTTCCTCAATTGCAGATATCTTCTCATTGTAGAAATCAGGCAAAGCTTTCATGAACTTTGTATTCATATCCTCCAAGTCATAATATTTACCATGCATGGCCATCTCATTGATGAGTTTTGTAAACCTATCAAAGGTATCAGTAAGTGACTCACCAGACTTGGATTCAAAGTACTCATACTGTTGTATAAGTAGTGTCCTCATATTCTTCCTGACAGGCTTAGTTCCTTCATAGTGAACCTTAAGATTGTCCCATATATCCTTAGCAGTTTTACAAGAGAGAACATAGTTAGTGAGAACAGAATCAAGACTGTTGAATAATATGTTTCTCACTTTAGCATCTTTAAGAACATTCTCCTTGTCCTTATCTGACCACTCAGATTTTGGCTTCTCTGCTGTATGTTCTGGAACAACCACACCATCAACAGTTGCTTGTCCAATGACCTTTGTTGGAACAAAAGGTCCATCTCTGATTCTGTCAAGATAATCAGGATCTGTTGATTCCAGATGATGCAACATCTTTACTTCCCATAGAGTATATTCGTTTCTCTTGAGCATAGGAATCTTAGTATTCCCATCCTTGTAACCAGACATGATTGCAGATCTTTATGATTATTCGAAATCAACCTGCTCTGATACCAATTGTTAACTCAAATAACTTGTAGAAGGGGGGTTGAATACAAGTTATATAATCGTGTCTGATTTTTGCTTGGTTATATGAACAAGAATAAACGAATGAATCAAACTCTGTTTGTATTAATAAGATCAAATACAAACTCTACCAAAGGTGTACAAATACCTTTAGTAGCTGCTGACAAAACAAATCTCTCTCTCTGTTTGTTTCGAACTATTGAATACAAACCTTATACAGAGCTACGCACACGAACTTACAACTCACACTTGTTCGACTCTTTTTACAATGATATAGAGAGAGTATTTATAATGCTTCCTATCAACTAATTACAGAAAGATAATCTATACATGACAATGTTCTGCCGTCCAGTTGATAGTTTCCATCAATAGAAAATTCTTCCCTTCATAATATCTTCTTGCTTGTTCTTCAAACAACGATCCTGTTTTATAGCACTTGCCAGTTTCTGTAGCATCCATAATGACATCATCAGTAACACGACTGATATCAGGATTCCCTCTTGCATCAGGATCTAATCATCCTATCAGTACTTGATCAGTATTTGACTTGACATATCAGGATTCGATCTCAGTTCCTGACATGTAGTACTTGATGCACTGTTCATTCCTGACTAAACTTTACAGATAACTGTCTAACACATATTTCCTATACAAGGTGCTAAATCCTTTATAAGATCAGGATATACAAGAAGTATAAGTAAAATTCTATTCTTAACATCACAACTCATGAATTATTCCTAACAAGAAGTAATTCGGTATGTCAATATAACAGTGTTCGAGAACTCAGAGTTATCGATCGAGTCAATTCTAGTTCTCGAATCACTTACTTAGTCACTTCTCGAATACATTCTTGGAGACAAAATACTGGAGAAATTGTACAAGTCAGAAACCTGCAACAAGCCAATGCACTTTATGGACCTCAATCTGTAACGTGCTCTGGAAAGCCTACAAAGAAGTTTGGAGAGATATAGAAGAGACAAAGGGCTAAAGAAGTGGATCTGAACAGGCTTTGCAAAGTCAAATCTGTAACCGTTTGGACTCTTACTCAAATAGGATAGACAGACTAGAAAGTAATTTGTTTTAGCTACCTTATTTGTAGTAAGTAGGTTGTATCCATGTTCTATAAGGATACAGCCTCACTTCCTTAGCAATTAACTTTTGGTGAGTCAAGTTTTTCATATTCATTGTAAGCCATATCTCTCTGAGAAAAACGAAGCTGAGAATACTATCATTTGTATTCACAGATTGTAGCAACCTTTATCTAATAATACATTAGATTAAAGTGATATTGTGACTTGTGTTGTTCTTTATCTGCACCTACATCTTTGCACACACAAACACTTATCTGATACACAGACTCAACAAAAAAAAGTTCAAGAATCCATTCACCCCCTCTGTATTCTTTTACTGTATTCTATACTCAACAATTTCATTTCCAGGTGGTTCATATCAGAAGGGTGCAAATTCATTGATAATTTTCACTTTGCACCAGGTGAATGATAGATGCCCTGGCCTGCAGCTCTATCATATGAAACCCTCTTAGTCATGTGACCAACTCAAGGTAGTTTTAGGTTTAGTAGCCGCATGTATAACTAATGCCCATACATACATTTTTTTGTAGTACTTCATATATTTAAAATGGTAATGTAATTCATTTACTTTTAAGATATATTCTCATGTAAATTTAAAAGGTTTATGATCTTCTTTCACGCTATACACAAATTAGCTATAAAATTTATTATTTATTTACACAATTGGAAAATAAAAAAAGTTATAGAAAAATCAAATAAATTTAATATAGATTGCATTCATGTGTGAATTCTGGATAATATTTATTGATAGTTTGGGTTCATCAAAGAGTTTCTTGAATATTTTGGTTTTATAGTATCAAATACGGAGTATTAATTTTTGTTATTGGAAAAATGAAGTTAAAAACTCATGGATCCTTATTAATTTCATAACATTCATGATTTCAACTTTATGTAAGTAAAAGTGAATGTGATAATTGAAATTGAAAAGTACACCGAAAACATGTCAAAAAAGGGAAAAAGAAAAATTGTTTACTTAAGTGAAAGGAGAGGGTAGCATTCAGACTTATGTGCTTTGTATTTCCATATCCGGAAGGGAAATATCACATTTTTTACAAAAAATAATGTTAATTTTATATTCTTAATTTTTACGGTCACATAACAATCTCTCCGAAGAACCCTTCAAATCATCTCATTTTTTAAGTATTATTATTATTATTAGAACCCTCAGAATAAAACATCTCATTTTTTAAAGTATTACTCATCATTTATGTATACTAGCTTATAACCCGTGCAACGCACGGCTCCTTTTTTAATATCTATAATTATATTAAAATTTTATATGTTATTAATTTACATATCAATTTTTTGTTAAAAAATTAATATATATATATATATATATATATATATATATATATATATATATATATAAGATTCTATACGTTCGATTTAATATTTGTATTGTATCTTGAATTCTTAAAATTTGATTTGAACGATTTTACAGTCCATGTGAAATTAACAAAATAATGTTTTATTCATTGATGGTTTAATTATTATTTTCGAATCAAATCAATGTAGAATCAAACACAGGTTGAATTTATTTGATTTTTTGCGTTGAAAATTCTATTGAAAATTTTGTTGAATATTCAACTAAATTCTATTGGGCCTTAAAAGAATTTGACGATTTTTTGCGTTGAAAATTCTATTCGATTTAGAAAATTTACTTATAGTTGGTTGAATTTATCAAAATCATTTTCAGTATTGAATATACTTATACTAACAACCAAATACAAGTTTTAATATTAGAAAATAACGATTTTCATCTTTTGATTTTAAGACCTAACGATCTTTTTATTTTGGTATATAATAGAAATTTAATGTTATTTATATAATAATTAAATTGGTCTCCTTATTAAGTTATAACTTTTTTTATTTTATACTTTTTTAAAATCCGGGTCTAATATAACTTCTTTTAACTTATAATCTTTTTATACAATAATTTTTTTTATATAGTATAATTTTGATCGTCTATTTTTGAAAAAAAAAATTATATCCAACGGTTAAGATTGTTTTGACAACGACTAATTATAATAGTATCAAAATTTTGGATAAGATATCTTTTACAATTGTTATATATATATAAAAATTAATTAAAATATTGAAAATCATATAGATTTTGAGATAATCTAGAAGAATTTAATACTTATAAAATTGTTTATTAAAAATACTAATTAAATTTGATGAATTTAAATATTTTAAAAAATATTAATTGTGGTATGCTAAAAGCTTCTTAGTTTCCTATCTTTTAGCCGTACACAAAACCCCAAAAGGTCACATCTACGAACATGGAACATATTAATTAAAGCTGGAGTTAAATACTTTAATATTATAATAATTTTCTCATAATTAAGCGAGAGATTATACATTAATATTACATACTGTATTGAACTACTGGTGGGAATAGGAGGCATGTCAATAAATACTCTTCTAGTATAGTTCTGACCTATGGTAATACCTATTATTATTTCTCTTACACTTATTATATAATAGAATATAATTTGTGCTCTATCTTGAACTATTAAAATTTGATTTTGACAATTTTATAGCACGCATGAAATTAACAAAATAATATTTAATTTAGTGATAATTTAAAAATTATTTTCCAATTAAAACTTTAATATTAATAAAATAAAATAAATAAAATTTAATTGTATCATTTTTTAATTATATCCTTTTCATATTATAATTTTCTTTTTAAAATTCAATTCTAATACGACTTTGCTAAATTATATCCTTTTTAGATTATAATATGATATACACATATAATCAACAAAAGAACAGTGCACATCCTCCGAATCTATTGGCATAATATATGTTTCTCTTCCATGGCTTCTTAAAATGTTACCGACTTCAGGAGGGTGAGCCCTCGTAGAATGTTTCCCAGGTAGACAAACATATAAATCTTTCGCCTTTAGTTCATATATAGATTTTTGATAGAATAATGTAATTATAATTGTATTAGGATTTTTTTCCCTTGTATTTATAGATTTTTGATAGAATAATGTAATTATTATTGTATTAGGATTTTTTTCCAATTCATTGTATACATCTTTTTTATTTGTTTATTTGTAATTGATTTTATTTGTTTACATATATTTTATTTGTTTACTAAATTAAAGATATTTTTAAATTAAATTTAGTTCTAATGATGAAGAAAAAAAAACAAATCGATGAAGAAAAGGTATTATAGTAAATTAACAAAGTGAAAATTATAAATAAATATATAAGGATATAATTTATAATCCAACGGATGACTTTTAATCCAATTTTTTAATCCAACGGATCATATGCTTTTGATAGTACAACGACGACGACCAAAAATTTGGATAAGATCTCCCTTATGCTTATTATATATAAAGGGTTTGTTAGGTCCGGAATAACGTAGAAGGGGGGTTGAATATGTTATTTAAAAAAATTTCGATTTTTGAGATGTGAAAAATGAGGTCAACAACTGAATCGAAATAAAACAATTGGTTCGGGAAAATATCTTTGAACTGATAAAAACCCAAGGGGTGTTACAACTTCTAATCCAACGGATTAGCTTCAAAAACTCGAACACTCCTAAGGATAGTTTAGGCACGAGGACCTTCTATCCGACACTTCCTGAAAGCAGGCTAAGCCGACTTTCCTACTAGATGGACTGTCTAGCAGCTTACACAGAGAAGATATTTAAGAGAGAGAGAAAGTTGTGTGTTGAGGTGTGTTTTGAAATGAAATACAAGCAGCCTATTTATAGATTTCTTAAAGTTACTATGCTGCATAGTAACCAAATATTTACGTAAGGGATGATGTATATTATTTTTTTTTATCTGCTCCCTGCTGCTGCAATTCTCTTTTTCAAACATCTGCCGAACTTTGATTTTTCAAAGTTTCCAAAATCAAACATGTGGGCCCCACATGTTTCTTACTTTATGAATAGTACTTTTGGGTACTATTCACATGAATAGTAACTTCGGTTACTATTCACCCGGTGTGAATAGTGATTCCGATGAATAGTAATTCTGGTGTGAATAGTGATTCCGGTTACTATTCATGTGAATAGTGATTTTCGGTTACTATTCATTTTCCTCTTATTCAGCTTCTGAAATGGAGGATATCAACACTGCTCTCAATCATACCTCTTTAACAGTTTTTCTGAGTTAGATACTTCGATTCCTTTGTGAAGATGTTGACGCCTAGTGCAACTGGTCTGGTTCACAGACGACTAACATTCACTCGTGGTCTTCGTATCATGTCTTTAAGAATACTGCCAAGAATTGTGCAACCATAAAAACTTTATTACTGGAATCTTTTGGTCCTTCAACTGAATCATCTGTACATCTTATTTTGTCACTGAGGCTTGATCATTTTAATGAACTTCTTTCAGCGACTTGATCCTTGTTGGTGCCTGATCTTCAAATTTCACGATCCCTGTATAGAGTTTAATATTATTTATCTTTTATCCTAGTTGAGTTATATATGTCCTCTATTACATATTACATTACATTATGCTTTACAATCTCCCCCTATTTGATTGTTAGGGTTTGACAAGCAAATACCTAGAGGATAACTCAACTGATACAAATAAAATACAAAGATAAATAATATTAAAGTACATTCTGGATCATATATACATTTTCCAGATTTCCAAGTGCAAGACAATTGTTCCTCTAGATTGAACATATCTTCAAGTTTGCCTTTGCTTTCTTTCCACATAGCACGAATATTCCAATTAGCTTTTCCTTTCCCAAAATAAAGTTAATTCTGTGTCAACAACCTTTTCCTTGCCCTTATTACGCCTAGTAGCTTCTTGATCATCCACCTTCTCCCCCTCAGTTGGGTTATCCTCCAGAGTAGTAGGATGTGGAGTTGGTAAATTAGACGAAGCTGTCTTCCCCAAGGAATGAATTGCATGACTAAACTGGGATGCCATGGAACTTAATTGAACCTGGAATGCATCATGTTGAATAAGTTGCAAATTTTTAATTTCTGCAATGGACTTACAGATATTTTGCAACTCTTTCTCCATTGTTTGGACCCGTGTAAGGAGTCTGCTATATTCCTTTCTGGTTACATGTAAGAACCCTAATTTTTGGTAATATTTTGTTTTATTTAATATCTTGTGGCAATGTCAATATGGAACCTTTCTGGTCATCCCTGTTGATTAATGGAATTGATTGTCTGAGAAACTGTGTTGTTGTATTCACTATGTAAGATAAAAAGGGAGATTGTGAAGCCAAGAGTCTTATTGTTAGTAAGATTTATAAAAACTTGGGATTTGAGAATGATTAGAGTGTTAAAAGATTTATTAAGAATTATGATAAGGAATTATGGACATTCGAGGAATTTACACAATTAGTACTTAAGGAATTATAGGGGAAATCTCTACGCGACAAAATATTATTACGAGAGATTAATTAAGATACGATACAAATTAAAGATTAAATAATAAGCATTGGTGGAAGAATAATATTACAAGGAGTAGTATTGCATGCAAGCCCATGCAACCAAGTAGTTAGAAATCAAGCAAACTAGTTAGCCATTGGAAGATGAATAGTACCTAGTTACTTGCTTTTCAAAAAGGAGGAGACAAGAAGTACTAGTAGCCATACCTATGTTGTACCATGCTTATACACACACTAATACATATCACCCAATCACATAACCCAATCACTCATCTAACACAAAAATCAAAACACTCTCCCCCCTCCCCCCTTGAAGAACTCTCGACCAAGACAAAAAAAGGAAGAAGAAAATTTCTTCCTCCCCCTTTCCCATCACACATAAATCATAACATAATTCCTAGGTCATCTACATCATCTAGACAAGGTATGTTAGCAATTTCACTCCATTTCATCCACCCAATTTCAAGTTACAAATTGTTAAAACTTGGGTGAATAGTAACCAAGTTTGTTTTTCCTTTAGATCTTGCATTATAAGTGTTGTAGGAGACCATCTAAGGTGTTGTTGAGTTGTGAAAAGCTTATCCAAGGCCCCTAGGTGCTCAAGAAGGTATAAAATCTCAAACCCTCTTGGTTATGTGTTATTTATAAAGTAAGGTAGTAGATCCATGTGTTTATGAGCTAATCTTGGTTGTATATGCATTGGATAGCATGGATCTTGAGTTTTGATGTTGAGATTGTGACTTTTATGACTATGGATAATATATATGTCTCCATGAGTGTTATGAACCATGATTTAAGTGTATTAAGTGTTGGTTGTATGGTGGAATTGTGGAAAATGGTTGATCTAAGTAGTATGTGCATGCTGAGTTTTTCCAGGAGCAATGACCTGCCTTGTAACACAGTTTTGAACACCCAAATGTTGTCCCCTGATGTCCTACCTTATATTGTTGGAAAGATAATTGAATGTAGTTTCTGTAAATGTAAGGTTCATGGCTAGGTGATGTGTAGATTTTAAGTTATGGCCGGAGGAGTGAATTGTGTTTCTGGACTATGGACTGCACTAAGTGACCCCCTTGTGAACCTTGTTTAAACCCCTAAGAATTTATGTGGGATCATGGAAAAATTAGAGAAGCTAGGAAATACAGTGGTGAAGGCTACCCAAAAAGAATTGGATTAAAATACGAATTTTTGAATTTTATAAAAATGCTAGAGTAAATTTCGCGCAAGGAAAAAAGTCGTTAGTGGAGCATAATTCTAGGAGTAATGGTTATGGTTCGAATGTGGTAACTAAATTAAGTCGTATAAGTGACGAGCGTAATCGAGTGATGACATGAACCTATAGAGGGGCTAGAGTGTCATAAGACGAAGTCATTAAGTTAATTTCGTACTCCCTAAAACCCCGTAATTAAAGAGATATTGTTAAGGTACTAACGAGCGGTTATTGCTTATGTATAGATCGTTCCACTCCGCACGCTCGACCACCCCAACCAAACCAAGGCAAATTTACTTTTCAAAACTTATACATATACAAGGACTTTCACTGTTGTGTTTGTAGTTTTCAATTATATCAAATGCTATGCTATGTTTATCGAAGTATTGATGCAATTGAGATTGTATAAGTACATATATGCTTGTACCCCTTGAACTTAGATTGAAATGTTTTCTTCGGACAGCGACTCTAGCAATAGAGGTCGTAGCGGTCCGTATATATCTATTGACCGGGGAGCGGTATATTATTATATCGTATCTAGATTGCGAAAACCCGGAGGGTCATTCGGGAAGTATCGTATATTCAAGTAATTATTTTATATCTTCGTAAATACTCAAAATACCTATCTTGGATTAAAAGTTTATTTTATTAAATAATTATTTTATTAATTATTAATATTAAATCTTAAAATATCATTTATTAAGTATTGTTCACTATTTTAAAAAAAAACAAAGCTAATCCAAGATACCTTTAGCACTTTCAAACTCGAACTTTTTCGAACTCAAAACATTTCCGAAAACCCCCGGTCAGGTTCTGCTTCTTGTCTGATTTCAAGAATCATCGGCCGACTGATGTCGGACCTCAATTACTCTGTTTTCAATCAAAATCAAGTTTTTAAAAGAAAAAGAAAAAGGGACTCTGGCAGGTGTGGGAACCGTTGACGAACGATTCCCGGGATGTGTAAGCGGCCGTGAGCCAGGCGGTCCATCAATTATTATTCCGGCCCAGGTGTTGCCGAAGGATGATTACGGATGTAGTTTTCATCGAGGGTGATTACGGATGTAGTTTTCACCCGGGAATAGTTACAGATGTAGTTTCTATCCTTCTACTGGTAGAGAAGACCCGCAGATTATTGGACTCGGATGTGGCGACTGATCATCGTCAATCCCTGTCAGGTTTTATGTTTTCTTTAAGTCCCATTCCTCCACTTTGGAAAAATGCTTTGACACTGCATCCTAGGCCTATGTGCCAGTTGCCGATAGTGTCCTACTTTGATGAGAAAGATGTTGACTTTATGCAGTATCTAGAACTACAAGGTTATTTTGAAAACAAGGGCACGTACTGGTGCACCTTTGAAACTTACCAATAATGACAAGTGATTTTATAACTGGATGATACAAACGAGTTTAATGACTGCTATACATAGGAAATGCTATATTGCTTATCTTATACCTATATTCTTGCTGAGCTATAGTTGCTCACTCTTGCTTGTTTTCAAATTTTACAAACACAACAGCTAAGAGAAATGGCAAGAACCTGTCAGACTGTTCGAAAGCATGTGACTAGACCCCAGGCTGCAGTTGAGATTCCACCGGTAGGCCCCATTAGCCGGATTGGTTGGCAGCTTTTGTTAGTACGTTTTATTTATAAGTATGACCTGTGCAAGGCAGTGTACCGTAACAAACTTTCAAGCCGCCAACTTCGCTTCATATCAAAGTGTTGCTGGTAGCATAAATGTTATTTAATTCGGTCTGTAATAACTCTAAAACTCTTACTTTTGCTTATTCATATGTATGACGTTTCTGAGACTCTAACCTGTGTGTGTGTGTGTGCGGTGTGAGTTTATTGTGGGGTCGATGGCTGTTTATTTATATTATGTGCAAGAACAAGTATGTTATTAACGGAAAATGGACCGTGAGCGCCAAGATCTCCGACCCCGGATCTGGGGGCGCCACATTACAGGTGCATGTGGTTGAGTAGGTTGCTCACTCGTATGTTCTGCAGGTGTTTCACTCAACACTCTATATTCACTCGGTTTAGTGGTTTGGGTTACACTTACATGTTCTGTTGGTGTTTCCCTCAACTTTCCTCTAGAGCTTCCACCGATATGTGTACCTGCAAATGAAATCATCCTAGCCCCTTTTTCAGAGGTCACGGATGGTGCAATGAAAGTTCGTGAGCTTCCGTCCTCGCGTGAAGCGAGTTGCCGACCACTGGTAAAAAGTGGTAAATCTCGAAAGAGATCCAGAGATTTTCCCTCTGGGAGGTTAAACTTGAATCGATTAAATGGCACAAAACCCAAGTTTCCCTCGTACGTCTGTGAAGACACTTGGTTCATAAAAGAACCACCCACCAATGGATCATTCCGTAAAATGGAAGATTCACCAGCAGTTATTGAGGTAGGTAATTCCACCTCGGATGCCTGTGAAGGCATTTGATCTTTAGAAAGATCATCAACCACTCGTATGTTCCGTGAAATGGAACTCAAGATAGTTGCTCCTGTCAATTCAACCTCATTTACATTTGCACTCATTGGATAAGAAAGAATTGTTTCACTAACAGTTGCCGTTACCTCAGGTTCATTGGGTTTACTTCGTTTAGAATGAGGTAGAGCGGCTGTTGTAACTAACTCCTTATGTGGTGCTGCTGAGGCCCTATCTCCCTCAATAATGTGGATGACTGGTCGTTTAAGTGACAATTGAGGTGTAGGAGTTTGTTGTGTTTGTGTTTGCATTTGTAGAATGGGCTCTTCGACCTGTGTTAGAGTCGGTGGGATTTCCTGCTCTTGGTCGGGTAAGATGGCCACTGGGGGCTGTAGAAATTGTATTTCCTGTGACACAATAGGGAATACAAAGGTTGGAATAGCAGGGATTGAAATATTACCTTGTCGTATACCTGCTCTCACTGGTCGTGGTAACAACGGAAGTGGGACGTTCTTTAGATATTCAGTTAGGACTGTAGGCACATCCGTATATTTCTTTTTGCTTATGTAATTAATTACATTCATCTTCATGGAAGAACATTCCACCTTTTGACCATTTTCCAAGCGTACCCTGTCTTCATCATTCAAAAAATCATTCAATATTAACTGTAGAAACCTTGGATATAGACATTTGACATTTTGAGTCCGAACGTCTCTTGTTCCCAAGCGTTTCATTTTTAAAATGATTTGACCAAGCACAATTTTTCCAAGATTAATCCTCAAATTATTGGCGACCGCATACCCTATTATTTGAATAAATCCAGGTATTCGATCTTGATTTGTTCTATCTGAGGAAAAAACATGGTTAAGAGTGTGAAAGAAGAAATTCCAGTACTGGGTTAGAAACGTTCTAGAAAGATTACCAGTATTGAAATTGCCATCTTGGTACCTTATAAAACGAAAGAACATTTCAATCTGTTCGGGTGTAGGATCAGAAACGAGATTTTCCATAGGAAAATGAAGAATTCGATTAACATCTCGTTCAGTGACCCTAATCGACCTACCAAATAGTCGATATGTGAATGCACACCCGTCCTGTCCAGAAGTGTTAACCGCACTGCAATATAGTTCACACAATGCATCATGGTTAAATTGCACCTGTGTAACTAAAGCATAACGGATTAATGAATGTTCATTCAGAAATTCTGTCCAAGCCCGAAATTGCTCATCCTGAATTGTTTCGATTTGCTGAATAGAAACAGGATTAACTTTAGCAATTAAAAAGCTTCCCTGCAATGCCATTTTCAAAAACTTTGAGGAAATTCAAAAACAAGGGTTAGTGCGTATAACAAGAATATGAAATCCGCTCTAAAAACCACCAGCTAGATTGAGATATCTTTCCGGTCAAAGCTTGAAATATTTAGCAATTGTGTGTATATGCTATGTATATCTGAAAATTGATGATGTTAAACACAAACAAAAACTCATCATTTATAAGGTTTCAAGTATTAGTGGGTTAGGTGTAATAGTGATAGGTTATGTTTGAAAAATAACACCGCTCAATAATTTCCCACCTAACTACCTAATTAGCCGAAAAAACATCTTATCACCGAAACATGTCGGCCGAAAAAACATCTTATCGCCGAAACCTATCATTCTATACACATACACATATAATACTTCTAATTATTATGGATTTAAAAATAATCACACAGTAAATCAAGAATTAATCCACAATAATCAGATAAACTCACAATTAAATAGACATAAAATTAACAAAATATCATTAATTGATATATGTCAATAAAATATTTATTTAATTATGCTACAATTAACTCAATTATTTACTAACTAATTACCATAAAATATAGCATTTATAAGCGTGGTAATTAATATAGAGATACCTAAAAAAAATGATGACTGGATGCAAAGTAAATTCACAAGTCCTAAAAATATGGACATTTAAAATACCTGTGAATTTATAACAAATTGCAGTTATTGATTATCCAAAATTAATTAGACAGATTTAACATCCCAAGTTCACCAACTAACCTGGAGAAAGTGGATTCATCCAGTGGTTTAGTAAAGATGTCTGCAATTTGTTGATCTGTGGGAACAAAATATAATACCACAGTTCCATTCATGACATGCTCTCGTAAGAAATGATACCTGATATCAATGTGCTTAGTCCTGGTGTGTTGAACTGGATTGTTGGCAATGGCAATGGCACTCGTGTTGTCGCATAGAATTGGAATTTTGTCCAACATGAGTCCATAGTCCTGAAGTTGATTCCTCATCCACAGGATCTGAGCACAACAACTACCTGCCGTAATGTATTTTGCTTCGGCTGTTGAGGTAGATACTAAGTGTTGCTTCTTGCTCTACCAAGATACCAACCTTCTTCCTAGAAACTGACAGCTTCCAGAAGTACTTTTCCGATCAATCTTACAACCTGCGAAGTCAGAATCTGTATAGCCAATTAGGTCAAAACCTGTTCCTTTAGGGTACCAAATCCCAAGATTGGGGGTTCCCTTAAGGTATCTGAAAATACGTTTAACAGCTATAAGATGTGACTCTTTAGGGTTAGCCTGGAATCTAGCACATAGACAAGTTGCGAACATAATATCTGGTCTACTAGCAGTTAAATACAAGAGAGAGCCGATCATACCTCGATACTTCGTGATGTCAACTGACTTACCAGATTTGTCTTCATCAAGCTTGACTGCAGTTGGCATCGGGGTCTTGGCAGTAGCTGCTTCTTCCATCCCATACTTCTTCAGAAGATCCTTTATGTATTTTGATTGGCAGATGAAAATACCATCAGGCTTCTGAACAACTTGAAGTCCAAGGAAGAAGGACAACTCACCCATCATGCTCATCTCGTACCTACTCTGCATTAGCTTAGCAAATCTCTTGCATAGCAAATCATTAGTAGAACCAAATATTATATCATCCACATATACTTGCACCAGAATTATATCATTTTTATGCTTTTTATGAAAGAGAGTTTTGTCGATGATACCTCTTGTAAAACCATTTTCAAGTAAGAACTTGGAGAGAGTATCATACCATGTTTGAGGGGCTTACTTGAGACCATAGATAGCTTTGAAAAGAAAGTACACAAAACCTTCAAATTCCTTGTCTTCGAACCCAGGGGGTTGTTCAACATAGACTTCTTCCTCTAGATCTCCGTTCAAAAATGCACTCTTCACATCCATCTGAAAAACCTTAAAGTTGGAGTGTGCAGCAAATGCTAAGAACATCCTGATTGCTTCAAGCCTTGCAACTGGAGCATAGGTTTCATCATAATCAATTCCTTCTTCTTGAGAGTAACCCTTTGCTACCAATCGAGCCTTGTTCCTCGTAACAATACCATTTTCATCCAGTTTATTCCTAAACACCCATCCAGTGCCAATTACAGATTTATCTTTTGGTCTTGGCACCAGCTTCCATACTTTCTGCCTTTCGAACTGATTGAGTTCTTCCTGCATTGCAGTTACCCAATCTGGATCATCAAGAGCTTCATCAACCTTTTTAGGTTCAATTTGAGATAAAAATCCTGCGAAATTGCATTCATTCTGTGTTGCTCTTCTAGTCTTTACACCCGTGTCCGGTTCACCAATGATCTGTTCAAAGGGATGCGCTCTACTCCATACCCTTTGTCTCGGTAGATTTGATCTTGATGATTCCCCAAGTTCATAATTGTGTTGAGTGTGATGACTAGTAGATCTAAAATCATTGTTTGCTCCTCCTGAGCTGTTGCTTTCAGAGTTTGAAGAATTATTAGCAGCAGATGTTTCTTCACTTGATTGGGGGTCATCGTTCACTTGCTCCCCCTCAACATGTGCTGCTGTCTGATCTACTGGTATAGATTGAACAATAGAGTCTGAAAGAGTATCAGAATTTTGTAGATCAGCATTTATTTCTTCATTCTCAAATCTCAGCTGGTCATGTTCATCAAAGTCTTCAAGTCCTGTTATCTTCTTATCATCAAAAGACACATGGATAGATTCCATGACCACTTTTGTTCTCAGATTGTAGACTCTGAATGCTTTTGTGGATAGTGGGTATCCAACAAAGATTCCTTCATCAGCTTTTAAATCAAATTTGGAAAGCTGTTCTGGATGAGTCTTAAGAACAAAACATTTACATCCAAACACATGAAAGTACTTCAGGTTCGGCTTCTTATTTTTCACCATCTCATATGGTGTTTTACCATGCTTGTTTATGAGTGTAGCATTCTGTGTGAAACAAGCAGCTTGCACAGCTTCAGCCCAGAAGTAAGTTGGCAGCTTTGCTTCATCAAGCATGGTCCTTGCAGCTTCTATGAGAGTCCTGTTCTTTCTCTCTACTACTCCATTTTGTTGTGGAGTTCCAGGTGCAGAGAATTCTTGCTTTATTCCATTTTCTTTACAAAACTCTTCCATGATTGCATTCTTGAACTCAGTGCCATTATCACTCCTTATGATTTTCACTGTATGCTTAGATCCTTTGTCCAGTTGTCTGACATGCTCTGTTAAGATTGATGCAGTTTCTTCTTTCTTGTGCATGAAATATACCCATGTATATCTGGTGTATTCATCAACAACAACCAAAGCATATCTTTTCTTTCCAATAGACATTATATTTACTGGACCAAATAAATCAACATGCAATAAGTGATATGGCTCAAGAATTGAGGATTCAGTCTTACTTTTGAATGAAGTTTTCCTTTGTTTTGCCTTTTGACATGAGTCACATAGGCCATCTGGAGTAAAAACTGATTTGGGCAATCCTCTCACAAGATCTTTCTTCACTAGCTCATTAATGCTGTTGAAATTCAGATGAGAAAGTCTCTTGTGCCAATCCCAGCTTTCTTCAATTGATGCTCTACTCAGTAGACAGATTGCAGAGCCATCAGAGTTTGTTGAAAGCTTGGCTTCATAAATGTTACCATGCCTGTATCCCTTCAGAACAACTTTTCTTGTAGATTTGCTTACAACTTCACCGTGTTCTTCAAAGAAATCCACATGATAACCTCTGTCACAGATTTGACTCACACTTAGTAGATTATGTTTGAGTCCTGAGACTAGAGCTACAGATTCAATGATGACATTCCCAAGTTTGATATTGCCATATCCCAGAGTCCTTCCTATGTTGTCATCTCCATAAAAAACACTTGGGCCAGCCTTCTCCACAAATTCTGATAGCAGGGCTTTATTTCCAATCATGTGTCCTGAGCATCCACTGTCCAGAACAAGGATATTTTTCCTGTTACCCTGCAATCACAAAAACCACTAATGATTAGTTTTAAGGACCCAGACTTGCTTGGATCCTTTGGTCTTATTAAGTTTGTTAGCTTTTGCAGCAGAAGTCTTATCAGAGTTTGTGCTAACATTCTTTTTATCAGAATTTATACATGTAGAATCAATCTTGAATTTATTCAAAGAGGGTTTAAGTTCATAATAATCATAATACAACTTATGATACTCTTTGCATGTATAAATAGAAGGCCAAATACTGCCACAGTGAAAACAAGGATTCTGTGGCTTAAACCTAACTGAACCACTCTTAACTCCTGACTTAGGAGGTATAGAGTTTATATTTTTATTCTTCCTGCAAAAAGCAGCAAGATGGTTAGGACTTCCACAGTTATAACATTTCTTCCTAGGAGCATTGGGAATAGGCATATAGTTATTGCTTTTACTGATGCTTACCTTTCCATTTCTGTTTTTCCTAGGTTCTTTTACCTTGTTTATTCTTTTTAACTCCTTCAGCTTGTGTTTAAGCTGTTTCTGAGACATTGAACTAATATCTACTGATTTGGCTTTATCCTGTTTTGGTTTGTCAGATTTTGGTACAAACCTCACATGATTAATTTTGGGTTTTGCAGCCTTTTCAGTAAATACAGGTTTAGAGGTCTCAGCTTCTAGGTTGACAGTTTTCTTTTTATCAGTGTAACCTAGACCTTCTTTCCAACAATCATTGTCTATGATATCCTGAGTTTTCTTACCAGAGTTAGTCCAAATTTTAAGAATGTTTCTTTCTTTAGCAAGTTCAGATTTAAGATAAGCATGCTTTTTCAATAATTCATTTTTAACAAAAATAGCATCATCTCTCTCTTTCTGAATTTCTAACATCTGGACTAATTCTGATTCTAGATAATCATTTCTCTTTCTAAGGTCTAGACTTTCAGATTTTATTCTTTCATTTTCTAAAGTCTGATCTCTATAGCTAACATGCAAGTTTTTAAGAAAGAGTCTTAACTCAGATATATCAGTAGTATCAAAAGCTAGAATAGAGTGAGGTACCTTGGTCTCAGTAGCTTCAGAGATACTATCAACATTTGCCATCAAGGCGTAGTTCACCTCATCTTCAGAGTCTGAAGTGTCAGCCCAGTCCTTCTTCTTTGTGATGTAAGCTTGACTTTTATCAGCTTTGGCTCTCTTGCACTCAGGTGCAAAATGTCCTTTCTCACCACAATTATAGCATGTGATCTTGGACTTGTCGACTTTCCCAGACCTGCTTTCCTTTCCCTCAGCTTTTCTGAAATTCTTCTTGTCAAAATTTGAATCTCTTCGTGTGAACTTCTTTCCCTTCCTGAAGTTCTTGTAAGCCATCTTCTTGAAGCCTTTCACCATTAGGGCTGCAAGTTGTATCATCTCAGCATCACTACCATCATCATCAGAGTCTGTGAGATTGTCAGAGTTTGAGTCATCATTAGAATTTGATGACTCAGTATCAGACTTTGTAATAAGAGCCTTTCCTTTGGATTGACTCTTTTTCACAGCAATTTCTTTAGAAGCTTTCTCCTCAGCTTTAAGAGCAATTGACTTGGTCTTGCTTCCATGCCTCTTGCTTCTTTGTTCCATCTCAAGCTCATGAGTCTTATGCATTCCATAGATTTCATCAAGGGACATGTCTTCTAGATCATGATTGTCTCTGATGGTAGTGGCCTTTAAGTCCCATTTCTCAGGAAGAGCCAACAAGAATTTCAGATTGGAGTCTTCAAGATTATACTCCTTATCTACCAGTGATAGATCATTCAACAATTTCAGGAATCTGTCATATATGTCTGTTAATGACTCATCAGCATTTGAGTCAAAGTGCTCGTACTCCTGTGTGAGTATTGTTTTCCTATTCTTTTTTATGGCTTTGGTTCCTTGACATCTGACTTCCAAAGCATCCCAAATCTCCTTAGCAGTTTTGCATCCAATGACCCTGTTAGACATAACATTGTCAAGGGCGTTATGTAATAAATGCCTTACTTTAGCATCTTTGCTAATAGAGGAGATATCTTCAGGAGTGTAGTATTTCTTCTCTTTTGGAATCATTTTCTGTTCTTCTCCAGCAACTGCAACAGACAATTTTGTAGGCTTATGTGGACCATCATGGATTCTGTCTAAGTACTCTGGATCTGTAGCCTCCAGAAACATTTCCATCTTCACCTTCCATATGGGATATTCTGATGCCCTGAGTATTGGAACTCTAATTGATTCATATCTGCTTGTTGTTGGAGTTTGTGTTTTCTCTGTCATGATTGTATGGCTTTTTGTATAGTAACAGAGTGGCTCAAAATGAACAGTACGGTATTTATGAACAGTACCGTATCTGTGAATAGTACCGTATATGTAAATAGTACCGTATCTATGAACAGTACCGTATTTGTGAATAGTACCGTATCTGTGAATAGTACCGTATTTGTGAATAGTGCCGTATATGTGAATATTACCGTATCTTTGAACAGTACCGTATCTGTGAACAGTGACGTACAACACCGGATCTGATCTGTATATCGATCAACTTGCTCTGATGCCAATTGTTAGGTCCGGAATAACGTAGAAGGGGGGTTGAATACGTTATTTAAAAATATTTCGATTTTCGAGATGTGAAAAATGAGGTCAACAACTGAATCGAAATAAAACAATTGGTTCGGGAAAATATCTTTGAACTGATAAAAACCCAAGGGGTGTTACAACTTCTAATCCAACGGATTAGCTTCAAAAACTCGAACACTCCTAAGGATAGTTTAGGCACGAGGACCTTCTATCCGACACTTCCTGAAAGCAGGCTAAGCCGACTTTCCTACTAGATGGACTGTCTAGCAGCTTACACAGAGAAGATATTTAAGAGAGAGAGAAAGTTGTGTGTTATCATCTCAATATATATCACAATAGAACTGTACGATCTACTCTCTCGCTTGCAAACTAGCCGTTAACGGCCTTTTCTGTCAGATCTGCAAACACTGACCGGCGTATCGCCGGAAATTCAATCAATTCCCGCATTATTCTTTCGTATCATTCCTGTTTTTTGTCCTTCTGCTTTCAATTTGTAACTGTATTGTGTGTCTTTGTTTTTCCGTTAGCTATCCAACCTATCTCCCTCTTCGTCCATCTCCATCCTTAACCTACGCTTCACCGATAATCACCTAGCTTCATTACCGACACCTCCACTCTCGTCTCACACTGACCCTTTCATCTCCTTCGCCTCCACTACTCCGACCCGTTCACTTTGCCTCCGACCTGCAACACCTTCCAATCAAGTTCAAGCCATCAAGCTACTCCAACCATCACCCACCTTACCGCCGTCCCACCCACTCCGAGTCCTCGCCACCACCCTCTCGCAACATCCGTCGTTGCCTCACCATCCCTCCGCTGTCAATCCCGTCTACACCGCCCAGCAACGCTACTCCCGTTAATCCACTCATCTTTCAACCCCAATCTCCCTCTGTTTCCCCCAATCCCCTTCGTCCCATTCTATCCCCCTGTTTCCCGTATTCCCCAAACCGGTTACTACTTGTATATTATTGGATTATTATTATTTGTATTTGATATTAATATTATTAGTATTATTACTTTTAATTATTGTTATTATTATTATTATTATTATTATTATTATTATTATTATTGTCTTTAACTAATTATTACGTACCACTATTTTTAGAAGTATTTTATCCTATTATTAATATTGTATCTCATCCGGCTCGTAATTGCGTATTTACTTGTTCTAACCCATTCGTGTTTTAGCCAGGTTTCAGTTTTGACTCGTATGTTCTGACGATGTCGCGTAGTTTGCGTGTTGGCAGTTTGAATGTAGGTACCTTAACGGGCAAATTGCTGGAGCTAGTGGAGGTGCTGAAGAAGCGAAGAGTGGATGTGGCGTGTATCCAAGAGACTAGGTGGAAGGGGGCTCAGTCCAGAGAAGCGAACGGGTATAAACTGTGGTACTCAGGTCTTGTCAAATCGAGGAACGGAGTGGGTGTTCTTTTGGCGGAGGATCTTAAAGACAACGTCGTGGAAGTGAAGAGGTGCAATGATAGGATCATGTCTGTCAAGGTTTTGATAGGAGAGAAGGTGATGAACGTGGTGTGTGCGTATGCCCCGCAAGTCGGATTGGGTGATGCTGAGAAGGAGGCGTTCTGGGTCTGTTTGGACGAGCTCGTCGGAAGTATCCCTGCCGACCAATTTGTAGTGTTGGGTGGTGATTTCAATGGCCACATTGGCGAGAGGGCCGATGGCTATCCCAGTGCGCATGGGGGTTTTGGCTTCGGGTCCAGGAATGTCGGTGGGTCCGCGTTGTTGGAGTTTGCTGCTGCCCAGGAGTTGGTGATTGTGAATTCTGTTTTTCAGAAAAGGGCTGAGCACCTTATCACCTTTAGTAGTGGGGGGCACAACACACAAATCGATTACCTACTTATACGTAGTAGGGACGCTAGGGCGTGCGTGGATTACAAGGTGTTCCGGAGTGAGGCGTGTGCTTCCCAGCACCGACTTCTAGCAATGGATCTTGTCGTGGGGGGTCGAGTCGTCCGCAGGTCGAGAGAGTGTAGGCCTAGGATCCTCTGGAAGGATTTGAAGGGAGAGAAGGCGGCCGAATTCAGGGAAGCTCTAACCAACGAAGGTTGTTTTTCACGTGGTGGAGATGCTAACGGTAGGTGGACCAACTTGGCGAAGGCTATTCGGTGTGCGGGTGAGAAGGTGGTGGGGGTTTCCTCAGGAAGGTTCAGTGGTCATAAGGAGTCGTGGTGGTGGAACGAGGAGGTGCAAAGGAAAGTAAAGGCTAAACTTGCGCTCTTTAAAGAGCTTTTGTCGCTGTCTACAGGGGAGGAGAGGACTCAGAAGCTGGAAGCGTACAAAGTGGCGAGACGAGAAGCAAAGAAGGTAGTGGCTCAAGCAAAAGGGGAAGCGTATGAGGGGCTTTACAAGCGCCTAGATACTAAAGAAGGAGCGAATGCTATCTT
This sequence comes from Kitagawia praeruptora, assembly GCA_037693485.1. NCBI lineage: Eukaryota > Viridiplantae > Streptophyta > Magnoliopsida > Apiales > Apiaceae > Kitagawia > Kitagawia praeruptora. Next base: position 104,081,972 of record CM075350.1, read on the forward strand.
TAAACTGGCTAAAGCCAGGGAGAGAGGGCGGCGCGACCTAGGCGCTGTTAAGTTTGTTAAGGATGATGCAGGCAAAGTGCTGCTGAATGAAGATGCTATTAAGGAGAGGTGGAGCTCGTACTTCCATAAGCTGTTCAATGAGGCTTGGAGGAGTGGGGACGTTGAGGAGCGAGAGGTCCCTCCCCCGTCTGTGCTTTCTAGCGATGCCTGTGAACGTATCAGCGAGGATGAAGTCAAGGGTGCCCTTCTAAAGATGGCTAGAGGGAAGGCGGTCGGCCCGGATCAGATCCCTATCGAGGTATGGCTTTGTCTTGGTGAGGTTGGCGTACATTGGTTAACAGAACTGTTTAATGCTCTACTCTCGGGTGATAAGATGCCAGCCGAGTGGAGGCGTAGTATTGTGGTCCCTTTTTTCAAGAACAAAGGCGATGCTCAGAGTTGTAGTAACTATCGGGGTATTAAATTACTCAGTCACACTATGAAACTTTGGGAGAGAGTGGTCGAAGGTCGGATTAGAAGAGTAGCGGAAATCTCAGAGAATCAATTTGGTTTTATGCCTGGGAGATCGACGACCGAGGCCATCCATCTCGTCAGACGTCTTATGGAGAAGTTCAGGGAGCGTCGCAAAGACCTCCATATGGTGTTCATTGATCTTGAGAAGGCATATGATAGCATCCCCCGTGAAGCTATTTGGAAGAGCCTTGAAGAGAGGAGAGTGTCGCCAGCGTACATTAGGGCGATTCAAGACATGTATTCCCAAGCCAGTTTTTGCGTCCGGACCCCAGTGGGGGACTCCCGTTCTTTCCCTGTTGAGATTGGGCTACACCAGGGGTCAGCCCTTAGTCCTCTTCTCTTTGCCCTTATCCTTGATGTCATGTCGCGAGGAATTCAAGATACCGTCCCATGGTGCATGCTCTTCGCTGATGATATCGTGTTAGTGGCGGAGTCCAGAGCGGAGGTGAACGAGAAGTTGGAGCTTTGGAGATCGACTTCTGAGCCTCAAGGCTTGCGCTTGAGCCGTTCTAAAACCGAGTATCTCTGGTGTAATTTCAGTGGTGAGGCCAACGAAGAAGGGGTGGAGGTTAAGATTGAAGATCAGATAGTCTCCCGTACGGATAAGTTTAAGTATCTGGGCTCGATCATCCAGAAAGAAGGTGAGGTTGAAGACGATGTAAAGAATCGTATCAAGGCCGGGTGGTTAAGGTGGAGGGCAGCGTCAGGGGTGATGTGCGACAAGAAGGTCCCTTTAAAGTTGAAAGGGAAATTCTATAGAGCGGCAATCCGCCCTGCGTTGTTATATGGTTCAGAGTGTTGGGCGGCGAAAAAGGCACACGAAAGCAAGTTGGAAGCAGCGGAAATGAGGATGTTGCGGTGGTCTTGTGGGCGCACGATGTTAGATAGAATACCGAATGGGGTGTTTAGGAGCGAGCTTGAAGTGGCGCCTTTTTCGGAGAAAGTTAGGGAAGGGAGGTTGAGATGGTTCGGACACGTCAGTAGGAGGCGGACTGAAGCGCCAGTGAGGAGGGTAGAGAGTATTTCGGTTACGGGGGTGAGGAGGAGAGGCAGACCGAGGAAGTCATAGGAGGAACAGCTTAAGTTGGATTTGAAGGCCTTGAACCTAAATGAGACCATGATTGCTGACAGATGTTCGTGGAGGCGCCGTATCAGAGTGGTGGATTCTCTTCTAGGGAGTGGTTCGGTTGTGGAGAGCCTCAGAGTTGGGATGTCTCGGTTAGCTTTAGCTTAGAAGTTCAGCTGTTTCGTTCTCTTATTTGCTTACAGTGTCTTCGGTTTCTCTGTTTGTTTGTGTTTGATTCTTTGCAGGGAGTCGGACTGGAGCTATTCCTCGAAAACTGGTAGAGTGGAACACACCAAGGCATGAGTAGCATAATGCCCACAGGTATGTCCCATGTGGAGAACGCCATGGGCCCAAGTATTTCTATTGATTATTTCGGTACCATTTGAATTCCTGTATATTTAGCACACACCTGATTTATTGCAATGCACGTAGCCGAGGGTCTTCACGAAAACAGCCTCCCTGCCCTAAAAAGTGGGGGCATGGCTGCGTACAACTTACCCTCCCCAGACCCTGCGCAAAGCGGGACATACTGGGTATGTTTGGTTTGGTTTGGTTTGGTTTAGAGAAAGTTGTGTGTTGAGGTGTGTTTTGAAATGAAATACAAGCAGCCTATTTATAGATTTCTTAAAGTTACTATGTTGCATAGTAACCAAATATTTACGTAAGGGATGATGTATATTATTTTTTTTTGTCTGCTCCCTGCTGCTGCAATTCTCTTTTTCAAACATCTGTCGAACTTTGATTTTTCAAAGTTTCCAAAATCAAACATGTGGGCCCCACATGTTTCTTACTTTATGAATAGTACTTTTGGGTACTATTCACATGAATAGTAACTTCGGTTACTATTCACCCGGTGTGAATAGTGATTCCGGTGAATAGTAATTCTGGTGTGAATAGTGATTCCGGTTACTATTCATGTGAATAGTGATTTTCGTTTACTATTCATTTTCCTCTTATTCAGCTTCTGAAATGGAGGATATCAACACTGCTCTCAATCATACCTCATTAACAGTTTTTCTGAGTTAGATACTTCGATTCCTTTGTGAAGATGTTGACGCCTAGTGCAACTGGTCTGGTTCACAGACGACTAACATTCACTCGTGATCTTCGTATCATGTCTTTAAGAATACTGCCAAGAATTGTGCAAGCATAAAAACTTTATTACTGAAATCTTTTGGTCCTTCAACTGAATCATCTGTACATCTTATTTTGTCACTGAGACTTGATCATTTTAATGAACTTCTTTCAGCGACTTGATCCTTGTTGGTGCCTGATCTTCAAATTTCACGATCCCTGTATAGAGTTTAATATTATTTATCTTTTATCCTAGTTGAGTTATATATGTCCTCTATTACATATTACATTACATTATGCTTTACAGGGTTCTAAAAATCCCCGATTTAGTCGATTAATCCCCGATTAATCCTCTGTAAATTAACCAACCGATTCGATTTTTGAAATTCGATTAATCCTGTGAATTTATTTAAAATGGTATGTTTAATTGTAAATTAAACTAATATATTAAATATTATTATAATATCTGATTAATACTCCGATTAATCCTTCCGATTAATCCCCAATTACCCGATTAATCTTAAATCAGTAGCTCAACCGATTTATACCGATTACCGATTTTTACAACCATGATATAAAGTATTAATGGACAATGTTATAGATAAAATAATCTAATTTACAAAATTTAATACAAATATAAACCTATAAATAATTAAATCACACGGGCAAATTCCCTAATATGAGTAACCAATAGCTGTCGCTGCTTACTTACGTGTTGCCAAACAAAGCCCAAAAATTGAGCATTACTTGTCCTGATTCGCAGATCCAATCTCTCCCCCCCGCCCCCCAAATCGGCTCTTCTCAACAGCACCTGTAAGAATTTTCACACAACACACACACACACAGAGAGAGAGAGAGAGACAGAGAGATCACAGAGAGAGAGAAAGAGAGATCAGAGACACGGTGTATTTATGAAATGATAGCATCTGTAGTTAAGAAACCCTACTTTAGTATCTACGCGGTCTCTCTACTACTTGTCCTTTCATTCATCTATCTCTTGTCCCTGTCTTCACCCTTCTTCGCTCCTTCGTTTAATTCCTTCTCGTAAGTACTCGTTTCTTTTAATTATGTTTAATTAGCTTTTGTCTTAATTTATTTTTTGTCTTTTGGTTTAAGTATATTGTAATGTTGATTGTATAGTTAGTAGAAAAACCAAACCAAACCAAACATACCCAGTATATCCCGCTCAGAGCAGGGTCTGGGGAGGGTAAGTTGTACGCAGACCATGCCCCCGCTTTTTAAGACGGGGAGACTGTTTCCGTGAAGACCCCCGGCTATGTGCATGACAGATACGGTGGGTGATGAAGACACAGTAATCTTAAAGGTTCAAGAATGTTTAAAGCAATACCTGAGCCCATAGCGTTCTCCACATGGGACCTACCCGCCTGCTTGGAATTCTGATATTTTTATGTTGAGGTCCTGATGCTCTCCACTTCTTCAACTTGTGAGAATATCTCTGGTCGGGTCCCCTGCAAAATACACCACACGCAAACGACAGCAGACCTAACCAACCGAGTCATACAAGAATATACCGGTCTAAGGCAATCAGCATACAATACACGAAAAATGCTAAAAATAAAACGCTAGACTTCTAAGCTAAAGCTAATCGAGACAAACCAACTCTGAGGCTCTCCACTACGGAGCCGCTCCCTAAAAGGGAATCTACCACTCTGATCTGTCGCCTCCACGCGCACCTGTCAGCTGTCATGATCTCATTCAAGTTCAGGGCCTTCAGATCCAACTTAAGTTGTTCTTCCCACGACCTCCTCGGTCTGCCTCTCCTCCTCACCCCATCCACCGAAAGACTCTCTACCCTCCTCACTGGGGCTCCAGCCAACCTCCTACGGACGTGACCGAACCATCTCAACCTCCCTTCCCTGACTTTCGCCGAAAGAGGCGCCACTTCAAGCTCGCTCCTAAACACCCCATTCGGAATTCTATCTAACATCGTGCGCCCGCACGACCATCGCAACATCCTCATTTCAGCCGCTTCCAGCTTCCTTTCGATGTCCTTCTTTGCCGCCCAACATTCCGAACCGTAAAGCAACGCCGGCCGGATTGCCGCTCTATAGAATTTCCCTTTCAACTTTAAAGGGACCTTCTTGTCGCACATCACCCCTGACGCTGACCTCCACCTTAGCCACCCAACCTTGATACGATGTTTGACATCGTCTTCAACCTCACCCTCCTTCTGAATGATCGACCCTAAATACTTGAACTTATCCGTACTAGGTACGATCTGATCTTGGATCTTAACTGCTACTCCTCCCTCGCTCTCCTCACCACTGAAGTTACACCTAAGATATTCGGTTTTAGAACGGCTCAAACGTAATCCTTGGGACTCCAAAGTAGATCTCCAAAGTTCCAACTTCTCGTTAACCTCCCCCCTCGACTCTGCCACTAACACGATATCATCGGCGAAGAGCATGCACCAAGGGACGGTATCTTGGATCTCTCGCGACATGACATCTAGGATAAGGGCGAAAAGAAGAGGACTTAGGGCCGATCCCTGATGAAGCCCTATCTCAACAGGGAAAGAGCGAGAGTCACCCACTGGGGTCCGGACGCAAGAACTAGCTTGGGAGTACATGTCTTGAATCGCCCTAACGTACGATGACGATACTCCCCTCTCTGTAAGGCTCTTCCAAATTGCTTCACGGGGGATGCTATCATAAGCCTTCTCAAGATCAATGAACACCATATGAAGGTCTCTGCGACGCTCCCTGAACTTCTCCATAAGGCGTCTGACTAGATGGATGGCCTCGGTCGTTGATCTCCCCGGCATAAATCCAAATTGATTCTCTGAGATTACAATTTCTCTTCTAATCCGGCTTTCAACCACTCTCTCCCAAAGTTTCATAGTATGACTGAGTAAAATATTGTTATAACATTTGTTTAGTTACTTAATGAGTTGTTATAATTATTGTTTCAGATTTTCAACAAGCACCCGTAATTCGAATATATGGAGTGTTAGAAGGTTTGTAGAATGGAGGCCTTGTGATTGGTGGATTCGAGGTCACCTTAATGGTTAGTTTTACTTGCTGTTTTATGCTTTTTTGTTGTTCCGTAAAAAGATGCTTGGTAGTTTGTTTGAGTAATGAATTGCGTACAGATTTACAGGGGTATTAGTTTATTAAAACATTTTTGAATAGGCAATATAAGCAAGTGAGGTGGGGGGGGGGGGGGAGGCAATTTAGGTAATGGGATCATGAGATTGCAAAGTTATTTAATGGACTTAGAATAAGACCTGAGAATAGGCTTTGTTTTTGGTATTCCTGAGTCTATATTGGATGACTTTCGATGCAGACAACTGCATTTGGTTTTATGTGTTGAAATGCTGCAGCTCTTCCAGAAGAGACCAATGGTTATATTCGAGTGGATTGTTATGGCGGACTTAATCAAATGAGGCGGGATGTAAGTTCTCGTTGCCATTGCTTTTCGCCTTTTCCTGTATTCTCTTTTGGTGGGTTTTTCTTCATTGTCATTATGTGGCTGCATTATGAGTTTGAGGATGGTTTCTAGTTATGCGATGGTGTTGGGATTGCCCGTTTGTTAAATGCAACTCTTGTACTGCCAAAGTTTGAAGTGGCAGCATACTGGAACGAATCGAGGTAACATTCTTATTTTCATTTATAAAGAAACCAAAGGATACTAGTTCATTTAAGATTATAAAACAATGTAACAAATTGAATGCTAACCAACAAGAATATGAGTACTACATTTTATCCTATAAAGTGGCTTAAAAAATTATTCCCAGATCAGTTTGATGCTTATTTGATCTGTCATTCTGATGAAGAAATACCTTTAAAAGTTGGTTCACATTTATTTTGTAATCTGTTAGCTCCTGGTTTTTTGGTGCATGTGGCTAGGGAGCGCGAAAGACAGTGAATAAAAGGCAATAGATTTATTCTTCTCTGTTTTTTTATTTAAAGTTTTCTTTGTTTTTTGCTCTTTAAATGGAAACAACAAAAAGTCCTAAACGTAAATCTAAACTGATCACTTTCTTTCCATTTGTCATCCATTTTCATATCTTTGTTGAGGGCCCTGAGTTGCATGATAGGATTTGTAACTCCTTATGTATAACCTCCGTTTAGAAAACATAACAGGATTTGGATATTTATTGCCTCACTGATACTACCTTTGCTCCGAATTAGATGATTACATTATTAAAATGTAAAAATATGGAACTAATTTCCTTTGGATATTATTATATGCATTTCACATTTGGTTCTTTTAAAATAAACAATAAAGATTATGCACATTTTCTTTGTATTTGTTACGAAATTAACACTCTCAGAACATATTTTTATCTTCTTCCTAGAATTATTTTTTCATCTATCGAAACAAACAAAAAAGAAAATCGTTATGCTTATATCTAATTTTAGTTTCTGGCAATACACAAATTTATCTGATTGTCATTGACCCTTCTGTTCCAACAGTGGTTTCACAGACGTATTTGATGTAGACTACTTTATTGGAAAAATGAATGGTTTCATCAAAGTTGTGAAAGAACTCCCTTCTGAGATTGCATCAAAGGAACCTGTTCATGTAGATTGCAGCAAACGCAAAGGCCAATTTGATTATATTGAAAGTATTCTCCCTTCTTTACTGGAGCATCATTACATCTCCATCACTCCTGCAATGAGCCAAAGGAGGGATAGGTAATAAAGTTGCACTTATTCTTTTTTTTCCCATCTGGTAGGAACGACAAGGATGTATTGTTTAGCAGTATTACTTTCTCTTTTGAGAAAATTCGCCCAAATCTAATTTTGAGCAGTTTGTAACTTGGTTAAATCTAAAAAGTTAACTTTGGTAACTTGAAGGAATTCATTGCAGGGTCACTTTTTTGGTCTGTTTGACAGTTGATAACTTAGATACTAAACGGACTTATAATCCCAAGTTCACTTGAGTAATAATGCCAAACAGGTCGCAGTTAATCTCTCTCCTATTAAACACAAACATAATTAGTTACGTATCTTGTGTTTCTGCTGATTTTCTTCTTAGATGATGAATTTAGTTATTTATACCTGTATCTAGTTTTGATTGAGTTAGACATTCTTCTTCCATTATATACATCATCCAATAATTTGTTGTCAGCTTTGTCAACCAATTTTATGTTAAAAATCTCAGGTATCCCCGGTTTGCGAAGGCTGCCCTTTGTCAAGCATGTTACAGTGCACTACGTCTTACCAGGTTCCTAGAGGAGAAAGGTTCTGAGCTCTTTCAAGCCATACCAAAACCGTTTCTTTCACTTCACCTTCGTTTTGAACCTGACATGGTAGCTTACAGTCAGTGTGAGTACCAAGGCCTTTCTCCGGCTTCCATGCAAGCTATAGAGGCTGCACGAGGAGATCGTAAACCATGGACTGGAGAAGCAGCTCGTGTCTGGAGAGGCCGTGGAAAATGTCCACTCACTCCCAACGAGACTGCTTTCATTCTTCAATCTCTTTCTATCCCATCAGACACAAATATATATTTGGCGGCTGGGGATGGTCTGATGGAAGTTGAAGGGCTCACCTCTGTTTACAGTAATGTCGTTACGAAATCTTCCCTCTTAACTAATCATGATTTCAAAAGCATGCATGGGAACACGAAAGCTGCACTGGATTATTATGTATCGATCAGCAGTGACTCGTATATGGCTACATATTTCGGGAACATGGATAAGATGGTGGCAGCAATGCGGGCATATAAGGGACTGTTCAAAACACTTTTCTTAAGCCGGAGACATTTTGCAGATTTCACTTCAAAGGGACTGAAGGGGAAGGAGTTGATGAACGCCTTATGGAAGGCTCATAGTGATGAATTCGCAATGGGAATAGGATCTGCTTTACCTGATTGCTTTTGTGAATTCAAATTGTGATTCTTTTTCACCTTGTTTGTAACAATTATTTTCTTTCTTCCACTTGGGAGGCCGTACCTGTGAATTTCTCTTACTAGATCACCATTCTTGGCAATCGTATTCTTTAATGAGTTTTTTTGGCAATACATATTCTTTGATGAGTATTTTGGCAATTGACCCCACTACAGAAAAGTATAAATACAAAATTGTATACTTGTATAATTTATAAATCATATTTTTCTGATGGATGTTCTTGCATAATCTCGGGTTACAAACATTTGCAATGTTTAAACTTAACATTATCTGTCCATTTTCAGTGTAGACTTCTGCCATCCCTTTCTATTTAGTGAACTTCTGCAAGCCTGAAATCTGAATCTTGCTTCACCTTGCCATTATATTCGAGTCGTTCCCTTCCCTTGGAATCACTATAACATCAAACTGCCAACAAGAATTATGGCATTAGTGAGAAAGTTCAGGGAAATGGATTTGTGGCAGAAAAGCAGAATTGTGAAACTAACAGAATTACACTAAATTCGTGAAAATGGTCGAGGTAAATAGACACGGGTTTGAACTATAAAATTTTCAATTTGTCATTCCAAATGAAGTGTCAGTTATTTTGTAGGTAGCATATATCTATATATAGTTAGTTACCTTTCGGACAATATATAGGAGGTTACAATATTAACACAACCTCTTGCCAACTTCCAAGCTTCAAGGTGAAGAGCCTTTCAACATCAGAAACTGCACTCTACCTTGCAACATAAAGCACACTTGGTTACAGTGTGAAACTGAAAAAAATCAATAAAGGGCTGTACTCCAGAATAGTTTGTTCAGATCAGAAGGGAAAGAAAGTGTGTCTATACCTGAGTACTTCCCAACTTGATATCGATCAATGTGTGAGAACAGCACGTAGATTGCACAATGATAATTTCAATGTATACCACCACTTCTCAGCCATTAAATAAGAACATGAAGGAACTAGCATATTTTAATTTGCACGAGATGGCCAGTACAAGCCAACAATGTCCTGTGTCCTTGTACCAATTATACCAGAATCCTGGAGCAATTTCCTAGAAGTTATACTTCTTAAGTTTGTGCCTACCCTTCCTTTCAAAGCTAATGTCAATCTTTGAATAATGGCGATATTTGTCTTGTATCCGGAAAAGCAATTCTAGTTTCGTTACGTCACTGAAGCTTTAAGATCAGTGACTTCTTGATCATGAGACCTATAGTCTTCAACCAAGGACTGCAAAATAAGTGAAGCCTTAGAACTCACTCCATGAGGCAGATACTGGTCTAATATTAACGAGTATTTAAGAGCAACATTGAGCTCTGGCCCATTCAAGCTGCAGGACATGATGCTCTCCCACTCGCTAGATTTTCCTTCCAAGCAGATACAATGTAGAAGTGCAGCAAAGGTAACAGAATCCGAAAGACAGCCCTTACTGGACATCTTATTATTCATCTGCAGAGCAGTGTTAAGCATTCCATATAGACAAAGGCATATAAGAATAGAATTATAGGCAGCAGTTTGTCGACTCCAACCATCTGATATACACCTTTTAAAGAAGTCCAGAAACACAGACTTCTTCTGCTCCTGAGTATCATTTCGCACTTCAGAGATTGCATTATTTGAAAATCCATTAACTAAATAGTGGAAGGTAACATCATTGGGATTGCATTTCTTAACCAACATTTGTTCAAAAAGAGATGCTGCTTTCGAAAGTTTGCCCTCCTTGCAGAAGCTTCCAATTAGTATACTATAAGTAATAACATTAGGCATCAATCTGTGTGACTGCATTTGCCTGAATAAATTTTCAGCTCCAATGGAGTCTCCATTGCGACAAAAACCATTAATTAGACAGGTGTAAGTCACAACATTTGGCTTGCAGTTCCGTTTTAACATTTGGCTGAAAATCCCTAATGCTGCTTTTAAGTTATGTTGCTTTACATATCCATCTATAATCGTAGAAAATGTAAACTCATCAGGTAAATTATGCTCCCTTATCATTCTGTTGATGCATGATACTGCATCGTCCATCTTACCAAATCTACAATATCCCTTAATCATTACATTATACCCCACAATATCATGATCTATACCCCTCTCAGTTTTCTGCTCAAACAGTTTCTTTGCCTCGTCAAGTTCACCATTTCTTATAAATCCATCTACGACAGTGGAATATACATATGTGTCGGGTAGGATATTTCTGCCAATCATTTCAGAAAGCAGATCTTTTGCAGCCTGAAGTCTCCCTTTTTTGCAAAGTCCGCTCATTAGAACATTGTAAATACCTGCATCCGGTGAAACTCCATGCTCCATCATTTTGCCCAGAATTGATAATGCAACGTCAACCTCACCTGTTACCACAAACCCATGAATAAGGGCTCCATAAGTTGAGAGGTCAGCTTTGTGGCCACCATTTGTCATTTGGAGAAGCAAATGTGAGGCCCTGTCGAAATTTCCATGTTGGCAACAGACATGTATCAGAGGAGTGTAACTGAATTTGTTTGGTATTAATCCCCTCTTTGTTCCCAGTTCAAGAAGCTGTTCAGCTTCCCCAACATTGCCATTTTTACAAGAACCAGCAATCAGAGTGTTATATGTCACTATATTTGGCTCACAACCACTCTCCATTATATTTCTTAATGTATCAGCCACTTTCACCGGCCAACCATGCTTATATCGAGCATCAATAATGTTATTATACACTTGAACATTCACTGACAAACCATATAATTTCATATCTTTCAACATTTTATCAACTGAGTCAAAATCCCCCTTCTTGCAAAACCCATTTACAAGCGTGCCATACGTTTCTATAGTCGGTAAAATTCCCTTAAGTTTCAACTCCTTAAGAAGCAAATAACCTCCGCCAACATCACCATTCCTACAATATCCATCGATAAGAGTATTATAAAAAACAACATTGGGTACGCAATCACGTCCCCACCTATCCTCAATCAACTTCCTACCCTCCACCATTTTTCCTTCCTTACACAACCCTCTCAAAACTATACAAGTACTATAATTATCTACACAAATATCCTCACTCCCACCATCTCTCTCAACCATTTCATCATAAATTCTCCGCGCAACATCAAACCTGCCAACCTTCACAAGCGCATCAAGCACAGCATTACAACCTATAACACTCGGAACAACGCCACATTTCTCAACCGCAAATGTATAAAACTCCAAAGCCTTATCAACCAACCCACTATACGAATAAGCACGAATAACATCATCCACCGCCTCACAACTAACCAACCTCTCCTCACAATTCAAACTCTCCAACAAACTTTCAATCTCCGAAAAAACTCGAAACTTAGCCAACAGCTTCAAGAGAGAAGAATAGGCAAACCCATCAAGAGAACAACCATAAGGCCGATCATTGACCCAATAAAAAAATTTTAAACCCAATTCTGAGTCTTGAATTTTATCAAACACTAAGTGGGCAATATCTGATGGGACAACTTCGTGCTCTGACAATTTGGTTTCGAGAGTTTGTTCCCATTGAATGTGACGAGTTCGAAGAATGTCGCAAACTTGGTTGACAACTTTGTTGATGTTTGTAGAAGATGGGTAGTTTAAGGATGGTTTGAGCTTGGTTATGTGACGAGGTTTGATACGAGATAGAAGGGACTTCGACATACCCAAAAATGCTAGTACTGTAATACCGCTAGTATTACTGTTATATATAGCTTTCTACTTCATTACAACTGATGCAGCATGCCCCAACTCTTGTACATAGGAGATTGGAGACACAGTTTGTCAGATACACACTCCAGTACGGCAGGACAGGCTCCAGTTTACAGCTGAAAACATTAAAGATTTAAATTTTCACTTTGATTTAAATTTTGTCCGAAAATTTATGAAAAATGCTACTCCCTCCATCTCTTTAAACATTGCTCGTTTGACTAAAAACACGGCTTTTAAGACAATGGGTAATGAATATTGTTTTTTAATGGAGTAGTGGGTATTGAATATTGCTTTTAAGGAGTAATGGGTGGAATAGTGAATATTGAATATAGTTTTTAAAGAATAGTGGGGGAGTAGTAGGTATTGAATATTGTTTTTAAAGAGTAGTGGGTGAAATAGTGGTTATTAAATATTGTTTTTAAGGAGTAGTGGATGGAGTAGTGGGTACTCCTCCGTCTCTAAATATGTTGCATGTTTCCTCTGGACATGTTTGCCAACGCACACTTTTAATCGTTAATATCTTCAATTTTGTATTAGTTTTCAATATAAAAACTTCACTGTATTAATGTACTCATAAATACGAATCCAATAAGATCACTCGTGACTATATTTGGTCTCATAGATTATGCGTGAATTAGTAATTTATCTCATGTTATGAACAGTCCCGACATATCAAATGAGCAACATAAAAAGAGACGGAGGGAGTATTAAATATTGTTTTTAAGGAGTAGTGAGTGGAGTGGTGGGTATTGAATATTGTTGTATATGGCTTAAAATAGAAAGGAGAAAAGTATTTTGAATGTCTCGAAATAGTAAACAAGAAATGTTTTAAGAGACGGAGGGAGTACTAACTCGATAAATGAATATTCGATAAACAAATAATCTCATTAAATGAATACTTTTTTCCAGTCCCAACATAATAAAGAAAGGGATTCATGTGCCTGAGATGACCTCAGGCAGAACCCTGAGGTTAAAAGATTTCCAATACAATTTTAAGGGTATTTAGGTAAATCTACTGATAAAAAAATTGATATTACAAAAATGCCCCTGCGGGGCCATTTATTCTATAGGTTATTTGTCTTATAACCTCAGGAGAACTACCTGAGGACATCCTCAGGCCCATTTTTCTCATAAAGAAATTATATTTTCGACCTCGATAAATGAATAATCTCAATCAATTAATGAATAAAATTTTCCAGTCCCGAGCATATTCATTTATCGATATTTTGTACGTACAAAACAATCACTTTATTTTCAAATCAATTTGCGAGAAAGAAATAATTTAACAAATGACATCATAAATAATGACACTGTTAAACATTCTTGAATAACTTGATTTTCTTGAATGAGAAAAAACAAGGATCAATTTGTCATTGACGTGATGATGTCTTTAAGTTGTCGCGAGAAGTACTAGAAAACTGTAGTTACATAAGTTTGACATAAATTATACGGAGTAGAATTTAAAGATTAGGATAAATGATTATTCTTATTAAAAGAATCTTTTTATTGCTAACTCTTTTCAAATGTATTTTGCTTTCACTAAAATTTCCTCAAGTCAAGAAATAGAAATACATTACCACCATCTTCCTGTAACTTGACTCCTATCTACCCTATTCCAAAACCAAAGGGTTCTCACTCCATTCTTCACCCTATTGGAAACGATAATTCATGTCAAACATCAAAATCCAGATAAAATCATGATACAAAACATCAAAATCAAGACACTTATACGTCTGTCCACATATTGCCCATCTCTTCTTTGCGCTATTGAATTTCCCAACTACTCTTGCTAAAATCTGTCAACAAGGTCATGCTACTTCAGTATAATGTACAGTATGCTGCTACTTGATACCGGTCCTTCTGTTCCCTTCCATCGAGTCTTGATTTCCTTTGGGGCTGGAGTTATAGCTTTGTCCACCATAACTGCATTGCAATCTCATAGCATAACTTCTCCTGCTGATCAGCCTTTCGGAAACAGAAACTTGAAACAACTCAGAATGTATTCTTCACGCTTCAGATATTGTGCAAGTTTACTGAAGTTTATTGCCTACACAAAAAAATTCAAGTTAAGTATAAACTTTAATTGATGTGACGGCATTCAAGTGCGCATCACTTATATGACAAATAACTGACTAAGAATAAGCGGAAATTTTATTTATACACAAACAGATAAGAAGTCATGTCCATATAGACAAGCTTTGCATTTGAGGAAAGGGGTTAAGATACAAAAAGGCGCAGTGTTAGTGAGTTACAAATCTAATTTCCCAAGTTACTTTACAGTTTCAATTTATAACAAGAAAAAAGAAACAATGACATCCTTGTAAACCATTAGGCTACCCTGTGAGGGAGGTAGCAGAGAAATTATGCTCGCACCACTTTAAGTAAAATCTAGAAATATTCCTAATAATCTAATATATAAAAAAAAGAACATTGTTAATTTGATTAATTTAATCCTAACTAATATATTTTTATATATACAAATTAATTTATTAATCTCTTTGTCTGCATCATCTCTTCTTCCTCGGAGTCTGCATCATTCTCTTCTTCCTTACATTCGTGTTTCACAGTGGTTAGAGGCAACATTCAACGAAAGTAGTGTATGTCATAAATTTCCATTTTCTTCTACTTCATCTAAAGTGAAGCTGTCTCCCTTTTTTTCTCTCTTTATCTATGATCCAACTCAAAACTGTGACCCATAAGAGCACCAGCAACCGATCGTTAGGCGACCTGCATGCCTTATGCATAGGGGAGATACACCACATCACATCGACACCATATTGACCATGTATTTAAGTATTTTATTTTAGGAGAAAGGAACGCAATATCAACCTTGAACTGGACATTTGATTGTAGGGGCCGTAGCCTGGGAATTACTATCAATCGTAGAAGCTTGTTAGTCGCAGAAGTCATGTTCCTACAGGCTGCAAAAGAAGGTTTTTCTCCAAGGAAACACTGCTAGTAAATTTAGTAAAATGTACCGGTAGTGTTTCCTAAATACATCATTAAACTTATGTCAAGGCCTTAAAAAAAACACTTTTACCTTCATTACTTTTCAGTAGTTCAGTAATCATTAAACCAAATTAAAATAAGCAGGCACAGGCGCACAGCATATACCCACAAAGGAAGTTAAAGATGTTACGATATCAAGTAGAACCCTTACATAAAAGACCAACTACACATCATGTTATGTTTATGTTTACAACTCTGGTAAGTTCTTTCTGCAAGATTGCTTATTCGGTTCGACACTATTTACCCTGAACAAACTATTTAAAGTACAGAAAGCCTTCATAGACCTCTATTACGGATTCTAAGAAAGGGAGCTGCTCAACGCCTCAACCTATCAAAGCATGTCTCTATATTTCTCCCTCCACGGGACGCATATCAGAGCAGGTAAAACAGCTAGAATCACTCAATTCCACTCTATATTCTGTTGTCACTCATAGTATCTCTATGCCTCACATCATCGATACCAATGTAAGAAGAAGGAACTAACATACACATCAACCATTAGACATGGAAAGCATTTGTGTTATACTCAAAATATATGCATACGGGTGAGTCTAATGCAATTCAAGCATCTTTTTCATCCGAAGGCCCTGGTTACTTACATTTGTTTGAATATTCCATACCACCATTGGAGTCTATAACTATTTTGACTTGGTGATGATGTTGTATATTAGTACTCATGATGTACGGTACAAAAGTAAACTATCAACATGTCCACATGCAAATTCAAGTCTAGATGCTCGTAACAATGTGCACGCAAAAACTTGGAAATCTTATAAAACATGTACACAGATAATAAAAATGAATTACCTAACTAAAATAATGGTTAACAAATAATTCTCCGTCGATTAGAAGGAACGGATAGGAAGATAGTAGAAAAAACTGTGAACAAATTTTAAGCTTGTAGGAATCGAACACAGGGATAATAAAAGATTATGATATTTTCCCACAAGATAGAACAATTTTATCCCATAGTCACCTAGTATCATTCCTTCCAACCAAACGGAGCATAAGATTTTAAAATTACCATTCCAGCAGCTTGCTATACAAGGAGTGTTCCGGGCCATTTTATCAACAGCAACAATATTCAGTAAACTGTGCAAAACATGAATAATGTAAGAGTAAGACTTCACCGAACGAAAACCAAAATTATATAGCTAGAAAATATACAAATGCAGAGGTGGGTGTGTGTGTGTGTGTGTGTGAATACACTCCTGAGTGTGTGTTGTGTGTGTGAATGACATGTGCATATATATAGAGAGAGATTTATAGGATTAAAAACTTACAAAAATTAAAGTAGGAACCACCATTACGGCCTGTATTTTGTCTGAAACATGATTAAATAGTATGGCTGAACAACCAAATAAAAATAGAGGCAGTCTTTGCCTTGATGTTATCCGTAAAAATTTGTACTATCAATTATTTCATCTGTCTGAAAAGAATCTATAAAATGACAGAAGGCCCTTATAGCTGCTGTGATGGTCAATTATTAAACTCAGCTTTACAATACAAAATTCTTCATCTCTTCAACAAAATTGACTTCATGGCATCCACTTGCTGTTTAGGAAAGGGAGGTACCCTATTCTGCGCCAAAGTAATGATAAACTCAACCTTTTGGATTTTGCCATTCCTTTTAAGGCCTTCAAGTAGCATATAGATAGTAGCCACATTGAGGGAACGATACTTATTCATACAATCTTTACACATCGTATATGCTATATCAAAGTCACCAGCTTTACAAAGGTAATGAATCATAGTCTGATAAATTTTGGCATTAGGCTTGTAACCCTCATCATGCAACGCAGAATAAACCCGCTTAGCCATGTCCATATAACCAGCTACGCAAAACCCTTTAATAACCAAATTATAAGTTACCTCATCGGGTCTAATCCCAATATACCTCATCATACCCATCAAACTATTAGCTTGCCAAACTCTTCTCCCACTAACTAAATACTGAATCCTAACATTAAACGTTGTTAAATTAGGTAAACAACCTCTTCTCACCATAAGATTCCACAACCCATTCCCAATCTCCCACCCATTAATCTTATAAAAAGCCGAAATGAGCGTAGTATACGTGATCACATCCGGTTTAACCCCCAATTTTTCCATCTCAGCCATAACCAAACAAGCCTTATCACACAACCCCATCTCACAAAAAGCCTTAATTATAATATTAAAAGAATACTCATCCAAACTAATCCCAAACCTCAACGAAACACGATCAAGAAACGACTCAATCGCACCTAAATCCCGCGTCTTACACAAAACCAACAATGCAGCATTAAAAGATTTAACAGTTCTTTTACATCCAAACAAATGCATATCGTAAAAAGTACTAATAGCATGCTTATACATTCCAGCATTTCCATACAACATTATAATCCTTACAATAAAACCTTCTCTTCTCCCCTGAGGCAACCCCTTTTGTTGCTCCAACAAGTCCTCAATGTAATCGAATCTTCTAGCTCCAGCTAATCTGGAAACAGTGTCTTCGAATGCGAATCGATTTTCGACAACCAGGCGATTCCGGGCGTTGGCTTTGAACAAATGGAAGAGCTTTTCTGGGTCTCGTTCGGATTTAAGTTTGATTAAAGCAGGTGGGTCAGAAAGAGGGGTGGTGGTTGAGAAAGAGGCGGCGGCGATGGCGTTGGAGATGATGAGGGCGGCGTTGTTAAGAGTGCCTAATCTGATAACGGAACGGAGGGAGAGCATAATAAAAAAGAAGAGTGTATTTCTGGGGGGTTAATTCCAGAAAGGAACATACCCACACCCACCCGGATCAAAAGGGTTTTAGCTTCAGTGTTTTAGGGTTTAGAACTATTTTTGTTTAGTCCTCCCATCTTGTACCATTAAGGTTGTACTAGCAAATAAACAAGTAATAATAATATTACAAGTATCTCTAATTTCTTTGAGATGTTGTCCATTTAATATATAAAAACATTATTTATTTTATTGAGATATTACATATTGATAAAAAAGGATGTAGGTTCAAAATATTTAATTTTTAATAAAAAAATATTCAAAATATTTATATTCAGTATATATGGTCCTAGATATTCATTGAATATGCGAGATAGTAAAGTATTAAGATGACACATAACTTCCAACGAAGTATCAAGATCATATTTCATTATCAGTGGAGTATTAAATTATATTGTGAAATTTCATTATCAATGGAGTATCTAATCATATAGTGGAATTTAAGGTAGTGGAATATGTGAAGGTTCGATGCTACATTTGTAATGAAGTATTTACGTTTCATTTGTACAAATGAAGTATCTAACTGAAATGAGCATTTTGGTTAATGTTTTTGAAAATAAATATTTTAATTTTTGGGTAAATAAATATAAAAAATATAATATTTTGATCTTTTTCTCGATTAAAAAGAAATTATTCATGTTTTGTTTTTTCTTTAATAACTTTGATAATAAATTGCTTATAATTGAAAAAAAATAAGGAAGTGTTTGGATGATTGTTAAAAATGAAAATCCACTAAAATTAAAAAGAGAAATGAGAATGTGAATGACATGTAATGTTTTAGGTGAGATCATCATTTTATTCAACTAAATTACTAATTCGCATAATAATAAATGAATTTTGATTCTCATTAATCGAATTTATGCATTGTAAATCATACGTATCCTAAAAATTTATCTATCTATACTATTATATTAAATCCGAAACATTGAAAGTTTTGGTTTTCTCTTAAATTTTGGTTTTCACTCTAATTATTTAATTTTAAATTATTTATAATATAAAACAAATCAAATAAATTCGGTTATTATCTTTAATCCTAAATAAGTTTTGGTTTTCATTCTAATTATTTAATTTTAAATTATTTAAAATATAAAACAAATCAAATAAATTCGGTTATTGTCTCAGTTAAATCACGGCATTCTATTTAATGAAATTAAATTATAATTTTATAAGTACTTATAATTAACCGATTACCTTTTTGAACTAAGATGTATCATCTTTTCAATATTTTCTAACTAAAATCCCTCTTTTCATAGAAATATAACGGATAACATTTATATAATTATTATCAAATCATCTAATTTAAAATTTTAAACCTCCAAAATTCATATTTTAAAAAAAGTAAATCGAATTAATAAAACAAATCATATAATATTAAAAGAAATCCGTGCATCGCACGGGTTTTAAGCTAGTACTATTATAAAGCCGAAACATTAAAAGTTTTAGTATCTGTTTTTTGGTACCTATTTTTTGGTACTTTGTGAATTTACTTATTTACCCTTTATTATAAAGAAAAATAAATACACTTAAAATAAGTAATAACATAATATAATTAATGTTAATTAATCAAGATATTACCTTTTATAAACACCAAAAAATATCAATCGTATCATATTTTTTTATCATTAATATTTCCTTTCAAACTAAAACACGTTATCTTTTTAATTTAAAACAAATCTTACAATCATTAATATATACCCAAAAATATCACACCATAATTTTCAAAAAAATATAACATCTAAAATAAATAATAACATAATATAATTAATGATAATTAGACGATTAACATAATAAAATTAATGGTAATTAGTCAATTGCCTTTTTTCACATTAATATAATAAAATTAACGGTAATCAGTCGATTGTCTAGATTGTCTTTTTCATATTTACTTTTAGTTGAAGATATTACCTCTTATAAACACCTAAAAATATCAATCATATCATATATTTCGATCGTTAATATTTCATTTCGAACTAAAACACGTTACCCTTTTTAATTTAAAACAAATCTTTCAATCATTAATATATACCCGAAAATATCGAATAATAATTTTCAAGTAAAATATAACAACTAAAACAAATAATAATATAATATAATTAATTGTAATCAATCGATTGCCTTTTTCATATTTACTTTCAGTTGAAGATATTACCTTTTATAGACACCCAAAAACATCAAAATCGTATCATATCTTTCAATCATTAATATTTCTTTTCTAATTAAAACATATTATCTTTTGAATTTACAATAAATCTTACAATCATTATTATATACTTGAAAATATCACACCAAAATTGTAATTATTAATAAAATGTATTAAAAACCATATATGTTGTTTATAATAAGAAAACATTATCATAATCGTAAACATGGGTATATTAAATTATATCAAATTAAAATTAAAAAAAATATTAAAAAATATTGATTATATAAAAACATAATTATAATATTAAATAAATTTTATAACATAATACAAGAAACCCGTGCATTGCAATACTAATAATTAACCGATTATCTTTTCAGCTAAAACATATTATCTTTCTATTTTTCTAATTAAATTTCCTTTTTTCCATAAATATCACGGACAACGTTAATTTCTCATTTTCTAAAAAACACTAGGAGCAATTTCAATTAGTAAAAGAACATATTAAATTATAATTAGTATAAACTAATCAATTACCTTTTTCACCTAAAGCATGTCACCTTTTTAATTTTCATATTATATTTTTTATTTTCTCTAACTAAAATCTCCCATTTTTTAATTATATTAAGGGCAGTTCTATTTAATAAAATAAACTAGTAATATGATAATACTAATAATTAATCATTTTTTCTATATTTTCTAATTAAAATCCCTCTTTTCCTAAAAATATCACGGGTAACAATAATTTTTCTTTTTCCAAAAATATTACGAGCAATTTATTTAGTAAAATAACATAATTAACTTATAATTACTATAAACTAATCAATTACTTTTTTCACCCAAAATATATTAATTTTTTAATTCTCTAAAACCAAATCCTCTATTTCTCCAATTATATCATGGACATTCTATCTAATAAAATAAAAAAATAATTTCATAATTACTAATAACTAACCGATTAACGTTTTCAACTAAAATCCATCATCTTTTCTAAATTTCTAACTAAAATCCCTCATTTTATAGAAATATCACGAATAACATTTATACAATTATCATCAAATAATCTCATTTAAAAATTTAAGCCTCCAAAAATCATGTTTTAAAAAATTAAATCAAATAATGAAAAAAATTCATATAATATTAAAAAAAATTCATACATCATACGGATTTTAAGCTAGTATTATAAACGAATCTTAATCGGTTTCTAAATATTTGTATGACAAGTGGTAAAGAACTACCCTCTATACGTGTTTTGTCTTTTAACTTTGATCACACGGAAATATTACATTCAAACAATTTTCTAAAACAATTAGAAGTATTTGTCGAAATCAAATAACAAATTTTACTAGACATTTTGTTTAAAGTATATCAAACTTTTAATTCCATGTATTCTCGATCATTCAAGATGAAACAGGGATGTTGTATCACCAATCACCATTCACCATTCACCATTCACCAATTTGTTTCTTACACGTGAAGAACAAATGAACAAGAGGCTCCCAAGTTTCCACGCACACTTTATTCTCACCAATTAAACGAGTGTATTTGCTTTATTTGCGAGATTTAATTTAATTTAATTACTAGTGTCGCATAATATTGCAATTTTATCACGTGATCAACTTATATTTTTTACTGTAATGTAATGTCGTTCGAAAAACAAAGGCTACAGTAGTTTAGGCTCGACTTTCTAAAAATAAAATCCGATGGCGGCAGTTATTATAGTACCCGCCGGCTGGGCAGGAGTAAAGGCATCACCGCCGGCGCGCGTCCGCCGTCTAACCACCACTGCAACTCTGTCACCGTTACCTCCTCGCACGGTGGAGATAGTGAAGGAAACTTCAAGCTTCTTTCAACAAGATTCTAGGCCTATCATGCTTTTCGACGGTACATACATACACATATTCATGCCTATGCCTATTTTAATTCCAACACCAATATTACACTAATCAATTAGTAGTACTTAGCTTAGCTTAGCTTAATGAACAGTGATTAAAGCTGCCTGATTTTGAGGATAAGTATCAACGTCATCACCCGTTTCATTCAAATATATCAAATGAGTCCCTCATTGTAAAAATGACTCAATTTAGTCGTCAATTTGTGTTGAGATATATGTTAATATATATTATTGTGAGAAAATATGGAAAATTGCCTTTATTGTATTATTAGTAAATAAGGAGAGTTACCTTAATATGTTAATTTCCATTATTGAGAATTAGGAATTTAATGTATTGTAATAAACTTGAAGCATATTTATCATGGTATCAGAGCCCATGGTTCGGTAATTGGATCTTGGGGGTAATGGGCTGCAGGTGTTCGATGTGGGAGGTTCCCTTCGGTGGAGATCTTTTGGGTTCCTTGTGTCGAAAGTCTTCCTGAAAGGTGTTCAGGCGGTGGGTTCCGCGGGTATGGCGGCGGTGCAAGATGTACACAGATTTATCGCGGGTTCAAGATCACGGGTTATGTGGTTCTTGGTTTGAGGGGAGGATTGTTGAGTGGTGTCAACCCAAATACCACATCGATGAGATAAGAGATAGTTCTCTTGTATATTAAGCAGCCGATTAACTCCATTATGTCAAATTGTCAACATACAAAGTCAGCATAGTTGGGGGCTTGGTTAGGCACCGTATGTTGAATATATGTACCTAGCATAAGACTTTGATGTCCTGTAGTTCTCTATATATATTACCTAGAGCTCATGTAATATACACAACAATATATACAAATTCTTCTGTGATTACTTCTTCTCTCTACTTACATAAGTATATACAATTTGTCATGGTATCAGAGCAGGTTAGGAAGATTTTTTAAAAAGCTTGAAGGCTTCTCAAAGAGAAGCTAAAATTGCTCCAAACTGCAAAACTGCCCAGTTCAACAATTTTTCGAAACAAATCAGAACCGAACCAAACTACATACCTAAAAAGAAGAGCTGTAGAGAAGACAAACCCAGAAGTTCGGCTGCCAACCACCGTCTCACGCGCCCCCACGCGCCGACCGAAGCTTCCAGCCACAACCAGACGCGCCGGCGCGTGTGGCGTCTTACACGGTTTTTCCGGCGACGGTGCAAAAGACTTTGTTGATCGTCCGGTCATCCCGATTCCAACCGTGGTAACACTTTTCAGTTTCGTGAAGATTTATTTTCTGATATATGGCTTGTATGCATATTTGCGTATATATATATAACTTGTGCAGAAAATACTCCCTTTTATTATTGATCTGTGTTGTAACTATACCACTGGCTTGTATGCATATTTGGGTAGTTAAGATTTAACGAGGAAAAGGGGGAATTATTATTGGAATAATTGTTATTTGAATATTTTATAATGGCGAATACCAGCGACTCCGCAATTTCAAGCCAAAATACTGCTATAAGTAGCAGTAAATCGGGGTTTCATAGTACTCCATTCGTAAGTCCTAAATTCAATGGAAAAAATTTTCTAGAGTGGTCCAAAGCTTGTACAATGGTACTAAAATCTCATAAAATGATGAAATACATCAATGGGAAAGCTAAACAACCTTTGGGAGAAGATCCTACTTTCGATGATTGGGATTCTGAAAATGCCATGGTGTGTTCATGGTTATCTAACTCTATGGAGGTAGATATTCGAAAAAGCTATATCTTCATTGATACCGCTGAAGATGTGTGGAATTCTCTCACTCGGACTTATTCCTTCTCCGGGAATGTAGCCAAGCGGTTTGAGGTGAAGCGAAAGATGTGGGCATTGACCCAAGGAAGCTGCACGCTAGCTCAGTATTATTCTGAGCTAACATCATTATGGAGTGAATTGGGACACTACACTATATTTGAGTGTAAAACTGCTGAAGATCAAGAAAAATATCAGAAGATGGTCACTGAAGAAAAAGTGATGAAATTTCTTGATGGATTGTCGGATGAGTATGATTCAATTAAAAATCAACTTATCGCACAAGTTCCATTCCCTACTGTGGAAGAGGCCTATGGTCGTGTCAGGCTAGAGGAAAGCCGAAAGCAAAGTATGACCCCAGTGGTCCCTTCTGATCTATCCGCACTCTTAACTAAAGGTGTCCAGCAATCAGAACCAGAACAACCAGAGCATGTGTCAATAGCTGTAATTGGAGAAAGATCTATTCAATGTGACTACTGCAAAAAATTAGGCCACACTCGTGAGACTTGTTTTATTCTGCACCCTCATCTCAGAATTCGAGGACGAGGTGGACGTGGCCAAGGTGGTTACCGTGGCGTCTCATCTGGCAGAGGCATGAGTAGGGGTTCCTTTAATGCTCATCATACTACTTCAGAATACGAGCCTGACTCTACAACAAGGACGATGACCGCTTCAGAGCTCAACGCCTTCCGCCAATTCATGTCACAAATCAAGACCCCTTCTCCTACAGCTAATTCTGCTCATGCAGGTATATCCTGCCATCTTACTTCCGATAAATATCCAACATCTTGGATCATTGATTCAGGAGCATCAACACATATGACTGGAGATTCTAGTATTCTGGAATCATATCATGACAAAACAGGCAATATACGTGTTGCTAATGGAGATCTTGCACCTATTCATGGACAGGGCACCTCTCTTTGTCTTTCATCATCATTACCATTATCAGATGTTTTGCATGTTCCTTCTTTATCTGCAAATTTGCTATCTATCCACAGTATTACTGACAACCTCAATTGTTCAGTAACCTTTTTTTCTTCCCACTGTGTATTTCAGGATCTAATGACAGGCAAGGTCCTTGGCAGTGGTAAAGTGGTCGATGGTCTCTATGTTATGGAAGGAAATTCTGTATCTCCTTCAAATTATCAGGTGTCATCTAATTCTGTGTCTGAATCCTTGTATCAATGGCATAGACGGTTAGGTCATCCATCCTTTGGTGTTTTAACACATCTATTTCCCGCTTTAGTAAAACACTGTAATAAGGAAGATTTTTTCTGTGAACCATGTGAATTGGCTAAACATAAAAGATCAACTTATCCGCCCAGAAATAAAAGAAGTTCTACCTTGTTTTCTATTATTCATACTGATGTTTGGGGTCCATTTAGAAATCCTACACATGATGGGTATAGGTGGTTTGTTGTCTTTGTTGATTGTTATTCTCGACTAACTTGGGTTTATCTTCTGAAACAAAAAAATGAAGTTTTCGGGTGTTTTAAATCTTTCCATCACATGTTACAAACACAGTTTAATGCCTCTGTTAAAATCCTTCGAAGTGATAATGGTACTGAATATGGAGGTCCATTTACATCTTATTTGGACACATGTGGTATTATTCATCAAACTACGTGTGTTAAAACTTCTCAACAAAATGAGGTAGCCGAAAGGAAAATTGGCCACTTAACACAGGTTGCACGGTCTCTTATGTTAACCATGCATGTTCCCAAATATCTTTGGGGAGAGGCAGTCATGACTGCTGCTTATCTTATCAACCGTCTTCCTACCAAGGTTCTAAAATTCAAAACACCGTTGTCATGTGTTCCTGCACCCTATTCTCATCCACTTCCTCTTCGGGTATTTGGGAGCATATGTTTTGCTCATAATCATGCACCCTCTCGAGATAAGCTTGATTCTCGGGCCCTTAGATGTGTTTTTATTGGATATTCCCCCACTCAGAAAGGGTATAAATGTTACCATCCTCCCTCACGTCGGATATTTGTCAGTTACGATGTTACTTTCTGGGTGTCCATTTCTTACTTCTCTCCTGGCTCCTCCTCTTTGCTTCAGGGGGAGATAAACAAACATAGTCTTGATAATGAAACAAATGAGTCAGATCACAGTCTCCTTGATAGTGAATCACTTCCGTTCATGAATATACCTATTCCAAACATTAGCTCAAAATCGTTGCCTACGAATAATGAGTCGGATGATTTAAATAGGTTTGGCATACCAGATTTGATTACATACTCTAGACGAAGAAATGATGATATCACTACTTTACCACATCCAGAGACCTCTGACCTCGAATCAGATCCTGCAGATCCTACAGCTCTTATAACTGAGCCCGATAATGGTAGTACTCTTGATCCCACTTTGGATCTTCCTATTGCTATAAGAAAGGGTGTACGTTCTTGCACTAACCATCCTATCTCAAACTTTGTATCTTATAATGCATTATCTCCATCTTCACTTGCTTTTGTGTTATCCTTGTCTAGTGTTTCTGTTCCGCATACTTGGCAGGATGCTTTATGTGATCCTAAATGGAAAGATGCTATGATAGAGGAAATGAATGCCTTGAAACATAATGGCACTTGGGAGTTAACTCATCTTCCCGCTGGAAGGAAGGTAGTAGGATGCAGATGGGTATTCACTATGAAACAGAAACCTAATGGGCTGATTGATAGGTACAAAGCGAGACTTGTAGCAAAAGGGTATACTCAAACTTACGGGATTGATTATCAGGAAACTTTTGCTCCAGTAGCAAAGATGGCCTCTATCCGAGTCTTGATATCATGTGCAGCAAATCTTGGATGGGAACTTCAGCAATTGGATGTAAAAAATGCATTCTTACATGGAGACCTGAAAGAAGAGGTTTACATGGATATTCCACCGGGTTTTTCTACAGCTGCGACCACTGGGAAAATATGCAAGCTAAAGAAGACTATTTATGGGTTAAAACAGTCTCCAAGGGACTGGTTTGGCAAATTTCAGGGAGCAATGATTAAATTTGACTACAAATAGAGCAACTCAGATAACACCATGTTTGTAAAAAGACGAGATGAAAAATTCACAGTGTTGATTGTTTATGTCGATGATATTGTGATCACCGGCAACGACACCTGTGCTAATGTCAAACGCAAGCTTGCCTCTGAATTCGAGATGAAGGACTTAGGAAAACTACGGTATTTCCTTGGTATTGAGGTCTTTAGAAGTCCAGGTGGCATCTTCCTCTCACAACGGAAGTATACACTTGATCTTCTGAATGAAACAGGGATGTTGGGATGTAGACCTGCAGAATCTCCAATAGAAGCAAATCATAAACTTTGTGGATATGCTGGTGAAATTGTCGAGAAATCTCAATATCAAAGGTTAGTTGGTCGACTAATCTACCTTGCACATACAAGGCCAGACATATCATATGCAGTGGGAATTGTTAGTAGGTATATGCATGATCCTCGTCAACCACATTTGGATGCAGTTTATATGGTATTAAGATATCTTAAGGCTGCTCCTGGAAAAGGAGTAATGTTTACTAAAAACAATCATCTCGGGGTTGAAAGCTATACAGATGCAGATTGGGCCGGATGTCAAGACGATAGACGATCTACTTCAGGATATTGCACATTTGTTGGTGGCAATTTGGTTACTTGGCGAAGCAAGAAACAGCCTGTGGTTGCCTTATCTAGTGCTGAGGCAGAATATAGAGCTATGGCTAAAGGTGTACGTGAATTATTGTGGATAAGATTGTTCCTAGAAGAATTGGGACTTGCATCTACAACTCCAATGAAGCTACATTGTGATAACAAAGCCGCTATTGCCATTGCACATAATCCAGTTCAACATGATCGGACCAAACATATCGAAATTGATCGACACTTCATAAAAGAGAAGATCAATAATGATACCATTGGTATTCACTTTGTAAGATCGGAAGACCAGATAGCTGACATATTTATCAAAGGTTTAAATCAGAAGATGCTTCATCCTCTTATTGGCAAGTTGGGCATGAGTGATATATATGCATTAACTTGAGGGGGAGTGTCAAATTGTCAACATAGTTGGGGGCTTGGTTAGGCACCGTATGTTGAATATATGTACCTAGCATAAGACTTTGATGTCCTGTAGTTCTCTATATATATTACCTAGAGCTCATGTAATATACACAACAATATATACAAATCCTTCTGTGATTACTTTTTCTCTCTACTTACATAAGTATATACAATTTGTCACATTATTATGAGGCCTTTTGGGAGTGACTCATACTAATGGAGTTAATCGGCTGCTTAATATACAAGAGAACTATCTCTTATCTCCTCATTATTTATATAGCAAATTCCTAATTCTCAATAATGGAAATTAACATATTAAGGTAACTCTCCCTATTTACTAATAATACAATAAAGGCAATTTTCCATATTTTCTCACAATAATATATATTAACATATATCTCAACATCCCCCCTCGAACTCACGATACTCAATCGAGAGTTTGCCAAAATTAAAAAAAAATTGAATCATCCGCTCCAGTCATCATAATCATCCGCTTGAATCAGCTTCTCGTTCCGATCAATTTTTCATCCACGTTTTCATCATCTTTGTCCTCATCGCTATCTTTTTAAGCTATCACAATTCTTCTCAAGGTTTTTCTTGTCTTTTAGGACAGTCTTTTCCATAAATCCATCATCATCGACTTGCTTTCGTCTTGTCTTCAACTTCGTAATCAAATATCATCTTTTTCTTCCACATCCAAGAACTCTCGTAGTTTTTTTTTCACCCACAAACTCTTGTAAGATCTTTTTTCATCTCACCCACGAACTCTCGCGGGATCTACTCACACCCACGAACTCTCGTAGGTTTTTTTTTCACACTAGCTCTAGCTCTTGATACCATGATAAAATAATCGCAAAATCTCTTCTCATTCACAATTGGAGGCACTCGCCTCAAGTTTATTACAATACATCACAATTATTTATATAGCAAATTCCTAATTCTCAATAATGGAAATTAACATATTAAGGTAACTCTCCCTATTTACTAATAATACAATAAAAGCAATTCTCCATATTTTCTCATAATAATATATATTAACATATATCTCAACAATCTGAAAATTTGTACCATCTTAATCATTTAAAAGTTGAAAATTATTATCATTTTAGTCATTGTCAGATGATTTTCTTGATACAAATTTTAAAAATAGTGACTAAATTGAATCATTTTTGCAATAAGTGACTCACTTGATATATATGAATGAAACAGGTGATGATGTTGATATTTATCCCTTTCTTAAAATTATAAACTTTGTTGCTTCAGAAGCTAGTTTAGAACTGTGTAATGATCAGTTAAATTGTATTTTTTGATTCTGTTGACTAATTTTTTATAATTTTGAATTGTAAATTCTGTTTGTTTGATAGGTGTATGTAACTTATGTAATGGAGGAGTCAAGTTTGTCCGTGATCACGATCGTCAAAGGTTGCCCACTTCTCTGCTAATTTCTTATGTTTATGTTTTTCGAAACCAAGTGAAACTTCAATATATCAATAATATGTACAGATTCTGAGGAGAGATGACTGTAATCTGAGCAAGCCTATTTTGGTTTTGGCCTATTCTGTAATTGTGTGACTCACACAAGTGCTCCTTGGTTGTTTATGTCAAAATATATCATAATGTGCCAGTTCTATTGTGTGAATTTGGAAATCCTTTTTCAGGAAAATAAGGTTTCAAGCTCTACAAAGTGAAGCCGGCAAGAAATTATTACAGAGATCTGGAAGATCTCCTGATGATATTTCAAGTGTTGTCCTTGTGGAAGAAGATAGGTAAGTAAGTGTACCCTAATATGTCCTGCTAGTAAGTTGATTTTGAGACCTCAAGGTTTATAATAAGTGATAAAATTTTCGGCTGTTTAAGAATGATTTTTTCAAATAAGTAAGTGTGTACCTTATCTAAATGGCATCTTATCGTAACAGAAACAGGCTAAATAATATCATATTGTGGTTTCAGGGCATATATAAAATCGGAAGCAGTATTGAAGATTATGGAATATATAGATTTGCCCTTTCCTCAATTAGCCTTCTTTTTACAGTTTGTTCCCTTGTAAGTTCATCTATCCAGTTTGTTGAAGTTCTAAATGATTTAAATCAGGTTTTCATCTAGTTGCTTTTACATTATTATGTTCTTGATTGATTATTACAGGTTTGTGCGGGATTTTGTATATGAAAACATCGCAGACAACCGTTATGCAATGTTTGGACGCTCAGATTCATGTGAGTTATAGAAAAATCCAGTACATATGGGCATCAACATTTGTAAACATCCGGTAAATGCATTCAACTAAGAGCATGCCACTTTCTACTGTAAATATATTGCACAATTTTTTGAAGATGCAAGTCTTGATACATTTCTCTGGCAGCTTACACATAGATGATAGATGGGTAGCAGAATATTGCCTACGCTGCTACAGCCAGAGTTATAAAGCTTGTATGTTATATCGCTTGATATTATGTGTGTTGACATGATCCAGGAATGTATGTGATGTTTTGGCTACAATTCATGTAACATGTTT
Organism: Kitagawia praeruptora; assembly: GCA_037693485.1. NCBI lineage: Eukaryota > Viridiplantae > Streptophyta > Magnoliopsida > Apiales > Apiaceae > Kitagawia > Kitagawia praeruptora. The sequence continues at coordinate 104,112,287 of CM075350.1, forward strand.
TATACTTAAATAGTTAAATGTTACTTAGATGTTAGACGGGTGCATCAACACACATTTACACACCTGTACAAAAATATGGCAATATTAAGTTTAAGAATGGTAGAGGTATACATAGTAAGATCGAAGTACTAGAGGCTCCTTGAACCGTTGGTTTTTTCTTTCTTGTAACATACAACGAAAAAATATGTTCATGCTAGAAAGTGCAGGGACAGACTATCATTCATGGCAAAAGGCATTTGACGTCAGGTGTTGTATGAGACCAAGTGCCGTGAGCATTGACACAGTTGGCATAAACCCTCTTCCCTGGAGTCGTTGATTTTATGTACACTTGTTCAATTCTAATATTGGTGCATCCACGGCTTCTGCTGCAACTCAGGTTAATCACTTGATCCGTTCTTGATGTCCCCACTATACTTTTATAACGTATGTCACTCAACTCCACAGCTGATGTCTTCATTGTTATGTAAACACACATACATACAGATATAAACAAATGAAAAAAGAAACATGTCAGGATTCTGAAATATTTAATATAAAACTGAGCTATGTTATACCATAATACTCAAAGCTATCCTTACGCTGTTTTGGCAATTTACTCGACTTGGACAGTAGAATTGATCGATAATAACAGGGTTATTAACATCTATTAACTTTATCTTCTCAAATGAGATCTTCCTTGCATATCCAGTCCCCCCCTGTTGTATATATACGATAGAGATTGAGGTAATTGCTAGCATTTTGAAGAATCAGCTACTAAATTGAATAGAACATTATGAGTGTTTGGTATGTGGAAATAAACTATGCCAGTGGGTACTATAGTTTGAATCAGGATTCTATTTACCTGCCAGGACTTAATTCTTACTCCAGTCAAGGTTCCTCTTAAAGTACAGTTCCTCACATGGATTTCTTCCACCTCATCGTGTCCTCCTTTCCCCAAGGCCCCAATGCTTCGTTCATATACACGAATGCGAAGTTATTAACTTTATAAAAGAACAATCTCTTGCCTAAACAATTCAAGCTTAAGCAGTTCAGAAATCAACTACAAAGATGATTAAATAGAGGGCCTGATACCATGACCTGGTCCACAGGATATTCCTGTGATATTGACAAAGGATGATCCTCCGCTTACAGCAATGCAGTCATCGCCTGCATGCAATCATATATATAGGGTCAAGTTTTACTACCAACTCTAAGAACCTGGAAGATTCAGTATATAAATAAACCATCTTCACTAATTATGCTAAGAATATAATAGGATTCAGATGTAGAATTTATGTGCTGGTGGTGGAAAGATCATACCAGTCCCAATGTAAGAGTTCTTGACAATCACATTCTTTGAGCCAGAGACGTTAATACCATCTTTATTAGGGCTTGTTTCAGGGGCTGTTATCCGAAGGTTCGATATAAGGGCATCATAGCAGTTTGTTAGTAGTATATGAACTCGTGGGCTATTCCTATGTGTTAAACCACTCAGTCGAAGACCGTTGCAGCTATGAAATACCAGTGCCTGTCCATGTATAATTTCATTATCAAGATATGCATTATTTTTCCCCCACCAATCTTGTTCTGAGTTTGTAACATCAATGTTATTGGAACGTTAGAAAAATCTAGAATCGTAAGAACAATGTAAACATATACAAGTGTGAAGAATGTTAGAGATCTCAGAATCGTGTATGTACCAAATGATGATGCGCAGCGATAAGCAAGAAATTACGCTAGGATAATTACAATGTAAATGGTCAAACAACTTGAAATTTAAATTCTTAAGATAACACAGTTTCTACTTACAGAAGGTCCCTTGCAAGTTCTACCCTGCGGAACATGAAAAGGATGATGTTAAGTAACTACTCAACTGAATAACTGATTGTTAATTAATCAGTTATATACATAGACCGGTAAAAATAGTGAAGTAAAACCTCAAATTACATACCATAACTACAAGAAAATAAAAAATTACATACAGTGTGCAGATCATGAAGACAAGGTTGAGACCACCAAGCAGAGCCTTGACCGTCAATCTGACCATCTCCAGTAATGACAAGTCCATTGACGTAGGAAAAGGTGAGCCATGCATCTATGTGGTATCCAGTCCATTCTAATTTGTTGTTTGGTGCTACTATTTTTCCTGACAACTGCATGTATGATGTATGTAATATACATACAGTAGAGTTAGAAGTTCAATATGGTCATGTCACAGAGGAGATAGCAAGTTACAGTACATCGTAGAAGTACTAAAAGTTTTGACTGTTCTTGTGCCTACATTGTTTCATGAACCCTAAAATTTATTTTGGGAAATGTTATTTCGATGGAGCAAATTGAGCTATCTTTCCCTTCGTGCACCTGAAACATACAATTCTAGTACAAATTGATCTGGAAATTAAAATACCGCTCTGGAAATAACATTTCCCTTTATTTTGAATTTTGTTTATTTTAAAACATGTTTTTCATAAATCTCACACAACCTTGGCAAGGCTATTACAAATCCCTTCCCAGTTGGCAGTATAACAGTGGCGGTAGGAACAACATATATAGTGTTATACGAGTTTTTACCTTGAGATGGATGTTGGAAGACTTGCACGTACGGGCCACTAAATTTCAGCGGCTTCAGGAGAAATGTCTTGTTTTGTGGAATAATCAGAGTAGAATCATTTGCTCCATCCTGGCAAGCCTCCTTCCATGCCTTCATAAACGCCTAATTACAAAAAAAAATTGTGGACATGCACGAGTAGAGAAAGAACCCTATAAATATAAACCCTTCAAAATGCAAGAGCTGCAGGTAGGGAAAACAATGTTGAACTGCGGGTAATTCTAAGATATATGACATGAAACTAAAACTCTGTAGCTGTTATGTTACAGTTTTCTATAGAAGTGAGAGAGATACTTGGGAGTCATCGTTTGTTCCATCGCCTATCGCTCCGTAGCTAATCACATTGTAAGAATTGTTGGTAGTAGTGGAAGAAGAAGAAGAAGTAGACACATGGATATCTGCTGAAAAGCTCGATGACGAGGAGGAGATCATAACTAGAACCATAAATATTATTATGGCTGCTGTATAATCCTGCAAAAATAAGGCATTTCCAACCATGAGAAATATTATTCTTACTAGTATATACTCTGTAGCCGTTTCTCTATGTTGGAATCACAAGATCCTTGATTTTATTGTGGTATCATCTCTTTTCCTAGCTAGTCAATGTGTACATATTTTAATTTGTATACAAAGCACCTATAGATTTTCTTTGTAACATAACACTCGTACTGATGGCCTCAAAATCCGTGATACCAATACTCCTAAAAATTTGCAAAGGAATGTAGTCTACAAACAATGAATAATTTGTAGACTAGCAGTAGTTTTTAAGATAAAGATATTTGTATTGCACCTTTTAACTTTTAGAAATTTGTAGGCCATATACAAAAGCTAATGAACATGTTGATAGGTACCCGCTGTAAGCCTACAGCGGAGACCCACTGCCCACTACCAAAAACTGTCATCTTAACAGTACCTACAATTTACACACGTGTCATCTACTATATTATAAATTCTGTTGCCAAATTACATGTCTTTTTACACCCCGTACCCTTAAAGTTGTATTAAAATTACTTACAAATGCCATCAAATCAATCTCAAATCCTATTATTGACAAATCATTATTTAATTCTTTAAAGACAAAAATGTCAAAGAAGGAAAGAGACACAACCATGTGTCTATTATGTGAGTTCTGATAATAACAAATGTTCTATTATGTGAGTTCTGATAATAACAAATGTTCACGTGATTCCTTTTTTTTTTTTTTTTTTTTGAAGTAAATCGTACTTGCATTCAATAAACCAAATCCAAATCCAGTACATGATTAAGGAAACTAGGTGGAGTGACAAACCACTCCCCGACATTTGACATAGAATAAACAGCTTGTGCAAGCATGTGAGCTGAATTATTCGCAGACCGATAAACAAAGTTTACTAGCACAGAATGAATGTGCTTAAACATTTGGATACAATCCGTTACAATAGTTCCAAAAAACCCCTTTCCCGGAGTACCATTACACGCATTTGCTAGGGCATAAGAGTCCGTTTCAAACACACATTGAGTATACCTTTGTGCAATTGTCCACGATAAAGCCTCCTTTAAACCAATAGCTTCCGCTTCCCTCGGCTTCCAAGCTCCTGCAATCCTCGTCCCCCTTGCTCCTAGGAATCGAGCTTGACAATCTCTAATTATAGCAGCCACGCCTATGCTACCATCACGGAACACAGCCGCGTCAATGTTGATCTTTATCCAGCCTTCTGTAGGAGGGCACCAGACTCTAGCACCTACTTCACCTCTAATTTTTCGATCCTCATCCCTTGCTTGAGCCTCCTGCCATTCAGTTAGCAGCTGCATTGCACTTCCTTTCACTCCAAAAGCTGATCCATTGGCTCGTTCCCAGACCCATTTATTTCTTCTATTCCATAAACTCCAACAGATCATAGCAATCTCAGCACATTGATCCCTTGAATTCAGTTGAAACAGTCTTGCAAAGATTTCACAGGTTGTTTCATCTGTCGAACATTGCACTAGATGTGATATACCTGCAGTCATCCACACCGTTTTTGCAAATTCACATAAGAACATAACATGCACATCAGATTCTGCTTCAGCATGGCACCAGGGACAGCTTGCTTCAATCTCAACATGTCTTGATACCAATGCCATATTTGTTGGTACACATCCCTTACACAGGCGCCATAAAAAAATTAGAAACTTTATGAGGTAATTTCATAGCCCATAACTTCTTCCAAATAACATTGTGGTCGTTATTGCATTCTCCTTGAAGCCATCTGTAGCAACTCCTCACCGTAAAATCACCCTTTTCATCAAGAAGCCAGTACCATGAGTCAACCGTCTCAGTCATAGGGATTGGAATTCGCTTGATTAATTCCACATCTCTATCATTGAGCACATCGTTCAACACTTCAACATCCCACCTCCTTTCATCAACAACCATTAAGCTATTCACCTTAATGTTTTGTAATTGAGTATATTCATCTGTAGAGATGAATCCACTATCCATATCAGGGAGCCATGGCATATTCCACACCAACGTATCTGCACCATTTCCAATTTTCCTACGCGCCCCAGCCTTAACTGCTTCCAACGCTTGGTAGATTCCACGCCACACATAACTGGGATTAGCACCTAGATCAGCATTTAGGATATTCACACTTGGATAATACCGTGCTTTCATTACTTTACTCACTAGGGAATTTGCCTCTGTTAGGAGTCTCCATCCTTGCTTGGCTAACATGGCCGTGTTGAATTTTTTTAATTCCTTCAACCCCAATCCCCCAAAATCCTTAGGTTTACATAACCGCTTCCATATAATCCATTTCAGCCCTTTACCATTCGGACCTCCCCCCCATAAAAATGAATTCATCTTTCTTTCTAACTCGTCACATATTCCATCTGGGATCGAGAAAAGGCTCATCCAAAAATTAGGAGTAGTTTGTGCAGAAGAATTAAGCAAAGTTATTTTCCCAGCTTTCGATAAGTCTTTATTATACCAGGCTTGCAATTTGTGTTGGACCTTGTCAATAATGAACCCAAACACTTGCCTCTTATTCTTGCCCACACACATAGGCATTCCTAGGTATTTACCTGGCTTATCGATCTCTTTTACTCCCAAAACATCACACACTCTCCCTCTTTCCACTTCACTTGTGTTAGGTCTGAAAACAACATTCGATTTGTTATAGTTCACCATCTGTCCAGATAGCAACTCGTATTTATTCAAAATATTCCGCATAGTCCTTGCTTCCGTTTGTGTAGCTCGAAAAAACAAGTAACAATCATCTGCAAAGAGCAGATGAGATATACTTGGTGCATTTCTAGCCACTTTACATCCGTGAATCAGGCCAACTTCCTCGTTCTTCTGAATAATTCCAGTCAATCCTTCAGCACAGAGAATATATAAGTACGGGGAAATAGGATCTCCTTGCCTAATACCTCGTTGGGGATGCACCTCACCAAAAATTTTCCCATCTCTTAAGAAGCTGTAACAAACTGTTTTCACACAATGCATCACCCTATCGGTCCAAATCTGAGGAAATCCAAGCTTATCCATCATCATTTCAATATATTTCCACTCCAGTCTATCATATGCCTTTGCCACATCTATCTTTAGACCTGCCACCCCCATCCTGCCTTTCGTTTTCCTATGAATATAATGATTGATTTCATAAGCAAGTAATGCATTATCCGTAATTAGTCGACCTTCTACAAATGCGCTTTGATTTTCAGACAAGATTGAATTTAAACAAGCTTTCAATCTATTCGCCATTACCTTCGATAGAATATGCATCAACACGTTACACAACGATATAGGTCTTAAATCAGATACTTGTTTAGGCTGTTTAACTTTTGGAATGAGACACACAATAGTTCAATTCACATTTTCTGGAAGTTCGCCATTTTGAAAGAACCGTGCACAGAATTGAACTACATCCCTTCCTACAATATGCCAATACACCTGAAAGAAACATGGATTAAGTCCATCGATTCCTGGCGATTTTTCAGGATACATCGCAAAAACAGCAGCACGAACCTCCTCTTCAGATATCGGTTGCATAAGCTCCATACTTTGATTATCAGTAATACGACGAAATATGATTCTATCAGACATCTGATCATTTGTTGTTGTGGTTGTGAAAATATTTTCAAAGTATTTCACAATAGTATCTTGAATCATATCATCAGTATCCTGCCATTCTCCATTGACATCCTTCAATCTTTTAATTTTATTATTCTCCTTTCTCGTAGAGGCAAATTTATGAAAGAAACGCGTGTTTCTATCTCCATCCTGAAGCCAAAATTGCTTAGCTCTTTGGCGCCAAAACACTTCCTGCTTTTCCAACAGCCTTAAGTAGTTCCAACGAGCCTCATTATATCTCATAATCCCAGAAGCATCTCTTCGAGATCTCAATCTTTGCAAGTCAATTCGACAATTTGATAGGCGAATCTTCAAGTTCTTTATGATCCCTCCACCCCACTCTTCAAGTCTGGCACAACAAAAAGCCATTTTCTCCATAATGTCATTACTAACCTCACCATTCCAACATTCTTGGATAATGTTTTGACATTCCTTTTCTTTTATCCACATGTTTTCGAAACGGAAACGTTTACTTCGAGGTACATACACTTGTCGGTTTAACTGTAAACACAAAGGCATATGATCCGAAGTGGAGACCTCATGGACTCTGACCTCTGCAGCTGGAAATAAGTTTCTCCATTCTGTCGTTGCAAGGCCCCTGTCCAATCTTTCTGAAATCCATCGATTAGTACCCCTTCCCCTTTCCCAAGTAAATTTATCTCCTGTAAAACCTAAATCAGACAAACCACATTCCATTATCGTTTCTGCGAACCCATTCAGAAGAGCACGAGGATGACTCAGGCCTCCTTGTTTTTTGTCATTTGTGATGAGCTCATTGAAATCACCTATAATGCACCATGGTAACATAGAGTCTGCTGCCAAGTGCCTTAACATTCTCCAAGCCTCTCTCCGTTTACTTCTCTCTGGGTACCCGTAATAACCCGTATATCTCCAGCTCCCAATCTGATCATACATGACTTGAAAATCAATAAAATTATTACAACTATTAACTACTGTGATACCCCCTTCATTCTTCCATAGGAGAGCCAGGCCTCCTCCATGACCCTGAGCATCCACTACAAAACACCCTACAAAACCTAATTGTTTTTTGATTTTTTCTACCCTATTTTTCTTAACTAACGTCTCACTCAGAAAAATAATACTAGGCCTATACTGATGATTTAATTCCTTTAGGAATCTAATTGCTCGTGGGTTGGCCAGGCCCCGACAATTCCAAGCAATGATACTCATAATTCTTGGCGGGCCTGGAACATAGGACCCGCCATTTGCAAGTTTTTTGACTCCTCTGTTTGCATTAAGAAACACACATCTGCTTCATTTCCTTCTGTTCCTTCTGCCACCTTGTCTTCCACTCGCTTTCTTTTTGCATCACTTATACCCTGGACACTTTCCATATTATTTTTTTGACTCACAGCTGTTGTGTCTTGAAAAGTTGTTATTGACATCATATCTCCTACCTCTTTTCCCCTATTGTCACGCAATGCAGTATCAATTTCAACAGTATCTCCATGATTTGTGCAAACCCCTCCATCCACCTCCATGAGCTTTTGCAGGTTTTGTTTACCACCATTCGTGGTAGTCGACGACGTTCCTTGGTAATGGTTGGTTCTATGTTCCCATGGGTTATTCCCATCATTTGTGCTACGTAACCATCTAGCTCCAGAATTAAACTTTGCAGCATTTTTCCCTGGTGCTCTTAGCCACACACCATACACCCTTTCAACGACTTTGTCTGGGTTTCTGTAAACAACACTACAATCTCATTCCGAGTGACCAAGAATTCCACAAACAAAACAAAAAGTTCCCAGACGTTCGTATTTAAAATTAATCCAGCTACAGCTGTCTCCTTCCCTTCTAATTTTTATTCTCCTCTTCAATGGCTTCTCTACATTCATTAGAACCCTAATACGCACATATGGCTTCCAGACACCATTAAACGTATTTGAATCCACTCTAACAAATGTCCCCATTGATGCAGCAACACTCTTTACTATATTTTCTGATACAAAACCCCTCGGTAGATCATAGACCTGCACCCATATCTCCACATCCTGCAATTTAACCGTACATGGATCCTCACCAGCTGCAAGTTGATGTAGAATTAATGTAGCCTGTTCGAATGACCAAGGTCCTTCCTCAATGACTTTCCTAACATCCAGCTTATGGAAGAAAGTAAAAGAGTACCTCATTCCTCCAATATCCTGCACCTCCATACCCTCCTTTGGTCTCCACAAAGATGCCATTACATTTTGCATAACATTAAAGTTAACATTTTTTTCTGTTAAAAACTTACCAATCAACACATACGACTGTGTTAGAATGTAGGAACAAGAGAGAACTAGATTGATATTTGGATTGATTGGGGTTATCTTACAAGGAGAGGCAATTGCCTCTTATATAGAACTAAATGTAAGAACCCAGATTTTTGGTAGAATTAAAACTTTTTATTATGTAATAATATGGGAATGAATAGTGGTTATGACTGCGATGTAACGAATGTCTATTAAATGAATGGAATGGATTTGAATTCAATTATTTATATGTCATGCAGAATACTTTTGGTTGACAGCATAGATAAGAATGATCTATCTCCTAGGGATATAAGTATATTACTTCAAGTAAGATTATTCTTGTGTCATCCAAATCAATATCTATTATAAGTCCAGCGGTTCCGTAAAAAGGTTAAGGAACACTCGAGAGTGAACCAGGTTCATTTTCCTAATTATAGGAATTAAATAAAAATAAGTGATGAATAGTGATTTTGGTGGAATTTGGAATATTATTATAATAATGTTATACCCGGTATTCGGAACGGATTTCTGAGTTCGTATTAGTGATCCAGGAAGAAAATAAGTGTATGTAAAAGCTGTCGGATTCAGAAAAAGAGCACTTTTATTTTCTCCGAGAATTCCCTGGACACTGCAAGATATAAGGAATTATAAAAAGGGATTTAAGGAATTTAAATTCGAGAAGTATTAAGTAAGATGAAGAATAGTATTAGAAATATTAAGAAGGTTTTCGGTAAAACCCTAACTAGAAATGAATGAGTTATTCCTACGAACGATCAATCGAATCGAGCAATAACCGGACAAAAGAGCAAGCAGAGACTAAGATGCATGCATCTGCTATGTATAAAATATCTACTAACCAAACTAGAATCAAGGAACTAGAACCTTAGAGCATGCAACCAAGCACTTAGCAAGTAACTAACTAGTAAGCTCTAAACCACCATAAACTCAACACTTGTCATGGTGTTTCCTCATCCAACACTTCACAACTTTATTAAAGTAGCTTTATACAAAGATATTATGTGTAAGTGGATGAGAGTGGATGAGAATTAAATCATAGAAATCAAATAAACCAAACAAAAACTCTTTCCCCACAAGAAAGCATCCATTCGGCCTTCACCATAATTCCAAAATCAAAACCCCTCTTCCCACCATCTTTTGATCTTGCAAAAATTATGGTGAGTCTTACATTTCCTAAAAGTGATCCCATAAAAATTTCAAAGCCAATCTCACTCGTTTCCATTTTCAATTAATTCATCAAAGAGGAGGATGAATAGTGGTTTTAAGAACTAATCTTGTTTTTTTTCTTGTTTTCATGGTGGATTAAGCTAGCTTAGGATCATCCAAGGATATATCAAGGCTTAGGAAGGATTTACTACTCTCTAAGGAAGGTATAAATCATTTGAAACCCTAAGCTTTACTTGAGTTTATGCATGATTCTTGGTGATATTGGCTTAAGTAATGTTAGTAGTATTATTACCACCATGTTAGCATGATCTTGTGGATAGTTTAGCTTTATGATGATATGATGATGAAGCATGGTGTTATTGAGCTTGTTGAGATAAGAATCATATGTATAAGTTGTATTGGTGCCCGGTGTGGCTTGGTTTTAGTGTTACGATTAGTAGAACGTTCGATTTATAGCCGTCGTAATGCCCGATTTTTGTTTAACCTTGAAATTCGAACTTGACAGTAGGTATAACTCACTGCATAGCTTCGACTTATGCCATGATTAGCTAGATTATGTTATGAGCTTCGTTTTGATATAAAGATCGCATGAAACGGACTTACGGTTTAGGAGTTATGATTAAATTCGTAAAAGTGGTTCGGAACCGTAATCAAAAGTTCGTAACCGAAATTGGATCCCTTTAATATTGCGAAATCAGTGGCGAATCGTGATAATTAAATAATAGAGATAAAAAGGAAGGTGTGGGAGAAGACCGCATGTCGAACGGATCGTTTTCCGATTTTATAAAAATGTTCGAATCATGGTTAAGTACGAAAGTACCCCTAAGAGGTATACTTGGTTATAACTTCGGTAAACCACTTAGAAAACGATCTATAAATATCGAGGTCTAATATTTCGACTTTAAAACTTATACGATTTAAATACTTACCATATGTAAGTGTAATGTCATGCTTTAGTAACGAACAAGTATCGGGTAATAAAAGCAATAATAAGAGTGAATTAGAGGGGTATAACGAAACGACTTGAAAACGTGTTTCGATTTAAGTTAAGTTTATACTTAACTTTTTGAAAGGTGTTAAGTGATTAATCCCGAATGCCTTGGCTAATTATAGATCATCAGGCTGACCCGGGACACGCTACTACTACCCCTACTCGTACTCGATTTCCAGGCAAGTTTCAAATCCTTTTTATAAGGCTGTTGTTGTGAATATATATATATGCTTTCTGTTATACATATGCCATAGCATGCATGCCTACTTTCAAAGTCAAATTGATATACTTGTTCCTAGAATTTATTGTTAGCTTATAAGCTAGATAGTAATATATCAGTTATAAGCCGGATATCACTGAGACCCTTAAGCAAAAAGGGCAGATGAATCTCATTCTTTGATTATAGACCGGGAGTCGATATTCCTTGATATATTGATATTATTTTCAGAGGAAAATATTTAAGTAAATATCTTCCATTTGTTATCTGGTGAATATTGTTGGGATATTCCTTGAGATTATTTGATAAATATTATTCGGATTATTCATCAGATGTTTATTTATTCGATGAATATTATATGTTTAATATTCATCTAAAGTCGATTAAATATTCGAATATTATTTCGAACTCTCAGTTAAGTTATTTAATTAGAGAATATTCATTCTTATTTACTCGATAAATATTATTTTGAATATTCATTCGAGTTTATTTATTTAATGAATATTATTTTAATATTCATTCGAGCCTTATTTATTTAAATGAATATTAATTCGAATATTCATTCAATCTCTATTTATTTTATAAATATCAGTTGAACATTGATTCGAACTCCAGTTATTCGATAAATATTACTTTGAATATTCCCTTGAGATAAGGAATATTATCTTCGACCTTTATTTAAATTCGATTCAATTATTGAACATAATTTCAAATATTCATTCGATAATCATTTCTTCGATAAATATTATTAAGTTGAATATTCATTATTTATTCGATGAATATTGTCCCAAATATTAAGTCGATAATTATTCCATCAATATGTATCCTTCTTGAGTTGAATATTCACTATTGATTCAATAAATAATTCTCAAATATCCATTTGATGATTACTCCATCAATAAACATTGTCATTAATTTGAATATTCATTATTTGTTCAATGAATATTATTCTGAATATTTATTCAAAGATTACTCCGAGTAACACTGTTCCAATATCTATGAATCAATAAATATTCTTGGAATAGTTAGTTAATTCTTCGAACTCGTTTCAAAGATAATTTACATCATTCGCATAGTATCATCGACCTTCGAATATTATATAAATTATTTCAGAGTCCTATTATTATTATTATATTATCAAGAAAGGTTCTCAGTGATTCCATTCTCCCTTCGATTCTATTGTAAGGGAACCTTACTTGAGGAATGCTATTTATCTTGTGACTGCCCGGTCATAAATTATTCGCTTCACTCGCAACTTGGTTGCTATTATTCATGGTATTGTGTGTACCCACTCATTATTCGAGGGGTAAGAATGTTGGAACAAGTTAGTATCCATTAACAAGCAGCAGCTTGGGAAATATTGGTAAATTTTCCTTTCCATTTAGATATGACTACCTTGTGGAGTCTTATCAACAAGTATTATACTTGGGGAAAGGGGGACGAACTTTACGTTTCAAAGTTATGGATGTGGAATGAACTAGGAGATGCGTAAGTGACCCAGTGGCGCCGGTCCAGCAAATGGCCCAACCGTTGGCCGAGGGGGTTCCAGAGGGCGGTAGACAATTAAATCCGTCGGTGCTTCCTTCTACATGTAGTAAACAAGAGGTGGGGAGCATAACATGCGACTGATCATCGTGTATATGCTATGTCTCCTGGCGCGTCAAACTCCAGTATTAGTTCATCACTCAATGTTGGAAATTTTCTGCAACACCATCATAGTTGGCAGAATTGAAAAGTATTTCAAATTGGAATTGCAATATCATTCTGCAAGTTCATATTTTTATGAAAATGATGCTATCTTGCTTATTTTGGCATAGCATATGCTTCCACGAAATATATATCTGTTGAGTTACCTTGTAACTTCATCCTTTATATTAAACTGGCAATATTTTCTCTAATGCATGGCATATGATTTCAAAACATATCTTTGAACTGTCTTATATATTACTGCACAGTTATATATTGTTGGTGGGCTGTTGCTCACCCTTGCTTATTTATTATGTCACAACAACAGCTAGGTCACATGGCCCGCGTCAGGCGCACTCGGCGCAAGCAGGTTACCCGGCCCACAGGGCTACCCGTTGATATCATCGCTGCCATTGCTGAGGTAGCATAGCTCAGCAGCCTTTGATTACCAGTTTAATTATATGTATCAATAATGATTAATCAACGGCAAAACTTTTAAACTTATGATGTTATCCTTTTGGCTTGTAATAACTTTTATTCGTAAACCAGTAACGCAAGACTTATTTCAATTTCATCTCTGGGACTATAACTGTGTGTGTGTGAGTGGTTATTATTGTGGGGTCACAGCAGGTGATTTATTTATTGTGGACTCAAGTAAAGTATTAATCATGGAAAATAAGACCGTAACGACCTGATCCCGGACCCCGGATCTGGGGGTGTTACAGAAATGGTATCAGAGAGAGAGTTATAAATCCCAAGAGATGATGCGACGCTATACAATAATAAATTCACTAAGATAATAAGAACTCTTGCCAAGTTCACTTAAAACCCTCATGGGAACTTTTTAGTATCATGATAGTAATATAATTCGTCATTGTGTAGGCGAGCGACATCTCCGATCCGGAGGAGTATGAGAGACAGCACGATGAGGCGATCCAGGCCGCCGAGGGCTCGGCGATGATAGATGCAGATACTGAGGTGACTGAGTCAGAGGAGGAGGACCCTGAGGAGGTCCAGATTGATGCTGATACTGATGTTATTGAGTCAGAGGAGGAGGACCCTGAGGTCCAGGTTGATGCTGATACTGATGTCATGGAGTCAGATGATGAGGACCCTGAGGAGGCCCAGCTTGTTCATGATGTTAGGGTGATGGAGGATGACACTGACATGACCACGGATCAGGTAGTACCGGTAGATGAGGGTGATGAGGGAGATATAGATGAGCCAGTAGTTGGTGTTGTAGGGAGTTCTGGACTTCTTGTGCCACTCCTCTCTGATGAGAGAGCCCCTACCCCGCCACCACTACCTATGAGCCCATTGTCAGATGAGTTTGAGGCATTGACCCCAGAGCCACAGCAGGCAGAGGCTGCCCTTCCAGCAGATCCAGCCCCTCCACCCCATGGTCCGACAGGGGACGTCCCAGCATGTTTTCACCACTATGTTGTGGGCAGACTTACTTCTGAGGTAGCCGTGGCTGAGGCCAGGCTGGCAGAGTCCCGCAGAGAGCTAGCCGCAGAGAGAGAGGCCCGGTTGAGGCACCTGTGTGGTAGGCGTGCCAGAGCTAGAGATATGTATAGGCAGGTGACCGGCATAGAGCTGAGGGCCCGTGTGAGGGTGCGACGGTTACCCAGTGATGGGCATGGCATGGTATCCAGGGCTGATGCAGAGGAGATTTTCCGCCTTGCTATGAGGAGGGTTCTAGATTTGGCCCGCCGTCGTGGCTGACTGTAGTGTTAGTGATGTATTGGTCTAGTTGTCTAGTCTTGTACGGTCATAGTAGTGCCGATTTTTGGTAGGGATAGTTTCAGCTTGTAGTTCCCTGTTGCAGACTAGACAGATAGACAGCTTATCTCACTTTTGACTAGTTACTATTCGGATGGTTGTATTTCCTTAATACTGTTGTTTTATGTCGGATATTGTACCATTTGGTACTTGGTATATATTTATTTCCCTTTTCAGTCATTTCAGTTTTCTTATGACGCGATCACTAGTTTATTATATTATATCTATCCGTACTGCTTTCGACTAAAATTGCCATGATATATAGAACTGTGGGATCCTAAATCCATTTATGCATCGATATTGTGAGGAAAACCCTCTAAAATAGGTGAATAAACCTAATGTATATTGTCCAAATTTTCAGTAAAATGCCTCCGAGAAGAATGGGTACTAGGGCTAACCCCCACGAGTCTACTGACCAAGAAAGTCACAATCAACATGAGGAAAATTTTGAGTATAATGAAGAATAGGATCAGGACTATAATGAGCAGGAGGATTCCCATTATGGGATGGGGGATGAAACTTTCTATACTGCAGAGTTTGAAGAGGAAATAGAAGAAGGGGAAACTGAAGTCGAGCATCAGGGGGAGAACCAAGGCGGAAACCCCATGGGACAATTTATGGATCTGCTCAGGCAGAATTTGAACCAACATCCCCAACCAGCCCAAGGAAACAATACCACTGTGGCCAATTCCTTTAGAGCCTTCAAGTCCCTCAAACCCCCAGAGTTTCACGGATCGGCTGACCCCGTAGAGGCAAGGGCCTGGGTCAAGGAAATGGAGAAATCTTTCGAGATTCTGAGTATTGGGGAAGCCCAAAAGACTGTCTTTGCTACCTACTTGCTAAAAGGAGAGGCCAACTACTGGTGGGAAGCTAAGAAGAATATGGAGACCGATGCTATTGTAACCTGGGATAGGTTTAAACAATTGTTTCTAGAGAAGTATTTCCCAAAGTTTATGAAAACCCAGATGGAGCTTAAGTTTCTAGAGCTAAAGCAGAACAACTTGTCGGTGGCCGATTATGAAGCCAAGTTTACTGAGTTATCAAGGTTTGTGCCGGAATTTGTAGATACTGAGGAAAAGAGGGCTAACAGGTTTCAGCAGGGGTTAAAACAATGGATTCAGAATCGAGTGGCGGTTTTAGAGATTAATGATTATGCCACCTTGGTGCAAAAGGCGACCATTGTGGAAGCAGGTAGTGATCTGGCATAGAGAGAAAGAGAAAAAGGGGGAGTAAAGAGAAAGCATGCCAGTATGGGCGGAGGTTCCGCAGGAGGAAGACCCCCGAATAGGTTCAATCGAGGAGCAGTATCCCTACCTGGGAGGAATGTTGAGTTTAAACCATCCGTGAGTGCAACTGTGAGCCAGGGCGGCCAGCAGTTAGGAATGTCTCGTTCTCACCTTTCCAGACCTCCACTACCAGCATGCACAACTTGTGGGAAAAGGCACCCTGGAGTATGCAATCAGAAGCAGTCCGTCTGTTATAAGTGTGGACGAGTGGGTCACTACTCCAACAGGTGTACCACGGTTAATCCTGCTGCTAGTAAGAACAATACCTGTTTCCAGTGTGGACGTCCAGGGCACATGAGGAAGGACTGCCCAATGAACAAACCAGCAGCCTCAGGGGCAAGCAAAGCTGCCTCCAACAGGCCACCAACTGCTAGAACTTTTAACATGACAGTGCAAGATGCCGTGAGGAACACGGATGTGATAGCAGGTACATTTTCCCTCAATTCAGTCAGTGCAAATGTTTTATTTGATTCTGGGGCAACTAAGTCTTTTATATCTAGAGATTTTGCACATAAATTGAAACTTAAAACTCAACCACTAAGGGAGTCTTTACAAGTAGAGATAGCTAATCAGGAAGTCGTTCCAGTTAATCAGATTCACTCCGATTGCAAAATAGAAATAGGAGGACGATCCTTCTGTGTTGATTTGATCCCTTTTAAGCTAGGGGAATTCGATGTTATTTTGGGAATGGACTGGTTGTCTCGTAATAATGCGCAAATAGATTGTAAAGGGAAAAAGGTTAAGTTGAAAACCCCAGGAAATAAGGAAATAGTATTTAAAGGGTTACGACAGACCCAGACCATTCTAACCATGGCACAGACCAAGAGACTGCTACGAAAAGGAAACGAAGCTTATTTAGCTTACGTTATCGACACCCAGAAAGAGGCGCCCAAGATACAAGACATTCCGGTGGTTAACGAATTTGAAGATGTGTTTCCTGAAGATCTTCCTGGATTACCACCAGATAGAGTGATTGAGTTTACTATCGAGTTAGCCCCAGGGACGGCGCCAGTTTCAAAGGCCCCATACCGATTAGCACCAGTGGAAATGAAAGAGCTAGCAAAACAATTACAGGAATTGTTGGATAAGGGTATGATAAGACCCAGTGTGTCGCCTTGGGGCGCACCAGTATTGTTCATCAAGAAAAAGGACGGGAGTATGAGGTTATGCATCGACTATCGAGAGTTGAACAAGCTAACCATAAAGAATAAGTACCCGTTGCCCAGAATTGATGATTTGTTTGACCAGCTAAGAGGAGCTGTGTATTTCTCCAAGATTGACTTGAGAACCGGATATCACCAGCTGAAGATTAAACCTGAAGATATTCCAAAGACTGCATTCCGTACTAGGTATGGACATTATGAGTTCTTGGTGATGTCATTCGGATTGACCAACGCCCGAGCAGCTTTCATGGATTTAATGAATAGAGTGTTCAAGGAATATTTGGACCAGTTTGTTATAGTCTTTATTGATGATATTTTGATCTACTCAAAGACAGAGGAAGAACACGCTGAACATTTGAGGATAACCTTAGAGACGCTCCGGAAAGAGCAATTATATGCCAAATTCTCAAAGTGTGAGTTCTGGAAAAATGAAGTACAATTTTTAGGGCACGTAATCAACAAAGAAGGAGTGCTAGTTGACCCCTCCAAGATAGAGGCAGTTTCAAATTGGGAACGACCAACCACTCCAACAGAGGTAAGGAGTTTCATCGGACTGGCCGGATATTATAGACGATTTGTGCAAGATTTTGCGAAGATTGCAGCTCCGTTAACTCGACTTACCCGTAAAATTGAGAAATTTGAATGGACTGAAAAATGCGAGAAGAGTTTTCAAGAGCTGAAGAAGAGGTTGGTAACGGCCCCAGTATTGGCGTTGCCTGATGGAAAAGGAGATTTCGTGATTTACAGTGATGCTTCGCATAAAGGATTGGGATGCGTGCTTATGCAGCACGGTAAGGTAATAGCATATGCGTCAAGACAATTGAAGGATTACGAGATCCGATACCCCACCCATGATCTGGAATTAGCAGCAATTGTTTTTGCCTTAAAAATTTGGAGGCACTACTTGTATGGAGAAAAGTGTGAGATTTACACTGACCATAAGAGCCTTAAGTACATTTTCACGCAGAAAGAGCTTAACATGCATCAGAGAAGATGGCTAGAGCTAATCAAGGATTACGACTGTGAGATTCGTTATCACCCGGGCAAAGCCAATGTGGTGGCTGACGCCCTTAATAGGAAAGAGAAGCTCAAAATGATAACTACGGAGAAAGAATTGATAAAAGACTTTGAGAGGCTGGAAATTGAGATTAAGATACCTGAAGAAGGTCAAGAAAAGTTGATGGAAATTCGAATCCAGCCTCTACTGTTGGAAAAGATTAGGTTATGCCAAGAGCAAATGATGGAAGCAGAAAAGAACTCGACTAAGGAGTTAATGACTGGGGAAGAAATCAAGTGTGAAAAAGATAAAGGAGGAATCATGAGATATATGTGGAGAATATGGGTCCCAAACGATCAGGAACTCAAGGAAGAAATTCTATATGAGGCACACAACTCAGGATACTCAGTGCACCCCGGTAGCACCAAGATGTATAGAGATTTGAAAGAGTACTACTGGTGGCCCAACATGAAAAAGGACGTGGTAGAATGGGTAAGCAAATGCTTGACTTGCCAGAAAGTGAAAGCAGAGCACCAGAGGCCCAGTGGACTTCTGCACCCCTTAGAGATTCCCGAATGGAAATGGGAACATATAGCTATGGACTTCGTAGTAGGTTTGCCAAGGACCAAAGCAAATCATGATGCCATATGGGTGATTATAGACCGACTAACAAAGTCAGCTCACTTCCTACCGATCAACGAAAGGTACACGGTTGATAGGCTTGTAGATATCTACCTTAAAGAGATAGTGGCGCGACATGGAGTCCCAGTCGCCATAGTATCCGACAGAGATCCCAGATTTAACTCCAGGTTTTGGAGGAGCTTTCAGGACTGTGTGGGAACCAGGCTAAACATGAGTACAGCTTACCATCCCCAGACAGACGGGCAAAGTGAAAGGACCATCCAGACACTAGAAGATATGTTGAGAGTCTGTGCTATAGACTTTAAAGGAAATTGGGATGATCACTTGCCATTGATTGAGTTCTCCTACAACAATAGCTTTCATTCAAGCATAGGAATGCCGCCTTACGAGGCCCTTTATGGAAGAAAATGCCGATCTCCCCTATATTGGGATGAAGTCGGAGAGCGAAAGATGCTCGGGCCTGAGATGGTCCAACGAACAAAAGATGCAGTGGATTTAATCAGAGGTCGACTGGTAGCAGCACAGGATCGACAAAAGAAATATGCCGACTTAGCTCGGAAAGGAAAAGAATATGAAGTGGGGGACCTAGTGTTCCTGAAAGTGTCTCCTTGGAAGGGTTTAATGAGGTTTGGGAAGAAAGGGAAGTTGAGTCCTAGATATATTGGCCCATTTGAGATCTTAAGACGTATTGGAGAGCTAGCTTATGAACTAGCATTACCTGTGTTCCATGTCTCAATGCTGAGGAAATATAACCCAGATGCCAAGCACATAGTGGAATATGAGCACGTGGACATGCAACCAGATTTGACCTATGTAGAGCAACCGGTGGAAATCATAGACAGAAAAGATCAGGTGCTCCGAAACAAGGTCATCAAGCTTGTCAGAGTTTTATGGCAGAACCACAACATAGAAGAATCAACCTGGGAGCTAGAAAGTGCAATGATGGAAAAGTACCCCCATTTGTTTTCAAGCTGATTCCGGGACGGAATCCTTTTAAGGAGGGGAGACTGTAAGAACCCAGATTTTTGGTAGAATTAAAACTTTTTATTATGTAATAATATGGGAATGAATAGTGGTTATGACTGCGATGTAACGAATGTCTATTAAATGAATGGAATGGATTTGAATTCAATTATTTATATGTCATGCAGAATACTTTTGGTTGACAGCATAGATAAGAATGATCTATCTCCTAGGGATATAAGTATATTACTTCAAGTAAGATTATTCTTGTGTCATCCAAATCAATATCTATTATAAGTCCAGCGGTTCCGTAAAAAGGTTAAGGAACACTCGAGAGTGAACCAGGTTCATTTTCCTAATTATAGGAATTAAATAAAAATAAGTGATGAATAGTGATTTTGGTGGAATTTGGAATATTATTATAATAATGTTATACCCGGTATTCGGAACGGATTTCTGAGTTCGTATTAGTGATCCAGGAAGAAAATAAGTGTATGTAAAAGCTGTCGGATTCAGAAAAAGAGCACTTTTATTTTCTCCGAGAATTCCCTGGACACTGCAAGACATAAGGAATTATAAAAAGGGATTTAAGGAATTTAAATTCGAGAAGTATTAAGTAAGATGAAGAATAGTATTAGAAATATTAAGAAGGTTTTCGGTAAAACCCTAACTAGAAATGAATGAGTTATTCCTACGAACGATCAATCGAATCGAGCAATAACCGGACAAAAGAGCAAGCAGAGACTAAGATGCATGCATGTGCTATGTATAAAATATCTACTAACCAAACTAGAATCAAGGAACTAGAACCTTAGAGCATGCAACCAAGCACTTAGCAAGTAACTAACTAGTAAGCTCTAAACCACCATAAACTCAACACTTGTCATGGTGTTTCCTCATCCAACACTTCACAACTTTATTAAAGTAGCTTTATACAAAGATATTATGTGTAAGTGGATGAGAGTGGATGAGAATTAAATCATAGAAATCAAATAAACCAAACAAAAACTCTTTCCCCACAAGAAAGCATCCATTCGGCCTTCACCATAATTCCAAAATCAAAACCCCTCTTCCCACCATCTTTTGATCTTGCAAAAATTATTGTGAGTCTTACATTTCCTAAAAGTGATCCCATAAAAATTTCAAAGCCAATCTCACTCGTTTCCATTTTCAATTAATTCATCAAAGAGGAGGATGAATAGTGGTTTTAAGAACTAATCTTGTTTTTTTTCTTGTTTTCATGGTGGATTAAGCTAGCTTAGGATCATCCAAGGATATATCAAGGCTTAGGAAGGATTTACTACTCTCTAAGGAAGGTATAAATCATTTGAAACCCTAAGCTTTACTTGAGTTTATGCATGATTCTTGGTGATATTGGCTTAAGTAATGTTAGTAGTATTATTACCACCATGTTAGCATGATCTTGTGGATAGTTTAGCTTTATGATGATATGATGATGAAGCATGGTGTTCTTGAGCTTGTTGAGATAAGAATCATATGTATAAGTTGTATTGGTGCCCGGTGTGGCTTGGTTTTAGTGTTACGATTAGTAGAACGTTCGATTTATAGCCGTCGTAATGCCCGATTTTTGTTTAACCTTGAAATTCGAACTTTACAGTAGGTATAACTCACTGCATAGCTTCGACTTATGCCATGATTAGCTAGATTATGTTATGAGCTTCGTTTTGATATAAAGATCGCATGAAACGGACTTACGGTTTAGGAGTTATGATTAAATTCGTAAAAGTGGTTCGGAACCGTAATCAAAAGTTCGTAACCGAAATTGGATCCCTTTAATATTGCGAAATCAGTGGCGAATCGTGATAATTAAATAATAGAGATAAAAAGGAAGGTGTGGGAGAAGACTGCATGTCGAACGGATCGTTTTCCGATTTTATAAAAATGTTCGAATCATGGTTAAGTACGAAAGTACCCCTAAGAGGTATACTTGGTTATAACTTCGGTAAACCACTTAGAAAACGATCTATAAATATCGAGGTCTAATATTTCGACTTTAAAACTTATACGATTTAAATACTTACCATATGTAAGTGTAATGTCATGCTTTAGTAACGAACAAGTATCGGGTAATAAAAGCAATAATAAGAGTGAATTAGAGGGGTATAACGAAACGACTTGAAAACGTGTTTCGATTTAAGTTAAGTTTATACTTAACTTTTTGAAAGGTGTTAAGTGATTAATCCCGAATGCCTTGGCTAATTATAGATCATCAGGCTGACCCGGGACACGCTACTACTACCCCTACTCGTACTCGATTTCCAGGCAAGTTTCAAATCCTTTTTATAAGGCTGTTGTTGTGAATATATATATATGCTTTCTGTTATACATATGCCATAGCATGCATGCCTACTTTCAAAGTCAAATTGATATACTTGTTCCTAGAATTTATTGTTAGCTTATAAGCTAGATAGTAATATATCAGTTATAAGCCGGATATCACTGAGACCCTTAAGCAAAAAGGGCAGATGAATCTCATTCTTTGATTATAGACCGGGAGTCGATATTCCTTGATATATTGATATTATTTTCAGAGGAAAATATTTAAGTAAATATCTTCCATTTGTTATCTGGTGAATATTGTTGGGATATTCCTTGAGATTATTTGATAAATATTATTCGGATTATTCATCAGATGTTTATTTATTCGATGAATATTATATGTTTAATATTCATCTAAAGTCGATTAAATATTCGAATATTATTTCGAACTCTCAGTTAAGTTATTTAATTAGAGAATATTCATTCTTATTTACTCGATAAATATTATTTTGAATATTCATTCGAGTTTATTTATTTAATGAATATTATTTTAATATTCATTCGAGCCTTATTTATTTAAATGAATATTAATTCGAATATTCATTCAATCTCTATTTATTTTATAAATATCAGTTGAACATTGATTCGAACTCCAGTTATTCGATAAATATTACTTTGAATATTCCCTTGAGATAAGGAATATTATCTTCGACCTTTATTTAAATTCGATTCAATTATTGAACATAATTTCAAATATTCATTCGATAATCATTTCTTCGATAAATATTATTAAGTTGAATATTCATTATTTATTCGATGAATATTGTCCCAAATATTAAGTCGATAATTATTCCATCAATATGTATCCTTCTTGAGTTGAATATTCACTATTGATTCAATAAATAATTCTCAAATATCCATTTGATGATTACTCCATCAATAAACATTGTCATTAATTTGAATATTCATTATTTGTTCAATGAATATTATTCTGAATATTTATTCAAAGATTACTCCGAGTAACACTGTTCCAATATCTATGAATCAATAAATATTCTTGGAATAGTTAGTTAATTCTTCGAACTCGTTTCAAAGATAATTTACATCATTCGCATAGTATCATCGACCTTCGAATATTATATAAATTATTTCAGAGTCCTATTATTATTATTATATTATCAAGGAAGGTTCTCAGTGATTCCATTCTCCCTTCGATTCTATTGTAAGGGAACCTTACTTGAGGAATGCTATTTATCTTGTGACTGCCCGGTCATAAATTATTCGCTTCACTCGCAACTTGGTTGCTATTATTCATGGTATTGTGTGTACCCACTCATTATTCGAGGGGTAAGAATGTTGGAACAAGTTAGTATCCATTAACAAGCAGCAGCTTGGGAAATATTGGTAAATTTTCCTTTCCATTTAGATATGACTACCTTGTGGAGTCTTATCAACAAGTATTATACTTGGGGAAAGGGGGACGAACTTTACGTTTCAAAGTTATGGATGTGGAATGAACTAGGAGATGCGTAAGTGACCCAGTGGCGCCGGTCCAGCAAATGGCCCAACCGTTGGCCGAGGGGGTTCCAGAGGGCGGTAGACAATTAAATTCGTCGGTGCTTCCTTCTACATGTAGTAAACAAGAGGTGGGGAGCATAACATGCGACTGATCATCGTGTATATGCTATGTCTCCTGGCGCGTCAAACTCCAGTATTAGTTCATCACTCAATGTTGGAAATTTTCTGCAACACCATCATAGTTGGCAGAATTGAAAAGTATTTCAAATTGGAATTGCAATATCATTCTGCAAGTTCCTATTTTTATGAAAATGATGCTATCTTGCTTATTTTGGCATAGCATATGCTTCCACGAAATATATATCTGTTGAGTTACCTTGTAACTTCATCCTTTATATTAAACTGGCAATATTTTCTCTAATGCATGGCATATGATTTCAAAACATATCTTTGAACTGTCTTATATATTACTGCACAGTTATATATTGTTGGTGGGCTGTTGCTCACCCTTGCTTATTTATTATGTCACAACAACAGCTAGGTCACATGGCCCGCGTCAGGCGCACTCGGCGCAAGCAGGTTACCCGCCCCACAGGGCTACCCGTTGATATCATCGCTGCCATTGCTGAGGTAGCATAGCTCAGCAGCCTTTGATTACCAGTTTAATTATATGTATCAATAATGATTAATCAACGGCAAAACTTTTAAACTTATGATGTTATCCTTTTGGCTTGTAATAACTTTTATTCGTAAACCAGTAACGCAAGACTTATTTCAATTTCATCTCTGGGACTATAACTGTGTGTGTGTGAGTGGTTATTATTGTGGGGTCACAGCAAGTGATTTATTTATTGTGGACTCAAGTAAAGTATTAATCATGGAAAATAAGACCGTAACGACCCGATCCCGGACCCCGGATCTGGGGGTGTTACACTAAACTTCAACAACCCCCAACAACCATCTACTATTACAACAATCCCCAACAACCATCTACTATTACAACAACTCCCAACAACTCTTTGACACGCCCCCTCACTCGAAATCCCATCTTGGGATAAAAAACCTATCTTGGGATTGAAGAGTGGAACACTTAGAAGCCCTTGAGCATATCCTAAGCTTCCAACTAGACCCATCTCTAGGATTGAAATTGAGAATTTTGGGAATACCGGGACTCGACTTCGCGACCACGCCGTACATTTTAGGCCATATCAAAAAACCAGAGGAGCTGCAAATGCATCTTTTATTTTTGAACGAAAACAACTAGAACGATAGATTTGGTAGACTGCATCCCTTAAGATCGTCCACGAATTCGTCCTTCTGCTGAGGAAAATGAATGTAAAGAAATAACAGTGAACTGTGTTGTATAAAGTACAACTACTTCTGCTGCTTTGTTTTTGTGGTAGTGAACTGTGTGCATGTGTAATAACCCTAACTTCAGTAATGCTACAGTGGTCACATGAATAGTAAATTTCGAGGATTTAGAGAAATGGTATATAGGTACTCTATAATGGAAATGGAAAATGAATAAACAGAAACCATATTAGTGTTGTACAATGAAAATAAGTGACTCGATATGACGTTAGATTTCAGAAATTCCTGAAACATGGATTTTGAGGATTTTGATTTCGAATAAGCTTCTATTAGATGTTAAGGAGCATGGAAACATTATAAGAATTATATATTGAGGGATTAGTGAATTTAGGTTAAACCAAAGGATTATTAAGTTAAGAGAATGCCAAGGGAAATTGGATTCGTAAATGGTTTCAAAACCATTGAGATAATGAGGTACATTCGAAACGAACCACAATTAGACGAATATGGAGATTAAGCAACCAAGATTAATAATATAACAAGGATACATACCACATTATCATTATAAGAATTAGTAGCACAATACTTAGAAAAATCAAGAAAAAAAGAGAATTATGAGATCACTAAAATGACATCATTTTCCACTAACTAGTTTAAGGGCAAATTAGTATTTTCACATGGTTTTAATCACAAATATCTACCAAGCTTCCAATACAATCTAGATTAGTAAGTAATTAAGAGATAAGAGAAAAGAAAAACACAAAACTCTCTCCCCCTTTCCTTACTACTCCATTCGGCAAGAACAAGAAAAAAGAAGAAAAAAAAACAAAACCCTAGCAAACATTAACAACAAATCAAGGGAAAATTGGTGAAGATGCTTGGAGGGTAAAAAGTGATATTCTCAAAGTTTCAAAGCCAATCATCATCATCTTCATAGGTAATAAAATCATTCAAGTGCAAGATGAATAGTAGTGAATAGTGTTTTTCAAGTTTTAATCTTTGTTTTAATGGCTCCTTTAGTTAATCCAAGCTAATTCAAGGTTGTTCAAGGTGTGCCCAAGGATTATTAAGGATTATTAAGTGTTCTTCAAGCTTCAAAGAGGTATAACAACCCTTGCCCTTTTATATTTATGGTAGATATTGAAGTGGTGGGTAGTTAAGTGGTGTTAATGTAATGTTTATGGTGATTATGTGTTATAAATGGTTTGTTTTGATATGGAGATTGTGTGTTGTGGACTTGTAACCATGGTTGGGATGTAGACCACATGGTGTAGGTGATGGTATAAGGTGGATGATTAATTTGGAAGAGTTTGATTTTGGAAAGTATGAAATTACAGCAGTTATAATGTCCGATTTTCGTTAGAACGAAAACTGCCCTGTTTTGTGACCCCTGTATTCATACGGTACCTCACTGCCTAGGTTACCAATTGACCATGATATGATAGAGCTTAGTTCATAGATCGTTTTGATATAAGGTGCGTTAAAATCTGATGAACGGTTTAGGAGAAAAATCAGTTTTAGTGAAAGACGTTCGATAACCGAGAAAACGTAATTGTATCAACTTTGAGGCTAAAGTTACCATACTTAGACATTTTTATAAGT
Source organism: Kitagawia praeruptora (assembly GCA_037693485.1). Classification (NCBI taxonomy): domain Eukaryota; kingdom Viridiplantae; phylum Streptophyta; class Magnoliopsida; order Apiales; family Apiaceae; genus Kitagawia; species Kitagawia praeruptora. The sequence continues at coordinate 104,138,845 of CM075350.1, forward strand.
CACGAAATTTTGGGATAGTATAGTAGGGTGGTCAGAGGACCCTTGGCAGTTGACCTCATATTAAAATTCGAAATCAAAAATTTATAAGAAATTTTACAGTCGAGTGTGGTTGTTAGGTAAAATGGTGACAAACACTGAAACTTCGATTGAGCTTATAAATGGTTAAGTTCTTGAACCTTTGGGATAATAATAATACGTTAAACATATGTTGAAGTGTAAAGGGTTTTGTTATACAAGAGGGTAGTGAGTAAGAGATGTGGTATTCTAATGACGGTCCTTTTGTGTTTATAGAAATTCCGGAGGAGGGACCAGCCATACTGTCAGGATACAGAAACCGAGGCAAGATCCTTCTATCCCTACTTTAAAAATTATTTATCTTCGGAATAATAATGATATCATGGAATATATTATGTATATGTGATGCTTTTGTTGCTATATTGCAAAGAATATATTATCTTGATTGTGGAAAGTTAAAGAGAGATGGATATGTTTTCTGAAATATGAATATAGAGATGGTTACGAATGGAGCGAATATGCTCTAGGGTAAAAGAGATATGAAAGAGAATGGTATCAGTTGTTATCTAGGGTTATATGGTTTATAATGCTATATTATAAACATTCTTTTTAGTGTATGTTATATACATATATTTTATAGAAATAATGTGCGAGAATGGAAGTGATATACGGGAATGGAAATGTGAAATGGTGTTGATAAATTGAATAATGATCTTATAAAAAGGGGAATTAGCAACAAACTTGCATAAGAGGCTGTGTCAGGGCTGTGTGCGACATAGTCTAGCACTCATGATTCGGCACGAAGATGCCAAGGGAGGATGTTAGCAGGTGGCCTTCCTCCAGGAGGATGTTAGCAGGTGGCCTTCCTCCAGGGATGATGTTAGCAGGTGGCCTTCATTCCTTCTACCGGTAGTAAAAATGGACGAGTACGGAGGACGACTGATCATCGTACCTCACGTATTCGGTAACAGCGGAAACCCCCACAATTATTGAATAAAGAATAAACGATAAAGTCAGATTGGTATACTGAAAAGGTAAAATGATATGAGACGATGGAATTATTGTTATAGATGAAGAGAAACTGATTTTATATTAATTTATAAAAATTATTACGTAAGAAGGAAATGAGAAGATGATAGTAAGAGATTTAAGTAAATATTCATATTATCCTGAAATATTACACTGAAAGATTATATTGATTGTTATATTATTTAAGAAGAGAAACTGATACTGTATTATTCTAGATTTCCTTCTGATAATAGTAAGTGGATGATGTATTATTAAATAAGAGTTTTATTCTTCCTTAAAGTTTATAATTGATTACCGTTTACATACGTATATACATGTATACTTGATTACATTTTTTTAAATTCTAGTTTATAATAATATCTTGCTGAGCTATTATAGCTCACTCTTGCTACTTATGTATATACAGCTAGGACCAATGCCAATACTCCGTACGACACCCCGCAAGTGGGTAGGGGGGAGGCGACCTATTGAGCGAGCACTGGCGACCGTTCCCGAGGTAGATGACAAGCGCAAGGGGTTTAGTGGTCTTATGTATATTAAGTGTGTAAGTGTGTAAGGTTGTAATAAATTTGGTTGTTGAAATGCTTCTTGTAGAAACATCACTCAACAATGTACTTAAGTATGATTCTGGGTTTGTAATAACTGTTTAACTCTAAACTTCTATTATGGTGAATGTTGTTCTCTGAGCATATGATTGGTGTGTGTGTGGGAATTACTGTGGGGTCAATTGCATAAGTATTAATTAAAAAAAAAAACCCAAGAGATATTGATTTTGAATGGAAGTTGGTCCGTGATGGCCCAGATTCATGACCCCGGATTTGGGGCTGTCACAGTTTGGTATCAGAGCTAAGAGTCATAATGCTCAGGAACAAGAGTGATAATAATAATATTGTATCATTTATAATATAAAAATTTTGAACTTCCATCAAGTTCAGGGGTGGTATATCGCAGGTAGTATTTATTTTAAGTATTGTTTATAATTTTATAGACCGTTACTAATAGAATTTTATGTTTTATTATAGGGAGCGGAGATGGGTGAGCCGGGTCAGGACCCCCAGTGGCTAGGACTACCCGAGCAGGAGCTTAGAGACTTGTTGCTGGTAGGTGTAGAGGTTCCGGAGTATGCTATCACTGACCTGAGGAGGAGAGTTCGCGCAGAGGCCATGGAGAGACACGAGATCAGAGTGAGACTTGAGGAGGCAGAGGAGCGTAGGCAGAGGGATGCTGTGGCCATAGTGCCATTTTCTGGTAGACCATATGTAGGACCTGATGGGGCCGGACCTTCTCGGGTGCGGTCGGATATTCCTGAGGAGGAGATGCCCTTGCGTAAGAGGCCTAGGCTATCTGTTATACCTGAGGAGCCGATTGAGTGGAGGGACATTCACGTGACTCCTACTCCTGTCCCACCTATCCCAGTGCCATCACCAGTTCCATCTCCTCTACCTAGCCCTGACCAATTTGAGGACCCAGTTGAGCAGTTCACTCCACCGGGACACTTTATCTTGTCAGAGGATGAGTTGGAGGAGGACCCTTCTGAGGATGCGGACACGGAGCCAGTTCCTCCATCCCCACCATTTGCACCACCACCACCTCCACCAGTGGATGCACCCCCACTTGTAGATGTACCTCCCCCAGATGCTATGCCACCTCAGGAGGCACCTATATTTCCAGCTGGTCAGTTGCCAGCTATTTTCTTGTCAGAGTACTTTGCCCTACAGGGACAGCTGGATGAGTCCCGTCGGACTATAGATACACTTGTACAGAGGTTAGACAGAGCGAGAGGAGGAGGAGGTGTGATACCAGATGGGTTGTCTTTGGGTATAGTTAGTATCGAGCTTCGGGCACTCGGTGAGATTAGGAGGATGTTGGGAGACAGAGGGGATCCAGTATGGAGGGCTCAGATAGTTGATGTAGTCACCACTATGGTAGTGCAGATCAGAGACGTTGTCAGAGCAGCGTTCCCGTGATTCAGAGTAGTAGTTTTAGTTACTAATCAGACTAGTCATCTTGTGGATGTCATTTTGGGGATTAGGTTAGTTGTTTACTGTCTTAATCCCAGTCTGATTAGAGGACAACTAGTAGTGCTTTTGTTATAGCGAGTTAGTATGTACAGTTATGCTTTTGGGGTTTCGAACCTTGTACTTTATGATGTATGATATTAGTAGTAAAAGACGTTGTACCCAAGTTGTAAAATATTTATGTAAATGAAGTTTATGTACTTTGCCTAATTTTATCGTATTTTGATATTAAATGTTGAGAATCAAAAATATTGATATATATGAGGTGATTGACTTGAATGAAAAGGTTATTATGCTAAAAGTGATAAGTCTATTTAATGAGGTAGTATTATAACTAGATATTAACTGTGATGTATAAATAAGTTAACTAATGACATAGTTGTGCATATATGGAAATGATGTATGTTGTACCCTAAATTCGGGTGATTAATGAAGAATATTGTTATATACAGAATCATGCCGCCTAAGCGTAATAATAGAATGAATGCAAGGGAGAATGAGAGAGAGGAAGGAAGTCATAATAGGCAGGGTGAAAACGCTCATAATGAACAAGATCATGAGGAAGAAGAAGATGAATCAACTGGTCAACAGGGAAATCAGGGTGGTAACCCTTTTAACCAATTTATGGAACTTTTGAGGCAGAATTTAGCTAATCCACAGAATCCGCAACAACCACCTGTTCTTCCCAACCAGGCAGCTAACTCTTTTCGTGCCTTTAAGTCATTAAAACCCCCAGAGTTTGAGGGAACTGTTAACCCAGTAGTAGCCAGAGCTTGGTTAAAAGAAATGGAAAAAGCTTTTGAGATACTGAGGATAGAGGAAGACCAGAAAACAGTTTTTGCAGCCTGTCTCTTAAAGGGAGAGGCAAATTACTGGTGGGAAACTAAAAAGAATCTAGAAGGAGCGGGAGTGATAACCTGGGAGCGTTTCACTAGGGTGTTCTTAGAAAAGTATTCCCCTAGGTACCTGGAGAACCAGATGGAAATAAAGTTTCTAGAGTTAAAACAGGAAAACCTATCAGTGGCAGAGTATGAAACTAAATTTACAGAGCTGTCTAGGTTTGTTCCTGAATTTGTGCGTACTGAAGAACAAAGAGCAAAAAGGTTCCAACAAGGATTGAAACCATGGCTACGGACAAGAGTGGCACCATTTGAGTTGACGGAGTATGCTGCGGTAGTTCAGAAGGCATCTATTATCGAAGCTGAGAGTGAACAGACTCAAGTAGGACGAGAGAATAAGAAAAGGAAATTTGAGGGTCAGAAGGGAGGTTCAAGTGAGGGAAGCTACTTTAACAAATTTGGTAAAGGACAAAAACCCCAGTTTGGAGGAAAGTCGGGGAATAATAAGACTACCAGTGAGATGGTGAATCAGGGTGGTAGATCCACAGGAACCTTTCAGTCTAATCAATCTCGAACACCATTTCCAGACTGTAACACGTGTGGTAGGAAGCATACGGGAGTGTGTAGAGCGTTAGAAATAAACTGCTTTAACTGTGGACAAAAAGGACACTATCTTAGCCAGTGCCCATCGGCTAATACCAATCCTAAGAGGGACGTCAAGTGTTACCAGTGTGGGAAACTAGGACACATTGCCAGAGATTGCCGTTCCGGGGGATCATCCGTGCCAGAACAGAGTGTGACTACTTCAAATAGACCTACTGCCAGGGTGTACAATATGACTTTAGGAGAGGCATTGAGAAAGCCGGATACAGATGCAGGTGAACATTTTTCTAGTATTTAAATTTTTAGTGTAAACGTTTGGCTAGGAATCAATGTGGTCAATGAATGGTATAGGTAGGTTGATAATCTAGATAAGGAAAATCAGTATCTGTTAGGGGTTAGAAATTCTATGAAAAGGAGAATAATAGTATTTTGGGGGTAAACCACAGACTTGTTTATATACGAACAGGAAATATATATTATAGGTAATATTTTCTTACAATTGTTTCAAAGAATCTTATTCTAGTCGGATTTCTGGAAGATTTTACAGAGACAAGATATAATAAGAGCGAAATATGTATATTTTATGTCATGATAGAGATCAACATAGGGATAAACCATAAGTGAGATACACTACCATTCAGGAGAGGCCAATGTGGTGGCCGATACCCATAATTAAAAGAGGAATGTTGATGAATGACAAGCAAGTTTATGTTGGTGTAATTTTGCGCAAACAAGATAGAGATATTATGAAGGGAAAAGGATGGAGAAAGTGGTATAGAAGTTATAAGGTGTAGATGAAAAGGTATCTATGGACATTTCTGACGTGATTCCGGGACGGAATCCTTTTAAGGAGGGAAGGATGTAATAACCCTAACTTCAGTAATGCTACAGTGGTCACATGAATAGTAAATTTCGAGGATTTAGAGAAATGGTATATAGGTACTCTATAATGGAAATGGAAAATGAATAAACAGAAACCATATTAGTGTTGTACAATGAAAATAAGTGACTCGATATGACGTTAGATTTCAGAAATTCCTGAAACATGGATTTTGAGGATTTTGATTTCGAATAAGCTTCTATTAGATGTTAAGGAGCATGGAAACATTATAAGAATTATATATTGAGGGATTAGTGAATTTAGGTTAAACCAAAGGATTATTAAGTTAAGAGAATGCCAAGGGAAATTGGATTCGTAAATGGTTTCAAAACCATTGAGATAATGAGGTACATTCGAAACGAACCACAATTAGACGAATATGGAGATTAAGCAACCAAGATTAGTAATATAACAAGGATACATACCACATTATCATTATAAGAATTAGTAGCACAAAACTTAGAAAAATCAAGAAAAAAAGAGAATTATGAGATCACTAAAATGACATCATTTTCCACTAACTAGTTTAAGGGCAAATTAGTATTTTCACATGGTTTTAATCACAAATATCTACCAAGCTTCCAATACAATCTAGATTAGTAAGTAATTAAGAGATAAGAGAAAAGAAAAACACAAAACTCTCTCCCCCTTTCCTTACTACTCCATTCGGCAAGAACAAGAAAAAAGAAGAAAAAAAAAACAAAACCCTAGCAAACATTAACAACAAATCAAGGGAAAATTGGTGAAGATGCTTGGAGGGTAGAAAGTGATATTCTCAAAGTTTCAAAGCCAATCATCATCATCTTCATAGGTAATAAAATCATTCAAGTGCAAGATGAATAGTAGTGAATAGTGTTTTTCAAGTTTTAATCTTTGTTTTAATGGCTCCTTTAGTTAATCCAAGCTAATTCAAGGTTGTTCAAGGTGTGCCCAAGGATTATTAAGGATTATTAAGTGTTCTTCAAGCTTCAAAGAGGTATAACAACCCTTGTGATAAGTGGATTTTATATCCACTTGGAGCGTTCTACATCGGCTTAAATTGATTGTCTTGGACTCAAGTTTGTTGTAGTTTTGATGTGTTTTTGTTTAGTTGTGCAGGTTCATGAAATATCGATTAAGGTTGATGTTTTCGTCAATTTTGGAGTTGAATTCGAGCATAGGAATTAAGGATGGTGTATTTCCCTAAGCTACCATGAGGATTCATAAGTCAAGAATTGAAGAACGGGAAGTGGTAAAAGAATCAGAAGAGAAAACGGAGGAGAAATGAGCAAATTGTGGAAAATTCGGATTTCCGGGTAGGTTGCGCAGTCTTCACTGTTTTGGCCATATCTGAAGTTCTACAAGTCCGTTTGAGGCCCATAAGCTGTCCACGCGAAGCCTGGGAAATTTTCTATAATTCTGAACAGGAGCTAGCCGCGCAGACTGCGCTGCTACCGCGCAGGGTGCGCCCGAACTCGCTGGAAATTGCTGAATTCTATCCTGTTTCGAATTAAATTGTATTTTTAGGTCTTTTCTTGTTGAAAAAGTATTCTAGAGCCTATATAAACATCCAACCCTTGTAATCATAAAATAGACACGTTACGTATTATAACCTAGTTCTTGGGAAGAGAGAAAAGGAGAGAAGGAATTCCTCCAAGCTAGTGACAAGCAAGGATTATTCTTGAAACCTTTGTACTCTTCTATTTTGGGGATTTAATTCTAAACCTTATTTCTTCATCTATATTTACTTGTTTATTTTAGAATTATGTTTTCCATAGAACCCATGATGACAATTAGGTCAATTATGGGCTAATTCGTTGTCATGGGGTTTTAATGGATTTTTCTATGGATTCTAGTAATTGAGTGTTTTTATGCCTTGGTGTGTGATTGAATGTATTGATTGCCTAGTATGTTTATGCTTATTCGTTATAAGTGCGTCGCGAACACTTGTAATTGTTTGTTTAATCCTAGTGAATGCGAAAGTGGATCTAGGGTTTAGAACAATTCATGCTAGCATAGGTTTTTGCATGTGAAGAACATGTATTAATTTGTGATGTGATTCTAACCGTCTTGCATCGACTATGTGGTTTAATGGGTGCTTGATTTTCAACCGGTATGTGTTCAATTGCTATAGACATATAGGGACTACACATATTTGGTGACTACTTGACTTCTATCATTTGTGGATGATCAGTAGGATGGTATATGCACAACGAAAGTTGGTGTGTATCAGTTTAGTGCATCTAATCAGTAATCAACTCGGTCACATGCTAGGCTAAAGGGCATAAGATTCTAGATGAAGTAGTAAATGAAATTGAAATCCCATGTTTGTTTATTATAAGTTAAAGTTAAGTTATTTCTTCGTAATTGGCTTAGTTGGTAATTAATCAATAGTTAAATCAAACCAATATTGTGATTGTCTTAGCAGTGAGTGTAAATCATAAGCTGGTGCATAAGTGAACATAACGAACAATTTGAGTCTCTGTGGGAACGAATCCTATTTACTCTATATTACTTGTTGACCATGTTCTCTTGCGTGAATAAGTGCGAACAAGTTTTTGGCGCCGCTATTTCAAGTAAATTCCAAGATCAAGAAAAGAAGATCAAGAAAATTCCAAGGCTCAAGTGGCTATGCTATTTCCTTCGAAGGATGAAGAGGGTCTCAGTGTGGAAGATGATGAATTAGGAGAGCATGTTCAGTTGTTGAATGCCGCTCCGTTGCAATCTGACTTCGACCAGTTGGAGGCCGAAGAGGATAAGAGCATCACTCATGTTGACAAATCTACTCCGGAGAAGACTACAGAGATCGTCCAAATCGATTTTCCTCCTCCATATCCACAAGGGCTTCAGAAGCAAACTCTAGCCATGAATTTACCGGCGGAGGATGAGGAGTGTTTTAGCTTGAAATTGGTTGATGCAGGGCAGAGTAAAAAGTATGACACGGAGAAGGAGAAGGCAAAGCATGGCCAACTGAGGATTACAGTGCCTTGGTTAATGGGGCTACGTATTCCACATAAGTTGCTTGGAGTGGAAGATCTCTGGAATTCTCAGGTGCGCCTTAAGCCATCAATTGAAGGAGCTCCCGAACTCGAGCTCAAAACATTGCTAGTTCACCTGGGGTATGTTTCTTGTAATTCAAATCCTTTGCTTGCTATTGTTATTGCTGCTAACTTTTCAGGTAGGCGGGAGAATGTTGTTAAGAGATCTTGTAAGGAGCGAATACGGGTAAAGCTTGTCGTTGAAGATGTCACTCCAGAAAAGATCATTAAATGGCCTTATAGAGATGCGGTGTAGTAAATTTTCAAGAGGAAAATCGTGGCCAAGTCTAGCTAAAGACGTTAAAGAAAGGCGCTTCGTGGGAGGCAACCCATGATTTCTTGCTTTTGAATAAAACAACAGTTGTGTTGGAGCCTCCACGTCTATCCACCACCAGACACACCACCCGAGGAGGGTGGAGATGCCGGCGTGTAGGGGAGTATCTCTTGTACCCTTTTAATTTACCTTCAATGAGGACACTGCAATTTTTAAGTTTGGGGGTGATTTTGGGGATAGTAGTTGTATGTATTGTTGTATTTTGTGGTCATATAGGATATCATGTTGCATAGTAGTGATAGTTCATGCATGATTGTTATGTTCGTAATATCTACGTGTGTTCATATAGGACATTTTGTTTTATTTTCGTATACCATGTGAGTTTTCATTTAGTTGCATTTTCATGGCATGCATATTTCATGATCCCTTAGGACGAGCTGATTCTGATTGATAGGTGGATGTTGATTTGGGTGTGATGATGATGAGTAGAGGGCTGATTTATAGTTTCTATGAAATTGACTTGCATGTTACGGGAACAAAATTTATTACACAGTCTTATTGGGGTGCTGTTGGGCTAGGTTAGGGTTATGCCTGTGGGATGTTTTGAGATTTAATCACTTGTTTATATTTAGAATTTTCGTTATTCCCTTTATAGCGTAGGAACATTAAAGTCTAAGTTTGGGGGAAACCAGGAATTTTCATGCTAGTTGTTAATATTTGTCAATAAAGGCTAGGCGTCAAATGGCTAGTAGCCAGCTCATATTTATATGAGTAGTCTAGGGTTGGAAATGAGAAAGGCTCATTCCAGATTGCGAAAGGAAAAAAAAAGAAAAAAGAGAAAAAAAAAGAGTCAAGTGTTGTTTGTTAATGCAAAATTAACCAGAGTGAGCTCTTTAATACTCGAGTAATTAAGTCTGAGGGGACTTAGTCCTAGTGACCTAAGGCTTTATAGTCTGGGATCCACTGACCCAACACTCGCTACATGGGTATTATTGTATAAGCCTTTTGGGGTCTCATTCATTGCACGGTTAAATAAGCATGCGTATTGTATATGTAGTGTCGTAGTATAGTAATAAAGCATGAGTTTCTGTCTACCTTGGATAAGGGTGGAGGTGTTCCTAGGTTATGGAGTGTCTACAGTCTATTCTAGTTATAAACCTGTGATTGTCTTGACGGAAAGCATGTATGATTTTTGACCTAGTTCTGGGGGTATTTCTGATGAGCATTGCACACACGCACGTTTCTGTTCATGTATTGTTAGTATACGGGGACTTAATCGAGCTCTGCTTGGATTTGTTGCATTCGTCGAGATATTTGCTTGTTAGTTGGTTTTGGTGAGTTTGAAGGGGGTCTTTGCATTTTTTTCATATTAGTTGCATTCATGCATTTGCATTGCATTAGGTTAAATGGATTTTGTGGGTACATTCGCTATAGGCCCTCACGAGACCTTACTCGTCCACTAGGGCTGCCTAGGGGTTTAAAGGGCTTGTTGCATATGCCAAATGCAACCGTGATCACCTACGGAAGTGGTACTAGTTAGTTAGTTAGTTTTTAATTGTTATGCTTGAGGACAAGCATCGGTTTAAGTTTGGGGGTGTGATAAGTGGATTTTATATCCACTTGGAGCGTTCTACATCGGCTTAAATTGATTGTATTGGACTCAAGTTTGTTGTAGTTTTGATGTGTTTTTGTTTAGTTGTGCAGGTTCATGAAATATCGATTAAGGTTGATGTTTTCGTCAATTTTGGAGTTGAATTCGAGCATAGGAATTAAGGATGGTGTATTTCCCTAAGCTACCATGAGGATTCATAAGTCAAGAATTGAAGAACGGGAAGTGGTAAAAGAATCAGAAGAGAAAACGGAGGAGAAATGAGCAAATTGTGGAAAATTCGGATTTCCGGGTAGGTTGCGCAGTCTTCACTGTTTTGGCCATATCTGGAGTTCTACAAGTCCGTTTGAGGCCCATAAGCTGTCCACACGAAGCCTGGGAAATTTTCTATAATTCTGAACAGGAGCTAGCCGCGCAGACTGCGCTGCTACCGCGCAGGGTGCGCCCGAACTCGCTGGAAATTGCTGAATTCTATCCTGTTTCGAATTAAATTGTATTTTTAGGTCTTTTCTTGTTGAAAAAGTATTCTAGAGCCTATATAAACATCCAACCCTTGTAATCATAAAATAGACACGTTACGTATTATAACCTAGTTCTTGGGAAGAGAGAAAAGGAGAGAAGGAATTCCTCCAAGCTAGTGACAAGCAAGGATTATTCTTGAAACCTTTGTACTCTTCTATTTTGGGGATTTAATTCTAAACCTTATTTCTTCATCTATATTTACTTGTTTATTTTAGAATTATGTTTTCCATAGAACCCATGATGACAATTAGGTCAATTATGGGCTAATTCGTTGTCATGGGGTTTTAATGGATTTTTCTATGGATTCTAGTAATTGAGTGTTTTTATGCCTTGGTGTGTGATTGAATGTATTGATTGCCTAGTATGTTTATGCTTATTCGTTATAAGTGCGTCGCGAACACTTGTAATTGTTTGTTTAATCCTAGTGAATGCGAAAGTGGATCTAGGGTTTAGAACAATTCATGCTAGCATAGGTTTTTGCATGTGAAGAACATGTATTAATTTGTGATGTGATTCTAACCGTCTTGCATCGACTATGTGGTTTAATGGGTGCTTGATTTTCAACCGGTATGTGTTCAATTGCTATAGACATATAGGGACTACACATATTTGGTGACTACTTGACTTCTATCATTTGTGGATGATCAGTAGGATGGTATATGCACAACGAAAGTTGGTGTGTATCAGTTTAGTGCATCTAATCAGTAATCAACTCGGTCACATGCTAGGCTAAAGGGCATAAGATTCTAGATGAAGTAGTAAATGAAATTGAAATCCCATGTTTGTTTATTATAAGTTAAAGTTAAGTTATTTCTTCGTAATTGGCTTAGTTGGTAATTAATCATTAGTTAAATCAAACCAATATTGTGATTGTCTTAGCAGTGAGTGTAAATCATAAGCTGGTGCATAAGTGAACATAACGAACAATTTGAGTCTCTGTGGGAACGAATCCTATTTACTCTATATTACTTGTTGACCACGTTCTCTTGCGTGAATAAGTGCGAACACCTTGCCCTTTTATATTTATGGTAGATATTGAAGTGGTGGGTAGTTAAGTGGTGTTAATGTAATGTTTATGGTGATTATGTGTTATAAATGGTTTGTTTTGATATGGAGATTGTGTGTTGTGGACTTGTAAGCATGGTTGGGATGTAGACCACATGGTGTAGGTGATGGTATAAGGTGGATGATTGATTTGGAAGAGTTTGATTTTGGAAAGTATGAAATTACAGCAGTTATAATGTCCGATTTTCGTTAGAACGAAAACTGCCCTGTTTTGTGACCCCTGTATTCATACGGTACCTCACTGCCTAGGTTACCAATTGACCATGAAATGATAGAGCTTAGTTCATAGATCGTTTTGATATAAGGTGCGTTAAAATCTGATGAACGGTTTAGGAGAAAAGTCAGTTTTAGTGAAAGACGTTCGATAACCGAGAAAACGTAATTGTATCAACTTTGAGGCTAAAGTTACCATACTTAGACATTTTTATAAGTCACGAAATTTTGGGATAGTATAGTAGGGTGGTCAGAGGACCCTTGGCAGTTGACCTCATATTAAAATTCGAAATCAAAAATTTATAAGAAATTTTACAGTCGAGTGTGGTTGTTAGGTAAAATGGTGACAAACACTGAAACTTCGATTGAGCTTATAAATGGTTAAGTTCTTGAACCTTTGGGATAATAATAATACGTTAAACATATGTTGAAGTGTAAAGGGTTTTGTTATACAAGAGGGTAGTGAGTAAGAGATGTGGTATTCTAATGACGGTCCTTTTGTGTTTATAGAAATTCCGGAGGAGGGACCAGCCATACTGTCAGGATACAGAAACCGAGGCAAGATCCTTCTATCCCTACTTTAAAAATTATTTATCTTCGGAATAATAATGATATCATGGAATATATTATGTATATGTGATGCTTTTGTTGCTATATTGCAAAGAATATATTATCTTGATTGTGGAAAGTTAAAGAGAGATGGATATGTTTTCTGAAATATGAATATAGAGATGGTTACGAATGGAGCGAATATGCTCTAGGGTAAAAGAGATATGAAAGAGAATGGTATCAGTTGTTATCTAGGGTTATATGGTTTATAATGCTATATTATAAACATTCTTTTTAGTGTATGTTATATACATATATTTTATAGAAATAATGTGCGAGAATGGAAGTGATATACGGGAATGGAAATGTGAAATGGTGTTGATAAATTGAATAATGATCTTATAAAAAGGGGAATTAGCAACAAACTTGCATAAGAGGCTGTGTCAGGGCTGTGTGCGACATAGTCTAGCACTCATGATTCGGCACGAAGATGCCAAGGGAGGATGTTAGCAGGTGGCCTTCCTCCAGGAGGATGTTAGCAGGTGGCCTTCCTCCAGGGATGATGTTAGCAGGTGGCCTTCATTCCTTCTACCGGTAGTAAAAATGGACGAGTACGGAGGACGACTGATCATCGTACCTCACGTATTCGGTAACAGCGGAAACCCCCACAATTATTGAATAAAGAATAAACGATAAAGTCAGATTGGTATACTGAAAAGGTAAAATGATATGAGACGATGGAATTATTGTTATAGATGAAGAGAAACTGATTTTATATTAATTTATAAAAATTATTACGTAAGAAGGAAATGAGAAGATGATAGTAAGAGATTTAAGTAAATATTCATATTATCCTGAAATATTACACTGAAAGATTATATTGATTGTTATATTATTTAAGAAGAGAAACTGATACTGTATTATTCTAGATTTCCTTCTGATAATAGTAAGTGGATGATGTATTATTAAATAAGAGTTTTATTCTTCCTTAAAGTTTATAATTGATTACCGTTTACATACGTATATACATGTATACTTGATTACATTTTTTTAAATTCTAGTTTATAATAATATCTTGCTGAGCTATTATAGCTCACTCTTGCTACTTATGTATATACAGCTAGGACCAATGCCAATACTCCGTACGACACCCCGCAAGAGGGTAGGGGGAAGGCGACCTATTGAGCGAGCACTGTCGACCGTTCCCGAGGTAGATGACAAGCGCAAGGGGTTTAGTGGTCTTATGTATATTAAGTGTGTAAGTGTGTAAGGTTGTAATAAATTTGGTTGTTGAAATGCTTCTTGTAGAAGCATCACTCAACAATGTACTTAAGTATGATTCTGGGTTTGTAATAACTGTTTAACTCTAAACTTCTATTATGGTGAATGTTGTTCTCTGAGCATATGATTGGTGTGTGTGTGGGAATTACTGTGGGGTCAATTGCATAAGTATTAATTAAAAAAAAAACCCAAGAGATATTGATTTTGAATGGAAGTTGGTCCGTGATGGCCCAGATTCATGACCCCGGATTTGGGGCTGTCACAGCATGTATCTGAATATATACTACTACTTCTGCTGCTTTGTCGTCATGGCAGTGAACTGTGTGCATATATCTGAATATATACTACTACTTCTGCTGCTTTGTCCTCATGATGAATGAACTCGCCTTGACAAGGAACATCCCTAGTCTAAATTTAACCCCCTTTACCACTATCAAGGGCCTGACCTGAATATGCAGGAGCAGCCCATCTTATTTTTAGATCTGGTTTGGGGGTCGGAAATGTAAACTGAATCTGGACAGAAACAGAAAAACTGGGTAGAAAATTCTGCTGGAAAATATAAGTCTGGGCAGCTTGTGTTTTCCTTGAAAAACCACAAAGCTTCAACTGAAAATCTCCTCTCTACTCCCGCTTTGAGTAAAAACAGAATCAACAAGTTTCCCTTGAAAAACTTGTTTTTATGCAGACTTACACTACTGATTTCTCTCTACAAATCAACCCGCTGTGATACCATGTTAGAATGTAGGAACAAGAGAGAACTAGATTGATATTTGGATTGATTGGGGTTATCTTACAAGGAGAGGCAATTGCCTCTTATATAGAACTAAACTTCAACAACCCCCAACAACCATCTACTATTACAACAATCCCCAACAACCATCTACTATTACAACAACTCCCAACAACTCTTTGACAGACTGTCTTTGTTCCAGAACTTCATTTCCAGCCACTATAATTTCTTCTTCATCCTCTTCATCAATAACAAGCTTTGCATACATATCCGATAATGGTTCTTCTATTGTTCCCATAATTGTTTGTTGAAAAAAGAGCTAGAATTGGATTACAAAGATAAAGAAATAAAAACTCAAGAATTAGAAGACTTTGGACTAATGATAATAAGGGAATAAGAATTTGTCAAAGATGACAGAAGAAACAAACTGTCATATTGACAGAGGAAAAACTGTCATATTGACAGAGGGAAAAAATGAGAGAATCGGCTGCGTTAAAAACATCTGTAGTAGATGGGTTTAGTCTTACTTCACGTGATTCCTTTTAAGAGAGATGAAGACCACCTCCTTTATCTATTCTTTTGTGTGAATGAGTACTAACCGAACAAAATTGCTCTACATAGTACATACATTCAGCCCAACCAAACAATGTGGAAAGATTTCAATGTTAATTTCGATTCAAATTTTGAATTTTGAATCTTTCCTCTCCCCCCTCTCTCTCATCTCCTTCTATTGTGCGTGCTTTTTGTGTTTTCCACCCCATTTTGTTTTAAATTCTTAAATTTATATGTCATCCAGTGTTAGATATTCCAGTATGTCTAAATGAGTTTGTGTATATTGAAATGGGTCTTCATATATGTTATCTCTCTCAATTAATCTCCTATATTTTTCTTTTTTACTAAAATCATGTGATAATCAGAAAATTGTTTTGCAGGTTGTATGTGAGATATGGCTTTCAGAAATATTAGGTAAAGATAATCAGATATTATGTTTTCTGTATGTTTTTTCTCACTATTGCAGTGATGTGGTTTGTTTGTAGTCTACCTGTTTGATTTAAGTTTTGTGAGAAATTTGGATTTGATGTCCCTTAAACGTATATACGTGTATATAAGTTTTATTGGAACTTCAATTTATATATGGCTTTTTATTGATTTTATGATTTATTTGTTGATAGAGCTTGGAAGATGGGGGTTAACAACTTTGTAGTGTTGGCATAGTCATTACATGGTCGTTTTCGGGTAATTTTGTAATCATGTTTCTCTTCTCTCTTTTACTATCTCCTTTAAATAATATTTGTTGGTTGTTTAAATTGTTTCTGCCTTCTCAGATTAGACCATTCTCAGATTAGCATTTAAGTTGAGTGTTTAGTCCTGTGATGTTTCAAGTGTTAGTGATGCGACTTTTATGCTTTTTACACCCATTCTAATCTCATTATTGCATTTTCTTCCTCATCATGAGTTTTTTGCAAAAGGGCACTGCCTTCAGAGATATCAGAGACTCGATATTTACACAATGTTGTTGGGGGATCAAAAATTGAGAAAGGATGGAACTGGATCAACTATTGCAGAATGCATCTGCTGTGGAGAAGAAACATCCGGACTTGCATCCATTTCATATGGGTATTCTCAGGGAAGCCTTTATTATGACGGAAACAACACATGCTGACCTGTCATATGTAAGAATCATCTAACTAATCTTTGTTTATGGTTACAAATTGGTAAGTCACGATCATGCAGCAGGTCCCAAGTTGGAGGTGGGCTACCGTTAGTGTATGACTGTATGTATGTGAATGCAAAGATAGAATACATGTTAGTGTTGTCTATACATAATTGATAATACATATGAAGTTGTAAGTTATCACTAATGAAACGAGAAATAGCTACTAATTTTTATAAGTTGTAAGTTAGCACTTCAATTTTTTAGTCTATTGTGGTTGGCCAAATTGTCAATTGTGTTGAGGCAAAGTTTGGGTACATGACATCCGAATATATGATAAGGTATTTAAATTTCTTGCACGAGCATATCAAAGACCTCAAATTTGATTGATCATCTTCCTACTTTATGTTCCACACACTTGCACGAATTTGGTATGAGACATATTTTGTCATTTCTAATGGGCATATTTTGTGCTTCCCATCCCTATGAGCCTGTGACTGAGGGATAGTACAAATTTATAATATGCACTATGCAGTTCAAGTTGTTACAGCAGTTCAATAAAGAATGCGAGGCTTTGGACATTTTGTCTTTAAAGATGTCATTCATTTACATTTTAACCCTCTCTCTCATAATGGAAGCGATAGTGTTTTCAGTCCAAGGACATAGCGATGAGTTGGCGGCACATAATGGCTATTAAAATAGAATATTTGACCAAATACTGAAATAGCAAAAAATACAATATTGTTTTTTACCAAGATTTTGGATATGGATACAAAAAATAGCTATATTGTTTTATATATAATTTTGTGTCAAATACAATATTAATGTGTGAGAACAGTGTTTTGTAACTTTGTGATACTCTTATGTGTAGCGGGCATAAATTACCTATCATTTAAAATATACTCCCTCTGTCCCATGACGTTCTTAACATGGGGGCTCGGCACGGATACCAAGAATAGTGGGTGTAATATTGTTAAAATAAATAAAGTAGTGGGTGTAATAGTGATTTTATTGTTAAAATAAGTGAAGTAGTGGGTGTAATAGTGTAAAGTGTTGAAAAAATGGAATGAAGTAGTGGATGTAATAGTGTATTTTATTATTAAAAGTTATTATTTTTAGTAATATAAAGAATTGGTGGAACGTCCCAAAAAGGAAATTGTAAGTAAATGGATGGGACATAGGGAGTAACTTATTTACTTTATAAAGAAAAGTGAACCATATAACTTGATGATAAAGTAAACTATCGTGTAAATAATTTATATAAATTATATTATAATTTTTTTAATATTAATTTATTTACATTCAGAAATGGAGGTATCGCCGTTCGGCGATACCGAGTAACCTTTGAATGCAAATGAACAGTGATATCGAGAAAATTTTGAATATAAATATTGTTTGTAAGGATATGTAATAATTGATTTTAATATCTTTAGTTTATAAATAGTTTATTAAATTTGTTTGAAAATAGTTTATATCTCATGAAGTTATTCGAATTATCTGAATCAGATTTTTCATCGGACAATTTTTATGAATTACACGTGTCAAAGAGATTTAGTATTATAGAGTTAGGCCCAAGGTTATTGAAGATAAATGTTGGTACATGTAGATTAAGTGTTGACTGAATGTAAGTTTAGTAGTTGCTATTGAAAAAATTTGAGAAATTTAGAGAAACGTTCATAAATGTGTTAAGAATTTTGTTTACACAAATAATCTAAGTCAATTTTTTAAAGTGATTCTTAACCAAATAAAGTTTTTACGTTAGTGGGGGATTGGAGAATGAATTATGATTTTATAAATTAGTATGTTATGTTTAATCAGAATTGTAAAAATTTATGGGGGTGTTTGCCAAAATAAGTTTTAACTAAACTTATAACTTATAAGTCCATAAGTTGAATGTTAAGAATGCTTAACTTTCAACTTATTCTCGATATACGCAATATATAATATCCTTCAAATCTTCAAAATCATATATCTCTCAATCCATTCATTATAACTTATAACTTATTCTCGATATACGCAATATATAATATCCTTCAAATCTTCAAAATCATATATCTCTCGATCCATTCATTAGAAAATTGATATATATATATATATATCAAATTTCCCTATTTATCGAAATCTATCCATTGATATCTATTGTTATATATATATATATAAACAAATATTTTGAAAATTATAAAAAAAGTGAACTTATAAGATCTGATTTACCCAAACAGTCTACTGATTATAAGTTCTGATTTACCAAACATTCTAATCATAACATAAGTGCTTATAAGTTATAAAATACTCATTTTAAGATATCTCAAACATACACATATATACCATATCGAGGTCGCTCTAAGTTTTTTAAAGACGCAACCAAAATTTTAAGTGTAAAGTCAACGACATATAATATTTAATTGATTTTCAATTTTGTATTGAATATAGCACAATGACTCAAAGATAATAAAATAATGAAGCCGAAGCGTAGCGGGCAACATACTAGTTATATATTATCTTTACTAAAATTACTCAACTTGACAACAAATATCTTTACAAAAATACTTGTGTAAAATATCTTGGTATCTTGCTCACTAAGGCAGGGGACCATAAAGGTAGTCAAGGGAACACAAGGACATTCAACTGTAACAAAAGCGGCTGTGGTAAGATCGAGGTATGTGGGAAAGAGACACTAATCACTGTTCCAATGGTGGCTCACTATAGCTTTAACGGCGCAACAAGTGGGCAGCCAAGTGGATAAAACAGTGATTGGGAGTCCTAGCCTATAAATACCCCCATTCTACACTTAAGGTAAGGATATACAGTTTTACCAACACAAACTTATTACTCATTCTCTCCCTTCACACAGATACATTCTTACCCGTTCGATTATTATTATTCCGATTACTGATTCTCACACCGGAGGTGCTTGACGGCCACCACCCCCGGGCAAGCATTGTTTTGCAGATACCCAAACTCAGGTGAAGTATCCCCAGAACACTGCTCAGAACAGTGATCGGAAGTCTCTAATCGGCCGTGAGGATTATCATTTGGCGCTAGAAGGAGGGGGCTTTTTCTTAAAGAAAAACCCACCACCTGCTCTACAAACACAGTAGTTACTCAAAACACTAAAAACACGATACAAAATCAAAACACCACTAACACACTAAATGGCCGCCATAACACCCCACCCAGATGATCAAACGCTAATAGAAAACGAAGGAAACACCACAGGTATCCCTCCGCAGAACCCGCCAATAAACCCAACAAATCGCTTACAAATAAACCCGCCTCGAGGGGACGATCGAGAACAAATTCTTAGCCTAAACCTCACAGGATGCAACCAACAACAAATTGACTTGATCATGCAAATAACCTCGGCTTTTCCCCTGACCAGCCAAGCGCCACCAGCAAAACAGGCAAGTTCCCGTATAAACCCGCAAAACGACCGCGATGAGGTAGACAACCAACCCCAGAAGGCAAACTCTGCCTTCTCCCGTCTAGGCTCATCACAAAATACAAATCATGAAAGGCACAATAAGAGTCACCACCCACTTGAAATGTGGAAACAAAACAGAAAACACAGAGATTTAAGAAAGGTGATTACTGACAAAAAAGCAGACTACGACAAGGTGGTAGCTGAATATGAAAGACAAAAGCACAGAGAACGGTCCCTTGTCCGCTCAAGGGAGACCGAAAGTGCACAACCAACAAACGCCGAGATGATGCGAGCCATCATGGAACTTAAGAAAAAGATAGAGGGCAATAGCGAGCAAGATCTGAGCGGTACACCATTTACGGTGAGGCTAGAGGCTGAACCCCGACAAAAAGACATTAAACATCACAGCTTCAATCCTTTCGACGGGGTGGGAGACCCGGAAGAGCATCTTAGTTACTTCGATCAATTGGCTCTCCATTATGAGTACAATGATTTGACTCGATGCCGTTTCTTCACCGCGACTCTCCGCGGGAACGCCCAAAGATGGTTTTGTAGAATGTCCGCCAGGTCCATAGACACTTAGCTAGAATTCAGAAAATTATTCCTAAACAAGTTCAAAGCAAACCAACAACACGAGGTTCATACCGTGTTCCTCGAAACCGTTGCACAACGTAACGGAGAAACTTTGCAAAATTACATTGACCGCTTCAAGGAAGCCGTCAACAAAGTTGTTTGTGTTAACGAAACAGAGGCGTTGGTTCATTTGAGAAGATGCCTTAACCCCTATGAATGCCAAAAATACGTATGCCGTCTCATGAAAACAAAACCCACCACTCTAGCAAAGGCATACGACTTGGCATCCCAAGCTATCAATGAAGCCGAATCTCTAAGCGTGTTGAAACAATCCAGAGCTCCACCCGCCTCAACACCTTATTTTCAAAGGGAAAGATTCACATCCTACCAAAGGCAAGCACCTGTCTTACATCAAGTGCAAACCACCCATGGACCGCCACCCTCTGCCCAAGGAACTCAATTACAAACTCCGGTCAGGGACCGTCTAGGGCCAGCAAACCCACAAAGACCGGATAGACGTCCCGAACCGGAATGGACCAAATTTACGCTCCCAATAGCGACCATTCTGAGAGAAATCAGGGGAAAACCCTTCTATTTACCGTCAACCCCTATGCACTCCTCACCCGAGGATAGACCTAAGAATAAGCATTGTGACTATCATGAAACACATGGACATTACACAGACAACTGCTTATCCCTCAAGTATTTCCTAGAGAAGCAAGTAAAGGCTGGCAACTTATCTCAATACTTGCCTTGACAAGTACTTGGCCCATCCACCTCTCAAACACATAACAAAAATATCGTACATACTGTTTTTGGCGGACAGGTCTCGCCGCCTAGAGAGGAACAATCTGTCTATACAATATCTAAAGGTCCGCCAAACATCATTACATTTACAGACGCAGATTATGAGGGCATTAACCCAAACCACACGGAAGCACTAGTGGTATCTTTGGATGTCGCCCATAACGAAGTCAAAAGGATCCTTGTTGACAACGGGTCCTCTGTTGATATATGCTTCAAACATACCTGGGACAGGATGAAGCTAACCAATGAGACATTAGAAGCATGTCCTGACGAGACACCTCTTTACGGTTTCGGCCACAATGTCGTCCCTATAGCGGGCATAGCAAGGCTCCCTATTTATTTTGGGGAATCTCCCAGACAAGTATGCGGAATTATCAAGTTTTATGTCATCAATACTGCATCCTCTTACAACATGATCTTGGGAAGGCCCACACTAAACATGCTAAAGGCGGTTACTTCCACCCATCACCTCAAAATCAAATTCCCCACTTCAAACGGTGTAGGAGAAATCAAAGGGGATTCGGAAACATCCAAAAGATGCTATGGCATTGCCCTCACCTTGGGAAAAACCGAGCCTAGCAACATCAACAGAGAAATGGCACAGAAAAGAAAGTAAGCGAAAAGGCAAAGGCACTCTGAGAATCAGCGGGTGAGTAACAGAAAAAGAAAAGAAGTACAGTTCATAGACAGGCACGACCCGCTGACAGAAGACCCACCTCGCATAGATGCAAATCTCATGAAATGTCTCAAAAGGGAAGAGAGACCGCCAATAAGCCCTGCGGTACAAACAGAAAAAATAGAAGTTATACCCGGAGATGTAACTAAAAGCGTGAGTGTGGGAACGGGTTTGGACTCAATCTTCAAAGATGGCCTTACAAATCTTCTAAGAAAATACGCAAACATTTTCGCATGGAGCCCCAAGGATATGCTGGGCATAGATGAGTCCGTGGCAATCCACAAGTTGAATGTGGACCCAGACAAAGCACCAAAAATTCAGAAAAGGAGGAATTTTGCCCCAGAACGACAACAGGCAATTGACATTGAGATTGACAAACTACTGGATGCAGATTTTATTTGCGAAGTCACCTACCCTAAATGGGTTGCAAACGTAGTACTGGTGAAAAAAGCTAACGGGAAATGGAGAATATGTGTCGATTACACGGACTTAAACGCAGCATGCCCTAAAGATCCGTATCCACTTCCCTCAATAGACCAACTCATAGATGCAACAGCGGGTCATTTGATGTTAAGCTTCATGGATGCTTACTCAGGCTACAACTAAATCAAAATGACCCCAGAAGACAGAGAAAAAACAGCCTTCATTACACATAGGGGGTGTATTGTTACAAAGTCATGCCATTCGGACTAATCAATGCTGGTGCTACCTTCCAAAAAACCATGAATAAAATTTTTGCCGGTCAGTTGGGCCGAAACATGGAAGTATACGTGGATGATCTCATAGTAAAGTCGCTCTTAACGGCTTCACATTTGCAAGACTTGGAAGAATGTTTCTCCACACTCAAAAAACACAGCATGAAACTCAATCCGGACAAATGTGCATTTGCCCTGGATGCAGGCAAGTTCCTTGGCTTCCTGGTATCTCACAGAGGCATAGAGGCCAATCCTAAAAAGATAAAGGCTATAATCGACATGCAACCGCCCAAGATACTGAAGGAAATACAAAAACTAACAGGAAGACTAGCTGCTCTAAGAAGATTCATAGCAAAGCTAGCAGACAGATGCCTTCCGTTCTTTGACACATTAAAAGGAGCAACAAAAACCAAGGCAATATCCTGGACGGTTGAATGCCAAAAGGCTTTCGAAGACCTTAAAATATATCTCTCTTCTGCTCCATTGCTTGCCGTCGCAGCTCCTTCAGAACCGCTGTCACTTTACCTGTCCGCCACAGATAAAGTTGTAGGGGCGGTACTCATAAAAGAAGAAAATGGCGAGCAAAAACCAGTCTATTATGTCAACAAAGTGCTCAAAGATGCCGAAACCCGCTACCCAAACGTCCAGAAGTTTGCTTTAGCTTTGGTCATCGCAAGCAGAAAATTGAGACATTACTTCCAAGGCAGACAAATCAGGGTTATTACAGACCAACCGCTGAGAAAAATACTTCACAAGCCTGATTTATCAGGCCGATTGATCAATTGGGCCGTTGAACTTGGCCAATTCAATCTAAAGTACATACCAAGAACCGCCATCAAAGCACAAACATTGGCAGACTTTGTGGTCGAATGTTCATTTTCGACAGCGGAAAAAGAAACTCTCGTAGAAACCACAGCAACAGCGGGCAACCACTGGCAACTGTATGTGGACGGTTCCTCCACAAGCACCCGTTGCGGGGCAGGCCTTATTCTTACTAGCCCTGACGGTTTTCAAGTCAGACAAGACATTCAATTGAACTTCAAAGCTACAAATAATCAGGCAGAGTATGAGGCACTCTTGGCCGGTTTGACATTAGCAAAGAGCTTACAAGTGCAAAAGATCATCATATACAGCGATTCCCAACTGGTTGTTCGTCAAACAACAGGGGATTATTCAACAAAAGACAGCAACCTCAGCAAATATCAAGAATTGGTGCGAACAATGCTAACCCAGTTTGAGGCATACTCTCTCGAACAGATAGATCGGGCAGATAACACAATGGCAGACATGTTGTCTAAATTAACTCAAGGGGAAAAAGTAGAGGCGGACACAATATACTTTGAGGAATTAACCACTCCAAGTATAAACAAAATGGACATCATGGAGGTCAGCCCGTCGGTAGATAACTGGATGAACCCTTACATCCGTTATTTGGAAAGTGGCACACTGCCACTCGATGGCATCAAAGCTAAAATACTCAAGTCTCAAGCAACAAAGTACTTCCTTCAGGAAGGCACCCTATATAAAAGAAGTTTTGACTCTCCTATACTCAAATGTGTTGATGAGGAAGAAGCCTTATATTGTATGAGGGAGGTTCATGAAGGCATTTGTGGCGACCACATGGCTGGCAAGGCATTGGCACATAAAATACTCAGACAAGGCTATTACTGGCCCAAAATGCACAAAGAATGCAAAAACTTCACCAAAAAGTGCCACCAATGCCAACTGTTTAGCAATATGTCCAGAAAAGCGCCAGCCCTACCTGCAGCCATTATATCACCCATACCATTTGCCGTATGGGGCATTGACATTATGGGACCATTCCCTAGAGCCAAAGGTGATCTACAATACGTCATGGTCGCCATTGACTATATGACTAAGTGGGTAGAAGCAAAGGCACTTAAAAACATTACGCAAAATGATGTCATTCGTTTTGTTCGAGAGCAAGTCATCACAAGGTTTGGAATTCCAGTAGTGCTTATATCCGACAACGGTACACAGTTTGTGGGGTCAAAATTCACGAAGTTCCTATCCGACCACGGGATCAAACACAAGAAAGCATCTGTTTGTCACCCTCAGAGCAACGGTCAAGTCGAAGTAACCAATCGCATTATTGTCCGTGGCTTAGAAAAAAGATTAACTACATCAAAAAAGAAATGGCCGCATGAGTTGCCTAATGTTCTTTGGG
Organism: Kitagawia praeruptora; assembly: GCA_037693485.1. Classification (NCBI taxonomy): domain Eukaryota; kingdom Viridiplantae; phylum Streptophyta; class Magnoliopsida; order Apiales; family Apiaceae; genus Kitagawia; species Kitagawia praeruptora. The sequence continues at coordinate 104,163,503 of CM075350.1, forward strand.
CTTACCGGACATCTGCCAGAACAAGCACTGGAGAATCCCCATTCAAATTGGCTTTTGGCACAGAAGCCCTTTCACCAGTCGAGATTGGCTCACCATCATATCGCACTATCAATTTTGAAGATGAGGCAAATACTCAAGGACTTAAAACAAATCTAGATCTTCTGGATGAAACAAGGGAAACCGATATTGAAAAAATGGCCGCTTACAAAGAAAAAATGAAAGAATTCTTTGGAAAAAGAGCCAGAATCAAAGCCTATGCAGAAGGCGATTTGGTTAACAGGGCAACCGAGGCATCTGACCCCAGACACACTGGCAAACTTATGCCAAAATGGGAAGGTCCTTACAAAATCATCAAAGTGCTCAGGCCGGGTTCCTATAACCTAGCCCGCCTGGATGGCACCGAAGTTAACAACACTTGGCATGGCGATAAACTACGGAAATATTACCAATAGATGGCTACAACAGTCGTATCTATTTTGTAACGAAGTGAATTACGTTTTTTAATGGAATACTTTTGCGGAAAAGATGTCTACATTTACAACCAGCAAGTTTCTCAACTACAATAGCAAAATTATCAAAGTCCCTAAGCGGGCCAGCAACCAACTACAATAGCAAAATTATCAAAGTCCCTAAGCGGGCCAACAACCAACTACAATAGCAAAATTATCAAAGTCTCTAAGCGGGCCAGCAACCAACTACAATAGCAAAATTATCAAAGTCCCTAAGCGGGCCAACAACCAACTACAATAGCAAAATTATCAAAGTCCCTAAGCGGGCCAGCAACCAACTACAATAGCAAAATTATCAAAGTCCCTAAGCGGGCCAACAACCAACTACAATAGCAAATTTCTCAAAGTCCCCGAGACGGGCAGGCTAATGACTATGGATTCCAATCTACGGTTAAAGAACAAAGTCCCCGAGACGGGCAGGCTAATGACTATGGATTTCAATCTACGGTTACAGAGCCAAGCCCCCTAAACGGACAAGTTCACGACTATGGATTACAATCTACGGTTACAGAGAAAAGTCCCCTAAACGGAGACTCCAACAATTACGGATTTCAATCTGCAGTTCCGACAAAACAAAGCTAAGGGCCCTAGACGGGCACGAAAACAAGTGGAAACAACTACTATACACAAATCAACGCCAAAGGCATTTACTACAACAATTTCAAGTCAAAATTACGAGGAATGATTACTACAGACAATCTACAGAAAAAAAATCTACACATGGGCTAAATATACGATGTAACAGAGAACTAAAAAGCAAAGGACAAATTACTGTCAACGGAAACGATCATTTTTTTTTATTAAATAAAGGATTACAAGCATATCATTACAAAGATTGAGATCCTATATCTACAAATCCTTCATGCTTGGGGAGCTTTCTTCTTAGAATCCACATCCTTCTTTTCAGAGCTTTCACCTTGAGGAGGGGGCACGAAAATGAAAGCCAATTGCATCCGTCTCCGGCGCATTCTTGGCCTCCTCCGCAGCACGAGTACGAGCAATTTTTCGGGCATGTTTCCGAAATTCTTCAGCCGTGTACAGGTCGCCCTCCTCCTCATGATGATTGGCAAGGGTTAACCAAAGATCCTCACTCTCTTTAGAGAGAGAACGCTCCCGTGCCCCAGCAAAAGGGCTGAAGAAATCATCCATCTTAGACATATCCATATGATTTCAGTGAAAAGGGATCTTTAGATCAAATACAGAAGAGGTTTATCCAACACAAGAGTAAAACCCTCCTATTTTTAGGGGGTAAAAGGAGGTTAAAGTTATCACCAGTCAAAAGCTACAGTTCCCATGCAAAGAAAAGTAAAGACACAGTCAAAATATTTTAACTCTCATGCAGCATTAAATGCTCGACACAAACTCCCATAATCAAAATTACAATTTCTAGGTAAACATTTTCCCACACATATTTACTACCAACTTTGACAAAGAAATACAAACACAAATTCGATTATATCTGGAAGCAAATTACCAAAATATATCCAAACACAAAAATATCCTAGAGTTTGAAATTTCCAAAGTACGAGACAATATCAGGATGTTTCCAAGTCACACAGCGGACACACCCGCTGAGTGACTTCAAAACAAATCAAAAAGAAATAAGTTCCTAGCAGAAGTTACAAAAAATAAGTTAAGCCCAACGAGACCCGCTCAGTGCAGCCCCCATACCCCTCAACGGTTCTGCATTCTCATCATCACTATTATACACCGCAACAATGGCATTAAGGGGTTGGATATCAACATCAGGCACAATAGGACTCAAAGAAGCATCTACCTATTCAATCTCAGCCACAACAGGATTCAAAACGACATCCTCTTCATCACTTTCACTATAAGTAGCCGCTATCACTAACAACGGAATAATATCTGCTACAACTTCAGGATTCTCTGTGGTAATCAGGTTCTCGATGGCAACCATCTCACTCTCAGCGGTCTGCGTGCCCATATCACCAACAACAACATCACACTGGCAACCCACACTCTTTTTCTCGGTTTCCCCAAGACGGGCTTTCAAGGCTTTGGCTTTACGTTTGGATTTCTTTACTTTTGATTTCAGCCTTGCCAACTCAGTTTTTAACTGAGTAATCTCGGGTACGGTATCAGCGGGATCCTGCATTTTCTGTGCTACAGCACCACCCGCTAACAAACTTGAAGCCTTAGCGGTTTCAGCCTTTACAATTTCAGCAAACTCAGCACTATTTCTGAACTTCAATATGGCAGCCGCTTCGGTTGGGCGAGAATCAAGATGGGCTTCAGCATCATCACCACGTTTCTTCTCAAAATTTAGCATAGTAGTCAAGCTCTTTACCTATTCAGACAGAGTGGCATTCTCAGCCTTCAATTCTAGCTTATCCTGCGCCAAGAAACGTCGCAAATCAACACTATATGCATAGCTCGCCTTAAGATCAGTCTTCTCAGTTTCAATCTCATATAAAGCCCTCGCAGCATTATCTTTCATAACTTTCTCAGCGGACAGCTCCGCCTCTAGTAGCTTCACTTTCTATTTCAAAGCAATATTGCTGCTACGGTATATATTACCACGAGCCATCAAGCCAGTATACATACATTGATTCTACAAAAAACACAAACAAAAAAAAAACAAACACGTCAACAACGGACATCAACCAGAAATAAACTACAAACTATCAAAAATTTACATACCCGTGCAGCATATTTTTGGGACAACCGGCACATCCGCTCCCAACTCAACTCATTCATCCTCACAAGATCATCATTAGTCATGGAATCAACAGTGAAGGTGTTAGGCCCCGACTTAAAAAGAAATCCATAACCAGGCCTGGCTCCAACTTCTGCATCATCAACTTCATCATCACTACTCGTGTAATACACTATTTCCTCAGAAGCATCCCTGACATCCTCAACATCATCATTGGCATCAGCCTCACCATCATCCCCCGTGGCATCCTCAGCATCATACTCAGCATCAACACCATCAGAATCGTCCTCAATGGGTTGCTCCATGCCTTGGTTTTCAAAAGCAGGCTCGTTCACCTGAGTAGGCTCGATACGTCTGCGTTTCGAAGAACTAGCCTCTGTAACAGCTTTTCGCTTTGATCGACGAAGAGTTTCACCGACGGTATCTTTCACTCCTTCCTCCACCACCTCCTGCTCTCTCTCACCGGACAACTCCTTCTCAGTATCAACATCCACAATAACTTTACTCCCACTAGCGGTTATCTTAGCGGGAGCAACAACCGAACCCCGCTCCTCCCGTTGAATAGCAACCCTTACACTCACAGAGCGGATATCAAACTCATCATCAGTATCTGTCACCATATGAGAAACAACCATCCTCCTTACCTCAGCACCCGAACTTTCACCCTCAGAATCAGCCACAAAGTCCCTTTCAACGGACGGCTCTCTCTCAGCAGGAACATCCCTCTCCGCAGACATCTCTTTTTCAACGGGTTCATCGTCCTCAGCAATGTATTCATCCCCTTGGGCATCTTGCAGATTTTCCTCGAATACATCATCTCTTTCTCTAGCAGTAGCATCACCGACCAACTCCTCAGATAGAGAATCACCCTCCGAATTAATATCATCATCACCAAGGTCATCTTAAAAAAACTCCTCCTCAGAAACGGGTTCTTCAACACCAGTGTCAACCTCAACAGGGGCAGATGTTTGACCAACCTCCACATTACCAGACAGATCAAAAGCGTCTAGAATATTATCAACAGCAAATAACCCGGCACGAACCTGTTTAGGTCTTGGTGGCACAGTAAGCATAAAGTCAGCATATAACTTTGCCTCCCTCAAACCCAGAATCGGGTGTAGATCAAGCTCCTGCTTACGAGGATCCAACACTACAAAAATAAATAGCAATTTCAGTCACAAGACACAACAAAAAATTGACAGTATAAACAAGAAACTTACAACAATGCCTCCTCAAATCGGCCGGGTCAATCAAATTATTTTCTGTCCACACTTCACCCAACACCATCACAAGGCTAATAAGAACGTCCACTTCATTACGACTTAGCCGATTGCAATTCACCTTATAAGCACACTCGACCTTTTTCGTGAAATTCCTCTGCCAGGCAAACTCCCCACCACCAATTACCAGAAACTCCTCTTGCCATCCAGCCATTCCTTTGGGAAATGCAAACGGTCGATGGCCGCTCAGCGCTTTTCCTATATGACTTTTTGGCTTCACAAATTGTAACTCAAAAAAGGGTTTAGCACGGCTGGCTTTCACATCAAACAAGCAAAAAAATGCTTTGAAAGTAGGTTGCTTCTTCTTTCTCTCACAACTAGCTATAAACAAGTTTATGGACCTTATTGAGTTAGGAGTAAACTGCGCCAACGGACACCTAAAATGAAGACGGAACAAGTCCATGATAAATTTATGGGGGGGCAGGCGGAAACCCGCCTTCAAATGGCTGACGGGTATGCACATGGATCTGTCATCGAACCGGTGGTATAATCTCTCCCCGGGTTCTGCACGCCTCCAGAAATAACCTTCCTCAATCCTGAACATCCTTGATACATATTCAGCCCAATCATCAGCTTTGAAAGTACTATCATGCTACAAATGGGAAAAATCGGCAAAGTCCTTATCCATTTCGGCATTTGAATACGGCGTGGGGGCACTTTGGTCGCCCGAAACAGGCTCTCACTGCTCTCGAAATACTGATAGCGGTTTCTTGGCAGAACGGCTGGAAATGTTAACTTATTTGGATCCGCCCAGCGACCATACCCGTTTATCAGTGCTCTCTTCTCGCCGGTAGCGGGATCGGTAAACTCGTCACCCATCTACAATAAAGTTCTTCAAATAAACGGCACACATACCTCTTACAGAAAAACCGCTAACAAATAACAAGGTACACGTGGATATTCTCAAGAATTTACATTTTTCTTGTTTATTTATCAACAAAACGATTCATATTCTACTTCCCTCCACAAACAACGAAACCCTAGCATCATAAAGCAATTTATGCACTTTATCCAATATATACATACACATATACAGACCCCCACTTACATGAACACACTTTTACACCATCGATTCACTGGAATTACAATCACAAAAAACTGACATTAAACTACTGACAAACACAAGAACAAGTTATCATAGACCAAAATCGGACGATTTACGACTTACAAAAGCGAAATAGAATCACTACAAATCATCCCAAAACACCAAAACTCAAACCCATCTCGAAAAATCCCATATACTTACACAGATGTCACAACATTGGAGATACAAACATAGCACATTTATCTAAGAAACAGAAATCACAAAAGAAATATACAAAGAAGCAAGAATTTCACCTTAAAGCAGGAGATAGAAATGGCTTCAACTAGCACAAATTTCGTCGATCACCGGAAAAAGCACAACAAGCAAAAGCCCAGAGCAAAGCGAGAAAATATGGAGAAAACAAGACACAAAGACAGTGAAAAAATAAAAAGAAACTGAACAACTACCCATCTTAATACGTGAGGCGCGTGTAAAGAGGGGAGAAAAACTTACAGCCCACACGTGGCAATTTCTGATTGGGACACGTCACAGGAAAGCAGTAGTGGCCTCGGTATAAAACACCAACTACTCAATTGGTAATAACTTCTCACTTTTCTCTTCATATTACATCACAAAGGTACATTTGATAAGTGGATTTTATATCCACTTGGAACATTCTAATTCGGCTTAAATTGATTGTTTTGACCTCAAGATTTTGGTAGTTTTGATGTGTTTGTTTAATTGTGCAGGGTTGGAATAATGTTGATTACGATCGTTGTTTCCGTTGCTTTTGGAGTTGGATTCGGGCTTAATAATATAGAATGGAGTCTTGTTATGGTTCACCATGAGGATTCCAAGCATAGAGGATTGAAAACGGAAGAGAATGCAAAAAGAACGGGAGCAAACGGAGCAAAAACGAAGGAGAAAAAGCTGAAAAACGAAGGAGAAAAGAACGGGACCAGAATTTGCCCGAGCAAAGTGCGCCAGATTTGAGCAAAGTGCTCGGGAATGACCAGATTTTGGCCGAGCAAAGTGCGCCAGTTCTTGAGCAAAGTGCTCGGGGACGTGCTGATTTTCCAGTTTTGCCCTTATTTGATCTGAAATTGTATTTTAAGTGTTTTTTGACATTAAAATCGTTTCCTAGTTGTTTTTTAGGTATTTTTTATTATTGGGCAAAGGTAGGAAACGTGTTTTTATATATCATCATCCAACCCTTGTAATTAGAGGGGAGATACACGCACGTTACATTAAGCTAGGGTTTGCAAGAGGAGAAAAGGGGAGAAGGAATTCTTCCAAGCTATTCTTGAACCTTTGTATTCTTCGATTGTGGGGATTAATTCTAAACCTTATTCTTCTTCTTCTCTATTTTATTAATCTGTTTATTTTAGAGTCATGTTTTCATTGGAACCCATGATGATGATTAGTTCAATTATGAACTAATTCGTTGTCATGGGGGTTTAGTGGACTTATTCATGAATTCTATGTGTTGAATCTTCTCGATGCCTTTAGTGTGATTGATGTGATATCCTATCATGGTTGATTTAATTCGTTATAGGAGAGTAGCTAACTCCTGTAATTGTGTGTTAATTCTTGTTGAAGCGAAAGTGGAAATAAGAGTTTAGAACTTGCCATGTTAGCGTAGGTTTATGCGTGATAATATCATTCGTAATTAGTGTCGTAACTCTAATCGTTTTATGACGACTATGTGATCAATTGAATGCTTGCACCTCAACCATTATGTTTTATTCTTTATAGACATATGAAGACTTGGCATAATCGGAAGACTAAATGATTTCTATCTTTATTGTGGATATTGTTTAGGATGGTATTTGTGTAACGGAAGTTGGCTTATATCAGTTTTGTGTGTTCGATCAGGTGTTAATAAATCACATGAACAAGGCTAGGGATTTGGAGACTATAGATGGATTGTTTAAAGAAACTAAATTCCCATGTTTTATTTGCATAAGTAATTCGACATAAATCTCAGTTTAAGCAGTTGATAATTAGTTATAATTTCTTAGATAAATTTTAGTGATAACAACAATCCACTTTATTATTTGTTTTAGCATCGGAAAACAATCATACATTGGTGAGTGAATTAGCTAGACAATACAACGAGTCCCTGTAGGAACGAACCTTATTTGCTATCTGTATTACTTGAGATCACGTGCACTTGCGTGTTGAGTTGGTCGTAACAAGTTTTTGGCGCCGCTGCCGGGGACGCGGTTTTATTTTGTTTAGTTTCAATATTTGCCATCAGTGGTCATTGAATTTCGGTGACTAGGACGTTTTCATAAAATTCTTGTTGGTGAATTTCAGGTACTTGTTGAGAGTTTATGCGTACACGAGCTCGTGCACGTAGAGACGAACTAGCACGTACAGAAGAACTAGCTAGGAGAAGACTTGATTTCGGGTTAGAAGACAATCTTGAAGCAAGGAAAGTTATGGCAAATCAAGAACCAGCAGCGAAGGCTTTGAGTGAATTCTCTCAGCCGAAAGTGGAGGACATTCATACTAGTATTGTTCGCCCAGCTATAGGGTCTAACAATTTCGAGCTAAGGCCAAACATCATTCAGATGATTCAGAACACAGTCCAGTTTGGGGGTAGTCCTGCTGAAGATCCCAATGCTCATATTAGGGACTTCCTTGAGATCTGTGACACCTTCAAATTCAACGGAGTTACAGATGACGCAATCAGATTGAGGCTATTTCCCTTCTCTCTTAAGGATAAAGCCAAGAGTTGGTTACATTCTATGCCATCAGGCTCTATTACAACATGGGCAGACTGTGCTCAAAAGTTCTTGACCAAGTATTTCTCCATGGCAAAGACAGCAGCTTACAGGAATGCCATTTCTCAGTTTGCTCAGCATTCCCAGGAATCTTTGGGAGAAGCTTGGGAGAGGTACAAGGAGATATTGGCATGTTGTCCTCATCATGGAATGCCGGATTGGATGATAATCAGCAATTTCTATAACGGGTTGGGAGCTCAGTCCCGGCCTATGTTAGATGCAGCTTCTGGAGGTGCGCTATGGGCAAAAAGCTATGAGGATGCTTATAATCTGATTGAAATGATGTCGGCCAATGAGTTTCAGAATCCTACTCAACGCTTGCCACCTGCTAAAGTGGCTGGAGTTCTTGACTTGGATGCAGCTACTGCTATTGCTGCCCAACTCAAAGCGTTGACAATGAAGGTAGATTCCCTTTCTAATCTTGGTATTAACCAGGTTGCTATGGTGTGTGAATTGTGTGCAGGGGCACATGACACAAATATGTGTGCTATCTCAGCTGAATCCGCACAATTTGTTGGTAATTTTCAAAGATCTCAGCAACCAGTGCCAAATTTTTATCATCCCAACAATCGGAATCATCCTAACTTCAGTTGGAGCAACAATCAGGGAGGTGCTCAGCAACCACAAAATCAGCAGTTCAATGCAAGGCCAAGTAATCAGAACTATCAACCACCACCTTATGCTCCAAGGCAACCATTCAATCCACCGGGGTTTCAACCATCTCAAGGAACTTCATTGAATCAGTCTGAGAAGTCGGAATTGGAAGAGCTTCGAATGATGTATAAGAGTCAAGCAGTGTCATTGAAAACTTTAGAGAATCAAATTGGCCAGCTAGCCAATGCTTTGTTGAACCGTCAACCAGGAACGCTTCCGAGTGACACAGAGGTGAATCCAGGCAAGAAAGATCAAAAGGAACAGGTTCAGGCAATAACATTACGATCAGGAAGAAGTCTACAAGGTCAGAACGAAGAAAAAGCAACCGAGGAAAAACTTGAATTTTCAGTTGAGGTCGAATCTGGTTCTGATTTGCTTCCTAATGCTACTCCTTCAACTCCTATCATTCACAAGAGTGTTAATTCCCAAAAAGAAGTAGAAGATAAGGTGTTTCCACCTCCTCCATTCCCAAAACGAATTCAAAGGCAAAAGTTAGACAAGCAATTCGCTAAGTTCTTGGATGTATTCAAGAAGCTGCAGATTAACATACCATTTGCGGAGGCTCTTGAGCAAATGCCGAGCTATGCGAAGTTCATGAAGGGTATTCTCTCGAAGAAATTGAAACTTGAGGAGTTAGAGACCGTTGCCTTGACGGAGGAATGTAGTGCCATCTTGCAACAAAAGTTGCCTCCTAAGTTGAAGGATCCTGGAAGCTTCACCATACCTTGCACTATTGGCAAACAACTTTTCAGCAAGTGCTTATGTGATTTGGGAGCTAGCATTAATCTGATGCCGATGTCTGTTTTTAAGCAACTTGGGTTACCTGATCCGAAACCTGTTAATATGACCTTGCAGTTGGCAGATAGGTCGATCACATATCCTAGGGGTATAGTGGAGGATGTATTGGTGAAGGTGGATAAGCTGATTTTTCCGGTTGACTTTGTTATTCTTGACTTCGAGGAAGACAAGAAGATCCCTATCATCTTGGGACGACCATTCTTGGCGACGGGCCGAACTCTGATTGATGTGCAAAAAGGAGAGCTTACCATGAGAGTGCATGATCAGAAAGTCACTTTCAATGTGTTCAAGGCGACAAAATATCCGTCAGATTCAGAGGAGTGTTTCAAAGTGGACGTTGTTAATAAGAATGTGAAGAAGGAGATTGAGCAGATAAAAAAATCAGATCCAGTGGAAAAAGCTTCAAGTGGGATTTCTGGCATTGAGAACGAAGGAAGAAAGGGGCTATTTCAGTTGTTGGATGCAACTCCATGGGAAAGAAGAGTTGACATTCTACATAAGTCTCGTGGGCTAGCTGATTCTAATAATTTTCAGGTGCTTCGTAAGTTGTCAAATGAGGAAGTTTTTGCACTCGGGCTCAAGCCATTACCACCCGACCAGGGTGACCCTGCTGATGATTGAGGTATTCCTGTGCACTTTCTTTGTTTCTCGCCTTCAATGGGGACATTGAAGAATTTAAGTTTGGGGGTGGGAAGTGAAGATTGTGATTAGTAGTTAGATGCATATAGGACATGTAGTGTAGTATTATCATGCATATTGATACATGCATATTGTTATATGTGAGTCATGTAGTGGCATTCTAGAGTGCATAACATAATTCATGCATTCATGCATTTTCCATGATCCCTTTGAACGAACTAACTCTGACTGGTAGGTAGGTGTCTGATTGAGTGCACTAATGATGAGTAGAGGGTTGCTTTATAGTTCTTATGAAACTGACTTGCATGTTACGGGAACAAAATTTATTACACAGTCTCATTGGGGTGCTGTTGGGCTAGGTTAGGGTCATGCCTGTGGGATGTTTTGAGATTTAATCACTTGTTTATATTTAGAATTTTCGTTATTCCCTTTATAGCGTAGGAACATTAGAGTCTAAGTTTGGGGGAAACCAGGAATTTTCATGCTAGTTGTTCATAGTTGTTAATAAAGGCTAGGCGTCAATTGGCTAGTAGCCAGCTCATATTTATATGAGTAGTCTAGGGTTGGAAATGAGAAAGGCTCATTCCAGATTGCGGAAAAACTAAACAAAATAAAAAAAAAATATAAAAGAAGAAAAAAAAGAGTCATAAAAATAATTTAAATGCAAAATTAACCAGAGTGAGCTCTTTAATACTCGAGTAATTAAGTCTGAGGGGACTTAGTCCTAGTGACCTAAGGCTTTATAGTCTGGGATCCTGCTGACCTAACACTCGCTACATGGGTATTATTGTATAAGCCTTTTGGGGTCTCATTCATTGCACGGTTAAATAAGCATGCGTATTGTACATGTAGTGTCGTAGTATAGTAATAAAGCATGAGTTTCTGTCTACCTTGGATGAGGGTGGAGGTGTTCCTAGGCTATGGAGTGTCTACAGTCTATTCTAGTTATAAACCTGTGATTGTCTTGACGGAAAGCATGTATGATTTTTGACCTAGTTCTGGGGGTATTTCTGATGAGCATTGCACACACACACGTTTCTGTTCATGTATTGTTAGTAAACGGGGACTTAGTCGAGCTCTGCTTGGATTTGTTGCATTCGTTGAGATATTTGCTTGTTAGTTGGTTTTGGTGAGTTTGAAAGGGATCTTGCATTTTCATAGTAGTTGCATTCATGCATTGCATTGCATTGGATTTTGTGGGTACATTCACTATAGGCCCTCACGAGACCTTACTCGTCCACTAGGGCTGCCTAGGGGTTTAAAGGGCTTGTTGCATATGCCAAATGCAACCGTGATCACCTACGGAAGTGGTACTAGTTAGTTAGTAGTTGTAATTGTATATGCTTGAGGACAAGCATCAGTTTAAGTTTGGGGGTGTGATAAGTGGATTTTATATCCACTTGGAACATTCTAATTCGGCTTAAATTGATTGTTTTGACCTCAAGATTTTGGTAGTTTTGATGTGTTTGTTTAATTGTGCAGGGTTGGAATAATGTTGATTACGATCGTTGTTTCCGTTGCTTTTGGAGTTGGATTCGGGCTTAATAATATAGAATGGAGTCTTGTTATGGTTCACCATGAGGATTCCAAGCATAGAGGATTGAAAACGGAAGAGAATGCAAAAAGAACGGGAGCAAACGGAGCAAAAACGAAGGAGAAAAAGCTGAAAAACGAAGGAGAAAAGAACGGGACCAGAATTTGCCCGAGCAAAGTGCGCCAGATTTGAGCAAAGTGCTCGGGAATGACCAGATTTTGGCCGAGCAAAGTGCGCCAGTTCTTGAGCAAAGTGCTCGGGGACGTGCTGATTTTCCAGTTTTGCCCTTATTTGATCTGAAATTGTATTTTAAGTGTTTTTTGACATTAAAATCGTTTCCTAGTTGTTTTTTAGGTATTTTTTATTATTGGGCAAAGGTAGGAAACGTGTTTTTATATATCATCATCCAACCCTTGTAATTAGAGGGGAGATACACGCACGTTACATTAAGCTAGGGTTTGCAAGAGGAGAAAAGGGGAGAAGGAATTCTTCCAAGCTATTCTTGAACCTTTGTATTCTTCGATTGTGGGGATTAATTCTAAACCTTATTCTTCTTCTTCTCTATTTTATTAATCTGTTTATTTTAGAGTCATGTTTTCATTGGAACCCATGATGATGATTAGTTCAATTATGAACTAATTCGTTGTCATGGGGGTTTAGTGGACTTATTCATGAATTCTATGTGTTGAATCTTCTCGATGCCTTTAGTGTGATTGATGTGATATCCTATCATGGTTGATTTAATTCGTTATAGGAGAGTAGCTAACTCCTGTAATTGTGTGTTAATTCTTGTTGAAGCGAAAGTGGAAATAAGAGTTTAGAACTTGCCATGTTAGCGTAGGTTTATGCGTGATAATATCATTCGTAATTAGTGTCGTAACTCTAATCGTTTTATGACGACTATGTGATCAATTGAATGCTTGCACCTCAACCATTATGTTTTATTCTTTATAGACATATGAAGACTTGGCATAATCGGAAGACTAAATGATTTCTATCTTTATTGTGGATATTGTTTAGGATGGTATTTGTGTAACGGAAGTTGGCTTATATCAGTTTTGTGTGTTCGATCAGGTGTTAATAAATCACATGAACAAGGCTAGGGATTTGGAGACTATAGATGGATTGTTTAAAGAAACTAAATTCCCATGTTTTATTTGCATAAGTAATTCGACATAAATCTCAGTTTAAGCAGTTGATAATTAGTTATAATTTCTTAGATAAATTTTAGTGATAACAACAATCCACTTTATTATTTGTTTTAGCATCGGAAAACAATCATACATTGGTGAGTGAATTAGCTAGACAATACAACGAGTCCCTGTAGGAACGAACCTTATTTGCTATCTGTATTACTTGAGATCACGTGCACTTGCGTGTTGAGTTGGTCGTAACAACATTCTCTTTCCACCCAAAGGTCACTTCGCTCATTAATACGAACCACTACTTATCATTTCTCATATTATTGACATTTATTAGTATTCCCTCATTTATTTCGAACTTCTCATTTATTATCAATTATTGCATTTATTCCACAAACAGTTACACATAGCAAACAAAAACGTTTCCCCTTACAAGCCCGTCAAGCACCAAAACCCGTTGTCAAACGTATCATATTTTCACATTTTTTCCAACTCCTAAGTGTTGTCCGCCAACACTTGGGGGGCATATTTTCACAAATTTTTTCTAACTCCTAAGTGTTGTCCGCCAACACTTGGGGGGCATATTTTCACAAATTTTTTCTAACTCCTAAGTGTTGTCCGCCAACACTTGGGGGGGCATATATAGTAGTCTCTTCAAAACATTGCTGTTTTTGTAGTTCTCTCCTCCTCCTGCCCGCTCACACGCACAAAAGGAGTGGGGGGCAATGATAGGTACCCGCTGTAAGCCTACAGCGGAGACCCGCTGCCCACTACCAAAAACTGTCACCTTAACAGTACCTATAATTTACACACATGTCATTATATATTATCTTTACTAAAATTACTCAACTTGATAACAAATATCTTTACAAAAATACTTGTGCAAAATATCTTGGTATCTTGCTCACTAAGGCAGGGGACCATAAAGGTAGTCAAGGGACACTAATCACTGTTCCAATGGTGGCTCACTGTAGCTTTAACGGCGCAACAAGTGGGCAGCCAAGTGGATAAAATAGTGATTGGGAGTCCTAGCCTATAAATACCCCCATTCTACACTTAAGGTAAGGATATACAGTTTTAGCAACACAAACTTATTACTCATTCTCTCCCTTCACACAGATACATTCTTACCCATTCGATTATTATTATTCCGATTACTGATTCTCACACCGGAGGTGCTTGACGGCCACCACCCCCGGGCAAGCATTGTTTTGCAGATACCCAAACTCAGGTGAAGTATCCCCAGAACACTGCTCAGAACAGTGATCGAAAGTCTCTAATCGGCCGTGAGGATTATCACATGTTGTTTTGGATACGTATGCATTCTTGAAAAACTACAAAAGCTACTGTGAAGAATTTGTCAATTTGTTAATTTGTCAAAAAAAAAATAGCTTATAAGCCAACCACCCTAAGACTAGGAGGGTGTTTGGCAAGAGCTCCTTAAAGAAATTTTTAACTTTCCACCAGTTTTGGTGTGTCTGGCAACAAGGGCTTCAAATCCGTTTTAAGTTAAAAAACTGCTTTAAGTCATAAGTTCCATTTAGGTACTTTTGATTTATGGCTTATGATTTATGGAGTTTTTTTTTTATACGATTCTTGTAAAGTTTAAATATTATGAATTTAAAATTTTTTTTAAATCAAATTTCACTTTAAGTCAAAATTATTAAACCCCCATTTAACTGTAAGTAAAATTACCCAAATACATTCATTCAACTTAAAGTAAACAACTTTACTTTCTCCTTTAAGTTAAAAATACCTTCATTAAGTCAAAAGTAACTTATTTTAAGTAATGTCAAACACCCTCTAGTTTGGGATCATAAAACAACTAACTTATAACTTAAAGTGGGTAGGTGAGATATAAGTGATAAATAAATTTTGAATTATAAATTATTTAGGTATTTGAATAATTTTACTTTTAAGTCGACGTGTTCGGTAAATTAAACTTATAAGTTAAAAATAAACATTTTTATAAAAATTAAAAAATTTAATTAATTAAATTTAAGTACTAATTTTTGGTTATTATTATAAATTAAAAATGTTGCATGTATAATTTAATTTAGTTTAAAGGTATATTAGTTATACTATTATAAGCGAAATAGGGCATATTTGGTTAATCATGAATAATAAAATGCAAAAATTAAAATCATGAATAATAAGATAAAAATATTAAATATTTTTAAAAAAATATTTTAAATCTTTCGTGCATCGCACGGGCTATAAGCTAGTTATATCCTTACATGTAATAAACGTAAAAGGTATCAATTTTGGTTTGGTCACCGTACTATGAAAATAATCTCAATCAAATTATATGATTAAAATCATTGATTTACACTTTTCCGTATTTCAATATAAAAGTACTACTCCTTCCATCCCACCCATTTCTTTACATGTTTTCAGTACTGCTTGGCACGCATTTTAAGGTTTAAAGTATAGTTCCATAACTTATTTTTAAAATTTTCTTTTTTTGAATAAAAATTTAAACATTAAATTTTTAATCAGAAGAAAAAATATTTAAAAATAGATTATGAAATTATATTTTATAAGAGTTTTAAAATGCGTGTCGAGCCCTTTGTCCCAAATGTAAACTATTCGTTGGTACAGAGGGAGTATTTAATTTATGTTAAAAATAAAATATTTTTATGTTAGATCCATCATTTTATTTTTTAAAATTAATATTTAATACAAAAATTATAATACATAAACATAAAATAATAATATTGAAATACACGGATAATGGGGAGAGAAAAGAAGTGAATTACAAATAAGTGGAAAATATTCCCCGACCAACATTCAACTTATAATGTTTAGTTTTGGGATATTGTTAAAAAAAGATGTTGTTGAATTTTGTCGCTCTTTTATAAGAACCGGGGTAATACCTGATGGAGTCAACACTGCGCTAGTCTGTTTAATTCCCAAAGTTAAGAAACCTCAAGTGATGGGGGACTTGAGACCAATCTCATTGTGTAATGTGTTCGCTAGAATATTATCCAAAGTATTATCAAATAGATTGAAAAAGTTTTTAGAATCGATAGTCTCTGAAAAGCAAAGTGCGTTTATTGAAGGGCGGTTGTTGACGGATAACGCGCTTGTGGCCTTCGAAATAAACCATTATATGAGGAGGAAAACTGTGACGCCCCCAGATCCGGGGTCGGGAATCTAGGCGCTCACGGTCCATTTTCCATTAATAACATACTTGTTCTTGCACATAATATAAATAAACATCCATCGACCCCACAATAAACTCACACCGCACACACACATACACACAGGTTAGAGTCTCAGAAACGTCATACATTTGATTAAGCAAAAGTAAAAGTTTTAGAGTTATTACAGACCGAATTAAATAGCATTTATGCTACCAGCAACACTTCGATATGAAGCGAAGTTGGCGGCTTGAAAGTTTGTTGCGGTACACTGCCTTGCACAGGTCATACTTATAAATAAAACGTACTAACAAAAGCTGCCAACCAATCCGGCTAATGGGGCCTACCGGTGGGATCTCAACTGCAGCCTGGGGTCTAGTCACCTGCTTTCGAACAGTCTGACAGGTTCTTGCCATTTCTCTTAGCTGTTGTGTTTGTAAAATTTGAAAACAAGCAAGAGTGAGCAACTATAGCTCAGCAAGAATATAGGTATAAAATAAGCAATATAACATTTCATATGTATAACAGTCATTAAACTCGTTGTATCAATCAGTTATAAAATCATTTGTCATTACTTGGTAAATTTCAAAGGTGCACCAGGACGTGCCCTTGTTTTCAAAATAACCTTGCAGTTCTAGCTACTGCATAAAGTCAACATCTTTCTCATCAAAATAGGACACTATCGGCAACTGGCACATAGGCCTAAGATGCAGTGTCAAAGCATTTTTCTAAAGTGGAGGAATGAGACTTAAAGAAAACATAAAACCTGACAGGGATTGACGATGATCAGTCGCCACATCCGAGTCCAATAATCCGCGGGTCTTCTCTACCGGTAGAAGGATAGAAACTACATCCGTAACTATCCCCGAGTGAAAACTACATCCGTAATCACCCTCGATGAAAACTACATCCGTAATCATCCTTCGGCAACACCTGGGCCGGAATAATAAGTGATGGACCGCCTGGCTCACGGCCGCTTACACATCCCGGGAATCGTTCGTCAACGGTTCCCACACCTGCCAGAGTCCCTTTTTCTTTTTCTTTTAAAAACTTGATTTTGATTGAAAATAGAGTAGTTGTGGTTCGACATCAGTCGACCGATAATTCTTGAAATCATACAAGAAGCAGAACCTGACCGGGGGTTTTCGAAAATGTTTTGAGTTCGAAAAAGTTCGAGTTTGAAAGTATTAAAAGGTATCTTGGATTAACTTTGTTTTTAAAATAGTGAACAATAATTATTAAATGATATTTTAAGATTTAATATTAATAATTAATAAAATAATTATTTAATAAAATAAACTTTTAATCCAAGATAGGGTTTCGAGTATTTACGAAGATATAATAATAGTTATTTGAATATACGATACCACCCGAATGACCCTTCGGGTTTTCGCAATATAGATACGATATAATAATATACCGCTCCCCGATCAATAATATATACGGACCGCTACGACCTCTATTGCTAGAGTCGTTGTCCGAAGAAAACATTTCAATCTAAGTTCAAGGGGTAAAAGCATACATGTACTTGTTCAATCTCAATTGCATCAATACTTCGATAAACATAGCATTTGATATAATTTGAAAACTACAAACACAACTGTGAAAATCCTTGTATAGGGATAAGTTTTGAAAAGTAACTTGCCTTGGTTTGGTTGGGGTGGTCGAGCGTGCGAATTCGAACGATCTATACATAAACAATAATCGTTCGTTAGTACCTTAACAATTTCTTTCTAATTACGGGGTTTTAAGGGGATACGAAATTAACTTAACGACTTCGTCTTATGACTCTCTAGCCCCTCTATAGGTCCATGTCATCACTCGATTACGCTCGTCACTTATTCGACTTAATTTAGTTACCACATTCGAACCATAACCATTACTCCTAGAATTATGCTCCACTAACGACTTTTTCCATTGCGCGAATTTTACTCTAGCATTTTTATAAAATCCAAAAATTCATATTTTAATCCAATTCCTTTTGGGTGGTCTTCACCACTGCATTACCTACGTTCTCAAATTTTTCCATGATCCCAAATATTTTTTAAGGTGTTTAAACAAGGTTCACAAGGGGGTCACTTTATGCAGTCCATAGTCCAGAAACAAAATTCACTCCTCCGGCCATAACTAAAAATCCACACATCACCTAGCTATGAATCTTACATATCCAGAAACTACATTCAATTATCTTTCCAACAATATAAGGTAGGACATCAGGGGACATCATTTGGGTGTTCAAAATCGTGCTACAACACAGGTCAAAGTTCCTGGATAAAATCAGCAAGCTCAAATCACTTAGATCAACCATTTTTCATGCTTCCATAACATAAACACCACTTAAAACACTTAGATCATGACTCATAACACTCATGGAGATATATATGTTCACCATAGTCATAAAATTCACCATCTCAACATCAAAACCTAAGATCCATGTTATCCAATACATATACATCCAAGATAACCCCTAAAATGCATGGATCCACTACCATACTACATGAACAACACATAACCAAGGGTGGTTTGAGATTTCATACCTTCTTGAGCTCCTAGAGACTTTGAACAATCTTTATACAACTTAAAGACACCTTAGATGGCCTCCTACAACACTCACAATGCAAGATCTAAAGGAAGAACAAACTTGGTTACTATTCATCCAAACTTTAACAATTTATAACTTGGAATTGGATGGATGAAATGGAGTGAAATTGCTAGCATACCTTGATTAGATGATGTAGATGACCTAGGAATTATGTTATGATTTATGAGTGATGAGAAGTTGGAGAAAGAAAATTTCTTCCTTGGTTTCTTAGCCTTGGCCGAGAGCAAATAGCAAGGGGGGGGGGGAGAGTTTGATTTTTTTCTTTTTGTGTTTGTGTGGTTGAACATTTGATTGGGTGTTACATATAATTGTATGTATTAGTATGGTACAAATCTAGATATGGCTATAGGTATGGCTCTCATGTACTCTTGTCTCCACTTTTGAAAAAGTAATGCAACTAAACACTATTCATCTTCCAATGGCCAACTAGTTTGCTAGGTTTCTAACTACTTGGTTGCATGGGCTTGCATGCAATGCTACTCCTTGTATTATTATTCTCCCACCAATGCTTATTATCTAATCTTTAATTCGTATCGTATCTTAATTAATCTCTCGTAATAATATTTTGTCGCGTAGAGATTTCCCCTATAATTCCTTAAGTACTAATTGTGTAAATTCCTCTAATGTCCATAATTCCTTGTCATGATCCTTAATAAATCTTGTAACACTCTAATCATTCTCAAATCCCAAGTTTTATAAATCTCACTAACAATAAGACTCCTGCCTTCACAATCTCCCTTTTTATCTTACATAGGGAATACAACAACACAGTCTCTCAGACAATCAATTCTATTGATCACAGGGATGACCAGAAAGGTTCCATATTGACATTGTCATAAGATATTAAATAAAATAAAATATTACCAAAAATTAGGGTTCTTACAGCCTCCCCTCCTTAAAAGGATTCCGTCCCGGAATCAGGTTGAAAACAGCTGGGGGTGCTTTTCACGCATTGCGCTTTCTAGTTCCCATGTTGATTCTTCGACATTCTGGTTCCTCCACAAGACTCTCACTAGTTTGACAACCTTATTCCTAAGCACCTGTTCTTTTCTATCCATAATTTCTACGGGTTGCTCCACATATGTTAAGTCTGGTTGCAGATCCACTTGATCATGTTCTATCACATGTCGGAAGTCGGTATGGTAGGGTCGTAGCATGGACACATGAAACACATTATGTACTTGCTGTAAGCTCGGAGGTAAAGCCAATTCATAGGCTAACTTTCCAACTCGTTTCAAGATCTCAAAAGGTCCAATAAATCTCGGGCTTAGTTTCCCCTTCTTACCAAATCTCATCAATCCCTTCCACGGTGATACTTTTAACATCACAAACTCTCCTACCTCATATTCCTTATCCTTGCGGGACTGGTCCGCATACTTCTTCTGTCTGTCTTGGGCCGCTACCAGCCGTCCTCTTATGAGTTCAATAGTTTCTCTTGTCTGTTGGACCAGTTCAGGCCCTAATATCTTCCGTTCTCCTACCTCTTCCCAACACAAAGGAGACCGACATCTTCGTCCGTACAAAGCTTCATATGGGGGCATGCCTATACTCGCATGGTAACTGTTGTTGCAGGAAAATTCGATCAACGGCAAGTGGTCGTCCCAACTTCCCTTGAAATCGATGGCACATACTCTCAACATGTCCTCGATGGTCTGGATGGTTCTCTCGCTCTGTCCGTCTGTTTGGGGATGGTATGCAGTACTCATGTTTAACTTAGTCCCCACACACTCCTGAAAACTCCTCCAGAACCTGGAGTTGAATCTTGGGTCTCTATCTGATACAATGCTCACAGGAACCCCATGCCTAACCACAATCTCTTTTAAGTAGATATCTACCAGCTTGTCGACAGTGTATCTCTCGTTGATTGGAAGAAAATGTGCTGACTTGGTAAATATATCAATAATTACCCAAATGGCGTCATGATTAGTCTTGGTCCTTGGTAATCCGACTACAAAGTCCATCGCAATCTGTTCCCACTTCCACTCGGGTATCTCTAAGGGTTGCAACAATCCGCTGGGTCTCTGGTGTTCGGCCTTTACTCTTTGACATGTCAAACACTTACTTACCCACTCTGCCACGTCCTTTTTCATATTAGGCCACCAATAGTATTCTCTTAAATCTCTATACATCTTAGTGCCTCCAGGGTGGATCGAATACCTTGAACTATGAGCCTCTTGCAAAATCTCATCTTTTAATTATCGAACGTTCGGGATCCATATCCTAGATGCGTACCTCATGACTCCATTCCCATCCTTCTCACACCTAATTTCTTCGCCAGTCAAAATTTTCTCCATCGAATTCTTTTCTTCTTCTATCTTCTTTTCCTGGCATAACTTAATCTTTTCCAATAGCGGTGGTTGGACTTTTATTTCCATTAGACTTTCTTGTCCAATTCCTGGTAGCCTCACTTCAATCTCCAGTTTTTCAAGGTCCTTGATCACTTCGTCCACTGACGTTATCATCTTAATCTTCTCCTTTCGGCTAAGTGCATCGGCCACTACGTTGGCCTTCCCTGGGTGGTAATGAATCTCACAATCGTAATCCTTGATTAGCTCTAACCATCTCCTCTGCCTCATGTTTAACTCTTTCTGAGTGAATATGTACTTTAAGCTCTTGTGATCCGTGTAGATTTCACACTTTTCTCCGTAAAGATAATGTCTCCAGATCTTCAAAGCAAAGACTATTGCTGCTAATTCCAAATCATGGGTGGGGTATCTTATCTCATACTCCTTAAGTTGTCTGGACGCATACGCAATCACCTTACCGTGCTGCATAAGCACACACCCTAAACCTTTATGGGATGCATCGCTATAAATCACAAAATCTCCCTTACCATCCGGTAGGGCTAGTACTGGTGATGTCACCAACCTCTTTTTCAACTCTTGAAAGCTCTCTTCGCATTTTTCAGTCCACACAAACTTCTCGGTCTTGCGGGTTAGCCGGGTCAAAGGGGCTGCTATCTTGGCAAAGTCTTGGACAAATCTTCTATAGTATCCGGCCAATCCTATGAAACTTCTCACCTCTGTCGGAGTGGTTGGTCTCTCCCAATTTGATACAGCCTCTATTTTGGCTGGGTCCACTAGGATGCCTTGTTCGCTAATCACATGCCCCAAAAACTGAACTTCCTTCAACCAAAATTCACACTTCGAGAACTTAGCGTACAACTTTTCTCCTCTTAATGCTCCCAATACAATCCTCAAGTGCTCTGCATGTTCCTCTTTCGTCTTGGAATAAATCAAGATGTCATCGATGAAGACTATAACACACTTGTCTAGATACTTCTTGAAGACTCGATTCATTAAGTCCATGAAAGCTGCGGGTGCATTTGTTAACCCAAACGACATTACTAAAAACTCATAGTGTCCGTACCGGGTGCGAAAGGCCGTCTTTGGTATATCTTCTGGCTTAATCCTTAACTGGTGGTACCCGGTTCTCAAATCGATCTTGGAAAAATAAACCGCGTCCTTTAGTTGGTCAAACAGGTCATCTATCCTGGGCAAAGGATACTTATTCTTGATGGTCACCTTATTCAACTCCCTGTAGTCTATGCATAATCTCATACTGCCATCCTTCTTTTTCACGAATAGCACCGGGGCTCCCCACGGTGACACACTAGGTCTTATCATTCCTTTATCCAACAGCTCTTGCAATTGGGTGGCCAACTCTTTCATCTCCACTGGGGCTAGCCTATACGGGGCCTTTGAAATTGGGGCCGTGCCCGGAACTAAATCTATAGCGAACTCGATGTCTCTATCAGGTGGTAGTCCGGGAAGGTCGTCCGGAAATACATCCGCGAACTCATTAACGACTGGGATTTCCTGTAGGTTTGGCGCCTCCTTCTTGGTATCCTTTACATAGGCTAAATAGGCCTCGCATCCTTTACGTAACAGCCTTTTTGCTTGAATCATAGTCAGAAACTTTTGGGTTTGTCGTTTTCCACTAAACACTACTTCCTCATCCCCTGGTAGTCTTAAACTCACTTTCTTCTTCACACAATCAATCTGAGCTCCGTGGGTTGTCAACCAATCCATACCTATTATTACGTCAAACTCTCCTAATTTAAAAGGTATTAAATCTACCCGAAAGTGTCGCCCCTCTATTTCTAGGTCACAACTTGGACATACTTGGTTAACAGGAATAATTTCATGGTTTGCTATCTCTACTTGCAGTCTGTCTCTCAGTGGTTCAGTCTTAAGGCCTAACCGACTTACAAAATCTAGAGATACGAAGGACTTGGTAGCTCCCGAATCAAATAAAACATTCGCATTAACTGAGTTGAGTAGTAGGGTACCTGCGATCACATCCGTGTTCCTCACGGCATCTTGCACAGTCATGTTAAAAGTTCTTGCAGTAGGGGCCCTGTTATAAGCAGTTCCACTCACTCTTGATGCAGCTGGCACAGAGGACATACATTCCCTCATTCGGTGCCCTGGTTTCCCACACTTGAAGCAATTACCTCCAGCACTGGTGTTGTTACTAGTCCCTCGACAGGTGTTAGCATAATGTCCCGTCAGCCCACACTTGAAGCACTTCACATCTTGCAGGTTACACACGCCCGCATGTTTCCTTCCACATTTATTGCATTCCGGGAGTGGGGCTCGGGGTGGGGTAGAGTACGATGATCCCTGTGGTCGGCCGCCCTGGCCCACACTCCAACTTTCAGCTCTCTTGGTTCCAAAGTTTCCGCTGGGCTGGGACACTGTTCCTCGCTTAAACTTGCTCGGAACGCTCCTTCCCGCAGAGTTTCCCTTTCGACTGTCAAACTTCCTCTTCTTTCCTTCCCTCTCCTTCTGCATCTGTTCACTTCCAGCCTCAACGATCGATGCTTTCTGTACCAGGGTGGCATAGTCTGTCAGCTCAAGAACCGCCACACGATTCTGAATCCATTGCTTTAGCCCCAATTGAAACCTTCGGGCCCTCTTCACCTCAGAGTTCACATATTCCGGCACAAACCTTGACAGCTCAGTAAATCTTGCCTCATACTCGGCCACCGTCATGTTACCTTGCTTGAGTTCCAAAAATTTCAGCTCCATTTGTGTTTCCATGAACCTAGGGAAATACTTTTCCAAGAACAACTCGCTAAACCTCTCCCAGGTCACCACACCTCTTCCCTCCAAATTCTTTTTAGCTTCCCACCAGTAGTTTGCCTCACCCTTCAGCAGATAGGTGGCGAAAACAGTTTTCTGCTCTTCAGCGACTCCTAGTATCTCAAAAGATTTTTCCATTTCTTTCAGCCAGGCTCTTGCCTCGACTGGGTCCGCAGTTCCCTTAAACTCCGGGGGTTTCAGGGATTTGAAATTCCGAAAGGCATTGGCATTCGCATTGTTGGGTGGTGGCTGAACCGGGGGACGGTCCAAGTTCTGCCTGAGTAGGTCCATGAATCGCTCCATAGGGTCTCTCCTTGGGTTTTCCACCTCTAGGGTATCATCTTCAGCTTCCTCTTCATCATACTCAGAGTTATCAAACAAGTTATAGTCACTACCTTCATCCTCGCTCAGGTTCTGATCCTCTCTCTCTCTCGGTTTTGGTGGCCTTCCGGCCCATGGTGGCTACCCTGGCCTTCAGAGTTGGCCGGGTGAGCTCGAGTGTTCATTCTTCTGGGTGGCATGATTCTGATAATAAGACAAAAATGGGTTAGGGTTTGCAGATTATTTGACCGTATTTAGAGAAGTCAGGAACGTATTGTTCCTCTTTATACAGGGTTAAAATTTCGAAACTCGTAGTGCCCTTATGATGGCGATAAACTGTAAAACCTTTTTAGGGGAAGTCGTTACGTGGTTCGAAAACATTTGTAGGAATTTCCAAGATTTCAAAACTTCGAACTTATAGAAATATTTTCGAAATTTTTAAATAACTAAAACCGTTTTTTTTTTTTTTTTTTTTTTGAAAGGTTTATTTTAGAAAAATTGTAGGAATATTTTTGGAAAATGTGGAGAACAATTTGAAATCACATATCGTAATTTGAAACAGTATGGTTGTATTTGTGGCTTGTAGCAGTTGTATAATCACAGTTGTATATCAAAACAGTAGAGCATGGCATCGGAAAGTAAAGCAATTGAGACAATATCGTGGAAACTGAAACTAAATAAGTACGGTACAAGGGTTGTCACAAAGTTTGGATGTTAGAGCCAAATACATAGTTCCGATGTCAAAGTCTAGCAAAAGTGGAACAAATACAAGTACATAATCCGAATAGTCAGGGCTACACAAAAGTAGGGCTACATCCGTACATCCTATCCGTAGTCACATCTAAATATATGTAGGTCAGTCTACTCATCCACTGGTCAGAAAGGACGCCACTGCACAAGTCAACTATCCCGCAAAATCGACACACTAATGTCATCTGAACCTAGGGGACTGAGCTATCAGTAACACATCACGGGGCCGCACCGCGACGGAGCAAGGCCCTCACTCGGGAAAATGCACGACGCACAACACGTCTAACATCCCTAGCCTGGATCACTCCGCCCCCGCGGATCCCTAATCCGAGAACCCTCTCGCGACTCCTCCTCTCAATCCTGTGGAGTCGAGCTCTAGTCCTCCTAGCAACAGTAGTCCTCATCTCAGCCTGGATCCTCAAGCGCGCCTCGCGCTCCTCCACTATCACCCTCCTCGCCTCGGTAAGTCGGGCCTCGGCAGAAAGTAAGTCTCGGGTCATGAACTGCACGACATAGGCGTGCTCAGCGCCCGACACCGGGGGTAGGTCAAGTGGTGGGGGTGGCATAACAGGGGCAGGAGCAGGAGCAGGGGTAGGGTCACGCTCCTCCTCACTAGAAGTATCCTCCTCGGGGTCATCATCTGAAGAAGTGGGGCTCAATGACTGTGGAGAGGGTGGGGGTGACACAACACGGTCCTCACCGGATCGCACACTCTCCTCATCAGTGGCCACAGGGAGGGGGTAACAGGCTCAGGCTCCATAAAGGGCTCCTCCTCGGGATCCTCATCATCAGTATCCCCTAATATCGTAATCCAGGGGCCCAGCTCAGGGTCAGCATCAGTATCCTCAACAGGGTCCTCAGTCTCTCTCAGTAGTGCCTCATCATGCTCCCTCTCATAGGCCTCAGGGTCTGGTATATCCTCCATCTACACAAGGGAAATAAGCTAGGTTACTAACCAAAAAGAAGGGTTTAAGAAGTAGTTCCCTCACGGGCCTTAGAAGTCAGGGCTATATCCGATAACCCGACTGTGAACTCGATGAGAGCTCTAGGTATTAATGGGATTATTATTATTGTTATTATTATTAGTATCATTATGGTTGCTTCCCTAAGTTACTATCGTTTCTGAGAACTGTAACCTTCTCTCTGATACCATTTCTGTGACGCCCCCAGATCCGGGGTCGGGAATCTAGGCGCTCACGGTCCATTTTCCATTAATAACATACTTGTTCTTGCACATAATATAAATAAACATCCATCGACCCCACAATAAACTCACACCGCACACACACACACACACAGGTTAGAGTCTCAGAAACGTCATACATTTGATTAAGCAAAAGTAAAAGTTTTAGAGTTATTACAGACCGAATTAAATAGCATTTATGCTACCAGCAACACTTCGATATGAAGCGAAGTTGGCGGCTTGAAAGTTTGTTGCGGTACACTGCCTTGCACAGGTCATACTTATAAATAAAACGTACTAACAAAAGCTGCCAACCAATCCGGCTAATGGGGCCTACCGGTGGGATCTCAACTGCAGCCTGGGGTCTAGTCACCTGCTTTCGAACAGTCTGACAGGTTCTTGCCATTTCTCTTAGCTGTTGTGTTTGTAAAATTTGAAAACAAGCAAGAGTGAGCAACTATAGCTCAGCAAGAATATAGGTATAAAATAAGCAATATAACATTTCATATGTATAACAGTCATTAAACTCGTTGTATCAATCAGTTATAAAATCATTTGTCATTACTTGGTAAATTTCAAAGGTGCACCAGGACGTGCCCTTGTTTTCAAAATAACCTTGCAGTTCTAGCTACTGCATAAAGTCAACATCTTTCTCATCAAAATAGGACACTATCGGCAACTGGCACATAGGCCTAAGATGCAGTGTCAAAGCATTTTTCCAAAGTGGAGGAATGGGACTTAAAGAAAACATAAAACCTGACAGGGATTGACGATGATCAGTCGCCACATCCGAGTCCAATAATCCGCGGGTCTTCTCTACCGGTAGAAGGATAGAAACTACATCCGTAACTATCCCCGAGTGAAAACTACATCCGTAATCACCCTCGATGAAAACTACATCCGTAATCACCCTCGATGAAAACTACATCCGTAATCATCCTTCGGCAACACCTGGGCCGGAATAATAAGTGATGGACCGCCTGGCTCACGGCCGCTTACACATCCCGGGAATCGTTCGTCAACGGTTCCCACACCTGCCAGAGTCCCTTTTTCTTTTTCTTTTAAAAACTTGATTTTGATTGAAAACAGAGTAGTTGTGGTTCGACATCAGTCGACCGATAATTCTTGAAATCATACAAGAAGCAGAACCTGACCGGGGGTTTTCGAAAATGTTTTGAGTTCGAAAAAGTTCGAGTTTGAAAGTATTAAAAGGTATCTTGGATTAACTTTGTTTTTAAAATAGTGAACAATAATTATTAAATGATATTTTAAGATTTAATATTAATAATTAATAAAATAATTATTCAATAAAATAAACTTTTAATCCAAGATAGGGTTTCGAGTATTTACGAAGATATAATAATAGTTATTTGAATATACGATACCACCCGAATGACCCTTCGGGTTTTCACAATATAGATACGATATAATAATATACCGCTCCCCGATCAATAATATATACGGACCGCTACGACCTCTATTGCTAGAGTCGTTGTCCGAAGAAAACATTTCAATCTAAGTTCAAGGGGTAAAAGCATACATGTACTTGTTCAATCTCAATTGCATCAATACTTCGATAAACATAGCATTTGATATAATTTGAAAACTACAAACACAACTGTGAAAATCCTTGTATAGGGATAAGTTTTGAAAAGTAACTTGCCTTGGTTTGGTTGGGGTGGTCGAGCGTGCGAATTCGAACGATCTATACATAAACAATAATCGTTCGTTAGTACCTTAACAATTTCTTTCTAATTACGGGGTTTTAAGGGGATACGAAATTAACTTAACGACTTCGTCTTATGACTCTCTAGCCCCTCTATAGGTCCATGTCATCACTCGATTACGCTCGTCACTTATTCGACTTAATTTAGTTACCACATTCGAACCATAACCATTACTCCTAGAATTATGCTCCACTAACGACTTTTTCCATTGCGCGAATTTTACTCTAGCATTTTTATAAAATCCAAAAATTCATATTTTAATCCAATTCCTTTTGGGTGGTCTTCACCACTGCATTACCTACGTTCTCAAATTTTTCCATGATCCCAAATATTTTTTAAGGTGTTTAAACAAGGTTCACAAGGGGGTCACTTTATGCAGTCCATAGTCCAGAAACAAAATTCACTCCTCCGGCCATAACTAAAAATCCACACATCACCTAGCTATGAATATTACATATCCAGAAACTACATTCAATTATCTTTCCAACAATATAAGGTAGGACATCAGGGGACATCATTTGGGTGTTCAAAATCGTGCTACAACACAGGTCAAAGTTCCTGGATAAAATCAGCAAGCTCAAATCACTTAGATCAACCATTTTTCATGCTTCCATAACATAAACACCACTTAAAACACTTAGATCATGACTCATAACACTCATGGAGATATATATGTTCACCATAGTCATAAAATTCACCATCTCAACATCAAAACCTAAGATCCATGTTATCCAATACATATACATCCAAGATAACCCCTAAAATGCATGGATCCACTACCATACTACATGAACAACACATAACCAAGGGTGGTTTGAGATTTCATACCTTCTTGAGCTCCTAGAGACTTTGAACAATCTTTATACAACTTAAAGACACCTTAGATGGCCTCCTACAACACTCACAATGCAAGATCTAAAGGAAGAACAAACTTGGTTACTATTCATCCAAACTTTAACAATTTAAAACTTGGAATTGGATGGATGAAATGGAGTGAAATTGCTAGCATACCTTGATTAGATGATGTAGATGACCTAGGAATTATGTTATGATTTATGAGTGATGAGAAGTTGGAGAAAGAAAATTTCTTCCTTGGTTTCTTAGCCTTGGCCGAGAGCAAATAGCAAGGGGGGGGAGAGTTTGATTTTTTTCTTTTTGTGTTTGTGTGGTTGAACATTTGATTGGGTGTTACATATAATTGTATGTATTAGTATGGTACAAATCTAGATATGGCTATAGGTATGACTCTCATGTACTCTTGTCTCCACTTTTGAAAAAGTAATGCAACTAAACACTATTCATCTTCCAATGGCCAACTAGTTTGCTAGGTTTCTAACTACTTGGTTGCATGGGCTTGCATGCAATGCTACTCCTTGTATTATTATTCTCCCACCAATGCTTATTATCTAATCTTTAAGTCGTATCGTATCTTAATTAATCTCTCGTAATAATATTTTGTCGCGTAGAGATTTCCCCTATAATTCCTTAAGTACTAATTGTGTAAATTCCTCTAATGTCCATAATTCCTTGTCATGATCCTTAATAAATCTTGTAACACTCTAATCATTCTCAAATCCCAAGTTTTATAAATCTCACTAACAATAAGACTCCTGCCTTCACAATCTCCCTTTTTATCTTACATAGGGAATACAACAACACAGTCTCTCAGACAATCAATTCTATTGATCACAGGGATGACCAGAAAGGTTCCATATTGACATTGTCACAAGATATTAAATAAAATAAAATATTACCAAAAATTAGGGTTCTTACAAAAACTCAAGGTAAGGTGGGTGTTGCAGGGTTGAAAATCGACATATCTAAAGCCTATGATAGAGTGGAATGGTGTTTTGTTCGAAATATGATGCAACGGTTTGGGTTTAGCCAATTATGGATCGATAGGCTGATGCACTACATTACTTCGGTGAATTACAGTTTTATTCACAATGGGGTGGTGTTTGGAAATGTTGCACCTCAACGGGGATTGAGACAAGGTGACCCCATCTCACCTAAGTGCTATATTACGGAGAAGTGAAGAAGATGGTTTAATTCATGGATGTCGAATTGCTAGGACTGCTCCAACGATCTCTCATTTGTTGTTCGCGGACGACTGTTACTTATTTTTCAGAGCTACTAAGACAGAAGCTCAGAATATGAAAGCTATATTGAATAGATATGCTAATATATCTGGGCAGTTGATTAATTATAATAAGTCTGCAGTCACGTTCTCAACTAATACTAAAGAGGAAGATCGCTCGAAAGTGTGTGCTGAATTAGAGGTGCAACAAAAATCGGACCCAGGTAAGTACTTGGGTATGCCAATGAGAATTGGAGCTAATAAAACGGATGTGTTTGGGTTCTTGATAGATAAAGTGGATCACAAGCTACAAACGTGGAAGATGCAAAATATCTCCAAGGCTGGTAAAGTAACGTTGCTTAAAACTGCAGCTCAGTCCATCCCTAACTTCTGGATGAGATTATTACTAGTACCTGTCGAGATCTGCAACAAGATTGAAACAAAAATGAATGGGTATTGGTGGGGTGGTGGGGGAGAGCAAAAAGGAATTAGATGGATAAAATGGAGTACATTGTGTGATGTCAAGGAAGTACGGGGACTAGGTTTTCGTAAGTTGCAAGAATTTAACTTGGCCCTGCTAGCAAAACAAGCCTGGCGGTTGATTCAAACCATAAATCCGTTGGTGACAAGTTTGATGAAAGCTCGTTATTATGCGAACACTGATTTCCTTGAAGCTAAGTTGGGGGCCAACCCAAGTTTTATGTGGCGAAGTATTATGGCATCACAAGAGATTGTTAAGCAGCATTGTAGAAGGAAGATTGGTGATGGTAAAAGTAATAGAGTATGGCATATCCCTTGGTTACCATGTAGGGAGAATGGTTGCCCTACAACCGCCCCTCATGAAGCATTAAAGGATATTGTGGTTCATAATCTGCTGAGCGACGATCACAAATCATGGGATATGGAGATTATCAATGAACTATATTCGATGTGCGAGATAGAGTATTGATTGAGCAGATTCCTATTCCAAGTCGAAGCAAGCCTGATTCGTGGTATTGGACACTGGATGACAAGGGGGTTTTTTCTGTTAAGAGCTGCTATAGAAGTATCAGAGGAGAAAACACAAACACTGAAGGGGGTTTCTGGAAGAAAGTATGGGGACTTAAACTGCCTGGTAAGGTCGTAAACTTAGTGTGGAGGGCATGTAAAAACGTCTTGCCTACTCCATCAGAGTTGATAAAAAAACATGTCAACATGGACCTTTTATGCCCATGGTGCCATCTGCGACCTGAAACCCTGAGTCATATGTTGTTCACCTGTTCTTTTGCTAAAGAATTATGGGAAAAACTGGGATTACAAGCTATCATTCCTGGTGAAGAACGTGAAACTGTGTTGCAGGTATTAGTTAGAGCATTCAGTGCGTAGAATCGGGAGCAACGTGCTATCATTGGTATAACGTTATGGAGCATTTGGTTCAGACGTAACAGGTGGGTGTGGAACAAGCAAGGCATGTCAGTTTTTGGCATGCACTCTATGGCCCTGCAGGTGCTGCAAGATTGGGGAAGAAGTCAAGAACAACAGAAAGGTAAAGAACAAAGGAAGCAACAGATTAGTAGACAATGGCGTAGACCACAAGAAGGATGGGTTAAAGTGAATATAGACGCTGCTTGTCGAGATCATTCAGAGTTCATATGAATGGGTTGTGTTGTTAGAGATGACAGGGGGGGATTTGTACGTGCCTGAAGTGCGATAGCAAGAGGAGGGTGCCACCTAGAGAGGCTGAGGCATGGAGTTTCAGAGCGACTCTACTATGGATGAAGGAATGGAGGACTCAGAAATGTATTTTTGAGCTGGACGCAAAGACAGTAGTAGATGCAGTGTATGGAACTAGAGGAAACTCAAATTTTCACACTATAATTGAAGAGTGTGAGGACATTTTAAAACACTTTCAAGAGGTGTTAGTTGTTTTCGAGAGTAGATCTGCGAATCGAGTGGCTCATGTGTTAGCACAGGCCGCTTATTCCATGACAGGTCCAATGGAGTGGGTTGATACCGCTCCTGATTTCCTTCTTTGTAATCTTATTTCTGATGAATATTAATGCAAGTTCAAAGTTTCAAAAAAAAAATGCATAAAACGGTCAATCAATTATTTTGCCAAACAGTTTAAAAGGTAAACGGACTTTAGGCTCAAATAAGTGCAAATTTCAGTTTGCGGAACATGTATTAAGAGCATCTCCAAAGATATAAAACCCTTAGCTAAATTATTCATGTGGCATTTAGGTGACATCTAATGGTACTATTTAGATAATATGTAAAAGTTTGAGCACTCCAACCATCAAACCTTCAGCAAAAAATTATAGATAACCATTTTTGATTGGCTATATTTGTTGAACCAATGAGTCCCTTATGTATAATTTTACATAATCATAATTATAGATAATACCATTGGAGTGCACATCCTCACACTTAGCAAAAATTTTACAATATCAAGATAGCTAATTAATGTAGTCAACCATTTTACATAATAGCCTTGGAGATGCTCTGAGTCATTACACAAAGTAAAAGTGCAAACTAGTTTTTTTTTCATTTAATATAAGGGTAAAAGTGCTAACTAAAGTTATTGCTCAAATAGTTTACACCTTTACTCTAGAATTTTAAAAAGTGAAGAAAACATATGAAAATTAAGTAAAGTTCCGAGATTTTAATAGAAATGAAAACAAAAGAAGATAAATGTAAATATGTATACTTTCGTTTTTTTGATGAAAGTACTTCACTTCCTCTTTACATTTTCTCAATTTTTAAAACTCGGAAATAAAGTGTTTTATTAATAATTACACACAGATAAGTGCTCCTTGAGTCCTTGGAGACCAGTAGACCATAATGATTCATGCGTGCCCCATGAGGCCATGACATTCCCCGAGTACCATTATGCTTTTATGCGTCCTAGACTCCTGGTCGTGGCCGTCTTGATCATCATCTCTGATTCTCTGTTGAGTGTAACTTTGGAAATTTTTAATTGTATTTTTTTATTTGTGCTCAAACCCCATTATACACCAATATTAAATGGCCAGTGACCTGTTATATAACATATGGTTTGTGGACCGTTGGATCGTTGATCCAACGGTCCTGATTTAAAAAAAAATTTACACCGTACCGCAGAAACTTTCCGCGGTACGGAGTAATTACAAAAATGCCCCCTGTTTTCACATAAAAAATCTACTGTTCACCGTACCGCGGAAAGTTTCTGCGGTACGTGAACAGTGGGGGTATTTTTGTAATTGCTCCGTACCGCGGAAAGTTTCTGCGGTACGGTGTAATTTTTTTTTTAAATCAGGACCGTTGGATCAACGATCCAACGGTCCTGGAACCATATGTTATGAAACAGTTCTATGGCAAATGTTTGCCATAGAACAGACCCCATATTAAATACTCTCTCCGTCACAAATCTTTTATCTTATTTAATTTTTGATAGTCAAAATGACCAATTTTTTAACCATAGATTACATATATAATATAAATGAAAATTATAATAAATATATTATATCATTAGAAAATACATTTAATCTGCTTTTATATGTATATTTCAGATTTTACAAATTATAAAAAAATGATACGTAAACAAGACTTCAAAAGCTTTTACACTAATGTTTCTTTAACAAGTTTTAATGTCTTTAACTGTTTGATGCATTCAAATTTCAAAATAATTGGCTGTAAAATATTGAGCAGAAGCGCATTAGACTCCAAATCTCCAACGTATTACAAGCCCAATAAAGACGATATTCAACAGAGTGAAGAAAATGACTCCAAATCTCCAACGTATTAGAAGCCCAATAAAGACGATATTCAACAGAGTGAAGAAAATGATCTGATGGCAACGCAATTGAAAAGGATTTTGCTAAACTACTAAAGATATTCTCTAATTAACATACGCAGGCTTATATCATACAAGCTCCAATCTAAAATTAATAGTTCACCATTTCACCCTCTGGACCAAAAATTAAGGGAAAACTGAAATCAATAACATCCGGAACTGAAGTCATTCCCACCTCCAACCAAACATGTAATCCTACAAGTGAATGCTTCCGCTAGATAATGAACTTAAAACTACAACGCCTCATTTGATACCACCAACCTGGCAATCTCCAGTCTCAAAAATACTCCAGGATCTGAGAGGCAAATCTTCTTATGATGGCACTACAAAACATTAAAGAAAATTAGCACAATGTCTTGGTACCAAAAAATACTTCAAGAATTTATCATATGCAAGCACTGAAGCACAGAACATCCAAGTTAATAGTTACATTTAACAGTTTTAAAACTGTACCACGGGAAGCAAGGAATAAATTAGCAAATTTCGAGCCCGTTTGGCAAATCTTATTTATCAGAAATAAGTTACTTATTTCTGAAAAAAGTACATCAAACTGTACTTTTTTCTGAAATAAGTTACTTCTTTTCTACATATATATAAAGAATACTAAACCCCTCCTAAATATTTAATCCTAAAAATTAGTATGTAAATGTGAAAAATTTTCTCGAAATAAGTCCTTATTTTTTTAAAATAAGGAGAGCCAAACAGGCTCTTCATGTCATTCACCTATACTATAACACTATATCATATAACAGATCATAGTTGTTTCTAACTCTCTGAATGGGTTATTTTCGTTGTGCTCGCGCATATTTATATTGTGGAGTGTTGCTGTTATCTGTAATTAGTTGTGCGTGATACTTTTTACCCTACTTGGTCCTTCATAGTTTCTTTTGTTGTATCACTAGCATAAGATCTCTAATCAGATGCATGACGTGTCCCCCCGCACCCGTATCCCCATTTTTTTTAAATTTGACGAATTCACGTGTCCCCGTACTACGCACCCGCACCCGTGTCCTTGCTTATTAGGATCATACCAATAGCTGCTCCCTCCTTTTTCCCTGTTTTTCTAATCTTAATGTAAAGTATGAACCCAGTTCTCATACAGTGTGCATCATAATCATTCCGCAAAATATACTAACTCAGTAAAATGCAGAAACAGTTCATACTGTACATTTTCTTCACAAAAGATTAAACTATCTAAAAATAACTTTAAACCAGGTTAAAAGACGTACTATATGTAGATGCATCTATTTGCTCTGGAAGCTTCTTTATATCCACCTCAAATCTCTCTTGGACCTGACAAAATTTGAACCCACAT
This sequence comes from Kitagawia praeruptora, assembly GCA_037693485.1. Classification (NCBI taxonomy): domain Eukaryota; kingdom Viridiplantae; phylum Streptophyta; class Magnoliopsida; order Apiales; family Apiaceae; genus Kitagawia; species Kitagawia praeruptora. The sequence goes on from CM075350.1 coordinate 104,198,568, forward strand.
GATTAATATACACAGAAAACATTTTAAAAAACCTTAAACTACTGTTCACAGCACAGTGCACACTAACCCCCTAAATTTAAAAATAAACGGACTAAACCACAAAGCTTATAGTACAATAATTTTGAATGACATAAAGATAATGATGCTGACTAGATGCATTAAAGTAAGAAACAAAATAGTACGAGGCATGCAATAAAATTTAACAGAAACAGTAACCAGGTATTAGGATTTACCTGATTTAGAACATCAGAGTCAGAAGTTGATGAAACGCAAGTAATTGCAAGGCCTTTGGTCCCAAACCTACCTGCCCTGCCAACCTAGTAAAACAGTTAAAATAGATAAGGTACGTCAAAAGCAGCCCAGGAACACAGTGTAAAAATTCCTGTAAAAGAAAAAACATCTATATTTAAATACCTACCCTGTGTAGGTATGTGTCAGCAGAATCAGGCATGTCATAGTTTATAACAATATTTACACGTTCTATATCGATCCCTCTGCCAAGTAAGTCAGTAGCAACAAGAATTCTTTTGTGGCCCTCTTTAAAATTCTTGTAGCGTGTCAGCCTGAAAAGGTATGATAAGCAGAATTGTAACAAAAAACTAGAAAAAGGGGCTTGCAGCTACAACTAGACCTATTTATTAAATATGTATTAACATATTTAAACCCATGGCAAATACACACACACATTTCAGGACTGACAAACATGGCACAACAGCAATGATATACGGACCAAGCCTTTAATACAACCATAACTATGGATTCAAAATGACCAGAAAAGCACAAACAACAAATGAATCCAATACATTAGTGTTACCGGATTCCTGGTAAATGCCACTGCAGAGTAAAGGGACCAATAACATGGAAGTACAACACAAAATCTTAAAAGTGTTTAGCGTTATTGGACACCATACAAAACAATTACACAAACTTGTATGAACTTACATCACAACAAATAATACCCACATACAACCATATGTACACAGGCCCAATGTAATTTCTCACTATCATAAAGTGCTCAATAACAGGCAGGTTAAGATAACTTATCACCACAGTGTTTTCAAGTTAAAGTTTAGATAGAGCTGCAATTGCAAGCAAAATAAAATTAGAGATACGGTAAATTCTACTATGCCTAAGTACCCAATACACTGAACTGCATCGGTTGAATGAACAATTTGCTAGGTCAATAGAAGGAAATGTTAACTCTCATTCATACCTTTCTTCCTGAGACATCCCAGAATGGATGCAAATTGAAGGGAAATTGCATTCCACTAGAAGTTTGTTCAATTCTGCAGCTCTACTAACACTTTTCACAAAAATAACCACTTGATTAAAATCCAGAGCATCAAGAAGATCATTAAGCTTGCGGTTCTTTTCCATCTCACTCAACTTAATATAATGCTAAAAGATGAAAAAGAAGAAATAATTAGATAAATCTGTAAAACAAACTGTAACACGATAAAGTTATCCTTAAATTGTCAGTTAGAACATATACCTGGACAAGCCCGTGAAGAGTTAACTTGGAGTCATCATCAACATATATTTCCATTGGCTGAAAAGAAGTAAAACATTAGTTAAGAACCATTACTTACGACCTAATCAGTAAGGTTTTAGAATCGGCAACCATAGTGCCTCTAAACCAAAACTCAACAGTAAAAGGATCTTGAAGCATATGGATGAGAAATGTGAACTGAGGAAATGGTTATAAAATAACTTAAAGCAACATCATTATTTATGTTTCTTTAAATAGCAAATAATATAGATGTACTCCCAATCGAGTTGGTATTAATAATACGGTGGAATTTGTACTATTAGTGTGTCATCTGGCCAGGTACACTGATTATGTCCATATAGTAAAAAGAGGAAGAATCACCAATTTAACTAAAAGGGACCCTGAAATCAGTAAAAAGCATAGAAAAAACCAAGGCAACATGTTCTATATGGATATGCACTATCACTAATCACCATAACAGGTATCTCGTCAAGTACATCTTAAGAGATCCAAAATTAACAAAAGTTGCACACTTGTACTAGTCAGAAACGTTTACAAATAAAAACCCCTCTAACAAAATAAATACAACATGCTAGTTGATGATCAAAACAGATAAATTTCTTACCTATTAAATCATAAAGAAGAACAACAGGCCTTGTAATTTACGCATATGGGAGGATATACACATAGTAATAACAAATAATAAAAACATTACAAGTGATAGAGCTTATTCGGAATAGATATCATATACACAAAATACTCTACATCTCAATTTATGTGAACTGACATGTGTTAAACTTTATAAATAACCTCTACATAATAGTATTTACGAATTAAATTATAAGAATATAAGTTCATTATTTGTTTCTAGACAGGATTATAACTACAAAACTATAACGTAAAAGTACTATTTCAGCCAAAACATAAAAATTGCAAAGAGGTTTTACATTGTTTCTCTAATTCTGTAACTATTCATATTTTACTTCTACTGCACACGACATTGAAGTCTATGACATTTAGTGCGTCCGAAAGAGAAAGATTAATTTAATAGTGGCTAGATAATTTAAGGGCCCAGGGCTATATATAGGCACAAAAGCTGAACAGCAATCTTACACATTTAGAAACACAAAGAGACAAACATTAAAATAGGTTTACAACTTGGCACGCAGAACATTAAAGAACAGAATTTTCAGAGGTGTATTACATCTTGCATAAATTTTTTGCACACAGGTCGGATCTCCTTGCTGAGTGTGGCAGAAAACATCATCACTTGCTTGTCATGAGGTGTCATTTTAAAAATGTCCTGCACATCTTTCCTCATGTCTGAAGAAAAAAAGCACATAACCATAATAAGTAAATAAAGAGTAAAGAAATGCAACCTGTGCTTAGACTTTGTAAGAATCAGATTATTATGTGATTGAAGGCATACCAAGTGACTCAAGCATCTTATCGCACTCATCAAGGATAAAATGCCTCACATTTTTTAATCCCAAGCTCTTATCTCTAGCAAGACCCAATATTCTTCCAGGGGTACCAACAACAACATGGGGGCACTCATTTTTCAGTAAATCCTTGTGAATCTTTATGTTGACGCCACCATAGAAGACAGCAACTTTTATATCAGGCAAGTAGGTACTGAACCTCTCAAACTCGTGACATATCTGTAAGATAAGCAGCAAATTAGAGCTTAAGATCTAATAGGAAAAAATGAAGCAATTGTACGGATTCTAGCAGGGTAATACATATTCGGCAATATACCATTTTCCAATATTGTCAAATTAATTGCCGAAAAACAAAACTAAAAAGAATTTGAATTCAAGGCTAACCTGGTAAGCTAATTCTCTCGTATGACACAGAACAAGGGCAGAAACTTGACCAGCCACAGGTTCAATCTGCTGCAGAGTAGACAAAACAAATACAGCAGTTTTTCCCATCCCGGATTTTGCTTGACAAATGACATCCATTCCTAAGATAGCTTGAGGTATGCACTCGTGTTGCACTGATGAATAAGTAAGAAAAGAAAATCCGTACAGATGAATCCTCAGTAAATAAAAGTGGTGTTCCAAAACTTTATGGTACCAGATCAATTTGGGCCAAAGTACTATAACTTAGTTGTATTTACCTGAAATAAGAAAATAGAAGGCGCACGACTATTAATAGATGTATTGGTATAGCATTAATTGTAATTTGTAAACAATGAATTTAAAAATTATACCATACACACACCAACAACATTTATTTAGTTATACACACAAACAGAGCATGTTAGGTAGTAACATTGATACTTAAATCATTTGTTAGGTCCCGTATACCAAATTTCAAAAAAGCACTATTTTACTTGAGATACAAAGTAATGTCCATATATTATAATAAGATTTCTCTATTTTCAATATACAAAATGTTGGTTTGCCATATATCATACATGCTCATGGTTTCGTTGTCACTCTGAAATGCATGCTCTTGCAATTATTTATTAGTCTAAAAAAATAATTTGTCCACTAATTAACAAGCAGAATGTAAAAATTGCTACATTACTAGATTATTCAAATATATGTTGCTCTTGTTTTGCCTCTATTAAGGCCTGTCGATCACTTTCATTATGTTAAACTCATGTGACAAGGTATTACGTTGCTATGTGAACCAAATATTGTAATAGAAGGTTGTAAGTAGGAACTTCCATATTTTAGGAAATTGCATACAATTTCAATTGAGCAAGTAACTGAGACGAACAAAACAGTTCCTTCATATCAAATTGCAATTACAACAAACTTTACACTAACCAATATAACTTGTTTTGAGTTGAGATAATTATGTACCCTAAAAGACCGCAAGCAGGCAAAAAAAAAGTAAAAAAAAGCACATAATACAAGAGCAACTTATAAACTCGAGTAATTAAAGAAGATCCAAGAAATCAAATCTTGCCTTCCGAAGGATGTTCAAAACCGGAATCCACGATGGCTCGGAGAAGCTCCGGCTTCAACAAGAAGTCTCTGAATCCCGAGCTGTGAATACCAACATAACCTCTACACAAACAAAACAATAAACAATCAATTAAATTCAAAACAAACACTAATTCAACTTTCAAAGCAATAATAAGTAAACACACATAAAAAAACAGATAGTTAAAGAGTAAAAGAAACAAGAAGTTACTTTTTGACGGCGTCACCACCGGCCTTAGCAGTGACGGAGTCAGGGGCTTTTTCGTCTTCTTCCTCGTAATCGATGAGCTCCTCTTCGTAAGCGTCGGTGTCTTTAATCTCTCCCATTATATGATTCTACAAATTGACAGAGAGAGAGAGAGAGAGATTTAAGTAAATTAATTGAATTGAAAAAGATGAGCGAGTGTAATTACAGAGTTGATTTTCTAGGGTTTATGCAGTACCTGAGTGTTAGGGTTAAAGAGTGTGAAGGAAAAAAAACCGATTTATTTTGAATCGGATGGTTTGAATTAGGGCTGGGGGAAGCTATAGCAATCGCGTGTTTATATAACACTACAACTTTAGAAGATTAGGGATGGGCTGCTGCAAAAGTTGGAACACTTTATTTGGGCCTCATGTTCTTGGGCCTATTTAGCACAAGTGCTTTTTTCTCAGCTGGGGTTTTTTTTTTTTTTTAATGTTTTTATTCCACGAACTTGATTTTATTTGCATATTTATTTTCTTTTTTCCTTTTTGGTGACTGGTGAGATGTCCCTATGATTTGTTGTCAGTATATTTGGCCTAAAGATTTTAATTTTGAAATCAGGGAAAACTTAGAGGAACATGTTGAAATCGTATTTTCCATAAAAAAGGTCAATTTTATTTTTGAAGAAATAAAAGGTCGAAGTTATTTAGCAAAAAAAAAAAAGGTCGAAGTTATTTAGCAAAAAAAAAAAGGTAGAAGTTATTTGTAACATGGCGAAGCTATCCGTTAACTCGCATTTTAGTGATTTTCAAAACTCATCCGTGCAAGTCATATGATTCTTGAATTCTCGTTGGCTCGCCCATTGGATGAAATCCGGTATAAATAAATAAAAAACATGTGAGATTTGGATTAGAGCTCTTTCTCTCATCAAGTGCAAAATTAATCCAAAACAATTCTGTATATTTTATGAGCACAAGGACTGGGGTCGAAATATAAATTTTGGTGAACAAATTTTCTCCACTCAACTGTCCTTTCTACTTGGGGTATGTGATATTTAAACATTGAGATTCGTTAAAAATAAATTTTGTGTAATTGTTAAAGCTTATACACTTGTGTCAAATACCAGCAGTGTGTGGTTAAGAGTAGGGTAGAGCATGGGCCGGTTCGGTCTGGTTTTAGGATAAAATCGGAACCGGAACCATACATTCTCGGTTTCTAAAATCGAAAACCGCAACCACCGGTTCGGGTTCGGTTTCGGTTTCGGTTTCAAAAACCCCGGTTCAGTTTATAACAGTTTGGTTTCGGTTTTAAAACCGGACGAAAATATGTAAACTTGCTCCACATGTTTTAGTTACTGTTGAAACCAATGCTCACATGTTTCAGTGCCTGCGAAAGGATACACAACGAAGCATCCATTAAATGGCCCCGAGCAATGGAGTCACCACTGTAAGCTATTCATATTCCTTATCTGGCCTACCATTTCCTTGGCAATTCTGCATCTGTGTTAGAACAGGGTATGAATTGTTCTAGTCATATACCCATTTTGCATGGTACACAGATTGCAGTATAACAAATAACCAACAAAAAAAGCATTTATCTGTCAGGTTTAGTCAAAATAAGGATCATATATTATATCGCTAGCAACAAAAGAATTTTGACCAGGTGATCTCTAATTGTCATCAGATAAAGCCATTTAAGGGAACATACTAACAAATACAATAAATGAAATTCCAGATCTGACCTGATAAGAATAATTAGAGAATATTCATCTTTATATGCTATTAAAAAATTATATAAATTATATATATATATATAAATTATATATATATATATAAATTTATTTATTTTAATAATCGGTTCGGTTCGGTTTTAACCGGTTCGGTTTTAATCTAAAACCGGGACCGGAACCGGAACCGAAAGTCTCGGTTTTTAAAAATCAAAAACCGCAACCGCCGGTTAAATTTCGGTTTCGGTTTTTTCGGTTCGGTTTTTACCGGTTTCGGTTCGATTTCGGTTTAAATTCGGTTTTTTGCTCACCCCTAGTTAAGAGCACTCTCATTGGAGCCCCTAAACTCAACCCCAACCCTATAATTTAAGGAAACTTGCTAAAATTTGTCAAAAACTGATTTACATCCGGAACCCCATTTTAAAATTTAGGGATAGGGACCAAACTTCAGTCCCCATATTTGGAGGAATACTGTGCAGACCTCAAACCTTCCCCAAATATCTCTCTCTCTTATAGGGTTAGTTTTGGTAGTTAAAATTTTGAATGAAAGAGAGAGAAAGAAGTAATATTGTTACGACCAATTTTCTCCCAGGCTTCGTTCGGTAGGACCTGTAGAAAGAGAATGCGAGGGTGGAGCCCCCCGATTCACCTCCGGTGTGAGAATAAGTTAGTCGGTTTTTTGTAAGGTAATTTGAACGTAGAGAATTTGTATTGTTGTGTGTGTAGTTCTGGATTTTATGAACAATCTTACCTCCTTTTATACTTATTTTTCTTTGCAGTTGTTGAGATGTAGATCTGCTTTCCAGAGTATCAAATATTCTTTGGATCATGGGGCCATGTGACCGTTTAAAGGTAAAATACCTTTCATCATGGCCACGGTCGGTGATATGGGCTAAAAGTAAGCCCTAAAAGACACATTTAATATGGCGTTAATTAGACCCGGAATGGTCCAAGTGTGGGGCCCACCAGATGGGCCCAATCCCTATCTGTAATATTAATTTCGTAATTAATATTAGGGGTAAAAACAGCTCAGCAAATAAGAGTCAAACAAGGATATTACTCTTGCCTGACTTAGCCTCCAAGATACATACTTCAACATGGAAACTGATTCATACATGGAAGGAGACTAGAACCTTCTTCTAGTCAGTGACTTGCCCACCAAGTCACTAACCCTACTACGATTTTAGGGTTTCTCAGCCTATATAAAGGGTCTGACCCCTCATCTCAGAACTACGTTTTCTTGGCTTGATTCTCTAATACAGAGATACGTAGGCATTCTGTGAGGACCGTTAAGTCTCGAACGCAGAAGCAGCCATTAAAGCTCGAAGCTCACAAACCCTAGCCGTCATAATCATAACCTAGTTTTTATTCCACAACATTTGGCGCCGTCTGTGGGAAAAAGGCATCAACCATGGTTAACACACGAAGGACACCAGCAATTACAGAGCCAATTGCAACCGAGGCTCTACCTCTTAGATCTGCTCCGCCCCTCACTGAACAAATACCTCCAGCATCCGGGGCTATCGTTCCGCATCAAGTTTCTCAACCCCTAGGGACGACTTCCCATGTTGAGAGTACGCTACCTCCGATCGTCCACACAATTCCAGGGACTAACCCCCTCCAGGTGGGGATTTCTTCCTTGATTGTAGACCCCAACAACCCTCCGCGAGGGGTTCAGATCCACACTACGGATCTCCCCATAAGCACCGATCCAATGTACGGGATGCCTAACTACGGAGCTGGATCAAGTGGTCATGCCCTGTATATTCGAGATCGAGATTATCGTGATTTTTCTGGTCCTTATACGGATGAATCATCTTCTGACGATGATTACGAGCGTGATGAAGCTCCAAGGAGGCGACGTGCAAGTAAAGAACCTCTGGGAAGAACTCAAACTATCCATGATGGACTCCCTTCAACAGCTACTGAGAGGATTAAGGCTTATGAAGCCGAGATCTTAAGATTAAAGGAAGATATGGCCAGGGAACAAGCCAGAACAAATCAGACTTTACCACCTCCAACATCAGGACCGATTCCCTTTATAGATCTGGAGAGGCCCTCGAGAAGGCAAAGGAGGGCCACCGCCCCAACTGGAAGAACAACGAGGGTGGAAACCCCCAAGAGCAACCCCAAGGATTTGATGCCACTTGGAGACCCTGATGATCCCACACCTCCGTTTACTGAGGACGTGATGAATGCTCGTATCTCAAAGAAGTTTAAGATGCCAACAATTAAAGCTTATGATGGAATGGGTGATCCTGCAAACCACGTTAGAACATTCTCAAACGCACTGCTGTTGCAGCCTGCAAGCGACGCTTTGAAGTGTAGGGCATTCCCTCAAACTTTATCAGGCATGGCTCAAAGATGGTATAGTCGGCTTCCTGCAAACTCGATTGGTTCCTTTAAGGAGTTGAGTGCTGCTTTCATTAGTCAGTTTATCAGCGGAAGAACGCATGAGAAAAGCTCTGCATCTCTTATGTATGTGGTACAAGGGAAGAACGAAAGTCTGAGAGACTATCTTAAGAGGTTCACCAAGGAGACTTTGAACATCACTGATCTGGACAATAAGGTTACAATGGTAGCCTTGGTGCATGGTACAACCAACCTATACTTTAAGAGATCATTGGCAAAGCATCCCCCGGAGAATATGGCTGATCTCCAGCGAAGGGCTGATAAGTACATCAAGGCCGAAGATAGTACGAAAAAGGAAGTCACAGTAGGCAATGGTCGGGGGAACAATGATACAAAGAAGCGCAAGCAAGAGCAGGAGTACGATGCTAGGGACAAGTATCCCCGAACTAGCAAAGACTCTGATTCGCCACCAAAAAAGAGCTTGGGACCAAGGTTCACTGACTATGCAAGGTTAAATGCCCCTAGAAGTCAAATCTTGTTGGAAATCGAGAAGGATAAGGACTTCCGATGGCCGAAGCCACTCAGGGGAGACCCCGCAAAGAGGAACAAGGATCAATATTGTCGGTTCCACCGAGATGTGGGGCATGATACAGATGATTGTAGGCAGTTAAAGGATGAGATCGAATTCCTGATCCGCAAAGGAAAACTGAGTAACTTCACCAAGGGTGAAGATCGTGGAACCCAAAGAAGGGACTATGAAAGGAGAAACAATGACAGAAGGGATAATGATCGTGACCGTAACACGCAGCCCCGAGGGCCAGTTATCAACATGATCTGGGGAGGCCCGACAGCGGCCGGTACAACTCGAAATTCTCGAAAGGCATACGCAAGGGAGGTGATGCACATTGTGGGAGAGGCCCCGAAGCGTGCTAGAACTGAAATCGTAATTGGTTTTGATGACTCTGATCTTGAAGGGGTGAAATTCCCCCATGATGACCCATTAGTTATAACCCCTGTGATTGGGAATTCGGAGGTAAAACGAGTCTTGATAGACAATGGAGCTTCTGTTGACATTCTGTTTCATGATGCTTTTGTGAAGATGGGATATACCGATTCTCAGCTGACTCCGACTAACATGCCCATTTATGGATTCAATGGAGTTGAGTCCAAGGTCGAGGGTACTATCCAGTTACCCATGACAATCGGGCAGGAACCTAAGGAAGCTACTCAAATGTTAAATTTTCTGGTAATTAAGGCAGCCTCGACTTATAACGCAATCCTAGGAAGGACTGGACTTCATGCGTTCAAGGCTGTTGCCTCAACATATCACATGAAGATTAAGTTTCCAACCCGAAACGGGGTCGGAGAACAAAAAGGCGACCAGAAGATGGCAAGAAGTTGTTATGTATCCGCCCTAAGAGCCGATGGAGTCGGGGGGCAGGTACTCCCGATTGAAGACATGGATGTCCGTAGTGATGATGAACAGCGAGGGAAGCCAGCAGAGGATTTAATACCTGTCCCCCTAGAGCTGGGCGACCCAGAAAAGGTTACATACATAGGAGCATCTCTGAAGGAACCCCTGAAGGGCGAATTGACAGCATTCTTGCAAGAGAATAGCGATGTGTTTGCTTGGACAGCAGCGGATAAGCCAGGAATTGACCCTCAACTTATAACTCATAGGTTGAACGTCGATCCTGAACGGAAGAAAATAAAGCAGAAAAAGAGGAATTTCGCTCCTGAAAGGCAAGAGGCCATTAAGCAAGAAGTTGACAAACTATTGGAAGCCGGATTTGTTGAAGAAATTCAATTCCCTGAATGGTTAGCTAACCCTGTGATGGTCAAGAAGGCGAATGGAAAATGGAGGATGTGTATAGATTTCACTGATTTGAATGATGCATGTCCAAAGGATTGTTTTCCCCTGCCAAGGATAGACATGTTGATAGATGCCACTGCTGGACATGAGATGCTGAGCTTCATGGATGGGTTCAGCGGCTATAACCAGATTAAGATGCACAAGGATGACATCCCTAAGGTATCTTTCATAACTGACTTTGGTGTTTTCTGCTATCTTGTTATGGCTTTTGGTCTAAAGAATGCAGGAGCTACCTACCAACGACTGGTGAATAAGATATTCGCCCATCTGATTGGAAAAACCATGGAGGTCTATGTTGATGACATGTTAGTCAAGAGCCTTTGCCAGGCAGATCACATTAAGCACCTCAGAGAGGCATTCGAAGTGCTGAGGCACCACAAGATGATGTTGAATCCAGCCAAGTGCGCTTTTGGTGTTGGATCAGGAAAGTTTTTGGGATTGATGGTTTCAAAGAGAGGCATAGAGGCCAACCCTGATAAGATCAAAGCAATCTTGGACATGGAACCACCCCGTTCTATACGAGATGTACAGAAGTTAACTGGTCGAGTTGCGGCCCTAGGAAGATTCATCTCCAAATCTGGTGATAAGTGCTTGCCTTTCTTTCAGGCCTTGAAAAAAGTGAAAAATTTTGAGTGGACTACAGAAAGCCAAGAGGCCTTTGAGCAGCTAAAGAAGTACATGGCTGAAGCCCCGTTGTTGGCCAAACCTAGTCCTGGAGAGATTCTCTACCTATACCTGGCGGTATCCGAACAAGCATTGAGTGTTGTTCTTGTCAAAGAAGAAAAGAAGGTTCAGAAACCCATCTACTATGTGAGTAAGGTGCTACACGGGGCAGAGTTGAATTACACTCCCATTGAGAAGTTTGCATTGGCATTGATTACTGCCTCAAGGAAGTTGAGACCGTACTTTCAGGCTCATAAAATCGAAGTCTTGACAGGCCAACAGTTGAGAAGCATATTGCACAGTCCGAAAGCAAGTGGAAGATTGATCAAATGGGCCATAGAGCTTGGAGAGTTTGATATCAAGTATAAGCCTCGGACAGCCATCAAGGCTCAGGCATTGGCTGACTTCGTGGTTGAATGCACTATTGACAACCAAGAAGTCGGGGGGCAGGAAATGATAACCACCCCTGAGAACGAAGATAAAGATGAAGAACTCATAGCTGACCAGAAAGAGTATTGGGTGCTCTATTTTGATGGAGCATCAAAAACAAAATCTAGTGGTGCAGGTTTGGTTTTGCAAAGCCCTGATGGGTTCACAGTTGAATACGCTTTGAAGTTGGATTTTCCAACTACCAACAATGAAGCTGAGTATGAAGCATTAATAGCTGGATTGGGATTGGCCAGAGTCATGAGGGTCAAGAACCTCAAAGTGTGTGGAGATTCAAGACTGGTAGTCTCGCAAGTGAATGGTGAGTTTGAGGCCAAGGATGAAACTATGGCAAAATACCTCAGAGTCGTGAAAGCTGTTATGACTCAGTTTGAGGAGTGCTATGTGGAGCACATTCCTAGGGAAGAGAACGTTAAGGCCGATGCCCTCTCTAAGTTCGCTTCTTCTGAGATAGAGAATTATGCAGGTAGTGTTTACTTCCAGGTCTTGAAGGCCCCGACCGTCAACTCTAAGTTGGTAGCACCTATCGATGTTGGAAGCTGTTGGATAGATCCTATTAAAGCTCATCTAGAAACCGGATGGCTCCCTGACAATGCCCTGGAGGCACGAAAATTGTCAGTGAGAGCATTGAGATATGCTTTGATTGAAGGCATCTTATACAAGAGATCGTTTGTCATCCCGTACTTGAAGTGCTTAAGGCCCCAAGAGGCAAGAGAAGCATTGGAAGAAGTTCATGAAGGGATCTGTGGGCAGCACCTGGGGGGCAGAGCCCTAGCTCACAAGATTACCCGCCTGGGATTCTATTGGCCAGAGATGTTGGCAGATGCTCAGGATTATGTCAAGAAGTGTGACAGATGTCAAAAACACGCCCCTGTTGTAAGGCAGCCGCCTGAGAGATTAACCTCAATCAGCTCTCCCATTCCATTTGCAATGTGGGGGATGGACATTCTTGGTCCTTTCCCTATGGCTTCAGCACAAAGGAAGTTTCTGATTGTCGCCATTGATTACTTCACTAAATGGATTGAGGCTAAGCCTTTAGCCAAGATAACCACCAAGCAAGTTTCCCAGTTCTTTTGGGAGAACATAATTTGTAGGTATGGAATCCCGCGAATTCTTGTGACGGATAATGGGACACAGTTTAACAATGAGGAATTCAAGAAGTATTGTGAGGAAAATGCTATTGAGCTTCGTTTTACCTCAGTGGCACATCCACAAGCAAATGGGCAGGCCGAGGTGGCCAATCGAATCATCCTGGATGGGTTAAAGAAAAGGGTCGAACGCTCGAGGAATACTTGGGTGGATGAGTTGCTGCCTATACTATGGGCGTATCGCACCACCTGTAAGGTGACAACGGGAGCAACCCCGTTTTTGCTAGCTTATGGAGCTGAAGCAGTTGTACCACTAGAAATCATGCATGCATCACCTCGAGTTGAGGCATATGAACCTGAGACTAATGAAGAAGGCATGAGGCTCGCTCTAGATCTGATTGATGAAGTCAGGGACGAGGCAAACGCCAGAAATGCGGAGCATCAAAAGAAAGCGTCTTTCTATTACAACCACAGGGTTAAGGAGAGTTTCTTTCAGCAAGGTGACTTGGTTCTCAGGAAGATCGAGGCTTCTGGAGTTGGCCAAAAGGGAAAACTAGCCCCAAACTGGGAAGGACCGTACCGAGTCAGAAAGACGCTAGGACGAGGATCATACAAGTTGGAGACATTAGATGGGAATGAAGTGCCCCGAACTTGGCATGCTCTGAACTTGAAGATTTATTATGTATAAGCCTTCCTAGTAAGGATTTGGCTTTTAGCTATTTATTGATAAAAATAGAAATAAGGTTCAGGGACTAGTACCCCGAGTAGGACCATAGTATCTATGTAAGGTTTGAACCCTCTTTCAAGTTATTAATGCAAATCTGTTTTCCTTTCTATGATTCTATGTCTTGTTTATGTACCAAGCACCTGTTGAGTGCAAGTCTGGAAAGATCAAGTACTGAAAGTAAATAAGCATATGAATAAAGGAAACAGATGCATAAATAAAACGCCCCGAAGGGCTATGGTTTAAATTAAGCTACAACACACGAATAAAAGTTAAGTCCCGAAGGACATTGATTGAAAGCTGATAAAATAAAGCCACAAACGGCTAGATAAGGGCCGTGCAAGGCCATAGGGGAACCCATCCTACTTAGCTGGGGATTCTTCCTCGCTGCTCTCCTCGCCCGACTCCTCCTCACCTGAATCCTCTTCCTCGCCGGAATCTTCACCTGAAGTTTCTTCCTCGGCTTGATCAATGACCGCCATAGGCTGAGCAGTAGTCTCCACATCTTCGGTTTCCTCCTCCCCGGAGGATGAGGTCGAACTGTCTTCGTTACGGATCACCCTCTTGCCTGGGATCGGTTGCCGAACAACTCCAACTTTCCTGGCAGGCGGGGGCTTCTTTCCACGGGATCCCGAAGAACTTGAGTCTTGACTAGCAGCTGGAGGACGCCTCTTGGATCCCGACGATCTATGGCTACCTTTAGAACCCGAACCTGATGCTTGAGGAACAATCTTGGTCCCCGATCCAGAAGCAAGAGTTGCACGGTTCTCGCCATCCATGTTCCAGAAAGGGCAAGGAAAATCAGAGGAAGTAACCACTGAGGGATGTTTGCTACTCACAGCATTGATTGCCTTGTCCCAACCAACAGACATGTTGTAAGGACGCACCTCATCGTCATGTTGATCTATGAAACTCAGAAATTCCTCAGAATTATGATAGGCCTTAATCAATTTGTTGGCATCGTTCATTTTCTTTTGAGCCAAGGAGGCCAGTTGCTTGCGGGAGGATAAAGCATCCGCTTCAGCATGGGCAACTTGAGAATGCAGGTCGTCAATTTCTTCCTTGAACGTAGCTGAGTCAGTCTTCAAGGATATATTCTCATCCCTGAAAGCCAGGCCTTGGGTACAAACAGATTGGAAGTAGGCGTTAGCCTGCAATCAAAGTTGACAAAGTGTAAGGAATATGCAAAGGCTAAATCATATACCAGGATTGGTAGGAAAAGTATCTTACTTGATACAAGGCTTGGGAGCCCAGAAGTTGATTCTCATTCATTTTATCCCCAGCGAGTAAGGACAGTCTATCAGGAGGAGTAATCGAAAGCTTGGACCAGTCTAGGGCTAAGTCAGGACTCCCAGCTACCGAGTCCTGTTCGCATATACCCCATGATGGCATGAAGGGGGTTCTGATACTTCCATCCACATTACGGGATCTCTTCCCGCTTTGGGAGCAACCTTCCAAGAAGTTGGGAATACGAGGCTTGGCGGGATTCAGTAGTTCCTCAGCTTTTTTCTTCATTCTTTTTGTCACTATCGGCTGGTTCTGAGGACGGTTGTCAATCTCCTCCGCAGCTGAAATACAAAGACAAAACATTGGTATAAGAACAAACAGAGTTCATAAGAAGCTCAAGTAAGAAAGTTACCCTCAACGGAAAGAAAGCTAAGGCCAGCTTCAATAAGGTTCTTTTCGTTCAGAAAAGTTTTATAATGGGTACGGCCATCATCGGCAAGAAGCCAATCTCGATCCTGTAACTCCAAATCATCAAGGTCGCAAACGAAGTGTTTGCTATCTTCTACAATTCCGAATCTCTTTACGAAGAAGTTACCCCAATCACCGCCTTTCCATTCAAGAACTGCAAACTCTCTCTCCCAGAAATGTTGGGAATCTGGTAAAGAATAGGGGTTCACCATGTGTGGAATTTTGGCCATGTGCTTGAGATTGATCCATCCTTTCTTTTGATCGGAAGAATTACTGGCCACGAAGATACTTCGAAATAATGTAGTAGTCGGTTGAATTCCCAATTGACGACATCTTATTAAAAATATAGAGATATATCTCCAAGAGTTGGGATACAACTGACAAGGATGGATCTGATACTCAGCCATCAATCTAATAATGAAGTTATCAACGGGGAATCTGAACCCAGCATCAAGGGCACCCCAGTAAACACAAAGTCTCTCGGGATGCCAATTGCAAGTTCTGTCTGATGGTTTTGGAAGACGAACTTTGATAGCACTCGGAAAGTGATATGAGTCCTTTATTTCCTGGACATCTTTTTCTTTCAATTTACTGGGACTTCTAAAAGAATCTAGGCTAGCACAGTTTGGGAATGTGTCCCTCATAATATTAAGAAGATCTAGCAAGGATTCAAATTTATGCTCAACGTATGAAGAAGGTTTGATATCTTCTTTACCTTTAGCTGTCCTCATTCTACTCCTCTTTGCCATAGCTTCCATCAAGGAGACTGGGGGAGCAATTGGGCGATCACCTTCTGACATCTTGATCACAAAGCTGGAACTTGATCTTGCTACTTGAAAACAAGAGAGCTCAAGAATTTGAAAACTCAGAAGTGAAGAAGTGAATGAAATGAAAGCTACCACACTCCTTTTATAAAAGAAGTATGACCTACTATGATAGGTTGAAGTTCAGCCTTGTTCGCGTTTACAGGTCATCTATCGTTTAAATATGAAAAAAGGACAGAAATTGCTCGTTTTATACAGAAAGGATCGTTATAATATGCCAAAGAAGAAATAGCTGATGTTTGAGCAATAAATTAAGGAGTAATATCGTCGGAAGTCACGAATGACCAAACTGACGGCCTAAGATCAAGGTCAAGTTCCTTGATCCTTAAGATAACAAAGTCATGAATAAAGACTTGAGATTCAGATCAAGTTTCTTGATCCCCAAGATCGCGAATGATTTTCACGTCCGGGTCGACCAGCTAGCCAAGAAGCAATCGACCGCGACGCATTAGGGGCCTCAGCCGGCCAGGTCCCGGAGGACCAGGTCCCGGCCGACCAGCTCCCACGGAGGAGGTTCAGCCGACCAGGTCCCGGAGGACCAGGTCCCGGCCGACCAGCTCCCGGAGGACCAGGTCCCGGCCGACCAGCTCCTTTTAAGGGGGTTCAGCCGACCAGCTCCTGAACCTGGATCCGGCCGGTCTAGGTTCAGCACTTGGTCCTGGATCCCAACTTTTTCAGCAAGTGATTTCGGACATGTTTCTCGACTTTTTCAGCAAATCTCGGATGATTGCCAATGTTAAAGGGAGGCCAAGGTTAGCCATGAAGGCCAAGATTAATCATGAAAGCCAAAGTTAGCCATGAAGTCACGAACGACCAAACTGACGATTCGTAATCAAGATCAAGATTCTTGATCCTTAGGACCACGGATGATTCCTGATCCTAGATCTATACTCTCTTTTAAAATCATGAAGGAGTCTAAGTTCAGGTTTTAAGGCCAGCTTCTGACTAAGCTCCCCCGGAAGAGAAATTCCAGCCGACCAGGTCCCGGAGGACCAGGTCCCGGAGGACCAGGTCCCGGCCGACCAGCTTATTTGAAGGGGGTTCAGCCGACCAACTTCTGAACCTGGATCCAGCCGGTCTAGGTTCAGTTCTTGGTCCTGGATCCCTACTTTTTCAGTGAACTTTTTAAACCAAAATCTCGACTTTTTCAGCGAATCTCGGATGATTGTTAATGAGAAAAAGAGGTCGAGATTAAGCACAGATTAGTGCAGATTAGCACAGATTAGTGCCGATTAAGCACAGATTAGTGCAGATTAGCACAGATTAGTGCCGATTAAGCACAGATTAGTGCAGATAAGCACAGATTAGTGCCGATTAAGCACGGATTAGTGCAGATTAGCACAGATTAGTGCCGATTAAGCACAGATTAGTGCAGATAAGCACAGATTAGTGCCAATTAAGCACAGATTAGTGCCAATAAGCACATATTAGCACCGATTAGTGCTGTTAGTGCCGTTTTATGCCTTCTAACATCGTCTAACATTGTTTAAACGTTGTTTGAGGCTAATTAGCGCTGTGTAGTGCCGTTTAACACTGATTAGTGTCGTTCAACATCATCGTAAATGCGTCGATCGCTCCACGCTTTACATCAAGATGATATGGTTGAAAATGCTCGCTCTAGAGTAATAAACCCTGACCCGAGTCTCGAATAAGGCCGTTATAACTTCAAGGAAAACCTGATCAGTTTTCCTAGAAGTTGGGGGGCAAATGATATAGGCTAAAAGTAAGCCCTAAAAGACACATTTAATATGGCGTTAATTAGACCCGGAATGGTCCAAGTGTGGGGCCCACCAGATGGGCCCAATCCCTATCTGTAATATTAATTTCGTAATTAATATTAGGGGTAAAAACAGCTCAGCAAATAAGAGTCAAACAAGGATATTACTCTTGCCTGACTTAGCCTCCAAGATACATACTTCAACATGGAAACTGATTCATACATGGAAGGAGACTAGAACCTTCTTCTAGTCAGTGACTTGCCCACCAAGTCACTAACCCTACTACGATTTTAGGGTTTCTCAGCCTATATAAAGGGTCTGACCCCTCATCTCAGAACTACGTTTTCTTGGCTTGATTCTCTAATACAGAGATACGTAGGCATTCTGTGAGGACCGTTAAGTCTCGAACGCAGAAGCAGCCATTAAAGCTCGAAGCTCACAAACCCTAGCCGTCATAATCATAACCTAGTTTTTATTCCACAACAGTCGGCCATTGATAGCCATGTGACCGTTCATGTAGAACGGGTTGTTTTATTCCTTGGGCTTAACATTGGGCCATTGGTTCGGCCCATTAAGAGATTGGACCTCTAACATGTCCCTAGGCTTCGTTCGGAGTAATCCTCAGGACGAAGGCTAAAGCCTAAGTCTTTCTTTGGAATATCCCCTTCGGGTTGCCCGAAATTACTTTTAAAAAGAAAAGTTAATGCCTTGGCCCATCTTCGGAACATTCGTTCGGACGCCATCCAAAAAATAACTTTTTAGTACGATAAAAAACTGAGTCGGCCTTCGGTTGTATTATCTGGATAATGAGAATGAAGGACAAGGTCGAGTCTTTTCTTGGAAAGTCGTGTCCCTTTATGACTGACAGCTGCCTTTTCTCAAGATTCACGCCCCAATCTCAACCGTTGAATTTGAAACGCCAATCATCCAACCGTCACAATCCCTCTATTAAACCCTCATCTCTTTTCTTTTTCCCCTTTACGCATACGCCCTCATATTTTCAGAGAAAAAGAATCCTTTTTAGAGAAAAGCTTTAGCAACCATCGGA
Source organism: Kitagawia praeruptora (assembly GCA_037693485.1). NCBI lineage: Eukaryota > Viridiplantae > Streptophyta > Magnoliopsida > Apiales > Apiaceae > Kitagawia > Kitagawia praeruptora. Next base: position 104,217,338 of record CM075350.1, read on the forward strand.
GCCGTCGTTTCGTCGCCGATTTCTTTTGACTCTTCGGTTCCGGTTGACGTCCACATTCAAGCGTTTTATCCCCGGGAACTCGATCTTATCCGCAATCTTCAGAACAGTAAGTCTCTATATTCTTCATTCCAACTAATTGTATATCGTCTCTTTACATTCTTGAATATGTGTTCTTGAATATATATGTAGGCATCTGTATGTAAGTATCTATATACACACATATGCGAGTATGCGCATGATTTTACCTGTGTTCTTGGGATAAGAAATAGGCGTGTTAGTGTCCCTTTGTCCTATTCGCATGTTTCGTTTAGGATTTCTGGAATTGATAAATTGTTTAGGAGAGGTACATCCTTCGGGATATTTGAATCTGTCGAGTGTTCTTCGGACTGTCGTGAGTCTGAATCACTTTAGATGGTGGGGATTTTTTGGCCGGTCCTAGCCCTCTGTACTCGATCTTTTTCTTCCTTTCGATTATTTTCATTTTTGTCCGAGTACATGGCTAATCTCTACATTTCCGAATGCAGGGATATGGACCGGTCAAACGAAGGTACAGATCCTTCGATCTCTTCTCCTTTTAGCGATGCCGTAGAGTATCCGGCCGCCAATCGTCCTTCTCAGCTGACCGAAGACGATATAGAGCATTTATGTTCGACCTATTGTGTGTTGAAATATGTATGGTATTTCTTCGCCCCAAGGAAGGATGATAGGATTTGGTAGAATCCCCAAGTCGCAGCTATTTGTGGGGGAGGGTTCGCTACGGGTATATCCGAAGCGGCATTCAAATGTGGCTTCCGATTGCCCATATTGCGTATTTTAAAGAGTGTCTTGAAGCAGTCGGGCATCGCCAACGATCAGCTGGACCCGAACAGTTTTATTCATGTAAATACTTTTCAAGCTCGATGCATGGCTAGTAAAGTGACTCCAAGAACGTCTCTGTTCTGGCATCATTACGAGCTTCGCCGGAATCCGAAAAGTAAGGGTTTTTATACCATCGCTCGGAGAGTGGGCCGGCCTGACTGGTCGTTTACAAATTCGAATAATAAGGAGGCTCATATTAAATGGGTTTTTGTTTCCGGCCCGAAGTTGGAGAAGTTCGGTGTTTGGAAGGTGGTCGATCCTACGAGGTATGTATATCCCGAACTCACGGAGGCGGATAAGCATGACTACCGAATACTGTGTGACCTTGATATGGACAAGGTACCATTATCGGATAGTAGGGACGCAGACTGGTTAGTCGGTCTTTGGGGTAATGGTAACGTTCCTTCATTCTGTTCTTCTTTTCTGCAATTTATCTTTCCGAAAGTATGATAACTCCTGTTTATTGCCTTTAGCCTGTATATAATGTTCTTCTTTATCTTGTATAGTGACAACTCGAGAGGATATCCTGGAACGAAAGAGGAAGAAGGCGGCCGACCTAGCTGCTGTTGCTCTGGCGGCCGAAGCAGATGCTGCTAAGCAGGTCGAAGGGGTGGAAACCTTGGATCTTGATCAAGGGGAAAAAAGCTTGGTCAATACTCCACCTACTTCTTCGCCTCCCAGAGAGTCAGTCTCGAAGGGAACAAATCAGGATACTTCGAGGAAGAGACCTCGGTCGAAGAATACGGAATTAAATGTGTATTCTCCTCAATGGAGTGTTTTGGAGACCGACCAGATCATTGTCCCAGCTCCTTCTTCGGCAAAGAATGTGGGTCCTGATCTATGTCGTGGCCTCGTTCTTCCAGCCGATCGACCAACTATCGCCAAGCTGAATGATGTTGAAGCTTGTACTGAAATGATGACCCTTCTTTCTATGGTAAGTTTCTTTTCCTTCGTACGTATATACTTGCCTTAGAAATTTTTAACATTTTCCATGTTTGTGTTCAGGGCGCTGCCTGGTCAGCTGTGGTGACCGAACGGGTGGAAGGGATGCAAACCAGACTGAAGCAAGTTGATCAGCTGGAAGTAAGAGCGGTCAAAGCCGAAGAGGATCTTCGGAACTCTTCTACCGAACTGGATAGGGTCACTGGCCAGGCTAATGCCCTTAAGGAAGAGTTGGAGAAGCTGAAGGCCACAAGCTCAAGGCGCATCGAATGGAGGAACACCCAGCTGAAGCAATCAAGAAAGATTGCTCGGAAATTGCATAAACAGCTTCTTTTGACAGAGGAACGATGCTATCAGATGGGTTATGATGATGCTGTGGTGAAGGCCCACTCACTTGGTTTTGATCATACCCGACTGATTGATGCTGAAACGGGTATGACTGATCCAGTGGGTAGGGAAAGGTCTGATGACCCCGAAGTTGTTTCTTCGGGAGAAGATGAACCGCTTTCTGATGATCCTCCTATGGAGTAGATTTGTATTTTCTTCTAATGGCCTTTGGGCTTTGTAACTTAACTTTTATTCTTGGTTTCTGAATTGGTGCCTTCGGGCTTTTTATATTTGCCTTTGCATAATTTGATGTATCTTAGCTTTTTCTTGATCCTTAGGACCACGGATGATTCCTGATCCTAGATCTATACTCTCTTTTAAAATCATGAAGGAGTCTAAGTTCAGGTTTTAAGGCCAGCTTCTGACTAAGCTCCCCCGGAAGAGAAATTCCAGCCGACCAGGTCCCGGAGGACCAGGTCCCGGCCGACCAGCTCCCCCGGAGGAGGTCCAGCCGACCAGGTCCCGGAGGACCAGGTCCCGGCCGACCAGCTTATTTGAAGGGGGTTCAGCCGACCAACTTCTGAACCTGGATCCGGCCGGTCTAGGTTCAGTTCTTGGTCCTGGATCCCTACTTTTTCAGTGAACTTTTTAAACCTAAATCTCGACTTTTTCAGCGAATCTCGGATGATTGTTAATGAGAAAAAGAGGTCGAGATTAAGCACAGATTAGTGCAGATTAGCACAGATTAGTGCCGATTAAGCACAGATTAGTGCAGATTAGCACAGATTAGTGCCGATTAAGCACAGATTAGTGCAGATAAGCACAGATTAGTGCCGATTAAGCACAGATTAGTGCAGATTAGCACAAATTAGTGCCGATTAAGCACAGATTAGTGCAGATAAGCACAGATTAGTGCCGATTAAGCACAGATTAGTGCCAATAAGCACATATTAGCACCGATTAGTGCTGTTAGTGCCGTTTTATGCCTTCTAACATCGTCTAACATTGTTTAAACGTTGTTTGAGGCTAATTAGCGCTGTGTAGTGCCGTTTAACACTGATTAGTGTCGTTCAACATCATCGTAAATGCGTCGATCGCTCCACGCTTTACATCAAGATGATATGGTTGAAAATGCTCGCTCTAGAGTAATAAACCCTGACCCGAGTCTCGAATAAGGCCGTTATAACTTCAAGGAAAACCTGATCAGTTTTCCTAGAAGTTGGGGGGCAAATGATATGGGCTAAAAGTAAGCCCTAAAAGACACATTTAATATGGCGTTAATTAGACCCGGAATGGTCCAAGTGTGGGGCCCACCAGATGGGCCCAATCCCTATCTGTAATATTAATTTCGTAATTAATATTAGGGGTAAAAACAGCTCAGCAAATAAGAGTCAAACAAGGATATTACTCTTGCCTGACTTAGCCTCCAAGATACATACTTCAACATGGAAACTGATTCATACATGGAAGGAGACTAGAACCTTCTTCTAGTCAGTGACTTGCCCACCAAGTCACTAACCCTACTACGATTTTAGGGTTTCTCAGCCTATATAAAGGGTCTGACCCCTCATCTCAGAACTACGTTTTCTTGGCTTGATTCTCTAATACAGAGATACGTAGGCATTCTGTGAGGACCGTTAAGTCTCGAACGCAGAAGCAGCCATTAAAGCTCGAAGCTCACAAACCCTAGCCGTCATAATCATAACCTAGTTTTTATTCCACAACAGGCGGCCATTGATAGCCATGTGACCGTTCATGTAGAACGGGTTGTTTTATTCCTTGGGCTTAACATTGGGCCATTGGTTCGGCCCATTAAGAGATTGGACCTCTAACATGTCCCTAGGCTTCGTTCGGAGTAATCCTCAGGACGAAGGCTAAAGCCTAAGTCTTTCTTTGGAATATCCCCTTCGGGTTGCCCGAAATTACTTTTAAAAAGAAAAGTTAATGCCTTGGCCCATCTTCGGAACATTCGTTCGGACGCCATCCAAAAAATAACTTTTTAGTACGATAAAAAACTGAGTCGGCCTTCGGTTGTATTATCTGGATAATGAGAACGAAGGACAAGGTCGAGTCTTTTCTTGGAAAGTCGTGTCCCTTTATGACTGACAGCTGCCTTTTCTCAAGATTCACGCCCCAATCTCAACCGTTGAATTTGAAACGCCAATCATCCAACCATCACAATCCCTCTATTAAACCCTCATCTCTTTTCTTTTTCCCCTTTACGCATACGCCCTCATATTTTCAGAGAAAAAGAATCCTTTTTAGAGAAAAGCTTTAGCAACCATCGGAGCCGTCGTTTCGTCACCGATTTCTTTTGACTCTCCGGTTCCGGTTGACGTCCACATTCAAGCGTTTTATCCCCGGGAACTCGATCTTATCCGCAATCTTCAGAACAGTAAGTCTCTATATTCTTCATTCCAACTAATTGTATATCGTCTCTTTACATTCTTGAATATGTGTTCTTGAATATATATGTAGGCATCTGTATGTAAGTATCTATATACACACATATGCGAGTATGCGCATGATTTTACCTGTGTTCTTGGGATAAGAAATAGGCGTGTTAGTGTCCCTTTGTCCTATTCGCATGTTTCGTTTAGGATTTCTGGAATTGATAAATTGTTTAGGAGAGGTACATCCTTCGGGATATTTGAATCTGTCGAGTGTTCTTCGGACTGTCGTGAGTCTGAATCACTTTAGATGGTGGGGATTTTTTGGCCGGTCCTAGCCCTCTGTACTCGATCTTTTTCTTCCTTTCGATTATTTTCATTTTTGTCCGAGTACATGGCTAATCTCTACATTTCCGAATGCAGGGTTATGGACCGGTCAAACGAAGGTACAGATCCTTCGGTCTCTTCTCCTTTTAGCGATGCCGTAGAGTATCCGGCCGCCAATCGTCCTTCTCAGCTGACCGAAGACGATATAGAGCATTTATGTTCGACCTATTGTGTGTTGAAATATGTATGGTATTTCTTCGCCCCAAGGAAGGATGATAGGATTTGGTAGAATCCCCAAGTCGCAGCTATTTGTGGGGGAGGGTTCGCTACGGGTATATCCGAAGCGGCATTCAAATGTGGCTTCCGATTGCCCATATTGCGTATTTTAAAGAGTGTCTTGAAGCAGTCGGGCATCGCCATCGATCAGCTGGACCCGAACAGTTTTATTCATGTAAATACTTTTCAAGCTCGATGCATGGCTAGTAAAGTGACTCCAAGAACGTCTCTGTTCTGGCATCATTACGAGCTTCGCCGGAATCCGAAAAGTAAGGGTTTTTATACCATCGCTCGGAGAGTGGGCCGGCCTGACTGGTCGTTTACAAATTCGAATAATAAGGAGGCTCATATTAAATGGGTTTTTGTTTCCGGCCCGAAGTTGGAGAAGTTCGGTGTTTGGAAGGTGATCGATCCTACGAGGTATGTATATCCCGAACTCACGGAGGCGGATAAGCATGACTACCGAATACTGTGTGACCTTGATATGGACAAGGTACCATTATCGGATAGTAGGGACGCAGACTGGTTAGTCGGTCTTTGGGGTAATGATAACGTTCCTTCATTCTGTTCTTCTTTTCTGCAATTTATCTTTCCGAAAGTATGATAACTCCTGTTTATTGCCTTTAGCCTGTATATAATGTTCTTCTTTATCTTGTATAGTGACAACTCGAGAGGATATCCTGGAACGAAAGAGGAAGAAGGCGGCCGACCTAGCTGCTGTTGCTCTGGCGGCCGAAGCAGATGCTGCTAAGCAGGTCGAAGGGGTGGAAACCTTGGATCTTGATCAAGGGGAAAAAAGCTTGGTCAATACTCCACCTACTTCTTCGCCTCCCAGAGAGTCAGTCTCGAAGGGAACAAATCAGGATACTTCGAGGAAGAGACCTCGGTCGAAGAATACGGAATTAAATGTGTATTCTCCTCAATGGAGTGTTTTGGAGACCGACCAGATCATTGTCCCAGCTCCTTCTTCGGCAAAGAATGTGGGTCCTGATCTATGTCGTGGCCTCGTTCTTCCAGCCGATCGACCAACTATCGCCAAGCTGAATGATGTTGAAGCTTGTACTGAAATGATGACCCTTCTTTCTATGGTAAGTTTCTTTTCCTTCGTACGTATATACTTGCCTTAGAAATTTTTAACATTTTCCATGTTTGTGTTCAGGGCGCTGCCTGGTCAGCTGTGGTGACCGAACGGGTGGAAGGGATGCAAACCAGACTGAAGCAAGTTGATCAGCTGGAAGTAAGAGCGGTCAAAGCCGAAGAGGATCTTCGGAACTCTTCTACCGAACTGGATAGGGTCACTGGCCAGGCTAATGCCCTTAAGGAAGAGTTGGAGAAGCTGAAGGCCACAAGCTCAAGGCGCATCGAATGGAGGAACACCCAGCTGAAGCAATCAAGAAAGAGTGCTCGGAAATTGCATAAACAGCTTCTTTTGACAGAGGAACGATGCTATCAGATGGGTTATGATGATGCTGTGGTGAAGGCCCACTCACTTGGTTTTGATCATACCCGACTGATTGATGCTGAAACGGGTATGACTGATCCAGTGGGTAGGGAAAGGTCTGATGACCCCGAAGTTGTTTCTTCGGGAGAAGATGAACCGCTTTCTGATGATCCTCCTATGGAGTAGATTTGTATTTTCTTCTAATGGCCTTTGGGCTTTGTAACTTAACTTTTATTCTTGGTTTCTGAATTGGTGCCTTCGGGCTTTTTATATTTGCCTTTGCATAATTTGATGTATCTTAGCTTTTTCTGTTTTAGCATTTTTTTTCTTTTATGCGTTTTTGGCTTCGGCCTAGCATATATTATGCATCTTGGGCTTTGCCTTAGCATAATTGTTATATGCATCTTCGGCTTTCAATTGCCTTAGCATAATTTTTCATTTTTTATGTCTCTTCGGCTTTCAATTGCCATAGCATAATTTTTCATTTTTTATGCCTCTTCGACTTTCAATTGCCTTAGCATAATTTTTCATTTTTTATGCATCTTCGGCTTTCAATTGCCTTAGCATAATTTTTCATTTTTTATGCGTCTTCGGTCGTAACCTAGCATGTTGTGCGTCTTCGGTCGTAACCTAGCTGCCCCCAGTTTTTAAGGGGTTTTGTAAAGGATTTAGGCCCCGTTCGGTCGGTTAAATTATTTCCTCCCGGACCTAATGGGTGACAAAGCCACTTAAATACTAGGATATTCTTGTAAGGGTCCAAATTTCGTTCGATCGGCCCCGAATTTGGATATGTCAAGTATTGGTAACTTAAATCAGAATGTATTTGAACACTAGAAACAAGTTAGAGGGTCCATTTTGCTTAATTATGGCACGTAGAAAAGTGTAACGAACAATCTGTTATTGATCATGTGGGACTCGCATGGTTTTGTATTACAGATTGATGCTTACTTAGGGAATTCAAAAGATAACTTGCATTAAACCACAAATTTAAAAGGGTAATAAAATGTTTCCAGTAAGCTTACTGGTAAAAACGGCGAAGGCGAGCAGCGTGCCAGGTGTTCTTAATCAAGCTGCCGTCCGAATGAGCTAACTTGTAAGTGCCCGGTCGAACCACTTCGCTTACCACATAAGGGCCTTCCCAGTTGGGCATAAGTTTGCCTTGTTTTGTGGGCATTGATGTGGCCAATTCTCGAAGCACTAAGTCTCCGATTCGGAATGATCTCTTTTTTACTCCCGAATCGTAGTGTTGTGCTGCTTGAAGCTGGTACCTTAAGTTCCTTTGGTGAGCTGCTTCCCTTTCTTCTTCGAGTAAGTCCACATTCGCTCGGAGACCACATTCGTTTGTCTCTATGTTGAAAACTTGTGTTCGGTAAGATTCTAGGCAAACTTCGACTGGCAAAAGAGCATCTGTTCCGAAAGCTAATTTGAAGGGTGTTTCTCCTGTTGATGACCTTGGTGTCGTTCGGTATGCCCACAGAACCCATGGTAACTCTTCGGCCCAAAGTCCTTTGGCTTCTCCCAGCCTTTTCTTTATTCCGTCGAAGATAATTTTGTTTGCAGCTTCGATCGCCCCGTTTCCCTGGGGATGTCCGACCGAACTGAATTTTTGCCGAATCCCGAATTGAGCTAAGAATTTTCTGAATTTGCTTCCGATGAATTGGGTTCTGTTGTCCGATACACATACCATAGGGATACCGAATCTTAATATTACTTGTTCTAACATGAACTTCTTTGCTGCTTCTTCGGTAATGGATGAAAGTGGTCGGGCTTCTATCCACTTGGTCATGTAGTCGATCGCCACAATGCAGTACTTGGTTTGTTTGGTACTGGTGGGCAAAATCCCTACAATATCAACCGCCCACATAGCAAATGGAATGGGGCTAAGGATTGAAGACATCTCCTCGGGTGGTTGCTTCGGTATGGTGCTGAATAACTGGCATTGTATACATCTTTTGGCATATTCGGTCGCGTCCTCCTTCATTTTTGGCCAGAAAAACCCTTGCCTTAGAATTTTGAGGGCCAAAGACCTTCCTGCTAGATGTTCTCCGCAAATTCCCTCATGAACTGTTTCGAGGGCTAAAACCTGTTCATCTTTGTTTAAACATCGAAGAAGGGGTTGCGTCACCGATCTTCTGAACAAACGGCCTCCAACCATAGTATAATTGTCCGATCGATGTTTTACCTTCTGTGCCTCCCTTCGTACGAGTGGCAAAGTTCCTTTCTCTAGGAATGCTCTGATTGGGGTCATCCAGTTGGTTCCTTGGTGAATTTCCATGCATTGCTTTTTGTCTATCGAAGGAGTCTTTACTTCGGTCAGATAAATTGACCCGTTGAGGTTTTGGGTTTCTGCCGAGGCTAACCTTGATAGAGCGTCCGCCCGATTGTTGTTCTCTCTTGCTACCTGATTTAATTCGAATGATTCAAATAGTAGAGATTTCTCGCGTACCTTAAGGGCGTAGGCCTTCGTTCGGGGATCTTTTTGTCCATACTCTCCTGTGAAATGTTTTACCACCAACATTGAGTCGCTGAATGCTCTTAGGTGCTTAACCTCCAAATTTCTCGCCAAATCTAGGCCTGCCAGAAGTGCTTCATATTCGGCCTCATTGTTCGTTAAAAGGAAAGTGAACCTGATAGCTTTGCATATTTCGAATCCTTCTGGGCTTGTTAAAATTAAACCGGCCCCACACTTTTCTTTGGCGACCGACCCGTCAACGAATAATTTCCATTTTCCTGGTGCCGGAATTAGTTGTTCTTCGGGAGTCAAATCCTTCGGTTCCGAAAATGAGCATTCTACCATAAAATCTGCAAGTGCCTGGGCTTTGATCGCAGTTCTTGGTGTATATTCCAGGTCGTGCTCTCCAAGTTCAATTGCCCAGGCTACCACTCTGCCCGATGCTTCTGGTCTTTGTAAGATTTTCTTCAAGGGTTGGTCTGTTACTATTTTGATCGTCCTTCCTTGGAAATAGTGTCTTAATTTCCTTGCTGCCATTACCAATCCGTAGGCGAACTTCTCTGCGTTCGGATATCTAATTTCTGCATCTTTGAGAATATGAGAAACGTAGAACACCGGATGCTGGTTCCCTTCGTGTTCTTTGACTAACACTGCTTCGAGCGTTCGGTTGTTCACAGCTAAGTACAGCTGCAAAGTTTCTTTCGGATCGGGCCTCATTAGGAGTGGGGCTTTTACTAGATATTCTTTAACTTCCTCAAATGCTTTTTGGCAATTGGGCCCCCACTCGAAGTTCTTGGGTCCCCGAAGTACTTCAAAGAATGGCAAGGCCTTTTCGGCCGATCTGGAAATGAACCTCCTCAGGGCGGCTAACCGTCCAGTCAGCTTTTGAATATTCCTGATCGTCTTCGGTGCTTCCATATCGATGACCGCTTTGATCTTTTCTGGGTTTGCCTCAATTCCTCTGGCGCTAACCATATACCCCAAGAATTTTCCGCTGTTGACTCCGAACGTACATTTGTTCGGATTTATCCTCATGTTGTTTTCCCTGAGCGTTACAAAACATTCTCTTAAATCTTCAGCGTGGTCCTTAAAGAGAGATTTGACAATCATGTCGTCCACATAACACTCCATATTCCGACCGATTTGAGCTTTAAATACTTTGTTGATCATTTTTTGGAAAGTGGCCCCTGCGTTCTTCAGTCCGAAGGGCATTTTCATGTAAGCATAAGTGTCGTTCGGTGTGATGAACGCTGTCTTTGGTATGTCTTCGGTGTTCATGGCGATTTGGTGATATCCCGAGAACGCGTCCAAAAAACTGAGTATTTGATGCCCCGAGGTTGCATCTATCAGTTGATCAATGTTCGGTAGAGGGTAGTGATCCTTCGGACAGTGCTTACTTAAGTCGGTGTAGTCCACACACATTCTCCATTTGCCGTTGGACTTTTTAACCACAACCACGTTCGCCAACCAATCTGGGTAGTCTATCTCTTCGATGAATTTTGCCTCTAGCAATTTTTCGACTTCGGCCTGAATGACCTTCTATCTTTCCATGGCAAAATTTCTCTTTTTCTGTTTCACGGGCTGGACTTCGGTTTTTACGTTAAGACAATGTTTGGCTACCGATGGATCCAAACCCGGCATATCTTCGGGATTCCGTGCAAATACATCGTGGAACTCCCTAATGACTTTCTCCTTCAGTTCTGGCTCCATGTTCTTTCCTATCTGAATCATCTTCCCCGCTTGGCCTACGTACAATTCAACTTCTTCGGTTTCGACAACCGGTTCGGCTATCGGATTTGACAGGTCGGCTCCAAATTTCTCTAACTCGATATTCAGTAGTTGGTGACTGCCTCCTGTTTCGGCCTCATTTCTTCTCCTTTTCCCCGCTTCGGTCATTTCGACATCTTTTTCCTTCTCTAGGTCTTCCAACATAATGATTCGTGCGACTTTTTGGTCGCCTCTCATTTCTTCGCTCCCGTGTTCGGTTGGAAATTTCAATTTCAAGTGGGGGATAGATGATACAGCTTGGAATAGGGATAAAGTCGGTCTTCCCAGGATCCCATTATACGGGCTGTCGACTCTAACAACGTAAAATTTCGCTTCTTTCACCGCTGTGAATGGTGCTTTCCGCAATAAGACGTTCAGTGTTATAGTTCCTTCGATCGGTACAGGTTGATTACCGAAGCCGTATAGCGGTGCTTCATGGCATGGCTCTAGTTGTTCGCCCCCCAAGTTCATTTTGCAATAGGTCCGGTGATACAAGATGTTGACTGAACTTCCTTCGTCGACCAAGACTTTCCAGATCTTGTTCTCCCCTATCACCGGATTTATAACAAGTGGGTCTTCATGTGGCCATATCACGTCTTCGAAATCGTCCTCCGTAAATGAGATCGGAAGTGGTTGTTTGGCTGCAGTTGATTGGTAAAGGTTGTAGATTTGCCTGGCATACCTCTTTCGGGCTGACTTGCTGTTCCGATCCAGTATGGTTCCTCCGGAGATCGTTCGGACTTCGCCTCTGTACTTTTCAGATCCTTCGGCTTCCTTGTCTTCTCTTTTTCTCTCTTTCGGTCCGAGTTTGTTTCTCAGATCTTCGACGAATTTGGTCAATTCTCCGTCTTTTATCATTCTCTCAATTAATTTCTTCAAGTGGTAACACTCGTCAGTGTTATGACCTTTATCCTGATGATATTCACAGTGTCTGTTTTCGTCCCTTCTGTTTTCAGGGGTCTTTAGCCTGGGTGGTCGAACGAACCCGGGCTTACCCTTTATTTCATGGAGAATTTTTGAGATGGGTGTGTTGAGTGGTGTGAATACAGCATTATCTCTATCCCGCCTTCGTTCGGCCCCTTTATCAGGCCTTGTGTCATTCAATCTACTTTTAACATCGCCTCGACTCCTTCGGTCGTCTCTTCTGTCATTTCTCCTATCGTCCCGATCGGAGACATTTTTCTTACTTTCTTTGTATCCCCCGATCGATTCAATTTTTCTTCTAATTGCTTCTCCCCTAAGATAAATGTCGTTCAAATTTTTGGGAGGTACATCGTAGAGTGAGGATCGGAGTTTCTTGCCTTTAACGGGGTCTAGGCCGGCCGCAAGGAATCCTGCCGCCTTTATTCTATCAAAATTGGTGACCATTCCAGCCTCCTCTTTGAATCTCGCCAAGTAATCACCTAGATCTTCGTTCGGCCCCTGTCTGCAATGAATCAGGGCCTCTGTATCTTTCTCTCTTCGGCACAAATGAGAGTAGTGCCTCAAAAATTTCTTCTTGATTTGTTCGTACGAGCCGATCGACCTGGGTCTGAGCGATCGATACCACATGGACGCGTTTCCTTTGAGATAGGTTTTGAACATTTTGCAAAGCATCATATCACAATGTCCCATACCAGTCATGAGTGATTCGTACTTCTCACAGTGGTCTTCTGGGTCGCCTTTTCCGTTGAAATCGTGCATTTTTGGAAACTGCCTTCCGGGTGGTGGCCGAAACTGTTCTACCTCTTCGGTGACTATAGGTTCATGGCTGATCTTTTTCTCTCCGAACATGACTTTCTCTAGCCTTCGGATTCGGTCGTCAGTGTGGGGGCCTTCTTCCGAATCGGATGAGTCGAGTACCTTCGATCGGGTACGTTTTGAATAAGATTCGGACTGTTCAGATTCATCATCGTCGTTCCTAATTCGTTTTTCTCTCCGATTTTCTTCGAGCTCTGGGTCTTCGGCCTCGATGGCTTCACGAAGTGACTTCTCCTGCAGCTCGATTTCTTCTCTTCGGAGCCTTAGGCCTTCTAGCCTCAAACGATCGGCCTCCCTTCTTTTTGCCATACGTTCAGTTTCTTTGTTCTTATCCATCTCCTTATGCTTCTCCTTTGCCTTTTGCTACTCTCTCCATTTCGCGAGCATCTCTTGTTGTTCCTCAGGAGTTGGCATATCTCCTTCTTCATCAAAGTTTAGCAGCCTTGGGGGAATGGGTGGGGTTGTCCTCGGAAATATAGGAGGAACGGAACGACTGTTTCCAGCCACGGTGCTGCTATCATTGATGGGTGTTTCTTCAATCGTCATAGTTTTCTGGTAGGTCTTTTAATACGAGTATATCTCTACGTTCCCACAGACGGCGCCAAATGTTACGACCAATTTTCTCCCAGGCTTCGTTCGGTAGGACCTGCATAAAGAGAATGCGAGGGTGGAGCCCCCCGATTCACCTCCGGTGTGAGAATAAGTTAGTCGGTTTTTTGTAAGGTAATTTGAACGTAGAGAATTTGTATTGTTGTGTGTGTAGTTCTGGATTTTATGAACAATCTTACCTCCTTTTATACTTATTTTTCTTTGCAGTTGTTGAGATGTAGATCTGCTTTCCAGAGTATCAAATATTCTTTGGATCATGGGGCCATGTGACCGTTTAAAGGTAAAATACCTTTCATCATGGCCACGGTCGGCCATTGATAGCCATGTGACCGTTCATGTAGAACAGGTTGTTTTATTCCTTGGGCTTAACATTGGGCCATTGGTTCGGCCCATTAAGAGATTGGACCTCTAACAAATATAAAAAAGAATATAGGGATATGGGGATGAAAAATGGGGAATGAGATGTAGAAAATTTTTGATAATTTTGGGAATTTACTATTTTTGTTTAAAAATTTACTATTTTTAGTAAATTTTTGAGGATGGAGATGGGGAACACAATGTGAATGCTCTAAGAACTGAAAATATTTTGCATTTGGGCCAGGCACTTTTTATCGCGTGGAAAACGTGCACACTATCGCATCAACTTCTTTGAAAAAGCTACATTAATACTACTATTGTCCACAGACCACAAGTTACAAAGTTTTATTTATCTTCATTTTTACTTGTCCTAGACTGGCTAAATATGATATCAACTTAGAGCATCTCCAACGGTGTTTTGTAAAATGATTGGCTAAATATTGATTATGTAAAATTTACTGAACCTGTAACGTGTTTTACTCCAATGGGATTGACTATATTGGTTGGCTATATTTTAAAAATGGTATGTTATTATTATTTCAAGTTGTTAAAAATAGAATGTATTATTTTTATATGGTAATTGATGATGTGGAGTTAAACTACAGGTTGCTAAAGGTTCGACAAATATAGCCAACCTATTGTGGTTATCTATATTTTTACCTAAGAGTTTTGTCTCATTGGAGTGGACAAAATTTTACAAATTTTCTATATATCTTATTTAAGGTAATTTATTTTGAATTTTACCTAAGGGCTTTACACCATTGGAGATGCTCTTATAAGTTACTTATTGATCAAAAAAAAAAACTTATAAGTTACTTATTTCGGAAAAAATTTCGTATTTACATACATTTTTTTAGATAAAAATGTGTATGGAGAGTTCAATATTCGTTATCTTGCAAAAATAAGTTACTTATTTCATAAAAAAGTACATATTTCCTAACTTTTTCCGAAATAAGTAACTTATTTCTGAAAAAATAAGATTTTCCAAACGGACACTAAATCTACCTCAATTCACAAAGTTTTCATCGCCACATTAGCAGTGACAGGGTATCATAGGCAACATCGCATGCGGTTAATGATAATCCATGACAAAGTATGGCCGTGATTATTAATACTATAAATGGTACACTATAAAGGCACTCCCCGACCCCCAAGTTCGGGACGGGACGGGAAATAAAATATTCTCCGTTAGGGATTGGAACGGGTTCGGGAAGTAGGTAGGGATTCGGGGATTGGGAGGGAATTGCACTCCCCAATCCCCCGACGCCCCTCCCTAAAAGGCACACTATAATCACGCCCTTTTCTTTTAGCAAAAGATCAAACTCACATCACCTATTTATTTTGAATTTATTAGCGCAACTGCACAAACAGGCCAGTCGTGTTTTATTCAATGAGTTCCTACCTAATCCAGAGACAAGTTTTCAACCAGAGTACAAATTACAAAAATGACGACAATATCCTCTCAAAATTACTGGACAGAAACACCTCCTCCTGAGGCTGAGGCGGCGACACCACCATTACAGTAATTAAAGCCATACCAGATATTAGGTGGAATGTAAGTATTGTAATAAAACGTCACCGCCTTGGTATAGTACCCGTACACTTGAACATATTCAGGCATCCATCCATCGTATCCACTCCTGTACAAATACACATAACATATCGGATATGTGCACGGTCCGTACACTGTAAACGTATCCGCGGAGCATCTCTCGAATGTTCTCGTTGACGGATCGTCTAATCTCGGAGCGTAAACCTAATCATATTCAATTAATTAATTGATTGCAAATCGAATTGAATATAATTAATTGAATTGAATAAGGTGAGTTAAAGTAAATTCAAGTGCCTGATTGCCGTAAGCATCGCCGAAGGAGAGACTGATTTGATCTCTGGTGTATCTAGGAGAAGAGCAGCTTGTGGAGATTCTCACTGTGTAGGAGCAGCTTCTGTCGTTCTGTATATACAAATATATTACTAGTTATAAGCAATTGCAATTGAAAGTGAAAACATGTGAGTATAAAGTATACGTACAGAAGTATGTATGTATAGGTATGTACCTGGGAAGTGGTGTTGATTTTGAAGGAGGATAGAGCTGGTTGAGGCAGGGGAACAATTGAAGAAGATGTAGCTTGGGAGAAGCTGAAGAGAAAGAACAAGTTGAAGAGGAGAAGAAAGGAGAAAAGCAAGTGTTTCATCTCCATTTGGATTTACAAGTCTGTGATGTGAGTAGTTTCCTCAATGTCTATCGGAGATGGATAGATAGATATACAGGAACAGGAGGAGACCGGGGACTTTATATAGAGACAAAGGAGGTGTAATTTACATTTACATACTGCAATAACATAATTACAAAAATATTCAAATTTTTTTAAAAAAATATAAATAGCTAAGTTCAGACATTTTTTCACAAAAATACTTTCTAGAAATAAATAATTTGTAAAAATGTCATCTTCTTTATAAATACAACCAGATGCAACCAAATGTAGTTGTTTGCAACCACATTCTACGTAATTATACATACAAATTAACATGAGAATTTAGATTTATTATACAAATAAAATGATATTTTTTTCTTTAAAAAAAAAAATTTCAAATATTTTGAGAATCTATACTATTATATAAAAGCCGAAACATTAAAAGTTTGGTTCAACGGTACCTATTGAATTTATCTAATTACCCTTACTCAATTACAGATTTACTAACTAATCAATTTCTTTTTTCAGGTTACACATATTATCTTTTCTATTTTCAAGAAATAAATAATTTCCTTTTGCAGGTAAAATACAATATCTTTCATATTTTATCTAACTAAAATTTCTCATTTATTAATCAATTTTCTTTTTCAGTTTAAACATATAATCTTTTCTATTTTTCAATAACTAAATAATTTCCTTTCTCATTTAAAATAGAATATCTTTTACATTTTATCTAACTAAAATTTCTCATTTACTATTATATAAAAGCCGAAAATTAAAAATTTGGTTCAACGGTACCAATTGAATTTACCTAATTACCCTTACTCAATTACAGATCTACTAACTAATCAATTTCCTTTTCCAAGTTACACATATTATCTTTTCTATTTTCAAGAACTAAATAATTTCTTTTTCCAGGTAAAATGCAGTATCTTTTATATTTTATCTAACTAAAATTTCTCATTTATTAATCAATTTCCTTTTTCAGTTTAACCTTTTCTATTTTTCAATAACTAAATAATTTCCTTTTTCATTTAAAATAAAATATCTTTTACATTTTATCTAACTATAATTTCTCCTTTTTAAAAACACTACGAGCAATTTTGTTTAATAAAATAACATAATTATATATAATTACTATTAACTAATCAATTACCTTTTTCAGTCAAAACACATTACCTTTTCTCTTTTCTCTAACTAAAATCTCTTTTTTTTCCAATTATATCATGGACGGTTATCTTTTTCAGCAAAACACGTTGCCGTTTTTCTTTCTTCTTACTAAAACCTTCATTTTTTTTAATTATATTACAGGCGTTTCTATTTAATAAAAAAATTAATATAATACTAATAATTAACCAATTACCTTTCACCTAAAAATAACATAATTATATATAATTATTATTAACTAATCAATTACCTTTTTCAGTCAAAACACGTTACCTTTTCTCTTTTCTCTAACTAAAATCTCTATTTTTCCAATTATATCAGGGACGGTTACCTTTTTTCAGCAAACCTTTTTTCTTTCTTCTTACTAAAACCTCCATTTTTCTAATTATATTACATGCATTTCTATTTAATACAAATAAAATAATAATATTATAATACTAATAATTAACCGATTACCTTTTCAGCTAAAATATATCATCTTTTCTATATTTTCTAATTACATTCCTTTTTTTTTTTCTAGAAATATAATAGGTAGCGTTAATTTCTCATTTTCTAAAAACTATGAACAATTTAATTTCGTAAAATAACATAATTAAATTATAATTACTATAAACTAATCAATTAATTTTTTCACATAAATCATGCACGTTACTTTTCTATTTTCTCTAACTAAAATTTCTTTTTTTTTTCAATTATATCACTGACGATTCTATTTAATAAAATAAACTAATAATATTATAATATTATTAATTAACCGATTACTTTTTCCAGCTAAAACATATCATCTTTTCTATATTTTCTAACTAAAATCCCTTTTATAATAGAAATACCACAAACAATATTATTTTCTCATTTTCTAAAAACATTACGAACAATTGTATTTAGTAAAATAACGTAATTCAATTATAATTACTATAAACTAATCAATTACCTTTTTCACCTAAACATATAACCTTTTTAATTTTCACTAATTAATTTTTCTATTTTTCTATTCATACCATGGACATTCTATTTAATAAAATGAAGTAATAATTTTATAATTAGTAATAATTAATTGATTATTCTTTTTAACTAAAACCTTTCATTTTTTCTATATTTTCTAACTAAATCCCTCCTTTTCTAGAAATATCACGAATAACATTTATATATTTATTATCAAATCATCTCATATAAAAAAGTAAGATTCCAAAATTCATGTTTAAAAAAAATTAAAAAATGATAATTTTGATAAATATTCGAGAATGTGTTCACTTCCATTTTCCGAAACAAAAAAATCCAGAAATATATACGCTGAAATTAACTGTTTCCTAAAATGGAAAATTGAAGAATAAGGATCGGTTTATTTCCAATAAAAACATTTACTACAAGTTTTAGGTTTAAAAGTTATTACAATTAAGAAAACATGTTTAATCTTTAAAAAAGGGCATGTTTAGGTTGTACATTTTTGAAACTGAGGAAAATGTAAAACAAGGTTCAAGTAGACAATCAAAACTAGGGCTGCACAACTTTCCGGTCTGGACCGGTAAATTAGACCGGATCGGGTCTATCAGTCCAAGGATCGGACCGGACCGAATATAATCGGTCCGGTCCCCGGTCCGTAAAATCAAAAAAATCCGGTCTTCGGTCCGGTCCGGTCCGGTCCAAACCCTGAAAACACCCGGTCCAGACCGGATCGGACCGAATTTTATGTATATAGTTAATTTTACACTATTTTGTCTTTTAAATTATATAGTTTAATGATTAAATATTCACACATAACATATTTTAGTGATCCAAATTGGTAAATAATAAATTTATGAAATAGTATATATAAACACTATAATATAAATGATTAAATTTCATATTTCATACTATATATAATTTATAATTACGTTTACAAATTAATGTTAATTTACAAATAATATGACATTTACTTATTTTTAAATTTAAATTAACTTACCAAGTAATTTATTAATTTATAAATCAACAAAGAATGACAATTAAATTATAAAAATTATTTTTTTATAAAATATTAACTAACCGGTCCAAACCGGTCCGGTTCCGGTCCGGTCCGGTCTGATCCCAAAGACCGGTTATGACCGGTCCGGTCTCCGGTCCATGAATTCAATAAAATCCGATTTTCGGTCCGGTCCGAGTCGGTCCGGTCCGGTCCGGTTTTGGACCTTTGTGCAGCCCTAGTCAAAGCAAGCAGAAAAAGTTAAAATTTTGTAGCGATAGAATATTCTGAATTTTAATATTTTAAACGATAATATAACTTGGAGATGCATATATTTTATTATTTTTAATTTTTTTATTTTATAAATTTTTCAAGTGTTCATCAATTTATATTTATATGTTATAAATTATTTGATAACTCATTTCTTAAATTGTATCCATATGTACATTTTGAGAAAATTTTGTACTGAGTTTGACTTATTCAATAAATTATTTTTTAGATCTTGCACATATATTCATGTTTGTGTAGAGTTCATACTTTTATTTTGACTTAACTTTAACTACAATAAAATGAATAAATCTAAATTCATACTTTAACTACCATTAATGGTTTTATGTATGTTAAACCTATTAAAAATTGCATGAGCAATTTTTTATATTTTGATAAATTTATTAATATGATTGAATATATAAAATATTATTTAAATAATAAAACTAAATTAAAATTTCAAGAACTAAATTTGTTAGTAGATATATAAATTATTGCATAAATATAATAATTTAAAATTTAAAACAATTAAATTTTTTATATTATATTAATAATTTATTTTATTCAAATGAAAATATATATGATGTCATATGCGTAACATAAATTATAATATAATTTTATTAAAAAACATGATGTTTTATATTTTATAAAAATATGATCGATTCTCCTCTCTCCCTTCTACCCTAGCCTCCATTAAAGTTTTTTGAGGGGGCTTCCATCGGGTTTCACCGGTGGAAAGCCCCAATTCAATTCATTTTTCGTTTGTCTTGCTTTCTTTCCTTTCAATAAAGTTCCCAATTTATTTGGGTTTCAGTTATTCCCAATTTATTTGGGCTGTGTTTGCCTCTCCTTGTGAGAGTTTGGTTTTTGTTTGGATTGAATTTGGGAGTTTTCCATGACCGAGGTTATAGATCGGCAAGTTTTTCAGGATTTTGATTCAGAGATGAAGGCTACTATGGAATCGCATCTATGGTCGTCGGTCCAGAACAGTTCGATGATTGCAGTAAAAACATGTATATATCAATTATCTTCAAATCGCTTGGTTGCCTTTAGAAAGGATTCAACAGCGATCCCCTTAAGCGTCTGTTCTTGCTATTATTTTTGTAGATGCCGTATGGCTTTTGATTAATGGATTGATTTCTTTTTGTTCAAAAAAAAAATATGATCGATTGTGTCTAATTAATTGAACCTAATAATAGATCACAAGTAGGCTGCGAGTTATTGGATACCCAATAACGCTTGATATCAATAGTTATCTTTGAATTTTTTTTTTCCAAAGAATATATGTATTTTACATGCACTTTTTAAAAAATATTTCTTAACATAAAAAAAATTCATTCATAGTTATGCACCCAAAAGATATATGTAAATTTTCAAAAAACCCAATATCGAGTGAACATTTCATTATATATTATGGGAAATGTTATTTCCAGAGCACTTTTTTAATTTTCAGAGCTATTTGTCACTTATTGTATTAGAATATGTTACATATTATGAATGCAAACGAATATACAACACATATTACTCTAGAAATAAAAAAATGCTCTGAAAATAACATTTCCATATATATTAGGATTTATGATTGATTGTTTAGAGGAAAACTTAACTATGTAAATCATAAGTTATGAAAAAAACTTATTGTAATGATCAATCCTCAAGTTTATATTCCTGAAAGTACAAAATAAAAGTGTTGCCAACCTTCTTTATTTGACAACATAATTACAACAACAAGAAGTTTGTCAAGAAGTCCATTGGCGGAAACTTGAGACGACATCTTTACACCTTTTTGACAGCAAGATTGACAAGTCACGACATCCTAATCCTCTTAATAGCATCATTCGGGTAAAAAGCACGCCATTAACACTTGAATATTCCTAACAACATCTTATGCAAAAAAAAGTCAATGTTTTAAGATGAGGAAGCATTTGAATTAGGGAATCTAGCCAAATGGGTCACAGATAAAGAAAGTCACTGTCTTAAGATAAGAAAGCATTTGAATTAGGGAATCTAGCCAAATGGGTGACGGATGAGTTGTAACAAGTTTTGGTGCATAAGGGGGACCTTAAGAGAGAACAAGCAAAGTTTACCAATTCAAGTGTATGCAAAAACAACACCAACTGAGATTGTGCAAATACAAGGTGCAAAGGTGGTGCTAGTCACAAGCACAAGGTACAAGGGCACATACTAGGTCGTGCAAGGCATGGGGCGAGGTGCATGGGTGTTGGCACGAGGCACCGGGTGCAGTCGCAAGATGCAAGGAGCAAACCGAAAGGGCTGCTAGTCGTTGGGTATTTGGAAGCTGAAGGCACTTGATGAGGACATCAAGCTCTTCAAGTGGGGATGGTTTGTTACGAGTCTGAGGGTAGACGCTCATGACTGGGTTTGGGTTGAGGGCCCTGTGCGCCAAGTGAGCACCAAGGCGCGGGGTGGAGGCACAAAGTTAGTCAAAGAAAATGGGTGGGGCACCCAAGGACCGTGTAAACAAAGGTTAGGCCAGGAGTGCACATGGAATGTGAGCACAAGGCACCAAGTGGTAGACTTGAGGAACTTGATGATGTTAGGGCGCTAAGTGGCAAACTTAGGGGTTGAGATGAAGTGGGCATTTGAGGCACTTACACGGATTGAGCTTGTATAAGGCATGAAGCATTCAACCAGGCACAGACATAGAGAATGTGGGCTTGAGCAGAGGCAGTGAGGCAAAGCTGGGCCAGAATTATATAGTTGGGCCAGGTTCGAAGCAAGATGCAAATGAGAGACTTGGGTCAAGGTGTAGGGTGTAGATGGGCTTATCAGATTTGGGATAAGACCATATCTTTGGAGATCATTCTAGAGGAATCAATTAAGGATTGCAATCATCTACAAGAAGGGAAAGTCTATCAGAATCAAAGATATGATCTGGGTGGATCTTCTATGGGAGGAAAGGCAATCAAGAAGATTGAGGATATCTTGAAGATCTCAGGCAAAGATGGAAAGTATGGTTGGGCTTAGCCTAGCCCAAAGCCCGTAAAGCTACCTATATAAGGAGGAGCTTCTTCATTCTCATTAATTCATTCATACACAAAGGGAGCATCAGAGAGGGAGAGCACTAGAATAGTTCTGAGTGTGAGAGCTGTTGTAGTGAGGATTATTGTAAGCACTCTTCGTGGGAAGAGCTAGCAACTAGAAGGTAGATAGCCAAATCATTGTAAGGCATCAGGCCTAAGTTGTTAGGGTCCTTTTTGAGGTAATAAAAAGGTTGGGGAAACCCGTAAATCGTGTGTCTCTTTCCATTCGAGCTATCTTGTGCTACTAACCATCTTGCAGGTACTTGGGACCCATTTGGCCAGGGGGCACCAAGGGTATTGGTGGGCACCAAGGGTTTTGGTGGGAATCACGAAGGTGAAAAATTAGTCGTTGATTGGCGCTTTCGCAAGCCTCCGTGACAATTGGCATCAGAGCCTAGGTTTCATCACCATGGTTGGTCAAACACAGGGAGATCGAATCTCAAAGTTAGAAGAGCTAGTTTGAGACTGTTTGCACTAAATCACGCAAACGTACGTGGTCACAAGTAATATATGAATAAGTCAAGTTCGTTCCCACAGAGATCTGGTTATGGTTTTAATTCAGTAGATGTACCTATGCAACAATGTATGATTATTATTCACTGCTAAGACAAATAACAATTTTGGTTTTAATAAACTAAATTAACTAAGAAGTAAACTAACAAACTAAGAATTAACTAACTAACGAGAATTGGAATCGAATTACTTCTGCAAAATAAACCATGGGATCCCAACTTCATTAAATACTTCGCTTAGATCTGACGCATTTAATCACTATATGCAATGGTTATGATATCTGATCAGACAACACGAAACAAGTACACGCTACCTCTCAGTATACGTATACCAAACTATCCATACATCCACAAAAGAGATAGAAGATGAATAGACACCAATTATGCTTAGACCCTATATGTCTATAGAATTTGAAAACATAACGGTTGAAGAGCAAGTTATCCATAATGATCACATAGGGTAATATAAGTATTATCATCTCATACTACGAATCATGTTGATAAATAATCATGAACCTATGCTAGCATGGCAAGTTCTAAATCTCAAGATCCACTTTCACTTCACAAGAGATTAACAAATTAGATGTTAGCTACGCATCTAACAATTAAGCATAACCATACGAGGATATCAGATATACATCACACACGGATCTTTAAAGCATCAAGATACTAAAGCTCCATAAATAAATCCATTAGAATCCCATGACAACGATTAGTTCATAATCGAACCGCTCGTCATCATGGGATCTGATGAAACCATGATAAAAACAAAGTATGAAAAGATACAAATAAACCTAAGTAATTGATATGTATTGGTTATCTAAATTACAATGGTAGGATGTGTTTATATAGGCTCTAGAAGTCTTGCCCAGCAAGAAATTCCCCAAAATAGAGTTAAAATAGAATTTCTCCAAAATACGTTTCCTAAACTGATTCTGTTTTTAAGAAAATTCATAGCTGACTTTTCTTCAGTATTTCTGGACCGTTCCAGCTGTAATTGGACCTCTGGACCACTTTAGAATGATATAGAATCTCTTTAGCTTTGCGTGGACAGTAAGATCGTCCAAAACGGACTTCTAGAACTCAAGATATGGCCAAAATCGTAAAAAGGGCAAAACTGTAATTTTTCAGTGACTTCTGGCGCACCCTGCACGAGATTGGAGCAGTCTGCACGAGCGCAATCTGCAATAAAACATCAGTTCTGGCGCAGTCTGCCCAAAATCTGGCGCAGACTGCCTGGCTGCAATCTGATGGAATTTTTTCTGCATTATTTCTTCGTTTTTCAGCCTTTTCTTCCCGTTCCTTTTGCATGAGCTTCCGTCTTTAATCCTTCTTGACTTGTATACTTCTTGGTAGCTGACATTAGCCTCCATTCTTTATTCCATATCATAAATCAACTCCAAAATGATGGAAACTTCACCATTAATCGACATTTCTTCAACCCTGCACAATTAAGCAAAACACATCAAAACTACGACAAACTTGAGGCCAAAGCAATCAATTTAAGCCGATTTGGAATGCTCTAAATGGATATAAAATCCATGTATCACACCCCCAAACTTAAACCGATGCTTGTCCTCAAGCATAAACAATTACAAGCTATCTAACTAACTAGTACCACTTCCGTAGGTGAACACGGTTGCATTTGGCATATGCAACAAGCCCTTTAAACCCCTAGGCAACCCTAGTGGACGAGTAAGGTCTCGTGAGGGCCTATAGCGAATGTACCCACAAAATCCATTTAACCTAATGCAATGCAACTAATATGAAAAATGCAACTAATCTAGTACTAATATGTTAACTCGAATAACTTGTAGAAGGGGGGGTTGAATACAAGTTATATAATCGTGTCAGATTTTTGCTTGATTATATGAACAAGAATAAACGAATGAATCAAACTCTTGTTTGTATTAATAAGATCAAATACAAACTCTACCAAATGTGTACAATACCTTTAGCAGCTGCTGACAATGCAAATCTCTCTCTCTGTTTGTTTCGAACTCTCGAATACAAACCTTATACAGAGCTACGCACACGAACTCACAACTTCGTCGCTCTTTTACAATGATATTGAGAGAGTATTTATAATGCTACCTATCAAC
Organism: Kitagawia praeruptora; assembly: GCA_037693485.1. Taxonomy (NCBI): domain Eukaryota; kingdom Viridiplantae; phylum Streptophyta; class Magnoliopsida; order Apiales; family Apiaceae; genus Kitagawia; species Kitagawia praeruptora. The sequence goes on from CM075350.1 coordinate 104,242,047, forward strand.
TAATAACAGAAAGATATAATCTATACATGACAATGTTCTGCCTTCTAGTCGATAGTTTCCTTCAATAGAAAAACTCTTTCCTTCATAATGTCTTCTTGCTTGTTCTTCAAACAACGATCCTGTTTTATAGCACTTGCCAGTTTCTGTAGTATCTATAATGACATCATCAGTAACATGACTGATATCAGGATCTGTACACTGCATCAGTATCTGATCAACCATCAGTATTGGACCGTCATCAGGATTTGCTCTCTGTTCCTGACATGTAGTCTCCGATACACTGTTCATTCCTGACTAAACTATACAGACAACTGTCTTACACATAAAACCTATATACAGTGCTAAATCCTTTATAAGATCAGGATTACAAGAAGTATAATGTGTAAATTCTATTCTTAACATCACAACTTATGAATTATTCCTAACAATCTCCCCCTATTTATGCTTTATAATCTGAAGCATAAATCTAAGTTGTGGATGTCAAAACATATAACAATACAACCAGAATAGAATTTATGAATGTAGAATTATGAAGTTTAAGTACCTCCTTCTCAGATGTAGACGCTTATCTAGTACTTAGAAGAAAGAATTTTAACTATTAATGATGCTCTTCCTTTACCTCTTCCTAGCTGAGATTCACCACTGTCACTCCTGGTTCTTCTTTTTACTACCCTTTGTCTGATCTTTATCTCCCCCAGCTTTATCATCCTCAGTCTGGTGGTGTTGTTGTTGTCTTTGAATTGTCTTTATCTCCCCCTTTTTGACATTAGCAACATTAATTCCAAGAGATTCAGAAACAGAACAAATGAGATTCATAAGAACTGCTTGATTTTCCATAATTGTGACTTGGTTATCTTCAAGTGATTGAAGTCTTGTTTGAATAGCAATTTGAGAATTCTGAATATCTTTCAAAACATCAGAATGAACTTCAATATTGGAAGTGCTTCTAGTATCTTCAGTATCAGAATCAGAAAGAACTGTATCTTTAAGTCTTGTAGAAGAAGTTGCTTGAGTTGTATGATATTCAAGTAATAAAACCTGATTAGAAGTATCAACATCTTCATCTTTCTGTTCTGGAACTGAAACATGATCATCATCTCCTTCACCAGTATTCTGTGTACTAACATCTTCAAATCCTGACTCCTCCTTAGAGTGATCAGAGACTGTTGATGTCTCAATTCTAGCTGATATTGGAAGTACATACAAAGGAACACTAGGATCATTAGGATCTTCATCTGGTACATATGTATCAAGAGATTGCTTTATCCTGGCACCTCTTCTGTTAATGATTTCTGCAAGCCTCTCCTTTTGCTTCTGAGCTTTAACTTCTGGCTTTGCATTGTGATGTGCTAGGTCATTCTTCTGATACATTTTGATGAATGAATAAGTACCAGCATCCATACCCAAATTTTCAGACCAAGATTCAGGAAAAACCTGATCCCAGAAATCAAATGATGGTTTCCTAATTTTCTCTCCCTCACTATGGAGTTGATCATCCATACCCTCATTCTCACTTTGACTTTCTAAAGTCAACACTCTTTCTACCTCACCTTTTGCCTGGTCAGGAGCCAGCCGCTCAAATTGTGGATCTAAGTCCATCTTTTCAACTGTATCACTCAAATTTAGATAAGTGCTCTCATGACCTACAGAAAAATAGAGTTTAGAAGGAGTTTTTATACCTGAACTCACATGGAGAGAGGGTTCCTCATATGGCATGTGGCTTGAGGTTTTCTCCAAGGAGTGAGCTGCTATAGTCTCTGAACCCATACAATCATCTTCTTTCCTTTCAGAAACTACAGGCTCCAGTATACCACTTTCAGGTTCTTTACTAGACTCTGATGTCTTCAGTAATACTTCATTAGACACCATAGTTAGTACATCACCGTCTTTAAGTGTTGTTTGCTGAGACACACCCTCAAGGTGAATAGACTCTGACTGAACAAAATTTGTTTGATCTTCAGAAAAATCAACCAAAGTCATTCCTCCCATATCATAGGGTATCTCACTTGCATTCTCAGTCATCACAGAAGACCTTTCAACATCAGCTATCACAGCTCCTGAGTCATCCTTCCTCTGACTAGATGGTTCTTGTGTTACAGTGACTGTGATCTGATCGTTCCTACTATTCACCACTGGTGCAATAATATCTTCTGTTGACTGCTTTTCTCTATCTACTTCCTCCAGTTGTTCACCTTGAGCTGAAGCATCTTCAATAATTACATCCTTGTCAAATAAATATGCATGAAGTGATTGAAGTGCAACATGCTTCGAGAGTCCAAATTTCTTGACTAATTGTCTTCTGACAGATACATAGAAATACATCTTCATTAAGTCAAGTCTTTGATGTAGAAGTCCATATTCATCTGGAAATAAAAGTTTTGGTACTCTTTCAACCAGAAAATCTAGAACAAGCCTTGACAACTTCACTTTGAGAGAAATTAGTCCTATAGCCAGTCTGTATGATAATGTAGTTTCCCATGAAGAATCAATATCCAGATCTCTCTTGTCAAATACTGACATAGATGTAGCTTGATTTGTAGAAACCTGCATGATATTAGTTGGACTAGACTCTGTGTGTGTAGGTGACAATTGAATCTTTCTCCTTGTTCTCCTGATATAGTGAGCAAAAGATTTATCCTGAGAAGACTCAAGAGGTGTAGACACAGAAGTGATCTTGGGATGAGATCTTTGTTCAATAGACACAGTCTTTTGAGAGACAGTATCCAGTAACTGTTTTCCCTTTTTAAGAACTACAGTCTTTTGGGAGACTGCAGCCTGGCTGTGACTAGGTTTTTCATCTCTTTGTGCTAACAAAGAAAGTTGAATTGCAGCCTTCAATTCTGCTCTCTCAGCAAGAGTTAAATCATCATCATCTTCACTAGAATTACTACTACTACTTGACACAACAAATCTTCTCTTCCTTACAACTGATGTCTTTTGAGAAACACCAGAGGTTGGTTTCTTTGAAACAATAGGCTGTGGATCAAAATTTGGTTCTTGAATTGTTTCAGAGACTATAATGTTTTGGGCTACTTGGGTAGACACAGGTGGGTTCTCCTCCAATTGAGATTCCTGAGCCATTTCACCACAAAAGAAAGAAGAATTGTAGAGAGTAGGAAGATGAGCTTTAAGAATTACCTGAACATGATGTGGATAATGAATTACAGGTATTTCATCTAGATTCTTTTCATTGTCCTTCTTTGTAATGTCAGAGAAAATTCTCTTTTGCTGTTCATAAGAAGAAACACAATGTTCTCTACCAAATCTAGTTTCAACATCAGGAACGAAATGGTTAATAAACAATTGCATAAATCTATGATAATAAACCATTTTCCTGTTTTGATCTCTTAACCCAAGTTTAATACTCATCTGACTTAAGATAATATGACCAATGTTGATTACTCTGTCATAAAGCAAACTATAAGCAATATGTGATGTAACAGAAGTAATTTGCTGAAAAGAACTACATTTGCCAGTAAAACATTTAGCAATTTGATCAAAGTAAAAAGTTACCTAAACACCATGTTATCTAGAGGTCCACTATAACCTAATTCAGACAACATAGTTCTTATATTATCATCAGATGGTACATTCTCATAACTATCAGTAACAGGTAAGCAAAGTACTGAATTAACAACAGATTCAGTAATGTAAAATGAATCTTGTCCTAAATGTAGAACAATCTTACCTGATTGACTCTGAGTAGAATCAATTACCTCAGCATTCTCCCAAGCTTGTGAAACAGCTACTTGATTAATCTGTGGAGATGTTGTCAATGCATAACTTAATGGTCCATACACCAGAAAGTCCATGATTGGATGAAAATCAGATGATACTCCTTCCTTGTTGGTGATAGCTGCAACATGATTGTTTGTCATAAAATCAAAGTCACCAAACTTGAAGGCTACTGATTTAGGTAATCTTCTCTGAGCTGCCATTTTTGATCTGAAAAGAAACTTGAAAAATTCTTGAAATGGATTAGTGATTTTGAAAACTCAAGAGTGATTTTTGCTTTAGAGAATGTAAAATTAGAGAAAGCAATTACACGATTAGAGTTTCAAAACAAATATATTTCACAAATCTTTCAGACCACTATCCCACGTTGACACGTAGATTGACAGGTGTCAGTCCCTGAAAAATGCGGTTACCCATGATTTTTTTTTTAAGATAAAATCCAAAATTGATTTTCATGAAATAAATCAGGGTATAAATAAGCAATACTGATCAGCTTCCTTTTCCTGATGACCTCTCATCAAAATAATCACAAAATGTAATGTGATTTAAAAATATAATTTTCAAATCCTGATGGTCACACATGAAATCCTGACCAATATTATCAGCGACTTAATATGGAGTTTTCCACGTGGCATTTTTCTTTTATCTGAAAAAGAAAATAAACAATAAATCTGAACAGAAAATCAATTGGTTAGATATTTTCAATATTTCTTGAAACAAGAAATACAGTCTCATGCAATAATTAGCATTTGACTTCATAAAAACTTCCAAGTGACTGCTCAGCTTCTCACGTCTTTCTTTAAAAGAACCAAACGCTTTATGCCATTCTCCATAACCTTTCAATTTCTTTTCTTCTCAACAATGCTTCTCAAACCAAAAATCCCTTCAAACCCATTTTCCAGATTTTTCTTGATCGATGAACATCCTGTTCTTGATCATCTCTTTGAACAAATGACTCTTCTCATCGAACTAATCATGAATGGATTGGTTTTCGAAAAAATCCAGAGGTTTCTCCTAGAACATCCATCTGTTGGATACAATCTTCCCCTAACCTCCTCAAAACTTGAGGATGAAGAATTTGGCCGAGAGTCTGAGGTTGATCTTGATGGAGATGCTATTCATTTAAGTTAGCTGCTCTCATTCAAGTCGCCCAGACGAGGAATTCAAGAGCAAATGAGACTTTCATCCCCTGATGGATTTCTTGAGATGCTCCTTATCCTGTTCCTCAGAGTTCATATCAAAGACAAGTATAGAGTAGAAATTTAGACAAAAAGATGATGTATTTCATTTCTATGTAATGATTTCTATTAATGAAAATACAATTTCTTGTTATCTGCTTGTCTTTTGATTTTTGAATGATGTATAAATTATCAGTATGCAAATATCAAAACTTGCTAGCATAGACTTAACATATCACAGAATCAGATTATTACACAAAGTAAACGTCAGAATCTGAAACAATTTTCATAATCCTGATACTGACACAATACTGATGACGTCAGCATCCTGATAACAAATCTAATCCTGATGATTATTAACAAGTCTATCATACTGAAATTTATCAAGGCAATGTGTTATAGCTCAAACATTTAACAATCAAATATAGATCCTGACAGGAGTATCAAGTCTATAAGCTAAGAACAACATACCTTGCTACTTTTGCAGATGTTAAAATCTAAAAATTTAACATTCCTAACTCACTTACTAGTCTACTGAACGTAGTCTCATCAAGTGGTTTAGTTAGAATATCTGCAAGCTGTTTGTCAGTAGGAACAAAATGAAGTTCCACAGTACCATTCTCAATATGTTCTCTAATAAAATGATACCTGACATCAATGTGCTTAGTCCTTGAATGTTGAACTGGATTTTCTGCAATTTTAATAGCACTAGTATTATCACAAAACATAGGAATATTACTAAGTGTCATACCATAATCCAACAACTGATTTCTTATCCAAAGGAGCTGTGCACAACAACTGCCTGCTGCTATGTACTCAGCTTCTGCAGTTGAGGTTGAAACAGATTGTTGCTTCTTGCTTGCCCAAGAAATAAATCTATTTCCCAAAAATTGACATGTACCTGTAGTGCTTTTCCTGTCTATCTTACACCCTGCATAATCAGAGTCTGAATAGCCAATTAGAAAGAAATCAGATTCTCTAGGATACCACAAACCAAGATTTGGAGTTCCTTTGAGATATCTAAAAATTCTCTTCACAGCAATTAAATGAGATTCCTTAGGATCACTTTGGAATCTAGCACATAAACAGGTAGAAAACATTATATCTGGCCTACTTGCAGTTAGATATAACAATGAGCCTATCATGCCTCTATAACTAGTATTATCCACACTCTTCCCTTTAGGATCAGAGTCTAGTTTAGTGGCTGTTGCCATGGGTGTTTTTGTAACTGAACAGTCTTGAAAGTCAAACCTTCTTAAAAGATCTTTGATATACTTTGACTGATTAATGAAAATACCAGTCTCAGTCTGTTTGACCTGCAAGCCTAAGAAATAATTTAGTTCACCCATCATGCTCATCTGATACTTAGACTGCATAAGCTTGCTAAACTTAGCACACAACTTTTCATTAGTAGAACCAAAAATAATATCATCAACATAAACTTGAACTAAAAGCAATTCACCTTTTATCTTTCTAAAGAATAGAGTTTTGTCAATTGTACCTCTTGTGAAGCCATTTTCAAGAAGAAATTTAGACAAAGTCTCATACCATGCTCTTGGTGCCTGCTTTAGTCCATAGAGTGCCTTGTCAAGTTTGTAGACATGATTTGGAAACTTTGGATCAACAAATCCAGGTGGCTGTTCTACATACACTTCTTCATCAAGTTTTCCATTTAGAAAAGCACTCTTTACATCCATCTGGTATACCTTAAATTTTGAATGAGCTGCAAATGCAAGAAACATTCTGATTGCTTCCAATCTTGCTACAGGTGCAAAGGTCTCATCATAATCAATGCCTTCTTCCTGAGAATAACCCTTGGCCACCAGTCTTGCTTTGTTTCTTACAATCATACCAGATTCATCTAGCTTGTTTCTGAAAACCCATCTTGCACCAACAATAGATCTATCTTTAGGTCTTGGTACCAGTTTCCAAACTTTGTTTCTCTCAAACTCATTTAATTCCTCCTGCATTGCAATTACCCAATCAGGATCCTGTAAGGCTTCTTCAACCTTCTTAGGTTCATTCTTTGAGAGAAAACAACTATACAAGCATTCATTTTGAATTGATCTTCTAGTTCGAACACCACTATTTGGATCACCAATTATCAAATCTTCAGTATGATCCTTTGTCCATTTTCTAACAGGTGGTAAATCAACTCTGCTAGTCTCTCCCCCTAAGTTAGTGGTATCTCTTGTAGAAGAATTCTCTCTACCTTCAAAAACTCTCCTTTGATCAATAGAATCAATAGATTCCATATTGCTGCTAGTTACTGATCTTTCCTCAGAAGATTCTGACAGGTCAGTTCCTGATGGAGTAGACTCTGAAACATCAATTCCTGATGGAATAGACTCTGAACATCAATTCCTGATGGAATAGACTCTGAAAGACTAGTCTGCTCCTGATGATCACTGTGTTCTCTCTGATTTATTTGCTCCCCCTCAACAGTAGCATTCCTTTGAGAAGCAATAGAAATTCCTTCTGGAGAACCTTCATCATCACTTGAGAGTATCTCAGAATTCTTCAGATTTTCAAATTCCAATTTATCATGGCTTTCATCAGTTTGCAAAATTCCAAATTTCTTATCATCAAATGCAACATGAATTGATTCCATAACAATGTGAGTTCTGAGATTATAAACTTTGAAGGCCTTAGATGCTGAGTATCCTAGAAAAATTGCTTCATCCGATTTGGCTTCAAATTTTCCAAGTTGTTCTGGATGAACTTTTAGGACATAGCATTTGCATCCAAAGATGTGAAAATATTTCACACTTGGTTTCTTTCCTTTGATCATCTCATAGGGAGTTTTTCATGACTATTTACCAAGGTACAGTTCTGAGTGAAACATGCAGTGTTAATAGCTTCTGCCCAAAAGTAGGTTGGAAGTTTTGCATCTGCAAGCATGGTTCTTGCTGCCTCTATGAGAGTCCTGTTCTTTCTTTCCACTACACCATTTTGCTGAGGTGTACCAGGTGCAGAAAACTGTTGAGTAATTCCATTGTCTGCACAAAACCCCTCCATTGTAGAATTCTTGAATTCTGTACCATTGTCACTCCTAAGTACTTTGACTTTGTACTCAGAGTTATTCTGAATATTCTTGATGAGTTCAATGATTTGCTGAGGAGCTTCATCCTTCTTGTGTAGAAAGAACACCCATGTGAACCTTGTGAAATCATCCACCATAACTAGAGCATATCTTTTCTTGCTGATAGACATAATGTTTACTGGACCAAACAGATCAAGATGTAGCATGTGAAATGGTTCAGTAATTGAATTTTCAGTCTTGCTCTTGAAAGTGGTTCTTCTCTGCTTTCCAAGCTGACATGCATCACAAAGTCCATCTTGCACAAAATTTGCCTGAGGTAGGCCTCTCACCAAATTGTGTTTAACAAGTTGATTAAGCTTCTTGAAATTAAGATGTGAGAGCTTCTTGTGCCAACTCCAGCTTTCATCATTTGTTGCTTTGCTGTAGAGACATCTAACAATTCCTTTAGATGTATCACTTAAGCTGGCTTCATATATGTTACCATGTCTTTGACCAGTTAGAACAATGTCTCCATTCTGCATATTCAAGACTTTGCATCCTTCTCTGTCAAAGATTGATTTGTAACCTTTATCACCCAGTTGACTTATGCTTAAAAGAGTATGTTTCAAGCCTTCAACCAGTGCTACATTTTCTATGATGACATTCCCCAAAATAATTGAGCCATATCCCAGAGTTTCTCCTTTGTTGCCATCTCCAAAAGATATTACTGGGCCAGCTTTCCTCTCAAACTTTGTAAGCAGGGACTTCTTTCCAGTCATATGTCCAGAGCATCCACTGTCCAAGATAATTGAATGCTTCTTTCCTGTGCCCTTAACAGAGAATGGAGAAATTTTCTTTGGAGATCCAGGTTTGTCTGAACTATTGGCCATCAATGCAATGTTGTCATAATCCAATTCATCTTCAGAGTCACTGGAATCAGCCCAATCCTTCTGTGTGACCATAAGTGCATTACCCTTTCCTGAATTCCTAGGCTTCTTACACTCACTAGCAAAGTGTCCAAGCTCGCTGCAGTTAAAGCACTTGATCTTGGTCTTATCAAGCTTGACAATTGTACTTTTGCTTTTGTCACTCTTCTTCTCCTCCTTCTTTTGAAAAGGTCCTTTGCTAAATCTTCTCCTGTTGAATTTTCCTTTCTTGAAAGCTTTAGCAAACATAACAAAGAGTTCTTGCATCTCAGATTCAGAATCATTGTTGTCAGAGTCCATATCAGTAGTCTCTGACTCAGAACTTTCTTTGCTTTTCTTCTTCCTTGAATTTTTTACAGCAATCTCTTCATGCTGTTCTTCAGGAAGCTTCTTAACTTCAGATTGAGCAGTAAGTGCAATAGTCTTCATCTTTCCTTCACTCCTGCTCTTCTTCTGCTGCTTGTCAAGTTCATAAGCTCTCAATTTTCCATATACTGCCTCTAATGAAATCTCATCCAGATCATTAGTTTCCTCAATTGCAGATATCTTCTCATTGTAGAAATCAGGCAAAGCTTTCATGAACTTTGTATTCATGTCCTCCAAGTCGTAATATTTACCATGCATGGCCATCTCATTGATGAGTTTTGTAAACCTATCAAAGGTATCAGTAAGTGACTCACCAGACTTGGATTCAAAGTACTCATACTGTTGTATAAGTAATGTCCTCATATTCTTCCTGACAGGCTTAGTTCCTTCACAGTGAACCTTAAGATTGTCCCATATATCCTTAGCAGTTTTACAAGAGAGAACATAGTTAGTGAGAACAGAATCAAGACTGTTGAATAATATGTTTCTCACTTTAGCATCTTTGAGAACATTCTCCTTGTCCTTATCTGACCATTCAGATTTTGGCTTCTCTGCTGTATGTTCTGGAACAACCACACCATCAACAGTTGCTTGTCCAACGACCTTTGTTGGAACAAAAGGTCCATCTCTGATTCTGTCAAGATAATCAGGATCTGTTGCTTCCAGATGATGCAACATCTTTACTTCCCATAGAGTATATTCGTTTCTCTTGAGCATAGGAATTTTAGTATTCCCATCCTTGTAACCAGACATGATTGCAGATCTTTATGATTATTCGAAATCAACCTGCTCTGATACCAATTGTTAACTCGAATAACTTGTAGAAGGGGGGGGGGGTTGAATACAAGTTATATAATCGTGTCAGATTTTTGCTTGATTATATGAACAAGAATAAACGAATGAATCAAACTCTTGTTTGTATTAATAAGATCAAATACAAACTCTACCAAAGGTGTACAATACCTTTAGCAGCTGCTGACAATACAAATCTCTCTCTCTGTTTGTTTCGAACTCTCGAATACAAACCTTATACAGAGCTACGCACACGAACTCACAACTTCGTCGCTCTTTTACAATGATATTGAGAGAGTATTTATAATGCTACCTATCAACTAATAACAGAAAGATATAATCTATACATGACAATGTTTTGCCTTCTAGTCGATAGTTTCCTTCAATAGAAAAACTCTTTCCTTCATAATGTCTTCTTGCTTGTTCTTCAAACAACGATCCTGTTTTATAGCACTTGCCAGTTTCTGTAGTATCTATAATGACATCATCAGTAACATGACTGATATCAGGATCTGTACACTGCATCAGTATCTGATCAACCATCAGTATTGGACCGTCATCAGGATTTGCTCTCTGTTCCTGACATGTAGTCTCCGATACACTGTTCATTCCTGACTAAACTATACAGACAACTGTCTTACACATAAAACCTATATACAGTGCTAAATCCTTTATAAGATCAGGATTACAAGAAGTATAATGTGTAAATTCTATTCTTAACATCACAACTTATGAATTATTCCTAACATAATATCCTACCATACCATCAAATCCTCTCATGCCATATCAACTTAAGAATCAAAGTAAATATGCAATGTCTTGGTGTCGAAAGTGCAAGTATTCACTAGGGCTATCAAACGGATAATTTGGATACAGATATGCCTATATCCGTATCCGTATCCGAAATTTTCGGATTCAGATACGGATAATATCCGCTTTATTTCGAATACGGATAATATCCGCTTTTTTCGGATACAAATGCAGATATTTCGAACGGATATCGGATTTTTCAGATTTTTTTGACGCATATTGATGATTTTAAAACAAAATTTTTTTTCATTTAGAAAAAATAAAATCGTGCATGCCGTACTAAATATCTAATTTTATTATTTTTAAAATATTAAACTCAAATGAAATTTTTATATATGTCTATAATATTGTTACAATTATATAAAATTTGTATAAATGTATTATTTAATTAATAAACACTACCTGCTAATAGAAAAAAAATTTAAATTATATAATTTAAATATTATATATATTCCATTTCGGATTCGGATACTCCGGATTCAGATACGGATAATATCCGCTTTATTTCGGATACGGATAATATCCGCTTTTTCACGGATACGAATGCAGATATTTCGGACGGATATCGGATTTGTCGGATTTTTTTGACAGCCCTAGTATTCACATTGTCTACTCAATGAACATGCATAAGTTCTTAAAAGCCCATGTCAAATGTAAGAATAAGTTAGTAAACATGCTAAGCCTACAAGAGTACATCTTTGAGACAAAACTAGGGATCTCATACGCAAAAACAAGCAAACACTCACAATCCACTCACAAAAGAATAATCACTCAAGATCAAGGGTAAGTGTATCACTCAATTCCAACAAAATCATAAGCATGCTTGACATTTGGTATCAATCTAACTCTTAACGCAACATACATCAATGACGATAATCAAAAGGTCTTTATTTGGGTTGTAACGGGGCTAGGGACAAGGTATGTCAAGTAAGCCAAAACAGGTGAAGTGTCAAAAGCTAGTAAGAACTTATAATAAATCATACACAACCACCTATTTCCCCCCCACATAATTTTACTATTCTGCTTCCAACAAAACACTCGACTAGCCGACTAAAGTAGGATCACAATAACACAAACATGCTCTAATAATATATTTTTTTTCTTTTTTTTTCTTTTTTTTCTTTTTTTCTTTTCTTCCGAGAGCTAAATATATCACAAACAATAATATACACAATAACAATGATCCCACAATTTTATTACAAATGCCGACTATCAAGTAAACAAACCCATTTTTCAATATTTCCCCCAAAAGTATGACCAACAATAACCCCTCCTTGCACACCTTATTACTCCCTTAAGCACTCTACTAGCCTTTGACAATGTGGGTTCAAATTAATGTAAGGCCAATACAAGAAAAAGTCTAGGCAAGTAATGTGGTATGTCACCGAAAAAATAGGATTAATCTCAACGGGTTAACTAATTGATCATGTAAATATGGTGTGGTAATATGGGAAAATATGCGGTTATTCATAAATGCTTTTATCATTTTAATCGTCAAATAACGTCATGCGTTTCAAGAAAGACCTCAAACAACTGCTAGCAATGCAAACAATCCGTGGACACTCAAGAAACGAATAAATTGCAAATAATATGCAATAAGGCTCAAAAACTCACTTAGTGGAAAAACATACTCAATCCCAAGCAAAAATCTCTCTAATGCACCGACTTGTATTCAAAGCATGCAAACTAAATCATCTTGCACATATTCATGTCCTTCTAATCACTTACAACATTCAATAAGTCTACTAGCTTCAACTTACTAGTGTATGTGTGTGCACAAGAACAAAGCATATCACTTCTCAATCAAAAGCGTCAACAACACAAAATTCCTATCAAGCATGGGTGCAAATGCAACCTATTATGAACTCACATGATATACAAACATAAAAACAGAATGACCTATATGAAACAAACGTAGAAAAAAAAACACGAACGAAACATGAATGAATTACACTAAACATGCAAAATATGATTTCTATATGAACACAATGACTCACAATCACAAATAACTACATATACACTACTTATCCCCCAAACCACCCCCAAATTTGAAATATTCAATGTCCGCATTGAATGGAAATTAATACAAGGGATAGTAGAAAACATACCTAAATAAAAATGCCGAAAAGCGTGGGTTGCCTCCCACGAAGCGCTTCTTTAACGTCAATAGCTTGACGTTACTTCCAAGCCTCCATTAAGGATGATAATAGTTGGCCTGGTCATCTCTTCGTGAAACTTCATCGTCATCACGGAGGCACACTTTCTGCCCTTTCTCCTCGCTTGGCCTATTCGTATAACAACTCTGTCCTATTCCAATGCCTTCATCTGTTGACCCAAAATCTGTCAATTTGTAGAACAACACACACTCGCGGGCTTCGCTTGAATATAATGGAGGAGGGTAAATGTAAGTTGCTGAAGCCTTTGGTTCCTCAAAGAGAACTTCCTCCATTGGCTCTAATGCGCTACCTCCATCTTTACACTCTGAGACAAGTAGAAGACCTGCATCTTTCCCATGTTCATCAGCCTCTTGGTACGCACATACCAATTTTTGAATTTTGTGCAGCTCACCAGTGTCTGTCTCAAATAGTGCCCCTAAATCCTCCTCCATACTATCATGAACAAATTCCTCACATGGCTTGTGAACACACCTCACCTTGGAATTTGTCTTCCTCTATTATACAAGCAGTACCTTGCTCCAAGTCACCGTTATTTTCTGGAATTGCCTCTAGTATGAATTGTTGTTTCTCTTGTTCCAAGGCACTCAAAACTTTAGCAACCAGTGTCCCCATAGAATTGATAGACTCCTCATGACTCTTTAGAAGCATCCTCATCTCCTCCATAGCATCAACCTCATCTGACTGAAAAGTAGGAGTAGGTTGCTGATGTTGAAACTCTTCACTACCAAAGAAATATGACATATTTGGAACATCTTGCTGGTACTGTTGAGGATGGTATTGAAAATATGGTTGTTCCTCATAACTGATGTATGGATCAACTCCTTCGTAGTAACAATATTGTGAAGGATCATGAACTGAAAGGCATATGATGTAGCCTATTTGTATTTCGAGGATACAACTCAACTTAAACAAGATTGTAATAGTAAATAGTATATAGACTGTCACAAGGAATCTCAGATTGTATTATCTGTCAGAAGAAAAAGATCAAGGTCAATCTACAGACTTGAAGAATTACTGCATTGAAAGAAGCTCAGTCATCTGATCAAGCCTCAGTGAAGTATTCGTTAAAGAAGTGGATTCGTTTAAAGTGACAGAGATTTCAACAGTGACAGAGACAGTACAGAAGATTAAAGAGAGAGAGGAGAAAAGAAAAGGAACCAGATTTTAAAGTCAATATATGAAGAACAGTCATTGCGGTTAGTCACTCATGAACCAGACAGTACATCGAGTGTCAACATTAAACAGTGATTGTTCATCATTAACTTCAGTGGTTCAAGCTATCAAGACTGGTATGAGAGAAAATCATTGTGCAAGCAACAGAAGTGCTAAATTAATTAATCACAAGGATTTTATTATCAAGTGGACTGGCTACGAGGAAAAAGAATTATCATAAAGAAATTCTAAGTGATATATTCTTAAAGCTGGAACTCCGGTTGGAATTGATATATTTTTTGTTAAGCAAAAGGAGTCCAGTTCCAGACGCTCAGGTAACCGCAGTTTAGAGTTTAAGTATAATTTTATATTAATAAATATTTTATTTATTTAGAAAATTATATTTATAAATATCTAATAATATTAGATATTTATTTTTATAATTTCTGGATTAAAATAATTATTTATTAATTAAAGATTATAAGTTGTGCGGGACAAAAAGCATTTCTACGGGGCTAATCTAAAAGAACCTACGACAATCAAACAATGGAAGGGGCAGGTGGTTTTTGTTTTGAAATAAATCAATCAGGTGGTGCCACGTGTCCAAAGAAATGAAAAAAGATGGCCAGGTTTCTTAATTCAAATTGATAGTCTATTTGCTGGATAGTCTACAAGATAGTCTGCATGGCCAAGAAAAAAGAATTATGTTAATTTTCTTTTAATTAATTTAAAATATTTAGTTAATTTAATTAATAAATTAACTCTTCAAGAATTAATTTATTTATTAAGTTAATTATTAAATTAATTAATTCAGAATTAATATAGATTTCTAAAGACTATCGGAAATGTTTTTAGACTATGATATTATTGTTAAAAGACTATCTCAGCATAGTCTAAATGAATAGTCTAAATAGACAGTCTAAATAGATAGTCTAAATAGACAGTCTAAATAGGTAGTCTCAATGGAGATAGTCACACCGGTAGTCTCAATGATTGATAGTCACACCGGTAGTCTAAATGAGCTGTGGATAGTCTCTAAGGCAGTTGATAGTCTCTGGATAGTCTAAACAAGTGTTAAATAAAGGCAGAAGATATTATCAAGACATGGTAATATAAAAAGAGAAAGAAGGCATCAGACATACAACTTCAAGCAATATACACGGACAAGAGAAGAAAGACACAGCAGCCAACATAACATCTCTCTCATCTTTCAAGCTCAAACCAAGCAATTTAATTGCCATAAATTCTTGAGTTCCTTGTAACAAAAATTGTATCCATTGGAACTTAATTATTTGTGACTTGTGTACTACTAGCGAATTAAGTTTCCTAGTTCTTGACTTGATATCTTGATTTTTATTAACTAAATTAGAAAAGTTCATGTCGAATTTTCTAATTAGTTATTAATTACTTGATAATCATTTGTACTAATTTTGTAACACCCATCAAGTTAATATATTGTTATATTCAACTTGAAATTTTTGTTATTTTTATTCCGCACAAATTTGTTTGAATTAAATTTTATTCATAAGACAAATTTGGAGAAAATGATATAGATTGTATTCAACCCCCCCTTCTACAATCTTATTGGACCTAACAATTGGTATCAGAGCCTATTGATTGATACACAAATCAAGATCCTATTTTTATTCAATCAAAAATTTATCTCGAATTTTTAACTCACTTAAAAATTCATCATGTCTTCAAAAGCCATTGTTAAGATTCCCATATTTAATAAGGATAATTATGATATGTGGAAAAATAAAATGGAGTTTTTTCTTGATGTTACAAATCCAAAATATTTGTGGGTTTTGAAAAATGGACCAAAAATTCCTATGGTTCATGAAGAACAAACTGTTACTGATGGAGTTGTTACAACACCTGCTAGAACCTATGAAAAGGATCCTAAGCTATATTCTGATGATGAAAACGAGGATGCTAGATTGGACAAAAATCTGAGACTCATTCTAATAGATTCCCTGGATGCTGTAATGTATAGCCATGTGATGAATTGTAAAACTGCTAAGCACATCTGGGAAACTATTGAGACTATTAATGAAGGAACTGATGAAGTCAGGGAAAACAGACTTCAAATTTTGACCTCTGAATATGAACACTTTAGAGCTGGTCCCAATGAAGGCATTCAGGAAGTGTTCGAAAGGTATAACAAAATAATCAACAACTTGCAAGTTCATGGCAAGCAATATACCTAGAAGGAGATCAACATGAAGTTTGTACTGACTATGCCTACTCACTTAGAGCATAGAATAACTGCCATCAGAGAATCTAGAGATTTAAATAAGATTGCTCTTGAAAGGCTGTTTGGTGTTCTGAAAATGTATGAATTAGAACAAGTACAGCATAAGGAGTTCTCTGGTAAAGGCAGGGTGGCAAGTTCTTCTACAGCTCTGGTAGTTGAGGTTCCTAAGGAAGTGGAAGCTAAAGTTGTACAACTTAACAGCTTCATCAAGGAACAAACTAAAGTGGAACATGGCCAGACACCAGCTACTCAGGATGGTGGAGAATTTTATTCACTTGAAGAGCTGGATCAATTAGAAGATGAATCTATGGCAATGATGGTGAGACAATTCAGTAACTTCAGATTCAGAAGAAATCCCAAGTTCAGGTTTAAGTCAAATAACATATTTCAGAGAGGAGGTTCTTCATCCACTAGTAACAGGGGAGGTTACAAAACTGGAACAGTTGACAGAAGCAAAATTCGTTGCTTCAACTGTAATGAGTTGGGACACTTTGCTACTGAATGTCAGAAACCCAAGCAAGCACAGAAAAAGGACTATGCTTCTGAAAAGAAGAAAACTGGAAGAGCTTATGTAGCTGCCGGTAAAAGCTGGGATGACACAGATAGCGAAGACGAAGAATATGGAAACTTTGCGCTGGTGGCAAATGCTGAAACATCAACTCGTTATACTACACCGATAATTCTTACTGACGCTGAGTTGATTCATAACTTATATAATTCCATGGGTAATGCACAGAAACAAATTGAAAGAATAACTCTATTAAACACTAAACTTGAAAATGAAGTGTTAGAATTAAAAAAGGTGCATGTTAATCAAGATAAGCATATAGAGGAAATAGCTCGACTTAACTACAAAGAAAAGTCGCTAGGAGAATACATGGTAAAACAAGTTGATAGGATTGCTGAACAAGAAACCAGGATTAGAGAACTTGAAACACAGGTTAGAGCTTGTTATAATTCTGTTAAAGTTTCTAAAGAGCACTTCAACAAACAAGCTGTAGAACGAACTGTAGGAATAGGGTTTGGTTACAAAGAAGCTGTTGGTTCTTTGAGCAATCATTCTGCTAATCCCATTCCTGCTAAAGAAAGAGGTATACCATATGTACTCAAAGATGTTGAAAAACCTATGTTTAAAACCTCTGTTGCTGAACCACCAAATATGTATTCTATTGTGATTCAAGAAGAAATGAGAAATGTGGACAGTGCTAATGGAATAGTCATTGATAATGAAAAATCTGTTAAGGCACCTACAACCAAAAATGTTAAATCTAATAAGGTTGTTTCTATGAAACCAGTGAAGTTTGTTCCCAGTTCATCTAAAATTGAGTTAGGTGATAACAAGTTGGAGCAGAATAATAACATGTATAACATGAATACCATGCCTATCATTGATTCTAATCATAAAGCATGTGGTGTTGCCAATTGTATGTCTTGTGCTTTTAATGTCATGTCTACTTACTTTAATGGTAATCATGCATGTGCTAATAAGACTGCCCCTCGACAACATATGAACAAAAACACAAATGTTAGATCAAAGACTGCTAGTACTCCTAATGTTAGGAGAGAGACATTTGTACCTAAGCCTAAACAAAGTTTTACTAAGGCTATCTACAAGGTCAAATGTCCAGTCAATGAAAAAAATGTTATTGCTGCTAAACAAACATGGATACCCAAAATGAAACAAAAGATTGTCTAATCTGTTTATAGGGTAAAATGTTTGTTGACTAATGGTAAAATTGGTGTTAAGGTGAAAAATGTTGTTTTGCCTGACAAAGGCCAATTCTTTAAGTATTCCGGACCCAATCAAATTTGGGTTCCGAAGAAGGTTTAATCCATTTGCAACGAGTGACCTGGATCTTGGACAGTGGATGTTCAAGGCATATGACTGGTGACAGAACCCTGCTGACAAATGTGGTTGAGAAGGCCAGCCCAGTAGTTACCTTTGGAGATAACAACAAAGGTAGAACTGATGGATATGGCAGACTTGAAGCTGGAAATGTTATCATTGATGAAGTCTCTTTTGTGAAAGGACTTGAGCACAATTTGCTCAGTGTTAGTCGATTCTCTGACAAAGGATATGAAGTTTATTTCAACAAGAAGAATTGTCTAATTTCACACAAGAGACATGAAAAGCCACAACTGACAGGAGTTAGAAAAGGCAATCTGTACGTAGCCAATATGAACTCAGGAAGCACTGCAGAAATTACTTGCTTCTACACTAAAGCATCTAATGACGAGAGTTGGCTATGGCACAAGAAACTTTCTCATCTCAATTTCAAAACAATGAATTCTCTAGTTAAAAGAGAATTGGTGAGAGGTTTGCCTTCAATGGAATTCACTCAAGAAGGACTGTGTGATGCATGTCAAAAAGGCAAGCTAAAAAGGGCAAGTCACAGGAGCACTGACACATCTTCAATAACTGAACCATTACAATTACTTCATATGGATTTGTTTGGTCCAGTTAATGTAATGTCTATGTCAAGGAAGAGATATGCTCTAGTGATCATTGATGATTTTTCAAAATACACATGGGTCCTATTTTTGAATTCTAAAGATGAAACTCCTCAACTGGTGATTGATCACATCAAGTTAATTGAGTTAGATTCTACGTATCCAGTAAGAGCTATAAGGTCAGATAATGGAACTGAATTCAAGAATGCAGTTCTAAATGATTTCTGCACTGAAAAGGGTATAACAAGACAATATTCAGCTCCAAGAACTCCTCAGCAAAATGGAGTAGTGGAAAGAAAGAATAGAACCTTGATTGAAGCTGCACGTACTATGCTAAGTGAATCAAGGCTTCCATTGTATTTTTGGGCTGAAGCTGTCAACACTGCGTGCTACACCCAGAATTGAACTCTTATCAACAAAGACTTGATGAAGACACCTTATGAAGCTATGAATGAAAAGAAACCAACACTCAAATACTTTCATGTATTTGGAGCAAAATGTTTTGTGCTTAAAGAAGGAGATGTTCAAGGTGGAAAATTCGAGGCCAAAGCACATGAAGCAATTTTCGTTGGTTATACAAGAAGAGCTTATAAGGTGTATGTAATTGATCAACAGAAGATGATGGAAAGTGTCAATGTAACATTTGATGACACTAAACTCCCTAGTTTCCAAACTGAGGATTCATCTGAAAAGCTATCTTTTAATGACATGACAGATCCAGATTCAGATGATGACAATCCACTTGATGTTTTTGTTGATGCTAATGACAACAATGATAATAATGATGATGATGATGATCAGGGTAATGGTGGTGAAAACAATGATAATAATGAAGATACACCTGACACTCCTGAACATTCATCTAGTCAACCTGGCAACAACTCAGGGGGAGATAATGAAGGATCAACTAGTCATACTCAACATCACAATGAAGAACAAGGCGAATCATCAAGATTAAATCTTCCGAGACAAACAGTTTGGAATAGAGCTCATCCTTTTGAGCTGATTATTGGTGATCCAGATGTTGGAGTCAAAACTAGAAGTGCTACTCAAAATCAATTTAACTATTCAGGGTTTCTATCTGAAATGGAACCTAAGAAAACCGAGGAAGCTCTTTCTGATCCTGATTGGGTGATTGCTATGCAAGATGAACTCAATCAATTTAAACAACAAGAAGTATGGAAGTTGGTACCCAGACCTACAAACAGCAAAGTGGTTGACACAAGGTGGGTATTCAGAAACAAGCTAGATGAAGATGGTACAGTGACGAGAAATAAAGCAAGACTGGTAGCAAAGGGTTATTCACAAGCTGAAGGAATTGATTATGATGAAACCTATGCTCCAGTGGCAAGACTTGAGGCTATCAGAATATTCTTGGCATTCGCAGCATTCTCAAACTTTAAGGTTTATCAAATGGCTGTCAAGAGTGCTTTTCTGAATGGTAAGCTAGATGAAGAGTGTTAACTCGAATAACTTGTAGAAGGGGGGGTTGAATACAAGTTATATAATCGTGTCTGATTTTTGCTTGATTATATGAACAAGAATAAACGAATGAATCAAACTCTGTTTGTATTAATAAGATCAAATACAAACTCTACCAAAGGTGTACAATACCTTTAGCAGCTGCTGACAAAATAAAAATCTCTCTCTGTTTGTTTCGAACTTTCGAATACAAACCTTATACAGAGCTACGCACACGAACTCACAACACACCTATTCGACTACGACACTTTTTACAATGATATAGAGAGAGTATTTATAATGCTACCTATCAACTACTAACAGAAAGATATAATCTATACATGACAATGTTCTGCCTTCTAGTCGATAGTTTCCATCAATAGAAAACTCTTTCCTTCATAATATCTTCTTGCTTGTTCTTCAAACAACGATCCTGTTTTATAGCACTTGCCAGTTTCTGTAGCATCCATAATAACATCATCAGTAACAAGACTGATATCAGGATTTCATCTTGCATCAGTATCTGATCATCATCAGTATTAGACCGTCATCAGGATTTGCTCTTCGTTCCTGACATGTAGTCTCTGATACACTGTTCATTCCTGACTAAACTGTACAGATAACTGTCTTACACATAAATCATATATATAGTGCTAAATCCTTTATAAGATCAGGATTACAAGAAGTATAATGTGTAAATTCTATTCTTAACATCACAGCTTACGAATTATTCCTAACAATCTCCCCCTATTTATGCTTTAAAATCTGAAGCATAAATCTAAGTTGTGAATGTCAAAACATATAACAATACAACCAGAATAGAATTTATGAATGTAGAATTATGAAGTTAAGTACCTCCTTCCCAGATGTAGACGTTTATCTAGTACTTAGAAGAAAGAATTTTAACTATTAATGCTGCTCTTCCTTTACCACTTCCTAGCTAAGATTCACCACTGTCACTCCTAGTTCTTCTTTTTACTTCCCTTTGTCTGCTCTTTATCTCCCCCAGTCTGGTGGTGTTGTTGTTGTCTTTGAATTATCTTTATCTCCCCCTTTTTGACATCAGCAACATTAATTCCATGAGATTCAGAAACAGAACAAATGATATTCATCAGAACTGCTTGATTTTCCATAATTGTGACTTGGTTATCTTCAAGTAATTGAAGTCTTGTTTGCATAGCAATTTGAGAATTCTGAATATCTTTCAAAATATCAGAATGAACTTCAATGTTGGAAGTGCTTCTAGTATCTTCAGAATCAGAAAGAACTGTATCTTCAAGTCTTGTAGAAGAAGTTGCTTGGGTTGTATGATATTCAAGTAATAAAACCTGATTAGAAGTATCAACATCTTCATCTTTCTGATCTGGAGCTGAAACATGATCATCATCTCCTTCACCAGTATTCTGTGTACTAACATCTTCAAATCCTGACTCCTCCTTAGAGTGATCAGATACTGTAGATGTCTCAATTCTAGCTGATATTGGAAGTACATACAAAGGAACACTAGGATCATTAGGAACTTCATCTGGTACATATGTATCAAGAGATTGCTTTATCCTGGCACCTCTTCTGTTAATGATTCCTGCAAGCCTCTCCTTTTGCTTCTGAGCTTTAACTTTTGGCTTTGCATTTTGATGTGCTAGGTCATTCTTCTGATACATTTTGATGAATGAATAAGTACCAGCATCCATACCCAAATTTTCAGACCAAGATTCAGGAAAAACCTGATCCCAGAAATCAAATGATGGTTTCCTAATTTTCTCTCCCTCACTATGGAGTTGATCATCCATACCCTCATTCTCACTTTGACTTACTAAAGTCAACACTCTTTCTACCTCACCTTTTGCCTGGTCAGGAGCCAGCCTCTCAGTTTGTGGATCTAAGTCCATCTTTTCAAGTGTATCACTCAAATTTGGATAAGTGCTCTCATGACCTACAGAAAAATAGAGTTTAGAAGGAGTTTTTATACCTGAACTCACATGGAGAGAGGGTTCCTCATATGGCAAGGGGCTTGAGGTTTTCTCCAAGGAGTGAGCTGCTATAATCTCTGAACCCTTACAATCATCTTCTTTCCTTCCAGAGACTACAGGCTCCAGTATACCACTTTCAGGTTCTTTACTAGACTCTGATGTCTTCAGTAATACTTCATTAGACACCATAGTTAGTACATCACCGTCTTTAAGTGTTGTTTGCTGAGACTCACCCTCAAAGTGGATAGACTCTGACTGAACAATGTTTGTTTGATCTTCAAGAAAACCAATCAAAGTTATTCCTCCCATATCATAGGGTATCTCACTTGCATTCTCAGTCATCACAGAAGACCTTTCAACATCAGCTATCACAGCTCCTGAGTCATCCAACCTCTGACTAGATGGTTCTTGTGTTGCAGTGACTGTGATATGATCTTTCCTACTATCCACCACTGGTGCAATAGTATCTTCTGTTGACTGCATTCCTCTATCTACTTCCTCCTGTTGTTCACCTTGAGCTGAAGCATCTTCAATAATGACATCCTTGTCAAATAAATATGCATGTAGTAATTGAAGTGCAACATACTTCGAGAGTCCAAATTTCTTGACTAATTGTCTTCTGACAGATACATAGAAATACATCTTCATTAAGTCAAGTCTTTGATGTAGAAGTCCATATTCTTCAGGAAATGAAAGTCTAGGAACACTTTCAATTAGAAAATTTAGAACTGGCCTGGAAAGCTTCACTTTTAGAGAGATAAGTCCCATAGCCATTCTGTATGACAATGTAGTTTCCCATGAAGATTCAATATCCAGATCTCTCTTGTCAAATACTGACATAGATGTAGCTTGATGTGCAGAAACCTACATAATGTTAGTTGGACTAGACTCTGTGTGTGTAGGTGACAATTGAATTTTTCTCATTGTTCTCCTGGTATAGTGAGCAAAAGATTTATCCTGAGAAGACTCAAGAGGTGTAGACACAGAAGTGATCTTGGGATGAGATCTTTGTTCAATAGACACAGTCTTTTGAGAGACAGTATCCAGTAACTGTTTTCCCTTTTTAAGAACTACAGCCTTTTGGGAGACTGCAGCCTGGCTGTGGCTAGGTTTTTCATCTCTTTGTGCTAACAGAGAAAGTTGAATTGCAGCCTTCAATTCTGCTCTCTCAGCAAGAGTTAAATCATCATCATCTTCACTAGAATTACTACTACTTGACACAACAAATCTTCTCTTCCTTACAATTGATGTCTTTTGAGAAACACCAGAGATTGGTTTCTTTGAAACAATAGGCTGTGGATCAAAATTTGGTTCTTGAATTGTTTCAGAGACTATAATGTTTTGGGCTACTTGGGTAGACACAGGTGGGTTCTCCTCCAATTGAGATTCCTGAGCCATTTCACCACACAAGAAAGAAGAATTGTAGAGAGTAGGAAGATGAGTTTTAAGAATTACCTGAAAATGATGTGGATAATGAATTGCAGGTATTTCATCTAGATTCTTTTCATTGTCCTTCTTTATAATGTCAGAGAAAATTCTCTTCTGCTGTTCATAAGAAGAAACACAATATTCCCTACCAAATCTAGCTTCAACATCAGGAATAAAATGGTTAATAAACAATTGCATAAATCTATGATAATAAACCATTTTCCTGTTTTGATCTCTTAACCCAAGTTTAATACTAATCTGACTTAAGATAATGTGACCAATGTTAATTACTCTGTCATACAGCAAACTATAAGCAATATGTGATGTAACAGAAGTAATTTGCTGAAAAGAACTACATTTACCAGTAAAACATTTAGCAATTTGATCAAAGTAAAAAGACCATTCCTTTCTAAGAAAAGACCTATTCAACTGGCTCATGTTGTCTAGAGGTCCACTATAACCTAATTCAGACAACATAGTTCTTACATTATCATCAGATGGTACATTCTCATAAATCAAACTAATAGGTAAGTGAAGTACTGAATTAACAACAGATTCAGTAATATCATATGAGTCTTGTCCTAAATGTAGAACAATCTTACCTGATTGACTCTGAGTAGAATCAATTACCTCAGCATTCTCCCAAGCTTGTGTAACAGCTACTTGATTAATTTGTGGAGATGCTGTCAATGTATAACTTAATGGTCCATACGCCAGAAAGTCCATGATTGGATGAAAATCAGATGAGACTCCTTCCTTGTTGGTGATAGCTACTACATGATTGTTTGTCATAAAATTGAAGTCACCAAACTTGAAGGCTACTTATTTAGGTAATCTTCTTTGAGCTGCCATTTTTGATCTGAAAAGAACTTGAAAAATTCTTGAAATGGATTAGTGATTTTGAAAACTCAAGAGTGTTTTTGCTTTAGAGAATGTAAAATTAGAGAAAGCAATTACACAATTAGAGTTTCAAAACAAATATATTTCACAAATCTTTCAGACCACTATCCCACGTTGACACGTAGATTGACAGGTGTCAGTCCCTGAAAAGTGCGATTACCCATGATTTTTGGAAAATAAAATCCAAAATTGATTTTCATGAAACAAATCAGGGTATAAAAAATCAATACTGATCAGCTTCCTTTTCCTGTTGACCTCTCATCAAAATAATCACAAAATACAATGTGATTTAAAAATATAATAATTCTCAAATCCTGATGGTCACACTTGAAATCCTGATCAATATCATCCTGATTCCAGAGACTTAATATGGAGTTTTCACGTGGCATTTTTCTTTTATCTGAAAAAGAAATAAACAATTTATCTGAACAAAAATCAATTGGTTAGATATATTCAACATTTCTTGAAAACAAGAAATACAGTCATATGCAATAATTAGCATCTAACTTCATTAAAACTTCCAAGTGACTGTTCAGCTTCTCACGTCTTTCTTTAAAAGAAACAGACGCCTTATGCCTTTCTCCATAAACCTTTCAATTTCTTTTCTTCTCAACAATGCTTCTCAAACCAAAATTCCATTCAAACCAATTCTATAGATTTTTCACAGTCGATGAACATCCTGTTCTTGATCATCTCTTTGAAAAGACATCTCTTCTCATCGAACTAATCATGGATGGATTGGTTTCCGATAATATCCAGAGGTTTCTCCTATAACATCCATCTGTTGGATACAATCTTCCCTAACCTCCTCAAAACTTGAGGATGAAGAATTTGGCCGAGAGTCTGAGGTTGATCTTGATGGGGATGCTATACATTTAAGTTAGCTGCTCTCATTCAAATCGCCCAGACAAGGAATCCTCAATCCCCTGATGGATTTCTTGAGATGCTCCTTGTCCTGTACCTCAGAATTCATATCAATAGACAAGTATAGAATTATCAGTAGAAGTTAGACAAAAAGATGTTGTATTTCATTTCTATATATGTAATGATTTCAATGAATGAAAATACAATTTCTTGTTATCTACTTGTCTTTTGATTATTGAATGATGTATAAATTATCAGTATGCAAATACTAAAACTTGCTGGCATGGACTTAACACATCACAGAATTAGATTACTACACAAAGTAAACGTCAGGATCTGAAACAATTTTCATAATCCTGATACTGACACAATACTGATGACGTCAGCATCCTGATAACAAATCTAATCCTGATGATTATTAACAAGTCTATCATTACTGAAATTTATCAAGGCAAAGTGTTATAGCTAAAGCATTTAACAATCAAATATAGATCCTGACAAGAATATCAAGTCTATAAGCTAAAAACAACATACCTTGCTACTATTGCAGATGTTAAAGATCTAAAAATTTAACATTCCTAACTCACTTACTAATCTACTGAATGTAGTCTCATCAAGTGGTTTAGTTAGAATATTTGCAAGCTGTTTGTCAGTAGGAACAAAATGAAGTTCCACAGTACCATTCTCAATATGTTCTCTAATAAAATGATACCTGACATCAATGTGCTTAGTCCTTGAATGTTGAACTGGATTTTCTGCAATTTTAATAGCACTAGTATTATCACAAAACATAGGAATATTACTAAGTGTCATACCATAATCCATCAACTGATTTCTTATCCAAAGGAGCTGTGCACAACAACTGCCTGCTGCTATGTACTCAGCTTCTGCAGTTGAGGTTGAAACAAATTGTTGCTTCTTGCTTGCCCAAGAAATCAATCTATTTCCCAAGAATTGACATGTACCTGTAGTGCTTTTCCTGTCTATCTTACACCCTGCATAATCAGAGTCTGAATAGCCAATTAGAAAGAAATCAGATTCTCTAGGATACCACAAACCAAGATTTGGAGTTCCTTTGAGATATCTAAAAATTCTCTTCACAGCAATTAAATGAGATTCCTTAGGATCACTTTGGAATCTAGCACATAAACAGGTAGAAAACATTATATCTGGCCTACTTGCAGTTAGATATAACAATGAGCCTATCATGCCTCTATAACTAGTATTATCCACACTCTTCCTCTTAGGATCAGAGTCTAGTTTAGTGGCTGTTGCCATGGATGTTTTTGCAACTGCACAGTCTTGAAAGTCAAACCTTCTTAAAAGATCTTTGATATACTTTGACTGATTAATGAAAATACCAGTCTCAGTCTGTTTGACCTGCAAGCCTAAGAAATAATTTAATTCACCCATCATGCTCATCTGATACTTAGACTGCATAAGCTTGCTAAACTTAGCACACAACTTTTCATTAGTAGAACCAAAAATAATATCATCAACATAAACTTGAACTAAAAGCAATTCACCTTTTATCTTTCTAAAGAATAGAGTTTTGTCAATTGTACCTCTTGTGAAGCCATTTTCAAGAAGAAATTTAGACAAAGTCTCATACCATGCTCTTGGTGCCTGCTTTAGTCCATAGAGTGCCTTGTCAAGTTTGTAGACATGATTTGGAAACTTTGGATCAACAAATCCAGGTGGATGTTCCACATACACTTCCTCATCAAGTTTGCCATTTAGAAAAGCACTCTTTACATCCATCTGGTATACCTTAAATTTTGAATGAGCTGCAAATGCAAGAAACATTCTGATTGCTTCCAATCTTGCTACAGGTGCAAAGGTCTCATCATAATCAATGCCTTCTTCCTGAGAATAACCCTTGGCCACCAGTCTTGCTTTGTTTCTTACAATCATACCAGATTCATCTAGCTTGTTTCTGAAAACCCATCTTGCACCAACAATAGATCTATCTTTAGGTCTTGGTACCAGTTTCCAGACTTTGTTTCTCTCAAACTCATTTAACTCCTCCTGCATTGCAATTACCCAATCAGGATCCTGTAAGGCTTCTTCAACCTTCTTAGGTTCATTCTTTGAGAGAAAGCAACTATACAAGCATTCATTTTGAATTGATCTTCTAGTTCGAACACCACTATTTGGATCACCAATAATCAAATCTTCAGTATGATCCTTTGTCCATTTTCTAACAGGTGGTAGATTAACTCTGCTAGTCTCTCCCCCTAAGTTAGTGGTATTTCTTGTAGAAGAATTCTCTCTACCTTCAAAAAATCTCCTTTGATCAATAGAATCAGTAGATTCCATATTGCTGCTAGTTACTGATCTTTCCTCAGTAGACTCTGAAAGATCAGTTCCTGATGGAGTAGACTC
This sequence comes from Kitagawia praeruptora, assembly GCA_037693485.1. Lineage (NCBI taxonomy): Eukaryota > Viridiplantae > Streptophyta > Magnoliopsida > Apiales > Apiaceae > Kitagawia > Kitagawia praeruptora. Next base: position 104,269,921 of record CM075350.1, read on the forward strand.
TGAAACGTCAATTCCTGATGGAGTAGACTCTGAAAGGCTAGTCTGCTCCTACTGATCACTGTGTTCTCTTTGATTTATTTGCTCCCCCTCAACAGTAGCATTCCTTTGAGAAGCAATAGAAATTCCTTCTGGAGAACCTTCATCATCACTGGAGAGTATCTCAGAATTCTTCAGATTTTCAAATTCAAATTTGTCATGGCTTTCATCAGTTTTTAGAATTCCAAATTTCTTATCATCAAATGCAACATGAATTGATTCCATAACAATGTGAGTTCTGAGATTATAAACTTTGAAGGCCTTAGATGCTGAATATCCTAGAAAAATTGCTTCATCCGATTTGGCTTTAAATTTTCCAAGTTGTTCTGGATGAACTTTTAGGACATAGCATTTGCATCCAAAGATGTGAAAGTATTTTACACTTGGTTTATTTCCTTTAATCATCTCATAGGGAGTTTTTCCATGACTATTTACCAAGGTACAGTTTTGAGTGAAATATGCAGTGTTAATAGCTTCTGCCCAAAAGTAGGTTGGAAGTTTTGCATCTGCAAGCATGGTTCTTGCTGCCTCTATGAGAGTCCTGTTCTTTCTTTCCACTATACCATTCTATTGAGGTGTACCAGGTGCAGAAAATTGTTGAGTAATTCCTTTGTCTGCACAAAACCCCTCCATTGTAGAATTCTTGAATTCTGTACCATTGTCACTTCTAAGTACTTTGACTTTGTACTCAGAGTTATTATGAATATTCTTGATAAGTTCAATGATTTGCTGAGGAGCTTCATCCTTCTTATGTAGAAAGAACACCCATGTAAACCTTGTGAAATCATCCACTATCACTAGAGCATATCTTTTCTTGCTGATAGACATAATGTTTACTGGACCAAACAGATCAAGATGTAGCATGTGAAATGGTTCAGTAATTGAATTTTCAGTCTTGCTCTTGAAAGTGGTTCTTCTTTGCTTTCCAAGCTGACATGCATCACAAAGTCCATCTTGCACATAATTTGCCTGAGGTAGGCCTCTCACCAAATTGTGCTTAACAAGTTGATTAAGCTTCTTGAAGTTGAGATGTGAGAGCTTCTTGTGCCAATTCCAGCTTTCATCACTTGTTGCTTTGCTGTAGAGACATCTAACAATTCCTTTAGATGTATTGCTTAAGCTGGCTTCATATATGTTACCATGTCTTTGACCAGTTAGAACAATGTCTCCATTCTGCATATTCAGGATTTTGCATCCTTCTCTGTCAAAGATTGAATTGTAACCTTTATCACCCAGTTGACTTATGCTTAAAAGAGTATGTTTCAAGCCTTCAACCAGTGCTACATTTTCTATGATGACATTCCCCAAAACAATTGAGCCATATCCCAGAGTTTCTCCTTTGTTGCCATCTCAAAAAGATATTACTGGGCCAGCTTTCCTCTCAAACTTTGTAAGCAGGGACTTCTTTCCAGTCATATGTCCAGAGCATCCACTGTCCAAGATAATTGAATGCTTCTTTCCTGTGCCCTGCAAACAAAAAGTAACTAGTTAGAATTTTTTAGGACCCAACTTTGATTGGATCCTTTCTTACTAGATTTAGAAACAACAGGCTTTGAGAATTTTGTCTTTACTTTACCTGTTGTAGAGTCAACTTTAGACTCTAATTTCATAAACTGTTTGTGACTAGGAGTTTCAGATTTTAAGGAATAATAGTCATAATACAGTTCATGATATTCTCTACACATGTAAATGGAATGAAGTAAACTACCACAATGATAACAAGCTTTTTGTGGTTGATATTGAATTTTCTGAGTCTTGGGGAATCTGGACTCAGTTTTCCAAGAAGGTTTTTGATTGCAGTCTAGGGCCAAATGATTATTCAAAATCAACCTGCTCTGATACCAATTGTTAACTCGAATAACTTGTAGAAGGGGGGGTTGAATACAAGTTATATAATCGTGTCTGATTTTTGCTTGATTATATGAACAAGAATAAACGAATGAATCAAACTCTGTTTGTATTAATAAGATCAAATACAAACTCTACCAAAGGTGTACAATACCTTTAGCAGCTGCTAACAAAATAAAAATCTCTCTATGTTTGTTTCGAACTTTCGAATACAAACCTTATACAGAGCTACGCACACGAACTCACAACACACTTGTTCGAATACGACACTTTTTACAATGATATAGAGAGAGTATTTATAATGCTACCTATCAACTACTAACAGAAAGATATAATCTATACATGACAATGTTCTGCCTTCTAGAAGTTCTAGTCGATAGTTTCCATCAATAGAAAACTCTTTCCTTCATAATATCTTCTTGCTTGTTCTTCAAACAACGATCCTGTTTTATAGCACTTGCCAGTTTCTATAGCATCCATAATAACATCATCAGTAACAAGACTGATATCAGGATTTCATCTTGCATTAGTATCTGATCATCATCAGTATTAGACCGTCATCAGGATTTGCTCTTTGTTCCTGACATGTAGTCTCTGATACACTGTTCATTCTTGACTAAACTGTACAGATAACTGTCTTACACATAAATCCTATATATAGTGCTAAATCCTTTATAAGATCAGGATTACAAGAAGTATAATGTGTAAATTCTATTCTTAACATCACAACTTACGAATTATTCCTAACAAAGAGGTATATGTAGAACAACCCCCTGGCTTTGAAGATCCAGAATTCATGGACTATGTCTACTTTCTCTTCAAGGCTATTTATGGTCTTAAGCAAGCACCAAGGAAATTGTATGACACTCTCTCTGAATTTTTACTTGAAAATGGTTTTGTTAGAGGTGTCATAGACAAAACTCTCTTCACAAAGAAACATAAGAATGATACAATACTAGTCCAAATATATTTGGATGATATAATATTCGGGTCTACTAATGATCTTCTTTGCAAGAAATTCGCTAAGTTAATGCAGGGTAAGTTTGAAATGAGCATGATGGGTGAGCTGAAGTTCTTTCTTGGATTGCAAGTAAGTCAAAGGACATATGGAATATTTATCTGTCAATCCAAGTATGTCAGAGAGCTCCTCAAGAAATATCAAATGGAGGACTCATCTTCAGCAAGAACACCATCATCTACAGCTGTCAAATTTGGAGCATGTGAAAATTCTGCTAAGGCAGATATCACAAGCTACAGAGGTATGATAGGCTCATTACTTTACCTTACTGCAAGTAGACCAGATATTATGTATGCTACATGCTTGTGTGCAAGGTTCCAAGCGGATCCTAGAGATGTTCATCTCATTGCTGTAAAACGAATCTTGAGATATCTTAAGGGTACGCCTAACTTAGGCATCTGGTACCCTAAAGATTCTGGTTTTAATCTTGTTGGATATATAGATTCAGATTATGCAGGAAGTGTTATAGATAGGAAAAGCACCTCTAGAAGTTGTCAATTCCTAGGTGGCAGGTTGGTTTCCTGGTACAGCAAGAAACAACAAACAGTTTCCAACTCCACAGCTGAAGCCGAATATATAGCTGCTGGAAGCTGTTGTGCACAGATCTTGTGGATTAGGAATCAGCTAAGGGACTATGGCTTTGTACTTGACAGGATTCATATCCTGTGTGACAATACAAGTGCCATAGCAATCTCAAACAATCCTGTGCAGCATACTAGGACAAAGCACATCGATATCAGGTATCATTTTATTCGAGAGCATGTCATGAATGGTACCGTGGAGTTACATTTTGTACCCACGGAAGAACAAACAGCAGATATTTTTACTAAGTCTCTTGACGAATCCACATTCACCAGAATTGTTGGCGAATTGGGTATGTTAAATAGTCCTAGTAATTAAACTAGTTAATATCTGAGGTTTGCTCTTTAATAATTTATAAGTGATTACTTTGTAAATATTTGTTATTAAAATCACTTGTATAATTATTTTATCAACTTATTTTCTTGCTTGTTAATTCTTAAATCATTGTCATTATCTTTTTAATATATTCCTACTTACTTCTTTTAATTTTAGAATATTTTAATTTTCTCTAAAAATATTTTTCTCAAATTTTACAAGTTGAAATTAGTGAGAAATCTATTTTTGTTGAAAATTACTTTTGAATATTTGTGTTGATTTAATAAGTCATATTTTCTCTTTAAATGATTTTTTATAAGAAAGTTACTTTATTAAGAAAATATATAGATTTATTAATTTACTACAAATATTTATGTAAATAGTTAATAGTTTATTAAATGGTTTGTAGTGTTTGTCCTTTTGTTATTAATGTTTGATTTCGTAAAAAGGATAACCTATGGTATTTTTAGTATTTTCTTATTTTCTATTTAGCTATTTTTAAGTAGTTATATTGTTGTAAATTATTTACTTTTATTTCTAATATTCTGTAAATATTATTAATACAGTTATTTTTTAATAAAAAAAATAGTATTTTTCTTTTCTTTTTAGTTTTTATTTAATATTATTTTTATGTATAATATTTCTTATTTTGTATATTATTTTTCATGTGTAAATAAATAGTTTGTATAGTATTTTCAGTTTAGTCACTATACTTTCAAAACTTACAAACAGGTCCATGTACTTGGTTCTTTTGTACTTCTTCTGTTCAACACACACATATCATGCTGTTTTAACTTCTAATCTTTGTTGTGTTGTTGTTATTAACAGAATTTCTTATTAAGGAACATTGTTGGTATCAAAATGGTATATGTCAATTCAATTGTTTAGGAACTAACGTTTGATTTTCAGGTTCTAACAATTGGAAGACAGGACCTAACAAGTGGTAATTGTTGGTATCTAACATACAGGATCTAAAACATGATAAAATAGTTTTGTTTGTATTGGTTTGAACATTAACTTACATTAATTCGATTAATATTATTAATTGAATTTCTGTCTTTGTTTTTGTTTAGTAAAACTGGCTCAAGATCTTTATATTTCCTAACTCAAAATCTCTTTCTATAGTTGTGATTGCTTACATTTTAAATCTTTTGAAATCACAACTGTATATCATTATATCTCTATTGATCATATTCTGTGATGCAGGTTCATCTACATGGAATTTTGTTTTCTCACATGATTAGTCATAAGGTTGTAAACCCAACAACTTTTATCCCAGACTACAGTCAAACTCAAACACATTCTATCTTACACCCTAAAAGGAAGTAACCTATCAGACTAGAGGTCACCAGGGAGTAACTGCACGTGATGCAGCAAATAAGGATGTGTGGGATATTCAGTTGGAGAGTCACTACCTTATACACTAACCAAAATATTTCATATGCACAAAGTGAGAATGCACACACTAAGGATGAATTGACGGAAACCTGTAATCCAACCATTTGACGGTTAGGATTATAAGTTAAAGGTTCTTTAATGAACTAAGTGTCTTCACAGACATTAGAAGGAAATCTTGATCTCAATGCTAAATTAAATAGATCATTGTTTACCTTCCCAGAATTCAAATATGGAACCTTTAAAAGGGAAATTAGCAACTTGTAGATTATGACTCAGATTCGTCTAACGAGTCTAACGAGGATTTGGGATTTGCGAACTCCCATTGCACCACCACTGACCTCTCTTGAAGGGGCTAGGGTGATTTTTCCTTGCAGGTACACTAAAGGATGTTGGAGCTATGAGTGATATGAGTGATACACTAGTGAGCAAGAGTGTAAACACAGAGAGAAGTGAGACACTCAACATAAATGAGTGGAGAGAAGAGTGAAACACTTGTGAGGTACACTAAACACTATCACACACTCACAGTGAGGAAGAAAATGAAACTTCATTTCTAACAAAGAACTCTATAATTGGTACAACTACTTTGTCAACTAGTTGATTGGAGGATTCCTCAACTAAGGGGGAGAAGTAAAGGGGTACAAGAAAAAGGAGAGTAGGTTAGAAAGGGGGAGCATTTACAGACTGTGCTTTGGAAGAGAAGCAAGTCAAGTAACTATGGGGGAGCCTTAGATGGAAAAGTAAGGGGAGATTCAGTTGAGAAGAAAGGGGAGATATAAGGAGAAGATTACATCACAATACTATTCTATTAGTCTTTCAATGTACTATGTATAAAGGCTAAGTGGAGGAGTAGTAGATTTCCTAGAAGTTATAGAAATGGTATTGATTCACCATTGTCTACATCGTAGGAACAGTTGTTTTTCTTTATTGAGAAAAGCTGTGTCAGAGAAGGGAAGTGATTGTAAATCAAGAACTGCTGATAATCACCAATGTAAGATATGAAGGATTATCAGGCAGAGATATGAAGAATCAGAAATGAAGATGAGTTATCTATGAAGATCAGTTCAGTGCTAGAGGAACAATCATCTATCATTTCATCAACTGAGGATTCTGGAATTGTTAAATCTAAACCAGAGAATTTTTTTTGTATTATTTATTAAGCTCTTAAATGCTTAATCTTTTTCTTGTTTAAGTGAGTTAGTTGAGTTATCCTCTAGGTATTTGCTTGTTATTGTCTAACAAACAAATAGGGGGAGATTGAAAGGCATATGATGTAGCCTATTTGTATTTCGAGGATACAACTCAACTTAAACAAGATTGTAATAGTAAATAGTATATAGACTGTCACAAGGAATCTCAGATTGTATTATCTGTCAGAAGAAAAAGATCAAGGTCAATCTACAGACTTGAAGAATTACTGCATTGAAAGAAGCTCAGTCATCTGATCAAGCCTCAGTGAAGTATTCGTTAAAGAAGTGGATTCGTTTAAAGTGACAGAGATTTCAACAGTGACAGAGACAGTACAGAAGATTAAAGAGAGAGAGGAGAAAAGAAAAGGAACCAGATTTTAAGTCAATATATGAAGAACAGTCATTGCGGTTAGTCACTCATGAACCAGATAGTACATCGAGTGTCAACATTAAACAGTGATTGTTCATCATTAACTTCAGTGGTTCAAGCTATCAAGACTGGTATGAGAGAAAATCATTGTGCAAGCAACAGAAGTGCTAAATTAATTAATCACAAGGATTTTATTATCAAGTGGACTGGCTACGAGGAAAAAGAATTATCATAAAGAAATTCTAAGTGATATATTCTTAAAGCCGGAACTCCGGTTGGAATTGATATATTTTTTGTTAAGCAAAAGGAGTCCAGTTCCAGACGCTCAGGTAACCGCAGTTTAGAGTTTAAGTATAATTTTATATTAATAAATATTTTATTTATTTAGAAAATTATATTTATAAATATCTAATAATATTAGATATTTATTTTATAATTTCTGGATTAAAATAATTATTTATTAATTAAAGATTATAAGTTGTGCGGGACAAAAAGCATTTCTACGGGGCTAATCTAAAAGAACCTACGGCAATCAAACAATGAAGGGGCAGGTGGTTTTTGTTTTGAAATAAACCAATCAGGTGGTGCCACGTGTCCAAAGAAATGAAAAAAAGATGGCCAGGTTTCTTAATTCAAATTGATAGTCTATTTGCTGGATAGTCTACAAGATAGTCTGCATGGCCAAGAAAAAAGAATTATGTTAATTCTCTTTTAATTAATTTAAAATATTTAGTTAATTTAATTAATAAATTAACTCTTCAAGATTTAATTTATTTATTAAGTTAATTATTAAATTAATTAATTCAGAATTAATATAGATTTCTAAAGACTATCAGAAATGTTTTTAGACTATGATTTTATTGTTAAAAGACTATCTCAGCATAGTCTAAATAAATAGTCTAAATAGATAGTCTAAATAGACAGTCTAAATAGACAGTCTAAATAGGTAGTCTCAATGGAGATAGTCACACCGATAGTCTCAATGATTGATAGTCACACCGGTAGTCTAAATGAGCTGTGGATAGTCTCTAAGGCAGTTGATAGTCTCTGGATAGTCTAAACAAGTGTTAAATAAAGGCAGAAGATATTATCAAGACATGGTAATATAAAAAGAGAAAGAAGGCATGAGACATATAACTTCAAGCAATATACACGAACAAGAGAAGAAAGACACAGCAGCCAACATAACATCTCTATCATCTTTCAAGCTCAAACCAAGCAATTTAATTGCCATAAATTCTTGAGTTCCTTGTAACAAAAATTGTATCCATTGGAACTTAATTATTTGTGACTTGTGTACTACTAGCGAATTAAGTTTCCTAGTTCTTGACTTGATATCTTGATTTTTATTAACTAAATTAGAAAAGTTCATGTCGAATTTTCTAATTAGTTATTAATTACTTGATAATCATTTGTACTAATTTTGTAACACCCATCAAGTTAATATATTGTTATATTCAACTTGAAATTTGTGTTATTTATATTCCGCACAAATTTGTTTGAATTAAATTTTATTCATAAGACAAATTTGGAGAAAATGATATAGATTGTATTCAACCCCCCCTTCTACAATCTTATTGGACCTAACATGAACGCCCAAACACTGCTCACATTGCTACGGCTATTGAATACCACCTTGGTTGCTCCAGCACTGATACGTCTCATGTACGCCCGCACATAGCTCACAAACACTAGCCACCTGCTGAACTCCATAGTAAGTTTGAAAATCCATCTTCAACGTCAACGCTCTCTGACAAGTACCTGAAACACCAACGAACTATACAAGAATAGATGAGAAAAAGAAATCCGAGTCAGTGAACTCTAACGACCACTATTGACAAGCACATAAACCAAAAATAAAACACCGATGATCCCCGGCAGCGGCGCCAAAAACTTGTTTGTACTAAATCACGCAAGCGTACGTGGTCACAAGTAATATATGAATAAGCCAAGTTCGTTCCCATAGAGATCTGGTTATGGTTTTAATTCAGTAGATGTACCTATGCAACAATGTATGATTATTATTCACTGGTAAGACCAATAACAATTTTGGTTTTAATAAACTAAATTAACTAAGAAGTAAACTAACAAACTAAGAATTAACTAACTAACGAGAATTGGAATCGAATTACTTCTGCAAAATAAACCATGAGATCCTAACTTCATTAAATACTTCGCTTAGATCTGACGCATTTAATCACTATATGCAATGGTTATGATATCTGATCAGACAACACGAAACAAGTACACGCTACCTCTCAGTATACGTATACCAAACTATCCATACATCCACAAAAGAGATAGAAGATGAATAGACACCAATTATGCTTAGACCCTATATGCCTATAGAATTTGAAAACATAACGATTGAAGAGCAAGTTATCCATAATGATCACATAAGGCAATATAAGTATTCTCATCTCATACTACGAATCATGTTGATAAACAATCATGAACCTATGCTAGCATGGCATGTTCTAAATCTCAAGATCCACTTTCACTTCACAAGAGATTAACAAATTAGATGTTAGCTACGCATCTAACAATTAAGCATAACCATACGAGGATATCAGATATACATCACACACGGATCTTTAAAGCATCAAGATACTAAAGCTCCATAAATAAATCCATTAGAATCCCATGACAACAATTAGTTCATAATCGAACCGCTCGTCATCATGGGATCTGATGAAACCATGATAAAAACAAAGTATGAAAATATACAAATAAACCTAAGTAATTGATATGTATTGGTTATCTAAATTACAATGGTAGGATGTGTTTATATAGGCTCTAGAAGTCTTGCCCAGCAAGAAATTCCCCAAAATAGAGTTAAAATAGAATTTCTGCAAAATACGTTTCCTAAACTGATTATGTTTTTAAGAAAATTCGTAGCTGACTTTTCTTCAGTATTTTTGGACCGTTCCAGCTGTAATTGGACCTCTGGACCACTTTAGAATGATATAGAATCTCGTTAGCTTCGCGTGGACAGTAAGATCGTCCAAAACGGACTTTTAGAACTCAAGATATGGCCAAAATCGTAAAAATGGCAAAACTGTAATTTTTCAGCGACTTCTGGCGCACCCTGCACGAGATTGGAGCAGTCTGCACAAGCGCAATCTGCAATAAAACATCAGTTCTGGTGCAGTCTGCCCAAAATCTGGCGGAGACTGCGTGGCTGCAATCTGATGGAATTTTTTCTGCATTATTTCTTCGTTTTTCAGCCTTTTCTTCCCGTTCCTTTTGCATGAGCTTCCGTCTTTAATTCTTCTTGACTTGCATACTTCTTGGTAGCTGACATTAGCCTCCATTCTTTATTCCATATCATAAATCAACTCCAAAACGACGGAAACTTCACCCTTAATCGACATTTCTTCAACCCTGCACAATTAAGCAAAACACATCAAAACTACGACAAACTTGAGGCCAAAGCAATCAATTTAAGCCGATTTGGAATGCTCTAAATGGATATAAAATCCATTTATCAGAGACTTACAGTCGCCAGATGGGGCAACACTATCAGACCAAATGGCAAGCATGAAGGCTGATATGGATCATATAAGGAAACTCTTGGAGAGTCATCTTGTTGAAGCTGAGGAGCGAATATCTCAGTTAGAAGCGGCTGCTACTGATTGGGAAAATAAAGCTCAAGAGCTGCAGGAAGAGGTGATTGTATAGAATGTATCTAGATTGTTTTTCATTTTGTGTAAAGTCTGACTAGTTTACATTTTAGGAAGTGTCACGTGAGAGGAAAAATGTGAGAAGCTATCACTTGAATATGTCAACAACTTCACTCCTCAATTAAGAGACATCAAGATAAACACAAGAGACTTGTAAAAACTCTCTCGAGAGCATTATAGTTAGAAATCATTTTCCAGGATATTGTAGCATCCTTCGCAAATAAATAAAATATTTATTTGTGAAAATACTGTCTTGCCTTCCAGTTATGTTTGTATTTCTTCACTGATATACTAAAATATTTAATTATTCATGTTGTTAGAAAAATACATTACTTTAAAAAAAATGTCATTCACTCCAATTCAAATTCAAAATAAATAAATAAATCATTTTTTAAAGAATTTTATCACTTTTATGTAAAATGATTATTTAATTTATATTTTAATTAACCATATACAACATCTATGCCAACACTTTATCATGTCTAGGCTAACACAAGGACTCTGTGCTGTAATAGGTAAGGTTGAAAATAGCTATGGCATCATTTTTTAGATTGCAACACCATGCAAAAATGTTGTGTAAAGTCATATATGGCGTAGTGAGAGGCAGCTCATCTAAGACTGGAGGAAGTGTAACAAGAGGAGGCTACAAAATTGGGTTAATGGATAGATCAAAATTGATACTCCCTCCGTCTCATCCATTTCTTAACATAAATTTTTCACTTGCATGACACGCATTCTAAGGCTCTTATAAAATATAGTTCCATAACTTATTTTTAAAATTTTCTTTTTTTGTATAAAAATAGGATTGTTCTATTTTTATAAAAAAAAAGAAAATTTCAAAAATAAGTTATGGAACTATCCTTAAAATCCAACTTAAAATGCGTACCAAATCCCCGTCCCGCAATGTTAACTATTGGCTGGGATGGAGGGAGTATATTATAACTGCAATGAGCTTGAACACTTTGCCATTGAATGCAGAAGATTCAAGTAGAATTAGAAAATGGATAAAGGATTTGGGAATCAATCAAAGGAAGACATACGTGGAAAAGTGCTGGAATGACACTGATGATGAAGACGATAAAGAATATATGAATCTAACCTTATAGTAGAATTAGAACCATAAGATCTCTGATTTTAAATTCTTTATGTTTATTTCCATTGTTGGTCTCCATATATCCGTTACTTTCGACTTCATTGCTCGTGTATTAATGTTGTTCTCGGTGAAGAACCTCTCTACCAAGCAAAGTTCAAATTTATTAAACTCTTCCTCTACTTCTTTACTGAAAATTAGCTACTCATTTTCTCATTATCTATGTCCATTTCGGTCATCTAAATATCAATATCCTTCAACGAAGCCATAATCAATGGCTGCTCTCATAGAACTTTAGCAAGTAAGAAGAGAAAAAAACAGAGACTCTCACATAAGTGATGATTTTTTTATCGTAATATCATCATAATTTATTTAAAACTTTTTATGTAAAGCGCGATGAGATAACTCAAATGGTAAGGATTTATCTATTATCGTCCCAGGATTCCAAAATTTGTTAGAACATTTACTCATTTATAAAGCATATAAGCCTAAATAATTAAAAAAAAATTATGTAAGTTTTGTTTTAATAATTAGTAAAGACATGAACCCTCAACATTTGTTAAGGGAACGAGGGTTGTTATATCAAAAGATTACTTTTGACAAAAATGTAAATTTTTAAATTTAATTAAAAAAGTTTGACATTCAAATAATAAAAAGGTACAAATTTAAAATTAGGTTAAAAATGATCCCATTATCCCTAAAACAAAAAAGTTTGACATTCAAATAATATTAAGGTACAAATTTGAAATTAGGTTAAAAATGATCCCATTATATCCTATATATAATTGGCGTAAGGAGGTTTAGGTGGTCGTCTGGTGTTAAAAAGTAATTTTATTAGTAATTAGAAGTGGGCCAAAGAACTTGGGCTTGAGTATTGGTTTAAAAACAAAAACTTACAAGATAATTTAGACTAAAATGTTATATATCCTATATATAATTGGCGTAAGGAGGTTTAGGTGGTCGTCTGGTCGTCAGGTGTTAAAAAGTAATTTTATTAGTAATTAGAAGTGGGCCAAAGAACTTGGGCTTGAGTATTGGTTTAAAAACAAAAACTTACAAGATAATTTAGACTAAAATGAATTCCTAATGCATCGACAAAGTCATTACAATTGAATCCTATATATTATATTATATCCTATATATAATTGGCGTAAGGAGGTTTAGGTGGTCGTCTGGTCGTCAGGTGTTAAAAAGTAATTTTATTAGTAATTAGAAGTGGGCCAAAGAACTTGGGCTTGAGTATTGGTTTAAAAACAAAAACTTACAAGATAATTTAGACTAAAATGAATTCCTAATGCATCAACAAAGTCATTACAATTGAATCCTATATATAAGAGGAGGTTTATATAATTGGCGTAAGGAGGTTTAGGTGGTCGTCTGATCGTCAGGTGTTAAAAAGTAATTTTATTAGTAATTAGAAGTGGGCCAAAGAACTTGGGCTTGAGTATTGGTTTAAAAACAAAAACTTACAAGATAATTTAGACTAAAATGAATTCCTAATGCATCGACAAAGTCATTACAATTGAATCCTATATATAAGAGGAGGTTTAGGTGATCATGGTCGTTAGGTATTAAAAAGTCTGCGAAAGTTAGGGAAGGGAGGTTGAGATGGTTCGGCCACGTTCGTAGGAGGCGTCCGGAAGCCCCGGTGAGGAGGGTCGAGAGTATCTCGGTTGCTGGGGTGAAGAGGAGAGGCAGACCGAGGAGGTCGTGGGAAGAACAGCTTAGGATGGATTTGAAGGCCCTTAACTTGAATGAGATCTCGACTGCGGATAGGAGCTGTTGGAGGCGCCAGATTAGAGTTGTGGATTCTCTTCTAGGGAGCGGTTCTGTGGTTGAGAGCCTCAGAATTGATTTTTCTCGGTTAGCGCTAGCTTAGAAGCTTAGCGTTTTGTCTTCATATTGCCTTCTGTTTTCTGTTTGTGCAGGTGCAGGGAGCTTGGTCAGAGGAAATCTTAGATCAGGAGAGGAGTGCCCTTTGCCCACGTGGGTAAGTCCCATGAGAGCTAGGCCATGGGCCCAGGTTCGGTCGATTACTTTTCTCATCCTTGCCATTCTTGCGCAGAATACACTTTGTTTTTTGGCACTCTAGGCCGGGGGTACTCACGGAAACAGCCTCCCTTCCGTAAAAAGTAGGGGCATGGTCTGCGTACATCTTACCCTCCCTAGACCCTGCTTTATGCGGGATATACTGGATTTGTTTGGTTTGGTTTGGTTTGGTTTGAATTCCTAATGCATCGAACAAAGTTATTACAATTGAATATCTAGCAATTTGAAATGTTATCATCCACAATTTATAAATACATATTAACCTGAACATAAAAAAATAAGAATTATGTGTAACGTTTGAGCACAAATCATTTTTATAAGAAAATTTTATTTACAGTACTATCATCTTTTAAAAATATAATCTATAAAAAACATAAGCAAACGTAAATTTTTATCTATATAAAAATATGAACAAATACAATTTTTTTATTCAATTTGTAAAATATAAACATATTTATAGTAGTATTTTTTTTTACTTCATAACAATTACTGTTTTATAAAACAAAATATAATCTACAAAATAAACAATAAAAAAAATTAAAAGCAAAAAACTATAATTCACAGCAAACACTAATATAATTTAAATAAATAAAAACAAACACAAAAACATGTTGAAAATAAGTGCAAAATTTTTTAATATTAAATGAAAAAAAAAATTGTTGTTTGAAAGTGGCACATAAATCAATAAATTGTGATCTACAAAACAAACACTAATTTAAAAGATATAATAAATTTAGAAAACAAAAATACACAAAAAAACTCAAAAATAATGCAAATAGAACAAAAAAACTAACACAAAAACATAAAAAAGTACCCTTTTTCAAAATAAAAAGAATTTTATAACATATTTTCACATAATATCCCAAAAACAAATAAATAAACATAACCAGAAATATCAAATTTCAAATAAATATAACAAATTAATACCATGTATTATTTTTAAAAAAGTTCAAAAACACCTAAAAAATCCACACATATAAATATAACAAATTATTTTAAATAATTATTAGATAACCACGTATGTTAAATACATGTAAAAAAACTTTAAAATATTCTTAAATTACCACGTATTTTATATAACAAAATATTTAAAAAAATACTAATACCAATGTAGTACCTTTTCAAGTATCTCATATAAAATTTAAGAAAATAAAATAAAAACCATCCCAAAAAAAATATGTTAAACTAAACTATAGAATATAATTTACAAAAAAAAAACAAATACCACATAAAAGTCATTTAAAAAAATATTAATTAAATGAATATAATAAAAAAATTACATTTATATTTTACGTGTTTCTAAAATCAAGCTAAAAATAAATAGATTCGGCACTAAAGTTGCAAATAAATTAAAAAGTAACCTAAAACCATAAAACAAGAAATTTAAAACTCCTAATATAAAAACATAATGTTAAGTTATATAATAAATATATAAAAAAACGTGAATGTGTAATGTCTCAAGTATATCATGTATAATAAATATTATAACATAAAATATTTACTTATAAATTCTTCAATAAAAATATTTCTTAAATTTATATTAAAAAATAAACACAAATAAACAAAAAAATGAAATTATATTGAAAAACAATATTTCTATTTCATCATATTATTATTTTACGAAAAATATTGACGCAATACTATGGTTGTAAAAAGATTTAAGAACCCATTAAACAAACAAAATATAAAATTAAAATATTATAACATAACACAAATTCAAAAATTGAAAATCACAAAAATATAAAATTTCATCAACAATTATTATTATAAGTAACTTTTACCAATTATTATTTTATTATTATTTAATATGAAAAGTATAATCTAAAATAACATTAAAAAAATTAAGCAAAAAATTATATTAATAATTTTTTTATAATATAGTGACAAAACAACCCATGCATTGCACGGGTATAACGCTAGTTATCCCTAAAACAAAGTACTCCGTATCAGCCTATCAGGAAAGTATCACAATAATAACCATTTGTATAATTGTACTCCTACATTAGTCAATAATTGAAAAAAAAAAAAGAAAGAAAAGAGTAGTAGTGTGTAGAACAGAAGAGGAACAGCTGAAGGGGGGCCCTTGATACACACTTCAGATTCAGAAGCCCAGGAAGGTACGCCAGCTCTCTCTCTCTCTCTCTCTCTCCCCTTATATGATTCAACTTCTGGGGATGAATGAATTGCAGGTGTATGATTATATTCCTACCCGAGATCGATGCTTCAGGTTGTTAAAGTGTTACAATTGAGATCAGTTGCAACTTCGATTCTTCATATTGTTATATGCATGGGGTAATTTATTCCCATTCAATTACATAATTGTCAAATATAGTTCTTTTACTTGTTCTTTGCTTATTGCTAAATAATTCTTTGGCTCACTGAAGAGTTGCTGCGTAATTGAATTTTCGTTTCATTCACTTTTGTAAAAATGAATATTGCTGCTGTTTGATGCAAAGGAATCAATTTTACTGATTTTTAGGAGGCTGCATCGTTAAAAGTGGTACAAGATCACTCTTACAAAAATTGTGTTCCTAGTCTCCAGCGTACCTTATGCACATATATGCTGCTTTAGCTTGTTTGGTTTTAAGGCGGAGAAGGGAAGGTATTTGGAAAACTTTTATTAATTACAAGTGAAAAAAATAGCTCAAAAGGGATTTGTTACAAGATTTTTTAATTGTAAGTCTGGGAATTTTCTAGACAAAACAGGCATATAGCAAACACCATCTCCTTTCTCCCACAAAAGAGAATCAACTAACTTATAAGTGGCACCATATATGGGATTTCTCCTTCTTCATTACTAGTAATGGTAGCAGAGAGACCCTAGCCATTAAAGCATATTAACTGTCACAACCTGACAAGCACCGTCATTTTGCGTGTGAGTGGAGGTCCGCTACACTTTATAACATGACATGTGTGAGTTGCAGGGCTGAAGCATGAAGCATTATGTACTGGTGTGATACATATCATCTGGCTGGATGTACTAGCATTTTTTTAGGTGTTATCTATGTTAAGTAACTAATTCTCCTAAAACGTTAAGGCATGTGTTAGGAATTACCAAGATCTTATATTATATTCTAACACCCCCCCCCCCCCCCCCCTCTCACTCAAAAGCCCATTTTTGGGTCGAATAGTGGATCACGGACACCCATCTTTAGGGCAATAATATTATCTTCTAACACTCCCCTCACTCGATACCCGTTTTTGGGTTGAAGAGTGGATCACGGGCACCCATCTTTGGGGAAATAATTTACCTTCATGTGTATAATATGTTATGAGATTATTGGGGGTGGCATGGATTGGGATTTTGGCCAACCTTAAGCAAACAATTCTCCCAAAACCTCAAGGTGTTCGGAGGGGGACTTAACATGATCTTATATTATATTCTAACAATCTACTTCTGTTTTCACAAAAGCGAACATGTATTTTTGGGCATACTAGTGTGATGCATACAATTGAAAATAGTGTTTTATATATGTTACTGACAGGTGAATTGGTCAATTAAAATTTCTTATGAAACTGGGTGCCATTTGTAACAGAGCAGTGGTTGTCTAGGATGCGATAGTAGCCGCAATCTGATATCTTCACTTAATAAGCCATCAAAAGGACAGGAAATTCAAGCTCAGACTGTAACACAGCCCAATCCATCTGAGGATTTCTGGACCTCTAGTACTTTTGACATGGATAATAGTGCAGTTCAGTCACGAGGAAGCATCTCGTCGATCAGCACGTCTAACCAGATTGTGGAAGGCAATGGCTCTGGGAATGGGAACCTTACCTCTGAGTTTGTCAATCATGGTAAGTAGCTAGCACATCCTCTTTCCATGTCAGATAATATTAGGATGTTTTATGTAAATTATGACCTTTGTCTTGATTATAATTTACATAAATGTTAATATATCTGATAATTAAAGAATATATATGTGCCTATGGAAGTTGAGTAATTAAAAGACGTATTTTAGGGTTTCTCTACTTTTATATCTCATGACTTTTTTGATAAATTATTCATTCATGTCGCATAGAACCTTAAAATGTGGTACCCGGTGCAGGGATTGTTACACAGTTTTCCCTTCTTTTATTATTATTATTATTATTAAGAGTGTTTTGAGGGGTTGAACCCGTGACCTACCACATAATAGCAGCACTTATTATAGTCTTATAATACCATCATGCCAAGGATTGCCTTCTTGCATAGAACGTTACATTTTTTTTTTTTGACAAAAGAGTTATTAATTAATAAATGAATTGTATCGAAATGCAATATCCCGAAAAATGTGTTTCTTTCATCCAAGAAAGTTTTTCATCTTACCAAAGGGCACGCAAGTTGCCCCCGGGCATTTAGACAATAAAACATTAATGTCTGAAAAAAGAAGATGGCGAATTACATAGATAGCTAAAAGCTAATTAAAACAGATGAATGAAACAGTTTGTCCATGATTTCAACTCGAGGGAGGAAAAAAACGAGGCCACATCAAATAAATAAAGCAGCGATTCCATAATCTCAAATCGAGGGAGACAAAGACTAGGGAGACAAAGATGAGGCTGTGACCGAACTTCTAATCAACTAAGCTTCCGTTTTCCCCACTGCTAGTAACGTACCTTCTATGGAGTAACTACTCGCAGCTTTCATTTTCTTTTCAAGAGCCATCCAGTACCTTATTTTCATTCTCAGCCTTATGATTGGATTTCCTCCACCCGTGAAAATTCATTTTCTAACTGAAGGGCCTGCTTTGCCAAATTATGTAACTGAACGTTACATTTATAATTTACACTGGATATCTCATTTCAGTTCTGTTTCCTATTGGCAAAGTTGCTGATAGTTTTGGTCCCATTTTACTTTTAGGAATCCACAAATTGAATGTATAGACTTACTGTATTTTTGAGTGTCATTGAGGAAATTGACAAAATTATGCAGGGATGTAGATGCAGTGTCTTTTTGATCCTTGGGACCACCTGAGCAGAAAGAAAAGTTTATTGTTTCTAAACGAAAATACTAGATTTAACTGTTTTGCCTTGTTCAGTTGCTGCTTCACTGGGATTCAGTGTGCGATAAAAGTTAGTAGTCATCCTGGTAACTTGGTTCTCCTGGATTAATAATATTTGTTAACCGGTTCTTAGAAGTGTCTTGCATAATTTTAACTGAAGTTACTATGGTCCATTCTCAAGAGGTTATCGTTTCTGCCACATTATTCCCAGTTTTTCGAACTGTGACTTCTGCAATCCGTTATTCAGTCTTTACATTTATTTGGGAAATTCCTGTAGGTCTTCTTCTCTGGAATCAGACTAGGCAGCAGTGGGTAGGAAACAAGAAGTCTGAGAAAAATGTGGAGCAGATTCGGGAGCCAAGATTAAGGTGAGTTGCTTGTTAAAAGTCATGACCTAAGAGCTAAGGAAAAGTGGAAAACCAATAATCCACCCGCATCGTCGAAGCTTTCCAATCAATCTAACGTTAGGGCTTCAATCAAATCTTCATATTTTTTATGTTCTAATGTAATGCTTCGTGAACTCATGGATATGGATTTTAATTTTCAAGCATATATAATTGTACAATAGTGTTAGCTGCAGACTTGGGTTGTTCTTTAGTTGACTCTCTTTGTTCCCACTTTCCCAAAGTTTATCCTTAAAAGGAACTGATTTGCAGTTGGAATGCAACCTATGAAAGTTTGCTTGGGAGAAACAAGCCCTTTACCAAGCCAGTTCCTCTTGCTGTAAGTTTATCTTCCTATCTACTTGTTCGGTAATGGAATGGGTACTAAAACGTTTTACACATAAAGGCTTAGCTTAACTAGTCTCATGTATTCCCTCCATACAGGAAATGATAGATTTCCTTGTTGACATCTGGGAGCAGGAAGGATTGTATGATTGATAAATTATTTAGTGGAATGTTTCAACTTACGTGTTAGATATCTGAACTATCTACCACTGGGGCAAAAGGTGTTGTAAATTAACTATAACGTTGCTATGATGAGGTTTTTTCTGTTCAGTTCTTGCATCTTCTGTGAAAACAGTTGTTTCCCTGCTTTGTTTAAATTCTTAAACACAAAACTGTTCCTTTTACCCATTGCACATTTTGAATTGGTTATATTTTATGGCATAGTATATTGTTCTTACTGATTAGAAGTTCGAGTTCGATTCTGTCCGAACTTATAGATTGGTTGATATGTTATGGAGTTTGAACGGAATTTTTTGTGCAATAACCTTAACGAATCAAATCGAGTTTTTTAGGTGTTCTTGAGTCGTTAAGTTCTATACTTCTATCTCATTCGGTAAGGAATTTGTGTGTATATTATGTACATGAATGAAAATATTACATACTAATAATTACATAAATATTAAAGAAAATTACAATATTTTTGCAATTCATTAGTTCAATAATAGAATTGTAATTATATTTAAATAATTCTGGAAGGTACGAATCTAGGAAAATTACCACTAAAATGGAATTTTACTTGTTGATAGGATAATTTATTTAAGATTATTTTAAGAAAATTAAGAAAACACTACATAGTTTTAATAGTTTAATAGATACGTTATTTGACAGCCTAGTAAGATTATTATATAATAATTTAATAGATAAGTTATCTGACAATCCAGTAAAATTATAATAAAATAATTATAATTATAATAAAATTTCAACAATTTTGTTAATTCTAGGGAAAGTATGATTTAGTGCTGAAACCAAATTTGATATCAACATCTCATTCAAAAGAGATTTTACTTTTTAATAAAGGTTATAGTTTGTAAGTGTTATATAAAAAGTTCTAAGATTAGCATATGTATTCGTTGGTGTTTTGTAAAAAGTTATAGCAAATGTGATTCTTGATTGTACCTTGTATATGTTGGTGTTTTATTCTATATTTGTTGATATTTTTTGATATCGTAATATTTTTCTATTAAAAAATAAATAGGATTTCCATTTTTGTTCTTTTTCTATTAAAAGAATTACAATAAAATCGTTATTCTTTTTGAAACAAAATAGAGTTTTACGTGAAATAGGATTTTATTAAAAAAATTAGGTTTTTTTTTTTCATAAATACCTAAATCCAAAAAAAACTTTCTAATTTTTTTTTTGCGAAAATACCAAAATATTTTGCAAAAATACAGAGGTTGCATATGCAATTTCCAGTTGCATATGCAACTACATTTGCAATTGAATGATAAGGGCTGCGTAATCAAAAAATGCCAATTCAACTTCTAGTTATATAAGGGTTGCGTAGTCACATATGCAAATTCAACTTTCAATTCGTATAAGGTGCAACTATATGCAAATATACAACCACATATGTAAATGAATGCAACCTGTTGCCCGACCAACAAATACAAATTCAACTTCCAGTTGTATATAAGGGTTGCGCAGCTACATATGCGAATTCAACTTCCAGTTTTCAATTGCATATTTGGTTGCATATGCAACCACATGCAACCTGTTGCGCAGTTGCATATGAGGTTGCATATGCAACCTCCGTATTTTTTGCAAATAAATTGGTATTTTTTCAAAGTAGTATTTTTGGTAAATATCCAAAAATTTACTAAAAAAATAAGAATTATAATTATAGTAGAATTTCTATTTTTAATTTTGTTTTTAAAAATAATATAGAATTATAGTTGAATTAGAATTTTATGGGTGGAACCAAAATACGGTGCGAATCAAATCTGGTACAAAATAGCACTATTAAAAGGAATTTCACTTACTAATAAAGATTTATTAATAAATATTGATAAGTGGATTTTATATCCACTTGGAACATTCCGTATCGGCTTAAATTGGTGTATTTGGCCTCAAGTTTGTCGTAGTTTTATGTGTTTTATTTACTTGTGCAGGTTTGAAGAAATGTCTATTAGGGTTGAATTTTCCGTTGATTTTGGAGTTGATTATGCTATGGAATGAAGAATGGTGACTTATTATCAACTATCAAGAGTTTTGCACGTCTTTGATTGAAGAAGGGAAGTGATTACAAAAGGAACGGAAGAAAACGGACGAAAAACGAAGAAAATTTCAGAAAACGAGCCGCCACCAGCCAGAGGAGCGCTGGCAGCGCTCTACAGAGCGCAGGCTGCGCCTGCACAGTGCCAGAACAGAGAGGAGAGCGTAGGCTGCGCTGCTTCAAGCGCAGGCAGCGCTGGTGCGAGGAAAAACTGCTGAAAAATGACCGTTTTGCCCTATTTCGAATTTTAATTGTATTTTTGGTACCCAAACCTATTTCCAATTGTATTCTAGGTTGTTTTTCTTGTTGGGCAAGATATCTAGGCATATATAAACACATCTTAGCCTTGTAAAACATTATCATAGCTTTATTATTGTAACCACCTTAGATCTGCAAGGGAGAAAAGGAGAGAAGGATTCAACGCTCGTGACAAGCAACGGATCTAGATCTACTTCATCTTTTGTTCTAGATTTGTTTTTCTCAAACTCTTGTTTATTAATATAATTACTTCTTTTATTCATATCTTGTTATTTACCATGTTTTCATCAAATCCCATGGTGACGAAAGGTTTAATTATGAACTAATCGTTATCGTGGGATCCTAGTGGATTTATCTATATAGCTTAGTAGTTTGCATGCCTTAAAGATTTATGTGTGGTGAATTCTTGATATCCTCGTATGGTTAATCTTAATGCTTTTGGATGCGTAGCTAACATCTAAATTGAATTGTTAATCCCTTGTGAAGCGAGAGTGGATCTTGAGATTTAGAACTTGCCATGCTAGCATAGGTTCATAATTGTTTATCAATATGATTCGTGGTGTGAGATGAAAATACTTATACTACCCTATGTGATCTAAGTGGATGACTTGTGCTTCAACCTTTATGTTTTCAAATTCTATAGAGATATAGGGTCTAAACATAATAGGTGACTATTCATCTTCTATCTCTTTTGTGGATGTATGCGTAGATTGGTACTAGTATACCGAGAGGTAACTTTTACTCTTTTCGTGTTATTCGATCAGATATCAAACCCATCGCATGTTTTAATTAAAGGCTGCAACTCTAAGTGAAGTAGATGATGAAACTAGGATTCCATGTTTTATTCTCATATTAGTAATTCAACTTTAATCTCTTTAATTAGTTAATCTTTAGTTTGATAATTAATTTAGTAGTTAATAAAAATCCAATTTGTTATTTGTCTTAGCAGTGGATAAAAACCATACATCGGTGCATAGGTACATTAATTGAATTGAATACCATTCTAGATCTCTGTGGGAACGAACTTGATTTAATCGTATATTACTTGTGACAACGTGCGCTTGCGTAATTTTGCATAACAAATATTATAGATTATAGATGTGTGAATATGTAAAGATGCAACAGTTTAACAATGAAAAATTGTCCAAAATACCCATTTTTCTCTACCCACTGTCTAAAATACCCGTTTTTAAAAATACCGTCAAAAATACCCACGGGTCACGTCTCTCTCTCGCTCCCGTCGTCTCTCTCTGCCTCTCATCCCCGTCCGGCCACCTCCATCCCTTCTGAGTATACTAAAACAATCAGCACACGGTGCTCTTCGTTTTGCACAATTGATTGCGAGGAATATGGTCCCGTAGGGGCTTGTAAAAACTCGTCGAAAAATTGAGAGGAGAGGGTTGAGTTCGATTTGGGAGTTTACAATCCGGTGAAACAAATGATATGAAACTGGTATGGTGTATAGAACATACATGGAAAACAACGGAATCGAAAGAACGGAGCTTTTGTTTGTTTTGGTTGAAAATCGCCGGCTTGGTTGCCAGATCTCGCATTGGCATGCGCTCGCGCGTGAGGCATGTCCCAGCTTGACTACGCCCATGGGTAACGCTTGTTTTGTGCTTCGCCCATATGTGTGGCGTGAGTAGTGGATGACACTCCCATGACATGTACGTGTCTTCTACACATGTCTATGTAAACGACGTATCAAACAACGTATCAGTATATGCGTCCATACCAATGGCGTATTTGGTGGACATTTTGGATGGATATTCGCGATTTTGAATATTTTGGATAAGCGGAACTAAAATGTGGGTATTTTGGGCACTCATCCTTTAACAATTAATAAAACAATATTAATAATTATGAAAAAAACACGGGCAAATTATATATTGGATTGGCTTTTGCATCGGGTATGGATGAGGTCAAAATAGTCCAAAAAATTATTTGGTTGAAAAGTATGCAAAAATTCATGCTTATTTGAATGTACTGAATTCGAGTTTGGCAAGAAGATGTGTTTAATAAAATTACTAAACATTGTTTGGTTTTTTAGTTGTTTATTATGAGTAGCACTTTAAAGAGAATCATTTCATATAAAGTTAAAAAAGAATAATTATAAAATATATTATTTATTTTTTTGTATGAAATATAATTATGAATTTTAATTTAGAAATTAAAAATGAAATTACACAACCTTTTTTTTTTGAAAAATTGTTAAAAATAATGAAATAATCCAAGATAATTACCATAAAATCAAATATATTCAAAATGATTCTATTGTAGAATCAAATTTAGATCAAATTTTTTGTTCAAATTTTATGTATTAAATCTTATGTAATGTTTATATGTGTTTAATATTTTACATTAAAATCAAATTTTATATTTTTATAAATATTGTTTATAATTTATCGATAAAAGTTTATAATGGAATTAATGGTTCTAAAAAATTCTATATAAGAATGTTGTTCCTCGAACAATGGACTTGTATATAGATTTAATCGAACAAAGATGAACATTTTTTTAGTATATTTTCAGTTGTCCAATAATAATAATGTTTCATATTATGATAATCATACAAGAGTTAAGTTCTATGGAGACCAACACTTGACTGGAGACCGTGAATATCATATATATTATGCACTCAAAACATTGCAAAACATATATATTTGCAAAGAATATTCAATGAATATTATTATTTCATTCAAAATCTTAAAAATCATATATGATTTGCAAGCAGAATATGTTTTGGAGAACAATATGTTGGAATATGGATTCGATTATAATTTGAATTCATTTATTCGGTAAAATCAATTCCATTTTTACTACGAATTTTTTGCCACCTCCTTAACATAATTAATTAACAAGGTTAATTAATTAAGGAAATTGCCACCGATTTAATTGATTAGCGCGGCTAATTAATTAAGGCAATTGTGTTAAGGAAATTGCCACCGATTTAATTGATTAGCGCGGCTAATTAATTAAGGCAATTGTGTAGCGCACAAGTTTTCCTATCCTATAAATACTCATATAGAGCCTTAGGATTATTCACTCGAAAACACACAACCTTCTCTTTTATACAGCCTCTTCTCTTCCTCTAGTGATAGTTCTTGCTCGTCTCAAGCTCGCTGAGAGTGACGCTCATCTATAGCCTCACTGCAATCCGTTTTATCCTGGGAGGCGTTTCGCTCGCACATACGGTGGGGGGCTAATACGCTTTAAGGAAACTGTAAAGCATAATGTAATGTAATATGTAAAAGAGGACATATATAACTCAACTAGGATAAAAGATAAATAATATTAACTCTATACAGAGATCGTGAAATTTGAAGAACAGGCACCGACAAGGATCAAGTCGCTGAAAGAAGTTCATTAACATGATCAAGCCTCAGTGACAAAATAAGATGTACAGATGATTCAGTTGAAGGGACAAAAGATTCCATGTATTTATATTATTTGAAGATATTGCTGCAGGCTAATCAATTGGAATGTAACGAAGGTGTGAAGATCAAGATCAGTGCTAGTCACTTGTGAACCAGACCAGTGCACTAAGTGTCAACACATACGAGAAGGATCAACACATTAATTCACAGAAAGAATTGCCAAAGCCTATTGACGATCAAGGATAGACATAATATCTCAAGCAGCATATTTGAAACAGAAGAGAGAAGCCCAAAAGAAGCAGTCAAAAATAGTAATACTATTCATGGTTACTATTCACGGTTACTATTCATATGACGGCTACTATTCATATGGCGGCTACTATTCATATGGCGGCTACTATTCAAAAAGTGGCTACTATTCATATGGCGGCTACTATTCAAAAAGTGGCTGGAGGGGCCCAAGGGGGTTGTTGAAATAGTACAGCATAGTAACTTTCTATAATCTATAAATAGGCATGCTGTATTTCATTTCAAAACACACCTGAACACACAACTCTCTCTTCTCTCTCTTATATCCTCTCTGTGTCAGCTGCTAGACAGTCCATCTAGTAGGAAAGCCGGCTTAGCCCGCTTTCAGGAAGTGTCGGATAGAAGGTCCTCGTGCCTAAACTATCCTTAGGAGTGTTCTGGTTTTTGAAGCTAATCCACTGGATTAGAAGTTGTAACACCCCTCGGTTTTTATCAATTCAAAGATATTTTCCCGAATTGATTGTGTTATTTCGATTCAGTTGTTGACCTTATTTTTCACATCTCAAAAATCCAAATATTTCGAAATAACGTATTCAACCCCCCTTCTACGTTATTCTGGACCTAACAATTGGCATCAGAGCTTGTTGATCGACATACAGATCAGATCCGCGTTCGTCATCCAGAATCATGAGTACTCAAAAAGGTAGCAGTATTAAGGTTCCTTCATTTAAGCGTGATAATTACAGCATGTGGAAAATGAAGATGTTACTGTTCATGCAAGCGTCAAATCCTAGATACATGGAGACGTTGACTGAGGGTTGGTCTAAACCAATGAAAGCTGCTCCTGAAACTACTGAGGATGGTGAAAGTAGTGCAGCTGTTGGAGGAATGATTCCAAAACGTCCATCGGAGTATACCGCTGCTGAAACTGAAAAAGATGGATTGGATACCAATCTTAGACTAATCATAGTTGACTCCATGGATGATGAAATGAATCATCAAATTATGAACTGTACTAGTGCGAAACACATGTGGGATACGATTGGAATGATAATGGAGGGAACTGATGAAGTTCGTGAAAATCGACTGGATATTCTGACGTCTCACTACGAAGCTTTTAAATCTCTTCCCGGTGAAAGTATCACTCAAGTTTTCGAGAGATACAATAAGCTACTAAATGAGTTGAGCATTCACGGGAAGAAGTATCCTCTAAGAGAGACAAACAAGAAATTCATGCTGACTCTACCACACCATGTAGAACATAAAGCGTCATCCATCAGAGAGAGAGATGACTTTGTACAATGACTCTTGAGAAGTTGTATGGAAAGTTAAGAACTCATGGGATGGAGCAAGAGCAAAGGAAAATTATATATGGTGCTGGAACAGTGGACAGCAAGAATGCTGAATTATTGAAGACAACTGCTCTTACTGCATCCAGCCACAAAGAACCTGAAACAAAGGTTGTGAAACCGCAGAACAAGAAGGATGTGTTCTTTGAAGTTGAAATGGACAATGATGATCTGCCTGGTGACGAAAGTGAGTATTATACTCTTGAGGAGTTGCAGCAACTGGAGGATCCTACTATGGCTACATTAGCAGCTAACTTTAGCCGAATCAGATTCAGGAAAAATGCCAAGTACAGATCTTATGGAAGTAGCAGCAGATCGCAGAGAACTGGTTCATCTTCTGGGTCTGAATCAGGAAAGAGTAACAAGACAGGGATGGTAGACCGTAGCAAGTTTCGGTGCTACAACTGTGATAAGATGGGGCACTTTGCCAGCGAATGCAGAGAACCAAGGCAAGCAAATGAAAGGAAGAACGTTTTTCAGAAAAGGGACTCTAGCTCTCAGAGAAAGTATCCTGTCAAGTCATACATTGCCGAGGGCAAAAGCTGGGATGACACTGACGATGAAGAGGAGTATGGCAATCTTACGCTGATGGCAGACTATGATCCTACTTACGGATATGAGGTAAAAAACATGCCTGCTTCTATGGCTGATAGATTTAAATGTCGTAATCGTGATTGTGTCAAGCATGTGATAGACTCTAGCAAATCTATAAGTGATCTTAGATGGGATTTAGAATATGCTTTAAAAGATATAACAACTGCTAAATCTGAGACTGAAAATGCTAGGGCTGAACTTAGTAAGATACAAGCCAGGAATGAGGAACTAGAACTCACTAATATGCAGATAGAAAATCTAAAGGAAAGAAATGAGTATCTAGAAAACAAATTCCAGGTTAGTGTCGAGACAGAGAATGAACTTAAAGAGAAAATAGCTGACATAGATGGTAAGCTATATGCTTTCAGAATTCAGCTAACCTTGCTAGGGAATTGTTTGATAGTCAAATATCTGGTCCAAGAGTTGCTATTGGATTTGACTATAATGTTAAGAAATGTAAGAAACAAGTGGTGTATCCTGAATCAGCTAAGGCTACATCCAGTAATGCACCACCTGTTCTTAAGAATGCAGATAGTCCCCTATATAAGGAAGTTACCTCTGAGCCCTTTGATGTTGATGCTTTATTAATTAGAAATGAAATACTTGTTGAGGACATTAAAAAGTAAAGAAATGAAAAGGCAATGTCACCTAGTAAGTTTGTCAAATTTGTAAAACCTAAAACTGAACTAGGTGATCAAAATGAGTCTAAGGCTAAGAAGAACAGAAATGGAAGGATAGGCAAAAATGGTACTAGGAAGTAATGTAACAACTGCAACTCTGCTGCTCATCTTACTCATGCATGTAAGAATGTTAAAGTAGAGAATAATCATAATATTAATGCTCATGTTCATAACATGTCTGCCATGCCTGTTCATTCCAAGTGTGCTTCAACTGCTTGCATATCATGCACTGTTAATCTTATGACTGCTTTTCTAAATGTGACACATGCATCTCCTACTGTTAATAATTGTTCACATGATGATAAAAGTAAGAAAACAAAACATGATAGAAATAACAGACCTAAGACTGCTAGTCCACCTAAATCTAGGAAAGAATCCTTTTCTCCTAAGCCTACAAGCAATTCTGCTGAGGCCTCTGTAAGAGAAAAGGAGACAGTCAAGGTAAATGCTAAATCTGCTAAATCTGCACAGAAATCTGTTAAATATGCAAATGTGTCTAAGCTCTCTGGACCCAAACAAGTTTGGGTACCAAAGAAAACTTAATCTCCTTTGAATACAGGGCATGAAGAAAAAGCGAGTCATGTGGATTCTGGATAGTGGATGTTCGAGACATATGACCGGTGATAGAGCCCTGCTATCAAAGGTGGTTGAGAAAGCTGGCCCAGTGGTTACCTTTGGAGATGACAGCAAAGGATTCACTACGGGATATGGCTGTTTGGAATTTGGGAATGTCATCGTTGAAGAAGTCTCTCTTGTTGATGGTCTAAAGCATAATCTTCTGAGCATAAGTCAATTTTGTGATAAAGGATATGAAGTCTTGTTCAAGAAGGAGAAGTGTCTGATCAGTAACAAGAGGGATTAGAAGCTCGCTTTGCAAGGAGTGAGAAAGGGTGATTTGTTCGTAGCTGATTGGAACTCTGGCAATGATGAAGTCAAGTGCTTCTATGGTAAAGCATCTTCAGAAGACAGTTGGTTATGGCATAAGAAGCTTTCACATCTTAACTTCAAGACTATGAATTCTCTAGTCAAGAGGGAACTTGTGAGAGGATTACCCGAGATGGAGTTTAGTCCTGACGGACTATGTGTAGCATGTGAAAAGGGAAAGTCCAAGAGAGCATCACACAAAAGGAAGACAATATCAGACATCACTGAACCACTGCAACTTCTGCATATGGATTTGTTTGGTCCAGTTAATGTCATGTCTATGTCCAAGAAGCGATATTGTTTAGTAATTGTGGATGACTATTCCAAATACACATGGGTGTTATTCTTGCATTCTAAGGATGAAGCAATGCATATGATTATCGATCATATCAAGAAGATTGAGCTAGAAGCTGGAGTGCCCGTGCGTAAAATCAGATCAGATAATGGGACTGAATTCAGAAACTCAGTTCTCAATAGCTGGCGTAATGAGAAAGGTATCTCAAGACAGTTTTCAGCACCCAGGACTCCGCAGCAGAATGGAGTGGTTGAGAGGAAGAACCGAACACTGATTGAAGCTGCCAGAACAATGTTGAATGAAGCTAAACTTCCTACCTATTTCTGGGCTGAGGCAGTCAATGCAGCTTGCTATACTCAGAATAGAACCCTGACCAACAAAATGTATGAGAAGACACCATATGAGCTTATGGCCCTCACTAAACCATCCGTGAAGTACTTTCATGTGTTCGGAGGAAAATGCTATGCTCTTAAAGATGGCTATGAGCATCTTGGTAAGTTTGATGCTAAAGCAGATGAAGGCATTTTCCTAGGGTATTCATTGGAGTCTAAGGCGTACAGGGTGTATGTGATCGATAGTCAGAAGGTTGTGGAAAGCCTTAATGTGAGATTTGACGATGCAAGATCTCCTAGTATTCAGAAAGAAGATGATGAATCTCTAGCTTTTGAGAATCTTTCTGATGATGAGGATGATGAAACTGAACCTGAGGTTGCTGTTGATAATGTAAATAATAATGGTAATGATGATAATGATGATCCAGATTCTGGTAATGGCAGTGGGAACACAGGATCTCAAAGTCAGACTATTTCTGGTTCTAGTCCTCAAGTTGAAGAATTTACAGATCAGACAAGCAACAACTCAGGGGGAGCAGGAGAAGGATCCACTAGTCAGAATGCTAATAATGGGGAATCATCCAGATCTTATCTACCAAGGCAAACTATTTGGAATTGAGATCATACTTTTGATCTGATCATTGGTGATCTTGACTCAAGAGTTCAGACTAGAAGAGCTACTCAGAACGAATGCTTGTATTCTGGTTTTCTATCAGAAATTGAACCTAAGAAGGTTGGAGAAGCTCTGGAAGATCCAGATTGGGTGATTGCAATGCAAGAGGAACTCAATCAGTTTGAAAGACAGAAAGTTTGGAAGTTGGTACCCAGACCAAAGGACAAATCTGTAATTGATGTAAGATGGGTATTCAGAAATAAACTTGACGAGAATGGAATAGTTACAAGGAACAAGGCGAGACTGGTTGCCAAAGGCTACACTCAAGAAGAAGGTATTGATTATGATGAGACCTTCGCACCAGTTGCTAGACTAGAAGCCATCAGGATGTTTCTGGCATTTGCTGCACATTCAAACTTCAGAGTATATCAGATGGATGTAAAAAGTGCTTTCTTGAATGGTGAGCTTGAAGAAGAGGTCTATGTTGAACAGCCTCCTGGTTTTATTGATCCTGAATGTGAGGACTTCATCTACCTTCTATTCAAAGCTCTCTATGGTCTTAAGAAGTCACCTAGAACATGGTATGACACTCTTGCTGAATTCTTACTTGAAAGTGGTTTTACTAGAGGTGTCATAGATAAAACTCTGTTCTATAAAAAGCATAAAAATGATATTCTACTTGTGCAAGTTTATGTTGATGACATTATATTTGGCTCTACGAATGATGCACTTTGTGCAAGGTTTGCTAAGTTGATGCAGAGTAGGTACGAGATGAGCATGATGGGAGAGCTGAACTACTTTCTTGGATTACAAGTAAGCCAAAGAACAGATGGTATCTTTATCTGTCAATCCAAGTATATCAAGGATCTTCTTAAAAAATATCATCTTGAAGATTCAGCACCTGCAAAGACTCCCATGGCCACTGCCACTAAGCTTGATCAAGATAAATCTGGAAAACGAGTTGACATAACAAGCTATAGGGGCATGATAGGTTCTCTACTCTACCTCACTGCAAGCAGACCAGATATAATGTTCGCAACATGCCTATGTGCGATGTTCCAAGCTGATCCTAAAGAATCACATTTGATAGCTATGAAGCGTATCTTCAGATATCTTAAGGGTACTCCGAATCTTGGTATTTGGTATCCTAAGGATACGGGTTTTGACCTAGTTGGCTATACAAACTCTGATTATGCTGGTTGCAAGATTGATCGCAAGAGTACTTCTGGAAGCTGTCAATTCCTTGGAAGGAGATTGGTTTCCTGGTTCAGCAAGAAGCAGCATTCAGTAGCCACATCTACAACAGAGGCAGAATACATTGCATCTGGTAGCTGTTGCTCACAAATCTTGTGGATGAGGAATCAACTCATGGATTATGGTCTGTTGCTGAACAAAATACCCATATTCTGCGACAACACAAGTGCCATAGCAATCTCAAATAATCCAGTACAGCATTCCCGAACCAAGTACATCGACATAAGGTATCATTTCATTCGTGAACATGTTATGCATGGTACTGTGGAACTTCACTTCATTCCCACTGAGCAACAACTTGCAGACATTTTCACGAAACCACTTGATGAATCTACATTCAACAGGTTGGTTAGTGAACTTGGCATGTTAAACTTGTCCTCTTAACAGGAAGTCAACAAATGCAAGTTGTTGTACATTTTCATGATTTTATCTACTAATTAGTTTCCATGTGTTTAAATGTTAGAAATTTGTGGTAATTAGTTGGTACTACTGAAGCGATACTTGAGTATTAACAGGTTTGCATGTTATATCTTTGTGTAATACTCGTGTACTCGATATTTATTCTAATAATTGATATCATGACTGAAGCAATTCAAGATTGGATCTCACCTGTTCTGATATTTGATTATTAAAATAAAGTGTAGCATAATTAAATAAATATTTTATTGACATATATCAATTAATGATGTTTTGTTAATTTTATGTCTATTTAATTGTGAGTTTATCTGATTATTGTGGATTATTTCTTGATTCACTGCGTGATTATTTTTAAATCCATAAAAATTAGAATTATTAAATATGTGTATATGTGTATAGGCTGATAGGTCTTGGTGATAAGATGTTTTTCGGCCGACAGGTTTCGGCGATAAGATGTTTTTTTTTTCTGGCTAATTAGGGTGTTAGGTGAGAAATTATTGAGCGGTGTTAGTGTTAGCACAAAATCACGTAAGCGCACGTGGTCACAAGTAATATAGATATAAGTCAAGTTCGTTCCCACAGAGATCAGGTTTTTACTTCAATTTAGTACCTATGCAACAATGTATGGTTTTAATTCACTGCTAAGACAATTAACAAATTGGGGTTTGATTAACTAAATTAAACTAAGATGCAAATTATAAAACTAAGAATTAAATTAACTAATAAGAATAGAAATCGAATTACTTATGTGAATAAAAACATGGGATCCTAACTTCATTAAATACTTCCCTTAGATCTGACGCCTTTAATCACTATGTGCAATGGTTTTGATATCTGATCAGATAACACGAAACAACTATACGCTACCTGTCAGCATACGCATACCAAACTAAACATACATCCACAAAAGGGATAGAAGATGAATAGACACCAATTATGCTTAGACCCTATATGTCTATAGAATTTGAAAACATAACGGTTAAAGAACAAGTTATCCATTAAGATCACACATGGCAGTATAAGTATTTTTCATATCACACCACAAATCATATTGATAAACAATTATGAACCTATGCTAGCATGGCAAGTTCTAAATCTCAAGATCCACTTTCACTTCACAAGAGATTAACAATTCAATTTAGATGTTAGCTACGCATCTAAAAGCATTAAGATTAACCATACGAGGATATCAGATATACACCACACACAGATCTTTAAAGCATCAAGATACTAAGTTCCATAAATAAATCCGTTAGAATCCCATGACAACGATTAGCTCATAATTGAACCGTTCATCGTCATGGGATTTGATGAAAACATGATAATAAGCAAGATATGGAAGAAAGAAACAATAATATTATTAAAATGAAGAGTTGATAAAACAAATCTATAATTCAGAATAACACAAAGGATGAAGTAGATCTAGATCCGTTGCTTGTCACGAGCGTTGAATCCTTCTCTCCTTTTCTCCCTTGCAGATCTAAGCTAGGTTACAAAAAAAATAAAACTATTGATCGATACAAATTACAATGCTTAGATGTGTTTTTATAGGCTCTAGATTTCTTGCCCAGCAAGAATTTATCTTATATTACAATTAGAATTTAATTAAGGTGCTAAAAACTGCCCAAAATACAGTTAGAACTTGAAAAGGGCAAAACAGTAATTTCCCTGCTCCCAACATTCTGTTTGTCGTGCTTCCTACCCCCACCACACGCAACTTGCACGTTCAACACCTGTTCCATGTTGTAGAAAATCTCCCAAGCTTCGCGTGGGCAGTAAGATCGCTGAAAACGGACTTCTAGAACTCCAGATATGGCCAAAACAGTGTAAACTGCGTAGCCTTCCCAGAAAATCCGAATTTTAATCAATTAAATCTCCAAAAACGATAGAAGCATCAACCTTAATCAACATTCTTGCAAACCTGCACAACTAAGCAAAACACATTAAAACTACAAGAAACTTGAGTCCAAGACAATCAATTTAAGCCGATTTAGAATGCTCCAAGTGGATATAAAATCCACTTATCACACCCCCAAACTTAAACCGATGCTTGTCCTCAAGCATAAACAATTACAACTAACTAACTAGTACCACTTCTATAGGTGATCACGGTTGCATTTGGCATATGCAACAAGCCCTTTAAACCCCTAGGCAGCCCTAGTGGACGAGTAAGGTCTCGTGAGGGCCTATAGCGAATGTACCCACAAAATCCATTTAACCTTATGCAATGCAATGCATGAATGCAACTAATATGAAAATGCAAATGACTACTACTAATATCCTACCATACCTTCAAATCCTCTCATGCCATATCAACTTAAGAATCAAAGTAAATACGCAATGTCTTGGTGTCGAAAGTGCAAGTATTCACATAGTCTACTCAATGAACATGCATAAGTTCTCACAAGTCCATGTCAAGTGTAAGAATAAGTTAGTAAACATGCTAAGCCTACAAGAGTACATCTTTGAGACAACACTCGGGATCTCATACGCAAGAACAAGCAAACACTCACAATCCACTCACAAAGAATATTCACTCAAGAACAAGGGTAAGTGTATCACTCAATTCCAACAAAATCATAAACATGCTTGACATTTGGTATCAATCTAACTCTTTACACAACATACATCAATGACGATAATCAAAAGGTCTTTAATTGGGTTGTAACGGGGCTAGGGACAAGGTATGTCAAATAAGCCAAAACAGGTGAAGTGTCAAAAGCTAGTAAGTACCATAATAAATCATACACAACACCCTATTTTTCCTCCCCACATAATTTTTACTCAAAACAACCACTCGACTAGTCGACTGAAATAGGATCACAACAAACACAAACATGCTCTCATAATATTTTTCTTCTTTTTTTTTTCTCTTTTTTCTCTTTTTTTTTTCGAGAGCTAAATATAACACAAACAATATTATAAACAATAACAATGATCCCAAAATTTTATTACAAATGACGACTATCAAGTAAACAACCAAACCCAATCTCAATATTTTTCCCCAAAATTACGACCAACTATACCCCTCCTTGCACACCTTATTACTCCCTTAAGCACTCTACTAGCCTTTGACAATATGGGTTCAAACTAATGTAAGGCCAATACAAGAAAAAGGTCTAGGCAAGTAATGTGGTATGTCACCGAAAAATAGGATTAAGCTCAACGGGTTAACTAATTGATCATGTAAACATGGTATGGTAATATGGGAAAATATGCGGTTATTCCTAAATGCCTTTATCATTTTAATCGTCAAATAATGTCATGCGTTTCAAGAAAGACCTCAAACAACTGTTAGCAATGCAAACAATCCGTGGACACTCAAGCAAACGAATAAATTGCAAATTAATATGCAATAAGGCTCAAAAACTCACTTGGTGGAAAAACATACTCAATCCCAAGCAAAAATCTCTCTAACGCACC
Source organism: Kitagawia praeruptora (assembly GCA_037693485.1). Lineage (NCBI taxonomy): Eukaryota > Viridiplantae > Streptophyta > Magnoliopsida > Apiales > Apiaceae > Kitagawia > Kitagawia praeruptora. The sequence goes on from CM075350.1 coordinate 104,305,187, forward strand.
GACTTGTATTCAAAGCATGCAAACTAAATCATCTTGCACATATTCATGTCTTTCTAATCACTTACAACATTCAAAAAGTCTACTAGCTTCAACTTACTAGTGTATGTGTGTGCACAAGAACAAAGCATATCACTTCTCAATCAAAAGCGTCAACAACACAAAATTCCTATCAAGCATGGGTGCAAATGCAAACTATTATGAACTCACATAATATACGAACATAACAACAGAATGTCCTATATGAAACAAACGTAGATAACACGAACATAAATTCATAATTTACTACTACTAATATGCAAAGCATGAAATCCTACATGAACAAATAACACAACAACAACAACAACTAATCCCCCAAACCACCCCCAAACTTAAAATATTCAATGTCCGCATTGAATGGAAGTAAATACGAGGGATAATAGAAAACATACCTACTCGCAAAATTCACCAAAATCCACAAAAAATTTGAATTCACAAATACCCCCGAATAATCAAGAACACACAACCCTAATAATGCAAGAACACAATTCGTAATATCAAAATAAAAGGAAGAAATATACCTCAAATACGAATCGGAGAGGTGAAACTTGCAATTAAAAATCCCCCAAACTTGAATCTTGAAGCCTTGAAATTGATTGTAGGAAATATAATTGGAATGGGGTAGGATTTGTGTGTAAATTGGTGTATATATAGAGGGTAACATGTAAGGATTTATGGGAGAGATTTAGAATAAGAGATGGATTTTGGAGAGGGTTTAATTTGATATTGGGTTAGAATTAGGAATTAGGGATTGGGGTTATAAAAATAAGAAGAGAGGTGTGAAAAATTTGTGTTATAAAAACACAATTACGCGTATAAAATAATACCCAAACAGCAGCAAGTCGCGCTGCGTCCTCAAAACCAGCGCCGCAGCCTCAAACCACATCTACTGATTCCTCTATTTTTATTTGTTTCTAATACTCCAATTTATGGCCACAAACCTGTCCAAGCCGTAGAAGACACGCGCGTCACCTGGAGAGTGAAGACAAGCGACTTGCACAAGTGAAGACTGGCGCCTGCATAGATACAACTCCTGTCGGTAATTTTGTATTTTGTGTATATACTTTTTTTTTACAAAACATCACACGCCAACTGGCCTTGGTCAGAAGTGGTCTGGCGCTGCATCTTTAAGAACCAACGCCGCGGCGAGAGTTTCTGTCAACTGCTGAAAATTTTGTACAATTTTTTTATTTTTATTTTTGTTTTTTGAGAGGAAAAAATAATCCTACTAAAGTGTACAATCAAATTTTGGGTTGTCTCCCAAAAAGCGTTCCTTTAACGTCAATAGCTTGACGTTACTTCCTCAACTCATGGCGGTTTCAAAAGAATAATTGAACCCTTCTTAACAGAAAAACCATTCATACGAACGTTGACATCTTGTTTGCTTGCTTTCCACAAATCTCTTTCATCAGACTTCCACTTGATTTTACTACCCAATGGCCAAATCTTCTTCTTTTTCTTCTTCACACCTCTAAGGTGCTTCTCCGACTCAACCGGCTGAACAAAAATTTCTTCTTCCTTATCATATGCTTTCCACCTTCGCAACACGTTATCATGTCCCTCCTCAAAAATCACTAGCTCATTATTTAAAAGGACATACCTCAAATGTGGTGGAAGTTTCCCAAGCTTTACTTTCGAAAGATCTCGAACTGAAGAACTGTAAATGGAATCACTGATAGGATGCTTTAGCATGTGTATGTCCGACTTTTCGCTCAACAACTGATCAAACTTCTTTCTCTGACCCGTATCAATGATCTCCACACTGCAACACTCTTCATCCTCTGTCGGAAATTTCATGGCCTTGAACACATTAAAGGTGACATTCTGATCTTGCACCCTCATTGTAAGCTCTCCTTTTTGCACATCGATCAAAGTACGACCCGTAGCTAGAAAAGGCCTTCCCAATATTATGGGAATCTTCTTGTCTTCTTCAAAATCCAAGATAACAAAATCAGCAGGGAAGATGAGCTTATCAACCTTCACCAAAACATCCTCCACTATACCCCTCGGATACGTGATAGATCGATCAGCCAACTGTAAAGAGATGTTAGTTGGCTTTGGCTCCGGTAGACCAAGTTGCTTGAAAACAGACAAGGGCATAAGATTAATACTAGCTCCCAAATCACATAAACACTTGTTGAAAGAAAGATTGCCAATAGTGCATGGAATAGTGAAACTTCCCGGATCTTTCAGTTTAGGAGGCAACTTCTGTTGCAGAACAGCACTACACTTCTCTGTCAATGCCACTGTTTCAAAATCTTCCAACCTTCTTTTCCGTGAGAAAATATCTTTCATGAACTTTGCATATCTCGGCATCTGCTCCAATGCTTCAACAAAAGGAATGTTAATGGACATTTTCTTGAAGACATCCATAAATTTCTGAAACTGTTTCTCTTGACTTTTCTGCAAACGTCCAGGATATGGAGGAGGAGGATAGATCTGATTATTCTTTGAAGATTTCTCCAGAGTAGACTTTTCAACAGGTTTCTTGCTCTTCTCACCATCAAGCTGATCAGCTACTAAATCAGATTTCTCAATTACTGGCACTGCAGATTTTTCAACCTGCTGATTCTGAACATCTTCATCTTCTTCAGTTGCTGATTTAGGATCCTTTGTGACTTTTCCAGATCTCAAAGTAACTGCATTGACCTATTCTTTGCTTTCCCTTCTGCCTGGATTAACCTCCGTATCACTAGGAAGAGTTCCTTGTGGCCTACTAAATAAAGCGCTTGAAATCTGTCCAATCTGGCTCTCCAAGATCTTTTGAGAAGCTTGCAGATTCTTCACCATCATCCTCAAATCATCCATCTCTGATTTTTCATTAGAAGTTTGCCCCGCAGGAGCCTGGGGCTGTTGCTACTGAAATCCCGGAGGTTGATATGGTGCCCTTGAAGCATAAGGCTGTTGATAGCCTTGATTGAATGGCTTTGCTTGCTGATAAGGTTGTTGTGCACTTTGATTGTTGCTCCAGCTAAAGTTGGGATGATTCCTGTTGCTAGGATGATAAGTGGCTGGAACTGGTACATTAGATCTCTGGAAATTACTCACGAACTGTGCTGATTCAGGAGAGATAGCACACTGATTCGTTTCATGTGCCCCCGCACATAACTCACATACACTAGCCACCTGCTGAACTCCATAATTTGCAAGAGAATCCACCTTCATAGTCAAAGCCTTCAACTGAGCTGTAATAGCTGAAGCTGTATCCACCTCAAACAAACCTGCTACCTTGCCTTGAGAAAGCCTCTGGGTTGGATTCTGATATTCATTAGCAGCCATTGTCTCAATAAGTTCATAAGCTTCATCGTAGTTCTTAGCCCAAAGAGCTCCTCCTGATGCTGCATCTAGCATAGGTCTAGATTGTGCTCCCAACCCATTGTAGAAACTGTTGATCACAATCCAGTCAGGCATACCATGATGTGGACACCTACGAAGCATCTCCTTATATCGTTCCCAAGCCTCACATAGAGATTCTCCAGATTGCTGCTGAAACTGAGTTAGATGGTTCCTCATTGCTGCAGTTTTCGCCATAGGGAAGAATTTAGTAAGAAACTTATGAGCAAGATCCTCCCATGTAGTAATGGAACTAGCTGGTAGAGAGTGTAACCAGCCCTTAGCCTTATCCCTCAAAGAGAATGGGAAAAGCCTCAACTTGATAGCATCATCCGAAACACCATTGAACTTGAAAGTATCACAGATCTCGATAAAGTCCCGAATATGCATGTTAGGATCCTCCGTAGGAGCACCCCCAAACTGAACCGAATTCTGTAGCATCTGAATAGTGCCCGGCTTGATCTCGAAAGTGTTAGCTGCAATAGCTGGCCTGATAATACTAGACTGGATATCATTAATTTTCGGCTGAGAATACTCCTTCAAAGCCTTAGCTGCTGCTGCATCTGCCATTGCTATTGTAGTTTCAGATTCCTCTTTCTTATCCTCTTTATTCTCTACAAGATCGTCTTCCGCCAGTTCTTCCAAATGAGCTTGTAAGCATGTTCGCATACAAACTTAAGTACCTGAAACACCACGAAACAACAAACTAAGTAAGAAATCCGAGTCAGTGAACGCTAACGACCACTATTGACAAGCACATAAACTAAAAATAAAACACCGATGATCCCCGGCAGCGGCGCCAAAAACTTGTTAGCACAAAATCACGCAAGCGCATGTGGTCACAAGTAATATAGATATAAGTCAAGTTCGTTCCCACAGAGATCAGGTTTTTACTTCAATTTAGTACCTATGCAACAATGTATGGTTTTAATTCACTGCTAAGACAATTAACAAATTGGGGTTTGATTAACTAAATTAAACTAAGATGCAAATTATAAAACTAAGAATTAAATTAACTAATAAGAATAGAAATCGAATCACTTATGTGAATAAAAACATGGGATCCTAACTTCATTAAATACTTCCCTTAGATCTGACGCCTTTAATCAATATGTGCAATGGTTTTGATATCTGATCGGATAACACGAAACAAGTATACGCTACCTGTCAGCATACGCATACCAAACTAAACATACATCCACAAAAGAGATAGAAGATGAATAGACACCAATTATGCTTAGACCCTATATGTCTATAGAATTTGAAAACATAACGGTTGAAGAACAAGTTATCCATTAAGATCACACAGGGCAGTATAAGTATTTTCATCTCACACCACAAATCATATTGATAAACAATTATGAACCTATGCTAGCATGGTAAGTTCTAAATCTCAAGATCCACTTTCACTTCACAAGAGATTAACGATTCAATTTAGATGTTAGCTACGCATCTAAAAGCATTAAGATTAACCATACGAGGATATTAGATATACACCACACACAGATCTTTAAAGCATCAAGATACTAAGTTCCATAAATAAATCCGTTAGAATCCCATGACAACGATTAGCTCATAATTGAACCGTTCATCGTCATGGGATTTGATGAAAACATGATAATAAGCAAGATATGGAAGAAAGAAACAATAATATTATTAAAACGAAGAGTTGAAAAAACAAATCTATAATCCAGAATAACACAAAGGATGAAGTAGATCTAGATCCGTTGCTTGTCACGAGCGTTGAATCCTTCTCTCCTTTTCTCCCTTGCAGATCTAAGCTAGGTTACAAAAAAAATAAAACTATTGATTGATACAAATTACAATGCTTAGATGTGTTTTTATAGGCTCTAGATTTCTTTCCCAACAAGAATTTATCTTATATTACAATTAGAATTTAATTAAGGTGCTAAAAACTGCCTAAAATACAGTTAGAACTTGAAAAGGGCAAAACAGTAATTTCCCTGCTCCCAACATTCTGTTTGTCGTGCTTCCTGCCCCCACCACACGCAACTTGAACGTACAACACCTGTTCCATGTTGTAGAAAATCTCCCAAGCTTCGCGTGGGCAGTAAGATCGCTGAAAACGGACTTCTAGAACTCCAGATATGGCCAAAACAGTGTAAATTGCGCAGCCTTCCCAGAAAATCCGAATTTTAATCAATTAAATCTCCAAAAATGATAGAAGCATCAACCTTAATCAACATTCTTGCAAACCTGCACAACTAAGCAAAACACATTAAAACTACAAGAAACTTGAGTCCAAGACAATCAATTTAAGCCGATTTAGAATGCTCCAAGTGGATATAAAATCCACTTATCAGTTAGTTTTTCAAACATAACCTATCACTATTACACCTAACCCACTAAACCTTGAAACCTTATAAATGATGAGTTTTTGTTTGTGTTTAACATCATCATTTTTCAGATATATAGAGCATATACACACAATTGCTGAATATTTCGAGCTTTGATCGGAAATATCTCTCAATCCAGCTGGTGGTTTTTAGAGCGGATTTCATATTCTTGTTATACGCACTAACCCTTGTTTTTGAATTTCCTCAAATTTTTGAAAATGGCATTGCAGGGAAGCTTTTTAATTGCTAAAGTTAATCCTATTTCCATTCAGCAAATCGAAACCATTCAGGATGAGCAATTTCGGGCTTGGACACAATTTCTGAATGAACATTCATTAATTCGTTATGCTTTAGTTACACATGTGCAGCTTAACCATGATGCATTGTGTGAACTATATTGCAGTGCGGTTAACACTTCTGGACAGGACGGGTGTGTAATCATATATCGATTATTTGGTAGGTCGATTAGGGTCACTGAACGAGATGTTAATCGAATTCTTCATTTTCCTATGGAAAATCTCGTTTCTGATCCTACACCTGAACAGATTGAAATGTTCTTTCATTTTATAAGGTACCAAGATGGCAATTTCAATACTGGTAATTTTTCTAGATCGTTTCTAACCCAGTACTGGAATTTCTTCTTTCACACTCTTAACCATGTTTTTTCCTCAGATAGAACAAATCAAGATCGAATACCTGAATTTATTCAAATAATAGGGTATGCGGTCGCCAATAATTTGAGGATTAATTTTGGAAAAATAATGCTTGGTCAAATCATTTTAAAAATGAAACGCTTGGGAATAAGAGATGTTCGGACTCAAAATGTCAAATGTCTATATCCAAGGTTTCTACAGTTAATATTAAATGATTTTTTGAATGATGAAGATAGGGTACGCTTGGAAAATGGTCAAAAGGTGGAATGTTCTTCCATGAAGACGAATGTAATTAATTACATAAGCAAAAAGAAATATACGGATGTGCCTACAGTCCTAACTGAATATCTAAAGACTGTCCCACTTCCGTTGTTGCCACGACCAGTGAGAGCAGGTATACGACAAGGTAATATTTCAATCCCTGCAATTCCAACCTCTGTATTCCATATTGTGTCATAGGAAATACAGTTTCTACAGCTCCCAGTGGCCATCTTACCCGACCAAGAGCAGGAAATCCCACCGACTCTAACACAGGTCGAAGAGCCCATTCTACAAATGTAAACACAAACACAACAAACTCCTACACCTCAATTGTCACTTAAACGACCAGCCATTCACATTATTGAGGGAGATAGTGCCTCAGCAGCACCACATAAGGAGTTAGTTACATCAGTCGCTCTATCTCATTCTAAACGAAGTAAACCCAATGAACCTGAGGTAACGACAACTGTTAGTGAAACAATTCTTTCTTATCCAATGAGTGAAAATGTAAATAAGGTTGAATTGACGGGAGCAACTGGTGAATCTTCCATTTTACGGAAAGATCCATTAGTAGGAGGTTCTTTTATGAACCAAGTGTCTTCACAGACATACGAGGGAAACTTGGGTTTTGTGACATTTAATCGATTCAAGTTTAACCTCCCAGAGGGAAAATCTCTGGATCTCTTTCGAGATTTACCACTCTTTACCAGTGGTCGGCAACTCGCTTCACGCGAGGACGGAAGCTCACGAACTTTCATTGCACCATCCGTGACCTCTGAAAAAGGGGCTAGGATGATTTCATTTGCAGGTACACATATCGGTGGAAGCTCTAGAGGAGAGTTGAGAGAAACACGAACAAAACATGTAAGTGTAACCCAAACCACTAAACCAAGTGAATATAGAGTGTTGAGTGAAACACCTGCAGAACGTACGAGTGAGCAACCTACTCAACCACATGCACCTGTAACCAGAAAGGAATACAGCAGACTCCTTACACGGGTCCAAACAATGGAGAAAGAGTTGCAAAATATCTGTAAGTCCATTGCAGAAATAAAAAATTTGCAACTTATTCAACATGATGCATTCCAGGTTCAACTAAGTTCCATGGCAGCCCAGTTTAGTCATGCAATCAACTCCTTGGTAAAGTCATCTTCGTCTAATTTACCAACTCCACATCCTACTACTCTGGAGGATAACCCAACTGAGGGGGAGAAGTTGGATGATCAAGAAAAATCTAAATTTACTAGGCGTAAGCATGGTTGTAAAAATCGGTAATCGGTATAAATCGGTTGAGGTACCGATTTAAGATTAATCGGGTAATCGGAGATTAATCGGAAGGATTAATCGGAGTATTAATCGGATATTATAATAATATTTAATATATTAGTTTAATTTACAATTAAACATATCATTTTAAATAAATTCACAGGATTAATCGGATTTCAAAAATCGAATCGGTTGGTTACCTTACAGAGGATTAATCGGGGATTAATCGACTAAATCGGGGATTTTTAGAACCATGGGCGTAAGGGCAAGGAAAAGGTTGTTGACACGGAATTAACTTTATTTTGGGAAAGAAAAAGCTAATAGGAGTATTAGTGCTATGTGGAAAGCAAACAAGGCAAACTTGAAGATATGTTTAGTCTAGAGGAACAATTTGTCTTGTACTTGTTCAAATTTTAGAAATATGGAAAATGTATATATATGATCCAGAATGCGCTTTAATATTATTTATCTTTGTATTTTTTGTTGTATCAGTTGAGTTATCCTCTAGGAATTTGCTTGTCAAACCCTAACAATCAAATAGGGGGAGATTGTAAAGCATAATGTAATGTAATATGTAATAGAGGACATATATAACTCAACTAGGATAAAAGATAAATAATATTAACTCTATACAGGGATCGTGAAATTTGAAGAACAGGCACCGACAAGGATCAAGTCGCTGAAAGAAGTTCATTAACATGATCAAGCCTCAGTGACAGAATAAGATGTACAGATGATTTAGTTGAAGGGCCAAAAGATTCCATGTATTTATATTATTTGAAGATATTGCTGCAGGCTAATCAATTGGAATGTAACGAAGGTGTGAAGATCAAGATCAGTGCTAGTCACTTGTGAACCAGACCAGTGCACTAAGTGTCAGCACATACGAGAAGGATCAACACATTAATTCACAGAAAGAATTGTCAAAGCCTATTGACGATCAAGGACAGACATAATATCTCAAGCAGTATATTTGAAATAGAAGAGAGAAGCCCAAAAGAAGCAGCCAAAAATAGTAATACTATTCATGGTTACTATTCACGGTTACTATTCATATGACGGCTACTATTCATATGGCAGCTACTATTCATATGGCGGTTACTATTCAAAAAGTGGCTACTATTCATATGGCGGCTACTATTCAAAAAGTGGCTAGAGGGGCCCACGGGGGTTGTTGAAATAGTACAGCATAATAACTTTCTATAATCTATAAATAGGTGATAAGTGGATTTGTATCCACTTGGAACATTCTAAATCGGCTTAAATTGATTATCTTGGGCTCAAGTTTCTTGTAGTTTTGATGTGTTTTGTTTAGTTGTGCAGATTTACAAGGATATTGATTATGGTGGATGTTTTTGTCGTTTTTGGAGATTCAATTTATTAAAATTCGGATTTATTGGGCTGCACGCGTGAGATTCACTGTTTGGGCCATATCTTGAGTTCTATAAGTCTGTTTTCAGCCCGTAAGCAGTCCACGCGAAGATAACGAGATTCTCTATCATTCTAAGGTGGTCCAGAGGTCCAATTACGTCTGGAACGGCTCTGGAAAACAGAAGAAAAGTCAGCTACGAATTTCCTTTAGAAAACAGAATCAGTTTAGGAAACGTATCTTGCAGAAATTCTATTATAATTCTGTTTTGGTATTTTCTTGCTGGGAAATGATAAGTGGATTTTATATCCACTTGGAATGCCTCCGTTCGGCTTAAATTGATTGTTTTGGACTCAAGTTTGTGTAGTTTTGATGTGTTTTGTGTAGTTGTGCAGGTTTCCAAGAATATCTAAGCTTTTGTCGTTTTTGGAGATTTAATTGATTAAAATTCGGATTTTCCGGGAAGGCTGCACAGCTTATACTGTTTTGGCCATATCTGGAGTTCTAGAAGTCCGTTTTCAGCGATCTTACTGCTCACGCGAAGCTTGAGAGATTTTCTACAACCTGGGATAGGAAACAAGTGCAAGAAATAAGCTGAATAAAGTCGCGCACGTAATCTTTATTAAAGAAGGCTGGGAATTTACTGTTTTGCCCTTTTTCTAATTCTAATTGTATTCTGGGCAGTTTTGGGTACCTTCTTTAAATCCTAATTGTAATAGAAGGTAATATCTTGCTGGGCAAGATTTGTAGAGCCTATATAAACACATCCTACCATTGTAAATAGAGAACAATTCATAGCTATAACAATTCATAGCTAACAATTCATAGCTATAACAATTCATAGCTAACAATTCATAGCTATAACAATTCATAGCTAACAATTCATAGCTTGTAATCGTATCAAGGTACTTTCAATCTTCAATTCTTCAATATTATGTTTTCATTCATTATCATTATTACTTTGTTTTCTTCTTTAATTATGTGTAACTAAATCTTTAATCTGAGGATTGGGTAGTATTCCTTGGTATTCATGTGTGTTTAATTATCTGTGATTTTCTTGCTTTGCTGATCTGTTATTGAGGGCTTAACACAATTAGAAGAGTAGCTAACTTTTGATTGTATTCTAGGGATTGTAATAACTTGGAAGAGGAGTTGCAATTTTAGTACATGATTTAACAGACATAACTCGAATATTTGATTGGGAGATTAATAGGAGAGTTGTGAGACTTATAATTCTTGGAGCTTAATAGTTTATGATTGTCTTTGATTGTATCACGGAAGTGACAATTAGGGTATAGTTGTAGACATTATATTGTATCTTGGAAGAGAACATTATAACCTTAGAAGAATTGTTTTCAGCAGAGTAAGAACGTAGACATCACATAGATATTGAATGTGCATTGAAACCAAGTGAAGAACCCCAGTTCTTGGATTGTTTTCCTCATATATTTTATTCTCGATTGATAATTAGTTTAATTTTGTTTAGTTTAATTTAGTTTATAAACAAACACAAAATTCTTCTCACACACTTCTAGACGTAAAGAGATAAGAAACCTGAACTTGATATTACAATTCAGTCCTTCCCTGAGAACGAACACACAAAAATACTACTAACAGGAAAGACTTTTAGAGCCTATAAAAACACATCCTACCATTGTAATAGATATACAGATTATCATAGTTTTATTATTGTAACCTAGCTTAGATCTGCAAGGGAGAAAAGGAGAGAAGGGTTCAACGCTCGTGACAAGCAACGGATCTAGATCTACTTCATCCTTTGTTCTAGATTTGTTTTCTCAAACTCTTGTTATTAATATAATTACTTCTTTTATTCATATCTTGTTATTTATCATGTTTTCATCAAATCCCACGATGATGAACGGTTCAATTATTGGCTAATCGTTGTCATGGGATCCTAGTGGATTTATCTATGTAGCTTAGTAGTTTGCATGCCTTAAAGATTTATGTGTGGTGAATACTGATATCCTCGTATGGTTAATCTTAATGCTTTTGGATGCGTAGCTAACATCTAAACTGAATTGTTAATCTCTTGCTAAACGAGAGTGGATCTTGAGATTTAGAACTTGCCATGCTAGCATAGGATAGGTTGATGTTTAGCATCATGATTTGTGGCATGAATAGAGATATTATGCTGCCCTATGTGATCTAAGTGGATAACTTGTGCTTCAACCTTTATGTTTTCAAATTCTATAGAGATATAGGGTCTAAACATAATAGGTGCCTATTCATCTTCTATCTCTTTTGTGGATGTATGTGTAGATTGGTACTAGTATACCGAGAGGTAACTTTTACTCTTTTCGTGTTATCCGATCAGATATCATAACCATCGCATGTTTTAATTAAAGGCTGCACTCTAAGTGAAGTAGATGATGAAACTAGGGTTCCATGTTTTAATTCTCATAAGTAACTCGATTTCTATTCTTATTAGTTAATTTAATTCTTAGTTTTATAATTTGCATCTTAGTTTAATTTAGTAGTTAGTAAAAATACAATTTGTTATTTGTCTTAGCAGTGGATAAAAACCATACATTGTTGCATAGGCATATTTACTGAATTGAACACCATTCTAGATCTCTGTGGGAACGAACTTGATTTAATCATATATTACTTGTGACAACGTGCGCTTGCGTGAATTTTGTATAACAAGTTTTTGGCGCCGCTGCCGGGGATCATCGGTGTTTTTATTTTAGTTTATGTGCTTGTCATCAGTGGTCGTTAGCGTTCACTGACTCGGATTCTTACTTTGTTTGTTTGTTTCGTGGTGTTTGTAGGTACTTAGGTTTGTATGCAAACACGTTTGCAAGCTCGTTTGCAAAGACTGGCAGAAGACGGTCGTGTAGAGAATTTAGAGAATAAGGAAGAGGAATCTGAAACTACAGTAGCAATGGCAGATGCAGCAGCAGCTAAGGTTTTGAGGGAGTATTCTCAGCCAAAACTCAATGATATCCAGTCTAGCATTGTTAGGCCAGCTATTGCAGCGAACAATTTTGAGATCAAGTCTGGCACAATTCAGATGGTGCAGAATTCAGTCCAGTTTGGGGGAGCTCCTACGGAGGATGCAAACATGCATGTTAGGGACTTTATCGAAATCTGCGACACTTTCAAATGTAATGGTGTGACGGATGATGCTATCAGGTTGAGGCTTTTCCCATTCTCTTTGAGGGATAAGGCTAAGAGCTGGCTACACTCTTTACCACCTGGTTCCATTACTACATGGGAAGATCTTGCTCAGAAGTTCCTTACTAAGTTCTTCCCTATGGCGAAAACTGCAGCATTAAGGAATCAGTTGACTCAATTCCAACAGCAATCTGGCGAGACCTTGTGTGAGGCTTGGGAACGCTACAAGGAGATGCTACGCAAATGTCCTCATCATGGCATGCCTGATTGGATGGTTATTAATGGGTTCTACAATGGGTTGGGAGCACAGTCTAGGCCTTTGTTAGATGCAGCATCAGGTGGAGCTCTATGGGCGAAGAGCTATGATGAAGCTTATGAACTTATTGAGATGATGGCTGCCAATGAATATCAAAATCCAACCCAAAGGCTATCTCAAGGCAAGGCAGCAGGAATTTTTGAAGTAGATACAGCTGCAATGATTACGGCTCAGTTGAAAGCTCTTGCTATGAAGGTGGATTCTCTTGCTAATTATGGAGTTCAGCAGGTGGCTAGTGTTTGTGAGTTATGTGCTGGTGCACATGAGACGAATCAGTGTGCTATTTCTCCTGAATCAGTACAGTTCGTGAGTAATTTTCAGAGACCTGCTGTACCAGTTCCAGCCACTTATCATCCCAATAATCGGAATCATCCTAACTTCAACTGGAGCAACAATCAAAATACTCAACAGTCTTATCAGCAAGCGAAGCCGTACAATCAAGGCTATCAACAGCCTTATGCTCCAAGGACACCATATCAACCTCCGGGATTTCAGCAGCAACCCCAGGCTCATGCGGGGCAATCTTCTAATGAGATAGATGATATGAGAGTGATGATAAAGAACCTGCAAGCTGGCCAGAAAGTTTTGGAAACTCAGTTGGGGCAGATTACAAGTGCCTTGGTAAATATGCAACAAGGAACTCTTTCAAGTGATACGGAGGTTAATCCAGGCAGGAGGGACAATAAAGAACAGGTCAATGCAGTTACTTTGAGATCAGGAAAAGTCACGAGTGATCCTAAATCAGCAACTGAAGAAGATGAAGATGTTCAGAATCAGCAGGTTGAAAAATCTGCAGTGCCAGTAATTGAGAAATCTGATTTAGTGGCTGATCAGCTAGATGGTGAGAAGAGCAAGAAACCTGTTGAAAAGTTTACTCCGGAGCAATCTTCAAAGAATAATCAGATCTATCCTCCTCTTCCATTTCCTGGACGTTTGAAGAAAAGTCAAGAGAAACAGTTTCAGAAATTTATGGATGTCTTCAAGAAACTGTCCATTAACATTCCTTTTGTTGAAGCATTGGAGCAGATGCCAAGATATGCTAAGTTCATGAAGGATATTTTGTCACGGAAGAGAAGGTTGGAAGATTTTGAGACAGTAGCTTTGACGGAGGAGTGTAGTGCTGTTCTGCAACAGAAATTGCCACCTAAACTGAAAGATCCAGGAAGCTTTACAATTCCATGCACTATTGGCAATCTTTCATTCAATAAGTGTTTATGTGATTTGGGAGCTAGTATTAATCTCATGCCCTTGTCTGTTTTCAAGCAACTTGGTCTACCGGAGCCAAAGCCAACTAACATCTCTTTGCAGTTGGCTGATCGATCTATCACTTATCCGAGAGGCATTGTGGAAGACGTTTTGGTGAAGGTTGATAAGCTCATATTCCCAGCTGATTTTGTGATCTTGGATTTTGAAGAAGATAAGAAGATTCCCATAATCTTGGGAAGACCGTTCTTGGCTACGGGTCGTACTTTGATCGATGTGCAGAAAGGAGAGCTTACAATGAGGGTGCAAGATCAGAGTGTCACCTTTAATGTGTTCAAGGCAATGAAATTTCCAGCAGAGGATGAGGAGTGTTGCAGTGTGGAAATAGTTGATACGGGTCAGAGAAAGAAGTTTGATCAGTTATTGAGCGAAAAATCTGACATGTATGTGCTAAAGCATCCTAGCAGTGATTCCATGGACAGTTCTTTGGTTCGTGATCTTTCGAATGTAAAGCTTGGGAAACTTCCACCGCATTTGAGGTATGTCCTTTTGAATAATGAGTTAGTGATTTTTGAAGAAGGGCATGATAACGTGTTGCGAAGGTGGAAAGCAGATGATAAAGAAGAAATTTTTGTTCAGCCGGTTGAGTCGGAGAAGCACTTTAGAGGTGTGAAGAAGAAAAAGAAGAAGATTTTGCCATTTGGTAGTAAAATTAGGTTGAAATCTGATGGAAGTGATTTGTGGAAAGCAAGCAATCAAGATGTCAAAGTTCGTATGAATGGTTTGTCTGTTGAAGATGGTTCGGTTATTCTTTTGAAACCGCCATGATTTGAGGAAGTAACGTCAAGCTATTGACGTTAAAGAAGCGCTTCGTGGGAGGCAACCCATGCATTAGTATAGGAAAAAAGAAAAAAAAAAAGAGAAAAATTTTTGAGTGTTGTGTGAAAAAAAAAAAAAAAAAAAATCAGAAAAATCGAATTTTTGGGCAAATTGCGGGGCTGTAACGCAGCTAGCCCCTGCGTTACTGGAAGAGAAGCAAGTTGCGGCGCTGTAACGCAACTTGCAGTTGCGTTTCTGGACAAGAAGCAAATTGCGGCCCTGTGGCGCAAGCAGCGGATGCGCATCTGGAAAGGGGGCAATTTGCCCTTCACTGAAGCAGGTAGCGCGTGGGACAAAATTTTCAGAAAATTTCCCAGCATCTTGTCACTGTTGTCGCAGGTTTGTAGTATGTATATATACAAAAATAAATTCTTTTCTCACCCCAATTCTTTTTATACTCCCCATCTCTTCCCTAAATCTTTTCCTATTTTAATTCCAAAACCCCTTATCTCTCCTAAAAAAAAAAAATTCCAATTCCTATTTCTTTTCTAATTCTTTTTCTTTTATCCATTAAATATTTTTTCTATCCCATATCAAATTCCAATTTCCACCAAATTTTTTCCTTTTCACATTAAAATTCTTATATTCATCCTATCACTCCATGACCTATATATACCCATACATACACACCCAATTCATTATCTTCCTCCTCTACATCTCTTAAAAATTCAAGTTTGGGGGAAAATTAGTACAAGTTCACCTCTTTGATTCGTAGTGGGAATTCTTTTCTCTATTTTATTTTATTACGAATTTGTGTTCTTGTAAATTGGGATTTTGTATTATTCTTGTTACTTGGGTATTTTTGGTGTGATTCTGCTTGGTGGTTTTTGGTGGGATATTTTGAGGTGGTTATTGGTGGAGCTTCTTTTGAGTTGGGAATTGATTCTTTTGGCTCGTAAGCATGGGAGAGATAGTGCTAATGTTGGGGAATTTTCGTTTTCGACGGCGGAGGTTAAATTTGATCGGTTGTTTTGAGGCCAATTGCTAAGGAAAGGGGATTTTTGCGAGAAAAAAAATTGTTGGGTATGCTTCGGGATTCAGGTATGTTTTCTACTTTCCCTTGTATTACTTTCCATTCAATGAGGACATTGAATATGTTAAGTTTGGGGGTGGTTTGAGGGATTAGTAGTTGTTGTTGTATTATTTGTTCATGTAGGATTTCATGCTTTGCATATTATTAGTAGTAAATTATGCATTTATGTTTGTGTTATCTACGTTTGTTTCATATAGGACATTCTGTTTTTATGTTCGTATATCATGTGAGTTCATAATAGTTTGCATGTGCACCCATGCTTGATAGGAATTTTGTGTTGTTGACGCTTTTGCTTGAGAAGTGATATGCTTTGTTCTTGTGCACACACATACACTAGTAAGTTGAAGCTAGTAGACTTTTTGAATGTTGTAAGTGATTAGAAGGACATGAATATGTGCAAGATGATTTAGTTTGCATGCTTTGAATACAAGTAGGTGCGTTAGAGAGATTTTTGCTTGGGATTGAGTATGTTTTTCCACCAAGTGAGTTTTTGAGCCTTATTGCATATTTGCAATTTATTCGTTTGCTTGAGTGTCCACGGATTGTTTGCATTGCTAGCAGTTGTTTGAGGTCTTTCTTGAAACGCATGACATTATTTGACGATTAAAATGATAAAGGTACTTAGGAATAACCACATATGTTCCCATATTACCACACCATATTTACATGATCAATTAGTTATCCCATTGAGCTTAATCCTATTTTTTCGGTGACATACCACATTACTTGCCTAGACCTTTTTCTTGTATTAGCCTTACATTAATTTGAACCCACATTGTCAAAGGCTAGTAGAGTGCTTAAGGGAGTAATAAGGTGTGCAAGGAGGGGTTTATTGTTGGTCATACTTTTGGGGAAAATATTGAAATTGGGTTTGGTTGTTTACTTGATAGTCGACATATGTAATAAATTATGGGATCATTGTTATTGTTTATATTATTGTTGTGTTCTATTTAGCTCTCAAGAAAAAAAAAAAAATAAAAAAAAAAAAAAGAAAAAAAGAAAAAAAAAAAGAAAAAAAAAAGGAAAAAAAAAAAATTATGAGAGCATGTTTGTGTTTTTTTTGATCCTATTTCAGTCGACTAGTCAAGCGTTTGTTGGAAGAAGAATATTAAAATTATGTGGGGGGAAAATAGGGTGTTGTGTATGATTTATTATGGTACTTACTAGCTTTTGACACTTCACCTGTTTGGCTTATTTGACATACCTTGTCCCTAGCCCCATTACAACCCAATTAAAGACCTTTTGATTATCGTCATTGATGTATGTTGTGTTAAGAGTTAGATTGATACCAAATGTCAAGCATGCTTATGATTTTGTTGGAATTGAGCGATACACTTACCCTTGTTCTTGCGTGAATATTCTTTTGTGAGTGGATTGTGAGTGTTTGCTTGTTTTTGCGTATGAGATCCCGAGTTTTGTCTCAAAGATGTGCTCTTGTAGGCTTAGCATGTTTACTAACTTATTCTTACACTTGACATGGGCTTGTGAGAACTTATGCATGTTCATTGAGTAGACTATGTGAATACTTGCAC
Source organism: Kitagawia praeruptora (assembly GCA_037693485.1). Classification (NCBI taxonomy): domain Eukaryota; kingdom Viridiplantae; phylum Streptophyta; class Magnoliopsida; order Apiales; family Apiaceae; genus Kitagawia; species Kitagawia praeruptora. The sequence continues at coordinate 104,322,563 of CM075350.1, forward strand.
TTTCGACACCAAGACATTGTGTATCTACTTTGATTCTTAAGTTGATATGGCATGAGAGGATTTGAAGGTATGGTAGATTAGATTAATTTCATTTTCATTTAGTTGCATTCATGCATTGCATTGCATTAGGTTAAATGGATTTTGTGGGTACATTCGCTATAGGCCCTCACGAGACCTTACTCGTCCACTAGGGCTGCCTAGGGGTTTAAAGGGCTTGTTGCATATGCCAAATGCAACCGTGATCACCTACGGAAGTGGTACTAGTTAGTTAGTTAGTTGTAATTGTTAATGCTTGAGGACAAGCATCGGTTTAAGTTTGGGGGTGTGATAAGTGGATTTGTATCCACTTGGAACATTCTAAATCGGCTTAAATTGATTGTCTTGGGCTCAAGTTTCTTGTAGTTTTGATGTGTTTTGTTTAGTTGTGCAGATTTACAAGGATATTGATTATGGTGGATGTTTTTGTCGTTTTTGGAGATTCAATTTATTAAAATTCGGATTTATTGGGCTGCACGCGTGAGATTCACTGTTTTGGCCATATCTTGAGTTCTATAAGTCTGTTTTCAGCCCGTAAGCAGTCCACGCGAAGATAACGAGATTCTCTATCATTCTAAGGTGGTCCAGAGGTCCAATTACGTCTGGAACGGCTCTGGAAAACAGAAGAAAAGTCAGCTACGAATTTCCTTTAGAAAACAGAATCAGTTTAGGAAACGTATCTTGCAGAAATTCTATTATAATTCTGTTTTGGTATTTTCTTGCTGGGAAAGACTTTTATAGCCTATAAAAACACATCCTACCATTGTAATAGATATACAGATTATCATAGTTTTATTATTGTAACCTAGCTTAGATCTGCAAGGGAGAAAAGGAGAGAAGGGTTCAACGCTCGTGACAAGCAACGGATCTAGATCTACTTCATCCTTTGTTCTAGATTTGTTTTCTCAAACTCTTGTTATTAATATAATTACTTCTTTTATTCATATCTTGTTATTTATCATGTTTTCATCAAATCCCACGATGATGAACGGTTCAATTATTGGCTAATCGTTGTCATGGGATCCTAGTGGATTTATCTATGTAGCTTAGTAGTTTGCATGCCTTAAAGATTTATGTGTGGTGAATACTGATATCCTCGTATGGTTAATCTTAATGCTTTTGGATGCGTAGCTAACATCTAAACTGAATTGTTAATCTCTTGCTAAACGAGAGTGGATCTTGAGATTTAGAACTTGCCATGCTAGCATAGGATAGGTTGATGTTTAGCATCATGATTTGTGGCATGAATAGAGATATTATGCTGCCCTATGTGATCTAAGTGGATAACTTGTGCTTCAACCTTTATGTTTTCAAATTCTATAGAGATATAGGGTCTAAACATAATAGGTGCCTATTCATCTTCTATCTCTTTTGTGGATGTATGTGTAGATTGGTACTAGTATACCGAGAGGTAACTTTTACTCTTTTCGTGTTATCCGATCAGATATCATAACCATCGCATGTTTTAATTAAAGGCTGCACTCTAAGTGAAGTAGATGATGAAACTAGGGTTCCATGTTTTAATTCTCATAAGTAACTCGATTTCTATTCTTATTAGTTAATTTAATTCTTAGTTTTATAATTTGCATCTTAGTTTAATTTAGTAGTTAGTAAAAATACAATTTGTTATTTGTCTTAGCAGTGGATAAAAACCATACATTGTTGCATAGGCATATTTACTGAATTGAACACCATTCTAGATCTCTGTGGGAACGAACTTGATTTAATCATATATTACTTGTGACAACGTGCGCTTGCGTGAATTTTGTATAACAAGTTTTTGGCGCCGCTGCCGGGGATCATCGGTGTTTTTATTTTAGTTTATGTGCTTGTCATCAGTGGTCGTTAGCGTTCACTGACTCGGATTCTTACTTTGTTTGTTTGTTTCGTGGTGTTTGTAGGTACTTAGGTTTGTATGCAAACACGTTTGCAAGCTCGTTTGCAAAGACTGGCAGAAGACGGTCGTGTAGAGAATTTAGAGAATAAGGAAGAGGAATCTGAAACTACAGTAGCAATGGCAGATGCAGCAGCAGCTAAGGTTTTGAGGGAGTATTCTCAGCCAAAACTCAATGATATCCAGTCTAGCATTGTTAGGCCAGCTATTGCAGCGAACAATTTTGAGATCAAGTCTGGCACAATTCAGATGGTGCAGAATTCAGTCCAGTTTGGGGGAGCTCCTACGGAGGATGCAAACATGCATGTTAGGGACTTTATCGAAATCTGCGACACTTTCAAATGTAATGGTGTGACGGATGATGCTATCAGGTTGAGGCTTTTCCCATTCTCTTTGAGGGATAAGGCTAAGAGCTGGCTACACTCTTTACCACCTGGTTCCATTACTACATGGGAAGATCTTGCTCAGAAGTTCCTTACTAAGTTCTTCCCTATGGCGAAAACTGCAGAAGAAACAGAAGAAACAGAACAGTGACCCAAGAAGTTTGTTAAGTTTGTTTTAGCTGGGAAGAGTGAATCAGAGAAGAAAGTGACTAAGAAGAAACAGAACAGAAATGGCAAGTTAGGGATTAACAAAGATAACAACTATGCTTATATGCCTAATGCCCCTAGGAAAACTTGTCAGAACTGTTTCAGTACCAATCATTTAACTCATGCATGCAAGAAACCTGTTGGTAGTGTGCCTAAACCTTTCTATGATTGTTTTGTGTCTCTAAGACATAGAGATGCACCTTTTTGTGATAAATTTGACTATATGCCATGCAATATGAATGTTATGACTAGTTGTTTTAATTTAAGAAGGCAATTCATTGATGGTTGTATCAGTCACAATTTTCACACACACTACACAAGGTCAAAGTCCTCAAGTCCTCCTAAAGCTAGGAAGGTACCTCTGTCACCTAAGTCTGAAACCTCAGGTTCTAAGACCTCTAAAAGTGACAAGAAGACTAATACCAAGAAAGTTGATAAGCATGTTGTTTATGATAAAACTGTCTCTAAGTCACATGGACCCAAACTTGTTTGGGTACCAAAGGAAAAGTAATACTTTTGTGTTTGCAGGGCAAAGAAAATGAAAAGAAGGTCATGTGGATTTTGGATAGTGGATGCTCAAATCATATGACTGGTGATATGGCCCTGCTATCACAGTATGAGGAAAAGGCTAGCCCAATGGTTGCTTTTGGAGATGACAGCATTGGTAACACATTGGGATATGGCAAGTTAAAAGTTGGTAATGTCATCATTGAAGATGTAGCACTAGTCAAGGGACTCAAGCATAATCTGCTAAGTGTTGGTCAGTTTACTGATAGAGGATTCAAGGTGGATTTTGACAAAGATGAATGTTTGATCACCCACAAGAAGACTGGTGATTTTGCTCTATCAAGAGTATGGAAAGGAAGCCTGTTTGTAGTCAATATGGATTCTGCAAGCAAGGACAAAATTTGTTGCTTTTACTCAAAAGCATCAAATGAAGATTGTTGGTTGTGGCACAAGAAACTATCACACCTGAACTTCAAAGCCATTAATTCTCTAGTCAAAAGAGAGTTAGTGAGAGGCATGCCCACACTTGAATTCTGTCAAGAAGGAGTGTGTGAGGCCTGTCAAAAAGGAAAGATGAAAAGATCAAGCCACAAGTCAAAGACAGTGACATCAATAACCAAGCCCCTACAACTAATTCATATGGATTTGTTTGGGCCTGTCAATATTATGTCACTAGGAAGAAAGAAGTATGCCTTGGTGATGGTTGATGACTTTACAAGGTATACATGGGTGGAATTTTTGGCATCAAAAGATGAGGCTCCACAGGTAATCATTGAGCACATAAAGAAAGTTGACAAGGAAGCAAAGGCCAACAATGCAAGTGTGATTGCACTAAGAAGTGATAATGGAACAGAGTTCAGAAATGCCATACTTGAAGCATTCTGCAAAGAGAATGGTATTTCTCATCAATTCTCAGCTCCAAGGACTCCATAACAAAATGGAGTTGTTGAGAGAAAGAATAGAACTCTAATTGAGGCTGCTAGAACAATGTTACTTGATGCAAAGATGCCTACATGTTTTTGGGCTGAGGCTGTCAGCACTGCATGCTATATCCATAATAGAACCCTCATCAACAAAAACACTGGAAAGACACCTTACAATTTGATGACTGGAAAGAAGCCTACTCTAAAGTATGTCCATACTTTTGGAAGCAAATGCTTTGTATTGAAATATAATTCTGAATATGTTGGAAAGTCTGATGCAAAGCCATTTGAAGGAATTTTTCTTGGCTACTCTATGGAAAGAATTGCATACAAAGTTTATGTCATCAGTCAAAAGAAAATCATGGAAAGCACAGATGTGACATTTGATGACAGCAAACTACCTGGACTAGAAGAAGCCAATGATGAAGATAAAGATCCATTAAAGTTTGATAATCTAGATGATTCTGATGAAGAGATTGAAACTGAAGTTGAAACTCAAGTTCAACAAACTCAAGTGAATGATGATACAAGAGAAGAATTTGTGCCAATCAACAGTAGAGAAACAAGCATCCAAGACACACCTGTGAGTAGTGGCAACCTCACAGGGGGAGGAAATGAGAATGATCATGATTTGGATGATGAAGCAACATCAAGAATGAGAAATCAGAGAAATCAGGCTGAGCACTCAAGGAAATGGGATAGATCACACACTGCATAGCAAATCATTGGAAACCCTAATGCAGGAGTAAGGACTAGGAGAGCAACTCATAATGAGTGCCTCTATGGATGTTTTCTATCACAGGTTGAGCCTAAGAAACTTGATGATGCACTGTTGGATCCAGATTTGATTATTGCTATGCAAGAGGAGCTGAATCAATTTGAAAGGAACAAAGTATGGGAACTTGTGCCTGCACCAAAGAATAGAACCATTGTTGGAACAAAATGGGTTCTGAAGAATAAGATGGATGAAGATGGTGTAATAGTAAGAAACAAAGCAAGGCTGGTTGCAAAAGGATACTCTCAATAGGAAGGCATTGATTATGATGAGACATTTGCCCCTGTTGCTAGATTGGAAGCCATCAGAATATTCTTGGCATTTGCTGCCCATTCAAACTTTAAAGTTTATCAAATGGATGTCAAGAGTGCATTTCTGAATGGAGAGTTGGAAGAAGAGGTTTATGTGCAACAACCACCTGGCTTTGAGGATCCACATTTCCCAGAATTTGTCTACAGATTGCTTAAGGCATTGTATGGACTTAAGCAGGCTCCAAGAGCATGGTATGATACTTTATCACAATTTCTGCTTGAAAATCAATTCACTAGAGGCACATGGGACAAGACACTGTTTTACAAGAAGCATGGTGATGATATTATCCTAGTTAAGATTTATGTGGATGATATCATTTTTGGTTCTACAAATGAGAAGCTGTGTGAGAAATTCTCTAAACTCATGCAGAGCAGATATGAGATGAGTATGATGGGAGAGTTGACATTCTTCCTAGGGTTGCAAGTCAGTCAAAGGAAGGATGGTGTCTTTATCAGTCAAACCAAGTACATCAAGGATTTATTGAAGAAGTTTGACTTGGAAGATTGTTCACCTGCCAAGACACCCATGGCCACTGCCACTAAACTGGATGAAGATGCTAAAGGCAAGAAAGTAGATATCTCAGTCTACAGAGGCATGGTTGGTTCTCTACTCTATCTCACTGCAAGTAGGCCAGACATCATGTTTGCTACATGCTTGTGTGCAAGGTTTCAATCAAATCCAAAAGAATCACATTTGGTTGCTATAAAAAGGATCTTTAGATATCTGAAGGGCACTCCAAACTTGGGTCTATTGTATCCTAAGGACACATGGTTCAATCTGGTTGGCTATTCTGATGCTGATTATGCTGGATGCAGAGTGGATAGGAAAAGCACCTCAGGTAGCTGCCAGTTTCTTGGACAAAGGTTAGTCTCTTGGTATAGCAAGAAACAACAATCTGTGTCAACTTCTACAGCTGAGGCTGAATACATAGCTGCTGGAAGTTGCTGTGCTCAAGTGCTTTGGATTAGAAATCAACTTAGAGATTATGGACTTATGTTGGAAAGAATTCCAATCATGTGTGACAACACAAGTGCAATCTCTATAGTTGCCAATCCCGTCAATCATTCTAGGACAAAGCACATTGACATCAGATATCATTTCATTAGAGAACATGCAACTAATGGAACCATTGAGTTGCATTATGTCTCTACAGATAAACAGCTAGCTGATATATTCACTAAGCCATTAGATGAAGCCACCTTCACAAGGTTGGTTAGTGAGATTGGAATGCTGAATTCTTCAGATTCTGGCTAAGTGAATATAGCATCTAGTTTGTTGCAGCAGTAAATACTTACTTTATCTAAATTCTCAATATTTTTGGAGTAAGTGTTGGCTGAAATATGATTTATAAATATTTCAAATCTGTTGCATATTTGGAAAATCATATTCTCTTGTTAACTTGAAATTTCTATGAAATTTTGAGAAAATCACTGTTTAATTTGCTAGAATATTCTTGAATGAATATGGCTGGTAAATTTTAAAAAGATAGTGAAAATTGAGTTTCTATGAGTATAATTCGACAAGTCAGACTTCTCAAGTGATTCACTATTCGACATCTCTAACAAGTCTCATTAGAGCACTCTCGAGTTCTCGAATAGAGTCCTTTAGAGTTCTCGAATAGAGATTTTCTTGACTTCTTGAATATAGTGTTTTAGTTCTCGATTGACTGAGTTCTCGAATACTATATTTGAGTTCTCGAATCATTTGAAAAGGCTGATTTCTCGCTGAGTTTTAACCGATTTTGGATTTTTATTCAGAATTCAGAATTACTCATAAAAACATATTTTACCTAATTTAGATTTATTTCTAAGTTAGAAAACTGCCAGCTGTGAGTTACAACCTGCTTGAGTTATCGAATAAGCCTTTCTTGACTTATCGAATAGTTGTTTTCTTGACTTGTCGATACATAACATATATCTAATCGACAATTCAAGTACTTTATACTTATACAATTTCACATCTATTCGATTCATTTCATTCGATTTCTCAAGCATCTAAACTCCCAAAATCTCTGAAACCCTAACTGCAAAAAGCTAAATTTCTTCTTCAACCTTCAATTTCTCTCTTCTCTCTCTTACACAAATGGCAACAGTAAAGTTTAACACCAATTTCATTGCTCTAACTACTGATGTTGAGGCACCCAACGCCAACTTCAAGTGCTTTGTGAAGTGGATGTCTGAATCATACATAAAAAATGCTCTATCTGTTAACCTAACTCTGTATCTAGACATTCAAGAACAGTTCTGGAAGTCTGCTACAGTGGAGGTGGTGGCTCTTGACTCTACAATAACCTCGTACATCATTTACTGCAAGATTCAATACAAGAATATCACTATCACCACAGAAGACATGAATGAAGCACTTGGGATGGGCACCAAACAAGAGGTGTATGACCCACTGGCTACAAATGCTGAATTGGAAGACTTCTTTGATTTCATCAAATATTCAAACAAAATTAGTCTTGGGCATCTGAATAGGAAGCATTTGAGGAAAGAATGGAGCTATGTGTTTGCTACACTTCTTCAAGTCTTCACTGCAAGAAAATCCAGCTATGACCAAATTAGTACACCGGCACAACAGATAGGCTACGCTTTAGCATATGGAAAGAAGATAGATGTTGGCCTTATCATTCTGCAGGAACTGTATGGGAGACTTGGTAAGAACTCAGCCAAGAGAGGTAATGAAATTTTCTTCCCTCGTTTTATTCAATCTGTACTTAACTTCTTAAATAATAAATTGTTTGAATTAGATGGGATGAATAAAAATAGAATAGGCTATCCTAAATCCATGACCAAACTCATTTTTGGTAATTTGGAGACTAGGAATGATGTGGATGTAAGACTGAACATAACTCCCCATATGGAGAGTTTGTTTAGGACCTACCCCCACAACATGCCAATATTTGACTCAAAGTCATAGTTAGCACAGCCCAAGCAAGTAGGACAAAATGCTAACCCAGGGCATGCTAACCAACCCTCTCAACCAAACACTCTACCAAACACTGAGCCAACTGCATCATCCTCTCAAAAGGGTGATGTTAGTAAAAAGGAGAAGAAGAGAAAACTGGTTGCTTCTGCACCTTTAACCATCTTGTCTGAAGCAACATTGGCTGTAGAGTTAGAAAGTGAGGCACCTGAGTCACCCCTTATCAGGCCAAAGAAGAAGAAAACTAAAACCACCTCTTCAGTCACACAAATGGCTGAAGTTGTAAAATCAGGGGCAAACAGCTCACTAGATGTATCCTCTCAACAGGGTGCATCTATAGAATCAAGCATCCTCCCCAATGCACCTATCTGTACAGAGTCAGCACATGGGAGTGATAAGGCTGGCACAACACTGAGTGGAGAGCACATCACAGTTGAAACTCCCTCTATCTCTCAGGGGGAGTTGCCAAAATCTAATCTACAACACTCTTCTCTTCCAGAATATACCACTCAAATTTCTTTGCAGCCTGCAACTCAAACTATTGAGGAGCAAGGCATTGATCATCAAGAATTCTTTTCTCTTGATGAGCCAATGATTTCAAGTGACTTAGTGCATGACACTTTGCTCACCACCCAGGACCCACATTTAGATAGTGAGGGAATGCATGCTGGGGCATCTCCTAATGACACCATCACAAACACAGAGGTTCCACTAGTTTTCACCAGAGACTCTGTGCCTGTGTCAACTACTGGTGTAACTCATCCCACTTCTGTGGAGACACCAGTAGGAGAGTCAATCCATCCAGTTGCAGAAGTTGCATCTGTAACTGAGGAGTCTAGCTTACCTAGCTCTAGCTCTGACTTCTTGTCACAATGGCTGAAGCCTATGCAACATGACAGTGCTTCAGGATCAGGGTCTGTTCCACCACAATTGACGGTTGAAGCACTTCAAAGCTTGGTTGTGGATCAGATCCCTGAGTTTGTAAAGATTGCCCAAAACTTGGTCACCTCAAACCTACCCAACTCTGACTATGAAGCCATCTTGCTATGCCATAAAGAAGATGTAGAGCAACAACAACAGAAAATAGCAGCTGAATCTGAAAGAGATGGAAATGTGGATGCTTGGCTGCAAGGCAAATTCTCTATACCTCTCTCAGAAGGCCTCCAATATCTAAGAGAAGAATACATCACTTCACGGGGGTCCAATGCCAAATCTCTAACCCCCAGTGATGTGTATGAGGTTGTCAATGACATCTACAAGGGGATCTTGAAGGCTGCACACTATCTTGGTAAAGGCCTGCAATCAGAAGTGAATGAAGTAGCTGCAGCCACAATCCACCAAGTCAATGAAGTCAAAAGAGAATTCATCTCCAAATTTCCCCAGTTGGAGTCAGTCATCAAGGACATTCTGGAATGCAAGTCTACATGCACCAAGATGGACAATGGTTTGGCTCTTCTAAAAGATTCTGTCACAGGTCTGGGGCATAAATTTCAGGCTCTATCAGATCAGACTACAGAATCCAATGCCATGCTGAGGACAATGTTCAAAAATCTTTATGGAGACAGGCTAGTGACTGAAGTCCCTGTGCATGAACTGTCAAAGTTTGAAGTGAAAAGACTCCAAGAACAATCACTCTCTGGTTTCAGGGCACATGAGCTATTCACTAAAGTGGATACTCTTGAAAAGGAGGTGGCTACTCTCACTAAGTCCAATGCCCACCTTACAGACAAGGTTGCACTTCTCAATGATCAGTTGGACACTCAAGCAACCACCATAACTAATGTCCTTCTGCATCAACAATCTATGTTGGCTGCCATGATGAAGCACCTGGGTCTCCCTCTACCTAAAGAATCTTCAAACCCAAAGGTCAATTCTAAAGCCTCTGTGTCTGACAACAAGCCTAAGGGGGTGAAGAGGACAAGGAACTCAAAGAACTCAAATCCTAAGGGGGAGAAGCCTAAAGAAAAAGGAATCATGATCAATGAGGGTGCTCAAAGAACTTCAAAATCAACACCACCTCATGTGCCAGGCAAAGGCAAAGCTAAACTGAATGAGCCTCTAACACTGCCAGTGGTCACTTTACCACCTGTGCACATCACTACTCCAAGTGGCCAGAAGCAAACTGTCACCACTACAGTGGTGGCAGGATCCATGCCAAGTGATCTAGTCCAACCTTATAAACATGAAGCTGATCCAGTGGAAGTAAATGTGGTTACAGAGGCTAAGCTGATAGAAGTAGCAAACTCAGAGGTTTATCATGATACTGCATTCTTGAAGTTTCTGCAAGCCTCAAAAGCAAAGGTTGGAGGAGATACCCTGCTATACAGAAGAAGCCTGAAAGATCAAATCCATTATCTAACAGTTATTCCAAGAAAGCTCAATCAGATCTACCTCAAGGAAATCATGATGGTGACAAAAGGTAAGATATGGCACATATCTATTGATACCTTAACAGCACTGAAATTCACTGAGATTGATGCCATCTTGGAACTAATTGAACAGAAAGGGGAGAACAACCAGAGTCTGTATACTGAACTAAGAAATGGTCAACAAGCCAGACTTCCTGAAGTGTGCACCAAACTAAGAACCATCTTCTATCAGTCTGGTACCAAAATTTAAAATGTGGATCAATTGGTTATTCCCAATGATCTCACCTCTAAGAACCACAGACTGATCATTGCCATAGTTGATCAAATGCAAAAGAAGAAGGGGATAAGGTCAGCTGAGGAGATTGAGGTATTGAACATCCTTAGAGAATTCATTTCAACTGGTTCAATTCCAGAATTGGCCAAGCCCAGGAGAAATAAGGATGAAGATAAAGATGATGATAAGAGTGATGGAAGGAGAAGACATCACAGGAGTGATAAGGGTGATAAAGTTGAGAAGAAAAAGAAGGATGGCAAGAAAAATTATGATGACCAAGGTAAAGTCTATGAGAGGAAGATTGGAAAACAGCAAGCCTTAGGCATTGCTAGCAGTAACCTCACCACAATACAAGACTCTGAGTCTAGGGTGAATACTGTTAGTAATGACCTACCAAAATTTGATTCAATGGCTTCTGCAACTATTTTGCCACCTCAAGAAGAGAAGAAGATTCAAGCCAAGAAACCATGTGTATGTTTCAGAAAGCAAACTGCTAATGGAATACTACTATGGTCTACCAACAAAGGTCAAAGATTTCAGCCAAGCAACCATGTAAAAAGGATCAAGTTCAAACAAGCTGCAAGGAAACCAAAGCTTTCCAAATCAAGGACTCTGACAATCTATCTAGGCTTAAAACTCCAACCATTAGATGAAGATTTTGATGAAGACCAATTGCAATATCTAAGAGCTCAAAGAATCTACTATGCTACCATTTTGAATAACTGCCTTGAAATTAGATATACTGATGGAAGAGAGAAGAAATTCAAACAAGGACACTGTCAAAATTGGGGCAAGCTATATGAAATAGAAAGAATCATTGCATTATTGAATTCTGAAGACAAAGTGGAGAAAGTATGGAAGCTGGAGTTGATTGATTTTGTAAAAAATGAAAAGAGACTATGCTGATAAGATAAGGAAAGGATGCTTTGAGAAATGGCTAGAAAGGGAGAAGGAGATTGATAGGCTGGAAGTTGAAGCAGAAAAGCTAAGGGCAAAAGGACTGTGTAGAGTTCAACTCAATCCCTATGTGGTGAAGTATAGGAGGAGAAATGGAGATAATGTCAATATAAGAATGAACCTACTCAGTCACTATCCTGCCAACATTCTGAAGCCAGTACTTGAAGATTTCAAGAATTCTATTCTGCTTGAAGAGTTGGATGCCTTAGCTGAGATCATAAAGGCCATGGATGAGAATGCAAGAAAGGAGAAAGAAAGAAAACAGAAAGCATATGATGATCTACAAGCCAAGGCAATGGAGATGGAATCAAATGAGAATGGCTAGTATTTCATCATACTGTAAGATTATTTATCTTGTAATTTCATTCATGTGCTCAATCAATCTACATACCTGTACTTTTAAAGTTTTATCTTTTTGTATGTTAGAGTTGTTATCAGACATGAAATTGTGACTAAGGGTCTCACTCACAATTTAGGGGAGATTGTTAGTCACAGAGGCATGCCTGTATACATCTAATAACAAGCCTAATTGTTTGTAATGCTTTGCATTACTTACATGACCTCTTAACTGAGGGAACCTCTAGTTGTAGAGTTTCTATTTGTTTTGTACTTATAGTAGGCATCAAATCCTAGTTGTGTAACTGTACTTATATAGTCAAGAATAATGCTTGAAAGAAGTTCTAAGGTTCATGCCTCAAGCAAGAAGATAAAGACTGTCAAATAATCACAGTTGGGATTTGAAGAAATGAAGAATTTGCCTAAGTACCAATTCGAGAAGTATATTTGTCTATTCGAGAAGTCCAGCATTCGAGAAGTCAGGGATTCGATATCTCAAGACACTATTCGATATCTCTGAATACACTATTCGATATCTCAGAGATTTGATATGTCTACTACTCTATTCGAGAACTCAAGAAGTCAATAAGTCAAAGTGGTATTCGAGTTCTCAAAGAGTCAACAAGTCAAAGTTCCATTCGATATCTCAAGCACTCAGAAAGCTATTCGATATCTCGAGGATTCGATAAGTCAAATGTTCTATTCGACAACTCAAGGAATCCTGATGGAAAAGAGCTATTCGAGAAGTGGTTCGATATGTCAATATAACAGTGTTCGAGAACTCAGAGTTATCGATCAAGTCAATTCTAGTTCTCGAATCAATTACTTAGTCACTTCTCGAATACATTCTTGGAGACAAAATACTGAAGAAATTGTACAAGTTAGAAACCTGCAACAAGCCAATGCACTTTATGGACCACAATCTGTAACGTGCTCTGGAAAGCCTACAATGAAGCTTGGAGAGATATAGAAGAGACAAGGGGCTAAAGAAGTGGATCTGAACAGGCTTTGCAAAGTCAAATCTGTAACCGTTTGGACACTTACTCAAAAAGGATAGACAGACTAGAAAGTAATTTGTTTAGCTACCTTATTTGTAGTAAGTAGGTTGTATCCATGTTCTATAAGGATACAGCCTCACTTCCTTAGTCATTAACTTTGTGAGTCAAGTTTTTCATACACTGTAAGCTATATCTCTCTGAGAAAAATGAAGCTGAGAATACTATCATTTGTATTCACAGATTGTAGCAACCTTTATCTAATAATACATTAGATTAAAGTGATATTGTGTCTTGTGTTGTTCTTTATCCGCACCTTCACTCTTGCACACACAAACACTTATTTGCTACATAGACTCGAACAAGAAAAGTTCAAGAATCCATTCACCCCCCCTCTGTATTCTTTTACTGTATTCAATACTCAACAGAAATCAAACCATTGATGAATGTTGATTTGAAGTATTTAATTCAAGGAAAAATTGGGTATCTTTTCATGATGGGATCATGGTCGTTTGAAACCTGCTCTAGTGAGAGGTGATAACAAGTTGTGTAATTACTTTATGGTAATACATTGATTATGTGTACTTGTTAAAGAGTAAAAATGAAGCTAGATAGAGATAATTACGCTCTATAAGCTCGAGATAGAAAACCAACTTAATACGAAATTAACAGGGTAAGGAATGACTTTGATACTGAATAACCACTAGGTGATGTTTGTTCACAATGTGGATATATTCATGAGGTTACTGCACATTACTCGCATTAATCAAATGGAGTAGCTGCAGGTTGAGTTGCACTCTAATGGAGATGCAAAAACGATGTTCATCATTCAGACTATCACTGAATATGAGGATGTTAGTCGTGTAGAGACTAATTATTTTTAAACATGTCAAGATACCATGATAGGAAATAATTGAATTTCCTGATATTACAGGATTGTAGTGAAACATTCTTAGAAATATTAAAATGTGGGGGTATCTTGAAGGGAAAATAAGAGAATTTTTCTTTGGATGAACTCTAGAATGTAACGAAGCATTCCTAGAAATAATTGAATTGTGGGGGTATCTTGGAGATATCTTGATACTTATACCTATAAAGGCTAAAAGTGATCCAAAATAATCTAGGTATTTTGGATGGATATAGACAACGATTGTGTCTAATGATATCCTATACATGAATCTAAATAATGAGATTCTAATTTGTATGCAACTACGGAATGTGGGAATGTTTATTTATTTATTAAGCTAAGTAGTTCCACACAGATCCGTAAGTGATCTAAATGAACTCCTAAGTTATTGGATTAATGTGAGAATGAACTATTGTTGGAAAAACTTAGTATTTTAGACTAAGTTGTAGATCATTTTGAGACTCAATTTGAGTGATAAACACTATGTGTTAGTGTTGTGTATTGGTTGGATTATATTTTACTCTGCGAGAGGATTCCAACGCATATTTACATGCTCAAAATGGATAAAAGGGTGAAAGAGAACTGATGTTCCAAAGTACGACCCTTTAAAGTGGTATTTTAGAAGTGTACCACATCGAGATACACTTCATCGAGATGTCTTAACGATTTGCTTAGTGGTGAACCTCAAAGCTTGAAAAAGCTAAGCGTTCCTCTAATAATTCTTGATGAAAGAAGATATTAAGAGGGAAATTGGCCAAAGTTAAGAAGTCAACGAGTCAAGATTTTCTAACATGTGAGCTAGAAAATGGACTACAGTGTTATAAGAACTCTCCATATCCCTTGTGGGGGAAAAGGATATTAAGGAATAGAGAGAGTGGTTCTATTAAGTAGAATCATGTTTGAAATTATATGGATCTTCTTGCGAGATAGATACCATTAGGACCTAAATGGATTTTTCAAATTGAAAAAAGAAAACGTATAAGGTCAGAGAATGAGGTTCATTAAGATGATACTTAAAATTACTGTGTTGCGGAATTGAGAAGTATATCAAATGAACATTGAGATAGTCTTTCTAAATAGATATTTAAAAGAAATCTACGTAAGATAACATGAGGGTTTGTTGCTAAGGAAAGCGTAGAAAGACTATAACCAGGTGAAACATTTTGTGAATCAAAATAGACATCAAAGTAGTGGCATATAAAATTTGATATTGTTATGATTTGATATTGCTATGATAAGCAATGGCTTCAAAATTAATGACTCAGTTTTTCATTTTGAGGACGCTCAAACGTGAAAACTATATAATGCGTATTGCCAGTTTAGGGACGCTTAAACTTGGTAATAAGTTGAATTGAAATTGATAATTTTTGGGACGCTAAAATTGGTAATGTCAATATGACGAATTGAAGCCTTAGCTAATGACTGGTAAAGTTAATTACCAAAATGTGACATATGCCAATGTTGAGATGTCAAATTGATAGAAAATCAGTGAATTGACAAGTGTATATATGTTATTTACACATGAGATGATAAAATTATTGTAATTGCACATGAGTGATCTGATCATTACGAGAAGTAATGACAAGATGATCATCTCTAGCAATTTTGATGAGACTTGAAGTTTTGATTTTTATAATTAAAATCTTAATAACTTTGAAAGTCTTAGAGGATACATGTCACACGTTGGTGATGTGAATCTTGAAGAGATCAACGTAACTTAATCTAGTATAGCTAGAATGAATTCGTATCTATCCAAGTGTAGATTAACAAAGATCTCTCAAGAATGATTGGAAGTCTGTTGTACATTTTAAAATGGTACAAAATCAGACATAGGCTACACAGTTGGTGAACTGAGTAGATGCACGAGTCAAATCGAAATTGGTCTCTTGAAAGTGATTGCAATGAGACTAAGGTGTTTGAGATATACTCGTGAACTTGGGCTGCATTGTAAATGATATCTAATTGTACTATGTGGTTATAGTATGGATGTTAGGTGTTTGACTTTAAGAATTTAAAAGTCATTAGTGAATTTATTTCACATTAACGTAAGCAGCCATGTCATGGAAATCCTATATAGACGATTAAACATAGCTCGATTCATGATGGAATACGAGTCTTTTGCATAATGTATGTGCATGTGTAA
The DNA here is from genome assembly GCA_037693485.1 of Kitagawia praeruptora. Lineage (NCBI taxonomy): Eukaryota > Viridiplantae > Streptophyta > Magnoliopsida > Apiales > Apiaceae > Kitagawia > Kitagawia praeruptora. The sequence goes on from CM075350.1 coordinate 104,338,506, forward strand.
GAGGGTGAAGTGGTAGTCACTTTGTAAAGGATATTCATAAAAGACAAGAAAATGCATGTGTCTTCAATATGCATATTTTATGTGAATAATTTTCAAATTGGGAGATTACATTGTTGTGTGTGTAATGGTATGTCTCGCCTCTATGACGAAGACATAATATCATTAAACAACTACTCTCAATGAGAATTATCAGGATTGACTCTGTAAAGTCAAATGATAATGTTGTGGATCCACTAACCAGATGGTTAAACTTAGATAATCTGGTTAAACCAAGAGAATCTGGTTATACTGAGAGATAGTTGTAAAATCATCGAGAGGGATGGGCCTTAAGCCTATTGCTTAACGGCATCATGGTGGACACCCAACCATTGCTGACTAGAGATCCCAAGAACTTGGTTCAATGGTCCAACTAAATCATGATGACCAAATCACTGTGGGGGTAACCCCTGGCCTACTCCTATGATGAGGAAACAGTGAGACCCGTAAGGTACGAGGGTAAGCTATTAAGCTTTTAATGATCTTTCGGTGAATACATGGAGTTCAAGGTTTGAACGCATGGAATTCAGTTGAGTAAACGCGGGTTACTCTATAAGATAAAGATCACCTATGTGTGAGAGAAGTGGGGCCGCTTCAAAGGAGAATTGTGAGGCACAATTCTTTAGAAACTCCTGCAGAACCAGGACGATGTTCCATGGCCAAAATGGACATAATCATGAGAGCTGAACGAAAGTGATCACTGAAATGAAAGTCATATATCAATTCGTTCACGATCTTTCCGAGGTATTACTTGAATTATTAAAGTCATAATGAATATCAAACAAATACCTCTATATATGTACTCGAGAAGTAAAATTAATTTTTCATCGAGTTCTACACATTTTTCTTAAATGCTACTGTAATCAAATGAAAGGTTATTATTTCTAGTATTTTTGATAATATATTTAGAATTAAAAAAAATTATTTACTATTTATTTTTAATTAAAAGAAGGAAAATGACAATAAAATTAAAAATAAATAGTAATTGAATTTAAAAAAATCTAAATATATTATCAGAAATACTAGAATTATTAACATTTTGTTTGGTTATGGAATCATTCAAGAAAAATCTATAGAACTCAATGAAAAATTATTTTTACTTCTCGAGTACATTTTAAAGGTATTCATTTGATATTTATTATGACTTTAGTAATTCAAATGATATTCCTGAAAGATTGGTGAACGAATTGATATATGTCTTCCACTTCAGTTACCACTTTCATACTTATCCCCATATTTAGGTAGTGTTGGGCCAGGAATATTAGCTAGAATATTATGTATAATTATAGTTAGCAATTAGGCCCAATAATGATTAGTTTGTATATAAGCCCAATTTTACTCATTTTCCTTAATGGGCCTTGAAACCCAAAACTTGTAAATAAATTATTATAGCTTACCCTCCAAGTAAAGGTGGTGAGGGAGGGATCCACAAGGGATCCTCTATAAATAATCTTGTACCACCTTACTTGATAGGGGATGCAATTTGATGTAAAGAGAGAACCTCTAAAGGACTATGAGATAATAAAATACTTTATTATTAGTCAATACTCTAGCTTATAATTAATTTCATAGCTTGAAGATATTTCATAGCCCATCATTTGGCGCTAGAAGGAGCTCTTTTATCAACGATTGCATCAAAAAAATGGATGATGATGATGGTGAACCAGTCGTCCAACGTCTTATGGAGGAGGATATAAGAACAATCCCCCGTGAAGATGACGGCACCTTAAGACAACCATTGCAGTCGAGACGGCTATTTTATGATCATGGAAATAATGAAGAGGTAAAGGATTTTCAGGAATCCCCTGCCGCGGAGCAAGGTAGAAAGAGAGCTCGAGTTGATACCCGTACAAGGGTTCCAACAGCTTTCGGCAAACAGGTGTTGACGAGCGACGCCCGTCTTCACCTCAAGAAAATGAGGAGACAAAACCCTCATGAGGGAGTTCAGGAAAACAATGAAGACTTCAATGAGTCTGACGACGAGTTGGAGGCTCTCGAGGTTCAGAGGAAAAGGTTACAACTAAAGTTGGAAAAACAAAGAGAAATACGACGCCTCCAGCTCGAGTTACAACAAACATCTCCCGGGTACAACAGCGAGAGGTAAGATGATGATGCAAGTTACGAGGACGAAACGGAGTCCAATAGATCGTATCAGGTTCCCCAAATAAGGAGGCAGGCGAGGTCCTAGGGGACAGCTCCGAGGCAAAGTGAATCGGGCGACTCCTATAGGTCGGAGGAGATTTCTCAATTACAAAATGATGTAGCGATGTGCAAAAAGTTTATTCGAAGCCAGGCTGGCTCTGAGGTCCCGGTTGAAATCCCCCTCACCGTGCGAATAGAAAAGGCACGAATCAACAGGAGTTTGAAAACCCCGTCACTCGACCAGTTTGATGGGTCTATAGACCCCAGCGAGTTTTTGAACACTTGTGATGGGAGGATGAAGTTCTGCGGACACTCAGAAATTGCCTGATGCCAATTCTTTTCCACCTGCCTTCGAGGAACCGCCCTGCGTTGGTATAACAACTTGCCCTCGAGATCCATAGACTCGTGGGACTTGTTGAAAATAAGTTTAACGTAGGTTCTCCAGTAATTACAAAGGCGGAAAGATCACCGCTTCACTCATGAATGTCAGACAACGCTACAACGAGTCGTTAAGGGAATTTTTAATTCGCTTCCGAGCTAAGGTAGCGGAGATCCCTAACCTCGTGGAAGAGCTCGCCATCAATTACCTTGCTGCAGGAATTGATAAACACAGACATGGCCCCTTGTTGGAGGAATACTTTTAGAAAAGTCCACGATCACTTCAAACTGCTTTTGAGATCGTGGAACACATGATGACACTCCAAGAGGCCGTAGGAAGCATCCAATCGCCCAGAAAATATTCACAGAGATGGGAGAAGAGTTCAAACTCTGGATTTCGATCCCCAAAATTAGATTACAGGAAAGAAAGTAACTCGCATTCGAGGTCTCGGGATAGAAGAAGTCCTCGACCTGAGAAAACATCTCGCTCCGACAGGTCGTGGAAACCTCGAGAAAAAATGGAAAAAGAGTTCACAAAACTGACAGTGGACAAATCCACTATACGTGCCATTCTAAAAACGGAGCCAGACTATCGACCCCCGAGGCCGATGAAGTCAGGCAAACCTCCGAGTTCAAAGTATTGTGAGTATCATGAAGATCATGGCCATACTACGGAGGCCTGTTTCCAGTTAAGCAACCTCATTGAAGAAAAGATAAAGCAAGGACAGTTGGTCCATTACATTGAAAACGATATCAATTCCCAAAGAAATTGCCAGCACGACCCCGGGAGGTTACGCTGCAGGAGGATCCTCCAATAATGCCAAGAAATTATACACTCGTGAAGTATTCAGTGTTCATCCAGAATCACAAAAACGCCAAAGGCCTAATCCCACTTCAATTATTTCTTTCTCGGACGAGGATTATCCTCCCGGGATGATCGAGCCTCATCAGGACGCCCTGGTGATCACGGAAAAAGTGGGAACCAACACTGTTAAAAAGATTCTTGTGGACAATGGCAGCTCCGTGGGCATTCTATACCACAGTGCTTTCTCCAGAATGAACATCGGCGACAGAAAACTGGAAAATGTAAACATCCCCTTATACGGGTTCACTGGAAACGAGGTCAAGGTTGTTGGAACGATCGATCTCCCAGTTCTTTTTGGCTCTCTCCCATGCCAAACTTGGCAAACGGTTAAATTCCATGTCATAAATGCAGTATCTAGTTTTAACGTCATTTTATAAAGAACGACATTAACAGCCTTGAAGGCTATCACGTCTATTCCCCATCTAAAAATGAAGTTTCCCATTGATTTCGGGGTAGGAGAGGTCGTAGGCGATCAGATCGCAGCTCGACAGTGCTACCTAACAATGGCAATCCCAGGAATAAATAAGTTGAGGATAACTCCATAAATCAAATTGTGGACTTGGATCCTCGAGACCTCATCGAGGTCCCGAATGAATCGAACTGCATGACAACAGAAGATACATAGGAGATTGAGGTAATTGTCGGCGACCCAACAAAGGTTGGAAAGAACCTCGATCCTGATCTCTGCCAAAACAAAATTCAGTTGATTAGAGAATATAAAGACATTTTCGCCTGGAATCCAAAGGATATGCCTGGAATTCCCGAAGTCGTTGCTCGACATTCTCTCCACATCGATCAAAAAATCAGACCAGTTTGCCAAAAGAAAAGAATTTTTCCGGAAGAAAAACGTAAAGCCATCGATGACGAGATTGATCGCCTCCTCGAGGCTGGATTCATTGAGCCTGTTCAGTTCCCAAAATGGGTCGCCAGTGCTATTTTAGTGAAGAAAAGTAACGGGAAGTGGAGGATGTGCATTGATTATTCTGATCTGAACAGAGCATGTCCCAAGGATCATTATCCACTCCCCAACATCGATCAGCTCATCGATGCCACGTCGGGCCACGAGCTCCTATCATTCATGGACGTCTTTTCTGGCTATAACCAAATTAAAATGGACATCAATGACTGGGAAAAAACTGCTTTCATCACCCATCGAGGGGTATTCGCCTATAAAAACATGCCATTTGGATTAATCAATGCTGGTGCGACCTTTCAACAAATGATGGATACTATTTTTGCCTTGCAGATCGGTCGGAATCTCCAAGTCTATGTCGATGACATGATTGCAAAATCAAAAAGAGCGAAAGATCACGTCGCTGATCTTCGAGAAACCTTTGAAAATGTGAGATGCCATCAAATGAGATTGAACCCAACGAAGTGCTCTTTCGGCTTAACCTCGGGAAAGTTCCTCGGATTACTCCTTACTCAACGAGGCATCGAGACCGACCCCAAACAAATCAGGGCAATTCTCGACATGAAAGACCCCACCTCACTAAAGGTGGTATAATCTCTCACATGATGCATCGCGGCTTTGAGAAGGTTCATTCCTCAATCCTAGAAGAGATGCATCCCATTCTTCCAAATAATGAAAGGGCATCGAAACAATCGAAACTATTTTGGAACGAAGACTGCAGAAAGAGCCTCTCCGAGCTCAAAGCATTTCTCACCTCGCCCCCGATCCTAACCAGGGCAACACCTGGTGAGCCATTAAGAGTATATCTCTCGGCCTGTGATCTCACGATCGCGGTAGTCCTTGTAAAACAAGAGGAGGGAAAAGAAACTCCCATGTACTACATCAGTCATACCTTACGTGACGCCGAAACAAGGTATCCTCAAGTAGAAAAATTGGTTTACGCTCTTGTGGTCACCAGCAGGAAATTAAGACACTATTTTCAAGGATGGGAGATACAGGTGATGACCAATCAACCCTTGAAAAGAATATTACATAAGCCCGACATGACAGGTCGTCTCGCAGCATGGACCGTTGAGCTTAGTCAATTTCACATCGTGTACAAACCCAGGACGGCGATGAAAGCCCAAGTCCTATCTGATTTTGTGGCAGAATGCCAATTCTCTGTGATTGATTCCTCAACAAACGAGGCGCCCACTGAGTCCACGAGGCCATGGACACTTTACGTTGATGGATCCTCGACAGCTGAATCTAGCGGAGCAGGAATAATCCTCTTAAATCCCGACGATTTTCGAGTACAGCAAGCAGTGAAGTTCGCTTTCCAAGCAACTAATAATGAGTCTGAATACGAGGCACTCCTCGCAGGAATGAAGCTCGCTACAAAGCTCGAGGTAAAAACACTCGACATCTTCAGCGATTCTCAACTCATGGTTAAACAAATCACTGGTGAATTCAAAACTCACAATGAAAAAATGCAAGCTTATTATGAAAAGACAAAGGCAATGCTCGAAAACTTCGTCTCATGGACAATAACAAATGTGGATAGAACTGAAAATCAGTGGGCCGATTCCTTGTCAAAACTAGCTTCGTCATCATCCACAACATGCAACGAGCCCATTTATGTCGAAGAATTATTAGAGCCATCCATCAATAAGCTCGTGGTCGGAGAAATTTCATCTCGGCCAGATTGGCGAACTTCATACCTCGAGTACATAATAGACAACAAGTTGCCAGAATCAAGAAACGAAGCGAGGTCCTTAATGTACAAGGCAAGGAATTACTGTGTGAAAGATTTCAAACTATACAGAAGATCTTTGGTCGAGCCATTGCTTCGTTGCCTCGGTCCCGAGGAAGCTCACCTCGCAATAATAGAAGTTCACATCGGGATATGTGGAGAACACATGGGGGGTAAAAACCTCGCATTTAAAATACTTCGACAAGGATTCTTCTGGTTGACTCTAAGGAAAGATTGCGAAGAGTTCGTCAAAAAATGCGCTCCATGTCAATTACATGGGAATGTAAGCCATCGACCCACGACAGCATTAAATCCGGTCCTCGTCCCATGCCCCTTCTTTCAATGGGGAATAGACACTGTCGGGCCTTCTCCGAAATCGAGAAACCAAGTCCAATATATTGTAGTCGCCATCGACTATGTGACAAAGTGGGTTGAGGCCAAACCTCTAGCCAGGATTAGAGAGAAAGAAATGACAGAATTTTTCATGGAATACATTGTGTTCCGTTTTGGAATCCCAAGGATAGTTGTCACCGATAATGGTGCCAAATTTGTGGGAGAAAAATTTGAAAAAGCACTCAGCGAGCTAAAAATCAAGCATATCATGTAATAACCCTAACTTTAGCAATGCTACAGTGATCAAATAAATAGTAAATTTTGAGGATTTAGGGAAATGGTATGTAGGTATCATATAAGTGAAACAAAAAATGAATAATCAGAAACCATATTAACATTGTACTATGAGAATGAGTGACTCGAAATGATGACGGATTTCAGAAATTCCTGAGTATAGAATTTTAAGATGTCTGATTTTAATTGAGCACTATTTTATTGGATATTAAAGAGTATGGAATATGAAAAGGGTTTATACTTTGAGGAGCATGTGAAATTAGGTTAAACCAGGAGATTATTAAGTCAAGGGAATGCCAGAGGAATTTGGATTGTTAAACAATCTAGATCCCCTTGGATAATGTGGTATATTCGAAACGAATTGTAACTAGACAAGTATGGAGACTAAATAACCAAGATTAATATATCATAACAAGGATATACATTACATTACCAATAACCAAAATCATTAAAAGTAGTTAAGGAAAATCAAAAACAAGAAGTTCTAGATCATCTCTAATGACATCACTTTCCACTAATCATAACCGAGGATTATTTATTAATTACTTGATAATTATCTATACAAATGATACAAAATATCTACCAATCTCTAGATAATCACCAATCAACACAAGAAAACTTCTCATCCTCATCCATATCACATTCGGCTATTAAGAAAAAAAAAATCCAAACCCTAGTTTCAAGCCATTAAAACTCAAGGGAAATATCATGAAGGTTACTTGAGGATATATAAAGACAAGCACCAAGTTTCATAGCAAACAAGCATCATTTGGTAAGGTAATAAAATCATCAAAGTTGCTAGATGAATAGTAATGAATAGTAACTCATATGAATTTCATGTTTTGTTTAGAAAGATTAAAGTGTATTAAGGTTGTATCAAGGTGTATTAAGGACTACAAGCATATATTAAGAGTGTTAAAGCTTCAAAGAAGGTATAACATCCTCGCCCCTCTTGAGTTTATGATGAATATTGGTTGTGTTAGTGGTCAAGTTATAAGTGATGAAATCATGATCATATATGTGTTTAAAAGTATTTTTATGGATTATGGAAGTATTGTGTGTTGAAATCCATTGTTGGTATGATGACCACATGGTATATGGATTGATATATGTGTTGGAGGATGAGTTTGGAGATGTGAAAAAATTTGGAAAGTATGAAAGTATAGCCGTTATAATGCCCGATTTTCGTTAAAATAGTACTTATTTGTTAAAAACAGAACAACACGAATCTGTCAAGGTCAGTAGGGTATAACCAATGGTCATGATAGGATAGATCTTAGTTCATAGATCGTTTTGATATAAAGTACGTAAAAATCTGATGAACGGTTTAGGAGATATGGCCAAAATCGTAAAAGTGGTTCGAAAGCGTAAGTGGGAGTTCATAACTTCAATTAAACACCCTTAACCTAAATTATTCCGTTACCAATCTTGATAATTAAATAATAGAGGTCATAAGGAAGGTATATGAGAAGGTCTCATGTCAAACGAATAATTTTTCAATTTTATAAAAATGTTTAGATTAAGGATAGGTTAATGGAATACCCTTAAACGGATAAAGGATAATTTTCTCGAGTTAATGGTCCACTTAAAAGTCTTTCAGACTCAAATTTCTACTAAGTGTATAAGATAATGACATGCCTTGATAATGGACTAAGTGTCATTATGTGGCGGTATTAATAAGAGTTATGTTATGGTGTGTTTGATAACCTAAAACGAATAGGGAAATGATTGGAAATTATTAAAGTTATTAATTTGGAACCCATGGTTATTATATTTAAATATCTTTGATAAGGTTATAAAGAGATTAGGGGACCAAGTGAGTTAAATGGTTAGGATAAGTGTTGTTAGTAATAATAATTATAATGGGGCATATGCTAATGATGATCCTTTTCGTTCTTATAGAAACTCAAGACGAACACCGGGTCATACCTCTGGGATTTAGAGATCGAGGCAAGATTTCTTTTACCCTTATTTTGATAATTTGTTTATGTTTAAAGAAAAGTGGTTTTTGCTAGATAATATATGAATCTTATATCAATATATGATATGGATTACGGATATGGATTGTGGATATGGATATGAATATGAATGGAGCTAATATACTTTATGGCTTCAAAAGATATGAAAAGAATGGTATCAGTTGTTATCTAGGGTTATATGGTTTATAATATTCTGTTATTTATAATCTTTAGACATTTGTGATTTAATAAATATTATTTGAATATTATTTAATACTTTAAAAAAATAGAAGGAATAGTTTATGTATTTAATAGCATATTTGACTTTATTAAATACAGAAGAGATGTCTGAGTCATAATCAAAGTATTATGATGTATGTATTTTTAAAGATGATGATATATGGAAATGGAAATGGAAATGATATATGTGAATGGAAATGGAAATAATATATGTGAATGTGTTAGGAATAATTCATGAGTTGTGATGTTAAGAATAGAATTTTACTTATACTTCTTGTATAACGTGATTTATAAAGGATTTAGCACTTTGTATAGGAGATATGTATTAGACAGTAATCTGTAGAATTAAGTCAGGAACAGTGCATCAAGTACTGTGACGCCCCCAAATACGAGGTCAGAGATTCAGGTCGTCACAACACCATCCAACCATACCGTACCTGTATTAACTTTACAACTCAACAATACATCCATCCAGACCTCAATCTTACGCACATACAAGTTAGAGCCTCAGAAACGATAATCAAAAGTTACACTAAATATTACAATTCATCTGTACAACCCAGAATCTTACGCACTTCCACTTATACCACTACACTTGAAGACAAGTCTTACGATTACAGTTGAAAACCTATCAGACTTACTCTGTAGTATTTATCAGGAACTAAATCCTCTCAGGGGTAACTCTTCTACTCCTCTTCTGCTGGTGTGGAGTTAACTGACCAAATTCTTCTCTTTCTGAAAAGTTTTTATAAAGCAAGAATGAGCTACATAATGCTCAGCAAGTTCACCATTTTGAAAAATAATAATGTGGTTTATTTCGAAAACGTTCCCAACTGTATGGGTATATATCTCAGATTTCAAAACATAATTCGACAATATATATGTCCGAGTTTGAATAAAACATTTATACTCACTAAGGAGCTTTAAGAATAACATATGAATCCGTTATAAGGTTCCAATTTCAATATATCTCAAGTTTGAAAATACATATATATAAGCATATCATTTTCGGCAAAACACTCTACGGTTATCATACTGTACAGGGAATACATTATTGCAAAACCTCTTTCCTTCCATTAGCTTAGAAGGTTTCTCATTCAAAAACATTTCATTCTTTGAAATAATTGCAAGAGTGCACTAACACGTGCCAATCTTTATAGAAAATCTTGCAGTTCTAGATACTGCACGATGTCAATATTTTTCTTATCAAAAACCACACTATCGGCAACTTGGCACTTAGGCCCAAAAAGCAGTGTTTGAGTATTTTTCCAAAGTGGAGGATGGGACTGGAAGAAAACATAAAAACCTGACAAGGATTGACGATGATCAGTCGCCACAACCAAGTCCAACAATCCGCGGGTCTTCTCTACTAGTAGAAGGATAGAAACTACATCCGTAACTACCCTTGGGTGAAAACTACATCCGTAATCACCCTCGATGAAAACTACATCCGTAATCATCCTTCGGCAACACCTGGGCCGAAATAATAATTGATGGACCGCCTGGCTCACGGCCGCTTACACATCCCGGGAATCGTTCGTCAACGATTCCCACACCTGCCAGAGTCCCCTTTTTCTTTTCTTTTCAAAAATCATTTTGATAGAAAATTCGAGTAGTTGAAGTTCGACCTCAGTCGACCGATAATTCTTGAAAAACGTACAAGAAGCAAAACCTGACCGGGGGTTTTCGAAAATGTTTTGGGTGGGAAAGAGTTCGAGTTTGACAACGCTGAAGGTATCTTGGATTAGTTTTATCTTTAAAATAATGAACGATAATTAATAAATAATATTTTAAGATTTAATATAAACAATTAATAAAATAATTATTTAATTAAAATAAGCTTTTAATCCAAGATAGATATTTTTAAGTATTTTTAACAACGTAAAATAATAATTACTTAGGTATACGATACTTCCCGAATGACTCTTCGGGTTTCCGCAATTTAATTACGATATAATAATATACCGCTCCCCGGTCAATAGTATATACGGACCGCTACGACCTCTATTGCTAGAGTCGTTGTCCGAAGAAAATATTTCAATCTAAGTTCAAGGGGTGCAAACATATATGTACTTATACATCTCAATTTCATCAATACTTCGATAAACATAAACATTTGATATGATTGAAAACTACAAACACAACAGTGAAAGTCCTTGTATATGTAAGTTTTGAAAAGTAAACTTGCACAGATAAAATTAAGAATATAATCTTTTGAAAATAAATACTTAGGGTTGGAAAACTTGCCTTGGCGAGGTTGGGGTGGTCGGCTCGCGAAGTGGAATGGAAATCTATACATAATCAATATTTGTACGTTAGTACCTTAACATTACCTCTTTAATTACGGGGTTTTAGGGGTACAAAATTAACTTAAGGACTTCGTCTTATGACACTCTAGCCCCACTATGGGTTCATGTCATCACTCGATTACGCTCGTCACTTATTCGACTTAATTTAGTTACCATATCCGAGTCACGTCCATTACCCCTAGAATTATACTCCACTTAACGACTTTTTCCCTTGCGCGAATTTTACTCTAGCATTTTTATAAAATTGAAAAACTCATATTTTAATCCAATTCCTTTTGGGTAGTATTCACCACTGCATTTCCTAGCTTCTCTAATTTTTCCATGATCCCACATAAATTTTTAGGGGTTTAAACAAGGTTCACAAGGGGGTCACTTAGTGCAGTCAGGAATCCAGAAACACAATCCACTTCTCCGGCCATAACTAAAACTCTATACATCACCTAGTCATGAACCTTATATTTTTAGAAACTAAATTCAAATACCTTTCCAACAATATATGGTTGGACCTCAGGGGACATGATTTGGGGGTTCAAAACCATCTTACAAGACAGGTCAAATTTCTGGAAAAACTCAGCATGTTTGTTTTACTTAAATCAACCAAGATTCTTACTTCCACAACACCACCAACATCTAATTCACCAAGTTCATACTTTATAACATTCATGGAGATACATATACTATCCACAGGCATCAAAATCACAATCACAACACTAAAACTCAAGATCCATATCATCCATCACTTGAACAACCAAGATTAACACCAATACACATGGATCTATCACCATACATCATAAACACTACATGGCCAAGAGGGGTTAAGGTTTTTATACCTTCTTGAGTACCTAGGAGCCTTGGGTAAGCCTTACAAAACTCAAGAACACCTTGAATAAGCTCCTACTATCCTTATAATCCAAGATCTATAAGAAAAACTTAACATTGTTACTATTCACAATAACTTTAACAATTAATATCTTGAAATTTAATGGATGAAAGGGCTTGGAAATCTTAGTATACCTTTCTTAGATGATGTAGAGAGCCTAGGAATTATGCCTTGAATTATGAGTGAGGAGAAATGGGAGAAAGAAAAATATTTTCTTCCTTGTTTGGTCTTGGCCGAGAGCTTCTCTCCAAGGGGGGGGGGAGAGCTTTTTGGTGTTTTGATTTTTTTTGTGTTTGGTTGAATAATTGCATAAAGTGATTGGGTGATACATATTAGTGTATGTATATGCATGGTACTAGCCTAGGTATGGCCTCCTTGGAAAAAGTAGTAACTAGTTACTATTCCTCTTGTCCATTTGGTTTAACTAGTTTGCTTTTTCATAACTACTTGGTTGCATGGGAATTGCATGCAATACTACTCCTTGTATCATTAATCTCCCACCAATGCTTGTCACTTAATCCTTAATTCGTATCATATCTTAATTAATCTCTCGTAATAATATTTTGCCGCGTAGAGATTTCCCTAGTAATTCCTTAAGTACTTAATTGTGTAAATTCCTCGAATATCCATAATTCCTCGTCATAATCCTTAATAAATCTTGTAACATTCTAATCATTCTCAAATCCCAAGTTTTATAAATCTTACTAACAATAAGACTCTTGCTTTCAACAACCTTCCCTTTATCTCATATAGTGAATGCAACAACATAGTTTCTCAGACAATCAATTCCATTAAACAACAGGGATGACTAGAAAGGCTCCAAATTGAAATTGCCACATGATATTAAATAAAATAAAATATTGCAAAAATTAGGGTTCTTACAAGTACTACATGTCAGGAACTGAGATCGAATCCTGATATGACAAGTCAAATACTGATCAAGTACTGATGGGATGGTCATATCCTGATGCAAGGTGAAATCCTGATATCAGTCGTGTTACTGATGATGTCATTATGGATGCTACAGAAACTGGCAAGTGCTATAAAACAGGATCGTTGTTTGAAGAACAAGCAAGAAGATTTCATGAAGGAAAGAATTTTCTATTGATGGAAACTATCAACTGGACGGCAGAACATTGTCATGTATAGATTATCTTTCTGTTATTTGTTGATAGGTAGCATTATAAATACTCTCTCTATATCATTGTAAAACGAGTCGTGTGAGTTCATAAGGTTTGTAATCGTAAGTATACGAGAGTACAAACAGAGAGAAATTTATTTTGTCAGCAGCTGCTAAAGGTATTTGTACACCTTTGGTAGAGTTTGTATTTGATCTTATTAATACAAACAGTTTAATTTATTCGTTTATTCTTGTTTATTTAATCAAGAAAAATTAGACACGATTATATAACTTGTATTCAACCCCCCCCCTTCTACAAGTTATTCGAGGTAACAATTGGTATCAGAGCAGGTTGATTTCGAATAATCATAAAGATCTGCAATCATGTCTGGTTACAAGGATGGGAATACTAAGATTCCTATGCTCAAGAGAAACGAATATACTCTATGGGAAGTAAAGATGTTGCATCATCTGGAAGCAACAGATCCTGATTATCTTGACATAATCAAAGATGGACCTTTTGTTCCAACAAAGGTTGTTGCACAAGCAACTGTTGATGGTGAAGTTGTTCCAGAACATACAGCACAGAAGCCTAAATCTGAATGGTCAGATAAGGACAAGGAGAATGTTCTTAAAGATGCTAAAGTGAGAAACATATTATTCAACAGTCTTGATTCTGTTCTCACTAGCTATGTTCTCTCTTGTAAGACTGCTAAGGATATATGGGACAATATTAAGGTTCACTGTGAAGGAACTAAGCCTGTCAGGAAGAATATGAGGACACTGCTTATACAACAGTATGAGTACTTTGAATCCAAGTCTGGTGAGTCACTTACTGATACCTTTGATAGGTTTACAAAACTCATCAATGAGATTGCCATGCATGGTAAATATTATGACTTGGAGGATATGAATACTAAGTTCATGAAAGCCTTGCCTGATTTCTACAATGAGAAGATATCTGCAATCGAAGAAGCTAATGATCTGGATGAGATTTCATTAGAAGCAGTATATGGAAAATTGAGGGCTTATGAACTTGACAAGCAGCAGAAGAAGAGCAGGAGTGAAGGAAAGATGAAGACTGTTGCACTCACTGCTCAATCTGAATCAAAGAAGCTTCCAGAGGAACAGCGTGATGAGCCTGTTGTAAAGAACTCAAGGAAGAAGAAAAGCAAAGAAAGTTCTGAGTCAGAGACTACTGATATAGACTCTGACAACATTGATTCTGAATCAGAGATGCAGGAACTCTTTGCTATGTTTGCTAAAGCTTTCAAGAAAGGAAGATTCAACAGGAGAAGATTTAGCAAAGGACCTTTTCAAAAGAAAGAGGAGAAGAAGAGTGACAAAAGTAAAAGTACAATTGTCAAGCTTGATAATGCGAAGATTAAGTGCTTTAACTGCAACGAGCTTGGACACTTTGCTAGTGAGTGTAAGAAGCCTAGGAATTCAGGAAAGGGCAATGCACTTATGGTCACACAGAAGGATTGGGCTGATTTCAGTGATTCTGAAGATGAATTGGATTATGATAATATTGCATTGATGGCAAATGTTTAAGACAAACCTGGATCTCCAAAGAAAACTTCTTCATCTTCTGTTAAGGTATCACTTCACTCTCTTGATTCATTTGATAGCTTAAATTCTAATGAAATTAGATTTATCCATGCTGAGATTAAGAATCTAATGACTAATTTTAGAATTCTTACTAGTGAAAGAGATGAACTTAAGGTTAAGAATGATAAGTTAGTTGATAGAAATAATTTTCTTGAATATGAGTTAATTCAAATGGAAGAATGCAAGTTAAGTTCTGATAAAGCTAAGCATGATTATAGTGTTATTCTTGAGGCTTATGACTATGTCAGAAAAGAACTAGAGGAAGAGAGATATGTGATTAAGACCATTAACAATTCTGGTAAAAAGACTCTAGAAATATTTGAAAGTGGAATTCGTGGTAAAGTTAATGGTTTAGGTTTTGATAAGGCTAGACAAGAAGAAAAAGTAGCTATTGTCAATGATGATAGTAAAGTAGAAGCTAGCACATCTAAATCTGAAGGTAAGAAAATTGTTTCTGAACCTAATCATGTTAAATTTGTTGATTCAAAAGGTACCCCTGTTGTACACAAAAGAATTAACAATAGTAATTCAGATGGGAAAGTGTTAGAGAAACCTAAGAATGTTAACATAGGGTTTCTGTCTAAGTCTCAGTTGAAACAGAGACTAGATGGTCTTTCAGAGTCTAGCAAGATCAAAAGAAATAGGAATGGAAAAGAAGGTATTAACAAAGAGAATAATTACAAGAATGTACCTGATGCACCTAGGAAAAAATGCTATAAGTGTGGAAATCATAATCATTTGGCCCTAGACTGCAATCAAAAACCTTCTTGGAAAACTGAGTCCAGATTCCCCAAGACTCAGAAAATTCAATACCAACCACAAAAAGCTTGTTATCATTGTGGTAGTTTACTTCATTCCATTTACATGTGTAGAGAATATCATGAACTGTATTATGACTATTATTCTCTGAAATCTGAAACTCCTAGTCACAAATAGTTTGTGAAATCAGAGTATAAGGTTGACTCTGCAACAGGTAAAGTAAAAGCAAAATCTTCAAAGCCTGTTGCTTCTAAATCTAGTAAGAAATGATCTAATCAAAGTTAGGTCCTAAAAAATTCTAACTAGTTACTTTTTGTTTGCAGGGCACAGGAAAGAAGCATTCAATTATCTTGGACAGTGGATGCTCTGGACATATGACTGGAAAGAAGTCCCTGCTTACAAAGTTTGAGAGGAAAGCTGGCCCAGTAATATCTTTTGGAGATGGTAACAAAGGAGAAACTCTGGGATATGGCTCAATTGTTTTGGGGAATGTCATCATAGAAAATGTAGCACTGGTTGAAGGCTTGAAACATACTCTTTTAAGCATAAGTCAACTGGGTGATAAAGGTTACAAATCAATCTTTGACAAAGAAGGATGCAAAATCTTGGATATGCAGAATGGAGACATTGTTCTAACTGGTCAAAGACATGGTAACATATATGAAGCCAGCTTAAGTGATACATCTAAAAGGATTGTTAGATGTCTCTACAGTAAAGTAACAAATGATGAAAGCTGGAGTTGGCACAAGAAACTCTCACATCTCAACTTCAAGAAGCTTAATCAACTTGTTAAGTATAATCTGGTGAGAGGCCTACCTCAGGCGAATTTTGTGCAAGATGGACTTTGTGATGCTTGTCAACTTGGAAAACAAAGAAGAACCACTTTCAAGAGCAAGACTGAAAATTCAATTACTGAACCTTTTCACATGCTACATCTTGATCTTTTTGGTCCAGTAAACATTATGTCTATCAGCAAGAAAAGATATGCTCTAGTGATAGTGGATGATTTAACAAGGTTCACATGGGTGTTCTTTCTACACAAGAAGGATGAAGCTCCTCAGCAAATCATTGAACTTGTCAAGAATATTCAGAATAGCTCTAAGTACAAAGTCAAAGTACTTAGGAGTGACAATGGTACTGAATTCAAGAATTCAACAATGAAGGAGTTTTGTGCAGACAATGGAATCACTCAATAGTCTTCTGCACCTGGTACACCTCAGCAGAATGGTGTAGTGGAATGAAAGAACAGAACTCTCATAGAGGCAGTAAGAACCATGCTTGCAGATGCAAAAATTCCAACCTATTTTTGGGCAGAAGCTATTAACACTGCATGTTTCACTCAAAATTGTACCTTGGTAAATAGTCATGGAAAGACTCCCTATGAGATGATCAAAGGAAAGAAACCAAGTGTGAAATACTTTCACATCTTTGGATGCAAATGCTATGTCCTGAAAGTTCATCCAGAACAACTTGGAAAATTTGAAGCCAAATCGGATGAAGCAATCTTTCTAGGATATTCAGCATCAAAGGCCTTTAAAGTTTATAATCTCAAAACTCACATTGTTATGGAATCAATTCATGTAGCATTTGATGACAAGAAATTTGGAATTCTGCAAACTGATGAAAGCCATGACAAATTAGAATTTGAAAATCTGAAGAATTCTGAGATACTCACCAATGATGATGAAGGTTCTCCAGAAGAAATTTCTATTGCTTCTCAAAGGAATGCTACTGTTGAGGGGGAGCAAATAAATCAAGGAGAACAAAGTGTTCATCAGGAGCAGACTAGCTATACAGAGTCTACTCCATCAGGAACTGATCCTTCGGAGTCTACTGAGGAGAGATCAGTAACTAGTAGCAGTATTGATTCTACTGATCAAGGAGGAGTTTTTGAAGGCAGAGAGAGTTCTTCTACAAGAGATACCACTAACTTAGGGGGAGAATCTAGCAGAGACAATCTACCACCCGTTAGAAAATGGACAAAGGATCATACTGAAGATTTGATTATTGGTGATCCAAATAGTGGTGTTCGAACTAGAAGATCAATTCAAAATGAATGCTTGTACAGTTGTTTTCTCTCAAAGAATGAGCCTAAGAAGGTTGTAGAAGCCTTACAGGATCCTAATTGGGTAATTGCAATGTAGGAAGAGTTAAATAAGTTTGAGAGAAACAAAGTCTGGAAACTGGTACCAAGACCTAAAGACAGATCTATTGTTGGTGCAAAATGGGTTTTCAGAAACAAGCTAGATGAATCTGGTATGATTGTAAGAAACAAAGCAAGACTGGTGGCCAAGGTTTACTCTCAAGAAGAAGGCAATGATTATGATGAAACCTTTGCACCTGTAGCAAGATTGGAAGCAATCAGGATGTTTCTTGCATTTGCAGCTCATTCAAAATTCAAGGTATACCAGATGGATGTAAAGAGTGCCTTTCTAAATGGCAAGCTTGATGAGGAAGTGTATGTGGAGCAACCACCTGGATTTGTTGATCCAAAGTTTCCAAATCATGTCTACAAACTTGACAAGGCACTTTATGGACTAAAGCAGGCACCAAGAGCATGGTATGAGACTTTGTCTAAATTTCTTCTTGAAAATGGCTTCACAAGAGGTACAATTGACAAAACTCTATTCTTTAGAAAAATAAAAGGTGAATTGCTTTTAGTTCAAGTTTATGTTGATGATATTATATTTGGTTCTACTAATGAAAAGTAATGTGCTAAGTTTAGCAAGATTATGCAGTCTAAGTATCAGATGAGCATGATGGGTGAACTAAATTATTTCTTAGGCTTGCAGGTCAAACAGACTGAGACTGGTATTTTCATTAATCAGTCAAAGTATATCAAAGATCTTTTAAGAAGGTTTGACTTTCAAGACTGTGCAGTTGCAAAAACACCCATGGCAACAGGCACTAAACTAGACTCTGACCCTAAAGGAAAGAGTGTGGATAATACTAGTTATAGAGGCATGATAGGCTCATTGTTATATTTAACTACAAGTAGACCAGATATAATGTTTTCTACCTGTTTATGTGCTAGATTCCAAAGTGATCCTAAGGAAGCTCATTTAATTGCTGTGAAGAGAATTTTTAGATATCTCAAAGGAACTCCAAATCTTGGTTTGTGGTATCCTAGAGAATCTGACTTCTCCCTAATTGGCTATTCAGACTCTGATTATGCAGGGTGTAAAATAGATAGGAAAATCACTACAGGTACATGTCAATTCTTGGGAAACAGATTGATTTCTTGGGCAAGCAAGAAGCAACAATATGTCTCAACCTCAACTGCAGAAGCTTAGTATATAGCAGCAGGCAGTTGTTGTGCATAGCTCCTTTGGATAAGAAATTAGTTGTTGGATTATGGTATGACACTTAGTAATATTCCTATGTTTTGTGATAATACTAGTGCTATCAAAATCGTAGAAAATCCAGTCCAACATTCAAGGACTAAGCACATTGATGTCAGGAATCATTTTATTAGAGAACATATTGAGAATGGTACTGTGGAACTTCGTTTTGTTCCTACTGACAAACAGCTTGCAGATATCCTAACTAAACCACTTGATGAGGCAACATTCATTAGATTGGTTAGTGAGTTAGGAATGTTAAATTTCTAGACCTTTAACATCTGTAAAAGTAGCAAGGTATGTTGTTTTCAGCCTATAGACTTGATATTCTTGTCAGGATCTATATTTGATTGTTAAATGTTTAAGCTGTAACACTTTGCCTTGATAAGTTTCAGTATGATAGACTTGTTAATAAACATCAGTATCAGGATTGCTATAAGTATACTGACGTCATCAGTATTGACATCAGGATTGCATCGTCAGTATCAGAATTATGAAATTTTTGTGTTTAACAGTTTTAAATCCTGAAGTTCATGTTTTAAGTAGTCCAATTCTGAGTTTTGATTGAGTCTATGCTAGCAAGTTTAACACATGCATACTGATAATTTATATATCATTAATCAGATCATTCAATAAACAAGGAACAATAGACAAGATAGATAGATTGAAACTTGTATTTTCATTAATCGAAAGCAGTACATACATGGAAATGAAATACAAACTTCTTTTTGTCTAACTATTACAGATTATCCTAATCTCAGGCCCGGTTCTGAGGGTAGTTTAGAGGGGCAACGGCCAAGGGCCCAAACTTGAAAAAGGGCCCCATTTTTTTTAGGTTTTATAATAATAGTATTGAAAAAAATTGATACAATAAAAATGTAGAAGGTAGAAGAAATTTTTTCACTCCAACAATGACACACTCTTTACCCCCTGTATCAAAATTAAATTCTTCATCTTCTCTAATTTCTCTCCCCAATATCCAAACTTTTTTTAATTCTCAAAATTTTCTCCACCCATCAATAAATTCGTTAATTTTTTTAATATTTCTCAAAAAAATATTTCTAGGCTCGAGCTTTTTAATGAGCAGAGTTCGAACACAAGTCCGGGCTCATTTAGCTAAACGAGCCGGTTTGGCTCAGCTAATGAAATTTAATGAGCCGATTTTGGACAAAAGATTAGGCTCGTTTAAGTATAATTTTACACGAGCTAGTTCACCCCAACTCGTTTAAATAGGCTCGTTTAGCTAAACGAGCCGGGCTCGACTCATGAAAAAAGCTTGACTCGAATTACAACCATGCTTTTAATTACGGCAAGAGGAACCTTTTTTAAAGGGGTCCCAAATTATTATTTTGCCTAGGGCCCCGAAAAATTCCGGATCGGGCCTGCCTAATCTTGTCTAATGTTGTAAAGATTGAATATTGCTTCTTTCATTCACCTGAGAGACAGGACAAGGAGCATCTCAAGATCTTTTAAATGCCTCATCTGCTCTTGAATGTCTTCATAGGATGACTTGAATGAGAGTAGCTGACTGAATCCTTGTTTTATTGAGAGCCGATGGAAGAATGAATAGCATCTCCATCAAGATCAACCTCAGACTCTCGACCAAATTCTTCATCCTCAAGTTTTGAGGAGGTTAGAGGGTGATTGTATCCAACAGATGGATGTTCTAAGAGAAGGTTCTGGACATTATGTGGATCTACTCCAACCATGTCTAAAACGATGAGAAAAGTCATCTCTTCAAAGAGACGAATATTGAATCTTTGGTGTTCATCATCTGTGAGAAATCGAAAGATTGGGTTGAAGGTCATTGTGTTTTGTGGAAGCTCTATGTTTACAGAGAAGTTTTGTGTGTTTTTGGAGTTAACAAAGGTAAAAGACATCAAGGGTTTATAAAGGAAAGAGTGAGAAGCTGAACAGTTATTTTAAATATTCAATGTATCGGCATAAATATCTATACGTATGACTGGTTCTCTCATATTTCCAAGATATTTTGACAATCTAACAAAATATTTTTGTTTGGATTATGGATGTTCTTTTCAGGTTAAATTCTAAAATTGCCACGTGGAACTCCATTTAATCTCAGGAATCAGGATGATAGTGATCAAGAAAACGAAAGTAATTTCATCAGGATTGATGATTGGATTTATTATTTTTTTAATCACATTGAGAATTGTGATTATCTTGATGAAAAAGATCACATTAGAAAATGAAGCTGATCGGTATTGATTTTATTTTGATTTTACCCTGATTTATTTAATTGAAATCAATTTTGGATTTTATTTTCCAAAAATCGTGGGTAAACTGCATTTTTCAGGGACTGACACCTGTCAACCTACGTGTCAACGTGGGTTAGTGGGTCTAAAGGATTTTTGAATATATCTTTATTTTGAGACTCTGATTGTTTATTGCTAACTTTTAATTTGTATTTACAGAAGCAAAAACACTTATTCAAGTGCTCAAAATTTCTAATCAATTCAAAAATTTCTCAAGTTCTTTTCAGATCAAAAATGGCAGCTCAAAGAAGTTTACCTAAATCAGTAGCTTTCAAGTTTGGTGACTTTGATTTTATGACTAATAATCATGTAGCAGCAATCACCAGCAAGAAAGGAGTATCGGCTAATTTTCATCCTATGATGGATTTTATGGCTATTGGACCTTTGCGATATGCATTGACAGCATCTCCAGAAATAAATCAAGTTGCTGTTTCACAAGCTTGGGAGAATGCTGAAGTAATTGATTCTACTCAGAGTCAATCAGGTAAGATTGTTCTACACTTAGGACAAGATACTTACGACATTACTGAATCTGTTGTTAATTCAGTACTTCACTTACCTGTTAATGATAATTATGTAAGAGAACCATCTGATGATAATGTAAGAACTATGTTGTCTGCATTAGGTTATAGTGGACCTCTAGACAACATGAGCCAGTTAAATAGGTCTTTTATTAGAAATGAATGGTCTTTCTTCTTTGATCAAATTGTAAAATGTTTTACTAGTAAATGTAGTTCTTTTCAGCAAATTACTTCTGTTACTTCACATATTGCTTACAGTTTGCTTTATGATAGAGTAATTAACATTGGTCACATTATGTTAAGTCAGATGTGTATTAAACTTGGGTCAAGTGATCAAAACAGGAAAATGGTTTATTATCATAGATTTATGCAAATGTTTATTAACCATTTTGTTCCTGATGTTGAAGCTAGATTTGGTATGGAACATTGTGTTTCTTCTTATATACAGCAAAAGAGAATTTTCTCTAACATTACAAAAAAGGACAATGAAAAGAATCTAGATGAAATACCTGCAATTCATTATCCACAACATGTTCAGGTAATTCTTAAAACTCATATTCCTACTCTCTACAATTCTTCTTTCTTTTGTGGTGAAATGGTTTAGGAATCTCATTTGGAGGAGAACCCCCCTGTGTCTACCCAAGTAGCCCAAAACATTATAGTCTCTGAAACAATTCAAGAACAAAGTTTTGATCCATAGCCTGTTGTTTCAAAGAAACCAACCTCTGGTGTTTCTCAAAAGACATCAGTTGTAAGGAAGAGAAGATTTGTTGTGTCAAGTAGTAGTAGTAGTTCTAGTGAAGATGATGATAATATATCTCTTGCTGAGAGAGAAGAATTGAAGGCTGCAATTCAACTTTCAAAGCTAGGACAAAGAGATGAAGCACCTAGTCACAGCCAGGCTGCAATCTCTCAAAAGGCTGTAGTACTTAAAAAGGGAAAACAGTTACTAGACAATGTCTCTCAAAAGACTGTGTCTATTGAAAAAAGATATCATCCCAAGATCATTTCTATGTCTACACCTCTTGAGTCTTCTCAGGATAAATCTTTTGCTCACTATACTAGGAGAATAAGGAGAAAGATTCAATTGTCACCTACACACACAGAGTCTAGTCCTACTAATATCATGCAGGTCTCTACAAATGAAGAGATAATCAAGTCAGCAAATGACAATAGAGATCTTGATATTGATTCTTTATGGGAAACTACATTATCATATAGACTGGCTATGGGAGTTATTTCTATCAAAGTGAAGTTGTCCAGGCCTGTTCTAGATTTTCTAGTTGAAAGAGTACCAAAACTTTCATTTCCAGAAAAATATGGACTTCTACATCAAAGACTTGACTTAATGAAGATGTATTTCTATGTATCTGTCAGAAGACAACTAGTCAAGAAATTTAGACTCTCAAAGCATGTTGCACTTCAATCACTTCATGCATATTTATTTGACAAGGATGTCATTATTGAAGATGCTTCAGCTCAGGGTGAACAACAGGAGGAAGTAGATAGAGAGAAGCAGTCAACAGAAGATACTATTGCACCAGTGGTGGATAGTAGGAAAGATCAGATCACAGTCACTGCAACACAAGAACCATCTAGTCAGAGGTTGGATGACTCAGGAGCTGTGATGGCTGATGCTGAAAGGTCTTCTGTGATGACTGAAATTGCAAGTGAGAAACCCTATGATATGAGAGAAATGGCTTTGATTGATTTTTCTGAAGATCAAACAAACATTGTTCAGTCAGAGTCTATTCATCTTGAGGGTGTGTCTCTACAAACAACACTTAAAGACGATGACATACTAACTATGGTGTCTAATGAAGTTTTACTGAAGACATCAGAGTCTAGTAGAAAACCTGAAAGTGGTATACTGGAGCCTGTAGTCTCTGGAAGGAAAGAAGATGTTTGTGAGGGTTCAGAGACTATAGCAGCTCACTCCTTGGAGAAAACCTCAAGCCCCTTGCCAAATGAGGAACCCTCTCTTCATGTGAGTTCAGGTATAAAAACTTCTTCTAAACTCTATTTTTCTGTAGGTCATGAGAGCACTTATTCAAATTTGAGTGATACACTTGAAAAGATGGATATTGATCCACAATCTGAGAGGCTGGCTCCTGACCAGGCAAAAGGAGAGGTAGAAAGAGTGTTGACTTTAGATAGTCAAAGTGAGAATGAGGGTATGGATGATCAACTCCATGGTGAGGGAGAGAAAATTAGGAAACCACCACCATTTGATTTCTGGGATCAGGATTTTCCTGAATCTTGGTCTGACAATCTTGGTATGGATGCTAGTACTTATTCTTTTATTAAGATGTATGAGAAGAATGACTTAGAAAAGCACAATGCAAAGCCAGAAGTTAAAGCTTAGAAGCAAAAACAAAGGCTTGCAGTAATTATCAACAGAAGAGGTGAAAAGCTAAGACAAACTTCTACACCACTCGTACCAGAAGAAATTCCTAATGATCCTAGTATTCCTTTGTATGTACTTCCAATATCAGCCAGAATGGAGACATCAACAGTATCTGATCAATCTAAGGAGGAGTCAGGATTTATAGATGTTAGTACACAGAATACTGGTGAAGGACAAAATGATCATATTGTAGCTTCAGATCAGAAAGATGAAGATGTTTGTAATTATACTCGAGTTTTATTA
Source organism: Kitagawia praeruptora (assembly GCA_037693485.1). NCBI lineage: Eukaryota > Viridiplantae > Streptophyta > Magnoliopsida > Apiales > Apiaceae > Kitagawia > Kitagawia praeruptora. Next base: position 104,362,861 of record CM075350.1, read on the forward strand.
CTTGAATATCATTCTACACAGGCAACTTCTTCTACAAGACTTGAATCTGAAGATATTCCAAACACTTCCAACATTGAAGTCAATTCTGAAGTTTTACAAGACTTCAAATACTTGAATATAACCAAGTCATTATTATGGAAAATCAAGTTGAAATTCAATCAAGACTTCAAATACTTGAAGATAACCAAGTCATTATTATGGAAAATCAAGCAGTTCTGATGAATCTCATTTGTTCTGTTACTGAATCTCTTGGAATTAATGTTGCTGATGTCAAAAAGGGGGAGATAAAAACAGTTCAAAGGCAACAGACTGGGGGAGGAGATAAACAGACTGGGGGAGATAAAAGAAGAACTAAGGATGATAGAGGTGAATCTTATCAGGGAAGTGGTAAAGGAAAAGAAGCATCAAATAGTTGAATTCTTTCTTCTAAGTACTGGATACTTTGTCTATATCTGAAGAGGGAGGTACTTAACTTCATGATTGTTGAATTCATAAATTCTATTCTGATTGTATTGTTATATGTTTTGACATCAACAACTCAGATTTATGCTTCAGATTTTAAAGCATAAATAGGGGGAGATTGTTAGGAATAATTCATGGTTGTGATGTTAAGAATAGAATTTTACTTATACTTCTTGTATATCCTGATTTATAAAGGATTTAGCACTTTGCATAGGAGATATGTATTAGACAGTAATCTGTAGAATTAAGTCAAGAACAGTGCATCAAGTACTACATGTCAGGAACTGAGATCGAATCCTGATATGACAAGTCAAATACTGATCAAGTACTGATGGGATGGTCAGATCCTGATGCCAGGTGAAATCCTGATATCAGTCGTGTTACTGATGATGTCATTATGGATGCTACAGAAACTGGCAAGTGCTATAAAACAGGATCGTTGTTTGAAGAACAAGCAAGAAGATTTCATGAAGGAAAGAATTTTCTATTGATGGAAACTATCAACTGGACGGCAGAACATTGTCATGTATAGATTATCTTTCTTTTATTTATTGATAGGTAGCATTATAGAATACTCTCTCTATATCATTGTAAAACGAGTCGTGTGAGTTCATAAGGTTTGTAATCGTAAGTATACGAGAGTACAAAAAGAGATAAATTTATTTTGTCAGCAGCTGCTAAAGGTATTTGTACACCTGTGATAGAGTTTGTATTTGATCTTATTAATACAAACAGTTTAATTTATTCGTTTATTCTTGTTTATTTAATCAAGAAAAAATCAGACACGATTATATAACTTGTATTCAACCCCCCCTTCTACAAGTTATTCGAGTTAACAGAATGGAAATGGAAACGGAAAATGGAAAATATGGACTGGTGTTTTATAAATGGAATAATGATTTGATAAAAAAGGGGGATTGCAACAGCAAGCGTAAGAGGCTGTGTTCGGCACAGTCCAGCACTCAATATTTTATTACGGCCCAAGAGATGCCGAAGGGGGATGTAGCAGAGAGCCTTCCTCCAGGAATGATGACCAAGTTGGATCATTCCTTCTAATAGTAGTAAACAGAGAGCAGGTACGATTAGGCGACTGATCATCGTCCTAACGTATTAGGCGACAGCAGATATCCCCAAAGTATTTAAAGAAAGAATTGATAATGGTTACAGATTGACATACTGAAAAAGGAGAAATGGTATGAAATTATGGAATTATTTTTATGATTTAGCAGAGAATCTGATATTATATTATATTAGAAGATAAACTAATATTATATGATTTTATATTCTTTTCTTATAAAAAATAAATATATGGTGTATTTAATAGATAAAAATTTATTTTTTTCTTAAAACTTTTGATGGGTCTTCCGTTTATTAATATATGTACATATATATATATATATATATATATATATATATATATATGTTTCCTTTGATATTGGTTTACAAATTTATCTTGCTGAGCTATCATATCTCATTCTTGTTACTTATGTATATAACAACTAGGTCAAATGTCGATACTCCGCACTACACCCCGCAAGAGGGTAAGGGAAAGACGACATTTTGAGAGAGTGCTGGAGCCTATCCCTGAGGTAGCTGATAGGCATATGGGTATTGGTAGACTTATGTGTATTAAGTGTGTAAGTTGAGAACTAAACATTTGATTGTTGAAATGCTTCCTCTCGAAGTAATATTCATCAACGTACTTAAGTAAGATTATGGGTTTGTAATAACTCTTTTAACTTTAAACAATTATTATTATGGATGTTGTTCTCTGAGCATATGACTAGTGTGTGTGTGTGTGTTGAGATTAGTATGGGGTCATTTATGTGAGTATTAAATGGTAATAAAATATTTTTAAAAAAATTAGTGCTAAATGGAATTTGAGAGTGATGGCCTGGATTCCTGACCCCGAATTTGGGGCTATCACATATCAAGTCTTCGGTGGCGTACCCTCAGGCCAACGGATAGGTCGAGGTCACTAATCGCACAATTCTCCAAGGGATCAAGAAAAGAATTGAGGAAATCCCCCGATGCTGGGTTGACGAGCTCCCCAACGTTCTCTGGTCGTATCGCACTACTCCGCGTACCTCCACGGGGGAAACCCCTTTTAAAATGGCTTATGGAACAGATGCAGTGCTACCTGTTGAGGTAAGCCTCGGATCGCCTCGAGTCGAGGCCTTTGTTCCTAAGAGCTCAATCGAAGGCTTATGCCTAGATAACGACCTCACAGAGGAGATGAGAGATAACGCCAGAACAACTTCAATTGAGTACCAGACAAAACATCCAAGTATTTTGATAAAAAATTCAAGACGAAAAGCTTCCAAGCTAGTCAATGACCTCATGCTTCGAGAGGCCGCTGCATCACAACCGACACAGGTCGGTAAGCTCAAAGCCCCGTGGGAAGGTCCGTACAAGATTAAGAAGGTTGTAAGCCTCGGGACCTACGAGCTGGAACACCTCAATGGCGAGCCTATAAAAATTACGTGGAATGGGATCCACCTCAAAAAAAAATTTCAGTAATGTTGCTATATTTCTTTGTACAAGAACAAGTCATCAATTCCCGCTTAAATATTTGGTCTAAGTGAAAAAGGGTTGAAACGAGATCCTCACTTGGAACCCATAGTAAGCTGTTAATACCTTTACGATTAATGATAGATTCACGAAATCTTTTCTTTGGCTAAATGCTTAAAGACAAACATTACTAATACGCCAAAAAACGTCAGTAAAAATCAGTTACCAAAAGTCAACACAGACAAAATCAATTGTAGCCACTCTAGCATATAATAAACCAAGTTAAAGCCACGATTGATAGAAGAAAAGCCAATCGCAAAGACAGTAATAATCGCAAACTACAATCGACAGACACTTACGTAGCGAATAAATGTTTCTTATAAACTCTATGCTCTTCGAACTTACAAACTCATAAAGAAAACAATTCCTCTCCTTGTGACATCTCACAGTTTTATGATTCATAAATAAAACTTAGTACACACAGAAGAAAGCAAGGAAAAGGGACAAATCTCATCTTACATAAGGAAACACATAAAGTAAAGATATCACGAATGGAAAATTAAGACATCCAACACCAACATTAAAGATAAAGTTAAAACAAAACCAACATTAAAAACTAAGTTCACAACCAATGCCAAGTTGGGAGAAAATTTAAGTTAACAAGTACACAGGGCATACCCTGGACAAATAAATGAGTTTACAAGATAAAGGCATTAAGAATACATAATAACGAGGCATACCCCGCCTTCAAGTTGACTTTTGATTCTCCTCTTCAATTCCCGAGTTAGGTATGGTCTTCGACATATCGGAATAATAGTCATCAAAAGCATGGCCCGCGAGGTCAACACCAGCGGCCTTCAAACGCTCATAGCAATAACCATACCCAACTCCAAGAGCCTTTGCTACATCTGCCACGCCCTTATCGACCTTCATCTTCAAAACGTCATTCTCCTCCTTAAGGCCTTTCAACTCGTCACGAGCTCGATTTAAATCATTTTAAAATTCGGCACGCCTCTTTCCTTCAGAGTCAGCAACATCCTTGACCTTGGCCATTTCCTCGCTCAATGAGATCACCTTATCCATGGATACTCGAAGCTCTTCCATTAATTTTGCCTTGTCATTGAAATTTTTCTTGGCAGCTTCCACCTCTCTCCTCTCGGCATCTAAAGCTCGCTTTTCAGCCTCGAGCTTCTCCGAATTAACTATAGACAGCTCCCGAGCAATCAGTTCGATCCTTGGACGATCGACATCATACTTATATGCATTAACAATATGGGTCAAATCTGACAGGAACTACAAACAAATAAAAGTTATAATTATTAACAATACAAATAAATCAACAATGAATAAAACGTGGTAAAGAAGGTAAATAAATGTAACATACCCTTCCACCACGAGTTAAACATCGTTCCGCGATCTCGGTGCGGGATTTGTTCACATAGAGAAGTCAGATCTTGTGGAAGGTCAAAAACCTGGAACACCTGAACAGGGGCGTTAGGGCCAGCCGTCCAACGCTGATTAGGAGAGACCTCGACTCGTACGACAGAAATAGGATCCACTGGCTGGAAAATCGGCGGAAGACCACTTTTCTCGTTATCAATAGAATCTTTAGATATAGTCTCTCGACCAGAGTCATCACACTTCTTCAGAACGAGGTGACGAGATGTGGTTCCATCACGTTCTCGAGGACGCTTCCTATCACGAAGACCAACATCCTCAGTAGACTTAGAAACAACGGACTCACTCTCAGTCCTGCCTTCATCATCTATTTCCACGTTGATAGGAACCATCGGTTTTGAAGCGACTCCCGCTGTCTTTAAGCTCGAAGTCCCACCAGTAGTCTTAGCGGCAGCAGATTGCTTCGCCAACAAGATCAGAACACGGTCCATTTCTTCTCGCAAACCACTCAGGAAAATAGCCTTTAAGGACTCACCAGCAACTAGAACGAACAAAACATAAAAACAGTGAGCTAAATGGTAAAGAATAAAAATTTACGATTATGCTCCTCCAAGAACTTCACATTTTTCAACTGACTGAAATCATACAAGTGATTGTGACCTTGAAACCTATCTAGAAACTCAGTATCATACTTATCCAGGCTAGACAGCCTTTTAATGGCATCTCGGGATATCCTCCCACAAGGTTTGATGAACTCCAGGTTGGGACCATTAAAATATAAAAACTTACCTTGGTAACCAGAGTTTGAAGATTTCGCATCGACTAACTTGGACCTATCATACCTCTTATCAAAATAAACCTGACCCTGAGAATGTTTGATCCCGAAAATGGAAAAGAACAGATATAGAGACGGAATACGACCTAATTCAGCACATCGAGCAATAAAACCGCTCACTTGGCGACGGAATTGGGAGTCAATTGCACTATACCACAACCCAGGGCCTCGTAGATGGCAAGATGAAAAGTGTGCATCGGAAGACGCAACCCATACTTGAAATACACAAAAGGAATTCCCTGCATTCCAATTCAGGCATAAACCAGACTTGTTCCTCGGGTTTGGGAACCACACATTTCCACCCATTATCCAAACCAACCCAAGACTTTAAAGAACTACAATCAATCGGATTTTTTGCATATATACTGGTATAAGACAAACTAGGGTTGCCCACGAACTCAATCTTACCCACCTCCTCTGTATGTCGCACTATCTCCGCTCGCAAGGCGATGGTTTTAGGACTCAGAGGCGGAGGATTAGGAAAGATTTGTTCTTCAGGGTCATCTAGAAACCCAAAAGATAGTAGAGAGATAGTATCTGGAATTTCCAAATCATCTAAGTTAGGGAAAGAATCAACAGATTCTTCTATAATTGGTAATTTACCGACATCTCGAGGATAAACATCTCGAGAAGATGAAGATGGAAAAGGATCACACATGGTTAAAACAAAAGTTACAGTATAAGTGAACACCTTAATCGGAAAAAATTCGACGGGAAAAAGATAGCGGTAATAAAAGTAAAAGAAAGCAAAATGAAATAAAAGATAGTTACCTCACGCCTAGAGAGAAAAAGCAAGAACCTTTGGAAGCAAAATCTTGGAAAATGAACCGCCACTCCAAACAAACAGTACACAAAATTGTAATCTCAGATATTTATAATAAAAATATATACACGTATAAATAAAAGAAAACAAAAATAAAACTATTATATCCTCTTCAATAAAATCGAAAAATTATATAAAGCAAATCTAAAAGATATTGCTAAAAACTAGGGGGGGGGACAAATGTTGAGCCAGGAATATTAGCTAGAATATTATGTATAATTATAGTTAGCAATTAGGCCCAATAATGATTAGTTTGTATATAGGCCCTATTGTACTCATTTTCCTTAATGGGCCTTGAAGCCCAAAACTTGTAAATAAATTATTATAGCTTACCCTCCAAGTAAAGGTGGTGAGGGAGGGACCCACAAGGGATCCTCTATAAATAATCTTGTACCACCTTACTTGAGAGGGGATGCAATTTGATGTAAAGAGAGAATCTCTAAATAACTATGAGATAATAAAATACTTTGTTATTAGTCAATATTCTAGCTTATAATTAATTTCATAGCTTGAAGATATTTCATAGCCCATCAGGTAGATTCGTTATGGGTTTAGGTTATCATGACTATATTGGATTATTCGATACAGTACGATCAAATTGGAAAATTGAATAGATTTGGGTGTGTAAAAACGAATGGTCCATTACCAAAAAAATATATGAAGAAACAGAGGCCCGTACTAAACCTTCATAAAGTGAAGGACAGTAAATAATGGATCACTGGTCAGAAAGTGTTTGTAGGAAGTAGATTACATACAAGATGCGCAGAGAAAAACACCATGATTTTTTTAAAAAAAATCACTCCATTCCTCATCCTTTTGCATTAGGCATTAGCTTGAAGCTTTATATGGAGCATGCCTACTAATAAGAAAGTGTTGGAAGGGTCAAATAAGCAAGGCAATTTACCAGTTCTAAAAAATTATATGATTTTTATTTTGTAAAATGTGTGTACTGTATATGAATTTCTTTAGAGGTTTCGATATTTTGTTTTTTGCTGAGAAGATGCAAAGCAAGGTCTTATCAGTTGCAACTTTAAGCGCAAGTAGATGCAGGGGAAGCACTGACTGACGTTTCTTTCAAGTTTCAGGTGTTCACTGTTCACTCATGTACCAATTTGTAATATATTTTTTTCATCACTTTACTATCTACAGTTCCTTCATTCCACTAACCATCTTTTCTTGTCTACTTGTAATCTGTCCTGTTGGATTTTGAAATTTATTTGGCTTTCTTCTGTTTTGTTTGTTTTTCATAATGCAATTTCTTTTTCGTGTCACTGGTTCCGCTTGGCTTATAAATTTATTTCATTTTCGCGGAAACAATTCCCTTGTAAGTTTAGTTAAAAGTCCCTAAAACCGAAGTTTAGTGGAATAGCCAGGCAACCACTAACTATGCTCCGGAGATTTTTCAGGAAAGAAGAGAAGAGAAGAGATAGGTAAAGAAGAGAATAGAATGGTAATAATAGAAGAAATAAGATTTATATTCCTCCTTTCTTTCTTGCGAATACCTCATTCTAAGAGGTTGAACGTTTAACCGAGACATGCCTTTGAGATCTATAAGACCAAAATAACTGTAGTACTTCTACAAGACCAAAATAACTGTAGTACTACAGCTTTCTTTTGTTGTTCCCAACAAATGACACCACATGTTTTTTCTCATCTCCCATTTATGGAGGTGGCTTTACAGAAATGCAGGTAGACATTCTATCGATATTTTGGTCTTCCAACAGTAAAAAGATGCTCCAAGGCAAATGTTGCATTTGAGTCCACAGAATTTAAGCTCAGGGCATGTGAAGAAGTTTACTAGATAATTTGAAGCTATAATGAAAGTGGAATTAAGTTGTAGCAATTAAATTACAAAATGATCAAAAAAATCAGTTTCCCAGTGCAGTTATGTATAACATATTATCAGGACATGAATTTTGCTTAGACCCTAGCAAGTCATGTGCATGTTTATATAGATTGTTTCCTAACTACACAACAGAGACAAACAGGCTTAAGGTAAGGAGTCCTTAATTTGTTTGTCATTAATATTGACCCCTGCAGCATACTAAACAGGACTCTGTTTCAAAATGAGTGCAGTTTGCAAATTCCCATCTCACAAAAACTTGAAAAAAGTGTCAGTGACTATATAAAATAAGACTAAATATCCTTTGTTTTCTTACTCAACATTGTTAATTGCTCCACTAATTTGACTAACAAAATACTACATACAAATGTACACTGGACAGATGAGAAATGAAGAAAAATAGTAAAAATCTAGTCAATTCTGATTACCACAAAAAGTCAGTGCAACATTTTCCCAAAAACTACTCAATTTTCTAGTAGTGGGGTTGCATTTAATTGGGGAGTAAGCCATTGGCTTCAGAGAAGTGTCCCTCCTTATGGAAACACTACTCAAGTTTGTCCCTTTTTATCTCCCTTGACTAGATTTATTATCATTCACTTGTTCATCTTCCTTTTTCCTTCAACAGCACCCTCAAAATCTATCTTGACTTACCAAACATTCTTCCCCTTCTGAGGTCTGAACATACACAAATCAACTTGCCTATAATGGCTCCTGCTTCTGCATTCAAAAGCTACAAACTTGTCCTGCTCACTATAATCCTCATCTTTCCTGTCTCGCATTTACTTTCTAAATCAGGTAATAAAAAACCCCAACTCTACCCTTTTCAGAACAAAGTATATTTTGCTGTTCTTTACCCTTTATATGACATTTCTTGAAATTGTTGATTCTTGCTATTTAAGTTCATTGTCATACAACTATAAAAACAACTAAATTGCATTCTTGTGTTATATGTGTAATCTTATAGAATGTGTAATGCAGTTGGGCCAAGTGGAACTGGTGAGGGAAATGAAATGGTGCAGCAAAAGAAAAAGATATTGGGTTCAAGGCCACCAGCTTGTGTTAACAAATGCTTGAGTTGCAGGCCTTGCATGGCTACTCTGGTTATTCCTCCTCACCATAAAAAGTTGAAAACTGTTAGTACTAGTAATTTCAAAACATCCAACAAATATTCGAGTGATGAAGATGATACATACTATCTCCTCTCATGGAAATGCAAATGTGGAAATAAGGTTTATCAACCTTAAATAAAATTTCTTCTCGCAAACAGTCTTACTTATCCTAGAATTGATCTGGGAAGGTACTAATTAGTGTAATGGACATGGTCATGGATATGGTTTAGTATCCATTACTACGAAATGTATGTATGTATTACTCTAGTCTCTATATTATTGAGTTTATATGTTCATTTCAGTATTGTGTTGGATTAGTCCATTAATTTTGTATGTGAACGGTGGACTTAAGTATGATACTCAAAGAAAAAATTATCATCTAACCGAAAATAAGCAAGTATTCCCGGATGTTTAGAAAAGATGTCAATTTTATGTGTACAATGTATTTTATTTCTATAGCAGCAGTGGTGGTATGAGAAAAGAGGAGAGAGCTAATTTTAAACACATCAATCAGCTTGCGTAACCGGGATTCCCCTGCTATAATTATGTCAAATCAACGTTGTAGTGGTAGTGGTATCAGCTTTTACCTGCTCTCTCCCCATTCGACTTTTGTCTTTTATCTGCTCCCGACTCCACTTTATTAGAGTGTTAATATATGTAATTATCAGTTTATCTCCAGTCCGTTTTGTTTTAAGCCAACATCAAACTGTGGTTTAATGTTAATTTTAAACGATTAAAGGATGATTTTCCGTCGAGAGCACTGACAGCACTAATGAAAATGGAATGGTTGATTTGTACACTTTTTGTTCCAAATAATAATACAAAAATAATAGATTTATTCTTATTATTAAATTTAAAATTTTACATAAAGTAATATTTGAAAATTTATATCATATTTTTATTTTTATAGTCTAACAATATTCTTTCTATATCTCAATTATTGTGCCAAAAATTGAAGCGGTTATTGAATAACAGAATAACAATAACAAGTCTATTATCTATACTATTATATAAATTCCGAAACATTAAAAGTTTGGTTGGTCGGTTGGTTGGTACCTGTTGAATTTACCTAATTACCCTTACTTAATTACAGATAAAATCTTTTTTTATATTTTATCTAACTAAAATTTTTGTTTTACTAATCAATTTCCTTTTTCAGGTTAAACATGTTACCTTTAAAATTTTTGTTTTACTAATCAATTTCCTTTTTCAGGTTAAACATGTTATCTTTTCTTTTCTTTTTAATAACTAAACAGTTTCCTTTTTCAGTTAAAATATAATATCTTTTATATTTTATCTAACTAAAAAGCATATTATAATTACTATTAACTAATTAATCAATTTTTTCATTCAAATTATCTTTTCTCTTTTCTCTAACTAAAATATCTCTTTTTCCAATTATATCACGAGTTACCTTTTAAAAATCTTCTTTTATATTTTATTTAACTAAAATTTCTACATTACAAATCAACCTACTTTTTCAGGTTAAACGTGTTACATTTTTTTTAATAACTAAGCAGTTTCCTTTTTCAGGTGGTACCTATTGAATTTACCTAATTACCCTTACTTAATTACAGATAAAATCTTTTTTTATATTTTATCTAACTAAAATTTTTGTTTTACTAATCAATTTCCTTTTTCAGGTTAAACATGTTACCTTTAAAATTTTTGCTTTACTAATCAATTTCCTTTTTCAGGTTAAGCATTTTACATTTTCTTTTCTTTTTAATAACTAAGCAGTTTCCTTTTTCAGTTAAAATATAATATTTTTTATATTTTATCTAACTAAAAAGCATATTATAATTACTATTAACTAATGTTTAAATTATAATTACTATTATAATTAAAAAAATAATGTTTAAATTATGACATGTATCATATCTATACTATTATATAAATTCCGAAACATTAAAAGTTTGGTTGGTCGGTTGGTTGGTACCTGTTGAATTTACCTAATTGCCCTTACTTAATTACAGATAAAATCTTTTTTTATATTTTATCTAACTAAATTTTTTGTTTTACTAATCAATTTCCTTTTTCAGGTTAAACATGTTACCTTTAAAATTTTTGTTTTACTAATCAATTTCCTTTTTCAGGTTAAACATGTTATCTTTTCTTTTCTTTTTAATAACTAAACAGTTTCCTTTTTCAGTTAAAATATAATATCTTTTATATTTTATCTAACTAAAAAGCATATTATAATTACTATTAACTAATTAATTAATTTTTTCATTCAAATTATCTTTTCTCTTTTCTCTAACTAAAATATCTCTTTTTCCAATTATATCACGAGTTACCTTTTAAAAATCTTCTTTTATATTTTATTTAACTAAAATTTCTACATTACAAATCAACCTACTTTTTCAGGTTAAACGTGTTACATTTTTTTTAATAACTAAGCAGTTTCCTTTTTCATGGTACCTATTGAATTTACCTAATTACCCTTACTTAATTACAGATAAAATCTTTTTTTATATTTTATCTAACTAAAATTTTTGTTTTACTAATCAATTTCTTTTTTCAGGTTAAACATGTTACCTTTAAAATTTTTGCTTTACTAATCAATTTCCTTTTTCAGGTTAAGCATGTTACATTTTCTTTTCTTTTTAATAACTAAGCAGTTTCCTTTTTCAGCTAAAATATAATATTTTTTATATTTTATCTAACTAAAAAGCATATTATAATTACTATTAACTAATTAATTAATTTTTTCGTTCAAATTATCTTTTCTCTTTTCTCTAACTAAAATATCTCTTTTTCCAATTATATCACGAGTTACCTTTTAAAAATTTTCTTTTATATTTTGTTTAACTAAAATTTTTACTTTACAAATCAACCTACTTTTAAGGTTAAACGTGTTACCTTTTTTTCTAATAACTAAGCAGTTTCCTTTTTCAGGTAAAATATAATATCTTTTATATTTTATCTAATTAAAAAAAATTATAAATACTGTTAACTAATAAAAAAAAATTCTTTTCTCTTTTCTCTAACTAAAATATTTTTTTCCAATTATATAACGGGTTACATTTTTCAGCCAAAACAAGTTACCTTTTTTATTTTCTCTAACTAAAACCTCTCTTTTTCAAATTATATCACGGGCGATTCTATTTAATAAAAATAAAATCATAATATTATAATGCTATTAATTAACCGATTACCTTTTCAGCTAAAAATGTATCATCTTTTTTATTTTTTCTAACTAAATTCCTTTTTTTAGAAATATCACGGTAACATTAATTTCTCATTTTCTAAAAATATTACCTGCAATTTTATTTAGTAAAATAACAATTAAATTATAATTACTATAAACTAATCAATTACCATTTTCACCCTAAAGTATGTCACCTTTTAATTTTCACGTTATCTTTTTCTATTTTTTTCAAACTAAAATCTCTCTTTTTCCAATTATATCACGGACGGTTCTATTTAATAAAATTAAATAATATACACTCAAAAATATCTCACCATATATTCAAATCATTATTTTTAGTAATAAATAAGAATCGTTAGATCTAATAATAAGATATATTACATGATTAAATTAATTTACTAAAAATTCAAAGTTCATAATTATAATGTTAAATAAATTTTATAACCTATCAAAAGAAACCCGTGCTTCGCACGGGTTATAAGCTAGTATATCTAATACACCAACAGAGCAAATTAATTCATAGGCTCGGTCCTTCCGAACCTCACTCCAAACCTAACACTCAAAATATTTGTAAAAATAATGTTATTCAAAGGATTTGAACCCATGACCTTGCATAACTAATGCAACACCATAACCAATTGAGCTACATGAACATTTCAGTTAATATTAAAAATCATTAGCAACATACATAAATATTTGTATAATGTATAATCCCAATAATTATACATATACATATACATACATACATACATACATACACACATATATACATACACACACATATACATACATACATACATACATACATACATACATACATACATACTTACATTCATACATACATATATACATCCATACATCCATACATACTTACATAATTATTAATTATACATCCATACATCCATACATACTTACATAATTATTAATTATACATGCATACGTACATACATACATACATACATACATACATTTATGTTATAAAATCTATTAATATTTTATTATTTGTAATCTATATATTAATTGTTGTAGAATTAATATGCATATTTATACATACATATACATGTACAAACATAAATACATACATATATAAATTTCTGTGTATATATAATAATATACTATAGTATTATATACATACATACATACTATATCGCATACATACATTCATATATACATAAATACATACATACATACATTTATGTTGTATAATCTATTAATATTTCATTATTTGTAATCTATTAATTATTTTATAATTAATATGCATATTTATACATACATACACATGTACAAACATAAATACATAAATATATAAATTTTTGTGAATATGTAATAATGTACTATAATATTCACTAACATATACTCCCTCTGTCTCTAAATATGTTGCCTGTTTTCTCTGGACACGTTTGCCAATGCATACTTTTAATCATTAATATCTTCAATTTCGTATTAGTTTTAAATATAAAAACTTTACTGTATTAAAGTACTCATAAATACGAATCCAACAAGATCACTCATGACTATATTTGGTCTTATAGATTATGCGTAAATTAGTAATTTATCTCATGTTATGAACAGTCCCGACATATGGAATGAGCAACTTAAAAAGAGACGGAGGGAGTACCATATCTTATTAATCATTTTAGATCTATTGTAATTATTTACGAATTAAATATTATAAAAATATCACAATACAAAAAAAGAACCTTCATGCGTATATAATTATATATAATACAAACTTGTATTAACATTAACTATCGTAAAACTAATCAATCACATCTTTAATACGTAAACGCACAAAACAATATAACAAACACACACACACACACATATATATCTAATAGAGCAAATGGGGGGGGGTTTCCATGAGTAAATTTATTTATATAAAAAGTTATATTTACCTCTACTAATTATATCTATGTTATATTTTCGGAGGCTATTTAGGTATTGTAACACTAACATATTTATTACATAATAATAACTGATATGAACTAATATGCATTTATTATTATGTAATTAATTAATACTTGTATGTATCTCTGTATCCATCCATGTTAACTCTATATATTTATATTTCGAAGTACGGTTTTGATCTTAACATTAAACAATTTATTACATATCGTTCAAGTTTGCTTTAACAAAACAAAACATAGCGTAAAATATAAATAGATTTAATTTAATCAGAATTATCATTTGCATTTCACGATCGGGTATTGCATAAATTCTATTTCCTCCCAATAATTGCTGCGAAGATATGAACAATCGAAAATATCAACAATCCAATCCTGCGTGATCACGAATAATTCATTAATATTTGTAATTTAGAGCATGCCCGTGCCTTGCACGGGCTACAAAGCTAGTTAAAAATTAAAATAGCGAATGAATAGAAAAATGTTATTTTCAGAACAATATTTGTAACAATATTTATAGTATATACTCCTGCATTGTGATAAAATACTAGCGTTCTACCCGTGTTACGCATCGAACGGTAAAATTTATTAATTAACAAATATAAACAGATTATTTTAATTATTAATTAGAAAACAATAATTTCAATAGAATGTAATTAATTTAAGTATAAAATTACTTATTCGTCAACTTATACCAATTGCATTAATATTAAAATTATCAAATAATTATCATAACATTCACATCCCCGCTTAAACGTTCTAAAATCCTTCATTATTGTTTTTTCTTTTTTGTTTTTGATTTGATTTCTCTCATTTTTTAGAATTTTTTTACCAAGTTCATCATTTTTTTACCCATATTTTAAATTTTGTTCTTTCAAAAATCTGATAAATTTAAATGTGCAATAATACTGCGGATTTCTAAAACTTTTATCATATCAATTCATTCAAAAAAATTGTATGGGTCGCGATCAATTTTTTGAATACACTAGCATTTTGCCCGTACTTCGTACACGACATCTTATTTAATTTAAATTGACAATACCAAAAATTTAACAAATTTGATTAATTTCTTAAAAAGATATTGTATGCAATTATATAAATAATCAATTCTTAGAAAGATATTATATGCATTTATATAAGTATTTAATAAAATAATGATATGCTAAAATTTATATAAAAAAGTAGCATACAATTCTATTTTAACAATGTTGAACATTTATTTAATCCATCAAAATCTGCAATAAAAGTAATAAATATTTTTATAAATATTGTTCTCTAATTGAAAACAATAATAAATTTTCTTCATTATTCAAATGCGGAAATGATAGTCTCTTCACCCCCAATGGCTCCAAAACATTAAACCTCATATAATATGTAAATGTTGGAGAACAATGAGACCACATTTCAAGCAATTTTTAATTGTTTTTGTTAATTTTTTTTATGAATGGATAGAGGGTAGAATTATAAGACTTTTGTGTGAAGATGCCCCTAGCGGGGCCCTTTAAAATAGCTTGAAATGTAATGAATATGTGTGTTCTCACTGTTCTCATTTTAATTTTTTTATGAATGGATAGAGGGTAGAATTATAAGACTTTTTGTGTGAAGATGCCCCTAGCGAGGCCCTTTAAAATAGCTTGAAATGTAACGAATATGTGTGTTCTCACTGTTCTCATTTTAATTTTTTTATGAATGGATAGAGGGTAGAATTATAAGACTTTTTTTGTGAAGATGCCCCTAGCGGGGCCCTTTAAAATAGCTTGAAATGTAGTGAATATGTGTGTTCTCACTGTTCTCATTCTCACCAGAGCGTGACCATTAAACTGTATTAGTAAATTCATGTATGAAAATACAGTGTATATATATTATTAATATAGAGTCTTTTATTAAAAATAAGTAAATTATACAATTAAATAAGCAAGCCAAAATATCATATAAATATTCTAGTAGATTTATAGTTTATGTTCAAATTAAGGTCTTTCACCATGGCTCTCGCTTTCTGAAATTGTTGAATTTTTATTTTATTGACTTTATTATATTAAAAGTATGTTCTTATTGAAACGAATATAATAATTTGAATTTGAATATATTTTTAAACTACTTATTTTGATGGGTTGTTATTTTTTTTGTGATCAACTTAGAGGGGTGACCAAAAATAAAATTAATGGGAATACATAAACCCATTACCCACGTTATGATAAACAATACCTATAAAATTGAAGTTGCTTATGTGGTTCAGGCTTGTTAATTACTTCAATACTTCATTAGCTTGATCATCATGTGGACCATCTTTCTTTTCATCACTTATGTTGCTGCTATGTAGTCTATTTGTAACTAACATCTTTCTTTTTATCACTTATGTTATTGATATGTAGTCTATCTGTAACTAAACATCTCTCTCTGCTTGTAATCTATATTTATAAATGCAAACTTCTTCTTGTATTATATTTTGTTTTCAATATTTAAAATTATGTAGCTGAAGGAGAAGAGAAAGGCTGGAGGTGCAATCGTATTATTACAACATTACTGAAAATAAGTACAATATCATAATAGATTTTTTTGTTCCAATTTAAATTGGGTCACTCCAAATGATGTGTAATGACAAAAAAAGGGCATTAAAGAAATAAAGAAGATTAAAAAAATGAAGGATAATACTGTTTACCAAAAACACAGGTCTCCGCAAGAAGCTCACTTATTCACTTTTATCTTTAAATAATGTATGATTACAAATTATAACAATCACATTTTCCACTACCTATTCTCTCTCAAAAAGCCAACTAAACTGAAAAAGGGAAAAGTTAGTGCTTTTATATTTTAATATGGAGCTCAAGTGAAAGTGCTAAATATGAGATCATATATGAAGTGAAATTGAACGCGAGTAAAGAAGATATTTAGAGCATAAATAAGAGCAATGTTGCCTGATCCAGAGGGTGAGGCTTGTGACGTGGGTCTGAGCTTCTAATTATGCTATTCCAGAGTCCCTACGGAGACATCCGATAAAAAGTATGATGTTAGGAATATGTTGTAGTTGATGATAACTTAACATTCAAGCAAAATTGTATAAGTCAAGTTTTGTAACTGTCAACGGATAAGACTTTATAACTATATTCGTTGACAGGTAGCTCATCAACGGATGAGGTTTTGTAGCATACTGCAATATCTCTATTTATCAGTTGATAGTGTTTTTATTCAGAGTCATGTTGACCATCAATGGATAGGCAGAATAGGGTAGCCAATTGTAAATAAGCTATGCTATGTAATTCTGTCTAAGTGAAAGTGTATCAACGGATGAGAACATGGCTCTATCAACGGATACAACTCAAATCTACTCTATCAACGGATACAGCTCAAACTACCATCAACGAATAAACTGTGCACAACATCAATGGATAATCATTAACACTTTATCCTATGCTAGCTGAGAATTAGCAGTTGATAAGGACAGGTTTGACTGACAGATCACATGGGTTGATAGTAGGTATAAAAGGCAGTATGGCAGCCATACTTTGGAAACACAGAAGAAAGAAGCATTCCATTTACACAGTACATACAAGAAAGGTGCAGGGGACATATCTGTTCACAAGGACAACCTTTCGGCTACATGTGGATTTGGAGTGGAGTAGCAAGTCAACTTGAATTAGATTAATATTATCTTATTCCTGTAGTACTTGTAAACTTGGGATATATAACCAAGTGTAGCAACTCTTTAGAGATTAAGAAAACAGACTTATTTGCTTAGGGTTTCTTGAATATCCTTAGAAGCAAAGAGTTGTAAAAACAGAAGCTGTGTACATTTGTATCACAGAGTTTTCTTCAAATAAAAGTCTCAGGTGGTACATTTAACCACCTGATTTTTATGTGTTTGTGAACCATTTCTATTCAGCAATTATTTCCTTATAGATTTCTGTGGTTTTTATCAGAAATTTATAATTATCAAGAATTATATTCAACCCCCCCCCCCCCCTTCTACAATTATACAAGTGTGTAATCTGGGAATAACAATTGGTATCAGAGCAAGCTTCTAATATATTTGAAGTTTAAAGATCAACACACTTCCAACATGTCTAAGAAGGATTATGGAGTGAAGATACCGGTTCTTGATAGAAAAAATTACTTTCACTGGAAAGTAAAAATGCGTCTACATCTCATGTCTATTGATGTAGGCTTTGTAGATTGCATTGAGAAGGGTCCTCATGTTCCAATGAAGGCTGCTTCAAGAGTTGGTCTTACTGCAGATGCACCAGACACTTACATTCCAAAACCTGTTTCTGAGTGGAGTACTGAGGATGTTGCAGAAGTCCACAAAGATAAAAAGACCATGAATATTCTGTTTAATGGCTTAGAAACAGACATGGTTGACAATGTTATCAACTGTACTACAGCCAAGGAAGTATGGGACATTGTTCAAACTCTTTGTGAAGGTACAGAACAGGTGAGGGAAAACAAGATGCAGCTACTGATCCAACAGTATGAGCACTTCCATTTCAAGAATGGAGAGACATTGAATGACACATTCAGTAGATTTCAAAAGCTACTGAATGACTTGAAACTGTATGGAAGAATCTACCAAGTGAAAGATTCTAATCTCAAATTTCTGAGATCACTGCCCAAAGAGTGGAAGCCTATGACTGTTTCTCTAAGAAACACTCAAGAGTACAAGTCATTTACTCTTGAAAGGCTCTATGGAACTTTAAAGACATATGAACTAGAAATGGAGCAGGATGAAGAAATTGAGAAGGCCCAAAAGAAAAGTGGGTCAGTTGCACTTGTTGCCAACTTGGAGCAGAAGGAGGAGAAGAGGACTGAAGCTGCTAAATCTACACCAAATAGGGAGGTTTGTGAAGGTAGAGCAGAATTAAGCAAAAGCAAGGAAAAGGTGTCTGAAGAAATGAGTGTCCTTCAACAGGATGAATTGGATGAGATAGATGAGCATTTAGCCTTTCTATCTAGGAGATTCTCTAAGCTAAAATTCAGAAGAAACTCTGGGGTGGCCAAGCCATTTAACAAGGATTTTTCTACAAGCAACTATGTGGATAAATCCAAAATTAAATGCTACAATTATGGAATTGCTGGTCACATGATAAGTGAATGTAGGAAGCCTAGATCAGAGAACAAGGGAAAGCCAACTGAAACTGTTGACTACAAGAAGAAATATTTTGATCTTCTCAGACAGAAAGGAAAGGCATTCATGACCCAAGAGTATGACTGGGCTGCTGATGGAAATCATTCTGATGATGATGTTGAGTTTGTCAACCTTGCATTAATGGTTGATTCTGAGCAGGAAGCAAGTTCAGCTAGCAATCAGGTATTTTCTACTAATCTCTCTGAGCTCACCAAAGAGGAATGCAATAGTGTTATAGATGATATGTCTACTGAACTATATCACTTGAGTGTTACTCTTAAATCACTTACTAAAGAGAACAATAGGATTAAAGAAACTAATCAGTTCTTAAGTGATAGAAATGCAGTTCTAGAAGTTCAATTTCTAGAATTTGAGAAAATGAGAGTTGATTGCAATAATGCTAAAAATGAACTTGAAGCTGTGTTAAAAAGAGAACTGATTTTAAGAAACCAGCTTGAAAAAGAACAAGGGATAATTGCTAAATTTCAAAGTTGTAGGAATATTTCTCAAAACATAATAGAAGTCCAGGGAATAGAATCATTTGTGAGGGATACCTGGACTCAAAAGAAAAAGGAGCTAGAACCTTGCCTTGAGGATCTAGAGACTATTTGTGAATCAACGGATAGTGATCATCCGTTGACAGATGAACCATCAACGGATGAGAGGTATCCGTCGACTAGCAAAAAGTCTGTTAGTAAGAAGGAACTCAAGAAACTGAATAATCAGTATGGTCCAGTAGCCAAGAACTTTGTTTCTGGTGAAAGTAGCCAAGCCAAATCAAGTGAGAAGGCTAAGGCAGGTGATTTACTTAACAAAAAGGCTGTTGGTAAGTCAGTTAATGAAAAGGTAGAGACTGAGGGTAAAAAGAAAAAGAACAGAAATGGTAAGATAGGCATTAACAAGAAAAACAATTATTCTCCTGATAAGTTTGCTCCTAGGAAAACTTGTGGTAATTGCAATAGTGTCAATCACCTATCTTCTAATTGCAAGTCTGTTAAAAGGACTCATGTTCATGTACCTCAATCTATGCCAAGTATGCCTGCAATGCCTGTTATGCCTGGTTTGTATCAGAATGCTAGTTTTTCAAATCCATATGTGAACATGCCATATGTGCCTAATCCCTATTTTCAATCTGTGAATATGCCACAAATGTCATGGAGCATTCCTAGCATGGATAATATGTATGCCAATTTTCCACAAATGCATGCATCAAATATTTATGCAAATGAGCATCTGTCAAAACCTATCACTCAAGCATCTACACCCAAAGTGAAGATTGCTAAGAGTGTAAAACCAAGGAAACTTGGGTACCAAAATCAACTTGATTTGTATTTTGGAATGTGTGCAGGGAAATAAGAGGAATCTATGGTACCTAGACAGTGGATGTTCTAGGCATATGACAGGAGATTCAACCCTGCTCACAGAGTTCAAGAAGGAAGCTGGCCCTAGAATTACCTTTGGAGATGACAACAAAGGATATACTAAGGGATATGGCTTGATTACAAAGGACAATGTCATCATTGAAGAAGTGGCTTTAGTTGAAGGTTTGAAGCACAATTTGCTGAGTGTCAGTCAGATTTGTGACAAAGACTATGAAGTAAAGTTCACTAAAGAAGCATGTGTTGTTTCTACCAAGGAAAACAACAATGTGGTTCTGACAGGCTTTAGAAAAGGAAATGTTTACATAGCTGATTTCAACTCAGTATGCTCAGAATCCATTACTTGTCTCTTCAGCAAAGCAAGCAAGGATGAGAGTTGGCTATGGCATAAAAAGCTGTCTCATTTGAATTTTAAAGTTATGAATGATTTGGTAAGAAAGGATCTTGCTAGAGGAATCCCTCAATTGGAGTTCATCAAGGATGGATTGTGTGATGCCTGCCAATTAGGGAAGCAAAAGAAATCATCCTTCAAGAGCAAGAAAGAGTCATCCATTGTTAAGCCCCTTCAATTGCTGCATATGGACTTATTTGGTCCAGTAAATGTCATGTCCATTTCAAAGAATAAATACTGTCTGGTGATTGTGGATGATTTTTCTAAGTTTACATGGACCTTCTTTCTGCACTCCAAAGATTGTGCAAGTAAAATCATCATCAATCATCTCAGACTAGTAAACAATGGTTCTGAAGTAAAAGTACAAAGAATCAGGAGTGACAATGGCACTGAATTCAAAAATTCCACAATGAAGACTTTCTGTGAAGAGAATGGAATTGTCCATGAGTTTTCTGCTGCTAGAACACCTCAACAAAATGGGGTTGTTGAAAGGAAAAACAGAACTCTCATTAAAGCAGCTAGAACAATGCTAAGTGAATCAAGATTGCCAACATATTTCTGGGCTGAAGCTGTCAACACTGCCTGTTTCACTCAGAATATTTCCTTGGTCAATCAAGCTAGAGGAATGACTCCTTATCCGTTATTCACCAACAAGAAACCAACGTTAGCTTTTCTTCATGTCTTTGGATGTAAGTGTTTTGTGCTAAGAAATCATGGAGATAACTTGGGCAAATTTGAAGCAAAGGCAGATGAAGCTATCTTTGTTGGATATGCAGCAGGGAAAGCCTATAGAGTCTACAATCTAAGAACCAACATTGTTATGGAATCTGTACATGTTGTGTTTGATGATCAAAAGATTCTAGGTCTAAATGATGAAGGCTTCCATGAAAAGTTGAGATTTGAAAATGAGGTAGAAGGAAGAATGTACATTGATGATGATGAGGAAAATGAAGATCATGAACTTGGAAGTTCACCTAGAGTTGTTGGTCCAACAAGAAGTGATGCTAACACTGGAAATGAAGCATCCGTTGACAGTCATACTAGAGCATCAGATGCATCCGTTGACAGGCATTCTCATGTATCCGTCGACAGGCAAAATAGAGCATCCGTTGATAGACAAAATGATGCATCTGTTGACAGTCAACTTCATAATTCCGCAAGGACAACAAACTCAGGGGGAGTTTCTCAAAGTCAAAACTCAATATCCAATCAACAAGATCATGCTCACTCAGATGAAGCAACCTCATCTAGATCAAACCTTCCACCTTCAAGAAAATGGACCAGAGATCATCCTTTTGAGTTAATCATTGGTGACTCAAACTCAAGAGTCCAAACTAGGAGGGCCACACAAGAAGAATGTCTATACAGTAGTTTCCTGTCTCAAGAGGAACCTAAGAAAGTGGAAGATGCCCTTCTAGATCCAGATTGGGTCTTAGCAATGCAAGAAGAGCTAAACCAATTTGAGAGAAATAAAGTATGGAAGCTTGTGCCCAAACCTGATGATAGAGGTATCATAGGTATCAAATGGGTTCTCAAGAATAAGACTGATGAAAATGGCATAATTGTGAGGAATAAAGCTAGATTAGTGGCAAAGGGCTATTCTCAAGAAGAAGGAATAGATTTTGATGAAACTTTTGCACCAGTGGCAAGACTTGAGGCAATTAGAATTTTCCTAGCCTATGCGGCACATGCCAATTTCAAAGTCTATCAGATGGATGTCAAAAGTGCCTTTCTAAATGGGGAACTGGAAGAAGAGGTATATGTCCATCAACCTCCTGGCTTTGAAGATCCAGAATTTCCAGAATATGTATATCTTCTCTTGAAAGCACTTTATGGTTTGAAGCAAGCACCAAGAGCCTGGTATGACACTTTATCTCAATTTTTTTTGGAGAATCACTTCACTAGAGGTACAATAGATAAAACCTTATTTCATAGAAATGTCAATGGTTCTTCAATACTTGTTCAAATCTATGTAGATGATATTATTTTTGGGTCTACAGATGAGAAGCTTTGCAAAAGGTTTGCCAAACTTATGCAAAGTAGGTATGAAATGAGCATGATGGGTGAATTAACTTACTTTCTTGGTTTACAAGTAAAGCAAGTCAATGAGGGAATTTTCATAAGTCAAACAAAATATATTTATGATCTTTTAAAGAAATTTGACTTAATGGATTGTGCCTCTGCAAAAACACCTATGGCCACTGCAACTAAGCTTGAGTTGAATACTAAGGAAAAATCTGTGGACATCTCAAGCTATAGAGGCATGGTAGGCTCACTTCTATATCTAACAGCTAGTAGACTTGATATAATGTTTTCCACTTGTCTTTGTGCTAGATTTCAAGCTGACCCTAGAGAGTCTCACTTAATTGCTATTAAGAGAATTTTCAGGTATCTCAAGGGAACACCAAATCTTGGCATTTGGTACCCAAGAGATTCTGGTTTTGATCTAATTGGCTATTCAGATGCAGACTATGCAGGTTGCAGAATTGATAGGAAAAGTACTACAGGCTCCTGTCAATTTCTAGGGAACAGGCTTGTGTCATGGTTCAGTAAGAAACAAAACTCAGTCTCCACTTCTACAGCTGAAGCTGAGTACATTGCTGCTGGAAGTTGTTGTGCACAGATTCTTTGGATGAAAAATCAACTTATTGACTATGGTCTAAAAATTGAGAAGATTCCAATTTTCTGTGACAACACTAGTGCTATTGCCATCACAGAGAATCCAGTGCAACATTCGAGAACCAAGCATATTGACATCAAATACCACTTCATTAGAGAGCATGTGATGAATGGTACAGTAGAAATGCACTTTGTGCCAAGTGAAATGTAGCTTGCAGATATCTTCACCAAGCCTCTTGATGAATCCTCATTCACAAGGTTGGTAGGTGAACTAGGTATGCTTAATTTTTCATAATTCCTAGTGATATCTAATCATACTGTATTGCAGCTAGAAATGTGTTTTGGTTTACTTGAGAATTAAAAACTCTCAGAAAAACTCTTAGCAGAAATTTTGTTTAAGGCAAAATTTGCTTATCAACGGGTATCCTTTTATCCGTTGGTAGTATAAACACATTACTAGATTTTCGTATGTCAACGGATAACAGGTTGTCCACGTCATCGATGGATAAACTGTTTTCTCAACCGTCCAATCTTTATCCGTTGATATACATATTTCTTTTTATAGCCGTTGGTAAACGTGTATAATTAGTCACGGCTGTACTTCATTTCTTTTCATTTATTATCTGACAGTTACTTTTGTCCAATGAGGTAATTACTTTTAATTATTTCATTTTTAATTCTTGGAAAATATAAAAGGCTGTCTTGTACTCTCACATCTCACCTTTATTCATTTTCAAGAATCTCATAAGTTAACTGCATCTTCTTCACTAAAACTCTCTCTGCAACAAAAGTTCAAACACTTCAATGGCGCCTATTGTTAAGATGATGTCTTCCACTGGGTTTACCTATGAGAAGAACAATTTCGCGGCCTTTGTTGATACAGTGAACGCTCCAGAAGCATATCACACCATGATGAATTTCGTGAAGAAATGCAAACTGTCATATGCTATGACTACCACCACACCCCTCATTCATGAAGTAATCGAGGAAATGTGGACATCGACTGAATTTAATGGTACTGATGAAACTATCTCTTTTTCTCTTAAGGGTAAAAATTATGTGGCTAATTCTGATGTTTTTACTGCATGTTTAAAATTACCTGAAAATAATTGTACATCATTTCCAACCGATGCTGAAATAGTTACCATGCTAAACTCAAGTGGATATGCATTTAGTACTGACAATTTAGGCAAAATTGTTAGGAAGGGTATGGTTAAAGAATGGAGTTATCTATGTGATGCTTTCATTAAAACTTTTTCTGGTAAAATTAGTAATTTTGATGCTGTTACTAAAACCATGCTAGTGATGCTTTGTATGCTTTTAACTGATAAATACTTCAACTTTGGCACACTAGTAATGTATGAAATAGCAGCTAAATTAGGTAACAAAGAAACTAGGGGCAAAAATATCTACTTTGCTAGATTTTTTATGCTTTTAGGCCTGCATATGTCAGAGAATGAGCTATCCCTCTCTAACCTGGATAGCAAGTTCAGTTGTTTTGTACAGGAGAAGAGAGTCCTCAGTGACTTGATTCGAATGAATCTGAATGCAGGAGTGCAATTGGTTTATCCACCAATTGTTCAGGTAGCTTCTAATCTTATTACTCCTATCTCTACCCAAATTTCTTTGCCTTCCATTGTCACAATGGAGTCTATAGTTGTGACCAAACAGGCTCCTACCCAAGTGACTAAATCCAAAGTCTCAAAACCACAATCTAAAAGACAAACCTCAGGTGTCTCTAAAAAGGCACCTGTTGCAAAAACTACCAAAACTCTTGAGGGGAGTGTGAAGGTGGTAGTGAGTGGTGAGGGACAGGGTGAACATCAAAGAAGCCCTAAGGATAAGGAAGGTGAGGCAGGTGCAACCAACATTTCAGTCTCTCAAAAGACTGTTAATGAACCTTCAAGACAAATTCTAGTAACATCCTCTCAACAGGGTGTGACTACTGATTTTAGTTCCATTCCAGGAACACTGCACAAAAGGGCAAGAGACACAGATAGCTCTCACTCAAAAACCTATGGTAGAAGAGTAAAGTCCAAAACCATTGGGGAATCACAGGGTGCACACACAGTACAGCAAACTGTACCTTCTCAAATTCAGTTTGATGTGACTTCAATAAATGTGGAGTCACAGCCCCTTGATCTTAACCTTCAAATCGATACACATTTTAATCCACCATCACCAACTCCATCTCTGGATGTGGATATGATATCTACATCAATTCCTGATTCTCCATCTTTAAAATTCTTGGAGAAGCCCCACTCAACAATTGGTGCTCATCATCTTTTAGATGATTTGTTGGGCCATCAATCTTCCATTCCTGAATTCACAACACTATCTGTGGCCTCTTCCTTAAAATCAATCACCACAGATTCAGTGTTGGTTTTCACTTCAACGGATACTCTTTTTCCTTCATCAACGGATATCCTTCATCCGTTGACAAGTGTTTCTCCATCAACGGATGTGTCTACAACTAATCATCCGTTGACAGCAATAACTACTACATCAACGGATACACTTTATCCGTTGACAACTCTCTCTACCACTGCAAAATGTGACATTCCCATGTCAACTGTGGAGGAGTTTGTAGTAGTTGAAACACTTTTAGGAATGAGGGAAGGGAGTGAGAGGCTGCCTTGTGAGCAGGCAAAAGGAGAGAAAAATAATGAGAGGCTGACCATTTCTTCCTGTCAGGCAAAAGGAGAGCAAGAGAGTTCCACCTTAGTAGGTGAAGGTGAGGGTGTGAGAGGTGTGAGCCAGGGGGAGTCCCTGATGCAAGAAAAGAGAGATGAGAGGAGAGAAGGGACTACAGGAGAAATAAGGCAGGAAGATTCAGCCATTGCAAGTGAGTTAATGGAGGTTAATGAAGCTTCCAAAGAGATGGAATTTCGACAAGAATATCAGTCAATTATTGACTCCATCTCTTTGGATCCTGAAACCTTTACTCATCATGTCCCTGCCTATCAAATCATGGCACAACAGGGCAATGTGGAGGCAGAGGAGGCAATGCAACTAGTGCACACCTCAGAATCTCTTCAAAGAGCAAAAGAAGCTTTACAAACCCTGTCTCCAAGTGCTGGAAGTGAAGAATTTGGCAGTGATGACAGTCAAAATTTAGATGGTGAAGAAATCAATGAGGAGGAGACTCCAGAATGGATGTTTTCCAATGCCACTGAACTTGGGGATCTCAATGTGGAAATCATGAAGCAATATCAATCTGCTAAGGCTGAGCACCAAACTGCAGAACCACAGAGAAAGACTGTTCTTGAGCAGGTTATGGCCTCCTTGAAATTACAAAAGATGCAATCTGTTATTCAAAGAACACAACAAGAGGAGGTCAAGTCTGCAATTAGAGATATGAAGATAGCACTAGATGCCAGGATTGAGGCACTAGCTCCTACTACCACTCAGAAGGTGCTTACTAGCAAACTTCTCAAAGAAGATAGCCTGGCTAAGTCTGTTCAGCTTCTTTCCTCCACAGTGGATAGTATGGAATCTCAAATGCAAACTATCATTGCCAATCAATCAAAACAAACTCAACTACTGGAAATGCTACTTGCAGCTTCACCCCCAACCCTTGATGCTAACAAAAAGGGGGAGAAAATGGGAACAAGCAAAGAAGAGGCTGCAACATCATCTAGTCAAATTCAAGCCACCAGTAGTAAGATAGCACAAATTGAGGGGGAGCAACAGCCAATTGTAGTGGTCAATCCAACAGATTTTGAAATAAAGGCTTCCCCTGTGAAGAAACAAGTGGCTTTGCCTGAGATTCAAAGTTTAGAAAAAATCTCAGATGGTGAAAGGCAAGCCAGAATAAAAGCTTTGGAAAAGATCAACAAGGAGACTAGTGAAAGAATTCTAAAGACAGAGAGGATGATCAATGAATCAATTGCATCATCTCTGTTTCTTAATGCTCAATCTTCTGCTCCAACAATATCAACCACAATCATGAAGGTGCTCACTCCAAAGATTGTGGCTCCTACATTCTATGATGCTGAGCCATCATATGTCAAAGAGTTTGAACCAACCATCAAAACCAGAGCCTACTCACCTCCAAAGGAAAATGGGAAGAACAAGCTTCAGTTAGACTACCCATTTCCCAAGGATGATGAAGAAAAGCTAATGGGAAAGACAATCATGGAGTTCAAAGTACAGACAAATAAGAGTGTAAGAGATTGGATGGCTGTAATCATGAGGAATGGAAAAGTATTAAATATATCCAACAGCCATCCTAGATTTGTGGAAGCTAAAAGAGAAGAAGTCTCCAGAATCCAAAGGGAAGCTCATCCAAGTACAGAAAATCAACATGAAAACTCAGATGAGAAGCAAGCCAGGCTGGCTCAAGAGTTAATGGATGAGGTAGAGGTTGAAATGAAGGAACCTGAGGAAGTTCCCAAAACCAAACCTAAGAGAAGGAAAGCTAAAACCAAAAGGGTTCTTTCTCCAGAACCCTTTCCAGAAAAAGAAACTATTGGCTCATCAGTATCTATATCTGCAACAGTAATCGACCCAACTGTGAACTTTCATGGTGACCCCATAATGCCTAAAGAATAACCAATGAATTTTGATTCAATTGAAGTTCCTTCATTCTTGCTGAATCCAAAACAGAAGAAAAAGGCTCCAAAGAAGCAACTTTCAAAGGGACCAGTTCAAGTTGCTAGGGTACCTGCTATTGTCAAACAGCCAATCTTGGAAAACAAAGAAGACTTTATCTATCAGGCAGAAATTGAAGAATACTCTGGCATGAATCTATTTTTAGATGAATTATCAGAAGTAAGAGGAATTGATAAGTACAAGAATCTGCCTGAGAGATTAGTGTTTGTCTACAAGGGAGGAAGTCAGATGACATGGCCATTGCAGAAGGTTCTTGGAGAGAATTATCATACATTGACCAAAGTGTTCTCAGCATTCAAGTGACACACAGGGTTCTCTGAGACAGCTAGAAGGGAGATAATCAGCAGAATAGAAGAAATAAGGAGAGAATGGAACTCACCCTCAAGTCTACCAAAGAAAATGAAGATCCCATATAATGGACAGAAAATCCACATTCAACCCTTTTGGATGATGGAGTTCAGGGATGAAGAGGGCACTAGGAGATTCTTCAGGTTAGAAGACCAACTGTCAAAGGCTAGTTCTGATTACCTAAGATGGTTACAACTAAAGCTAAATCCAAAAGTTGTTGAAGAAGATACCTTCTATAGGCAACTTCAAGTGCAAATTGAGTCCAACTCTGCCAAGGAAGGAAAGTCAAGGGTGCAGCCAACCAGAGAGAGGAAACATCATTAATTTGCTCAATCCAAAGGAGCACATCTCTGATAAGTTTCTTAAAGCTTTCTGTTTTTAATTTTTGTAGCTTAATACAATCTTTGCATACTGTAGTGTATATATCTTTAGGAATGTTTTGTTATCATCAAGGTTCTGAATTTATGCTTTATTGCCATCAAGTATAAATTGGGGAAGATTGTTAGGAATATGTTGTAGTTGATGATAACTTAACATTCAAGCAAAATTGTATAAGTCAAGTTTTGTAACTGTCAACGGATAAGACTTTATAACTATATTCGTTGACAGGTAGCTCATCAACGGATGAGGTTTTGTAGCATACTGCAATATCTCTATTTATCAGTTGATAGTGTTTTTATTCAGAGTCATGTTGACCATCAATGGATAGGTAGAATAGGGTAGCCAATTGTAAATATGCTATGCTATGTAATTCTGTCTAAGTGAAAGTGTATCAACGGATGAGAACAGGGCTCTATCAACGGATACAACTCAAATCTACTCTATCAACGGATACAGCTCAAACTACCATCAACGGATAAACTGTGCACAACATCAACGGATAATCATTAACACTTTATCCTATGCTAGCTGGGAATTAGCAGTTGATAAGGACAGGTTTGACTGACAGATCACATGGGTTGATAGTAGGTATAAAAGGCAGTATGGCAGCCATACTTTGGAAACACAGAAGAAAGAAGCATTCCATTTACACAGTACATACAAGAAAGGTGCAGGGGACATATCTGTTCACAAGGACAACCTTTCGGTTACATGTGGATTTGGAGTGGAGTAGCAAGTCAACTTGAATTAGATTAATATTATCTTATTCCTGTAGTACTTGTAAACTTGGGATATATAACCAAGTGTAGCAACTCTTTAGAGATTAAGAAAACAGACTTATTTGCTTAGGGTTTCTTGAATATCCTTAGAAGTAAAGAGTTGTAAAAACAGAAGCTGTGTACATTTGTATCACAGAGTTTTCTTCAAATAAAAGTCTCAGGTGGTACATTTAACCACCTGATTTTTATGTGTTTGTGAACCATTTCTATTCAGCAATTATTTCCTTATAGATTTCTGTGGTTTTTATCAGAAATTTATAATTATCAAGAATTGTATTCAACCCCCCCCCCCCTTCTACAATTATACAAGTGTGTAATCTGGGAATAACATATGATATTTCATAAGACCTTCTGGTACGTAGCATGTCTACCCCATGAACCTTAAGTTGAACAAATCCATAAAGAACATAAACTTGCTTGAAAACAAAATAATGTCTATAAGTATCAAATTGAGTCCCAAGATTATTTACAAAGAACATGGTTTGTACTGTGTCAATGTTATTAACTGGTAATCTTTCTAACTACCTTTGTTATTATGACATGTAAAATCGAAAATTGAAAGGCCAAACAAATATTTTAAAGGTACCTTTCTGGTGTCCTGCATATTATTATAACATCGGGTAATTCATTAAAACTTTAATTCTTAAATTCCAAACCAAAATCAAAACTAAACAAATATTATCATGTCTAATTTTTAATACTGTGAAATCAATAAAAACTTAACTTTTATGGCCAAACTAAAAACCGGAACCAAACATATATGACCCGTACGGAGGTCTAGTACACATACCTTAACCCTACTTCAGGGGTTGAGATGTTAATTTGGTGAAAAACCCAGCTTTCAAATCTGAAAAGTGCAAACATGCGTCAAAATCCAGCAGTGTGAAGATTTGAGCGGCTTGGACTTGAAGGTGAAAAATGACAGAGATAGATTTGAGTAATGACAAAAAGTAGAATCAAAGAAATAAAGAATGAAAAAAAAATAAAGGATAATAGTAGAGGTTTAGATTTGGGTCGATCCAATTGGGTTACTCCAAATGTTGTGTAATAACAAAAAATAGTATATGTTTAGATTTGGGTCGATCCAATCTAAATTGGGTCGCTCCAAATGCTGTGTAATGGTAAAAAGGGGCATCAAAGAAATAAAGAAGATTAAGAAAATGAAGGATAATAGTATCGTTGACGGAATTCGAACCTTGAAATTTTAGTAAATAAATTTAATCATGTAACATATTTAATCATTAGATCTAACAGTTCTAATTTTAACTAAAAATCTAACGGATATTATTCGTTGTATACAAATTTTTATTATATTTTGTTAGTGGCTAGAAGATATGATGTCATATTTTTGGGTATGTAATTAGTAAATAAATTTAATCATATAATATGTTTAATCATTAGATCTAACAGTTCTAATTTTTAACTAAAAATTTAACGGATATTATTCGTTGTATACAATTTTTTATTATATTTTGTTAGTGGTTAGAAGATATGATGTCATATTTTTTGGTATGTATTAATTATTGCAATATTATGTTTTAAATTAAAAGTTAACGTGTTTTAATTAGAGAGAAAAAAATTATTGATTAGAAGATATGATATTTTAGGTATTTATAAAAGGTAATATCATCAATTATAAGTAAACATCTTTTAATTGAAAAAGACAATCAGCTAATTATCATTAATTATATTATTAATAAAAATGAAGGATAATAGTAGAGGTTTAGATTTGGGTTGATCCAATTGGGTCGCTCCAAATGCTGATTAGAGAGAAAAAAATTATTGATTGGAAGATATGATATTTTAGGTATTTATAAAAGATAATATCATATCAATTATAAGTAAACATCTTGTAATTGAAAAAGGCAATCGGCTAATTATCATTAATTATATTATTAATAAAAAATGAAGGGTAATAGTAGAGGTTTAGATCCCCTCGTTTCTCCTTTATATAACTATATAATAGTTCTAATTTTTAACTAAAAATCTAACACATATTATTCGTTGTATACGAATTTTTATTATATTTTGTTAGTGATATTTAATTTCCACTATTAGTAAAATTTAAAATGCAATTGAGTTGTATATTTAGTTTTCTCGATTAGTAAAAATTTAAAAGGCAGTTTAGAGAAATTGATTATTTTAATATGTTTTACTTGAAAACTGAAATTGATTAATTATTAGGAGAAATTTTATTTATAATTAAGTGAGGGTAATTAAGTAAAAACAATAGGTACCGATCGACCGACCAACCAACCAACCGACTGGCGCCATATTATTTGAAAAATATAGATTTTAGCTAAAGGAAATAGAAAAGGTAACATTTTTTTTAAAGAAAATTGATTATTTTAATATGTTTTACTTGAAAAAGAAAATTGATTAGTTATTGGGAAATTGTTTATTTATAATTAAGTAAGGGCGTCATTTAATTTGAAAAAGAGAGATTTTAGCTAAAGAAAATAGAAAAGTTAACGTATATTAGAAGAAATTTGATTATTTTAATATGTTTTAATTGAAAATAGAAATTGATTAGTTATTAGGAGAAATTTTGTTTATAATTAAGTAAGGGTAATTAAGTAAAAACAATAGGTACCAACCGACCGATCAACCAACCAACCGACCGACCAAACTTTCAATGTTTTAAAATGAAATTTTAAAGGTAAGTCATTAGATCTAACAATTCTAATTTTTAACTAAAAATCTAACTGATATTATTCGTTGTATACAAATTTTTATTATATATTTTTGGGTATGTATTAATTATTGCAATATTATGTTTTAAATTAAAAGTCAACGTGTTTTAATTAGAG
Source organism: Kitagawia praeruptora (assembly GCA_037693485.1). NCBI lineage: Eukaryota > Viridiplantae > Streptophyta > Magnoliopsida > Apiales > Apiaceae > Kitagawia > Kitagawia praeruptora. Next base: position 104,395,337 of record CM075350.1, read on the forward strand.
AGAAAAAAAATTATTGATCGGAAGATATGATATTTTAGGTATTTATAAAAGGTAATATCATCAATTATAAGTAAACATCTTTTAATTGAAAAAGGCAATCAGCTAATTATCATTAATTATATTATTAATGAAAAATGAAGAATAATAGTAGAGGTTTAGATTTGGGTTTATCCAATTGGATTGCTCCAAATGCTGATTAGAGAGAAAAAAATTATTAATTGGAAGATATGATATTTTATGTATTTATAAAAGTTAATATCATATAAATTATAAGTAAACATCTTTTAATTGAAAAAGGCAATCGGCTAATTATCATTAATTATATTATTAATAAAAAAAATAAAGGATAATAGTAGAGGTTTAGATTTGGGTCAATCCAATTGGATCGATCCAAATGTTGTGTAATGATAAAAAATAGTATAGATTTAGATTTGGGTCGATCCAATCTAAATTGGATCGCTCCAAATGCTGTGTAATGACAAAAAGGGACATCAAAGAAATAAAGAAGATTAAAAAAATAAAGGATAAAAGCAGTAATTTTCCTGTGTAATGACAAAAAAGGGCATCAAAGAAATAAAGAATATTAAAAAAAATGAAGGATAAAAGCAGTAATTTTCAAAATGCAATACTAGCAGACATTAGGAATATATTGATATTGATATTGATATTGATATTGATATTGATACTAAAAATTCATAAATACTTATGTATCACGATTGTTATAAATCAATAGATTGACTTTCAATTTTTTTTTTCACATTTCAACGATATGATAAAGGATATGTAGTTATCTACAATGCAAGATCCATTAAACGAACGCAATTATGACAAAGGAAATTTTCTTCTAATCTAATTTACTATATGTTCGTTCAATATCATTTTATAAATTACAGATTCTTTTATTAGTGAATTGATTTACTATAGAAAATAAACATATCAGTCAACCAAACGTATCTAATATATCCCATTTTTAGAGTAAAATATGACTGTTAGAGTTTATGGTGATTGCTCTCAATTTACTTTTAATGACAACTTAAAATGTGTATACTCAGTTTGAGAGTTTAAAGGTTGAATTTTTTATTCTTTTTTTTTTTTAGAATATGGTATATTAAGTATTAGTTTTCTTATACCCATAAATAGGGATGTAAAATTAATTTGATCTAATGGTACTCGATTCGAAATCAAAATTTTGGATATACCGACCTAAATTTTTGAATTTAGGTTTGGATTTAAATTTAAAATCCAAAATAGTTTTGATTTGGATTTGGATTTCAATTGTACCGAACCGATATCTGATCCGAAATTTGAAACTCAATCCAATATCAAAACCCGATATATAAATAATATAATATTGTAATTTGAAATATTAGATGTAAGACATATCATTTATATATTTTTATTCGAATATTGTTAGAGGTCCATCTATCTTGTGAAGGCCCATCTCCTTCAAGGCCCAGCACCACTAATCCAATCAAAGTCCATGACCTTTTGGCCCATTCACCCATTACTACCACCTGGACACATGACTTCGTTAGTGGGGATCTTTAGGAGTGGGAAACATGATGATACACATGGTCCACTTTTACACGATGGACACAAGGAATGAAGATAAAAGAAGGTTCAGGTTTGAGGAAAAAGGGGTATCATTTTCTAAACTGGCTCTTGTACGTTCAACTTACTCTCAAAAAACCTATTAATTGATTCTCACACCGGAGGTGAATCGGGGGTCAAAACCCTCGCATTCTTCTCATTTTGCAGGTCAAATCGAATAAAGGCTTGGCAGAAATCCGGTCGTAACATTTGGCGCCGACTGTGGGGACGTACAAGTAAGCTCAGTTGGAAATCAAAACAATGACGGTAACACCCGAAGAAAAGTTTCGGACACTAGGCTTCGGAGAAAGCTCTCGATCTACCGCCTCCAGGCCGCACCAAGAATCCTTTCAACTTACTAGATCACACAAAAGCAACTTCGGATCATCGGTTTAGTGGCTGGAATTTTTTAAAGATTGGAGGCCCGAGAATTTTCCTCCCATAGATGAAGTTACGCCCTTGGATGCATACGAAGGGCTAACAAATCAAAGTTTTCCAGTGAGTTCATCCTTATATGGTTATGCTTCCTCGATACGGGTTTTGATCAAGATTCGATTTTTGGTAATCGATCAACAGATTATCCGGATTTAAGTATTCTTTGTCAAGAAAAGTACTACCTGCAACAGGTTCTACCGCTCTTCAAGAAGCGCAAGCTGATACACTTCAAGAAAATAGATGCAAGGTTATACGCACGGCTGCACAGAAGAAGAAGCTGACAAGCTGAAAAAATTGAGTTCGAAGCAGAAAAGGAAAGCAAAATGGGTTGAAAAAGAAAGCCAAATGTATGTTCCCAGTTCTTGCATCTCGCGCCCAGGCCTTGAGTTTGAGCAGGGTTAAAGAGAGAGAGACTGTCAGTCTTGTTACACAGGGAAGAAAGGGTCCCACACTGATGAAAACATACATACACGAACTAAATTAGTAGCAAGGCTTATGAGGAATTTGTGTGTGTCAGCCGAAAGTGTTTTACAAAAGGAGGTTGACAGCTTTGAAGATTAAAGAATAAAGCAAAAGTGTGAGAGAGATGATAAAAAAGGAGAAGACAGAAATGAAAAAAGATAAAGAAGAAAAGCAAAAAAGGAAACAGAACGTGGCATTGATATAACAAATGACCATATTTTAATCATGGCCATTATTAAAAGTTAAAAATTCCACACTTTATTTAAGATGCTTAATGCTTTACAGGTTTTGATTTATGCTCCTACATTATTAGGAAAAGTGGTGGACCTGAGATCGAAAAACGAAGCCGAAGACGCATAAAATTTAAATTTTATGCTAGGCGAAAAAGAGGAAATGTAAAGAGAGTCGAAGGCGAATCAAGCCAGTCGGGGACAGACAAATCGGTCGGACTAAAGCTTAAACTCTACTAACACATGACACGTCACTCGGCTTCGGCAATTCCATCAGTAAGCTTACTAATCGCCCCAAATTTTATATTTTTGTTTTATATGTTTCGGTTCGTCCAAGTACAATTAAATACGCACTACATGATCCAATATATTCATTACGTAGCTTAAGTACAATGAGGCTTAAATAGACCCACATTACGGGTCGACCGAACAAAATATGCGTCCTTGCAAATACTGTAGCAATTTTGACATAATTAAGTCCGGGAGGAAAATATTTTTCGCCGACCAAACAAGAACTTAATTATTTACAATCCCCACCGGGAGCGGCTAGGTTACGACCGAAGATGCCCAATCAACAATTAATCGGTTAGGAACAGTTATTCGTCTGAACGGACCCATGTTTGGGGGCCGACCAATAAAAAACATGAGTCCTTATAATTATTTTAGTATTTAAGCTACTATGACGTAATTAAGGCCGGGAGGAAACATTTGTTCACTGACCGAATGGGACCTTAATTACTCTCAAGTCCCTTAAAAACTGGGGGCAACTAGGTTACAACCTAATACGCTAAAAATATGCTAGGCCAAGTCCGAAGATGCATAAATGTAAAAATTATGCTAAGGCCAAAAAATTGTCCGAAGATGCATAAATGTAAAAATTATGCTAAGGCCAATAAATTGTCCGAAGATGCATAAATGTAAAAATTATGCTAAGGCCAATAAATTGTCCGAAGATGCATAAATGTAAAAATTATGCTAAGGCCAATAAAATTGTCCGAAGATGCATAAATGTAAAAATTATGCTAAGGCCAATAAATTGTCCGAAGATGCATAAATGTAAAAATTATGCTAAGGCCAATAAAATTGTCCGAAGATGCATAAATGTAAAAATTATGCTAAGGCCAATAAATTGTCCGAAGATACATAAATGTAAAAATTATGCTAAGGCCAATAAAATTGTCCGAAGAAGCATAAATAAGAAAATTATTCTAGGCCGAAGGCCGAAGACATGTTAGGCCGTTCACAAAGATGAACGACCAAAGACACATGGCCATTCTAGGCCGAAGGCCGAAGACATGTTAGGCCGTTCACAAAGATGAACGACCAAAGACACATGGCCATTCTAGGCCGAAGGCCGAAGACATGTTAGGTCATTCAAGAGGGTGAACGACCGAAGACACATAGTCATTCTAGGCCGAAGGCCGAAGACATGTTAGGCCGTTCACGAAGATGAACGACCGAAGACGCATAGTCATTCTAGGCCGAAGGCCGAAGACATGTTAGGCCGTTCACGAAGATGAACGACCGAAGACACATAGTCATTTTAGGTCGAAGGCCGAAGACATGTTAGGCCATTCACGAAGATGAACGACCGAAGACACATAGTCATCCTAGGCCGAAAGCCGAAGACACGTTAGGCCGTTCACGAAGATGAACGACCGAAGACGCATAGTCATTCTAGGCCGAAGGCCGAAGACATGTTAGGCCGTTCACGAAGATGAACGACCGAAGACACATAGTCATTTTAGGTCGAAGGTCGAAGACATGTTAGGCCATTCACGAAGATTAACGACCGAAGACACATAGTCATCCTAGGCCGAAAGCCGAAGACACGTTAGGCCGTTCACGAAGATGAACGACCGAAGACACATAGTCATTCTAGGTCGAAGACCGAAGACATGTTAGGCTGTTCACAAAGATGAACGACCGAAGACACATAGTCATGTGAGACCGTTCACGAAGATGAACGACCGAAGAAATCGTGATAGGCTATTCACAATGATGAACGACCGAAGACGCATGAATGTGCTAGGTTACAGCCGAAGACACATAAAGGAGCAGGGACAAACGAAGGATAATCATGCTAGGCTGTTCACCAAGATGAACGGACGAAGATGCATAAAAATAAAACAAATTATGCTAAGGCAAGATTTTTTACCCTAAGGTACAAGTTACCGAAGATACGTAAATGCTAAAGAAGCTTAATCCGAAAGGATTAAGACAAGGCGGAATTGTTATTTGAAATACGCTAAGGTACGAACTACCGAAGATGCGTAAGAGTCGAAGAGGCATTAAGCATAAGGCAACGAACACAAAAAAAAAAAAAAAAAAAAAAAAAAAAAAAAAAAGAGGGAGATCCTCCCGAGATGGACCAAAAAAGGTGGCCTTCATTCTAGCAAAGCCCGATTGAAGCCCGGGGACATGTTAGAGGTCCATCTATCTTGTGAAGGCCCATCTCCTTCAAGGCCCAGCACCACTAATCCAATCAAAGTCCATGACCTTTTGGCCCATTCACCCATTACTACCACCTGGACACATGACTTCGTTAGTGGGGATCTTTAGGAGTGGGAAACATGATGATACACATGGTCCACTTTTACACGATGGACACAAGGAATGAAGATAAAAGAAGGTTCAGGTTTGAGGAAAAAGGGGCATCATTTTCTAAACTGGCTCTTGTACGTTCAACTTACTCTCAAAAAACCTATTAATTGATTCTCACACCGGAGGTGAATCGGGGGTCAAAACCCTCGCATTCTTCTCATTTTGCAGGTCAAATCGAATAAAGGCTTGGCAGAAATCCGGTCGTAACAATAAATAATAATAAATATTAATTTAGTAATTAGAACTTCTACTTCTCAATCTCAAGTTTTATTGAAATATTTAAGATGTGATTTTCTTTACTTTACGTAAAATTTTCATTTGTGTATTATACAAAGAATTATTTTTTTTACATATTTTAAAGTTTTCTTACATTTGACTACTTACTTAATTTAATCATTTTAATTTTTAACTATTTTATAAATATAATTAATATTGTTTGCGTGTAGCAATTATTTTAAATTTGAATGCACTGTTACTTATTTTGGATATCCGAAAAAACCAGATTTAATTAGAAATCCGACGGATTTGGTTTTAGATATTGAGTTTTGGATTTGAATTTAAATTTATTTTTAAAACTTGGAAATATTTGGTATGGGTACCGAACCCATTGTCATCTCTACGCGTAAAATAAGACATTTGAAAATGAGTATCATCTATCTTTTTTCTATTTGACTAATATGTCAGGATAAAAAATTGTACTTGAAACTAAAATTAAATATGTAAAATATAAACATGTAATCACATTTTATATATGTGTCATTGTAATTTAATTATCGGTAGGGGTGTACAAATTCGATCCAAACCGACCAATCCGATCAAAACCGACATTTTTTCGTCCGTATCCAAACCGATTTTTTTTAACCGAGATGTATTTGAATTGAAAAATAGCAAACCCGGTTTTAATGGGTTGGGTATGGGTTTCGAGTTTTTTTAGCCGAACCAACCCAACCCGATTAAAAATAATAAAGTTTAATTAAAAAATAAAATAATTGTACTGTTAATATGTTCCAGTTTAATTATGTTGCGTCAGTAGCATAAAATTGACAACTTAGCTGATTAATATTACAGGGGAAAGTTTAAGTTGAGTATTGCCATGATTGTAAAATTTTATAATATAGAGAAGACAACTTCAGAGGAGGATTCTAATAAGTGTCTCTTGTATAGCTGATGTGTCATAAACAGACAAATATTGCTATTTTTCCTTTAAATTATCCTTGCTAACTATGCCTTTAAATTTATTTTGACTTTCATTTTCTGTTTATTATTAGTACTAGTTGTTAAATAAAAAATGTTTTACATATTTATTAACCCGATCACTACGACCCGATCCGATCCAAACCGAAACACATTAAATGGGTTGGATTTCAAATTTTATTTTCACAGGTTGGTTTGAAAATTTAAAAACCCGATTTAATTGGTTTGGGTCGTTAAATTCTCTTAACCCGCCCAACCCGAACCGTGTACACCCCTAATTATCGGGTTAAAAATATGAAATTCATTTTCCTTTAACGGTAAGTATATTTTTCTGACATACAGTAGAAGAAAGTGCTTATGTAGACCTAACAAATCGTTTGTGTTGTGTACATTCATATCATGTGTCTTTTGGGTCTTGCATGTAAATGATATGAATTTTTTTTGTGTAACCAAAATTCGAACACAAAACACTAGTAAACTACACGAATTTTTTTCCGTGCACGAAACGAAACTAATGCGTAAAAAGAAAAAAAATATGATAATTATATGTAATGTTACTATACCCAAGTTATTTAATTATGTTACTATATAACTGAAAACAACATTAAGATGTTACAAAATAAAACTAAAAGTAGAGTACACAAAATGAAGACACGTGAATTTATATGCCATGTTATTAATTTTTGTACCCATATTTAAGGTTTCGTTGATATTAATATTTATATTATCAACAAACCAAGCAAATTCGATATGTGTGCTCTTAGATCAGGATATGGGAATTGAAAATATTCACTAACAATATTTTCATCGACTCTATATTGAATTTAATTTTCTGATTGATAATTTATACACCAAATAATGTCTAATACTATTTGAGAATATATTTAGTATTTTGAATAAGTCAAATATATTGTCACGTCAATTTGTTTGTTCCATTAATTATTGCATGAATAACTAAAAAATATCGATAAGTAAAATGTTAAAGATAATTGGTTTAAAATTCTTTTTAAATTTTAAATGGTTTAATCTAACTCTTTTTTTATAATGGATTAATTTAAAAATTGTAGAAATTAAATTTTGAACGTGTATTTTCAATATTGTTTAGCAAAAAAATTTCAATTTTTTAAATTTATAATTCAATTATAGTAGATTTATTCAAATTTGATTGCACTTAAATGACTATAGACGAAGAGTCCGACATATTAAAATTTTAAAATATATAACATAGATAAAATAGACTCATATATTATAATAATATATTTGTATTAAAATTAATTAATAAATAAGCAATTTTGGAGAAAAGTTCTATACATAGAGGGTCTTAAAGAAAAATGTATAATAATATAATTGTGATCGTGATTAATTAGTTAATGAGTATGTATGAAAATTAATCCATAATTTGTAACTATATACTACAGTATGTCTGTAGTTAATATATATGAAAATTAGCTTGTAGTATATAACAGTATAATTTTAATTGACTTTGAATTAAAAGATTAATAAGTTAATAAATATTCTATCATTTTAAAAAATAGATAATTTGTGCATGTACTAAATAAAATAAATATTGCATTTCAAAAAAATTATTAAATAATCACGATAAGTAAATTAGGATGAGAATGATATAGTTAATTTAATTTTAGTGATAAAATTTGATTGGCTCTTATACATATTTATGAAAATTAATTCGTGATATATAATAATGTAATTATGATTAACTGTAAATCAAAAGAGTATAAAATTATTATTGCGAAAATCGCTTAACATTATACATTTGTATAATCCTGATCGATTTTAATTTAGATTTTAATTTATTATAATTGTTTTTTGCATTAAAAAATGTGTAATACATGAATATGTTAAATCAAGTAACTAATATATTTAAATTAGAATTGTTAACTAACCGTGATTAGTATAATAGGATGAGAATGGTAATTAAAAAAAACTTTTAATATATATGATTGATCTAAAATTTAGGAATGACTTTTGATTGATCGTAAAATAATTCGTAAATTTCTGATTAGCTAACTGTATACCTATGGTCCTATTTACAATTTTCAAATATTTTTTTGCATATATATTTTATATTTTTAACTTTTAATTATAAGATATTAAACTATTTTATAAATGTATATAAATATAGGGCAAAAGGTCACTTTGTCTACTGTACTATATAAAAATTTCCACTTAGCCTGGTCATTGTACTTTCCTTTTTTTCCCTACACATCACCGTTTGTTGAATAAAAACGCCGTCTGTTTGACTAAAGACATGCTGAGTTGGCCACTTCAGTCACCTATCCACATCATCAAAGACATAACCCCTAAATTAAACCCAAAAATAAACCCCTAAATTAACCCCAAATATTACGCCTAAATAAAACCCACCCCCAATTAAACCCACCATCTCCCTCCTCTGATCTCCCTCTCTCTCACCGAACCCCTCTCATTCTCTATCTCTTTCAGTCTCTCCTCTCTTTCTCTCCGCCTGCGACCACCCACCACCGCCATTCTCCCTCTCGCCGAAATTCCCTTCCCTGCTCTCTTTACTCACCAGATCTCCCCGTCTCTCCCTCGTCTCACATATCTCTCTCCATCTCCACCCATCTCTCGCTAATCTCGTATCTTTCTCTCCTCTATTCCGTCACCACCGATGAAACCGCCCCCCCTTTCTTCTTCATCTCCGCTCGATCCTCCCTCCACCCACTCTAATTCTAGCCCTTCTTCCCCAATTACTCATCTCCAACATCAAACCCTAACCCCCAATTTACAAACCCCAAACAACTATAAAATCCTAAATATGGATTTTTGTACAAGCAGAATTAAGTTAACTTTTGCCCGGAAATTTACAAGCATATTTAGGGCAAAACCCAATTCTGGTACTAAATCACGGTGTATTGTTGGCGTTGTTTCGGTTGTTCGTGAATGGTATGCTGATGAGAAAGATAATGGTGTTGTTGATGTCAAGGCTGTGGGAGAAATGAGACGACATGTGGACTTGAAAGAGATGAAGAAAGATGGTGGGTTAAAGGGGTTTGAGTTGTTTAGGCAGTCGAGATTTTCGGTTGTGAAGGTTGAGGAGAGGGTTTGGGAGAGGGTTTGTGAGATTGGTGGTGGGTATGAGGGGGATGGGAATGAAGATGTTTGAATTAGAAGCTGTAGTTTCGAGAACAATCGATAATCTCTCCCGTTCTTCTTCCCCAATCGCCTGCAACTCCGCCTACTTCCATCCACCCCCTGTTTCTTTTTGTTTCTGTTTTTCTTTCCTTTTGTTTTTTGTTTTTTGTTTTATTTCTTTTTATTTGGGGGTTTAATTTGGGGTTCATTTTGGGGGTTTATTTGAGGGTTTAATTTGGGGTTTATTTTGCTGATGTGTCCATCTACGTGGAGTGTGACTCAGCAGCCAAGTCAGGCATCCGTTAGTCAAATGGACGACAGTTAAGTCAAACAGACGGCGATGGATAAAAGGGAAAAAAAAGGAAAGTACAATGACCACTTCGATAGTACAGTAGGTTAAGTGGAAATTTTTATAAAGTATAGTAGGTAAAGTGACCTTTTGCCTTATAAATATATGTTACCATTTAAGTGTTAGCATGTTTGATCATTATGTAGCAGGCCAATGTATTTTTGATTTGAAAAATGCTAAAAAATCCAAAACTTTTCCCCAAATTTGTCCCAAATATTTATGTGTCATCTGCTTAATTAGTAATTTACCTAGTAAAATTATGAGACCCCGCGTCTTACACATGCACACCAAATCAAAATGTGCCCTGTGAAATGTCACATCATTTGAGACAATTTTGGGGAAAAAAATTTGGGTTCCCTAATATTACTCTTTTGATTTCTTTAATAAGACTAAAAAATATAGTACAATAAATTCAATAATTGTATTACAATCAAATAATTGTAGTACAATCAATTTGATTTGCAGAAAAAGTTCATTTCGACCATGAAAATTTTCTGAAAAATAAAATGTCGCTCTTCCAAAAAAAATGGTTGACTAAAATAATATAAAATTATAATTATATTAAATTTGCTGAATTTTTAAATTACGTTATTACAATTAAGTTGATTATAATGACAGTTATATTTTAAAAATGGTATATCATTTATAAATAAAATAAAAAAATAACTTTAATATGATAACTATAACCAACATGGTGGGGTAGGCTAAAACTTTAACCAAAATTCTAACTGGAGTACAAAGTCTCAAAAAATTTTATTTATGACGTGTTGCATGTATTTTTAACCAAGAAATTTTTTACATGGGAAATATTTTTAATTATGAAAATATTAACAAAAGAACTATTGGAATTTAACTTTTTTATTATAACTATATGAATGTAAAGATATTGAATATTTCAATTGAAATTATATCTTTTATATCCTTATATATTATAAGCGTATCAATATCAATATCAATATCAATATCAATATATTCTTAATGTCTGCTAGTATTACATTTTAAAAATTACTGTTTTTACCCTTCATTTTTTTAATCTTCTTTATTTCTTTCATGCCCTTTTTTGTCATTACACAGGAAAATTACAGCTTTTATCCTTTATGTTTTTAATCTTCTTTATTTCTTTGATGTCCCTTTTTGTCATTACACAATATTTGGAGCGACCCAATTTAGATTGGATCGACCCAAATCTCCTTTATTAATCAATTTCCTTTTTCAGGTTAAACATATTATCTTTTCTATTTTTCAATAACTAAATAATTTACTTCTTTGGTAAAATACAATATCTTTTACATTTTATCTAACTAAAATTTCTCCATTTTTTAAAACTACGATCAATTTTGTATAATAAAATAACATAATTATATTATAATTAGTATTAAATAATTAATTACCTTTTTGAGCCAAAATACGTTACCTTTTCTCTTTTCTCTAACTAAAATCTCTCTTTTTCCAATTGTATCATGGACGGTTACCTTTTTCAAACACGTTACCTTTTTTCCCTTCTATTACGAAAATATCTCTTTTTCCAATTATATCACGGGCGATTCGATTTAATAAAAAAAATAAAAAAAAATATTATAGTACTAATAATTAACTAATTACCTTTTCAACTAAAACGTATCATCTTTTATATTTTTTCTAATTAAATTCCCTTTTTTCTAGAAATTTCAAGGGCAACATTAATTTCTCATTTTCTAAAAACTATGAGCAATTTTATTTAGTAAAATAACAGAATTAAATTATAATTACTATAAACTAATCAATTACCTTTTTCACATAAATTACGTCATCTTTTTAATTTTCACGTTACCTTTCTATTTTTTAAAACAAAAATCTCTCTTTTTCTGATTTTATCACGGGCGGTTCTGTTTAATACAATAAACTAATAATATTATAATATTCATAATTAACCGATTGCATTTTTTATCTAAAACGTATCAATTTCTATTTAATGAAATAAAATAATAATTATATAAAAACTAATAATTAGCCGATTACCATTTTCAAGTAAAACCTATAATTTTTTTTATATTTTCTAACTAAAATCGCTCATTTTCTAGAAATATCACGGATAACATTTATATAATTATTATCAAATCTCATATAAAAATTTAAGCCTCCCAACTTTATATTTTAAAAAAATTAACTTAAATTAATGAAAAATTCATATAATATTAAAAAAATTCGTGCATCGCACGGGTTTTAAGCTTGTATAATAAAAATTCGTATACAACGAATAATATCCGTTAGATTTTTAGTTAAAAATTAGAACTGTTATATACTTATATAAAGGAGAAACGAGTGGAGGTAAAGTGGTGCCGGTCAAATAGCTCGGTTCTATTTTGTTAAATTTCTCAAAATTTGGAATTAATAATTCAAATGATTAAAAAAAATCTCAATTCCATTTTAAAACTTTACTAATAGAGGAAACTAAATATATAGTTTCATTATTTTTTACCTATAAAATTTTTACTAATGAAGTAAAGTAAATATCTAAATTGCATTTTAATTTTTTACTAATCGAGAAAACTAAATATACAATTTCAATATCCTTACCTTTAAAATTTCATTTTAAAACATTGAAAGTTTGGTCGGTCGGTTAGTTGGTTGGTCGGTCGGTCGGTACCTATTGTTTTTACTTAATTACCCTTACTTAATTATAAATAAAATTTCTCCTAATAACTAATCAATTTATGTTTTCAAGTAAAACATATTAAAATAATCAATTTCCTTCTAAAATACGTTACATTTTCTATTTTTTTAGCTAAAATCTCTTTTTTCCAATTAAATGACGCCTTTACTTAATTATAAATAAACAATTTCCCAATAACTAATCAATTTTTTTTTCAAGTTATTAAAATAATCAATTTTTTTTAAAAAAAATGTTACCTTTTTTATTTCCTTTAGCTAAAATCTATAGTTTTCCAGTTATATGGCGCCGGTCGATTGGTTGGTTGGTTGGTCGGTACCTATTGTTTTTACTTAATTACCCTTACTTAAATATAAATAAAATTTCTCCTAATAACTAATCAATTTCTGTTTTTAAGTAAAACATATTAAAATAATCAATTTCTCTAAATTGCATTTTAAATTTTTACTAATCGAGAAAACTAAATATACAACTCAATTGCATTTTAAATTTTATTAATAGTGGAAATTAAATATCACTAACAAAATATAATAAAAATTTGTATGCAACGAATAATATCCGTTAGATTTTTAGTTAAAAATTTGAACTTCATTACACAGGAAAATTACAGCTTTTATCCTTTATGTTTTTAATCTTCTTTATTTCTTTGATGTCCCTTTTTGTCATTACACAATATTTGGAGCGACCCAATTTAGATTGGATCGACCCAAATCTCCTTTATTAATCAATTTCCTTTTTCAGGTTAAACATATTATCTTTTCTATTTTTCAATAACTAAATAATTTACTTCTTTGGTAAAATACAATATCTTTTACATTTTATCTAACTAAAATTTCTCCATTTTTTAAAACTACGATCAATTTTGTATAATAAGATAACATAATTATATTATAATTAGTATTAAATAATTAATTACCTTTTTGAGCCAAAATACGTTACCTTTTCTCTTTTCTCTAACTAAAATCTCTCTTTTTCCAATTGTATCATGGACGGTTACCTTTTTCAAACACGTTACCTTTTTTCCCTTCTATTACGAAAATATCTCTTTTTCCAATTATATCACGGGCGATTCGATTTAATAAAAAAAATAATAAAAATATTATAGTACTAATAATTAACTAATTACCTTTTCAACTAAAACGTATCATCTTTTATATTTTTTCTAATTAAATTCCTTTTTTTCTAAAAATTTCAAGGGCAACATTAATTTCTCATTTTCTAAAAACTATGAGCAATTTTATTTAGTAAAATAACAGAATTAAATTATAATTACTGTAAACTAATCAATTACCTTTTTCACATAAATTACGTCATCTTTTTAATTTTCACGTTACCTTTCTATTTTTTAAAACTAAAATCTCTCTTTTTCTGATTTTATCACGGGCGGTTCTGTTTAATACAATAAACTAATAATATTATAATATTCATAATTAACCGATTGCATTATTTATCTAAAACGTATCAATTTCTATTTAATGAAATAAAATAATAATTATATAAAAACTAATAATTAGCCGATTACCATTTTCAAGTAAAACCTATAATTTTTTTTATATTTTCTAACTAAAATCGCTCATTTTCTAGAAATATCACGGATAACATTTATATAATTATTATCAAATCTCATATAAAAATTTAAGCCTCCCAACTTTATATTTTAAAAAAATTAACTTAAATTAATGAAAAATTCATATAATATTAAAAAAATTCGTGCATCGCACGGGTTTTAAGCTTGTATAATAAAAATTCGTATACAACGAATAATATCCGTTAGATTTTTAGTTAAAAATTAGAACTGTTATATACTTATATAAAGGAGAAACGAGTGGAGGTAAAGTGGTGCCGGTCAAATAGCTCGGTTCTATTTTGTTAAATTTCTCAAAATTTGGAATTAATAATTCAAATGATTAAAAAAAATCTCAATTCCATTTTAAAACTTTACTAATAGAGGAAACTAAATATATAGTTTCATTATTTTTTACCTATAAAATTTTTACTAATGAAGTAAAGTAAATATCTAAATTGCATTTTAATTTTTTACTAATCAAGGAAACTAAATATACAATTTCAATATCCTTACCTTTAAAATTTCATTTTAAAACATTGAAAGTTTGGTCGGTCGGTTAGTTGGTTGGTCGGTCGATCGGTACCTATTGTTTTTACTTAATTACCCTTACTTAATTATAAATAAAATTTCTCCTAATAACTAATCAATTTATGTTTTCAAGTAAAACATATTAAAATAATCAATTTCCTTCTAAAATACGTTACATTTTCTATTTTTTTTAGCTAAAATCTCTTTTTTTCCAATTAAATGACGCCTTTACTTAATTATAAATAAACAATTTCACAATAACTAATCAATTTTTTTTTTCAAGTTATTAAAATAATCAATTTTTTTTTAAAAAAATGTTACCTTTTCTATTTCCTTTAGCTAAAATCTATAGTTTTCCAGTTATATGGCGCCGGTCGATTGGTTCGTTGGTTGGTCGGTACCTATTGTTTTTACTTAATTACCCTTACTTAAATATAAATAAAATTTCTCCTAATAACTAATCAATTTCTGTTTTCAAGTAAAACATATTAAAATAATCAATTTCTCTAAATTGCATTTTAAATTTTTACTAATCGAGAAAACTAAATATACAACTCAATTGCATTTTAAATTTTATTAATAGTGGAAATTAAATATCACTAACAAAATATAATAAAAATTTGTATGCAACGAATAATATCCGTTAGATTTTTAGTTAAAAATTTGAACTATTATATAAATATATAAAGGAGATCCGAGGGGATTTAAACCTCTACTATTATCCTTCATTTTTTTATTAATAATATAATTAATGATAATTAGCCGATTGCCTTTTTCAATTAAAAGATGTTTACTTATAATTGATATGATATTACCTTTTATAAATACCTAAAATATCATATCTTCCAATCAATAATTTTTTTCTCTCTAATCAGCATTTGGAGCGATCCAATTGGATCAACCCAAATCTAAACCTCTACTATTATCCTTCATTTTTTTATTAATAATATAATTAATGATAATTAGCTGATTGTCTTTTTCAATTAAAAGATGTTTACTTATAATTGATGATATTACATTTTATAAATACCTAAAATATCATATCTTCCAATCAATAATTTTTTTCTATTAATTAAAACACGTTGACTTTTAATTTAAAACATAATATTGCAATAATTAATACATACCCAAAAATATGACTTCATATCTTCTAACCACTAACAAAATATAACAAAAATTCGTATACAACGGATAATATCTGTTAGATTTTTAGTTAAAAATTAGAACTGTTAGATTCAATGATTAAATATATTACATGATTAAATTTATTTACTAATTGCATACCCAAAAATATGACATCATATCTTCTAACCACTAACAAAATATAATAAAAATTCGTATACAACGAATAATATCCGTTAGAATTTTATTTAAAATTAGAACTGTTAGATCTAATGATTAAATATGTTACATGATTAAATTTATTTACTAAAATTTCTAGGTTCGAATTCTATCAACGATACTATTATCCTTCATTTTCTTAATCTTCTTTATTTCTTTGATGCCCCTTTTTACCATTACACAACATTTGGAGCGACCCAAATTAGATTGGATCGACCCAAATCTAAACATATATTATTTTTTGTCATTACACAACATTTGGAGTAACCCAATTGGATCGACCAAAATCTAAACCTCTACTATAGTATTATCCTTTATTTATTTTTTTATCTTTCTTTATTTCTTTGATTCTCCGTTTTGTCATTACTCAAATCTATCTCTGTCATTTTTCACCTTGGAGTCCATTCCGCTCAAATCTTCACACTGCTGGATTTTGATGCATGTTTGCACTTTTCAGATTTGAAAGCTGGGTTTTCCACCAAATTAACATCTCAACCCCCTGAAGTAGGGTTAAGGTATGTGTACTAGACCTCTGTACGGGTCATATATGTTTGGTTCAAGTTTTCAGTTTGGCCATAAGAGTTAAGTTTTTATTGATTTCAAAATATTAAAAATTAGACAGGATAATATTTTTTTGGTTTTGATTTTGGTTTAGAATTTAAGAATTAAAGTTTTAATGAATTACCCGATGTTATAATAATATACAGGACACCAGAAAGGTACCTTTAAAATATTTGCTTGGCCTTTCAATTTTTTATTTTACATGTCGTAATAACAAAGGTAGTTGGAAAGATTACCAGTTAATAACATTGACACAGTACGAACCATGTTATTTGTAAATAATCTTGGGACTCAGTTTGATACTTATAGACATTATTTTGTTTTCAAGCAAGTTTATGTTCTTTATGAATTTGTTCAACTTAATGTTCATGGGGTAGACATGCTACGTACCAGAAGGTCTTATGGAATAGCATACATTTTATCGGATGTCTCCGAAGGGACTATGGAATAGCATACTTAGAAGCTCAGACCCACGTCACAAGCCTCACCCTCTGGGTCAGGTAACATTGCTCTTATTTATGGTCTAAATATCTTCTTTACTCGCGTTCAATTTCACTTCATATATGATCTCATATTTAGCACTTTCACTTGAGCTCCATATTAAAATATAAAAGCACTAACTTTTTCCTTTTTCAGTTTAGTTGGCTTTTTGAGAGAGAATAAGTAATGGAAAATGTGATTGTTATAATTTGTAATCATACATTATTTGAAGATAAAAGTGAATATGTGAGCTTCTTGCGGAGACCTGTGTTTTTGGTAAACAGTATTATCCTTCATTTTTTTAATCTTCTTTATTTATTTAATGCCCCTTTTTGTCATTACACAGCATTTGGAGCAACCCAATTTAGATTGGAACAAAAAATTCTAATATGATATTGTACTTATTTTCAGTAACGTTGTAGTACTACGATTGTACCTCCAGCAAAATAAGTAGTTTAAAAATATATTCAAATTCAAATTATTATATTCATTTCAATAAGAACATACTTTTAATATAATAAAGTCAGCCATGGTGAAAGACCTTAATTTGAACATAAACAATAAATCTACTAGAATATTTATCTGATATTTTGGCTTGCTTATTTAATTGTATAATTTACTTATTTTTAATAAAAGAATCTATATTAATAATATATATACACTGTTTTTTCATACATGAATTTACTAATACAGTTTAATGGTCACGCTCTGGTGAGAATGAGAACAGTGGGAACACACATATTCAGTACATTTCAAGCTATTTTAAAGGGCCCCTCTAGGGGTATCTTCACAAAAAAAAGTCATAAAATTCTACCCTCTATCCATTCATAAAAAAATTAACAAAAAAATTAAAATGAGAACAGTGAGAACACACATATTCGCTACATTTCAAACTATTTTAAAGGGCCCCGCTAGGGGCATCTTCACATAAAAGTCTTATAATTCTACCCTCTATCCATTCATAAAAAAATTTAACAAAAAAAAATTAAAAATTGCTTGAAATGTGATCTCATTGTTCTCCAACATTTACACATTATATTAACTATGAGGTCTCGTAGTTAATATAACATGTTCTTGATATTATATGAGGTTTAATGTTTTGGAGCCATTTAATGTTTTGGAGTCATTGGGGGTGAAGGAATTATCATTTCCGCATTTGAATAATGAAGACAATTTATTATTGTTTTCAATTAGAGAACAATATTTGTAAAAATATTTATTATTTTTATTACCGATTTTGATGGATTAAATAAATTTTCAACATTGTTAAAATAGAATTTTATGCTACTTTTTTATATAAATTTTAGCATATCATTATTTTATTAAATACTTATATAATTGTATATAATATCTTGCTAAGAATTGATTATTTATATAATTGCATACAATATCTTTTTAAAAATCAATCAAATTTGTTAAATTTTTTGTATTGTCAATTTAAATTAAGTAAGATGTTTTAAGAAATCAATCAAATTTGTTAAATTTTTGGTATTATCATTTTAAATTAAATAAGAAGCCGTGTACGAAGTACGGGCAAAATGCTAGTTTTTAAAATTGATCTTATCCATAATTTTGGTAACAATAAGGACTGTTGGATCTTAACATAGATAGAGAACCGTCATATCTAATATTAAAAAGTGTATTTGATTTTTATTAGAATCTATACTATATTATAATCAGAAAAGGGGTATAATTTGTAGTTTGATTATCCTCTCATTTTCGGTTATCCCTCATCCACAACCGTTAGATTTTCAACTCAAATAGATCATGATCGTTAAATAGAACAATACTAAAAATTATGGTATACAGAGGACTAAGGTTCGATTCCCATCAACAACATATTAATTTATATTTTAAACTAAAAAATTATTATATACAGAGATTTAAGATTCGAATTCTTCCAATATCATATTAAAATTAATATTTATAATATTACACTACACTATAAATAAATTAAAATAAATAATTAAAAGTACCGTGCTTTGCACGGGCTATAAGCTAGTTATATTTAAATACTAAAAAGTGCAATTTAATAATTTAAACCATATATAAGTAAATTTTCCAAATTGAGTTCTTTTGTCTAAAAAAATAGAGTATAATCCTTAATGTGAAAATTCGTACCTTTCTTTTTTCTTAAATTTTGGAATAATTTCAATTGGATAATAGTTAAACCATACTAAATTAATGATTATTTTTCAAATTTCGTGTGAAATATAAAATCGTTCAGATATGATTTTAAAATTAATGAGTATTTTAAAAAAAATCATGTACTCCTTTAATTTTATTTAAATCTTTAATTTGATCTAGCCTAGACTTGTCCGACTTGTCATAGGGCTCATGGACTGGTGATTCGATGGAATGAGTTTTGTTTTTTCTCACATAGTTTAAAGATATTCCTATTTTGATTATAATTTGAAGTGTATTTAACTTTAGTAGTAATCTCTTATGATTGTTATTAATTAATTGTAATATGATTTTTTTAATTTTTAGTAATGTTTTTTGATTAAAAAAATATGTATTTATGGATATGTTAAATAAAATCAACATTATATTTAAATTAGAAGTGTTAACTAATCATGGTTAATAAAGTATGGTGAGAATGTAAATAAGGAAAATTCTTAATATTACATGATTGGTCTAAAATTTAGGAGTTAGCTCTAATTATTTTAAAATAATTCATAGTAGATTACTCATGATCTGGCCTGGTCGACCAATCATGATATTGAAGTATGGACCTTTTCTCGAAAAACTTTGGATCCCGAGAACTCGAGAAGAGTTGAAGATGGCAAAGGATGTTATAAATAGTTTTGAAAATAAAAAAGACTTTGCAAATATAACATTTTTTTAAGTAATATGTTAACTTTTTTTCTATTTTCCATCGTTTTTGGCTAATTATTTGCATAGTTCAATAAAAACTTGCATTATTGAGATTTTCCATTTGAACTTTTGTATTAATCTGTTGTGATGTGATAATTATATATTTTATATAATAGTTTTAAAATTAAATTTGAAAAAAATTATTTATGCACCTATTCAATTTAAATACACAATCAAAAATACTTATTTCCGGAAAAAACTCAATTCAAAGATACTGCATCTATGATTAAACGTGTAATAGTAATGCGAGGGTATTTTGATTAGACATGACAATTCGTTCGTTTCGTATATTTTCGTGTCGTGTACTTTCGTGTTTTGTGTACGTAATGCCAAATCCAAAACTAACCCGTTAAGGATTCGTTTCGTGTTCGTGTACCTTCATTTCGTGTATGTTTCGTATAATTTTTGAATAAAAATAAAAATATTTAAATATTAATTTTTTACTAATCGAGTCTTAAATCAATATATCATAAGGAATGAAGTGTGCTTAAGTCTTGTGAAACTATAATTTGAAACTATTTTGCATTTATTTTATGTAAAAATTATATATATAATATCATTTTAAATATGTATTCATATAATTTTAATAAAATTATTTAAATATTTATTTATTTCGTGTATTTTCGTTTCATGTCGTGTATCCAAGGGTAAATTCAAAACCGACACTAAATTCATCCGTGTAATTTCGTGTTCGTGTATCGCAAAGATTAACCCAAATCCGTAATTTTCGTGTCGTCTTCGTGTCGTGTACGAAATTGCGGACTCTAATTTTGATTCAATTATTGATATTGGATGTGCACCTACAATTATAATTGTAGGATGAGTATGTATCAGTTCCCTAATCTTTTACTTAAATGCGAATGAGAATTTTTTGTCATATCTTAGTAACTTAGGGCTTATTTGGCAAATATTTTCTAAGCCAGCTAACGATTTATAAGAGCATGGCTATGCATAATGGTTGATTAAAAAAAATTAAATTAAAAAATAATTAAATTTTTATATAAGGATAGCAATGGATATAGTTGTGAGAATAAAGTTACTGAGATAATTTCAGGGAACTTACCTAAGATGTAAGTGTTTTTTAATATAAAATAGTACGAACATTTTTGTAAATGTATATAATATTTTGTAATTACAATAATACCCTCATATATTTATATGGGAGATTTTTTTAAGCTCGGGAAATTTAGGTGAGTTAACCTCAGGAAAACTAATCTTTATAGTTATAATGAAAGTTGTGTATATTTTTGTTAAAGGATTAAGTTGGTTCAACAAATATAGTTAATCAAGTATGATTGTCTATAATTTTTGTTAAGGGCAATTATGTATTAGAGTGAATTTTTTTATATATATAATCTCTATTTCATGTCACTTAATATGCCAATTAGGATAATATTGCTAAGGACTCTTTTCCATTAGAGATGCTTTAAGTCCATAAGAATTTATAAGGGGTGTTTACCAACTCAACTTATTAAGTTAACTTATAATTTATAGAGTTGATGATCGAGTGTGTAATGGAGGGATGGGTGCTCGTATATGGAACAAACCAGAAGCTGGATGGGTGAAAGTAAATACTGATGCAGCCGTGTTCCAGGATGGGAGTGTAGGTATTGGAGCAGTTATCAAAAATGCTCGTGGAGAGTTTGTGGCAGCTAGATGCAGGAGAATAAAGGGTGCATGGAATCCCAGGGAAGCGGAAGCTATAGGATTGAAGGAGGCCTTGTCGTGGACTATGGCGCAAGGGTATCAGCAATGTGTGTTACGTTTGAAACGAATTCTCATGTTCTTGCTTTGGCTTGCAATGGTCGCTCAGGGAGAGCGTTCTTTAGTACTATAGTTGGTGATTGTCTCTATTTGTTAAAGCACATAAATCTGATGCTAGTTGAATTTGTTTACCGATCTGCGAATAAGGTGGCTCACGTGCTAGCACAAGCCTCATATTCTATGTCAGATGTAGGGGAGTGGGTTAATATTCCTCCTCGTTTTATTTCTCATGTACTGGAGATGGATTTGATTATTTGAATACAATTATATCTTTTATTCAAAAAAAAAACTTATAATTTATAGA
This sequence comes from Kitagawia praeruptora, assembly GCA_037693485.1. Taxonomy (NCBI): domain Eukaryota; kingdom Viridiplantae; phylum Streptophyta; class Magnoliopsida; order Apiales; family Apiaceae; genus Kitagawia; species Kitagawia praeruptora. The sequence continues at coordinate 104,417,387 of CM075350.1, forward strand.
AAATAAAGTTCCTGAGATTACCTTAGGAACTTACATGAGATACAAATGCTTTTTAATATAAAATAGTAATGACATTTTTGTAAATATATATAATATTTTGTAATTACAATAACACCCTCGTGTATTTATATAAGAGATTTTTTTAACCTCGGGAAATTTTAGTAAGCTAACCTCAGTAAAACTAATCTCTAACTACATTTGTTAAGCTAACCTCAGTAAAACTAATCACTGCAGCCTCTGCAGCATGCCACGTCAGCAGTGGGGCCCACGTACCACGTCAGCAGTGAAAGAGTTTGTCCTAAATCCAATCATGTATGATGAGTTAGGAGAACTTTCTTGTACTCTTATTTGATTGCATTAATATTAATAAAAGACTTATTTGTTTTTATTACGGGCTTTATCTATTTAAAGTATCTTAAATAAGATATTCCATAGTTTAGAGTAAAGCTTCTAGAATTATAATGAGATTGTAATAGTGAGATCTAGAAGATGATAACTCTAGACTTAAACAGTTCCCGATCATAGGATAACTAATTGGAAGTTAGTGAATCCGCAAAGATTGGTACATACTATGCTTGCTCCTTTCAGGAGGATGTCTGTTCTCATAGGCATTTGTGTGGTGACACTATAGCTAGTATGTAGGTGCTTATTAGGGAATAAGTTCACTGAACATGACTCGATAAGTTGAACAACTAATGGAGTTTACTCACGTGTCGATAGTTGTTCACTGGGTGATAGTTGTACAAGTGTCCTTAGACTTGAGATCGTTAGAGTAATCTTGTATATAATGAACTATGCTTTGGTTTAGTCCTTAGTCTCAAGGACATCCATTAGGTCTATTCTGGGCATAGGGATTTGTGTATGGAGATAGTTAACGGTCAATAAAGGATCTACCCCTTCCAGTAAAGAAGTGAATATCCTATGTTATTCTTAGTATGCGAGTTCTGGAATCTCTGGCCAGAGTGTATGAAATTAGAAAGAAGTTTCTAATTTGCATTAATATGAACTTTGCATTATGAATAAGAAATCATATGATTAAATTTGATAGGCTTGACACGAGTTCCATGCCTTGTATTTAATCGGGATATTGTAGGGTAGAAGGAATTGATTGTACGGTAACTAGCACTGACAGGTTCTTGGTATTCTAAGCAGTGAATTCATATCATCCGGATAGTCGCGATATGTTGAGAAGCATCACTCACGATGTAGAATAAATATAATTAATCAGTTAATTATATTTAATGAATTTTAGAATTCATATAAATAATAAATAAAAAGTTTATTATTATTTATTTCTACTACCGGCTTAATTTGAACCTACAGGGTCACACCATAAAAAGATTAATTTATTGATGAAGGTATTTTGAGAGAGCAAGTTGTTTTAATAATGATTAAAATTGTTTTAATTATTATTTAACATTTTATAAGATAAAGTGTGGGATTTATATATTAATATATATTGATATATTAATTATACTAAAACCTACTTGTGCCCTATAAATAGAAAGAGATGAGAGGTGTTTAGTATGCAAAAGTGGTTTTGTGAAAACCTAGTTTCCACCTCTCTTCTTCTTCATCTCTCTCTCTCAAAAGAACAAGACACCATTTTATAAAAGCTTAGTTTTATAAAAGGCTTCGTCGAAGAATTAATCTTGGTGGATACCGGTAGAGTGCTTCACACTCTGAGGAGCAACTGCTAGCAACCATCTAGACACCATCTTCGAATTTTCAAGGTAAGGTTTCGATTCCTCCGGTTTATTCATTTTTATATGCTTTTCTATATGCACGATACATGGTTTTTACGGAATAATTGTTATACCGCGCTTCCGCTCGTCCGTAAATTCCTTCAATGGCATCAGAGCTAGGTTCTTGCATATAGAGATTCATATAAAAATATCAGATTTTTTTATGCATGTATGGATTTATTATGATTTTTGCAAGATTATTTAGATTTAATTATGAATTAATTCGAAATAATTTTTGCATGAAGTTTTGACCATTGATCTGGGTTCTATAAGTGTTATGGATCATCTAGATATTTTTTTCATAATTTTTTGATGTGTAGATTATTTGTTATGAATTTTCTAAAATGGTTTTAATTAAAATTCATAAAATAATTATGCATGTGAATATTATGAAATTAAAATTGTACAAGGACCCATAAGCCACCTGGTAATTTTTGCTGCTGTTGATTTTCAGAAATCATGTTATTTTAATTTTTTATTAATTTATTAATTAAATGTTAATTAATTTATTGATATAAAAATTAAAATAATAATAATAATAAAGGTTATTAATTATTCTGCAATAAAGTAGTGTGGTTTCAGTTTTGTTCATGAATAATGGCAACAGTTACAAAAACAAGTACAACAGACGTCTGATAAACCAACGGTCACAAAAAAATTCTGCTGCACGCTGCTCCTCGCGCGTGGAGCGCAAACGCGGGGGAAGGGGGTAACGCATTCTCGAAATGCGTTACATACCTGTTGCGCATTTGGCGCATGCGTTACAGTTCTAAATTGTGTTTAATTTTTGTAACGCATTCATTAAATGCGTTACAGCCCTTCTGTCTCATTAAATTTGATTTTTTTTGGGAGTTTCGTAACTCCGTTTTGGGCGTGCAATATATCGTTGGAATCGTATTTCCGATACGGATCTAATGGAGTGGTCAAATATTTTTTATATAATATTTTTGAAATATTTATATTACCGGAAGTGTTTTAAAGCATATTTTAATTGTTTTAAATTGCTTTTAAATGCTATGATAAATCCATACATCATTATATCAATGTGTGACATGATATTGATTGCATGCCTACTTGTTTATTTAATTTTATATATGAGATATATGCCTAAGTTTACCATGCGATGATAGATCTAGGTGAACTTAAATCAACATAAGGCGTGCGCTAGAAAATCTAGAAATAGGAATCGTTTCTTGCCTTAATAATAATATTATGAATACAATCATGAGATTTTTGTGTTTTTGAAACACGTAATTAAATATGAATTTTCAATATTGAGAGAAAGGATGATTCTGTCAAAAACAGATTTTGATCTGTAAGAAAGGGGTATTAAGTGACGCCTCTTGACAATGCTCCCCCCGATCTGGGAATCATCCTATTATCTATTATTGATTTGAAATATTTAATTGAAGAAAAGAATCTCTTTATAATATGATTATGATCGTTAAATAATATTAGTTAATTAATAATGGCTGATAATTATTTATTTATGAAATAAATAATTAGTTAGCAATTTTATTAATTGATTAAATGAGATTTAATTTATTATAAAATAATTAAGATATGATCTTAATATTATTAATTATTTATTTAATTTATGAAATTATATTAAGGGAGAGATTAATTTTCTAAAGAGTTTAGAAATAGAATTAATAATTAAAAGAGTTTTAATTATTGGTTTATAACAAAGAAGATGAGATCTATGTATTATATATGTCAAGTTGTAATCGGCCATAGGCACAAAAAGTTTTGTGTCGGTTATGGTCTTCCAACATGACAGAAAGTATTTCTTGTTTTCGGTGCATTGTCGTTTCGTGCTACAGCCGGGGACTTTGTTACCGATCAACATGAAAATACTTGTCTGTTACATTAGATGTGTACAAAATTAGATTTTAGTGGTCGTTACGTGCTACAGCCGTGGGCTATTGGAATCTAATTTAATTGTACAAAATGTTGGATTTGACTTGACTAATAATATTGAGATTTTTTGTGTTTTTGTTATAGATTTAGATTATCTATTAAACTTAAAACACGTTAGACTTATAGGTTTATACGAAAATGTTTCGTGACCTTAAAAAAAAAAAAACCTCTTTTATAAATATCAAGTAGTAATTGGCCAATGACACAACGGGCTTGTGTCGGTCATAGCCTTCCAACATGGTAGAAAGTAGTTCTCATTTTTGAATCACTGTCGTTTCGTGCCACAGCCGAGGGCTTTGATTTCGAAATTAGAAATACTTGTCTATTACATAGAGATGTGTACAATGAATTAGAATCTAATGGTCGTTACGTGCTACAGCCGTGGGCTGTTGGAGACTGATTCAATTGTACGAAATGTTGGGTTAGACTTGACTTAGAATATTGAGTTTGTCGTGCCACAGCCGTGACTCAATTATTCAAGAGGCTAAAGTTTTATTAGGGAATAACATGAGATGTAATTGACAAGAGTTGTCTGCCTATTGAACATCACATGGCGTTTCGTGCCACAGCCGGGGTTGTGTGATGGAATGTAGGATCCCTATTCCCACTAGCATTTTGAATGCTTATTTATTCACTTAGGGGGTTGTATAAATTAGATAAACTAGTGGGAGCCACTTATGAATAAAGACCCGATTCATATAGTGTTTTAATAATGAAATTGAATATTTGCTAAGTGTTGTTATGTGTATATCATTTGCAGACTTAATATATATAGATATATACACTAGGTCTTCTGCACAATCACTCCGTAGCATAGTAGATGCTCACATATTGACTGATCCCAACTATGCTGACTGGCTTCGAAGCTTGAGAAAAGTTCTCAAGGGCTAAGAAGCTGGGATATGCTGTTTGTTTTCACTGTAACAAGGTGAGGCACTGGAAGAGGAACTGTAAGGTTTACCTTGCAGAACTGAAGGTGAAGAAGGCTAGTGAGACTACCGCTTCTAATTCAGATATGTTTATGATTGAAGTAAACATGTCACTAAATCAACTTCTACTTAGGTATTAGATACTACTTGTGGTTCTCACATTTGCAATTCGTTGCGAGGACTAAGGAGAAGTAGGGCTCTTGGGGAAGAGAAGGCGATTCTATGGATGGGCAATGGAGCAAGAGTTGCTGCCATAACTGTAGGGTCATTTGATTTACATATGCCTACAGGCAAGACTATTATTTTAAATAACTGTTATTTTGGTTCCCTCGATTGTGAGGAATATTATTTCTATTCTAATGTTAGACTTGGATGGATTTTCATTTATTATTCAGAATATTAAACATCCAATCCTCAGAGATAATGTTCTTTATGGTAGTGGAACTTTAAATAATGGTCTGTATGTATGTGACATAGAATATGTTTTACTTCATATTAAAAAAAAAGAAAAAAAAGGATGATGAAAATCCTACCTACTTATGGCACTACAGACTTGGTCATATTAGTGAAAATAGACTTCGGACATTGCAGAACGGAAGGTTACTGGAACCCTTTGATTTTGAATCATATCCTACATGCATGTCTTGTCTATTGGGTAAAATGACCAAATCTCCATTTAGTGGACATGGAGAGAGCGCTAGAGAGTTGCTGGTATTGGTACACATAGATGTATGTGGACAAATGTCTACGCAAGCCATGGCAGGATTTTAATACTTCGTGACTTTCATAGATAATTGATCTAGATTTAGATATATGTATTTGATGAAATACAAATCTGAAGCCTTTGAAAAGTTCAAAGAATACAGTTATGAAGTAGAGAAATAAACCAAACATAGTATTAGAGCTCTTCGATCAGATCGAGGAGATGAATACTTGAGTGGTGTGTTTCTAGATTATCTCAAAGAAAATAGTATAGTCTCCCAGTGGACTCATCCGGACACTCCATAGTTGAGTGGAGTATCTGAAAGGAGAAATTGAACTTTGTTAGACATGGTTCGATCCACGATGAGCTATGCAGATCTTCCAGTATCACTTTAGGGTTATGAATTGGAAACCTCGGCATATTTACTGAATAAGGTGCTTTCCAAATCTGTTCCTCAAACTCCATATGAGATATAGAAAGAAAGGAAACCGAGTCTTAAACACGTTAAGATTTGGGGATATCCAGCTTATGTCAAGAAAGTTGACCATGATAAGCAGGAATCTCGATCCGTAAAATGTAGGTTTGTGGGATATCCTAAAGAGATTTTAGGGTATTACTGTTACACCGATCATAGGGTGTTTCTCTCCAGACATGCTACCTTCTTAGAAAAATAGTTTATCCTTGAAGGGAACAGTGGGAGCAAGATTGAACTTAAAGAAGTTCATGAAACACAAACTACTACGGTTCAAAAGGAAACTCCTGTTCAAACTAAACAACCTTATGTGACATAGTGTTGACTCTGAGAAATGGCAGAGTGCCATGAAATTCGAAATGGATTCTATGTATGCCAACCAAGTATGGACCTTGGTTGAAGCACCTGAGGATGTTAGACTTATTGGGTGCTAAAGGGTATACAAGAGAAAGATTGGAGTAGATGGCTAGGTGGAGACCTACAAGGCTAGGCTCATGGCAAAATGATTCAGACAAAGGCAAAGGATTGACTTTGATGAAACTTTTTGCATGTAGCCCTACTCAAATCAATTCGGATTTTGCTTGCGATCCATATATGGATTGAAGCAAGCTTCTCGTAGATGGAACATCCATTTTGATGAGACAATCAAAGAGTTTGATTTTATCAAAAACATAGATGAACCATGTGTTTACAAGAAGGTTAGTGGGAGCGCGGTAACATTTCTTGTGTTGTATGTGGATGACATACTTCTTATAGGAAATGACATACCGAAGCTGCAATCAGTCAAAGTGTGGCTATCGAAGAACTTCACTATGAAGGACTTGGGAAAGACATCCTAGATTCTCGGTATGAAGATCTATAGAGATAGATCGAGAAGAATTATAGGTCTTACCCAAGGTACATACATCGAGAAAGTGCTTAAAAGGTTTAGCATGAAAAACTCCAAGAGAGGTCTCATATCGATGAGCCATGGAGTATCCCTTTCCGAGAAGATGTCTCATGAGACACGTGAGGAAAGAGAGCGTATGAGTAAGATTCCTTATGCTTCGATAATAGGATCTATCATGTACGCGATGTTATGTACTAGGCCTGATGTTGCTTATTCAATTAGTGTGACGAGCAGATATCAGTCTGATCCAGGTGAAGACCACTGGAAAGCAGTGAAGAACATCCTTAAGTACTTGCGAAGGACTAAGGATATTTTTCTTGTTTTTGGTGGATCTGAGTTGAAAATAGAGGGTTATACTGACTCTAGTTTTCAATCAGAAAGTGATGATAGCAAATCCATGTCAGGGTACGTGTTTACTCTTAATGGTGGTGCGATTAGTTGGAAGAGTTCCAAACAGCCTACAACGGCTGACTCAACAGCGGAAGCAGAGTTTATAGATGCAAGTGACGCTACAAAACTGTTTTTGTGGTGCTTTCTTTTGATTAGGGAAATCATTGAAAGTAGAGATGTCAACATTGAGAGAGTTGACACACATAACAACATAGCAGACCTACTCATTAAGCCGTTATCTCAGATTCACTTCGATCGTCATAATAAGTGAATAGGTATTAGATACCAGAGTGATTGGCTTTAGTACAAGTGGGAGATTGAAAGAGTTTGTCCTAAATCCAATCATGTATGATGAGTTAGGAGAACTTTCTTGTACTCTTATTTGATTGCATTAATATTAATAAAAGACTTATTTGTTTTTATTACGGGCTTTATCTATTTAAAGTGTCTTAAATAAGATATTCCATAGTTTAGAGTAAAGCTTCTAGAATTATAATGAGATTGTAATAGTGAGATCTAGAAGATGATAACTCTAGACTTAAACAGTTCCCGATCATAGGATAACTAATTGGAAGTTAGTGAATCCGCAAAGATTGGTACATACTATGCTTGCTCCTTTCAGGAGGATGTCTGTTCTCATAGGCATTTGTGTGGTGACACTATAGCTAGTATGTAGGTGCTTATTAGGGAATAAGTTCACTGAACATGACTCGATAAGTTGAACAACTAATGGAGTTTACTCACGTGTCGATAGTTGTTCACTGGGTGATAGTTGTACAAGTGTCCTTAGACTTGAGATCGTTAGAGTAATCTTGTATATAATGAACTATGCTTTGGTTTAGTCCTTAGTCTCAAGGACATCCATTAGGTCTATTCTGGGCATAGGGATTTGTGTATGGAGATAGTTAACGGTCAATAAAGGATCTACCCCTTCCAGTAAAGAAGTGAATATCCTATGTTATTCTTAGTATGCGAGTTCTGGAATCTCTGGCCAGAGTGTATGAAATTAGAAAGAAGTTTCTAATTTGCATTAATATGAACTTTGCATTATGAATAAGAAATCATATGATTAAATTTTATAGGCTTGACACGAGTTCCATGCCTTGTATTTAATCGGGATATTGTAGGGTAGAAGGAATTGATTGTACGGTAACTAGCACTGACAGGTTCTTGGTATTCTAAGCAGTGAATTCATATTATCCGGATAGTCGCGATATGTTGAGAAGCATCACTCACGATGTAGAATAAATATAATTAATCAGTTAATTATATTTAATGAATTTTAGAATTCATATAAATAATAAATAAAAAGTTTATTATTATTTATTTCTACTACCGGCTTAATTTGAACCTACAGGGTCACACCATAAAAAGATTAATTTATTGATGAAGGTATTTTGAGAGAGCAAGTTGTTTTAATAATGATTAAAATTGTTTTAATTATTATTTAACATTTTATAAGATAAAGTGTGGGATTTATATATTAATATATATTGATATATTAATTATACTAAAACCTACTTGTGCCCTATAAATAGAAAGAGATGAGAGGTGTTTAGTATGCAAAAGTGGTTTTGTGAAAACCTAGTTTCCACCTCTCTTCTTCTTCATCTCTCTCTCTCAAAAGAACAAGACACCATTTTATAAAAGCTTAGTTTTATAAAAGGCTTCGTCGAAGAATTAATCTTGGTGGATACCGGTAGAGTGCTTCACACTCTGAGGAGCAACTGCTAGCAACCATCAAAACCATAGATTATAAAGCTTCGATTTTTCAAGGTATGGTTACGATTCCTCCGCTATTTCATTTTATATGATTTTCTATATGCACGATACATGGTTTTTACGGAAATAATTGTTATACCGTGCTTCCGCTCGTCCGTAAATTCCTTCAAGCAGTGGGGCCCAAAACTATGTAATGCAACACTTTAATTAGCTTTTTAAAACACTAGTATCTTATTAAAGACAACACTATATTTACTTATGCAACACTACCATGTTCTTAAAATGCAACACTAAAATATCAAATGCAATACTGTAATTAAAATTTCTTCAATATATAGTTACATACATAAAGAAACCCATCCAAAACATTCAAAATACATTCAAACCATCCTACTAGCCATTCAAATAGTTTACATCTCATCCACACCATACATCCAAGTAATCCAACACAAAGTACATACGACCAATTCTATAATTAAAAAGTAAAGAATGATCAAGTTTAGATATCTAACGAAACACTTTCTAAAAGTATTGCATATGAGCATTTATGGCATAATGAGCCGTCTTGTCCAACTATGATCCCATCTCGAATTGGGGATTCGGGGAATTTTATGGGTTAGGAACGGAGAGCGGGGAATGAATTCGGGGATTGGGGTGGGGTCGGGGATTAGGAGATTCCCGCCCCGATCCCCGATTTTATTTTTAAATTATATATTTATATATGTATATAATTAAATTATTATAAGTACTTCATTAATTTATAAGTAAATTTATCCAAACACCCATATAACTTATTAGTATTTTTCTACTTATCACTTATATACGCTTATTTATTTTAAGTTAAAAACTACTTAATTTAAGATATCACAAACACACTAATCTTTATCATTTGCCTAACAAAAAAAAATCTCTATCATTTTAATTGAATTATATATATATATATATATATATATATTGTTAGGTCCGGAATAACGTAGAAGGGGGGTTGAATACGTTATTTAAAAATATTTCGATTTTTGATGTGGATATGAAATCAAAAATACTAAATCGAAATAACACAACTGTGTGGGAAATATCTTTAAATAGATAAAACCCGGAGGTTTGTTACACAATCTAATCCTATGGATCAGCTACAAAATCAAACACTCCTAAGGATAGTTTAGGCACGAGGACCTTCTACCCGACACTTCCTGAAAGCAGGCTAAGCCGGCTTTCCTACTAGATGGACTGTCTAGCAGCTTACACAGAGATGATATAAGAGAGAGAATAGAAAGTTGTGTGTTGAGGTGTATTTGAAATGAAATACAACAGGCCTATTTATAGACTTTAGAAAGTTAATATGCAGCTAAATTAACGTAATTGCTGACGTTTATTTTAAGCCGTCTGCTGCCTGTTTTTCAATCCAGCCGAATTCTTCATTTCAAAACACTTGATTTTGATTTTGACTGGGCCCCACATGTTTTTTACTTATATGCTTTTACTTTGTAAAATGAATAGTAATTTTAGTTACTATTCACATGAATAGTAATTTCAGTTACTATTCACATAAATAGTAATTTCGTATAATATTCACATGAATAGTAATTTCAGATACTATTCACATGAATAGTAATTTCAGATACTATTCACATGAATAGTAATTTTGGATACTATTCATTTTCCTCTTAATTTGACATCCTTAAATATTCAGCTTCCAACTAACTAGAGGATATCAACACTGCTCTAAACTCAATCATATCTCTTAACAGTTTTTCTGAGTTAGATACTTTGATTCCTTTGTGAAGTGTTGACGCCTAGTGCAACTGGTATGATTCACAGACGACTAACATTCACTCATGGTCTTCGTATCATGTCTTTAAGACCACTGTAATCTTTTGGCCCTTCAACTGAATCATCTGTACATCTTATTCTGTCACTGAGGCTTGATCATGTTAATGAAATTCTTTCAGCGACTTGATCCTTGTTGATGCCTGTTCTTCAACTTTCACGATCCCTGTATAGAGTTAATATTATTTATCTTTTATCCTAGTTGAGTTATATATGTCCTCTATTACATATTACATTACATTATGCTTTACAATCTCCCCCTATTTGATTGTTAGGGTTTGACAAGCAAATTCCTAGAGGATAACTCAACTGATAAATAAAAAAAAAATGAAATACAAAGATAAATAATATTAGAGTACATTCTGGATCATATATACATTTTCCAGATTTCTAAGTACAAGATAATTGTTCCTCTAGACTGAACATATCTTCAAGTTTGCCTTTGCTTTCTTTCCACATAGCACGAATATTTCAATTAGCTTTTCCTTTCCCAAAATAAAGTTAATTCTGTGTCAACAACCTTTTCCTTGCCCTTATTACGCCTAGTAGCTTCTTGATCATCCACCTTCTCCCCCTCAGTTGGGTTATCCTCCAGACTAGTAGGATGTGGAGTTGGTAAATTAGACGAAGCTGTCTTCCCCAAGGAATGAATTGCATGACTAAACTGGGATGCCATGGAACTTAATTGAACCTGGAATGCATCATGTTGAATAAGTTGCAAATTTTTGATTTCTGCAATGGACTTACAGATATTTTGCAACTCTTTCTCTATTGTTTGGACCCGTGTAAGGAGTCTGCTATATTCCTTTCTGGTTACAGGTGCATGTGGTTGAGTAGGTTGCTCACTCGTATGTTCTGCAGGTGTTTCACTCAACACTCTATATTCACTCGGTTTAGTGGTTTGGGTTACACTTACATGTTCTGTTGGTGTTTCCCTCAACTTTCCTCTAGAGCTTCCACCGATATGTGTACCTCCAAATGAAATCATCCTAGCCCCTTTTTCAGAGGTCACGGATGGTGCAATGAAAGTTCGTGAGCTTCCGTCCTCGCGTGAAGCGAGTTGCCGACCACTGGTAAAAATTGGTAAATCTCGAAAGAGATCCAGAGATTTTCCCTCTGGGAGGTTAAACTTGAATCGATTAAATGGCACAAAACCCAAGTTTCCCTCATACGTTTGTGAAGACACTTGGTTCATAAAAGAACCACCCACCAATGGATCTTTCCGTAAAATGGAAGATTCACCAGCAGTTATTGAGGTAGGTAATTCCACCTCGGATGCCTGTGAAGGCATTTGATCTTTAGAAAGATCATCAACCACTCGTATGTTCCGTGAAATGGAACTCAAGATAGTTGCTCCCGTCAATTCAATCTCATTTACATTTGCACTCATTGGATAAGAAAGAATTGTTTCACTAACAGTTGCCGTTACCTCAAGTTCATTGGGTTTACTCCGTTTAGAATGAGGTAGAGCAGCTGATGTAACTAACTCCTTATGTGGTGCTGCTGAGGCACTATCTCCCTCAATAATGTGAATAACTGGTCGTTTAAGTGACAATTGAGGTGTAGGAGTTTGTTGTGTTTGTGTTTGCATTTGTAGAATGGGCTCTTCGACCTGTGTTAGAGTCGATGGGATTTCCTGCTCTTGGTCGGGTAAGATGGCCACTGGGGGCTGTAGAAACTATATTTCCTGTGACACAATAGGGAATACAGAGGTTGGAATAGCAGGGATTGAAATATTACCTTGTCGTATACCTGCTCTCACTGGTCGTGGTAACAACAGAAGTGGGACAGTCTTTAGATATTCAGTTAGGACTGTAGGCACATCCGTATATTTCTTTTTGCTTATGTAATTAATTACATTCGTCTTCATGGAAGAACATTCCACCTTTTGACCATTTTCCAAGCGTACCCTGTCTTCATCATTCAAAAAATCATTCAATATTAACTGTAGAAACCTTGGATATAGACATTTGACATTTTGAGTCCGAACATCTCTTGTTCCCAAGCGTTTCATTTTTAAAATGATTTGACCAAGCACTATTTTTCCAAAATTAATCCTCAAATTATTGGCGACCACATACCCTATTATTTGAATAAATTCAGGTATTCGATCTTGATTTGTTCTATCTGAGGAAAAAACATGGTTAAGAGTGTGAAAGAAGAAATTCCAATAATGGGTTAGAAACGTTCTAGATAGATTACCAGTATTGAAATTGCCATCTTGGTACCTTATAAAGCGAAAGAACATTTCAATCTGTTCGGGTGTAGGATCAGAAACGAGATTTTCCATAGGAAAATGAAGAATTCGATTAACATCTCGTTCAGTGACCCTAATCGACCTACCAAATAGTCGATATGTGATTGCACACCCGTCCTGTCCAGAAGTGTTAACAGCACTGCAATATAGTTCACACAATGCATCATGGTTAAGCTGCACCTGTGTAACTAAAGCATAGCAAATTAATGAATGTTCATTCAGAAATTGTGTCCAAGCCCGAAATTGCTCATCCTGAATGGTTTCGATTTGCTGAATGGAAATAGGATTAACTTTAGCAATTAAAAAGTTTCCCTGCAATGCCATTTTCAAAACTTTGAGGAAATTCAAAAGCAAGGGTTAGTGCGTATAACAAGAATATGAAATCCGTTCTAAAAACCACCAGCTAGATTGTGAGATCTTTCCGATCAAAGCTTGAAATATTCAGCAATTGTGTGTGTATGCTCTGTATATATGAAAAATGATGATGTTAAACACAAACAAAAACTCATCATTTATAAGGTTTCAAGTATTAGTGGGTTAGGTGTAATAGTGACAGGTTATGTTTGAAAAATAACACCGCTCAATAATTTCTCACCTAACTACCTAATTAGCCGAAAAAACATCTTATCACCGAAACCTGTCGGCCGAAAAAACATCTTATCGCTGAAACCTATCAGCCTATACACATACACATATTTAATACTTCTAATTATTATGGATTTAAAAATAATCACACAGTAAATCAAGAATTAATCCACAATAATCAGATAAACTCACAATTAAATAGACATACAATTAACAAAATATCATTAATTGATATATGTCAATAAAATATTTATTTAATTATGCTACAATTAACACAATTATTTACTAAATAATTACCATAAAATATAGCATTTATAAGGATGGCAATTAATATAGAGATAACTATAATATGAGGACTGGATGCAAATAAATTCACAAGTTCTAAACATATGGACATTTAAAGTACATGTGAACTTATAACAAATTGCAGTTATTGATTATCCAAAATTAATTAGACAGATTTAACATCCCAAGTTCACCAACTAACCTGGAGAAAGTGGATTCATCCAGTGGTTTAGTAAAGATGTCTGCAATTTGTTCATCTGTGGGAACAAAATATAATACCACAGTTCCATTCATGACATGCTCTCGTAAGAAATGATACCTGATATCAATGTGCTTAGTCCTGGTGTGTTGAACTGGATTGTTGGCAATGACAATGGCACTCGTGTTGTCGCATAGAATTGGAATTTTGTCCAACATGAGTCCATAGTCCTGAAGTTGATTCCTCATCCACAGGATCTGAGCACAACAACTACATGCCGCAATGTATTCTGCTTCGGCTATTGAGGTAGATACTGAGTGTTGCTTCTTGCTGTACCAAGATACCAACCTTCTTCCTAGAAACTGACAGCTTCCAGAAGTACTTTCCCGATCAATCTTACAACCTGCGAAGTCAGAATCTGTATAGCCAATTAGGTCAAAACCTGTTCCTTTAGGGTACCAAATCCCAAGATTGGGGGTTCCCTTAAGATATCTGAAAATACGTTTAACAGCTATAAGATGTGACTCTTTAGGGTTAGCCTGGAATCTAGCACATAGACAAGTTGCGAACATAATATCTGGTCTACTAGCAGTTAAGTACAAGAGAGAGCCGATCATACCTCGATACTTCGTGATGTCAACTGACTTACCAGATTTGTCTTCATCAAGCTTGACAGCAGTTGGCATCGGGGTCTTGGCAGTAGCTGCTTCTTCCATCCCATACATCTTCAGAAGATCCTTTATGTATTTTGATTGGCAGATGAAAATACCATCAGGCTTCTGAACAACTTGAAGTCCAAGGAAGAAGGACAACTCACCCATCATGCTCATCTCGTACCTACTCTGCATTAGCTTAGCAAATCTCTTGCATAGTAAATCATTAGTAGAACCAAATATTATATCATCCACATATACTTGCACTAGAATTATATCATTTTTATGCTTTTTATGAAAGAGAGTTTTGTCGATGATACCTCTTGTAAAACCATTTTCAAGTAAGAACTTGGAGAGAGTATCATACCATGTTCGAGGGGCTTGCTTGAGACCATAGAGAGATTTAAAGACAAAGTACACAAAACCTTCAAATTCCTTGTCTTCGAACCCAGAGGGTTGTTCAACATAGACTTCTTCTTCTAGATCTCCGTTCAAAAATGCACTCTTCACATCCATCTGAAAAACCTTAAAGTTGGAGTGTGCAGCAAATGCTAAGAACATCCTGATTGCTTCAAGCCTTGCAACTGGAGCATAGGTTTCATCATAATCAATTCCCTCTTCTTGAGAGTAACCCTTTGCTACCAATCGAGCCTTGTTCCTCGTAACAATACCATTTTCATCCAGTTTATTTCTAAACACCCATCTAGTGCCAATTACAGATTTATCTTTTGGTCTTGGCACCAGCTTCCATATTTTCTACCTTTCGAACTGATTGAGTTCTTCCTGCATTGCAGTTACCCAATCTGGATCATCAAGAGCTTCTGTAACCTTTTTAGGTTCAATTTAAGATAAAAATCCTGCGAAATTGCATTCATTCTGTGTTGCTCTTCTAGTCTGTACACCCGTGTCCGGTTCACCAATGATCTGTTCAAAGGGATGTGCTCTACTCCATACCCTTTGTCTCGGCAGATTTGATCTTGATGATTCCCCAAGTTCATAATTGTGTTGAGTGTGATGACTAGTAAATCCAAAATCATTGTTTGCTCCCCCTGAGCTGTTGCTTTCAAAGTTTGATGAATCAGAGTTTAATGAATCAGCAGATGCATTCTTTGATGTTTCTTCACTTGATTGGGGTTCATTTTCATCGTTCACTTGCTCCCCCTCAACATGTGCTGCTGTCTGATCTACTGGTATAGATTGAACAATAGAGTCTGAAAGAATATCAGAATTTTGTAGATCAGCATTTATTTCTTCATTCTTAAATCTCAGCTGGTCATGTTCATCAAAATCTTCAAGTCCTGTTATCTTTTTATCATCAAAAGACACATGGATAGATTCCATGACCACTTTTGTTCTCAGATTATAGACTCTGAATGCTTTTGTCGATAGTGGATATCCAACAAAGATTTCTTCATCAGCTTTTAAATCAAATTTGGAAAGTTGTTCTGGATGAGTCTTAAGAACAAAAAATTTACATCCGAACACGTGAAAGTACTTCAGGTTCGGCTTCTTATTTTTCACCATCTCATATGGTGTTTTACCATGCTTGTTTATGAGTGTAGCATTCTGTGTGAAACAAGCAGCTTGCACAGCTTCAGCCCAGAAGTAAGTTGGCAGCTTTGCTTCATCAAGCATGGTCCTTGCAGCTTCTATGAGAGTCCTGTTCTTTCTCTCTACTACTCCATTTTGTTGTGGAGTTCCAGGTGCAGAGAATTCTTGCTTTATTCCATTTTCTTTACAAAACTCTTCCATGATTGCATTCTTGAACTCAGTGCCATTATCACTCCTTATGATTTTCACTATATGCTTAGATCCTTTGTCCAGTTGTCTGACATGCTCTGTTAAGAATGATGCAGTTTCTTCTTTCTTGTGCATGAAATACACCCATGTATATCTGGTGTATTCATCAACAATAACCAAAGCATATCTTTTCTTTCCAATAGACATTATATTTACTGGACCAAATAAATCAACATGCAATAAGTGATATGGCTCAAGAATTGAGGATTCAGTCTTACTTTTGAAAGAAGTTTTCCTTTGTTTTGCCTTCTGACATGAGTCACATAGGCCATCTGGAGTAAAAACTGATTTGGGCAATCCTCTCACAAGATCTTTCTTCACTAGCTCATTGATGCTGTTGAAATTCAGATGAGAAAGTCTCTTGTGCCAATCCCAGCTTTCTTCAATTGATGCTCTACTCAGTAGACAGATTGCAGAGCCATCAGAGTTTGTTGAAAGCTTGGCTTCATAAATGTTACCAAGCCTGTATCCCTTCAGAACAACTTTTCCTGTAGATTTGCTTACAACTTCACCGTGTTCTTCAAAGAAATCCACATGATAACCTCTGTCACAGATTTGACTCACACTTAGCAGATTATGTTTGAGTCCTGAGACTAGAGCTACAGCTTCAATGATGACATTCCCAAGTTTGATATTGCCATATCCCAGAGTCCTTCCTATGTTGCCATCTCCATAAGAAACACTTGGGCCAGCTTTCTCCACAAATTCTGATAGTAGGGCTTTATTTCCAATCATGTGTCCTGAGCATCCACTGTCCAGAACAAGGATATTTTTCATGTTACCCTGCAATCACAAAAACCACTAATGATTAGTTTTAAGAACCCAGACTTGCTTGGATCCTTTGGCCTTATTAAGTTTGTTAGCTTTTGCAGCAGAAGTCTTATCAGAGTTTGTGCTAACATTCTTTTTATCAGAATTTATACATGTAGAATCCATTTTGAATTTATTCAAAGAGGGTTTAAGTTCATAATAATCATAATACAACTTATGATACTCTTTGCATGTATAAATAGAATGCCAAATACTGCCACAGTGAAAACAAGGATTCTGTGGCTTAAACCTAACTGAACCACTCTTAACTCCTGACTTAGGAGGTATAGAGTTTATATTTTTATTCTTCCTGCAAAAAGTAGCAAGATGGTTAGGATTTCCACAGTTGTAACATTTCTTCCTAGGAGCATTGGGAATGGACATATAGTTGTTGCTTTTATTGATGCCTACCTTTCCATTTCTGTTCTTCCTAGGTTCTTTTACCTTGTTCACTCTTTTTAATTCCTTCAGCTTGTGTTTAAGCTGTTTCTGAGACATTAAACTAATATTTACTGATTTGACTTCATCCTGTTTTGGTTTGTTAGATTTTGGTACAAACCTCATATGATTAAGTTTGGGTTTTGCAGCCTTTTCAGTAAATACAGGTTTAGAGGTCTCAGCTTCTAGGTTGGCAGTTTTCTTTTTATCAGTGTAACCTAGACCTTCTTTCCAACAATCATTCTCTATGATAATCTGAGTAGTTTTCCCAGAGTTAGTCCAAGTTTTAATAATGTTTCTTTCTTTAGCAAGTTCAGATTCAAGATAAGCATGATTTTTCAATAATTCAGTTTTAACAAAAATAGCATCATCTCTCTCTTTCTGAATTTGTAACATCTGGACTAATTCTAATTCTAGATAGTCATTTCTCTTTCGAAGGTCTAGACTTTCAGATTTTATTCTTTCATTTTCTAAAGTCTGATCTCTGTAGCTAACATGCAAGTTTTTAAGAAAGAGTCTTAACTCAGATATATCAGTAGTATCAAAAGCTAGAGTAGAGTGAGGTACCTTGGTCTCAGTAGCTTCAGAGATACTATCAACATTTGCCATCAAGGCATAGTTCACCTCATCTTCAGAGTCTGAAGTGTCAGCCCAGTCCTTCTTCTTTGTGATGTAAGCTTGACCTTTATCAACTTTGGCTTTCTTGCACTCAGGTGCAAAATGTCCTTTCTCACCACAATTATAGCATGTGATCTTGGACTTGTCCACTTTCCCAGACCTGCTTTCCTTTCCCTCAGCTTTTCTGAAATTATTCTTTTCAAAATTTGAATCTCTTCGTGTGAACTTCTTTCTTTTCCCGAAGTTCTTGTAAGCCATCTTTTTGAAGCTTCTTACCATCAGGGCTGCAAGTTGTTTCATTTCAGCATCACTGCCATCATCATCATAGTCTGTGAGATTGTCAAAGTTTGAGTCATCATCAGAGTTTGATGACTCAGTATCAGACTTTGTAAAAAGAACCTTTCTATTGGATTGACTCTTTTTCACAGCAACTTCTTTAGAAGCTTTCTCTTCAGCTTTAAGAGCAACTGACTTAGACTTGCCTCCATGCCTCTTGCTTCTTTGTTCCATCTCAAGCTCATGAGTTTTGAGCATTCCATAGATTTCATCAAGAGACATGTCTTGCAGATCATAATTGTCTCTGATGGTAGTGGCCTTTAAATCCCACTTCTCAGGAAGAGCCAACAAGAATTTCAGATTGGAGTCTTCAAGATCATACTCTTTATCTACCAGTGACAGATCATTCAGCAATTTCAGGAATCTGTCATATATATCTGTTAATGACTCATCAGTATTTGAGTGAAAGTGCTCGTACTCCTGTGTGAGTATTGTTCTCCTGTTCTTTTTGATGGCTTTGGTTCCTTGACATCTGACTTCCAAAGCATCCCAAATCTCTTTAGCAATTTTGCATCCAATGACCCTGTTAGACATAACATTGTCAAGGGCGTTATGTAATAAATGCCTTACCTTGGCATCTTTGCTAATAGAGGAGATATCTTCAGGGGTGTAGTCTTTCTTCTCCTTTGGAATCGTTTTCTGTTCCTCTCCAGCAACTGCAACAGACAATTTGGTAGGCTTATGTGGACCATCATGGATTCTGTCTAAGTACTCTGCATCTGTAGCCTCCAGAAACATTTCCATCTTCACCTTCCATATGGGATATTCTGATGCCCTGAGTATTAGAACTCTGATTGATTCATATCTGCTTGTTGTTGGAGTTTATGTTTTCTCTGTCATGATTGTATAGTTTTTTGGATCTTAACTGTTGTATAATAACATAGTGGCTCTGATGCCAATTGTTAGGTCCGGAATAACGTAGAAGGGGGGTTGAATACGTTATTTAAAAATATTTCGATTTTTGATGTGGATATGAAATCAAAAATACTAAATCGAAATAACACAACTGTGTGGGAAATATCTTTAAATAGATAAAACTCGGAGGTTTGTTACACAATCTAATCCTATCGATCAGCTACAAAATCAAACACTCCTAAGGATAGTTTAGGCACGAGGACCTTCTACCCGACACTTCCTGAAAGCGGGCTAAGCCGGCTTTCCTACTAGATGGACTGTCTAGCAGCTTACACAGAGATGATATAAGAGAGAGAATAGAAAGTTGTGTGTTGAGGTGTATTTGAAATGAAATACAACATGCCTATTTATAGACTTTAGAAAGTTACTATGCAGCTAAATTAACGTAACTGCTGACGTTTATTCTGAGCCGCCTGCTGCCTGTTTTTCAATCCAGCCGAATTCTTCATTTCAAAACACTTGATTTTGATTTTAACTGGGCCCCACATGTTTTTTACTTATATGCTTTTACTTTGTAAAATGAATAGTAATTTTAGTTACTATTCACATGAATAGTAATTTCAGTTACTATTCACATGAATAGTAATTTCGGTTACTATTCACACGAATAGTAATTTCGGATACTATTCACACGAATAGTAATTTCGGATACTATTCATTTTCCTCTTAATTTGACATCCTTAAATATTCAGCTTCCAACTAACTAGAGGATATCAACACTGCTCTAAACTCAATCATATCTCTTAACAGTTTTTCTGAGTTAGATACTTTGATTCCTTTGTGAAGTGTTGACGCCTAGTGCAACTGGTCTGGTTCACAAACGACTAACATTCACTCATGGTCTTCGTATCATGTCTTTAAGACCACTGTAATCTTTTGGCCCTTCAACTGAATCATCTGTACATCTTATTCTGTCACTGAGGCTTGATCATGTTAATGAACTTCTTTCAGCGACTTGATCCTTGTTGATGCCTGTTCTTCAACTTTCACGATCCCTGTATAGAGTTAATATTATTTATCTTTTATCCTAGTTGAGTTATATATGTCCTCTATTACATATTACATTACATTATGCTTTACATATATTATATGAATTATCAAAGATAAAAAAATGTGGAATAACTATATTGTATTATAATATCCGAAACAATAAAAGTTTTGAAGCCTGTTTTTTGGTATTTCATATGTTTACTTAATTACCCTTACTAATATATTAGTAAATTTTTAACTAAATACCCTTACTTATATTTATCTATATTATTATATTAAAGTTAAAATATTGGAAGATGTATTTTATTTTTCATGTAAAGTGTGCTATCTCTTTTATTTTTTCAATAATTACCCTTACTAATATACAATAGTAATATTATAATTAATATACAATAGTAATATTATAATTAATAATATCAAATTAATTTTCTTTTCAATTAAAATACGTAACATTTTTTTATATTACATTATAATAATTGAAATATTAAAAAAAAATATCTATTTTTTTGTATTTCGTATATGACCGTGTGCATAACAACGGTTATAACTTATAACCTACTAATAAAAAAAAGTTGGAAAAATAATTAAAAGTCACATACAAATGAAAAGAAGCAAAAAATGAGAGAAAGAAATGATACTCACATGACAAGTCACAAAAGCTGGAATTGGAGAGATGCGTACAAACACTCCAATTAGAAAGATGGAGCTCGTTTTTTCACCACCCAAAATCCCAGCGTTTCTCCCGGCGGCTACTCCTACTTGCTCATCATACACCGCCAACCACAATAAGCTGCTGCCAAACACCGCCTTAACCAATCTCACAATCTCAGCGTCCCGTTTTAGAGCAACTAATTTTATCCACGGCGCCCATCCCAATTCATGGTCCGGCACTTCAAGAGCAGCCACTCCATCTCCTCCGTCACCGCCTGATCCCGATAAACCACCCCCAGGTACATACCTACGCTAAATTAATTTACTTTTTCGATCAAGTTTTATCTAGTAGTATAATGTTTTTTTTAATTTGAATTACAACTGTATTATCTAGTAGCTTCAATATATGCTCATGTTTATTTGTTTGGTTGTTAAAATTAAATAAAATTAGGGGGGGGGGGGGCAAAGAGAAAAATTGCATCTTTTGGTTGGAAGGAATGTAAGGAGGATATGTGTTAACGTGTATGGTAGTTGGAGTATATATTATTATGAGGAGTTGCGTTATTATTATGATTAGCGAAATTGGGAGAGCTTATGCATCCAATTGTGAATAAGAAGAGAACTTGTGAGAATATTTTATCATGGTAACAGGAGTTTGAGTTTGAGAAAACAAAAAACCTACGAGAGTTCGTAGGTGTGTTAAAAAGAAACCTACGAGAGATTGTGGGTGTGAAAAAAATCTACGAGAATTCGTGGATATGAGAAAAGAAAGCCCCTACAAGAGTTCTTTTCTCATTCACATTTGGAGGCATAATCCCCAAGTTTATTATAATATTACAATTGTGACAAAATTAAAGGTGGAAAAGGATGTAGATGGCAAGCGAACGGACGAACAAAAAGAAAGAGTGCATATTCTTTTGTGATTAGTTCTCTGAAGAAAATGAGTAGAAATGAGCATGAGTATTGATTGTAAATTGGCTAGAGTATATGCATTGGTTTATTTTAGTAGGAAAGCAATGGAGGGAGGATTTGAATGAATTATGAATATTATGCTAAATTCTTATTAACAAAGTAGTGCAAATTCAATTCAAAACATAACCAATTTTATTTATACGGAGTGTGAATGGAATATTTTTATACATGCTTCTTGCAGCTAATTGGTGTTAATTGTCAATTAGGTCTACAGTATTACAACTTTTGTAAGATAATGAAGATTCATATAGGGCAAAGTGCCTGTTGAGTCGAAACACCCCCCCCCCCCACCAAAATAAAGAAAATACCATAAAATCTACAATAAATTTCTGGACTGCTATTGGAGTAAGATTCAAAACAAAATTTGTAACACACCACTACACCAGTCACACATCGAGGCAATTTGCACCAACAAATCATGATGTTTAATGAGCTTTAAATTTGACTAATATTTTGTTGTATTAATTATTTGTTAGAAAAATGTATTTCATTGCTATCTGTGTCACTCGTTAAATCTGAAAGGGGTCAGTAAACACAAAAAAGAGGCGCTTTAAAACTACTTAGAAGAGGAAATCTACGTGTAAATAGCTTAAGGTACATGTTGAAAAAGGCTATGTTTTTTTCTCACCAAGTAAAAAGGCTATGTTTTATAACTATATTCCTAGTCGTACAGAGTTTCTTTCTAAACAACGTGTAACCCATATTCCTAATAATGTCGTCCATATCTCTCTGGCCTCTGCATTATAGTTTGGTTCGGCTTCCACTAACCTTTGTTATTTAAAATAGGTGTTCCAATGACCCTGTCCAGATTTAAAGACGTTGCGCAAGTCTTTGTTGGTGTTTTGTTCTGGATGGTAGTCTTCTTCTGGGCTTCTGCATGGGATGGGAGGGATAATGGTAAGTCGGACAAGGGATCTCGATTTTGAAGATGACTCGGTAGACATTTATTCTGTATATACTATGTAGTAACAGAAGTTGATGGAACATGTTCCTCGGAATTATAAATTACATAGATCCATATATATACTATAGAATTTAAATCTATTTGTTATATACATTAGGGTCACGGCACTGTTGAGGAGTGTTGGACATTTACTTTGTGAGGCACAATGTAACAATATGCTGTACTTTATTGGCACATCCTACTCTGAGATTCTATTTAATCATTACTTCTAGGGTGTGAAACAGTGCATTTTGTATATATAGATGGTTAAAAGATAATCAAGTATAGTCATCAGTGACGAGCTGAGTTTACTCCTACTGTTTATATAACTTTTATGTAAACGGATACTGAATGTATGGAAGAATGCTGATAATTAGGAGAAGAAAGGGTCTCTTAAGTTATACTCTTGAAGCAATCCATAATTCCATATATTAACTAAGTGTTTTTCTTTTAAAGAAATATTAAGAATTTAATTTATGTGTCCCCTCTGCAGCTGTGTGAAGACAGTTATTTAATACTTGGGGTTATATTATATGGGTTTCTTGTTGTCGATGCCAAGGTATCTTAGCCAGGCCTCTCAATATTATGCTCCCACAAGGTATATTCCTAAATATTGATGGTCCTACATGACCAACGGGTCGCAATAGTATTAGTAGTAATGCTTTTGTGATCACTCATTTACCTAGATCCACAACACATCGAAGTACTCTTATCAGTTTGCGATAACGGTATATCCTTGAGTACATGTTCTTGTTTTCTACACAAGTACATTAATAATTCCTGTACAAGTAATAATGACCTGTAGAAAGACAAGTAATAATGACCTGTAGTTGAGTTCTATTTTTAGTTGTACAGCAGTGAACAGAGGTTCTAACTTCTATGGTGATGCTCCCGCACCAGAATCTCTGGTCATAGAAACTCTGGTTTCAGTAGTCACCAACGAAACTAAACCTTAACTGGCAACCAACAATATGCCGCGTATATAAAATTGCAATATTGTCATGTCTCAGATTCTTTCTTCTAAGAAGCAAGGGACCTACTGCCTTTCTTATGAAGTTAAGAATAGTTTCTTTCAGTGGGATAGAAAAAGGATCAAAGAGTGTGACAATGTTGTTGAGGAGCTCCCCAGCAACAATATTTCGTTCACGGCCATCAACATCCTCACAGGCACCTTCCTAGTCCTCGACATTCTTCCTTCAAGAGAAGAGCTCAAACTAACCTGCTAGGTCTAATGTATCATCCCTATAATTCCTTCCCCGGTTCTATCCTGGAATTCTTGGCTACCACTTCCAGTGAACAATAAAAACCCACTAGCCAACCTCAATCCCATTCATCAACACTGACTAGGAGAAGGTAGACATTCCCCATTCAACCCAGTGTTTGTTGGAAAGAGCCAGTTCCTTGGCTCAGTATTAAAATGATGAGGAGGGGAAGGTACGGGTGGTGCTGATGGTCGTGGTGGACATAGACATGCTTATGCACCTGGTTTCGACCATGATACCACATAGACATGCTTACTGGTTCCAACCATGATAACGCAGACACTTATAATCAATACATGAGCTGAGGATACCCTACCATGTCCATCTTGCTTTTCAACCATGCCAAGTTTCTAATTAAGTATCCCAACACTTGTCTTCATTTCCCAACGCACTTATCAGCTGGCAGTATAGATCATAGATGCACAGTAAACCTCAATCACTACTAACTCTGCATGTTCCCCCTCTGTTCTACTTCATTTAATCATTTGCAGGGTACTTGACACTTTGAGGTTTTGCACTATGTCACTATTACTTGCATTCTTGTTTCGTTACATGATGGTTGCCTGTTTTTTTTTTCTTTATCGAAAACTTGTTCCGGTTTACTGTATGACTTTTGACAAGTGAGTTCTAAGCATTCCACGAATGTAAATTAATCAATAATCTTACGAAGTTCAAGATTATCCCTTGTCTTGATTAAACTTAGGTTGTTCATTCAGTATAGTCGGTGTTATTATATATTTATATTCCTTCAAATATGAAGATTAGGTTAATTGGTCCAGAATGGGATAGTTCGGGCCTGCCTTTACATACAAAACTGCCCTTCTGTGAGGTAGTGATCTAGGATACTTGCGTTTATAAACTAGGTTCCTTGTTGACACCACACGGTTATAATGAGATGTGCCATAGCACTTCCAACTTACCGTCTTCGTATAGATTCGTCTTACAAACACATACTGAAACCGATTAGTGCTTATGTTGAATTGACTAACTATACCATGCAGTTGCAGAAGAGGAGGAAGAAGATGTTGAAAATAATAAGTTCGAATTATTGTGTTGGCACCTAAGCTTTTCGAGGGAACTTCTGTTTAGGGCACCACTAACAGCAGCTTCTTGAATAACAATGACCCCTTAACAACTTGTAAATAGCTATTCTTGTTTAGCCAACGAGTCTTTATTTCTTTTTGTTTTATCTTGTAGTATATGTAGGTGAGGGTCTCAGAGCTGAGTTGGTTGTACTGGACAGTTCAAATTCAATTATATTACAGGTTACAACTTCACATTAACATTTAAAAGACATTGAAAAAAATTGAGTATTTAAATAATCAAAGTGAAATTAATAACTGGTTACTTATTGCTACAATATAAGCAGAAGCACTGCTATGGTACATGTTGAGTAAACAATTAATAAGGAGTTAAACCAGCTTTGAACTCCAGTTTTCTGCAATGCAAGTAAAAACTGTCAGCAATTTATAAGATAAAAAGTATGGACGTATGGTAATGATTTTTTGAGATAATATACAAGGATATTATGGACATGATCAGACTTCCATTGCAGCTGCAAGTTTCGTAGTTGTTTTACATATCAAAGAACACACACACACACCTAACTTCTGGTCGGATCAAAAACGAAACTGGGAGTTGAATTTTACTACTAATAACAAAAACAGGTAAACATAATGAAAGTACACATGCATACCTCTAAAGATAATAGAAGAGATGATGCTGAAGAAGGCTTCAGTCCTGTAAATCCGATATCATAGGAAATGCTTCCATCAGCTTTGAAGAGTCCAAAGTTTCTCTCAGAGGTTGGACCGGGCTTCAAGTTCTCATTAAATATGGCAAAAATATATGCCTTCACCGGAGTCTTTGGCCTGTAAGGTGTTCCCTTCTTCTTAGCTAACCTTTTACGCAAGTTAAGATTATATGTTCTTGCATTCTTAACAGTAGCTCCTACTTCATTTGGATCGCCATGAGAAGCCCAACCAGTTTCTGAAACTATAACCTCCGTCTTTCCAAATCCTGCCTTTTCTAGAGCTGCATAGGATCCATCTATTTGAGCCTCAAACATGTTGTCATAATGCAAATTAGTCTTGGCATCATATATCCCCGGGTTCTTAAGGAAAAGGGCATAGTTAATGTCAATGTGTTCAGGGTCACTAATGTATGCCAAAAAGGGATAAGTGTTTATATAAAAAGGGCTATGAATACGAGAGAAGAACTCCAAAAGTGGTTTCATATAAGGCATAACACTTTCCTTAAAAGCCCCTGCAGATGGAGGGAACGAAGTAGCAAAAACAGCAGCTGAATGTGGACTAGAAACCTGAACAACATTGGCTAGATGCACCTGATCAAGGGCGTGATGAACATTCTTCACCGCTGGCAACAAGACTTCCCAGAGTTCGGGATTATTACCTCCCAACACCTCATTTCCAACAGCTACTCCTCTGATATGAGTTTCTGGAAGAAATGGTTCTACATTTTGTTTCACCCAATCCATGGCACGGTCCTCACTGACACTTATGTCTTTCAAGAACTCATTACCAAGTCCAATAATTATCTCAATTCCAGAGTGTTTGAAGGCCTTGAGAACTCCATGATCAGCATCATACATTCTGATATTCCTTATCCTTGCTGCCTTTAGAAGAGTCACTACGCTCTCAGGTTCTGGAATATTATCTGCTATCCTTCCATAATTTACGCCATATGTACCTTGAAATGCATCCACAATTGAAACTGCCAAGCACACGAAAACCCATCTTAAATAAAATCAGGAAGAGAAACTTCGCTTAATTTAAGTTAAATGCAGCTCAAATACGGAAAAAATGAAAAAATAAGTTAAATAGTCTTGTTTTTCAGTTGGCTTAAAAAAATAATCAAAAGAAGGGAGAAAAGATAAAACCAATCACATTAGGATGGTATTGTGTGGTTTACTGCTAGCAGTAAAAAAAGAAAGGGTTTCAAATGCTTAGAATGAAGCAGACTTTACATTTAAACGCTGCGAAAGAGTTGAGAAGTCCATACCATGATGAGCAAAGGTGATGAAGAGAATAAAAACAGTGATGCAGAAGAGTAAAGAAGAGGAACCCATATAATTTGGAAGTGCGAATAATGTGCATGATGGGATATATAAGAAATGAAGATGGTGTGTAACTGTAGTTTGCATGGGGAATTTTGAGAAACCGGTAACTTGAACGGCAACAGCAATTTGAATAACAAGTTTGGGGAATACCAAGCTTGGGTTTCAGGTACAAGTTTCTGGAGGTTATAAAGTTTGGAATCCATTGGATCTGTCACCTTGGAAATCATTATCCACTTGGCCCAACGTACAATTTTTAAACCATCTATCTGTCCATGTTTGTGTGATACTAAGAAACGGTGTAATTTATACCGATAAATTTTATACTCGTGGTGATCTTCGGATAATGTTTTAGTAAAGACTTAGTCATAGACAGATGAACTGCGTCTCAAACGAGATAAAAGCTATGTTCTAAAAATCAGCGATTAATCGAGATTAATCGCCGATTAATAGTTGTTCATCGTTGTTCGGTGAGCCACATTGCAAATCAAACTGTTTGAGAAGTTATGTAATACTGCATAACTGTTGAATTTTTTAAACGTTTTAGCATATTTTAAACTCGAAGATGTTTTAAAAGAAAAATGCAAATTTGATTTGTTTGTACGAGTGCAATATGTACATGGGCCTAATTAAGCAGTTACTCGGCAAAAATATAAGGTAGAAAAAGTAAGCTAATAGTTTGCCGAAGCCCACGGCACATGATTGGGCCTGTAAATCGATTCCTACCTATTGAGATTTTTTTTTATTTTTTTTTTGTCAGGGGTATCTATTTCATAGATGAAATGTATCGAATACAATATTCGTGAAAAGGGATTTCTTTCTTTCAAAAAAGTTTATTATCTAACCGAAAGGCACGCTTGTTGCCCCCGGATATTTAGACAATAGAACCTTTAAGTCCGAAAAGAAAATCACCCGAAAGGGACAAAGAACATGCATTAAAAAGTCAACAAAATAGTGCCCAAAACAACGTGAGCTCAACACTACATAAAGCTCGTTCTTCAACAACCTTGCTTCCAAGAACTGGGATTTCGTCCATTCTCCATCCACCTAGCATAAACGCAAACCAAAAAATAAAATCAAACAAATGTCAAAATCTAATTAAATACACCCTTAATTAGAGTTCCAAAAAAACTCAATCCTATTCTAAAGTCTCAACCAAAGGGAATACCTTTGGTTAGACAGACTAAATAACTAATTAACTAAATTTTTTTAACAAAAGAGCAAACAAAGGGGTATATAGCTTCTTTAACTCTAAGATACAAAATTACATCTATAATTCTATGTATTATCTTACCCCTTTAAACTCATATCAAGATCTAATATTGATTATACATATTATTATTATTATTATTATTATTATTAAATTGTACAGACAATCATCATTTACTAATTATCCAAAACTTTTACCCACAAAACATCTTGTTTAATATTATTTTGACCCTATAGAGCAAGAATCTTATATAGAACTTTAGATTCTGTAACTTGTGCACATACTACTACATAGATAATTTATCTTAACACTGCTTTTAATATCCAAATTAACAAGCAAGCAACTAGTGAAAAAGAAGGTGTTATAGGGAGAATATTGTATAACAATATTTTAGGAGGTTGCTGGATTGACGGAGCTAAATACGGATATAAAGCTTATAAAAGAAGAATAAGGGTTAGGGTTTGTGTGTATAGATGTGGCTGATCTTGATAGGTGATTTCAAGGGTGAAGTGTTTCTTCTCTCTATCAAGATGCCTACGTACCCTATTTATAGGGATCAAGCCGTACGTAGTTCTTGGGTAGCAAGTTACCTAGCCGGGCTAGGGTTTTAGAGGATAAGTCATAGCCCAAGCCCATTAGATTAGGGCTGATGTGGCAATGAGTTGTTGATCCTATCCATGATCCATGGTTTATAGAAGGAAACCGATGGTCTCGCATGGACAAGAATGTGACCTCACAAGCGAGGCTAGCAGAGATGCAGCATAAGCGAGGCATGCGACCTCGAGGGGTCGAGTCATGCGAAGCGAACCCAAATGTATAGATACTCATGTGACCTCGCGGGGTCTAGCTATGAGCCTTCTAACAGAGAGTGAGATAGCGATCCTGTGTTGGTTTGTAGATATGATGATAGCAAGAAGCGATCCCTTGACGGGAGTCATACGAAGCGATCACCTAGATGCGAAGCGACCCTGTAGTTAGGCTGGGCTGATTCTAATAGTGGGCTTCTAATGACCCAATCTTCATCTTCGAGGCCCATTGTAGATAATGAATCATTAATTTAGCTAATTAAATCATGATAATTATTATGCCAGATTTGGGCATAACAACTACCCCCCGAGTCCATGTTGTCATTGAAAATGCGATGTGGACTCAGAAATCCAACGTTTCCACTCGCGAAGCGAAGCTGTGATTTTATTATAGATACAACTGTTGGAACCGTTGCGACCCCAACTTTAAGAATTTGAAAGGGTTGTACAGTTGTCATATCTCGAGATGTGTGTTGAACGGCCGAGATCTTAACACGTGTCCTATGACCTTCTCTCTCCTGATGGCTATATATATACGCCTGTCACAATCATTTCCTTTTTCATACTCACAAACATATTGTCGAAGTGCCGTCAGTTTGCTCCAAGATCAAACGCAAGAATTTTTCGAATATAACATCTAGCGATCTCCAAGTTCTTCAGATTTCTTCAACCTTTTCTCAGAAAAGTAAGTCTTCATACGTTCTTGATATTTAATTTGCTCATATTCATCATAATTGCATATTTAGATAACTTTGAATACATGCGATGCGATCCCATATGAATGCGATCCCACGTCCTTAATTTAACTTTGCGACCCCAGCCTCGCTTAGATAAAATATCGATCCCTTGTTAGTAAAACATAACGCGTTCCTTCCTTCATTAGGGTAACAATCCCGTTTTAGTACTCGTGAGCGATGTGAGGACACGTAGAGCCCTTCTGTCGTATTATTCTTTTCTCTCTTTATCCCTTTTGCTTTCTATAAGGGCACACACTTAATTGTTCACCTTCTTTTTCAGATGTCGACTGACAGCTCAAGGACACCTTCTCCTCTTCCGAACATTCAAATTAGCAGCGAAGCTGTGGCAAACATCGCTAGAGCAGCAAGCACGAGCGAGAGCTCTTTCAAATTATACTTCGATCCCCAGTGGTCAAATGAAGATTACACAAGAGAAGTACCTTTAAACACCTGGAGATCCAAGCGTCCTATAGGCTCGCGAGATTGTTCACTGGATGTGCTTCCAGTTCAGAGCGAGCCTCCCGTTGAAGCGATCCCAGTTGAAATGGAAATGGAAACGTTAATGAAGAAGGGAGAAGAATTTAACTCACAAATTGAACAAGTTCTCGCTAGAATACCCCCCTCTCAAGCTGTCTCTCCCATCCATATAAGCGATTCTCCCATTGATTCATTGGGCGAGGCGTATTATGACCTCGAAGGAGGTGCAGATAACGAG
This sequence comes from Kitagawia praeruptora, assembly GCA_037693485.1. Lineage (NCBI taxonomy): Eukaryota > Viridiplantae > Streptophyta > Magnoliopsida > Apiales > Apiaceae > Kitagawia > Kitagawia praeruptora. The sequence continues at coordinate 104,448,242 of CM075350.1, forward strand.
GCGAACTCCGATGATGACGATTATGAGGAACCTTCATCAGATGACGGGGGTCTTGACGAGGTGGCCCGAGTTGTAAATTTCAAAGACTACAAGGCATCACCAGAGCCTTATGTGCCAACCCCTCAACCTGAGCTAGAGAGGGTCATATATGTTGATGGGCCTCGCCCTGAAGATATCGAACCTGGCTCAAAAGTTAAACCAGGCAAGCCTCGCATCCTCGCATGTCGAGACATGTCCTCCACTTTGACAGAGAAGACAATTAGAGAAGGGGTCGAGAGATTCCGACCTGAAGGCAAGATTATCCTTCCCAAAATAAAAATGCGATGCTATCGCTTCGATAATGAAGAGAATGGTGGTAGAGTCCCAAGAATGGTATTAACAGTCCCTCTAATGAAGATAGGTGTCTCCTCTCCCCTTCATCCCTTCATTAACGACGTTTGTGAAACCTATTTTCTGGCCCCTATCCAAATAAGTACAAATGGGTACAGAGCCATGACCGCTCTTTACATTCTTTATCACAAACTTGGATATCCACCCATGGAGGCTATTTCCTTCAATTGAAGTGATGTGGGGCCAAGGATTTTGGTTATGTTTACTTTTCCATATGGCCAGAGTTTAACAAGAAAAATCTCCTGCCTGGGGCTATAAGTAATGCCGGCTCGTGGAAAGAACCATTTTTGTACATACACGAAGTTCCCAGAGTTAAGACAAGCTTCAATTATCTTCCTGGTGAGTTATTTATCCAAATTATACTCCTTCATCCTCTCGAAATGTTATAAAAATTAACAACTATTCCGGCGTCGCAGTTGGTCCGGTTCGCACTGTTCTCAAAGGCGGCGAGAAGAAACGAGCCGACGAGGTGCTAACGAAGTCGACCAAGGAAGAAAGAAACATTAGAACTCTAATGTCCTTAGAAAACTTAGTTGAATGTGGATTTCTGAAGGAGAGAATAGGGTCTACCCCTGAAGCGGGGCCGTCCACTGCGAAGCGGTCTTCGCGGAAGAGAAAATTACCCGAGGAGACCTCGTATTCTCATGTAGAGATAACAGAAGAGGGTACACCCTAATAGCAACAGAACTTAAGGATCGCATCATTTTTAGTGTTTATACATCTGCATCATATTTGTCCTTGCATATATATTATTGATGAGTCTTTTAACTTGTTAATTTCTTTCTGTAGGCATGTCGAGTGGTATGGCTCCCCCCTTTCTTAATGCCAAAAAGGGCGCAAAGACACAATCTGCATTGAAGGCACCTCCCACAAAACCAACAGTACCCTCCAAGAAGGTCGTTAGCGACCCCCCCAGCTCAATCTAACTTGGCTGGGAATCAGATTCTAACTTCTCCTGAAGGGACCCCTTCGAAGAGACCCAGGACAGATGGGCTGAAGGATGGATCCTCTCGTCCACCTTCGGGGGTCGTTACTGCAACAGCCTCGCAACACCTCTTCGCTGCGCTGGGGACCCAATACTCTGATGAGGCTGAGACCTCGGGCTGGTGGAAGGCATCGCCAGAGGAGAATGCTAAAGCCTTAACCAAATGTCTAGCTGAAGCCTTCATCCGACAAGCTGCTCATACCAAGCACTTTGCTCAGCTTGACAAAAGGAATAAGATCCTTGAATTCCAAAAAATTGAGGACAAACGATCCCTGGAGGCGACTTACAAGAAACAGCTTTCTCATGACACTGCCCAGATCCGTACAGATTTAAAGACTGCTCGCAGGGAGCGGAATGAATTTGAGAAATCTCTCAAGGAGCTGCAGGAGTCAAGCGAAGAGGCCCTCAAGAAGAAGGATAAGGAGATTACAAAGCTAACCAACGATCTGAACGCTGCAAAAGCTGCCCTATCAACTGCTGAAGATGCATTTCTTGTCAAGGGACAAGTTAGCTTCATGAAAGGGTTCATCAGAACGATCCCTGATTTTGATTGGGATCTACTTGGGCCTGGAAATGCTGATTTTGCTGAGACTCTCAAGAAGGAGATAGCTGACGAGGATGCTGAGGAGGCGAGGCTCGAAGAGGAAGCTAGGCTCGCGGAGGAGGCACGGCTCGCAGAGGAGACGACCAAAGTCCAACAAGACAAGGCCGCCTAAATATTTTGTCTTGTTTTCAAATTTATTCTGAATTTTTGAACCAGGGATGCGGGTATCCTTTGAATACCTCGCAAGATGTAACTATATTTTTGCTGCTGATTAACTCTGATCGCAGAGCGATCTGTATTAACTTTGATCTTTCATGTTAACTGTCTTCATAGTAGTGTTGTATCTTCCATTTCCATAAATCTTCATGTAGTTTGTCTTCGTTAATTAGATTCCTTTGATTGTGGTAAATGCGAGCTATTCATGAGATTATTAGTTTGGTAGCTTGTTTTCTGAAGGGGAATAGCCTCACATTGTTGTGCTGAACTAGTCCTTCAAAATATGAAATTCTAACTCATATTTTAAAATAAATAATAATGAATATAAACGAACTCATTTATTGCCATAGTAGGGACGAGGCCCTAAAGTTGATAAGTAAAAATGTCTTCATGTAATACAAGGTAGGGGCGAGGCCCTAAAGTTGATAAGTAGGGGCGAGGCCCTAGAGTCATTACATCATAAAGGGGAGGTGTCTATATGAGCACTACCCCCCAATACTTTGTATGAATTTATTCATGCTAAGTAGTAGAAATAGATAGAGGCTACCAGTAATGAAGCTTTTACTGATAGTATTTTCTCAAGTGTTCCGTGTTCCAAGCTCGCGGAATGACCTTGTCCTCCATATCAGTGAGATAGTATGTTCCTTCTGATAGAGTTGCGTAAATCTTGTAGGGTCCTTCCCAATTAGCACCAAAAACACCATGACTCGCGACCCTGGTGTTAGGCATGACCCTTCTGAGAACTAGGTCGCCTGTACGTAGGGATCGCACTTTGACCTTTCCATTGTAATACCTTGCGGTCCGTTGCTGATAAGCTGCGAGGCGTAGCTGAGCCTCGCTTCTAGTTTCCTCAATCATGTCCAGATAGAGCCTATGATTAACTTCATTAGACTCAGGGTCATAATGTTCCCTTCTAAACGATCTCGAACCAACTTCCACTGGAACCATGGCCTCGCACCCATAGGTAAGGGAAAATGGGGTCTCTCCAGTAGTACTCCTTGGGGTCGTGTTATAAGACCACAGGACCCTTGGTAGCTCTTCAGGCCAATTACCTTTGCTTTCTTCCAGCTTCGCCTTTAAAGTATGTTTGATTATTTTGTTGATTGCCTCAGTTTGGCCATTTGTCTGAGGATGACTAACGGCTGAAAAACTTTTCTTGATCCCCAAATTCTCACAGAATTCCTTCATTTCCTTGCTGTCAAATTGTTTCCCGTTATCTGATATGAGTTGATAAGGGATCCCATAGCGACACACAATTGCTCTGTACACGAAATCCTTTAGTTTCTTTGCAGTGATTGTTGCAAGTGGCTCAGCTTCGGCCCACTTGGTAAAATAATCCACTGCTACCACTGCGTACTTAACTCCCCCTTTAGCCTTGGGTAGTTCCCCAATTAGATCAATCCCCCACATAGCAAAGGGCCATGGGCTCGTGAGCGAAGTGAGCTGGGAGACCAGTGCGTTGCTGAAATTAGCGATCCTTTGACAGGCATCGCATTTCCTAGAAAACTCAAATGCATCCCTTTTAAGTGTGGGCCAAAAATATCCTTGACGAAGAATTTTCTGAGCTAGCGAACTACCCCCTGAGTGATTCCCACAAATACCTTCATGGACCTCTCTCAGAATATAGTTGCATTCATCGCCATCTACACACCTCAAGAGTGGAGTGTTGAACCCTCTTCGATACAGAACCTCATCATAAATAACATAGCGAGCAGCCTGATATTTGACCTTCCTTACTTCCTTTTTATCATGAGGTAGTACCCCATTCTTCACATACTCCCATATAGGGGTCATCCAAGTTGGTTCTGAGCTCACTACTTCCATGATAAACTCTTCAGGGACACTAGGCTTCGTTTGAATTTCCAAAGGTATGACTCCAAGTAAAGTGGCTTCGCGACGCGAACCCAATTTTGCTAGGGCATCAGCACCTTGATTTTTTGCCCTCCTGATAAATTCTACCTTGACTTGTTTAAATGATTTCATCAATCTTTGTACGCATCACAGATAGAGTTCGATTTGAGGTCCTCTAGCTTGCCAACCGCATCCAATGTGGCCTGTGACCAGCATAGAATCACTGTACGCATTGAGATTTTCAATTTTCATTTCAATTGCAAGTTTGAGACTAATGATTAGGGCCTCGTATTCAGCTGCATTGTTAGATGCTCCAAATGTGAAATGAACTACGCTTCATATTTTGTGACCCTCGGGAGTAACAAGCTCGATCCCTGCTCCCGCTCCTTCCTTATTAGAGGCACCATCCACAAAAGTTCCCACCACGAGGCCGAATTTTGAGTTTTGACCTCGCTACTCGCCTTTTCAGGGATCGGTATGAGAGCCCAAGAACCTTGTTCAACGTAGGGAGGAAATTCAAGTATGAAATCTGCTAGAGCTTGACCCTTTAGAGGCCCTCGTGGCTTATATTCGATGTCAAATTGACTCAGTTCCACAGTCCACTTCAAGAGCCTTCCTGATGTTTCTGGTTTATGCATCACTTGCCTTAGAGGATAAGATGTGCGAACCTCAATTTTGTGAGCCTGAAAGTATGGCCTTAACTTTCGCGAGGCCAATACCAAGGCATAAGCAAGTTTCTCCATATTAGTGTAGCGAGTCTCTGCCTCTATCATTCGTCGACTAACATAGTAGATAGGATACTGAACTTTTTCCTCTTCGCGAACCAAAACAGCAATGATCGCATGCTCTGACACTGCGAGGTACACAATGAGTGTTTCTCCCTCACGAGGCTTGGAGAGTAGAGGTGGCGATCCCAAATGCTCCTTAATTTTCTGAAATGCCTCCTCGCACTGCAGGGTCCATTCAAAATCCTTCCCCACCTTCTTGATTGCCTTGAAGAATTCTTGGCACTTGTCTGATGACTTGGAAACAAACCGATTGAGTGCTGCGATCCTTCCTGTTAAACTCTGAACCTCCTTCACATTTCTTGGGGATCGCATGTCCATTAAAGCCTTTATTTTTGCGGGGTTCGCTTCGATGCCTCTATAATTGACAATGAACCCTAGGAATTTCCCAGATTCGACCCCAAACACACACTTCTGGGGGTTAAGCTTCATCCTGTATTTTCTCAGTATGTCAAACATCTCTGCGAGGTGAGTGATGTGATCCCCAGCCTCCTTAGATTTTACCAGCATGTCATCTACGTACACTTCCATTGTTTTCCCAATTTGTTTCTCGAACATCATATTAATGAGCCGTTGATAGGTGGCCCCAGCATTGAGAAGACCGAAGGGCATCCCTATGTAACAATAGAGACCCCTATCAGTGATGAACGAAGTGTGCTCCTGGTCAGGGCCATACATCGGTATCTGATTGTACCCCGAATAGGCATCCATGAAACTAAGAAGTGCGTGCCCAGCTGTTGAGTCCACCAACTGATCGATCCTTGGTAGTGGGAAACTGTCCTTGGGACAATGTTTGTTAAGGTCAGTAAAATCCACACATGTTCTCCACTTCCCATTAGGCTTCTTCACAAGAACGGGGTTCGCGAGCCAGTCAGGGTAAAAAGATTCCCTAACGAGGCCGACCTCGAGGAGTCTATCAACTTCTTCTTTGAGTGCCTCGGCTCGCTCACCGCTTATGGGTCGCCTCTTCTGCCTTATTCCTTTTTTGCTTGGATCCAAGTTAAGCTTGTGGCACATAACATTAGGATCAATTCCAATCATATCTTCGTGAGACCAGGCGAATACGTCCAAATTGGTTTTCAAAACACTGACGAGCCTCTCGCGAAGCCCTGGATTAAGTTGCGACCCGACCTTCATTATCTTGGTCGGATCTTTGGCATCAACTAAGACAGAGATGGTATCCTCTGCGGCCCCGGCTCGGTCAACATGTTCTGGGATGCGAGGATCTAAATCAAGTTCAAATTCTCGAGCCATGCTAGATTCTGCTTCATTCCTCCTCGCGATCCCATTTTGTGGTGAGGCCGACATCGTTTCTGTAGCAGGGATCGCTCCCACATGACCGTATTCATTTATTATTGTGGTCTCATGAGTTATTCCATTGGGCAAGTCTACCAAGGTTGAAGTTTCCTTACGAACCCACTTCCCCTTTCGGGCTCGCACTGTAGCTTGTTCTGGGCTCTCTTCATCGTCACTAGCCTCTTCAACGATCCCCTCCTGGAGAATTAACACAGGCTGGGAGGCCTCTAACATGAGGGCCCCTGGGATCGGTCCACCTGGATACCCAAGCCTTAAAAATAATCATCTGGGAGCTCTTCAATTGATATTATATTACATTCCATATTTCCTGGCACAGAGCCACCTCCCTTTTCTGCAGCCTTCAAAGCATTGTTATAACATTCACGAGATTCATGTTGGATTCCTTTCACACAACCAACACCATGCGGAGTGGGAAACTTCATAGAGAGGTGATAGATAGATGTCACCACCTTCATTTCTTTCAGGATGGGCCTTCCCACTATGGCATTGTAAGTAGATGGTTGATCTACTACCATGAAGTCAGCGATCTGTGTGGTGATGCAAGGCTCGTCCCCTAGAGTGATGGGGAGCCGAACGAGGCCTTTAACACTAACAGATGCTCCAGTGAACCCATAAAGATATCCCACCGTGGGTATTAGATCCTTATCAACATATCCCATCCTCTTGTAGACTTCGTATGTAAGAATGTTCACAGCACTTCCATTATCAACAAGGACCCTACAAACATTTTGGGACCCAATGCGAACCCGAACCACGAGTGCATCAGAGTGGGGATGATGAACCCACTTTGCATCTTCCTCAGTGAACATAATGTTTGTGTCTTCGCCTTTAAACAACTTTGGAGGTCGCTCTTGTAGATGATGCACATTAGTGAGAGGTCGGTCCCTGGCCTCGCGTGCATATCTTTCTCTAGCTTTATTACTCTCCCCCCCAATGTGGGGACCTCCAATGATTACATGTATACTTCCCGCTCGCTCTTCCCTGTCTTTGCGGGGCTCGTCTTGATTCTCATGTGGCACAGCATGATACCCCACTCCTTGTTTACCGGGATTCCCTTGGTGCTTCTTTGCTTCACGAACCGCCCATTCAGTTAATTTTCCATCCCGAATTAATTGATCAATTTGCTGCTTAAGTTGCCAACAATTGTTAGTAGCATGCCCCGCTTGTTCATGGAAGGCACAATACTTGCTAGTATCCGCAGTTCCCTTTGAACCCATTGGTGTGGGTCGTTTGAACATTCCTTTGTCCGCATTGACAGCATAAATGTGTTCAATCGGAGCAACCAGAGGGACAAACTTGTCTTCATTTCTAGCGAAGCGATCTCGAGGAGGGGATCGCCTCAAGGGATCGCGTTCTCTCCTTTTTGGGCTGGGGCTTCGACTTCGATCCCGTCTTTGCCTTGGACTTCTGGAGTCCTTTCTTTTTACTCCCCTATTTCTACTCCAACTGTTACTCCTTTCATTATTCCTTTTTAGATCTGCCAGTGATTTCTCAACGCGCTTGAAGGGCTCAGCGACCCTATGCAACTCCGAAAGTGTAACAGGGGTTTGCTCTTGTAGTTTTCCCCAGAATTTAGTTCCTTCCCTTACCCCCGCAATAAGGAAATTCTTCACAGCCTCGTCATTAGCACCTCGCACACGAGGTACTTCAGCGTTGAACCTCTTGAAGTAGTCGTGCAAAGTCTCTCCTTCCTTCTGCTTTATATTCGCCAGTGTGGACACAGGGGGTGCATAGAGCATTGAAGATTGAAATTGTTTAATAAAGATGTCCACGAACTGTTCCCAAGAATCTATGACAACTAGGGATCCCAGCTTCGAGAACCATTGCTGGGCACTTCCCCTTAGCGAAGCTGCGAACAGCCTACACCTCGCCAACTGTGATACTTGATACACTTCCATCTCATTGTTGAAACGTATAACAAACTCAGCTGGATCAGTCTCCCCATTATAGGTCATGTCAGAGTGATGACCTCGAAATACTACAGGCAATGGAGCAGTACGGATCTCATGAGTGAAGGGCGAGGAGGAACCCATATTGCTAAAAATCCCCTTCTCGTTGTTCATCGCATCCAATGCCTTTTTTAACTCTTCTAACTTATAATCCACAATCCTGGCCTCTTTGTCTCCATCTTTCTTTCCTCCAGTACTTGCATGATGAGATTGAGTCTTTTTTGGGGCACTAGACTCTTCTTGGTCATTCCTGCGATCCTTATTTTTAGGTTCTTCCTCGCGATGTTGGGATCGTTCACGCTCTCGATTGAAAGGGGGTCTGTCCTCGCGATGATGGGACCGCTCACGCTCTCTGCGAGGAGAGGGGGGTCTGTCAATGCGACGATATGACCGCTCACGATCTTTTCGAGGAGATAAGGGTTGATGAGAGCCCTTACTCTTATTTTTAGACCCTCCATCTTTGTTAGTTTTGAGCTTTACCAACTTGAGACGGAGATCGTGCTCGCTGAGTTTCTTTCCAACTCGGTCAAAGACACTAACGGATCGTCCTTCTGATGAGGCGGGCTTCGCTTTCGATCGCTCCTTATCCATAGTAGCTGCCTCCTCTTCCCAATCAGGGTTCGTCTTATCCGTCACAACATCATCAAAGTCCTCAATTAGCTTTTTGGAGGGACCCTTTCTACTTTCTGCTTGGTGAGTTCGATCCCCTATCCTTGTACTCCTTTTGAAGCCCCTAGAACTGTGCCGCTTCTCCATCTTGGCCATCTTTTCTCTTACCTCGATCATTTGGTCACCGAGGCCTTTCAAAAATGTCATGACTTCGCCAGGCAAGGCCACCTGTTGAACAACAGGGGGCGTTTTATCCTTCTCAAATTCATCCTCGATCCCCTCATTACGCGCTTCGCCTTCTAGTGTGTCCTTATGGGGATCATCTTTATTCCTCCTATGCGATCCCGGTGTTCCCCCTTCCTCATTTCTCTTCTTGTGTGATTTAGTCATCGTTCTCCCAATCAATGACTAGCCCCTCCTTCTAGCGCCAAATGTTATAGGGAGAATATTGTATAACAATATTTTAGGAGGTTGCTGGATTAACGGAGCTAAAGACGGATATAAAGCTTATAAAAGAAGAATAAGGGTTAGGGTTTGTGTGTATAGATGTGGCTGATCTTGATAGGTGATTTCAAGGGTGAAGTGTTTCTTCTCTCTATCAAGATGCCTACGTACCCTATTTATAGGGATCAAGCCGTACGTAGTTCTTGGGTAGCAAGTTACCTAGCCGGGCTAGGGTTTTAGAGGATAAGTCAAAGCCCAAGCCCATTAGATTAGGGCTGATGTGGCAATGAGTTGTTGATCCTATCCATGATCCATGGTTTGTAGAAGGAAACCGATGGTCTCGCATGGATAAGAATGTGACCTCACAAGCGAGGCTAGCAGAGATGCAGCATAAGCGAGGCATGCGACCTCGAGGGGTCGAGTCATGCGAAGCGAACCCAAATGTATAGATACTCATGTGACCTCGCGGGGTCTAGCTATGAGCCTTCTAACAAAGAGTGAGATAGCGATCCTGTGTTGGTTTGTAGATATGATGATAGCAAGAAGCGATCCCTTGACGGGAGTCATACGAAGCGATCCCCTAGATGCGAAGCGACCCTGTAGTTAGGCTGGGTTGATTCTAATAGTGGGCTTCTAGTGACCCAATCTTCATCTTCGAGGCCCATTGTAGATAATGAATCATTAATTTAGCTAATTAAATCATGATAATTATTATGCCAGATTTGGGCATAACAGAAGGTTTGCTATAATTTATTGGTTGTTCTTTACTCCTTAGGCTTTTACTTTAGTCCTAAGGCTAGTTACATATCTATTTTGTATCTTCTCTATAATTGGCTATACTTGTTAACCTGTGTGACATGGCTAGGCTTGTCTGTTCCTTAAACCAAATTGTCTATTTACCTACCATGCTACCCATAAATTTTGTTATATTGAACAACTTTACTCTTTTCAGACTATGAAACTCTGAAGGGAGGATCTCTGATCGTACTATGTTTGATACTAACCTTCTGTATCTTTTTTCTTTTACTTTGCAGTATGCAACCTTATGTATCTTCTATAACACAACATTGATAAGAATAAACATAAAGGAACTATTCTTTCGCCTTTTTTCATTTTGATGCAACCAGAAATGCATGTGTAATAACTGAATACATAAGATCATATTGCTACTTTAACCTTTAAACACTTTTGCACAACAGTTTGCCCAGACTACAACAAGTTAAGGCTTTTATCCAAATTGTCACATGATCCGTATATCAGATTATACATATCTGATAATATTCACAGTGGTGATACATATATAGAATGCTTATTTTTTAAAAGAAAACCACTACATAAACTGCACAATGAGCTAGGCATTTTGTGTAAGATTCTCCCTAATATTTATAGAAAGAAATTTGTTAGACCTTGAAATTTTCTAACTTGTACTCATTCAAAGTAATACATAGTTCATTGATCTTAACACTACTTCTGATATCCAAATGCTAATTAACCCGACAGCACCTTCTAATACTTTGAGCTAAAACAAAACAGGAGTTTTCCAAGACTTAAGATTCACAAACCTTATTTAGACTTCCTTATAGTCTGCTGCTTCGTTAAGGATAACTTTTCCTATAGTCACGACCAATTACATCACTACAAAACCAACTATCAAGAAAACTTGGTCAAAACAAAATTATTGATAACAAGAAACTACACCAGTACTAGACGAAAGTCAGCAAGAAAGCAATCAAACAAATCCAGCTTAGCAGACACAGAGCACTTAGATAATGAATAATGATACCAACCATCCTAAAACCTCCGATAGCTATATAAGACCATGAGCAACTAAGTAGAAAAATACAATAACTAATAGTCATACTAGATAATCTAAATACTAATAAAACTAATAACTAATGATACCTATTGAGATTTGAGAACGAGTAATGCTAGGTAACCAAAATAATTCTCCAAAAATATTTTCAAAATGACGTGGAATGTGTGATTTGGTAAAATGAAAAGTTTTAATTGGGGGATTCATATGAATGCATGTCCGGTCCAAGAAGACATGTGCCATTTTGGACACTTTTTTGGAATTTTTATTTGGTTCACAAACATTTTTCTTTGAGAACTCCGTAACTTTGTAATACATAGTGTGAGTTGCTTCAAGAACAAAAGATATAAAGTGATAAACTGCCTGTGATGAAGTACAACCAAACTAATGACTCATAACTCCACCTCAACTCTGCATAACTCCCGTGAGCAGATCCAACTTTATAAGATATGACCATTAGCAATCAACTAAAACCAACTAATCACTCGTATACTTGGCAGACCGATAAAAACAATATATGGAACGACTGCCATCCACAGTCCACAGGTTTGCTCTGATCAGTAACTCTGCTCAAGGATTAAGTCAAGGCTCTACTCTCATCTTATTTTCTTAACTCAATTTTAGTTCTAACACTACATTAATCTGGTATAACTATTGCCTTTAAGGCGTTTCAACATACCCAACAGGGCAACTGCTGATCTTATATCACTAGATGAACTGATTCAAGCTCACCATTATATGATCCACCTACTTAACTTGAATGATCAACCCTACCAACTTTATTCTGATTTCGGATATTACATGTCTCGATCAAGAATGGTAAATGGTAACAGTACATTCATCGCGCATCTTGCATTCCCTGATGAAGAAAAGATATACCAGAGTCTGCGGCATTAAATCATAACTAATCAAAATTGAATGCATACAAATGTAGGTATATGGTTCGGATTGTGATGCCATTAAATTCAAGTCTTTGTCATGTCCCCTGTGTACCGGTCTACTTCTGCAACTTACAACAATACCCTGTTTTCAAGTCAAGCTCCAAGTAGATATTATCAACTGCAGCATCTTTTTTTAATTCTGAACAAAATAAATAACGTTTCTATTATTAAGTTGTTCATCTAATCTTGTTTTCTTACCTAAAATGTTTTTCCTTAATTAGTAAACAATTGAGTAGCTCAATTTATTATTTTCACACAACATTCATTTCCATCCTACCCAAACTACTTATATAATATAGGGTTTTCTCCAAACACGCATCGGATACTAGTGTTAGTGTATTTGATTTCTATCTTACTTTTGGCCAACTAACTAGCTGCAAACTTTCTGGTAGATTAAGAACCTAATCTTCGTTTTACTAGGTACAGCAATCTGTAGTTGATCAACCTAGCGCAGATACACGTAAACATCACCAGACTTGACTTTATCTTATTTCACCATTTTGTGATGGATATATTCCTAGAACAAGGCTTTCTTTGAAGTCGAAGCCAGTAATTCTACGAAGTTAAGTTCATTGAAAACATAGATAGAACACAACAATTCAAGATAAGAAATCGAATGGAACTCCATAAAATCAGTCTTTGTAGATTCTTTCCACGCTTTTCTATAATTTACATATAATTGTTTACCCCTACTTATCTTATAAATCAAATCCAAACAAACCAATAACACAAATACGTATTACGCTCTCATATATGAATAGGGAGACTGATGATGTTGATAATTTCTAAACATAAAAACACAAACAGAAGCAGTAGCAGAATCCATAGCAGTACACTGTTTGATGTAAGCAACGACCAAAGAACTGAAAGTCTGAAACAAAAGACCTTCTCTTGGGAATGCTACACTTCAACGAATAAATAAGAATGGAGAATTCGCATTATCAAATATGCTTCTCTGAGAAAGTAAGGATCGTTATTTTGCTGCACTGACCGAACGTGATTTTAGTTTTTTACTCTCTAAATAGTTTGCAGCGATCATATCAAACAAAATTCCAGCACCGACTCCAACAACCAAGTCAATAGTGTAGTGCCCCCTTGTGCTTAACAATCGCACAAACTGTAAGAAATTCAACGTATCAAATGCCCATGCCGATTCCCACCTTTGCATCCGCCTCATATCCAGGGAAGCGATAACAGAAGCAGCAACATGGCCCGAATAGAATAGGAAAAATGAAACATTCCCAACAGGAAAATCAGCACCAGAACCAAGGAAATCCTAAACATGGGTTTAGAGGAAGTTACATTAGACGGAAGCAATAAATAGAATACTTTTGGATATAATGCAATATCACAACATTCAACATCATATCATCATATCTGTAAACAGCTCTCATGCATATCAAACATATTAGGAGAAGAAACCAGAGTAAGGTACACCCACTGCAAAAAACATTCAAATTTGCACCTTTAAAGTCTTTCTTAATCCTCAATCGTTTCTTGTAAAATTATACAATTGTTAAATGCTACACCGATATTATTTTATCAGTACATGCAAAATAACTCTGCAATTAAAATGAAGTGAGCAGAGAGATTGATAAGTCATATGTTCTTTGTCCACAACAGCTCAACTTCTTAGTTATGACTAAGTTATTCATCCAAGTATCCAACTTGCTACATCATCAACAACTATGTGGCACACTATTTTAAAAATCTTTGTCATGTCCTATAAAGACAAACTCTGCATCTCAGAATAACATCAATCTCAAGATATCAGTGCCTATTAAGACAATCTTTGCAAAATTTGTCCTGTCTATGAAAAAATACAGTCTGCATCTCAAAATGACATCCGCCTTAACTATTTTAGCTTATACTATATACAACTAATCTATGGTGGCTGATGTAAATTAGAACACTTAAACACAAACCCCCTAGGCACCATTAGACAAGAAAAAGGTTGAAAGCATCGATACAAAACACGATATTTTTAACTTAGTAGTAAACTACTTAAAAATCAATAGGGCCTAATAATGCGGTTAAATTGCGTACAACATAACTGTAAAAGATGCTCAAGATAAATGTAAAATTCCGAAATAATAAGCATAGAATGAGTTGCAACCTGAGGAAGTGGGAGCTGAGTAGAATAGCCGAGAATTCCTCTGAAAGTGAACATGAAGAGTGTTGCTATGGTAGCCCTAGGTCTCCCTTCAACTAACCATGTCCACAATATATAACTAGTTTGCATAAATACAAACACCTGAAAAAAAAAAGACCATATCAACAAATTAAAACACCTGAAAAACAAAAACCCAATTGCAGTTATTATCATTATTAATAAAACAAAATCCCCAAATTCATATTATTACAAAAACAGAGTTGTCAATTTAACCTTTGCACATGTAAAATCACCTTAAATGCTTGTCAGTATACAATCAAAGGAATAAAACATACTGTAATTACCTAGTACATCAATACACACAAACAAAGCCTAAATAACACACACACACACACACACTGACAAAGCTATGTGCGTGCAAATAAAGTAACTGTAGTACATACCGTATTAAGACCAGCAAGGATGGTATTAAGAGCAGGCGAGTGAGAAAGGAAACGATGAAAAGGGACGGTGACGATGAAACCCAAATCAAACGGCGGAGAAGAGAAATGAATCATCCGGAGCGTGTACTCCACGCCCATGAAAAAGAACAAACACAAAGCGAGTAGACATGGTAACGGATGGTACTTGAACAAACTCAACAAATCCCCAGTTCCCCATTTCATGAAGGACGCGTTTTTGAAAAAGTTACTTACACGTGACGTATTAACAACGTTGCTCGTGTCACTGTTTTTCTTCATCGTATTTGTTGTGTCTCCGTTAAGGGAATGTCCGTTGGTGTTGGTGCATGTGTTTGCACTAGTGTGACGGAGATGAATGGAGTGTCTTTCGGTCATGTTCGAGATTTGCATATATTTATTTAAAATTCAAGTATGTACATGTGAATGTGGGGGTGGGTTTATATATTGGTGGTGTTTCCAAGAAAAGAGGGGGTGTCAGGGAATAATATTAAACAAGGAGATAAAAGAAAGAATCTGCAGATCTGAAAAAGCAACGGGAGAGATTAGGTTATGAGAGAGAAAGAGATGGAGACGAGAGAGATTAATGGAGCATGCCTACCCTGGCCTGTTGGAATAGGAAAATGTTAGGTACCCCAAATTGATACTTAAATTTTTTTCTAAATTACACGTGTCATTATCTGAATGGTTATAATTACAATGGGCCCGCCAGGACCATAAATATCTCACCAATTAAAATCCTTCATACATCCAATTCACTCATCAATGCCACATTATTTGGGAGCACATTTCGGGTACCAATTTGGAGTACCTAACATTCGTTGGTATATACTCCCTCTGTCCCCTTATGTGTTTCTTATTTTGACTTTTGTCACTGTTCATTATAAGCGGTTGACTATTAATTTACGTATTATTTATAAGACAAAATATAGTCATAAGTGATCTTGTTGGATTCGTATTTATGAGTACTTTAATACAGTGAAGTTTGTATATTTAGTATTAATACGAAATTCAAGATATTAACAATCAAAAGTGTGCATTGGCAAACGTGTTTTTAAAAACAGGAAACATATTATGAGACGGAGGGAGTAGTACTAGTACTCTATGGGGTAGCATTTATATTCGTCTATTTTTCATTCTTTTACTTTTCTGATTTGGAAAAGGCAATTTTTCCATTTTTATGAACTTATGATATGCTTCAAGAATTGACGTAATTTCTTGAAATAAGAAATGACTCTTTCCGAGAAAGGAAGGTGGTAGTCCTCCGTTCCTAATTAATACACATTAATAGTAATCATTTAAATTTTGATATTTTAAGAAATATAGGAAAAATAGTTAAAGCACTGTTTTCAATTTTTTTACTTAGAAAAGCAAAATTCCAAAAAAAAAAAGGGTCATACAATATCTACTTTATTCACTTTAAAGCAGTGTTGTGAAAAGCGCATTAAGCGGCCGCTTAAGCGGAATCGTGTGTAAAACGATTAGCTTTTAATAAAATCGGGATTTTAAGCGTTTTTTGGGTTTAAGCGGGTTTAATTAAGCGGGATTAAGCGGGTAAAAGACGGATTAAGCGGGTCAAAGACGGATTAAGCGGATGAATTAAAAAAAAATTATAAAATTTATAAAAAATTTACAAAAAATTATAAAATTTATAAAAAATTATAAAGGATGGTGAAAGAATGCATATGTTTCTGTCTTTATGAAATAATGCTACAATCTATCTTTCTATCTTTCGGAACTCGTATTATGATAATTATGATGTTTGTATTTTCTAAGTTCATTATGACTAAGTATGACTTTGTGAATGGAGAGATTACTAGTTTTAATTTTTATCATAATATGTTATATTATATGTGATTAGTTTTTTTTTAAATAATATTATATTTATTTCTATAAATATATAATTATTTATAATCCGATTAATGATCCGCTTTTAAAACCGCTTAAGCGTCCGCTTAACCGCTAGAAAGTCATCCCGCCGCTTAGGTCCGATTTACGTTTTTTACAACACTGCTTTAAAGACATATAGAAAGTTAAATTGAATACTTAACAAAAAAATAACTAAATTGAATATTAATTTGGGAAAAAAAATTGCATATTACGAATCTCTCGGGATAGATGTGTGCACGGGGCCAGGGGCTAATGATATCGTTTTGAAAAAACTACCCTCCTGCGCCCGCCCTACGAACAGAAAATCAAATAAAAATGTGGAAAAAGGTTAAAGGATAATTATGCATTGTAGTGTACTTTTTTTTACATATTTTCTATTTCATGCCACAGAGCATCTTTAACGGTGTTTTGTAAAAATGATTGACTAATGATTGACTAAATATTGATTACGTAATTCCCAATTCTCTTTGTCTAAATATTCTCTGTGTCTTCTCCACAACCTCTCCCTCTTCACAAACCGCCGCCCGGAAAAATCTTTTTCCTCGGCTCCGTCTCAATCTGTTCCTTTCTTCACAGATCTGCCGGAGTTTATCTCCGATGAGAGTCGATTAAGTTTTATTCCTTTTTTCAGTTTTCCAAATAAATCGAGCTTGATTTCAGAAATCTTTGAAGAATCCATTCGGATTTTCCAGTTTGGTTTCTAGATTTTAGCCGATATGTTTTTGTAGTTGTTGTTTTATTTTCAGTTTGAATGTCTTGCTTTTTGGCATGTGTCTTGGTTTGTTTGTCTACCGGTATGGCATTTTGGTTCGATGAAGGCTCATTTTGTAGAGGCTTGCGGGTGAATTATTTGAGATTCCATTTCAGAGGGAGTTATTATGTCTATAAAGCTTATCTTGGATATATGGATATCTGCTCAAAAAGAGCGCGAGATCAATTTAACGGAAGTCAGGATTCAGATCATTGTAGATGCGGTATTTTCTGAAGTTTATGGGCTCTTTTGTTCATATGTCTCGAGATTATGGATATTCCTTTTGTCGTTCTTGGTGTTGTGCTGTTTTTTATTTTTAAACGGTCTGCGAATCGCTTAACTCACTTTGTACCGAGTTATTGTAGTTCTATAGCTGATAGTATCTGGTCGATGAGTAGTGCTCATCTAGTTCATTAATGTATTGATGAACGTTTTGAAGTAATGAAAGTTATTTCTTTCTTGGCAAAAAAAAAATATTGATTATGTAAAATTTGTTGAACCTGTAATGTGTTTTACTCCAATGGAATTGACTATATTGGTTGGCTATATTTTAAAAAAGGTATGTTATTATTATTTTAAGTTGTTAAAATAGAATATATTATTTAAATATGGTAATTGATGATGTGAAGTTTTACTACAGGTTGCTAAAGGTTCGACAAATATAGCCAACCAAGTGTGATTATCTAAATTTTACCTAAGAGTTTTGTCCCATTGAAGTGGACAAAATTTTACAAAATCTCTATAATTATTATTTAAGATAATTTATCTTAATTTTTACCTAAGGGCTCTACATGGTTGGAGATGCTCTAATATGTCAATTAGGATAATATTGCTAAGGATTTTTCTCCATTGGAGATGCTCTAAAGGCTCGTCAAGTCGTCAACTACTAAAACATGCAATCTTAAGAAAAATAAAAAATAAATAAATGCACCGATAAATGCGAATTTCAATTCAAATATTGAAATTGAATTCTATAATTTCAAATTCAAATATTTTATTTAGTAGTTGTAAGAATTTCAAATTTTAACCAACAACTAAAATTTTTAAAGTGTGGATTCTGATTTTAAATTATTTGAATTTGAGTCAAATCCAAATTCAAATTTCTTACCAATCCAAATAAGGTATTTGAACGAAATCTATACTATTATATAAATTCCGAAATATTGAAAGTTTTGGTACCAGTTTTTTGGTACTAAGTGAATTTACTTATTTACCCTTCATTATAAAAAATATATATATATGATATCTATACTATTAAAGCTTCTAAAATAAATAATAACATAATATAAATTAATGGTAAGTAGTCAATTGCCTTTTTTCGCATTTACTTTTAATTGAAAATATTACCTTTTATTAACTCCTAAAAACATCAATCGTATCATATCTTCCAATCATTAATATTTTCTTCCAAATTAATTCCAAATTAAAACACGTTACCCTTTTAATTTAAAATTAATCTTATAATCATTAATATATTAAAAGTCTGACTTTGAGTGGGTTTTTGATGGTTTTGATTACATATATGCATAGATTGGTGCATATAAAGATGTTGTGTGTATATATATAGATTAATATAATATCATATTTTTCAATTATTAATAAATCCATCTATACTATTATATAAAAGCCGAAATATTAAAAGTTTAGTTGGTTGGTACCTGTTGATTTTACTTATTTACCCTTACTTAACTACTAACTAATTATATAATTTCCTTTTTCAGATTAAACATATTACATTTTCTATTTTTCACTAAAAAAACTAATTAATTTCCCTTTTCAGGTAAAGCACAATATCTTTTATATTATATCTAACTAGAATTTCTCCTTTCATATAAACACTACAAGCAATTTTGTTTAATAAAATAACATAATTATATTATAATTACTATTAACTAATCAATTACTATTTTCAGCCAAAACATGTTACCTTTTCTCTATTCTATAACTAAAATATCTCTTTAACTAAAATATCTCTTTTTACAAATATATCACGGGTGGTTCTATTTAATAAATAATAATATTATAATACTAATAATTATCAATTACCTTTTCAACTAAAACATAACATCTTTTCCATATTTTATAATTCAAATTCCTTTTTTCTAGAAATATCACGGCCAACATTAATTTCTCACTATCTAAAGACACTACGAACAATTTAATTTAGTGAAATAACATAAATTAAATTATAATTACTATAAACTAATCAATTACCTTTTCCACCTAAAACATGTTTCGTTTTTAATTTTCTCTAACTAACACCTCACTTTTTTCAGTTAAATCACGGCATTCTATTTAATAAAATTAAATTATAATTTTATAAGTACTTATAATTAAACGATTACCTTTTTTAATACCTTTTTCAGCTAAAACGTATCATATTTTCCATATTTTATAATTCAAATTCCTTTTTTCTAGAAATATCACGGGCAACATTAATTTTTCACTATCTAAAGACATTACGAACAATTTAATTTAGTGAAATAACATAAATTAAATTATAATTATTATAAACTAATCAATTACCTTTTTCACCTAAAACATGTCATCTTTTTAATTTTCACATTACATTTTCTATTTTCTCTAAATAAAATCTATCTTTTTTCAATTATATCACGGGTGATTCTATTTAATAAAACAAAATAACAATATTATAATGTTAATAATTAACCGATTAAGTTTCAGCTAAAATGTATCATCTTTTCTATATTTTCTAACTAAGATATCTCTTTTCTTTAAAATATCACGGGCAACACTAATTTTTCTTTTTCTTAAAACTTTACGAGCAATTTTATTTAGTAAAATAACATAATTGAATTATAATTACTATAAACTAATCAATTACCTTTTCCACCTAAAACATGTTTCCTTTTTAATTTTCTCTAACTAACACCTCACTTTTTCAGTTAAATCACAACATTCTATTTAATAAAATTAAATTATAGTATTATAAATATTTATAATTAACCGATTACCTTTTTGAACTAAGATGTATTATCTTTTCAATATTTTATAACTAAAATCCCTCTTTTCATATAAATATAACGGATAACATTTATATAATTATTATCAAATCATCTCATTTAAAAATTTAAATCTCCAAAATTCATATTTTAAAAAAAGTAAATCGAATTAATAAAACATATCATATAATATTAAAAGAAATTCGTGCATCGCACGGGTTTTAAGATAGTTTCGTATAACATCTAAATTTATACAAATTTATACTCTTTGTTAGTATGAAAAATCATGTTTAATGACGCATAATAGTATCAAAGTATTAAATTTTGTTATCATTAAATTTGACTTCGATTTCTGACAATTACATAATTATACAAAATTTAATTACTACAATATTTTTAGTTTCATTTTGAGTTCGATTTACTATAATTACATAATTAAATAGTGTATATTTATTAAATATTTTTATTATTCAATTATTTACAGGTGCATATTTAAATAATACTTATTAATTATATTAATTCTCAATAATTTATTAAAATTAATATTTTAATTTTGACTCATGCTTGATCCATGTTCGTGCTTCGCACGGATTATCGGTTGATAACTAATTTTATAATTCGTATTATCTTTAAAATTTGAAATAATTGGTACATGAAAATATAAATAAATGTGATTTGTATTGTTTCATCCTCTTTCAAGCTTGAATTCTTGTAGCAATTAGAGCTTTGAAGATGATACTACTTAAGTTCCAAATCCAAGCTGTCACAACTCGTTGACCGGGTCTCTCTCAATTATTCAAAGTTTAATATGTGGGTTAATTGACTATTTCATAACTGAACTCGTGCTCAACTTCCAGTTAGGTAATCGAACTCAAGAAGCGGTGAGGCGACAACAGCGGTGGGAAAAAGGGGATAGGCGGTGAGGCGAGAGAAAAGAGAGAGAGAAGAGACAGGGAGGGGAGAGATGTGAGAAAAAAAAAAGAAAATAAGAAAAGAAAAGAATTCTAAAGTATTTATATTTAGGAAAATATAAGTAATTTATGTGGCAGCTGATTTGTCAAATGTGAGGAGAGAGAAACATCCATGTGGCTGCTTACGTGTACACAATTAACGGACCTCCGTTAAAAGTCAACGAAAGTTAGCGGCGCTGCAAGTTATTTTGTGTTTAGTGATTGAATCGCAATAAAATATTAGTGTACTGACCCAATTGCAAGTTTTGAATTCAGTTATCCAACTGCAAGTTAGGCACGAGTTCAGTTATGTATTAGCCAATTAACCCTTTAATATGTGTATCCCAGAACCTTATTCAGTGATCGGGAATCATTGTATGAGTACTTGTTTAATATAGCTACAGTTCTTGAATATTTGCCGGCATATTAAAAATTTAAAATACGTTTATTATATTATTTTTTTAATTAACAATAAACTAAATTTCATTAATAATTTGAAAGATATTCAATTTGGAATAAATCTCAACTGACCATGTAATTAGATTGAAAAATAATTAAACAAGCTAAATAATTAGTCGTTTTGTTTTCAGGTCGTTCAACAAATTGAATACGAATATTTTAAAAATTAAAAATAAATTCAATGGTGTTCCGAGCAAACCAGCATACATTTCCCCTGAAAATAGTAACTTCGCTGTGCCACCCCCCAAATCCGGGGTCTAGAGATTTGGTCGTCACACGAAAATCCTCAAAATAAAACATCTGTTTAATAATAATCATCACTTGTGATTGTCCAACACTGGAAATATAACATCTGTGATCCCAAACATACCAAGATCTTTTAAGGTTATAGGGCTAGAAACAAGAATCCAAATTCCATTAAATAGAAAGTATTCCTTCTTTACAACATTCCCTTTGATCAAATCTTAAACCACTGGTGTAACTTCGATAAGAAGTACGCCAAAACAACTAGACTATTACACAATAATATTAAATATTAGAACTCAATTATATAAAATAGATCTTACTCTAAATCCAGACATCCTAAGCCAAGTCATCTTCGAAATAGCGTCACGCTTCTTTTCTTTCTGAACTTTGCGGATACGTCTCGCCAAACTACCTTACTGAAATGTTAGAATTCACAACAGCAAGTATGAGCGAAAGAAATGCTCAGCAAGCGTATAAAATTTTTGATATAAATCCAGGATAAGTGGGGTATAAAATCAACTGAAATGTAAAACAGTTTATAGAGAAACTGAATCAACAACTGTGATATAATTCAAATCATAACTGAAATCATTTGGCATGTCATAAAAATGAATATCTTCCAACTCACAATATATAATAGCCATTCGGGCGATATGGATTGGATATAAAACTGAAACACCATTGCCCCCTGATCAGGTTCTAAGGCAATGGGACCCTTTATACTACCAACGGTATTCTCTTTTTTTCCGTGTGGGTATAATTCGGATTTCTGGGGTACCCAAAATAGGCAAGTAATGTTAGTCTATAGGAAGATGGAATGGTTACCATATCCTCCTTAAATATTGCTGGACCATGAAATCATCATGGCCTCCTACGCTTTACACTTTAATAACTTCCAATCCAATAGAGTACTTCCGAATTCAACCAGGAAATGCTTAGTTTCACATACAGTTCACATCCTTATTATTTATTACGATAATAAGTATATGAAGAGTTTATCTTAAGCAATTCCCCATATCAAGGGTACCAATAACAAACAACTGTGTTCGCACAAAAATATTTAAGAATCACAAATAGCTCTAAACAATAACTATTTGTCATGATATGAATAAATGAAACATAAAATAAAAAGTGTTTAAGATGATCAAGAAAATACTTGCCTCTGGTATTTAGCTATTATGCAAAGTCGAGGTAATACACCTACCTTCTTCTTCTATCTTACGGAATCACAATCTTCTATTTCAATCATTCGTTGGTTTGACGCTCTTGCGATTGCCACGAGTCTGATCCGTTGACATCGAGCCCGCGCGTCTACTTCTATAGTCACACACCAATATCTATGTCCAAAGAAAATAATTGAAAATATCCCCTTTTAACATAGACGTTTTCCCGGTGTCAAATCACCTCACAATAAATCCAACAATCCACAAACAATATTGCATCCATCTCCAACCTTCTTCGTCTCATACCAACTTAACTCCACTGACATTCCTAAGTCAATATTCACCAATTAATCCTCGGATTAAACAATTATGCATACAACTTAATCCAACAATCTATAGATAATCCTCTAAACATTTATCTTATTCCTCGATAAAGAATCATGATAATCAATTAATCCTCAAGACAAGATTAATCCTCGAGATAACAATTAATCCTCGAAATAAGTCATTAATCCTCAAGACAATAATTAACCCTAGAGATAATCATTAATCCTCAAATTAAACAAATAAATCATCGAGTTAAATAAATAATCCTCGAAAAATACAAATATACTTGTCACATAACCAATCAACACATAGCATATACGGCTCACAAATAAAAGAGCACTCAAATTATTCATAGAATATTTACAAATCACTAACAGATAATCAAAGAATAATAACACGCAATTCACATAATTTTCAGATAGCATATAACATGAAATTTTCACAAAATCGGTCTAACAATTCAATTCGGGACTCAAATTGAATAAAGAAATATTTTTAAAACAATTTTAAATCACAATTTTGGAATAAAATCCAACTCAGGATTTTTAAAAGATTTCTAAAACATTTTCTGAAATTTTTTATCAATTAAAACTATTTTTAAACATTTTTAAACAAAAAATTGGTTAATTAAAAATTAAATAATCGTATTTAAATTAATTAAATCAACTAATAATTAATTAATAAAATTATTTAATAAATAATTACATTTATAAAATAATTAAATTAATTAAACCATTATTTGAAATTAATTAGTATAATTAAAAGTATTTAATTCTTAACTATTTTTGAATTAAAAGTAAATAATAAAATAATTTTCAAAAATTAAAAACAGAATTCAGAAATAAATTCTGAATTTCCAAAATATTTTCAGAAAATAATTTTCTGAATTTTATAATTAAATTCAGAATTGTTAAAAGATTTTTAAAAGTAAATAAAAGTAAAATAAGTTTTTTTTTTTAAAATCATCGTCTTCTTCACAGACCTCCCCAAGTTACTATTCATGCCGGCTGGTGAAAAATCCGGTCACCCCCAAACGAGCTCCGACGAGCTTGTTTTCGACACCAAATCAATTGAAATACGAGGCTTATCAGCTGGGTAAAAACGCTACAACAAATCTACCACAAAAATGATCAAAACGAACCAAAACACATCTAAATTCGACGACCTCGCGCCATTTTCCGGCCAAAACTCCGATTGGCATAAATCGGGAACCAAACTCCACGTTTTATACACCAAAACGAAGCTGGGCACTTGTACAATCAAACCCCTAACCTCTTAAGAACGGTCTAATCATTTGAAAATTCGGTTTAAAAACATAACTCGTATATCACAAAATCGAACATAAACACATCAATTGAACACATAAAACAACTCCCTAGGATCATGTGAAGCTATACAAACCATCAAAACAATCAACCAAACTCTCAGACAAAAAGCGCCAAATTTTGAACATCAACCCTAATAATTCGAATTAAAAATAAAAATTTAAGATCAAAGCATACACACATATACACACCCACATAATCATGTAGTACATCATGTGAGATTCAATTTGATTACTCATATGAAAGATTTGAATCCCGGAATCACCTTCAAAAAGCTGTTTGATCTCAAGAACACCAAGAACAGTTTCTCCAGAAAATTCCCCGAAATTTAATCAGAAAATCTGATTTTCTGATTCTTTTAATAAATAAAAATAATTCAGCTGCTATTTATATTAATAGAAAATTAATATCCCAAAAATATTTTTAGCCCCTAATTAAAATTATTAAACCTTCAAAATAATTTTTATGGGATAAAAATGTAAAATTTTTAATTTTAAACAAATATAATATAAATGCCAAAATTTCCCAAAAAATATGAATATTACAAAAATTACAAAATAATGCATTTTTAAATATCCTATCATTATATAAAAATAATTTTATCAAAAATAAGGCCTCGAATTCAGTATAGGGGCTGGGTCCGGAAATTAAAATGCGAAATAAATGTATTCTAAAAATATAAAAATTACAAAAAAATAAAATAAAATAATCTATGCTACACAGAAGTCACATAACACGTATGGGATAATTTTCCTATTTAATAAATATCATAACGCGTTTAAATGCATTAAAAATAAACTAAAACACAGTAAAATCAACTAAAAAAATATATTAATATAATAAATTACACGTAATTTTCCAGGTCATTCGCAATTGACACTCACTGTATTTTCGTGTATAGTTTGATTTTTTATAGGATTCGATTGGACTCAATTGCAAGTACTGAGTTAAGAGACCTCATGTCACGAACAAATTTTTATTTTTATGTGAAAATAAGCACATGTGATTTTCACCACCGTCACAAGCACATCCCAGCTATCGATACATCATATAATTCAATTTCAATGCAGGAAATACAAGAACATTCGCATAAAGCGATACAACTAATAACATAATTCAAAACTCGCACAAAATGATACGAAAATCCTAAAAATTCAAACATCTCGAAATGACACCAAATTTTAATATGATGTTGGACCGGAGATTTTGAATCCAAAATTGATTTTTATTTGAATTTTCAAACTATTAATCGTAATAGATCGAAAAACCAAAATGAAGAACTCAACTGGATATTTCAAAATTTATGGAATTAAAGCTCAATTTTATTGAATAAGAAATACTAACAAAATTAGAAAGGGCCGCCGGAGTGAGAAATACCAACGACGACACAAGCAAAAGATGAGATAAGAGTTAGGATTATGGGTGAAGACCCTATCTACCCAAAAAGTAATTGGGTGTAACCAAAATACCCACCGCCAATTCGGACGGCCCTAAATATCCACGGGATACGCAACTGGTGATGGAGCATCATGGAGACACGCTACTGGCAAGGGAGTGTAAGGATAACACGTTACTGATAACGAAGTAACATGTAGATACGCTATTACCAAAGGAGTATCAGCAAGTACTGTAGCTCGAGATATGCCTCTTGGAAATGCGCATCTCAGGATACGCATTTACAAGTGGCGTATCCGCTGTCTTCTTCGTTTGCAGAGAAACGACAGGCGAGCTCTCCCCGGCGACTAATATATTTTTGTTCGTTCTCCTCTTTCCCGTCGTTTTCCATTCACATTCTACACATCAATCAAATCGTCTTCCTCTCCTCTACACTCGTATACCAATTTTATTCTATATGCTTTGTCGGAAGTCGAGATCTCAGGACTTTCATTAGAAAACGCGATTCCGGCCATGGCTTTTCAATCTTTCCGTTCACCTCCCTCCCGTACTTATTCAGGCATCTTTTACATAACATTGGAATCGCCTCTTCGTTATCTACACGTCTATATCAATTTCATACGTTATTGTGTTCTCGAATTGAAACCCCCAAATCACTTTCATTGCCGGACGTCGAGTTGCTATAGTGATGTGCCATACGCCAATGGTAAAGGCGTATCCCGTGGGTAATGCGGACCAAACATTTGAAAACAGGCATTTTGGGTCATGGGTACCTCATTTTGAGGCATTTTGGTCATTTTCTCTAGGATTATCCTGATTGAAAATTTTAATTGAAAAGGTTAAATATAAATTTTCCAAAAATCGTGTGAATTATAGTACTGTAATGGTTATAAATATTTTTTCATACAAATAAAAATTATACCATCCAGCCAAAATGTAAAAGAAAATTTTAAATATTAAAAAAAAGATAATAGCACACTTTACATTTTAAATTGTACGGAGTACAATTTTTAACTAACAATATCCGTAACACACGATAATATATTTTTTGTTCATACAAATTTCGGAATTATATCTATCGAAATTTACAAAATATCGATAGGACTTGAAAAGAAATGGTGCCCTGGTTATTTTAATTGTCATGATTCGGGAAAACCGTGATCAAAATTTCAAGTGTAGATCCAACTAGGTCTATCCAAAAAGTAGTTATACTTGCACCTAAAGTTAAAATATTCTACGCAAGAGACACCGTCCATAAAATTTTAAAACAAGTGTCTAAAAGTTAAGACTTCGCGCTTTGTTACTATGCTAATCATATTCGGACTTTAAAAAACGTGGGTTTTTTAACAAACGGGTCGGGTCGGGTTTTTTTAAAAATCGGGTCGTACTTTCTTTAAAATATGAGGCCCGTTTTAGACCCTTGGATCGGGCCGGATTTTTTTCGGGTTTTTTTTAATTTATATATTTGTAATTTTTATCTTTTTTTGCAAAGCAAATATATTAATAAACAAAAAAAAATCTTATAAAAGAAACAACCTCTAAATATTTAGCCCTTGAACTTTTATAATGTAGAATACATAAAAAGAGACGTCACGAAAACTAATACAAAAAAATTACTTGCATAATATTTGCTTTATATAAAACATCACTGCAACTAAAAAACTTTTTACTCATAATTTGCGTTATGACTTAAGGCGACCGTTAACCATATAAATATTCTCGCATAAGACCATTTCGAGAAGCACATACTCTACACTCAATTAATCTTCTTTAAAGAAGAGTTTGTCTTGTACTCTTGTATATTGTTGATTCTTCCTAGCCTTATGATCATCATATTCCCTCTATTGCTAAGTTTAATATTCTTGAAATTAATTAAAAATATTATATAATTTTAGATTTTATCTATAAAAAATTAAATTTTTATCCGAATATCTTAGAAAGCTTGGACTTTTATCCGGGCCGAACCGAGCTTTATCTGGGCTTTTTAAAAGCTCGGGCTTTATCCGAGCTTCGGTCCGGGCCGAGCTTGATGAGAAATAGGAGGCCCTTCTTAGGCCCTCGGGCCGGGCCAAACCGGACCGGCTTTTTTCGAGCTGGACTTTTAGGGCTTTTTTTGGATCGGATTGGGTCGGATTTCAGACTTCAGGCTTTTTGAACATCTCTAATCGATCCCCACTTGAACGATAAAACGTTACAAGGCTTTTTTTTTTTTTTTTGCCAGTACAACTGTACAAGGCTTATTTTTTACTAGAAGCATGGGTTTACATTTATCGATTTTTTTGTTAGATTTTATTTTAAATTTTATTGGAAATATATTATATTTTTATTCAAAGTTCTTTTCCACATTTATAATAATAAAATATTAAGTTATACTATATTATTATTTTTTTAAAGGATATACGTTATTTTTTATAATTATTGTTGAATTTGTTGATGAGTATTTCATTAATGTTATTTTTATGTTTTTTTGTTTGTGAGTGATTTTTTTAAAATATGGATGGTATAAATTTAATATTAATTTAATTATTGATGAAATTTTACGTTTTTGTAATTTTAAATTTTTGAAATTTTTTATGGTATAATATTTTGATTTTATATTATATTTATTTTTTGGGTTCTTAAATTTTTTTACAATTTGCGTCAACATTTTTCACAAAATAATTATCTGATGAAATAGAAATATTATTTTTCAATAGAGTTGCATTTTTTTCTATTTATTTTTAATATAGATCTAAGAAATGTTACAGTATATTTCCTCAAAAAAATAAAATAAATGTTACAGTATGTACTATACATGATATACTTGAAACATAATGTTACATATTCATGTTTTTTTAAATTTTTTTATTATGTAACTTAACATCTTTTTTTATATATTATTATTAACTCGAATAACTTGTAGAAGGGGGGGTTGAATACAAGTTATATAATCGTGTCTGATTTTTGCTTGGTTATATGAACAAGAATAAACGAATGAATCAAACTCTGTTTGTATTAATAAGATCAAATACAAACTCTACCAAAGGTGTACAAATACCTTTAGCAGCTGCTGACAATACAAATCTCTCTCTCTGTTTGTTTCGAACTCTCGAATACAAACCTTATACAGAGCTACGCACACGAACTTACAACTCACACTTGTTCGACTACGACACTTTTTACAATGATATAGAGAGAGTATTTATAATGCTACCTATCAACTAATTACAGAAGGATAATCTATACATGACAATGTTCTGCCTTCCAGTTGATAGTTTCCATCAATAGAAAATTCTTCCCTTCATAATATCTTCTTGCTTGTTCTTCAAACAACGATCCTGTTTTATAGCACTTGTCAGTTTCTGTAGCATCCATAATGACATCATCAGTAACACGACTGATATCAGGATTCCCTCTTGCATCATGATCTAACCATCCTATCAGTACTTGATCAGTATTTGACTTGACATATCAGGATTCGTTCTCAGTTCCTGACATATAGTACTTGATGCACAGTTCATTCCTGACTAATCTTTACAGATAACTGTCTGACACATATTTCCTATACAAAGTGCTAAATCCTTTATAAGATCGGGATATACAAGAAATATAAGTAAAATTCTATTCTTAACATCACAACTCATGAATTATTCCTAACAATCTCCCCCTATTTATGCTTTAAGATCTGAAGCATAAATCTGAGTTGTTGATGTCAAAACATATAACAATACAATCAGAATAGAATTTATGAATTCAAAAATCATGAAGTTAAGTACCTCTTCTTTCAGATATAGACATAGTATCCAGTACTTAGAAGAAAGAATTCAACTATTTGATGCTTCTTTTCCTTTACCACTTCCATGATGAGATTCACCTCTGTCACAATCTTTATCTCCCCCAGTTCCTCTTTTATCCCCAGTCTGTTGTTGTTGTTGTCTTTGAATTGTCTTTATCTCCCCTTTTTTGACATCAGCAACATTAATTCCAAGAGATTCAGTAACAGAACAAATGAGATTCATCAGAACTGCTTGATTTTCCATAATAGTGACTTGGTTATCTTCAAGTGTTTGAAGTCTTAATTGAATTTCAATTTGAGATTTCTGAATGTCTTGTAGAACTTCAGAATTGACTTCAATGTTGGAAGTGTTTGGAATATCTTCAGATTCAAGTCTTGTAGAAGAAGTTGCCTGTGTAGAATGATATTCAAGTAATAAAACTCGATTAGAGTTACAAACATCTTCATCTTTCCGATCTGAAGCTGCGAAATGATCATCTTGTCCTTCATCGGTATTCTGTGCACTAACATCTACAAATCCTGACGCCTCCTTAGATTGATCAGATACTGTTGATGTCTCAATTTTAGCTGATATTGGAAGTACATACAACGGAATACTAGGATCATTAGGAATATCTTCTGATACTGATGGTGTAGAAGTTTGTCTTAGCCTTTCACCTCTTCTGTTTATAATTCCTGCAAGCCTTTCTTTTTGCTTCTAAGCTTTAACTTCTGGCTTTGAATTGTGCTTTGCTAAGTCATTCTTCTCATACATCTTGATAAACGAATAAGTACCAGCATCCATACAAAGATTATCAGACCAAGATTCAGGAAAAACCTGATCCCAGAAATCAAACGATGGTTTCCTAATTTTTTCTCCCTCACTATGGAGTTGATCATCCATACCCTCCATCTCACTTTGACTATCTAAAGTCAACACTCTTTCTACCTCTCCTTTTGCCTGGTCAGGAGCCAGCCGCTCAGATATAAAAAATTTGGAAACCCTATGATAAGATTAACAACAAAGCTATGAATCTTTTAGTTAAGAA
The DNA here is from genome assembly GCA_037693485.1 of Kitagawia praeruptora. NCBI lineage: Eukaryota > Viridiplantae > Streptophyta > Magnoliopsida > Apiales > Apiaceae > Kitagawia > Kitagawia praeruptora. The sequence continues at coordinate 104,478,929 of CM075350.1, forward strand.
TAACGAAGAGATTAAGAAGCTTACAGAACAGGTAGAAAAGCTTAGTAAAAATAAGCATGACATACCTATATCTAGAAAAGAAGTTATAGACTTTACGTCTAAACTTATAGAAATCGAGGATTACCTTAGAAAGATTCTAGGATGAGTCTTAAGGAATTACAAGAAGATTTCACTAAGATTATTAAGCCACAGTTAGAAGAAATTCTAGAGTTGCTTAAAAATCATCAGAGAGCCGATAATATTGAAGCGGCAGCAGCAAAGATTATTAATGAAATAAAATTAATTATTCATGATTGTCCTTGCAATAAAGAAATTCTTGATGTTCTTAAGACAGGTACATCAGGCAAAGAAATCATCTTAACAGATGAAAAATTCAAGAAACCCTTGAAATACAGTTATCCTAACTTTAATGTTGGTAACGAAGAAATGGGTTCAGGTAAGAACTCAGGAAGTTTTTCATGGCCATTTGGTGATAAAGAATCATCATGAACTACATGAAAAAGGTAGAAGAATTCTTCTGGAATAATCTAGAAGATGAAGAATTGCAGGTTACAGATGACAACTATGGTCAATTGGAACAAGCAATCAGATTAATGGAAATAGAGGATGACTCTATCGCCAACAAAGAAATAGAGTCAAACAGTGAGTTAAAATCATTATTTGGTTTTAATAATTATGAAACTCTAAATATTATTGAAGCTTTCAGCTCAGAAGAATCAGATTCTGGAGAAACACTTCAATACTCAAGCAATGAGAGTTCAGAAGAAGAAGTTTTCCCTGAAAATTTCAGAATGAACAATCAAGCATCTCCAGAAAAAGGGGAAAATTCAGGAGTCAAAAAAGAAGATGAACCTGAGGACAAAACCACAGGTAATAGGAAGAGAAAAGGTAATTTTTATCCTTCTTATTCTACTACAGACTCTAAAAATGTTACTAATATTTACGGTAGTAATATCTTAAATATTGATGGCAAGCCTAATAGAAAAGAGCTCATAGAAAAATGGTCTCAAGAAATTAGTCTAATAATTCAGACTAACAGAGAAGCTTATGATGATCAAGAAACAGTTTTATTATTGATGGAACATAAGTGTACAGGTGTAGTTAATAGCATGATTAAAAGCACCACATGGGAACCAAGAATGAACCCCATAACTGCCTATGAAGATGTTATAAATGCAATTTATACATTGTTCTTAGGAATAGATCTTATGACCAATAAAATTCAAGAATTGGCTAAGATAGTTAGTAAGGCAAAATCCATGCTTACTAAAATGCAACTTTGTGATATATGTTTTCTTAATCAATTTTATGATGATTTTGAAAAATATTTATATCAATTATATGATAAAGAAGATTATAAGAAATTCATTAGAGATTATCTTCTTAAAATTCCCTTAATTGGTGAAAAGGCCCTTGAACGCTTCAACCTTGAAGCAACAGGTGCAGCAGAGTATAGTTTAGGCTACGCTCAGAGAATAGTTAAAGAAGAAATCAGTAAGATTTGTGATTTAACTAAGAAGCAAAAACAGCTAAAATTATTTAGTAAAAAATGCTGTGAAAAAATAGTAGAACAACCATTTGAGTACGGATGTAGCAAAGCATCTAGGAAGTTCTACAAGAAAAAATCGTATAAGAAATATACGAAAAAATACAGGTTTGTTAGGAAAAAGAAACCTTTCAAATCAGGTAAATATGTTAAGAAAAAATCTTCTAAGAAGTTTTCTAACGATAAACAAAAGTTTTGCCCAAAAGGCAAGAAAAATTGCAGGTGTTGGATTTGCAATGAAGAAGGACACTATGCAAATGAATGTCCTAACCGAAAAAAGCATGAAAGCAAAGCTCGAATGCTTGAACAGGTATACTCTTTAGGATACATTCCTATAGAAGAACCATACGAGAATGTACAAGAAGTATACATCCTTGAAGAAGAATTAGATCCCGGACCAGAAGAGTCAGAGACTAATGAATATACTTCATCAGATTCGGACTGAAGAAGTAAAAGATCTGGCGATATCTAATATCACCAACCCTAATTCTATTTATATCCCTGGTATCTTGAGTTTTGCAGGATATAAAAAGATAGAATTACATTGCTATGTTGATTCAGGTGCAAGTCTGTGCTTAGCAAGTAAATACGTTATCCCAGAAGAACATTGGGTTAATGCAGAAAAACCTATAGAGGTAAAAATCGCAGATAATAGTTCCATTACTATTACAAAGGTATGTAAAAACCTTGACATAATGATTGCAGGTGAAATATTTCATATTCCTACAATCTATCAGCAGGAATCAGGTGTAGACCTTATTCTAGGCAATAATTTTCTAAACTTATATGGACCATTTACTCAACACCCGGATCATATTATTCTAACTCTTTCAGGTGAAAAAGTATATGTCAAAAAGTTGATTATAGCTAAAAAATTTGGAGTTAAAGACTTCCTTGAATCAATGAAGAAAAAGTCTAAGACTCGTCAACCAGAAGCTATAAACATCAGCCCTAATAAAATTCAAATTTTAAAAAGGGGGAAGGATAGTTTAGAAGAATTTAAAGAATTGAATTTTATTTGTAAAAATTTGATTCTAAACATAGAAAAGAAATCTATAATCGAGAGATTATTGGATTCAGTTTGCTCTGAAAATCCCTTAGATCCTAAAAAGACTAAGCAATGGATGAAAGGAAGCATCAAGCTCAGAGATCCAAAGACAGTAATCAAGGTAAAACCTATGAAGTACAGTCCACAAGATCGAGAAGAATTTGGCAAACAAATTCAGGAGCTACTGGATATGAACATCATCATACCCAGCAAATCACCTCACATGTCTCCAGCATTTCTAGTAGAAAACGAAGCAGAAAGGAGAAGAGGCAAAAAGAGAATGGTAGTCAACTACAAGGCGGTTAATGATGCCACCATAGGAGACAGCCATAATTTACCAAATAAGGATGAATTACTCACCCTTATCAGAGGTAAGAAAATGTTTAGTTCACTAGACTGTAAATCTGGTTTTTGGCAGGTATTGCTAGACGAAGAAACACAGCTATTGACAGCATTCACATGTCCTCAAGGACATTACCAATGGAAGGTGCTACCTTTTGGATTTAAGCAAGCGCCCTCTATATTCCAAAGACATATGCAAAATGCATTCAGGTCTTTTGAAAAATTCTGTTGTGTTTATGTAGATGATATTCTTATTTTTAGTGATAATGAACAGGATCATCTCAGACATTTAGCAGCAGTATTAAAGAAATGCCAACAACTTGGTATTATATTATCAAAGAAGAAAGCGCAGCTCTTCAAGACAAAGATTAATTTCTTAGGATTAGAAATTGATCAAGGAACTCATTGTCCTCAGTCGCACATCCTAGAACATATTCATAAGTTCCCGGATAAAATTGAAGACAAAAAACAGTTGCAAAGGTTTTTAGGTATATTAACTTATGCTTCTGATTATATTCCCAAACTTGCAGCTATACGTGCTCCTTTACAGGCAAAGCTCAAGAAAGATGTTCCTTGGGAATGGAAAGATTCAGACACCAGCTACATGGTCAAAGTCAAGAAGAATCTAAAGAGTTTTCCAAAACTCTATCATCCAGAACCGGATGACAAGCTTATCATTGAGACAGACGCCTCAGGAGAATATTGGGGAGGAGTGCTCAAAGCTGTTAATTCTGATAAAGAATTAATATGCAGATATGCTTCAGGAAGCTTTAAAGACGCTGAGAAAAATTATCATTCCAATGAAAAGGAATACTTAGCAGTCATTAGAGTAATTAACAAATTTTCTATTTATCTAACTCCAGTTAAATTTCTGGTTAAAACTGATAATAGAAATTTCTCTTATTTTCTTGGTATTAAGTTACAGGGAGATAATAAGCAAGGAAGACTGGTGAGATGGCAACAATGGCTATCCCGCTACAGTTTCGATGTTCAACATATCGAAGGAGTTAAAAACTGCTTAGCAGATTTTTTAACAAGAGAATTCCAGCAAAAACAGGTGTAAAGTTTATGACATGACATTTCTTGTTATCTTTACTTTTGCAGGAATCCAAAGCCTGAATTCTGGCTATAAATACGAGAGGATTTGGAGAAGAAAAATCACACCAAACAAAAATAACACCTAAACACCTCTCTATACCAACGATCTTTTAACAAATCAAAGAGCTTTGTTTGTTCTATATATATATATATGTATATTCTCTTTCTTTGAGAAAAACTATGGACACTTCCATAGAACAGCTAGAGCTTAAAGAAACCATCCTCTTGAAAAAGTTTAAACTTATTCAGGATGAACTATCCCTAGTTCGCGCAGAGCTAGAATATGTAAGGAAGTACTCTCTTCCTGAAAAACAAAAGGTCAGTTCTACACCTTCCTCGGAAACAAGTGAAGTAGAAACTAGCCCGGAGCAAACGGCTACCGGTAAAGGCAACTCAAACCCGTTGATACCTGTGGATTTGGTAAAAATCCAAAACGAAGCTCAGTCTTCGCAACAAAAGGTTATTTGTACACCTTCCTTAGAGATAAGTGAAGTACAGGCTAATCCAGAGCAAACGGCTCCTGGTAAAGATTCAACAAATCCGTTGAAACCTGATGCTTTGGTAAAAAGCATAACTGAGGTTCAGACCTCCTTAACTTTGGGAGAATATTCAGATTTAAATCTGAGACCCAATGGGGGAATTCAAATCCCAGAAAAATCAAAAGAGCAATCTTTTGTAAAATCATTTGGTACTACCAGCAAAAATTACTATGTTGTTTATAATGGTCCCAATCCAGGAATCTACAACAACTGGGGAATTGCAAGCTTGGCAGTTACAGGAATTTCAGGAGTTTCTCACAAGAAATTCAAGGATTTCCAAGAAGCAAGAGTATCAGCCGATCTCTATACCAGAGAAATGATGAAGTCGCCTCTGTGTCTTATCAGCTCTGTAGACGCCTTGAAGCCAACCTTCAAACAAGCGTTAAAGAAGCCAGCATCTACTCAGAAGGTGCTAGGGAAACTAAAGTCAAATGAAAATCTAATCATAGATTTTAATGACGACAGTGGAGAAACCATTTATGATAGTTTCAGCTACTTCTACAATCTGGGAAGAAGCGCCACTGAGGAAGTATTCGTGGAGTATAAATTCTTTACCACGGATAAAGCAAACATAAGCTATTTTAATTTTTATCCTAATTCAGATCCTGAGTTAGTTTATGAAGCTTATGTTAATGGGTTAGTTACTTTAATTTACCCATCCAGCAATTTGCTAGAAATTGGCGAATTTCCTAAGGCATTCAGGGAAGCAGTCAAAAAGTTCAGGACAAAGTGTGTTCAGAACCCAGCAAAAGAAATTTTCATCAAGGTCCAGTCAGCACTACCGTTCTGGGATGAAGATTATGAAGACATTTTAGCTAAACCATTTCATTATGTTCAGCTAGGAATTGTCAAAGAAAGGAGCTACGCGCCAAGTGAATCAAGACCAGTCACACTGGAGAAGAAAGACTTGAAGCAACTGGCCATCCATAAATATGCAGCTATTTTGGAGAAAATTCTCTGCATAAAAGAAAGTGATAAGGTGAAGATAAATTATTCATCTTCAAACTGCATCATGACGTCCATGACTCATATCCCAATGAGCCAAGAAGACAAGGAAACTTTAAGGGCATGCAAGAGACGCATGACTAAAAGTCAGATAATATTCGGATGCCACTACACAGAATTCTGTAAAGCTAGTGCTCGAATTATTAAAAGGACAGGTACCGACGAGAGTTATCTCTGTCAATACTGCCAAAATGACCCCACCACTAAAGAAGAAGACAAGTTGTCTAAAGCTGCTGGAAAAGCAACGGTGGAGGATTAAAGTAGAGGAATCTGCTTTATCAAAAGCAAGGGTAGAAAACATTTTACTTAAGTAAAAGCATCTACTTTAGCTTTATTAAAGTAAAGCATCTACTTTATTAAAAGGTAGTCATCTGCTTTAAGAAAAGAATCTACTTTATGTAAAGTAGAAAATAATTCATTGTACAGACCCTCGACCTTGTGCTATAAAAGGCGAGTTCTTCTTTCAGTTTAGGACATCGAAAAACATACACACAACACTGTATGCAATTAGAGCGTCCACAATCAATGTGTGAGTAAAAACCCTACGGGGTTAAGAGTGTAAACAGGCTCATAATGAGTCTATATCTGTAACATATTATCTAGATCAATGAAAAGTCTTTTCTTTTATAAATCTTGGTTATATTCTTGTTATTCTGGAGTCCGCTTGGAGCACTGGGAGTACCGCTAGGCAGGAGGCCGTTTAGGGAAACGCCGCTCGTAGGATTGAAGACAAAGAATAAAAAGCCTGAAGATTTAAAGAAGAAATGAAGTTTTAGAGATCAGATAATCACTGAACAGATAAAGCTCATTAGAGATCCTGGTAAAACTCTAAACCCTGTTTTAAATAAAATTTTATAAATCTTTTTATATTTAGCAATTTTGATCATGATTAGCAATAATCGAAGGTCTGTAATGTTCCCTTGGAACTTAACCATTAATGGTAACACCATTAGACTTAGTGATGAAGACTTCTTCACTAGAATAAGAGATCTAGCATGCCTAGATATCAATAACAATAGACTAGACCGTCTTAGAGAATTCTATAACAGTTTAGAAATAATGTACGAACAACATGGTAGGTTCTACATTAGAAATAGTCAAGAAATTGACGCCTTAAAAAGTCATATTGGTAGCTTTATTGAAGAAGCTAGCGATGCTTGTCATGCCTTCTGTTTCTGCAAAGGCAAGAAATAACATGATTATTAATATTAATCATAATTTAGACCTCTTTTGGTCGAAAGAGAACGGTGGAGATTCCGTCTTTAAGAAAACATCTGCTTCCGCACCTGTAATAGATACAGTAATAGATACAGTCCTTGTGTCTCCCCACAAAATGGTATCAGAGCCTAGGTTAAATCTTTTAAAATGAATCTTTTAAAAGACAAAGGCAAAGAAATTGATGATCCTCAGACTTCTGATGATAATCAAGATTTTGAAATCGAGTTTTCCGAAAACGAAAAAGGATTTCAAGGAAGTTTTTTGGTAAAACAAGAAACACTTTCAAAAATCAAGAACTTGAAACTTGATCTAAAGAAAGAAAAAATATTTAGAATTCCAAATTCATTTGGTTTAAACATTCTGAATAGAAAAAACAATATCTTTTATTTTGTCAGCACAAAAGAAATGCATGTAGACATAAAAGATACAAAAGGTTCTGTTTTCCTATCACTCATTAATAGAGAAGAAATTAGGAAAAACCTTTTAAAAATCCCTTCTAAGATTAGATCAACAATCAGCACGGTTCATTTAGGAGCTGTAAAGATTTTGTTAAAATCTGAATTTCAGGAAGGAATTGATTCACCTATTAAAATGGCTTTAATAGATAATAGAATCAAAGATTGTAGAGATTGTATTTTAGGTGCTGCTAGAGGAAACTTAGCATACCAAAAATTCATGTTCTCAGTCTACCCTAAGTTCGGACTTAGCCTAGACACAAAGAATTTAGATTCGGTTTTATCATTCGTACATCAGTTTGAACGAGAAAACCTTATGGATGCCGGAGACAAAGTCTTTAGCATATCATACGTTGTAGCCTATGCCTTGACAAATAGTCATCACAGTATAGATTACAAGAAATCAGAATATATTGAATTAGAAGATATATTCTCAGACATAGGATCTGTAGAAGAGAAGCAATTCTCAGAAATCAGTCCTTTAGAAAATTCATGGGCAATAGATATTGCTAGGAATAAACCTCATTTAGGAGAAAAACCTAGAATGAGTTTTAAGGGGAAAAGCCTAGTCATAGGAGAATCCTCAACGGACAGTCTTTTAAGGAATGTCTCAACCAGAATTGATAGTTTAGGACGAAAGCTTGAACGTATCAGTTAAATGACTACTTCTTTACCTGTAAATCCGCATATTTACAAGAAAGGAAAAGTTCTTAATCTGAAAAGATTAAGCGAAATAGAGGGACAAGAACTGAAGAATTACACCTTCAGTAGTCACCCTGGTAGTGCAAGAATTACTACAATAATTGCATCTACTAATAATCTTAATCAGATTACAGGAAGAATTTTACTTGGAGTTTATAAGATGTTATCTTATTTCGGTCTTAGTAAGGATCCAAGCGAGAAATTCTCAAAAGCTCCCAGTTATTTTGGAAAATATGGAACCACTTATTTTCAAAGAGGGGGGAGTGGATCTAGCAGTAGCAACAGGCTAGAAGATATAAAAAATCTCGTTAATGAGATTAACAACAAAGCTATGAATCTTTTAGTTAAGAATAACGAAGAGATTAAGAAGCTTACAGAACAGGTAGAAAAGCTTAGTAAAAATAAGCATGACATACCTATATCTAGAAAAGAAGTTATAGACTTTACGTCTAAACTTATAGAAATCGAGGATTACCTTAGAAAGATTCTAGGATGAGTCTTAAGGAATTACAAGAAGATTTCACTAAGATTATTAAGCCACAGTTAGAAGAAATTCTAGAGTTGCTTAAAAATCATCAGAGAGCCGATAATATTGATAAGTGCTCTCATGACCTACAGAAAAATAGAGTTTAGAAGAAGTTTTTATACCTGAACTCACATGGAGAGAGGGTTCCTCATTTGGCTTGGGGCTTGAGGTTTTCTCCAAGGAGTGAGCTGCTATAGTCTCTGAACCCTTACAATCATCTTCTTTCCTTCCAGAGACTACAGGCTCCAGTATACCACTTTCAGGTTCTTTACTAGACTCTGATGTATTTAGTAATACTTCATTAGACACCATAGTTAGTACATCACCGTCTTTAAGTGTTGTTTGCTGAGACTCACCCTCAAGGTGGATAGACTCTGACTAAACAATGTTTGTTTGATCTTCAAGAAAACCAGTCAAAGTTATTCCTCCCATATCATAGGGTTTCTCACTTGCAATTTCAGTCATAACAGAAGACCTTTCAACATCAGCTATCACAGCTCCTGAGTCATCCAACCTCTGACTAGATGGTTCTTGTGTTGTAGTGACTGTGATCTGATCTTTCCTACTATCCACCACTGGTGCAATAGTATCTTCTGTTGACTGCATTCCTCCAGCTACTTCCTCCTGTTGTTCACCTTGAGCTAAAGCATCTTCAATAATGACATCCTTGTCAAAATAAATATGTATGTAGTGATTGAAGTGCAACATGCTTCGAGAGTCCAAATTTCTTGACTAATTGTCTTCTGACAGATACATAGAAGTACATCTTCATTAAGTCAAGTCTTTGATGTAGAAGTCCATATTCATCTGGAAATAAAAGTTTTGGTACTCTTTCAACCAGGGGTGGAGGTTAGCATTGAAGATCAGATCGTCCCCTGTACGGATAAGTTCAAATATTTAGGTTCGATCATCCAGAAAGAAGGTGAGATTGAAGAGGATGTCACACACCGTATCAAGGCGGGGTGGCTAAGGTGGAGGGCAGCGTCAGGGGTGATGTGCGATAAGAAAGTCCCGTAAAAGTTGAAAGGGAAGTTCTATAGAGCGGCAATCCGTCCTGCGATGCTATATGGGTCGGAGTGCTGGGCGGCGAAGAAGGCCCTCGAGAGCAAGCTGGAAGCAGCTGAAATGAGGATGTTGCGGTGGTCCTGTGGCCGCACGATGTTAGATAGAATCCCGAATGTTGTTTTCAGGAGCGAGTTGGAGGTGGCGCCTCTTCCTGCGAAAGTTAGGGAAGGGAGGTTGAGATGGTTCGGCCACGTCCGTAGGAAGCTACCGGAAGCCCCGGTGAGGAGGTTTGAGAGTCTGTCGGTTGTTGGGGTGAGGAGGAGAGGCAGACCGAGGAGGTCATGGGAAGAACAACTTAGGATGGATTTGAAGGCCTTAAACTTGAATGAGACCTCGACCGCTGATAGGAGTTGTTGGAGGCGCCAGATTAGAGTTGTGGATTCTCTTCTAGGGAGCGGTTCTGTGGTTGAGAGCCTCAGAGTTGGGTTTTCTCGGTTAGCGTTAGCTTAGAAGTTTGGCTTTTCACCTTCATATTGTCTTCTGTTTTCTGGCTTTGTAGGCGCAGGGACCTTGACCAGAGGCCATCATAGATCAGGAGAGGAGTGCCCATTGCCCGCTTAGGTAAGTCCCATGAGATCCAGGCCATGGGCCCAGGTTAGGTTAAATAATTTTCCCCATCCTTATCATACTTGTTCATAATTCACATTGTTTTGTGGTGCACTAAGCTGGGGGTCTTCACGGAAACAGCCTCCCTACTGTAAAAGTAGGGGTATGGTCTGCGTACATCTTACCCTCCCCAGACCCTGCTGAGCGGGATATACTGGGTATGTTTGGTTTGGTTTGGTTTAGTCCCATAGCCAGTCTGTATGATAATGTAGTTTCCCATGAAGAATCAATATCCAGATCTCTATAGTCATTTGTTGACTTGATTGTAGCTTCATTTGTAGAGACCTGCATGATATTAGTTGGACTAGACTCTGTGTGTGTAGGTGACAATTGAATCTTTCTCCTTGTTCTCCTGGTATAGTGAGCAAAAGATTTATCCTGAGAAGACTCAAGAGGTGTAGACACAGAATTGATCTTGGAATGAGATCTTTTTTCAATAGACCCAGTCTTTTGAGAGACAGTATCCAGTAACTGTTTTCCCTTTTTAAGTACTACATTCTTTTGAGAAACTGCAGCCTGGCTGTGACTAGGTGCTTCATCTCTTTGTCCTAGCTTAGAAAGTTGAATCGCAGCCTTCAATTCTTCTCTCTCAGCAAGAGATATATTATCATCATCTTCACTAGAACTACTACTACTACTTGACACAACAAATCTTCTCTTCTTTACAACTGATGTCTTTTGAGAAACACCAGAGGTTGGTTTCTTTGAAACAATAGGCTGTGAATTAAAACTTTGTTCTTGAATTTTTTCAGAGACTATAATGTTTTGGGCTACTTGGGTAGACACAGGTGGGTTCTCCTCCAAATGAGATTCCTGAGCCATTTCACCACAAAAGAAAGAAGAATTGTAGAGAGTAGGAAGATGAGTTTTAAGAATTACCTGAACATGATGTGGATAATAAATTGCAGGTATTTCATCTAGATTCTTTTCATTGTCCTTCTTTGTAATGTCAGAGAAAATTCTCTTTTGCTGTACATAAGAAGAAACACAATGTTCTCTACCAAATATAGCTTCAACATCAGGAATAAAATGGTTAATAAACATTTGCATAAATCTATGATAATAAACCATTTTCTTGTTTTGATCTCTTAACCCAAGTTTAATACACATCTGATTTAAGATAATGTGACCAATGTTAATTACTCTGTCATAAAGCAAACTGTTAGCAATATGTGAAGTAACAGAAGTAATTTGATCAAAAGTACTACATTTACCAGTAAAGCATTTAGCTAATTGATCAAAGAAGAAAGACCACTATTTCCTAAGATAAGATCTTCTTAACTGGCTCATGTTATCTAAAGGTCCATTATAACCTAATGCAGATAACATAGTTCTTACCTCATCATCAGATGGTACATTCTCATAATTCAAACTAACAGGTAAGTGAAGTACTGAATTAACAACAGATTCAGTAATATCAAAAGAATCTTGTCCTAAGTGTAGAACAATCTTACCTGATTGACTCTGAGTAGAATCAATTACCTCAGCATTCTCCCAAGCTTGTGTAACAGCTGCTTGATTAATCTGTGGAGATGCTGTCAATGCATAACTTAATGGTCCATACGCCAGAAAGTCCATGATTGGATGAAAATCAGTTGACACTCCTTCCTTATAGGTGATAGCTGCTACATGATTGTTCGTCATAAAATCAAAGTCACCAAACTTGAAGGCTACTGATTTAGGTAATCTTCTTTGAGCTGCCATTTTTGATCTGAAAAGAACTTGAAAAATTCTTGAAATGGATTAGTGATTTTGAAAACTCGAGAGTGTTTTTGCTTTAGAGAATGTGAAATTAGAGAAAGCAATTACACGATTAGAGTTTCAAAACAGATATATTTCACAAATCTTTCAGACCATTATCCCACGTTGACACGTAGATTGACAGGTGTCAGTCCCTGAAAAGTACGGTTACCCACGATTTTTTGAAAATAAAATCCAAAATTGATTTTCATGAAATAAATCAGGGTATTATCAAGATAAACAATCAATACTGATCAGCTTCATTTTCATGTTGTGACCTCTCATCAAAATAATCACAAAATGCAATGTGATTTAAAAATAATAATTCTCAAATCCTGATGGTCACACTTGAAATCCTGATCAATATCATCATGATTCCAGAGACTTAATATGGAGTTTCCACGTGGCATCTTTCTTTTATCTGAAAAAGAAATAAACAATTAATCTGAACAAAATCAACTGGTTAGATATATTCGACATTTCTTGAAAACAAGAAATACAGTCACACGCAATAATTAGCATCTGACTTCATTAAAAATTCAAAGTGACTGTTCAGCTTCTCACGCCTTTCTTAAAAGAAACAGACGCCTTATGCCATTCTCCATAAACCTTTCAATTTCTTCTCTTCTCAACAATGATCCTCAAACCAAAATTCCATTCAAACCCATTCTTTAGGTTTTTCACAGTCGATGAACATCCTGTTCTTGATCATCTTTTTAAAGAGACGACTTTTCTCATCGAACTAGACATGGATAGAGTAGTTTCAGATAATATCCAGAGGTTTCTCTTAGAATATCCATCTATTGGATACAATCTTCCCCTAACCTCCTCAAAACTTGAGGATGAAGAATTTGGCCGAGAGTCTGAGGTTGATCTTGATGGAGATGCTATTCATTTAAGTTAGCTACTCTCATTCAAGTCGTCCAGACAAGGAATCCAAGAATAAACGAGGCTGTTCAAATCCCCTGATGGATTTCTTGATGCTCCTTGTCCTGTATCTCAGAATCCATATCATTAGACAAGTACAGGATTATAAGTAGAAATTAGACAAAAAGATGTTATATTTCATTTCCATGTATGTAATGCTTTCAATTAATAAAAATACAATTTCTTATTATCTACTTGTCTTTTGATTATTGAATGATGTATAAATCATCAGTATGCAAATATTAAAACTTGCTGGCATAGACTTAACACATCAAAGAATTAGATTACTACACAAAGTAAACGTCAGGATCTGAAACAATTTTCACAATCCTGATACTGACACAATACTGATGACGTCAGCATCCTGATAACAATTCTAATCCTGATGATTATTAACAAGTCTATCATACTGAAATTTATCAAGGCAAAGTGTTATAGCTAAAGCATTTAACAATCAAATATAGATCCTGACAAGAATATCAAGTCTATAAGCTAAAAACAACATACCTTGCTACTTTTGCAGATGTTAAAGATCTAAAAATTTAACATTCCTAACTCACTTACTAATCTACTGAATGTAGTCTCATCAAGTGGTTTAGTTAGAATATCTGCAAGCTGTTTGTCAGTAGGAACAAAATGAAGTTCCACAGTACCATTCTCAATATGTTCTCTAATAAAATGATACCTGACATCTATGTGCTTAGTCCTTGAATGTTGAACTGGATTTTCTGCAATTTTGATAGCACTAGTATTATCACAAAACATAGGAATATTACTAAGTGTCATACCATAATCAATCAACTGATTTCTTATCCAAAGGAGTTGTGCACAACAACTTCCTGCTGCTATGTACTCAGCTTCTGCAGTTGAAGTTGAAACAGATTGTTGCTTCTTGCTTGCCCAAGAAATCAATCTATTTCCCAAGAATTGACATGTACCTGTAGTGCTTTTCCTATCTATCTTACACCATGCATAATCAGAGTCTGAATAGCCAATTAGAGAGAAATCAGATTCTCTAGGATACCACAAACCAAGATTTGGAGTTCCTTTGAGATATCTAAAAATTCTCTTCACAACAATTAAATGAGATTCCTTAGGATCACTTTGGAATCTAGCACATAAACAGGTAGAAAACATTATATCTGGCCTACTTGCAGTTAGATATAATAATGAGCCTATCATGCCTCTATAACTAGTATTATCCACACTCTTTCCTTTAGGATCAGAGTCTAGTTTAGTGGCTGTTGCCATGGGTGTTTTTGCAACTGCACAGTCTTGAAAGTCAAACCTTCTTAAAAGATCTTTGATATACTTTGACTGATTAATGAAAATACCAGTATCAGTCTGTTTGACCTGCAAGCCTAAGAAATAATTTAATTCACCCATCATGCTCATCTGATACTTAGACTGCATAAGCTTGCTAAACTTAGCACACAACTTTTCATTAGTAGAACCAAAAATAATATCATCAACATAAACTTGAACTAAAAGCAATTCACCTTTTATCTTTCTAAAGAATAGAGTTTTGTCAATTGTACCTCTTGTGAAGCCATTTTCAAGAAGAAATTTAGACAAAGTCTCATACCATGCTCTTGGTGCCTGCTTTAGTCCATAGAGTGCCTTGTCAAGTTTGTAGACATGATTTGGAAACTTTGGATCAACAAATCCAGGTGGCTATTCCACATACACTTCCTCATCAAGTTTGCCATTTAGAAAAGCACTCTTCACATCCATCTGGTATACCTTGAATTTTGAATGAGCTGCAAATGTAAGAAACATTCTGATTGCTTCCAATCTTGCTACAGGTGCAAAGGTCTCATCATAATCAATGCCTTCTTCCTGAGAGTAACCCTTGGCCACCAGTCTTGCTTTGTTTCTTACAATCATACCAGATTCATCTAGCTTGTTTCTGAAAACCCATCTTGCACCAACAATAGATCTATCTTTAGGTCTTGGTACCAGTTTCCAGACTTTGTTTCTCTCAAACTCATTTAACTTTTCCTGCATTGCAATTACCCAATCAGGATCCTATAAGGCTTCTTCAACCTTCTTAGGTTCATTCTTTGAGAGAAAGCAACTATACAAGCATTCATTTTGAATTGATCTTCTAGTTTGAACACCACTATTTGGATCACCAATAATCAAATCTTTAGTATGATCCTTTGTCCATTTTCTAACAGGTGG
The DNA here is from genome assembly GCA_037693485.1 of Kitagawia praeruptora. Lineage (NCBI taxonomy): Eukaryota > Viridiplantae > Streptophyta > Magnoliopsida > Apiales > Apiaceae > Kitagawia > Kitagawia praeruptora. Next base: position 104,493,930 of record CM075350.1, read on the forward strand.
TAGGTTGACTCTGTTAGATTCTCCCCCTAAGTTAGTGGTATCTCTTGTAGAAGAATTCTCTCTGCCTTCAATAACTCCCCTTTCATCAATAGAATCAGTAGATTCCATACTGCTGCTAGTAATTGATCTTTCCTCAGTAGACTCTGAAAGATCAGTTCCTGATGGAGTAGACTCTGAATAGCTAGTCTGCTCCTGATGATCACTGTGTTCTCTTTGATTTATTTGCTCCCCCTCAATAGTAGCATTCCTTTGAGAAGCAATAGAAATTCCATCTTGAGAACCTTCATCATCACTGGAGAGTATCTCAGAATTCTTCAGATTTTCAAATTCCAATTTGTCATGGCTTTCATCAGTTTGCAGAATTCCAAATTTCTTATCATCAAATGCAACATGAATTGATTCCATAACAATGTGAGTTCTGAGATTATAAACTTTGAAGGCCTTAGATGCTGAATATCCTAGAAAGATTGCTTCATCCGATTTGGCTTCAAACTTTCCAAGTTGTTCTGGATGAACTTTTAGGACATAGCATTTGCATCCAAAGATGTGAAAATATTTCACACTTGGTTTCTTTCCTTTGATCATCTCATAGGGAGTTTTTCCATGACTATTTACCAAGGTACAGTTTTGAGTGAAACATGCAGTGTTAATAGCTTCTGCCCAAAAGTAGGTTGGAAGTTTTGCATCTGCAAGCATGGTTCTTGCTGCCTCTATGAGAGTCCTGTTCTTTCTTTCTACTACACCATTTTGCTGAGGTGTACCAGGTGCAGAAAACTGTTGAGTGATTCCATTGTCTGCACAAAACCCCTCCATTGTAGAATTCTTGAATTCTGTACCATTGTCACTCCTAAGTACTTTGACTTTGTACTCAGAGTTATTCTGAATTCTTGACAAGTTCAATGATTTGCTGAGGAGCTTCATCCTTCTTGTGTAGAAAGAACACCCATGTGAACCTTGTGAAATCATCCACTATCACTAGAGCAAATCTTTTCTTGCTGATAGACATAATGTTTACTGGACCAAACAGATCAAGATGTAGCATGTGAAATGGTTCAGTAATTGAATTTTCAG